>CM076582.1:656450295-657905126 GCA_034641835.2 Pinus albicaulis | reverse complement strand
AGAATAAATCTGCCAGCACTGTGTTTGGTGTCCCATGACTGTTAGGACATGCTTTTAGCTACACTTTAGTTTAGATATTTGCATAGTTTTAATTTTTAGTTTATTGTCACAAACTCATATAGTTTAATTAGGGGGAAAGTAAGTGGCTAAAATCCACCCATGCTATCTGAATGAACTTATTTTGTGAAAATAGACACCAAAACACATAGGTTTGTTACACAAGCATTTGTCACCGTCCCTACCATTCCCCGTCCCGCACAATGGAGGACCCATTTTAGACCAGGAACATTGTCATGCCTTGAAAACATCATCAATGCATTCCTCTAAGCATGAGCTTCAATTTCCCTAAAGACATCTCCTTGCAAAAAATCATAAAAACATCTCTTTTTGCATTGGCGCGGGCAGACAATTCACCACTCGCGCCAATGGGGAAAATCCTACAAAGAGGCCGCGCCAACTGGCGCTCTGTCCCAGAGCAGTAGTCACGCCAGCCAATTTAAGGAGTGTTTTTTAAATAAAGATGGCAGAAGTTGTGTTTCAACAAACTCAGAAACCATTGCCTATCTTGAGTTGGGAGGTTTGGCTGCGGGAGTTCTATGGAAGGGAAGTGGTTTTCCACCTCCCATGGAACCTTCCTTGTTGATAGGGCCAATCCCACCATAATAGGGATCCCAACTCCCTCCTTCCCCATCTATAAAAGCCTGCTCAATTCCATGGCAAGCTAGTCTTGAAGTGCCTAAGCTTTGAATCTCCAAATTCCCAAGAGCCTTTGTGCTGTAAGAGCCCTCTTTCTTCCCTTAAGGCCGACTCAAGTAAGGATACTATCGTCGAGAGACTCTGGAGAGGTTTGCCCTTTCCCTGGCGAGCATTGCGAGACGTGAACGACTGGAGACCCATCCGAAGGAGAACGCGACGTCAGAACATTGGTTGTAATCTCTTTCGATTGTTATTTAATGAATGATTACGATTATGGTTCCACTCTGTTTTCGATTATGTTAATATGAGTAGTATCCTTTCTGACTGATATTTAGTTGCGTATGCTGGATTTTATGCTTGTATCTGTTTGTGTCTTGCATGTGCAGGTGTCCATCCGCGGAGATCGTGGAGGATCGTGATCTTCCGAGGCTGAGGAACGGGAACGCTCTCTTCTTCAGATCGTAGCATTGGATTCCAGGTAGGCCTCCATCTTTGGTCTTTTCATTCGTAACTAGGAACTTGCGTTGTAACATTTCGTGATTGTTGCTAGACCCCTACTGGGCTAGTAGGGATTGCCTCTGTCCGCAGAGGGGATTTACCTCCTCAACAATTTGGCGACTCTGCTGGGGATCGTCTAGATTTCACTGTCTCGTTTAGATTGTCTCGTTTTGATTATTTTATGATTTTCCTTGCTTGATGAGCCTTCTGGGTTGGGTTCTTTTGTTGTTTTTGCTTCTTGGTTTGCTTAGTATACATTGATCTGCTTCTGGAGTAGTTCTTTTTTGTTTTTGGCTGAGAAACTCGACTGGCGCGCTTTTTAGCTCGACAGTCGCGCCAATTGGCGCATGTTGCTTTTGTTTAGCCCGCGCCAATTGTTTTCTGGCGCCAGTTGCAGCCTTACAGTCGCGCCACTCCTGTAAGGTTTTTGAGTTTCCTCAATTTTGAGCTCTCTGGGTTTGGTCAGTGCTTTTCTTCTTGATTTTCCGACTACTTGAGTGTGTTGGAGTCCTGTTTGACTGGGAATTCGCCTCCGTCCTTTGGTTGTTTGCTTTTATCTATCGATTTCACGTTTTGAGCCCTAGGGCATCTAGTGGCTTAGTGTATCGAGCCCTCATTGGGAGTTTTGGTGTTTCGTTTGTCCGGTCGACTTTCTGATTGATTCTCCGCATCCTCTTAGTAGTTGTTCATTGTTTTGTTGTGATTTTTGGGTGATTTCTCATTCCTTCATTCAAATTTCGTTTGGTCTTGCATTGGGCCTAGATCACACGGCCCATTGGAGCCCTTGAGTCTTTTCTTGGTTTTGAGAGACTTTGGTCGATTTGGGATCTGATTGCTTGTGTTGTTGAGTGAAATTTGTTTGTTTTTCTCTCTCAATATCGTTTCTCAAGTTATTCTGTTTGTTTTCGGTTTGTTTAGTGCATATTAGCTATCAAACGTTGAAAATTAAAAAAAAAATCTCTTGTGCTTTTGGTTGAATTAGTGCAAATTGTAATCTTTTCGATTTTGCTAGTGATTAGTGATTTGAATGAAAAGTTTTCAATTTCATTATTTGCATTAGAGATCTCATTGTTTGTCTTCCTATCATTTCGTTTGTGTAAAAGCTCTCAACTCTTCTGTAACTAGTTTTCATCGAACGAAATGTTGGACTGTGGCATGTAGCTTTGCATTTAAGAGTCTTTTAAGACATTACATACGATAGGGCCTGAAAATTGAAACCTAATTGAAGATCAACTTTAAAATTTATTCAATTAACCTAAGGCAGCATTGAAATCTAACGAAACATATTCAGTGGTCTAGGCTAGAGACGTGTTCCGGCGTCTTTAAACCTAGCAGCTGTCGTTCGCCTTTTGGCTTTAGACAGCGCTAGTACGGACTTGTGCTCCCCGTACCGTCGCGTATATAAAGGGAGACCCCTCTAGGTTTTCAATCCTTTATCCACAGGAAGCCGAGTCCGCCGCCCTATACCCGTGATACACCGAACACAGCATTCGGGGAGACTACCTGCATGTACGGAAAGTCCTTGGTCGATTTTTGTTTCATTTTTGAAACCAAGGTGTATATTGCAGTTCACGGATATTTGGTACACCCTTTGTGCCTAGTTTTTCCTGAGTAGTCATTTGGTCTTTTCTGACTCCCTAAACTTGAAAAGACCGTCAAGCGCTTGTCCTTTCACGCTTGTATCAAATCTGAAAGAGATAGAGTCATCTTTCTATTGTTTCTCGACTCTTAAAATATGAAACGATAGAGTTTCTTACTTTTCAATGTGGTAAAAATTAATCACCCACGATTACACGCCTGCTTAGATATTTCTTGTTGACCGTTTGATCGTGTGCCCTTAACTCGTTTTCAGCCCGTGTGTGTGTTTGCTTCTTTTTCTCTGGTCTTTTGCCACAGTGGCGGAACCTTCGGTTTCGTCGACTGGTAGTCCTTACACGGACGATTCTTCAGAGGCTTCCCAATCCTCTGTCGAACCACAGCAGCCTGTTGTTTCCGAGTTTCCTGATGGGGGACCGGTTCTCGCTGAGCAACCCTTTGGAGGACCAGTTGAGTTCAATTGGCCCTTTTCGGACCCTGTGTCTGAATTGAGATTAGGAGCTGATTTCCTTTCTCTTACCTCGGGTTCACCTTTTGTTGCTGCTGTATTTACTCCTAGTCCTCGCCGTCTTTTGCGTGATTTAACGACAGGATCAACCATGAGTGATTTTGGTGAGGAAATCCCAACGTCTGGTGAAGACTATCAACTCTTCCCACGAAGATTGTTTGAGGGAGACAACTCTGAGCTGGCTGCTATGTCAACAGCCAGTCCTTCTTTACCATAGGGATACAGATCTCTGGGTTAGATCATTTCCACTGCAACCTCTATGGGAATATCATCTCCTGCTTCGAGGCCAGCTGCTACTACACCCGGGGTGTCTCCTCAGACGCCCGTCACTTCTGTTCCCGTCCGGCCCACTGTCTGTGTGGCCGCCTCTTCTCCCGTTGTCTCAGCATCTGCTACTAGGGCTGGGCCAACTCCTGAAGATGTTTATCTAGCTACTTCCATACCGGAGAACATTTCTCCGGAGGAGTATCGGTTGTCTTTGCAACAGCCGAACGCCGAGGTTGGACCGTCCTCCCAAGATCCCTACCGATCTTACTTTTCGCACTATGCACAGGATGGTACTCCCGTGTATGCTTTCCCAGGTCAGTATGACGAGCACGGGGAGATTTTGCGTCTACCCGCTCCTGAGGCTTATCTCTATGCTCAAGGTTTACCTTTTAACCAGGCTCATAACCCGCAAGGGTAGACTTTCCAAGGCCAACCTGCGGGCCAACTTGGCTATTTTTATGATCCACAGGGGCAGCCCATTCAAGGCTATCCTGTCGGCCAACAAGGGCCATCGTACGGTCCGCAAGGATAGTATTATAGCCCTTCTGGTCAACCTGTTCAGCCTCAGCCGGGGTATCAACCGGGACCGGTCTATGGTCCTGGGGGGAAAATCCAGCCTTCTTTACCGATGCAACCGCAATATCCTGTTGTTTCTAACGTTGCATATCAGCCAGGACCATCCTATGGTTCTGCCTCAGGTCAAACAGGTTTCTAGCCAGCACCTGGTCCTGTTCCACCACCGGGCCAACCGGTTCATCCGGTACAACTCGGTGTCCCGCCTCCAGGCCAACCGGCCCATCCGATACAACCTGGGGCTCACTTACAACCAGGTCAACCTGCGCAACCGGCGCCTCCTGTCTATCTGGGTCAACCTGGTCATTCAGGTCAGCCCTCACATCCGGGTCAACCTGTTCACTTAGGTCAGCCCTCTCAGTTGGGTCAACCTGTTCATTCAGGGCAGCCCGCTCATTCCATTAACCCTGCACAGCAGCCGGTTCATTCAATGCCGCAGCCAAATCAACAGCTGCGCCCTACTTATCAGGCTCTGCAGGGTTCCACTTTTCAGCAGCCTACTCATCCTCAGGGTGGTTATTATCCTCATGGTCAGTCTCAACCGAACTATAACCACCCCAGAGGCTCTCAGTATTATCCTCCTCCACCCGGTTTTACCTACACTCAGCAGCCAAATCCAAACGCTGCTTATACGGGGCCGACGCCTAATCAGGGTCCGTACCCTAGTTATCAAGCCTCGCACTATGGTTACCAGCATCCAAATCAGTCTGGTTATACGACCTACGCCCCCTACGGTCAGAATCCTGCGGGACAGAACCCGTGGGGGCAAGGATATTCACAACCATCATGGAGTATGGGTACCGGACCTCATCCTGGGCCTGGCATGGCAGTTAATCCTCCATTGCCGTTCCTGGCTACCTTGGAACTGCCGGATGTTTCAAAGTTGACCAATGATCCGATTTTACATAATCCGTATTGGCCTCCGGTTCCCACCAAGATACCAGGTGATTGCCCTAAGTTTGAGGGAAAAGCTGGAGAGGACCCCCAGGCGCATGTGATGACGTATCATCTTTGGTGTTCGTCTAACTCTTGGGTCGACGATTCGATTTGCCTGCGCCTCTTCCAGCGTACTTTAACTGGAGTTGCTGCTAAATGGTACATAGAGTTATCCCGTGGCATTTTCCAAGATTTCAACTCTTTAGCCATGGATTTGCTCACGCGTTTTCAGTTACCGGTTCGATATGAAGCCGGGAAGCACCTCCTGACTTCCCTGAAGTAGGATAAAGCCACTCACATCTCAGATCACATTCATGAGTGGCGGCGCCGTCGTAGACTGATCAAGTTTCACATACCTGATCAGATACTGACTCACTGGTTCACCACCTCCTTTGTGAATAAAATCGCTCAGGATATTGCGATGGGAGCGTGCGTGACAGAGGAACAAGCCATCGCGCATGCCCAATACCTGGACCTTGTCTATTCTCAGTCCGGCACACTTTATGACATCTTGACTGATTCTCCACGGCCCGGAACCACTAAGGCTCCACCCACCCCTGCGGTGGATGGTGTCATTGGTTCTGTCTCTCAGAATTCGAAGAAATCTTCGAATGGGAAGCAGAAGGCTAATTCTTCCAACAATACCTCTGCTAATCCCGCCTCATCCGATTCTGGTAAAACCGCAGAGGTGAATGCCGTTCAGGCCAATCCTGCGGACAAATCCTCCAAGGGGAATAAGAAGGGCAAAGGCAAATCTAAATCTGATGCCCCGAAACCAGAATCTAAATCTCGTACTGAGGATGGCTCCCAGCGTAAACCGAAGTACCCTTGCCTCATCTGTGAAGGGGACCATTATACTAAGGATTTTCCACGACGATCCGAGGTTAGTCAACTTCTTAAAGGCCCTAAAGGGACTCCGGCTGTTTTGAAAGAGCCATTTCCATCTCAGCAGACCCAGATGGTCGAACAGGCATCACCATCTACACCGTTTGGGTCTCAGGTTTTCATGGTGAAGAGTGTTGCACCTATCTCTGTCGCTACGCGGTCGAAGGATTACAACGAACCGCGGCAGGCACCCGGGAAGGCAGTTGCGGATGGGCCGCCTCCCCCACCTGTCTCCAGTCCGTTGGAAATCGAGAAGCCTTCTCCTGAACCCGTTGTGAAGCCACCTCCCAAAGGTGTCCTTCGAAGATCTTCTTATAATCCAAATGCTCGTGCCGCTCAACATTACAACATTGTTGAGGATTTGGCACAGGTGCCGTCTGCCATGTCTGCGCTAGAAGTTCTTCAAAGTTGTCCTTCGCAACGGAAGGCTTTACTGTCTGCGATCGGGGGCATTGATCCCGCCGACTCGAGTCTTCTCACCTTCGATTTGGAGAATTTCACTCCCCGGCTTCCACATCAAATCGCTCTGGTTATTCAAGTCGGGATTAACGGTCTGAACATTCATAGGGCCGTCGTGGATGAGGGTGCATCTACCTGCGTTATGTCCTCCGCTTGCTGGAAGGCCATCGGCTCTCCAGCCCTCTCGTCATCTCCCAATGCCCTTGAGGCATTTGATGGTCGAGAATCTAAACCCCTAGGCGTTCTCGAGAGTCTAGCGATCACATTACAGGGAAAAACTGTCAACGTAGAAGTGGAAGTGGTTGACGCTAAACTCAACTACAATATACTTCTTGGCCGCAGCTGGACCCATGCCATGCTCTGCGTGCCGTCCACCGTCTTTCGATTCATTAAGTTCCCTCACGAGGGCAAGATTGTCACAGTGGATCAGTTGTCATTTTTCACCTCTAACTCTGAGAACAACGTGCCATACGTGGATCAAATTTCGAATCCCCCAGACAGTGTAGGACCTGGTCTCTTCAAAGACCCAGTCCTCATGGGTATCTTTCCTGCACCACCACCGCATACCGCTCAAGTCAACATGTTGTCCAGGTCCGATGACCCCTGGCTCATTCCTACACCTGAGCAGGTATATGAGTTTGGAGAATCCATGCCTTTAACGCCAGTAGAGATCAGCTACTGTGAGATTGTTGCAGCATCGGATCCTCCACCTCCTCAGCATGCTCCTTTGAGCATGGCTCTCGACGTCTACTCTCAATCCCCCTGGCTTGGTCAGGCTGATTCACCTGATCCTCTCAGAGAGACTTTTCCTTCCGATGAAGCTATCATTGAAACTATGTCTCTTGAGGAGCTGCCTTGGGGCGATGGACATCATCGCTCCTCGTTTATGCCTAGCTTGGGGGCAATGACTGATTGTCTGGAGCGTTATGCTACTCAGGTTCCCCTCCTCTTCAAACACCAATCTTGACGCACGAGGTCTTTTCGGAGGGTAATCTGAGTAACATTACTCAAACTATTCCAATCAACATCTCCGTTAAACCGGGGATTGTTGAGAATATTCATGTGGGTGTGACTTGTTCTCCAGATGAGATTCAAGTCTATACTGAGCTTTTCAAAGAATTCAGAGATGTTTTCGCATGGTCCTACGAGGAAATGCCGGGAATTGATCCTAGTATTGTTGTGCACGAGATTCCAACCTACCCAGGTGCGAAACCCGTGCGCCAACGCTTACGTCCCATGCATCCTCGGAAAGCCGCCGCCATCAAGGCAGAAGTTGAAAAACTTCTGAACGCGGGTTTTATTTATCCTATCCCCCTTACAGAATGGGTGTCCAATATTGTCCCTGTCGATAAAAAGCAGGGTACAATTCGAGTCTGTGTGGATTATCGCGATATCAATCGCGCCTGTCCAAAGGATAATTATCCCACTCCGTTTATCGACCAGATCATCGACGAATGTGCCGGGAGTGAGATCTATTCCTTAATGGACGGTTTCTCAGGATATAACCAAATCAATATTGCACCTGAGGATCAACACAAGACCACATTCATCTGTCCGTGGGGTACTTTCGCGTATAAAAAACTCCCGTTCGGCTTGAAGAACGCTGGAGCCACTTTTCAGCGTGCGATGTCCTATGCTTTTCATGACATTCGCCATATCGTTCAGCCTTATCTGGACGACTTGCCAGCCCATTCGGGTAAGTGAGAGGACCATCCTGAGCATCTCCGCCAGATATTTCTTCGTTGCAGACGCTACAATATCAGGCTCAATCCTCATAAGTGCGTCTTCTGCGTTGATTCTGGTCGTCTTTTAGGCTTTATAGTCTCGAAAGACGGAATTCGCCTTGACCCTCTAAAGGTCGAGGCCATCGTAAATCTCCCATCACCCTCCTCCCTGTATCAGTTACAGAGTCTGCAAGGGAAGGCGAATTTTCTTAGGCGCTTTATCCCGAATTATGCCGAGGTGGCCAAAGGATTCACTCGTTTGTTAAAGAAGAATGTTCCCTTTCACTGGGATGAAGTTGCTCAGGAATCCTTTGAGAAACTGAAGACATTGCTAGTCAATGCTCCGTTGCTTCATCCTCCAGACTACCACCGCGACTTCACTTTGTATCTAGCCGCCGCATTTAGCACCATCGCCATGGTCTTGGTGCAGGATGACGATAACGGTGATGAACATGTTGTTTATTACATGTCTCGGAACCTTCTCGACCCGGAAACACGTTATGCACATGTCGAGAAGTTGGCCTTAGCAGTAGTACACGCCGTACACCGCTTTTGCCATTACATCCTTTTATGCACGATAACAGTGGTTTCAGACTACAACCCTATGACGTATATTCTTTCTAGACAATTACTAGGGGGCAAGTACTCCAAATGGATCGTCATCCTGCATGAGTTTGACTTGGAGTTCACCACTGCCAAGTCAACTAAATCACTGGTCTTCGCGGATTTGATATGTTCTCTCCCTACAGACTCTGTTCCCTCACACTCTGAAGACCATATACCGGACGAAACGCTGTTTATTATTGATACTCGTGATCCTTGGTACGGTGACATCATAGTGTATCTTCAGACCGCGACTTTTCGGTCTGAGTTGGATAAAACTGCCCGCCGTCGGATTCGGCACCAGTCCCAACCCTACCGTATAGTAGGAGATACCTTATATCGTATTGGAGTAGATTCGGTGCTCCGACGATGCCTTACCTTGGAAGAGGCTGAGAAAGTCTTAAATGACTGCCACAGTGGCGCCTGTGGCGGACACATGTCCGGGTATGCTACTGCCCAGAAGATTCTGCGGGCAGGTTATTTCTGGCCTTCCATATTCAAGGATTGTATCACTGCAGTCCGTAAATGTCATCCATGCCAGATTTTTCAGCGCAAGATGCGCGCGCCGCTGTTGCCTTTGCATCCCGTTATTACCGTCAGCCCTTTTGTGAAATGGGGCGTGGATTTTATGACGTGTAACCCTCACTCGGCCGGGGGGCATGCGTATATCATTGTCGTCGTCGACTACTTCACTAAGTGGGCCGAGGCGATGCCTACACTAGCTGCTGACGGGAAAACGGCTGCTCAATTCATATTCAACCACGTTATCGCACGGTTCGGGGTTCCTCAAGCCATCGTCACTGATCACAGTACTCATTTCCGCGATTACATGATGGCGGAGCTGACTTCAACGTTGGGCTTGCGTCACGACAGCTCAACACCATACTACCCTCAAGCGAATGGTCAGGTTGAAGCGGTGAACAAGGTTTTGGTCACTATGCTTCAGCGAACAATTGGGATTCATAAATCCAGTTGGCATCTCCAACTGTTCTCAGCTCTCTGGGCATACCGAACATCTGCTAAGAGTGCAACCGGATTCACACCATTCCAATTGGTGTACGGTCTGGAAGCTACTCTGCCGGTTGAATGTGAAATTCCTTCGCTTAAATTAGCTGTGGAGCTCTTACCGGATACTTCTCCTGAGGAAGAACGTCTTATGTATCTCGAACGGTTGGATGAAACCCGTCGTCTAGCTGCTTTGATCATCGAAGCACAAAAGAAGAGGGTCAAAACTCATTTTGATCAATCTGTTTCTCCCCGTTCTTTCATTGAAGGAGACCTCGTCCTCCTGTACGATCAGGCACATGATAAGCTTGGAGCCGGTAAGCTCCAGCCTATGTGGCACGGGCCCTATATAGTAAAGCGCGTTTTGAAAAATGGGGCCTACGAGCTTATGGATTACGAAGGAGTTCCGCTCGCGCAGCCCAGAAATGGGTTGTACCTTAAAAAGTACTATGCCTGAAGTGATTTCTTGGTGTGGTGTGTGTACATAGGTGTGTGATTTTCATTTGTGTGCATGTATAGTGTGGTGTGCTTTGTAAACATCTTTCTGCTGATCGAGTCTTCCTGGTTGTGCAGATGTCTATTCATCCATTTGTTGGTTTCGCGGATGGTGCCTCCCGCAGTACCAGGAATCTGTCTTCCGCAGCCTGGGTAATTTACGATCCTGCTGGTGAGTTGATTGACCTGCAAGGTGTGTGTCTAGGACGTACCACGAACAACATCGCGGAATATAGTGCCGTGTTGGAATTATTAACCGAGGCAGTAAACCTTGGTATCCGTGAATTGCTCGTGTATCTAGATTCACAACTTGTAGTGTTACAGCTGAACGGAAACTATTCGGTAAGGAACCCGTCCATCCTACGTCTGTATTTGTGTATTCGATTACTGGAAAGGAATTTTGACTACATTACATATCATCATATACCCAGGCATTTGAATACATTAACAGATGCAGTAGAAAATTTGGTATTAGACAGACATTTGCGCAATTTATAAATCATCATCACATGTAAAGAAAGACTCATCCAGAAATAGATATGCATATATATAGATATCAAAATGTTTACGTAGAGTGTGTCACATAAAACTCAAAAAAATATACATAATCGTCTTAGTACATCCGGAGACGCTATGTCTCTCAAAAAATAGGTGTGGTATAAATCCTAAAGACTAATCCGCATGGTGCTCATGATAGCACGTCACTGCACGCACTAGGCGCCTCAGGATTCGGTGGATCCGATTCGGAACTCCCACCATGTGGCGCTGGTATGCCATCGGTACGTCTGCTAGCCGGGCATAATCTGGAATCCCATGGGCAATCCCCTCGAGGTTCTGGATCAATTCATCTCCTCCGGCGCCTTCTCCCTGAATCTCAGGGGCGAGTTGTGTCCTCCGGGAGATTGGAGACATCCCGGCTGGTCTCTCAGGTCCTACATCTGCATGCATATATAATTGTGTTAAGACGAATGTGTATTAACAAAAAAAACATATAAACATAAAATCAAAATATGAGGTCTTACCCAGCTCCTCGTCCCAGTCATCTCCTTCTGGTAGTGGGAGGTCTGGGTCCCCAGTAAAGTCAGTTCCCGAATAGGGCCAGTCTTCCACGACGATCAGCTGGCGCCGTAACCACCTAAAAAACTCTGGCCTCCAGGACATCTATTGGCCACCTCCAGATCTGGGCATCAATGCTGCCCAGCGAGCCATTCTTGGCTCTCGTGGTATCGGACTCGCCACTGCGGCCCCTTGGCCCTGGAAGATTGGTATGCGTTCCAGAATGAACGATACCAAGATGGAACCATAACCGAACTGTTTCAGTTTTCCCTGTTTGCACCTTGTGAGCTGCCTTTTCATGTTGATAGTTACTGCTTCTGCCCAGTTGAACAGTAAGGGACCCATGCATTCTGAGGCCAGCAGGAGTTGGGTCTTCATGGCCTCGTGCGGAGCCTGCGACCCAGCAGCCCGCGTAATGGTATGGAGAAATACTCTCAGTGCTAGATCAGGGATAGTGTGGATATCCACCTTCTTGCTTCCTGATCCTGTTTGTGCCCCTCGGCACACCCGTGCCATTGCTTCTTCCATCTTTTCCCCAGATGGTCTGCTTCTAGTCAATACAGGGATTGGACCTCTGCGGGACAATCCGGTGATGAAATAAACGTCGGTGACCTCCAGTTCTAACACCTGGTCTCGTAACCTGAACACCTGTTCATGTTCGTCCCAGATACTGATTAAATACTGGAGGAGCTCGGGCTGAGCTCGTAAACATGGTGTGAGGAAGAACTTTTTCAATCCATAGTTTCTAAGTGCATTCATGCAAGCTTGACTTTGCATGGCTTGTTCATCCTCTTCTCCGTGCTCTCGTTCTTTCCATTCGATTTCCATTTTGAGTGATTACCTGCATTCATATGGTCAAAAACCCTTAGTTAGATCTTTGATGAGCTTCAAATTCCATGCAATTTGGTCTAAATGTCGAAATTTTGGGCGGATTTTGAGGTTCGGCTGCTGGCGCGGCTGTTTTGTGAACAGTCGCGCCACAAGGCGCGAGCCCTTTGTAAAAAAGAGCTCATTGGCGCGGGTCCGTGCCCGATACCCGCGCCAATGGGTGCAGCCCTAAAATTTTAAAAATGGCCACATAGAACTGATTTTTAAGGGAAAATTATTAAAAAATGAATGAAAATGAAGAGCAAAAGAGCGCCTCTTACCTGTGACAGACGAGAAGCTGAATGGTCGACTGGATTTGTCGCAATCACCGTCAGAAGTTTCTGCTCCAAAAGGACCACTGTTGCTTTCCACCAAGGTAAATAGTAAAAAGTAATTTTGTTTTTACCAATTTGACATATTTATAACTTTTTCGACGTTAAATGAGTTTTAAAAGTTATTTTTATCAAATATTTGCATATGTTATGTCGAAAATGGATTTTATGCTTGCTTGGTATGTGCAGCAGCAGGTTTTTGCGACTTAAACGATGGAAACGAGTTGTATTTTATACTTTTTCGGACTCGGTAAATACACGAAAAAATCACTTTGGAGTCATCTTTCAGCTCTTTTCTGACTCTCTAAATATGAAAAGATTGCCGAGGCCCTTGTCGTTTCGATCTCGTTAAAATGGACACGAATCGACATCCACCCAGTATAAGTTTAACCCTTTTTCGGGCTGGGATGGATTGATTACGAAAAGGAATACCCTAGCCTATCGCGACTAGGAGGTTTTCCCGGATATTGTTTTCTACCTTTTCGGATCTGGGGAACTATTTACGAAAAGGGACCTGTGGAGTTTTCTTTTCCGCTGTCTTTTCAAACTCTCTAAACATGAAAAGACGCCAAGTTCTTCCTTTGTCAGACTCGTTAAACCCTGATGACATCGGATCTAGTCGAAATGACGTTCTCTGAGTTCCTCCTTCCTAGGACTCGTTAAATGCACTAGGATGGATTCGCCCGAAGGGCGGACTTATATTACAAGCATATGCTATCCCCTTCAAGCTTGTTATCAAAAATAATTGGGGTACTCGCCAGAAATGGTGGGGGAAAAAATGGAACCATCGTCGTTGTCGTCGGCAGTATGTCACTCTTGAACATGGCACTTGTCTGCATTCGTGTCGGGTTGGGGACATCTCATCTCGTTGCTTCACTTTGCCTTCATGGGTTTGGGTAATCTCTTTTGACCTCTCATCCGTTCATTGCCTCGTCGCCATGACCTCTGATCCGTTGATGTCAAATACTGCCAAGTCCATTGTCGTGCCGTTCATGTGTTCAAGAGAAGTTGGCCTCTGCAAATATCAACCTTCCTCTGTTTCTCATATGGTCCTGATTCACAACAAAACATTATGTTCCTCTGCCTCGTGTCGATGATGTGGGAATCATTATGGCCCACCTTCGATCAAGGTCACTTCCTGTCGACTTCAACTCATTATCCAGGAAGTTGGTCTAGAGACTCCTGATGGTACCTTGGAGCCTGCATGCCTCAATGGCAGGTTCGTCGCATTCGACGTGAAGTTTACATCATTGACTTCCGATCGAATGATTCTACGGGTGTTCGACGTCAACTCATTTATTCGCACGCCGTAGATTGTACCTGTAGTACCTTGAGGACCATTGTCATTATTGGTGGTTTCTCTCGCGTCTATTAACAACTTTCATCATTGGCTGGTAATCAGACGATGTTCTTGCATGTTCGACTTCAACTCACATATTCACATGCCTAAATTTGTACTTTGTTTGGGTCGAGATGGAGCGCAAGACCCTGGATTGTGTCTGTTGTAATCCAGGCTGCGATTGTGGATTATTATCATTATGTACATGACTCATTGATTGGATGGCTGCGACCATACCTGAGTCTATTTGTTTGATCTTAGTTGGATGGATGCGCCCATACCCTGGATCCGGATTATAGCATACTCTGTTTCGGATGGCTGCGTCCATACCACTTATACATCATGTACTTGAGATATCAGTTGTATCTTTCTGAGCAGGTTTTCCAACGGCGGGCCTTCGATTGAACATGTTCTCGTAAAGCATTTCACCCCTCTCTCTCTCGGGCCTCATACTTTAGGGGGCATCTGTTACACAGTAATTTGTCACCGTCCCTACCATTCCCCATCCTGCACAATGGAGGACCCATTTCGTGACCTGTGAACATTTTCATGCCTTGAAAACATCATCAATGCATCCCTCTAAGCATGAGCTTTATTTTCCCTTGAGACATCTCCTTGCAAAAATCATGAAAAACATCCCCTTTTGCATTGGCGCGGGCAGTCAGTTCAGTACTCGTGCTAATGAGGAAAATCCTGCAAAGAGGTCGCGCCACTTGGCGCTCTGTCATAGAGAACTAGTCGCGCCACCCATTTTAGGGACTGTTTTTTAAATATGGATGGCGGAAGTTGAGTTCCAACAAACTCACAAACCATCGCCTATCTTGAGTTGGGAGGTTTGGCTGCGGGAGTTCTATGGAGGGGAAGTGGTTTTGCCACCTCCCATGGAACCTTCCTTATTGATAGGGCCAATCCCATAATAATAGGGATCCCAACTCCCTCCTTCCCCATCTATAAAAGCCTGCTCAATCCCATGGCAAGCTAGTCTTGAAGTGCCTAAGCTTTGAATCTCCATATTCCCAAGAGCCTTTGTGCTGTAAAGAATCTTCTCTTTCCCTTAAGGCCGACTCAAGTAAGGAGACCATTGTCGAGAGACTCCGGAGAGGTTTTTCCTTTCCTTGGCGAGCTTTGCGAGACGTGGACGACCGGAGACCCGTCCGAAGGAGACCGCGACGTCAGAACTTGGTTGTAATCTTTCTTTATTTATTTAATAGATGATTATGATTATGGATTCCCTTCCGTTCCATCATGTTAATGCGAGTAACATCCTTTCTGACTGATGTTTAGTTACGTGTGCCGGATTTTATGCTTGTATCTGTTCGTTTCTTCCATGTGCAGGTGTTCATCCGCGGAGATCGTGGAGGAATTGTGATCTGTCGAGGCTAAGGAACGAGGAACGCTTCTTCTTCAGATCATAGCGTTGGAATCCAGGTAGGCTTCTATTCCTAGTCTTTTCATTTCGTAACTAGGAGCTTGCATCATAACATTGTTTGATTGTTGCTAGACCCCTGCTGGGCTAGTAGGGATTGCCTCTGTCCGCAGAGGGGATTTACCTCCTCAACACCTATCCTACAAAGTACTAGTGGTACTTGTAAAGTATTTCACCCCTTAGTCATGTTCGGACTTCATACTTTAAGGGGAATCTGTTACACAACATTTTGTCACTGTCCCTGAAATCCCCATCTCACCCATTGGAGGGTCATTTGTGTGATCAATAAGCAGTGTCATGCCTTTAAAATACCATCATTTCATCCCTTGCCTCGAGGATAGCATTCCTTTTGTTGACCATTTCCTGAGAAGTCCACTAAAAACACCTATTTTTTCCTTGGCGCGAGTAGCTAGTTACACTCCCACGCTGAGCTGGAAAATTAACACTGAGCCCGCGCCAGTTGGAAATCTATCCTAGTTAAGCACCTGCGCTAATCTGTCTATGGAAATTTTTTTAAAAATAGAGGCGAAGTTTCGATCACAACAACTTCGTGGCTGAGCCATAGGGAGTGGTTCGACTGAACAACCACGAACTCTCTCCTTTATTTAGTTTTTTCCACCTCCCTTGGAACTCTCCTAAAGGATAGGACTCTCTCCCACCTTTGTAGGGATCCCAACCTCCTCCTCTCCTCTATAAATATATCCATCTTCCATTGATGTGCTAGTTGGACTTATTCTAGTGGAACAGATAGCTGAAAAGTTAGCATAGAGAAGAAGCAATCATAGCTTTAGGAGAATAGTGCAGAGTGTGATTGTTTGTGTACGTTGAGAAATTAGCAAGATATTGGACCTTTTTTCATGAGGGTGTGGAAAACATGCTTGGATACAGACCTATCAAAGGAGAGCCTCAAGGTCAAGGCTTGGTTGTAAACTCCCCTTGTATTTATCATAATAAAATGCATCTGATGTTTATCTTCCACTCTTGTTTACATATATAATGAGATTTATAGCATTCCTTGATCAGTTAGATAGGTTGTAATTTTTTTATGTTTTTCGTGGTTTTACACTTGTCGTGGTGTCTTGACTTTTTGTACAGGTAAATGAACATTGGTAGCAGCGTGTATCAAGCTTGAGAAGAGCGACAGATCAAGAAGCTTCGATAGAAGACGAAAACATAGCATCAGGACAAGGTAGGTCATCTTCCTTGCTCTGAATTTCATTTACAATCTAGGAAGGTAGATGTTAGTATGTTCCCGTAGTTGTTAGACCCACCCTAGGGCTAGAGGGATCACCTCTATTCACAAAGGGGATTTACCTGGACAACAACCGTCAACAGTATTCGACGCGTCTGGTAACCCTATATAAGTTTTCAAGTGTTGGGCTGTATTCATCACTATTGAATGACTAAACACTACACATAAATTATCAATCCAGGGACGTATTTTATTTCAATGACAGTTGCACTATCTGTGCTGATACACTCAACCAGAAGCAATTCCAATTAAAAGAAATTGTTGCTGAAGAAAATGTTGGAAGTAAATCACTCATGCAGAAATAAAATGATCTACGAGACTGTAATCACACTTCAATTAATATTCTCTAGTGCGCCACACAAAAATTATCCAGCTGGTGCATTTAATATCATATGTGTGATAGCATAAAAAATACTAAAATTGAATCAGATATATTCACAGCTGAAATAAAAACAACAACACCTCTATTGATACACAAACCGAAATACAAACACATATACACAACTACCTTAATCAATGAAAACCCTGCTAAGGAGGAGGGCCCTTCCTCCCTAACAGTGCATAGGTAGAGAAAGAACTTAATGGAAACTAAATTGAATAATGCATGTAACAACAATAATAGGATAATTTGTATTAATATGAGCAAAATTACAGAGCCAAAGTAATGCAGTTCTCCACTAACCTTTTGACCTCTAGGGCTGAGAACTATATAGTGGTTACATCTCAGAGAATCAAGGGATACATTATTCATGATAATATTATGATTCTCATGCTGATCAAAATAGAATACATATGGTTATAACCACTTCTTAATAAAAGTCTGGCTATAAAATTATAGATTACAATCAAAACCGCCCATAGGCTGTTATCCAAAAATACAATGATAAACAACTTCTGCAGCTATCGCAATAAAACCAGAACTGTTGCGTAACAGCTAAAGGGTAGGTCAATAACAAGAGTTATGAGATCTAATCAGCAGTACAACTGTATCAGCAATTCACTAGCGGGTCTGTAACAGCAGTTTTCCGGCGGGTCTGTAACAACAAAGTGTAACAGCATCATGGTGTAAAAAGCTCATTGTAACAACACACCCTTAACTTATCCTGTGTACCTCATGCTTGGAATATTTGGTGCTACAAATTACATATGGAAAGACAACACAAATACCATAGATCTTCTCCAAACATTCATCCTCAATTAGTCATAAAAAAGGCACTATATATCATAATAATTGATGAAATGGAAAAGTGATGAAAATAAGGTGAAACAACACAAGTTAAGATACAAAGGTAGGAAAAAGAGGGAAATATAGTCCCATTGGTTATTATCATGAGGAAAAATAGGGAAAAATAATGTAGGAAAAGTGTGCAAAACTGGCACCCAACATCTCTCCCCAACTTAAACAATTACTCGTCCTCATGAAAACTCATCTCTCATGGGAATATCTCCAATGCAGGTTGGTGAGATCATAAGCACCAGTTGTATATTTTTCTATAGACTTGTACCCCTGATTGGCCATCATCTATCGTACCCAAGACTTTGATTCATACTTGATCAATTCATAATTATTCTGATAATCCTCAATTGGAAGCCAGATTAAAGGAAATTTGAATCTCAATCCGAGCCACAAATCACCAAGGGATTGTATTATCTGTGCATACATTGGTACATGTGTAACAACCATCACGAAATTCTGGAATGAGAATGGGCCCCCCTTCAGTATCTCAGCACTGCTAGCTTCCGTGCATTTTAAGCACCCAGTCAAGGCTCGACTCTTCATCATTGAGAACCGATTGAGGCAAAATTTCACAATATTTCTTTTGTAAGTGGAAGTAGGTTCCTTTATCCCAGGGGTACTCAACATTCTCCTGAATTATCGCCTTAATTTGGTGGCTCATCTTGCTTCTACCCGGACCCATAATGCCATATTCTCCTCATTAGCATCCATATATTTGATTACCAAATGCCACTCAATATTATTTTTCATGAAGGACACAAAATATTGCAACTAAAGATCCCCGATATAGAAGAATATTTTCACAACCATCTGCATACTCACATGATCACAAATGATATTGTGTAAGAATAACTCACATAGTAGGATTTTCTCATCGAAATAGGGGGCACGAAACACATCTAAAAATGTGCTAGTGGAAGAACATAAATAGGGTCTATCCTACATATTGTCTTTCATTTGGAACATGAAGTAACATTCCCATAGAAAAATAGGATATGATTGGGAAGGCCGCTTGCACCCTAGAAAATTGAGGGTGAGATCATGAAGTTTTTTCTTGTCTATGGTAAGATCTTGAACCTACTTCTATAACAGTAGCAACTGTTCCTCCTATTTCTTCATAGCTTCCTTCTTCTTATAATTCTCACATCCTTTCTTCAACTCTTCTTTCATCCATCTTTCATGTAAGGTGTCTATCTCTCTTCGATTTTTTTTTTAGTGAAATCTTCCCCTCCTGAAGGGAAATTTCTTCATGTTTCCACATTTTTAATAGGAAATTAATAATATTTTCTCAAAAATCCATCCTGAGATGGAACCCAACATTCTTCTGCATTCAATATCCACATCAATAATGGGTGTAACAGCCTTTGCTAAATGAGGTTGTTCCACCTCTTCTACTGGTTCTTTTGTAACAAAAGCTTCCTCGATGGGTTCTTGTGTGTTAGCCCCTTCATTTCCACCTAGAGGAGCCTCTCTATCCATTTTTTTTTCTTCTACAATAGGAGTGGCCTCCACAGGTTCTTCTGTGTCAGCTTCCAGGTCAATTATTACAGGAGGCTCTTCTTTAACTACTGGTTCTTGTGTAACAACGCCATCCTTAGCAGTTTCTTTTGTAACAGCCTCCTGCCATTCTATTTCTTTTTCCATTGGGATGAATTTTTCTCTATAGACATTATATCCCACTGCTGTTAGTTCTTGAAAAAATTTCATGCATGAAAACACCAGGATTTCCTTCCCATCAGATAATTTTCGCTTCAATTCTTCATTTTCCTTTCTTAGATTTTTGAGTTCTAAAAACATGACATGAGTTTCGTCCTTACCTGATGAGGAGGGTTGCCTTTCTTCTTTTAATAGTTTTTCTTCTGTCTTCTTTCTGGCTGTAGGCAAAGGATCTGCAGGTATGCTAAATTTCACCCTCTATTTTGGCCATCTATCCCCAATTGGTTCATCAATAGGTTCTTTCCAAATTTTGACTTTGGCAGGCTGAGTTTGGGTTTCCACTTCTTCCTGACTTCCTCCTGAAGTCATGGTATGTTTTCGCTACCTTGTCCTCAGACTCTTTCGATTGAATTCTTCCCAATTCTTCCATTGTTGGCCTAGGGAATCCAACATGATTAATTTGATGAGTCCATGATTGGTCACACATGCCTCCATATGCTTGATGTTCCCTAACAAGTAGAATGGAAGATTAATATTTTGTTGGTGCCGAAGGTGATTAAGTAGAGGAAAGTGACAGTTAAACACTATCGTGGATCTTCCCTCATAAGTGATATATTTAATTAAACCCAGGGTGACATATGCCCAAGGATGAGGAAGCGACAACCTGTCATTTCCTCTCCCTTTCTTCTCCTTCTAGGAAGTCTTCTTACAAGGAGGGGTCATTGATTTTTCTGTTAAACCACCTCTGACCCTCTACTGGAAATGTAGATACCCGATAAATTACCTCTTCAATCACCTCCACTTGCAGGCCCCTATCTCGGGTCTGATTTTTGTTCAAATTTTGAGTGAATTCGATTTCCACTGCCTCGTCTAAGCCTTCTAGCTTTTGGAAATACTAAATCCATCCGGCGTCTATAAATATCTGGTAGGCTTCTATACAATTCTGTAAGGTGTTCATAGAATCTAGCTCGTGTGTGACCACTGATCCACCCATATTTCTATTTGTTTCTGAATTCACTTCTTGTTGCTCAACCCCATTGTAATATCACTGCACTTCTCACTGCTTCTCGGCATCTCTGCTTAGCCCAATTGATGAGTTTGAAATTAGGATACAAGCTTTCAGTCGAGGAGGTTGATGGGAGGTGAAATATTTTGTGGATTACCGAATCATACCTCACACTAATCTTCATAAATGTCTTGTTATGGAAAGTAATAGGTTCTAGTAGACACGCTCTTTTCCAACCGGATTTAGTCATCATTGGAATTTTTTTTATTAATTGGGTGCATGCAGATTTGATAGAGGTTTATGACTACGAATTTTTGCAATGATTTAAAGACATATCCCCTCCCTCGCCTTAATGGTGATGGTCGCCCACGACCATCACGAGAATATCATTACTTATGCCAATAATCACCAAATCATAAATGATAATGTTACCTTTTGAATTACATACTTGAGGTGACATGGAGGGAGATTTCGAATTGGCGGCATTGCAGTTGCAGCGCTCATGTTCTTGCGTTTGGCTGGCACGATTATTGTTGTTATGGGATGAAACATAAGAAATATTTTCTGTGGCTGTCGGTTGTTACATGTTTAACAACCAATATGACCCTTATATTATTCTTGAAAAAACATAATAATTAGGAGAAACTGGTACCGAAAAGAAAATTAAATGAATACCATCATCCTATAAAATGGATCAAGAAGGGAAGATGATGTTTCGGGGAGAAAAATATGGGTGTAATAGCTGCCACAAGTGTGGTTTGCAGTCGTTATCAACTGTCTAACTGCACCCCAGAAAGGGGTTTTCACAGTTAGATTTATTATTTTTGTTTTATTTTTGTTTTATTTTGTTATTTATTTATTTATTATTATTTAAAAAAAATAATTTAACAGGTGTAACAACTGCCAGAAGGGTGGTTTTCAACTACTACACTTATTAGAATTTCAATTTTCAAGCTACACAGAATAATATTCCCCCACTGTCGTAACATGAAGATCAGAGTCCGCGACAATGTTGACAAATGATTCCTTCGAAGCAGGTTGATGATATAACCTTAGACGGTTCCCATTAGCTAGTAACGGTGTCATAGCACTGTCGATGGTTACCAACTGTACAGTCCCATTTTCAAAGACCTTGTCCACTTCGTAAGGACCTAGCCATCTAGTGCAGAGCTTGCCTTTCAAATATTTGAACCTTGAATCATACAAAAGAGCCCAATCTATTTTCTAGAATTTTTTCTTCTTAATAAACCTATTATGCCATTTAGCTCTTTGTTGTTGAATGATCTCTGTCTTTTGAATAACAACTAACCATTTCTCTTCCAACTCATTGAGCTAGTTGAGTTTTTGTGTCTATGCCATGCTCAAATCTAGATCGACCTGCAATGATGTTCTTAATGTATTTGTTTCAAACTTTATCGGGAATAGAGGATTCTTACCATACACCAATTCATATGGTGAGAATCCTGTAGTATTCATGCATGTTGTCCTATAAGCCCACAGTACCTCTAGAATTTTCTCAACCCAGTTTCTTCGTTGGCTAGCTATTATCTTCGTTAACATTCCCTCGATGAATTTATTGGTGCTTTCCACTTGACCATTTTCTTGTGGGTGATATGGTGAAGTGATTCTGTGATGAATTTCATAATTTTCAAACAACTTGTTAATCAAATGAGATTTGAACTGAGGCCCCCCATCTGTCACTATCTCTCTGGGTATCCTGAAGCGAACAAAAATATCTTCAAAGAGGAAGTGTGAAATAACATGCTCTGTTGCTCTAGTTAGTGCCTTTTCTTCAACCCATTTTGTGACATAATTGGTGTAGACCAATATGTATGATTTTTACTGTGATGAAGGCTTAATTGACCCCACAAAGTCTAGGGCCCATTTCTCAAATGATTCTATCACTATATGAGGTTCTAACGACATCTCATCTAATTTCAGAGGTTAGCCCATCATGTGGCAACTATCACATCCTTTCAAAAACTTCTTGGCATCCTGGAATATAGTTGGTTAGTAGTACCCTGTTGAGAGTAATTTATGTCCTGTCCTCTTGTCAGTGAAGTGTCCTCCACAAGGTTCCTCATGACAAGCCTTCAAGATCTGAAATACCTCATCTTCTCTAACACATCGCCTAATCTAAAAATATGGCCCGGTGTGATAGAGATTTCCTTCTATCCAGGAGTAGGTAGCACTCTGCTGTATAATATTCCTCCTTTCCATGGAAGAAAGTTGGTGTGGGAATTTTCCTGTAGCAAGGTAATTAGATATATCTTCATACCATGGTGAGTGAGTAGAGATGGAAAAAAATATATTCATTTGGAAAGGAATCCTTAGTGGTAGCACAACCATCACTTACAGTTAATCTAGAAAGAAAATTAGTAACTACATTACCTTTTCTACGTTTATCTAAAATAGTAATATCAAATTATTGTAACAAAAATAACCATCTTGTAACTCTACCATTAGTAATAGGTTTGTTCATCAAAAATCGAATTGTAGCATGGTCAGTGTGTAAAAATACTTGGTACCTGGTGATGTGGTGCTGGAATTTGTTGATAGCATGCACTACTACTAGGAATTCCTTCTCAGTAACAGTGTAGCTGAGTTATGCTATAGTTAAGTTCTTACTGATGTAATAAATGGTGTAAGGTTTCTTCTCCTCTAGCTTCCCCATAACAACACCCACAACTATGTCAGATGCGTTCGTAGTGATATGAAATGGAAATTCCCAGTTTGGTCCTTGTAAAACAGATGTTGTTGTTACACATTTTTTCAACTTTAAAAAGGCCTCCTCACACTTCCCTATCGACACAAATTCCGCATCTTTCATGAGTAATGAAAATAGAGGGGATGAAATCTTTGAAAATGTCTCTATAAATCTCCTATAGTATCCTGCATGTCCCAAAAAACTATGTACCTATTTTGGAGTCTTAGGGATCAATATTTTTGAGATTACCTCAATTTCTACAGGATCTACCTTGATTCCATTTGCCGAAATGAAATTTCCCAACAAAATTCCCTCAGTCATCATCATGTGGCATTTCTCCATTCTTAGAGAAGCATTAGTTTGTTCACAATGTTCCAGCACAATTCCCAAGTTAGCTAATGTTGTCTCAAATGAATCCTCGTAGGGTGTGAAATCATCCATAAATATTTCAAGGTAGTCATTCAAAAGATCAGAAAAAATACCCAATATTTCCCTTTGAAAGGTTGCTACTACATTATAGAGACCAAAGGGAAGGATTCTGTATGAAAGAGTACCCCATGGGAAAGTGAAGGTTGTCTTCTCCTGGTCTTCCAAGGAAATCTATATTTGATTATAGCCACTAAAACCATCTAGAATGAAAATAATTTTTTTCCAGAAAGAGTATCCAAGACTGATCAATGAATGGTAAAGGAAAATGGACCTTTTTGAGTGGCCTTATTAAGCTCTATATAGTCAACATAGGCTCTCCATTTGTCATTATTTTTCAGAACTATGACAAGCGGAGACACCCACTAGTTGTCATAAATGGGGTAGATGAAATTAGCATTAAGTATTTTCTGCAATTATTCTTTCACTATCTCCTTAAGTGTGGGGTTCATTTAGCGTTGTGGTTGTATAACTGGTTTTTAGTCCTCTTTAAGGTAAATGCAGTGAGTGCATAGGCCAGGATGGATTCCTTTCATATCCTTATAGTCCCATGCAAATGCCTTTTTGTATTTCTGTAACATTTGTATCAACAATATGTTTTGTTTAGCACTCAAGTTAGGATTGATATTTAAACATTTCCCAGGTTTGATTTCAATGGGACTACTAATAGTATGTGGAGTTATTTTCAAATGTTCAATAATTGCATCATCTGCCTCACCTTCTTCCCCAAAATCTCTAATGGAGGCAACATAGAGTGAATTACTAATTAAACGATTAATGATATCATCCTTTGTTTCATCCTTAAAGTATTGTGCTTTTCCAAGCGTTAGAAGAGGTAGGGAAAGATCAGATTTAGGTGAAAATTTGTCCTACCAGGGAATACATGAATCCGTATGAGGTTTTGTTGCAGGATAAAGGTTCAGGTTATGAATGGCCTTTCCATCTGAGATCAACATAGTTCTGGACCTACATCCGATATATGAATCTTTAGCGGCAAGCCATGGTCTTCCCAAGATTAAAGGATAACCCCCCAGGTTGGATTTGGTTTGTAAAATGAGAAAATCAACTGGATAATTCCAGGAAGCCACAGTGATAACCACATATTCTATCATTCCGTCGGGCTTGACACAGGAGCTATCTGCTAATTCAAGCATTGTGGGTGTAGGTCTAAGTCCATGAAGTCCTAGAGAGATGAAGAGGTATATAGTCATGACATTAATAGCTATCCCTAGATCAATCAAAGTATTGGTTATAGGATGATTATCAATATGGAAAATCACTGTAGGGTTCCCTAGATCATTATATTTAGTCAACAATGGTTGATCAATCATGAGATCAGATAATTTCCCCATGAAATGGATAGTAGTAGGGTATTTAGGTTTCTTTCCAGGTATTTTGATACATAGATACCTCGCCGTTTTAGCATATATAGGTACTTCCTTAAGAGATTGTAACAACAAAATTCGCACATACAAATTTTTCAATTCCTTTGGGAATTTGGATTCAGGTTGTGAGACCAGCCCAGTTTCAGTTAATCGTTGAGGGTATGGATGATTTTTAATGCTAAAAACTGAGTCAGCTATCACAGATGCACCAGCCTTGCTCAGATTGGTTGTTGTAGGAACAACAGATCCTCCTGAGCTGGCTACTACAAATGTAACAATAGGTGTTGTATCAGCTGTTACATGTGTAACATCTGCCTCTGAATCATCCATATCCTTCCTAGGTGATTCACATTCTTCAGTAATAATGGGAGTATGCTCAGATCTGATTAATTTCCCTGATCGAAGATGAAACTTGTTAAGTCCAATAGGATTAATAAGATAAGTCTGGAGGGTAATTAGAGCATCCATGCTCTGGGTTGCCTTATTATTTGGATTGGGTTTAGGTTTCACAAGTAATTGGGGTCGAATAGAAGGTGTAGGATTTTGAATAGAAGGCAGTTGTAACTGCTACTGCTGTATTAGTATTGGAGGGGGTACTAGAACTTAGCCATTACTTCTCTAGTTCTAACCCCAAGGATTGTGTTGTGATGGAGGATATTGCATTAGTGGAGGAGATGACCATTGGTTCCATGGTGAAGGGAATTGTGTTGAGGAAGGAGTAGGATACTACCATGGATATTGCTGACTATTATAAAAATTATTCCAAGGATAAAAAGAGGAAAAATATAAGGCATACCTGGAGGTCGCAGCTGCCATGGTCTCTTTGATCCGATGAAATAATAATATTGAACATCCTCGCTTGATTCTTGAAGTATTGCCTTCAGTCTGGGAAATTCGGGACACTCATTTGTAGAATGCACCAACTCACAAATTTTGCATAGGCTGACACTATTTAGTCCACATTCTCTTTCCAGATATTTCTTTTTGCATCAGGGACAGAAAATTGCTAAGGCTTCTTTAGCTTCTACTTGTGCTTTCTTGACTTGTATCATAGTGATATGGGCAGAAAGAGTGCTAAGGAGCTCAGTTTTAAAATCCTCAAATAAGTTCCAAATATCTACTCTGGTTACTCCTCCACTTGTGGACTTCTGTATCCAGACTGAAGGATCTCTAACTGAAACTTTCCCTTTGAACGATCCTCTTGAGCTACGCATGCAAAGCTTCATTATTTCATCAAGCAGTTCTTACGATATGTCTCCTTTACCCAATAGGTTCAGGTGCTCCAGAAAATCATCTCTTATACCTCTTAAAAATATTGGCTTTAGAATTTCCGGGTATAAGTTACTGAACTTAGACCTTTGTAAATTGTAGTGAAATCGCTCCATATAGTCTTCCAAGATTTCCTCCTCCTTTTGTGCAATTCTGAAAATCTCATCCTTCAAATCCCTGGTTCGACAGTATTTCAGAGACTTAAAGAGGAAGGCCTCCGTCATGTCATTCCAGGTTCAAATCATGCTAGTACCCAGTCTTATGAACCATATTAATGATGCTCCTTTCAGAGTAGCAGGGAATAATTTCAGCTTCAGGGCATATGAAGTGTAGTCATAACCTCTACATAGCACATCGAATTTGAATGAAAAGGTATCAGGGTCTTCAACAACCATCCCTTGAAATGATGGTAGGGATGATAAAGGAATATTTTTCATAGGAGCCCCATCCCATGTTACTACTATTGGGAATTCAAAAGTAACAGAGCTATCTATCTTGATTCTCATCCCCCATGGCTGATTCTTCCCGATGGGATGAACTGACCTCAGAGTGTACTGGAGATTGACAAATAAAAGGATTAGGTTGTTCCAGGACCAAATATTTAAGAACACTAACAGCGTCCAAATGATGATCAATTAAATGTTGTTCCTCGGGTCCCTGATGCTCCCCACAGGTCTCTTCATGTCTTTCAATTCTCAGATCCTGATCAATGATTCTCCACTATTGTTTTGAATTTGGATTATTGGTATCAGGAGTGGATATGTTGTTCGAAGGGTGGTGAGGTGTAGACATGGAAGACACCGATGGCCCAGGATTTGATATGGTAGCTTCTTTCTGTGGTCCTATATTCCTATTATCTTTGTACGATGTAGATTGTTCCTTTTCTGCCCTTGAGATCAGATCTCCAAATAATGTCCTTCTTCCCAAATATACACTCTTATTTTCCTTCTTACAACTCGTCTTTCCTATAGTCAGTAGATTGGGGGGGTATTTTTAGATGTTGATGTCATCCTACCGGCACACATGGGCCCTATGTGTATCAATTCATCCTATAAGTTCTTCTGATTTCTATAGTAGTGAGCCCACTCAAGTTCATTAGAGCGATGCTATATTCTTACCTCTCGTCTTACTGCCCAACGATTTTATAGCTGAAGACACACTAAAAGAACACCCAAAAATTCAACTTCTAAGTGTCTTAGTAAGAAATTGGTGAGTCCTCTCAAGTTCGTTAGAGCGATGTCCATGTTCTTACCTCTCGTCTTACCACCCGAAAATTGTGTCATTGGAGACACTAAAAAAAAAATGCTCAGAAATTCACTCTCTTAAGCGTCCTAGCAAGACATTGGTGAGCCTGCTCAAGTTCGTTAGAGTGTTGCGCAGGTTCTTACCTCTCTTCTTATTGCCCGACAAGTGTGTAGCTGGAGAAACTCTAAAAACACACAGAAATTTCACTTCTAAGAAACAACTTTGATTGATTGGATCATCACTGCCATCCCCGACAACGATGCCAAAATGTTGGGTTGTATTAATCACTATTGAATGAATAAATAGTACACATAAATTATTAATCTAGGGAGGTCTTTTATTTCAATGATAGTTGCACTGTCTATGCCAATACACTCAACCAGAATAAATTCCAATTAAAAGAAATCGTTTCTGAAGTAAATGATGGAAGTAAATAAGTCATGCAGAAATATAATGATCTACAAGACTGTAATCACACTTCAATTAATCTTCTCTAGCGTGCCACACAAAAATTATCCAGTTGGTGTCTCTAATCTTATATGTGTAACAACATACAAAATAGTAAAACTGAAGCGGATATATTCACAGTTGAAACAACACCAACAACACCTCTATTGATACATTAACTGAAATACAAACACATATACAAAACTACCTTAATCACTGCAATCCCTGCTAAGAAGGAGGGCCCTTCCTCCCTAGTAGGGTGCATGTAGAGAAAGAAATTAACGGAAACTAAATTGAATAACACATGTAACAACAATAACAGGATAATCTGTATTAATATGAACAAAACTATAGAGCCAAAGTAATGTTGTTCTCTGCTAACTTTTCAACCTCTAGTGCTGAGAACTATATAGTGGTTACATATCAAAGAATCAAGGGATAGATCAGTGATGAGAATCTTATGATTCTCATGTTCATAGAAATAGAATACATATGGTTATAACCACTTCTTAATAAAAGTATGATTATAAAAGTATATATTAAAATCAAAACCACTCGTAGGTTTTTATCCAAAAATACAATGCTAAACAACTTCTACAACTATCACAATAAAACCAGATTTGTAGTGTAATAGCTAAAGGACAGGTCAGCAACAGGCGTTGACGAGATCTAGTCAGCGGTACAACTGTATCAGCAGTTTGCCAGCGGGTCTATAACAGTAGAGTGTAACAACAGTTTGTCGGCAGGTCTGTAATAGCAAAGTGTAACAACATCATGGTGTAAAACACTCATTGTAACAACAGACCCTTAACTTCTCCCATGTACCTCGTGCTTGGGATCTTTGGTGCTACAAATGACATCTAGAAATACAACATAAATACCATAGATATTCTTCAAACATTCATCCTCAATTAGTCATAAAATGTGCACGATATATCATAATAATTGATGAAATGGCACAGTAATGAAAATAAGGTGAAACAACACAAGTTAGGATAGAAAGATATGAAAAAGAGGCAAAGATAGTCCCATTGGTTATAGTCATGAGGCAAAATAGAGAAAAAATGTAGGAAAAGTGTGCAAAACTGGCACCTAGCAGTACGCGCGAGTCATTTGGAAGGATATGGTAGATATATCTAAATTGGGTGTAAATTAGCTCAACTTGTTGGGCTTTACTGATGGTGTCCTCCTTAAAGTAAGGTTTTTGGGTTGCCACATCTTTTTAAATTTATGTTGTGAGTGTGTTCAAAAATAAGTCTAGAAGAACTATATCATCGAGATTGGATTTTCACAAGTTATGACGTCTTTTCCATTCACAGAGATGGTCCGATATGTGAATGGAAGGTGTTCCATTCCTGGATCATGGTGAATTGGGAGCTGGAAGAATATGATCAACATAGTTGCAAGGTTGCTAAAGGTTCCATGTGAAATAGAGGGTTGGTCAACATACCATTTCATTGTTGGCCCTATAAGGGTGCTGTGAAATAGTCTTAGCCAAATGGTATCATATATGATATTGTTCGACAAACACCACCGGTGGAAAGTCATAATATGATTTTCTAGGCCTTCTTCTTGCTTATCTTCAAATTTTGGAATATTTGAAGGGATATTCATTGGCTTGGGTGGCCAATTAGGGCCATGTGCAATGGGGTCATTCATTAACTTGGTCATATATGGAAGATTTAATGATGCTGAGAAAGGTAATGGGTTATTTATATCCATCGTATGATGATGGTGAACCAGTATGTGTATGTGGTGGCCTTGGGGAGGTTCCCGGGAAATATTTCCTTGTGGCATTCCCTGAGGGGTGTTTTTCTAACTCCTCAGGGGGGTGGGTAGTAGTTCCTTTACCTCGAGGGGTCATAGGAGGAGTTGATTGTGGTGACCCTGGGGGGTCACCACTAGTGTGGTGGTTGCTGACCCTTTGGGGTTTCCAATCAAATATGCCCCAATAAAGGAATATCCTATAACAGTGGCAACATGACTTCGTCTATGCTTGATTGGCGAGAGGCTTGGAACACCTCCCTTTAATGGGAGGAGGTTTAAGAAACACCTAGACCGAGAGGGTCCCTTTGGGTCCTCTATGTTGCCAATTAGTGTAATATTGTTGGTGTTTTTTATTTTGGAGGCAGGATGATCTCTGTCAATGCAATAACACAATCACATACATAAAACAAAGTGAAAAATAGAAAAGTAATTTTTCTCTTTAAATTTAAACTATGTGATCAATCAAGAAAAAATGATGTTTTTTGTTTTTTTTGCATATGATACTAAAATCCCATTTAGACCTGATCTTTCTCACACTCTTATTGTAACTAGTCCTTTTGAAGATAAATTCCGATAGGTATTGGAGCCAACGTCCAAAATGAACTAGTGACTCCTTCTAGCAGTCGAAGAATCCACCAAGGTAATGATATGAGGATCTGGTGTTTCTTGCACCATCACCTATGCGAAAAGGATGTCATATTTTTTGGCCACTAAAGTACCTTTGTCCCACGTGATATTTCAAGTATTTATATTCTTGGTAATTGGTTACCATTACTGAGCACTAGATGGGTCGGGTAGCCCTAAATAGTACCACATGCACTACACCTAAGCCGAACCCCCTCTGAATCGGCTCTCCGTAATGCTCGGGTAATGGTTTCTATGGGTGGATAGAAGGATTTTCAAAGCTCCCTAAAATGTTAGCATCTATGTTTTAAAATGTATTATGACCATCGCAACTTATTGGATGCCTACCCCTGATTGTCCTAACCTGAACTAAAATTTTCTTTTGTGACCCCTGTGGGGATAATCTAGTGAGTTCGAATTATGGTTGTTTTTTAAGAGTCTTAAAGAGTCTCAAATTTCTTTAGGGTGTGATTTTGCAAGCAGACATAAGATAAGAATAAAATACCCAACAAGTGGGTGCCCTTTGGTTCAAATCTTACCGATTATTTAGTGTGTGTTTTGAGAGAACAAGAAAGAGTGTATTAGGATGTGGATATCTGATGATCCTTTACTTCCATCCTAATTGCACTATTTTTTGTTTGTTCCTTGCACAATTTGAGACGATGTGTGCATTATGGGCCTCTTTCACTTTTCCTAATTAGACTATGTAGAACTATAGGGAGATGGTAGTTCAAAATGATTTTGAGAAAGCTTTCATGTGCTAACCCATGTTCATTGAGAGGTGCAAGGGAGGCATAGATTAGTTTCTTTCTGTATTTAAAATTTTTATCGTAGTTTCAAGCCTAATGCAAAAATTGAAAAAATAGTTAATATAGAAAAGAGAATTGTGGATTATGGGCCACTAACTCCTATTAATTAAACTATGTGTTCTCACTAAAAATTAGCAAAAATAAGCTTCAAAAATAAAACATTTTTGGATTTGGGCCACTTACTCCTTTTCTTAGTTAAGATATGTGTTTTTAAAATGTAAACAAGAACCCTTAATCACTATACAAATAGTGGTTAGTGCTGCAATTAATTATCTAAAACATCAAAATGCAGAAAGGTAGTTAAATAAAGTCTTTCTCGATTACCAATCTCTTGAAAAGCTGAAAAAATACATTGATTTTTTTATTTTTGTAAATACATTATGGGTTTTTAACCCATAGGCATGGTGTGTGTGTATGTCAGAGAAAAAGGTGCACTGCTGCGAAAGATAAAAAAAAAATAAAAATGGGTTATTTTCTTGTCAAAACAGAGACTCAATGTTCTGCATAATTCTCAGAGAGTGTCTGAATTATTTTCAGTTTTTTGAGTAGGGAGAATGACCTAAAAAGACAACCAATAACCAAGAAAAATAATCCAATATGGTTTCCAATCCTGTGGTGGTGCCTTTTCTACACAAGTGTACCAAAAGACACCTCTCTAGCAGTCGATTGCTACCTACAGAAGGTCACAATGAAGATGATGTTGTTGTTAGTGAATAGAATAAACAATGTAAGAAAAAAATCATAAGGTAAGTAATGCATACAATAACATGAACTTAAATACAAAAACACAGATAACAATGCTCAAATGGAGAAACAATCCAATAGAAACAGATGGAAAAATCTCCTTTTATTAGGTTCTGGTGGTATGAAGAATACAATGCTAACTCTCTTGCAATGAGTCCTTTGAGCCATGGAGCTAAAATACTTAGGACAATGGGTGTTCATTTCCTTAGTTTCCCTGTAATTATCTCCTCCCTCTCTCAAAAGGATGGTGATCAATCTCTTATGATGGAGCTATCCTATTCACCAAGATATTGGGTGGCCAACATGATAGTCTCTCCAATCCTTTTGCTACAACACTTGAAAGATGGTTTTCTAGGGTATAAATTTAGCCAACATAACAATGTGTATTATTTTTCTTTTCCCATGGCTGGTTTACATAGAATTTTTTTTAACTCTCTTCCCTCTCTTGGCCCAATAGTAGGACAAGAGATTCCTTTTGTGGGTCACATGCCTCCTCAAGATGGCTCGAATTCAGCTTTCCTTGATTGAAATTGAGAGAGAGTCATCTTTACCAAGTGTTTCAAGTGTTCTCGGATGGTTACCTTTCGCCATCCTCAGGACGGCATGGCTATCGAAGGATAAATCGTGTTGTGCACAAAAAGTCTTTGTTTTTGGTGTGTTGTCAACCAATTTCTAACTGAACCTTAGGCAATAATTACATTATCCTTCATAATGTATTTCTCCTTTAAAATATTTATTTGTACTATTTTCTTGGAATTCTCTAATGTCTTTTTCCTGTACGATTTTTTGGTGTTAATGGCACGCAATACATACAAGTACCACTAGGGTTTCTCATTTCTATTATGAGTACTCCTTGAGGATGAAATTATTTCTTTCACCTATGTTTCTGTTTGTTGTTTTTACATTTATATTACTATTTTAGGAAAATATGGTGTTATAACCTCTTTAGATATTTGATCCAGTTACTGATAAATTTTGGATACTAAATAAACAATGGTTGTTAATATGAGCATTGAAAGTATTTTTAGTTTCTCTTAAGAGGAACCATTTTCTGCAACCATGAATCATAAATATTGATGGGACATGTCAAATAAGGAAAAAATAACAACCACATAAAATGAGTATGATGTTTGGTGGTCGTTTTGACATGTAGAACAGGAAATCCAATCAATGATGGTTGGTGGTATCACACTAATTTCAAGTGCACCAAAAAATGATTGGTAAATTGTGGAATTGGATGGAAAGTAAATGTAACACCCTCTTCCCAAATCTACCCAAGTAACCATCCAACTAGGGTAAACATGCGATGAGAGGCTACTAATATGAGATTCAACCTCCTAGATGAACTTAAGGAAGTGGAACCGACAAAAACCTAAGAAATAGACCTTAAACAACATCAAAAACACCTCTAGGAGGTAACCCAACCACCCAGACCCTTGAACCCTGAGGAGGAAATGATTTTTAAGCTTTTGAGCCTTATCCGTGGGAATTTAAGGGAAAGGGAGTGGATAGAAGCCTATATTCGTAGGCATGCCAAGTCAAGATCACACCCAGGGCCCAAAAAAGTCAGTTTTGTGCCTACAACTCGAGGATTTGTGCCACCCTTTTAGCCCTAGAGACCAGGTCACTACCCAGAACTTCATGAAACTTTAGGAGAGGATAAATAACATAAAAAAAAGGTATGAAAGAAAATATCATCATCAAGAACTCATCTTGATCCCTCATAGCCATGACATGAATTTCGTCAAACATGTCACAAACATTACATCTACAGGGGTAAACAACAGATTTAAACATAGGGGTCTCATATTGATCTCAGAATCGCTAAGAAGCATTGCTCCCTTATATCATAATATGAAATACAATATATTTTACCATAGATACATTGTGCATTCATTTACAAGTGAAAAAATGGATAGATACAATATCATCATTAATAAAATAAATGCTTATAACCAACATAAATAACATGGATATAATAGCAATAGAGTCCACATAATAAATAGTACATTTTCATACCAAATACTAAAGGAATGATATTACCATTAATGAATGTAAAAACCAATGAGATATGGGACCTCCACATTCTACTCGACCATACATTGGTTGATCCAAATCTCTTTTCAACCAATCACCCCCATGCCATATTCCAAGAATTAACATGGGACTCAAACCGAAAAACCAAATAAGGCATCCTGAGACTAAACCACCTCACCATCATCAATAGAAATCAGGCTTTATTGTGATCCATCCTGGATCACTAGGACAAAAATATAAACATGTCATAACCAACCTTACCATGATCTAAACAGATCACTAGGCCAAAACAAGCATGGATATCATGAGATTCTCTCTCTCTAAACCGTGAAAAATTTTACTGTCTCCTAGTCTCTCAGGCTTTACTGCAACCCATAGTGTGAATCATGGGTCACTAGGCCCTAAACCAAGACATACGCTGAAGGATTTACCATATATCCCAAACTTGAGATTCCTAGGCCCGATAGAGAGAAAACTGCCTCTAGGTTTTACCGTATATCCTACCATTCACTAGTCAAGGATTCCTAAGCCTACCAAGGAAACACACTATTCGGGTTTTCCACAACCCACAGTCTAGTTCAGGGGTTAATAGGCCATGTGTTATATCAATTCAGAGACTTTCCCCACTCAACTTCAAATCCATCAGATAATATAGCTAAACCAAAACATGATAACTCCGCAACACCATGGCTATCCGGAAATGGAAATGCTAGGCTCAAAACATTTTCACACCAGGCAAAACCCATTCATGGAGAGAAAGAAAAAAGATGCAATAACATGGATGCAAAATCTAGCAAGGAAAATACACATGTAAATCGATACCTACAAAGAATCATGTTTTAGATGCTTCATTCTTTCTCCTTCTTTCTTTCTTCCTCATTTTTCCTGCTTTCTTGCCTTTCTTCCTCCAATGCCAAAATACTCCAAAAAAATCTAACCATCCAAGAGAGAGAGAGAGAGAGAGAGAGAGAGAGAGAGAGAATAATGATATATCTCCAAAAAATGCACTAACAAAAGTTACCAACTGATCCTTAGAAGCATTTTTATAGAAGTGGCCTCTATTTTCTTCATTTTCCATTATTTTCATTCAATTTTTGCCTCATGCAACATGTGACCTTTCATCTTCCTTTTCTCCTATTTTCCATTATTTTTCATGAATAAATGTGCCAAAAATACTTTTTCCTCTCCAAATTCCTTTTCCTTCGACTTTTCCAATTTTGTTAGCCATAATAAACCAAATTAACACCCCCTAGGATGTTTTTCCCAACATTAAGGTTGGAATAAGTGTCCCATCAATCATGGTTATTATTTTTAACTTTATTACATGGAATATTCATCAGGGTTGTTACAGAACCCTCCCACTTTGGGGACACCATCCTAGGCGTTCAACCACACATATTCCTTAGAAAAATCGCTGAAAAGAAACCAAAATTCCCATGGAGCTTTATAACATATCTCAATGTAGTATTTATATTGATCAACCTGATGAAAAGGAAACAAAACTGATATGACACCATACCACTTATTGGAGCTTTATAACTTATCTCATGGAAGTATTTACATCCAATACATATGTACATACATCCAACCATCACACAAAAACATATACCAAAAAATCACCAAAACATGTGCTAAACAAAACCAACATCACACCCATATTTATTTACCTCAACTGACAAACAAGAAAGGCTATATGGCCCACATTTGATCTGCCATCTCCTATGTAGTTTAATCAAGCCCAAAGTGATTCCGTTGCACTTTAATTTCCTCTATTTCTCTATTATGTAGAATGAACACCTTTTTTTGCAATATATACTAAGGATCTGGATGGAATTATCCACGTGAAATATAAACCAGGAAATCACATGATAAACATATTTAACATTCTTCTTAAGGAAATATATATGTAAAACATCATGGAATTTCACTATGGAAGGTAGTGCAAGTTGATAGGTATCTATTCCAATCCTCTCAATGGTCGTAAAGGGTCCACAAAAATATGGTGCCAATTTGGCACATCATCCAATCTGCAAGGAGATCTTCTTAGGCTTGATACACAAGTACACCTAATCCCCAACCTTAAATTCCTTGAACAATTTGGTCCTGTCTGCATAACGCCTTTTCCTATCCTGTGTTGCATTCAAGTTATTCTTAATCACCTGCATTTATTATTCCATTTATGCTAACATCTCTGGTCCAATCAGTACCCTATTAATCGAATCATTCAAACTGATATGGGTGTTGCAACTATGGCCATACATAGCCTCAAATGGACTCATCCTGAATGACTCCTAATACCTATTGTTGTAGGCAAACTCTACTAGTGGAAGATATTCTTCCCACTTGTGCTACTGATCCATGACATACATCCTCAAAATATCCTCTAGTGTCCTGTTGACCCTCTTAGTTTTTCCATCTATCTGCAGATGATAAGTTGTTCTGGAGGCCAAGTCAGTGCCCAAACCCACAAATAAATCCTTCCAAAACTTGGAAGTAAAATTTGCATCCCTGTAAGACACAATATTCTTTGGAACACCATGCAATCTAATTATGTCTCTAATAAACACCTATGCTACATCGCTAGCTGAGTATGTAGTCTTTATAGGTATGAAATGTGAAGCCTTTGTTAACCTTCCCACAAAAACGATGATGGAATAATGATGTCTAGCTATCCTAGGAAACCATGTGATGAAGTCCATGGAAATGACCTCCCATTTCCACTTTGGTATCAAAATTGGTTGCAGTAGTTTACCTGGATGTTTAAACTTTGCATTAACCATCTGAGAATCTGAAAATCTCACTACAAACTCTACCAAAGATCTCTTCAGATTCAACCAATAGTAGATACTATCCAATGCAGTCAAATTATTCTGGTATACTAGGTGACCCGAATATGATTTCGCGTGAAACTCCCTCAATATCACCTCCTTAAGCTCATTGTTGTCTAGTACATATATCTTGTCTCTAAATGTAAAAAATCCATCTGCTGTGAGACAATAATCCAAGTCCTATACACATGTACCTGTACCTGTACCACATGTACCTGTACCTATACAAGTACCTATACATATACCTGTACTTGTACCTGTACCAATATCTATACCTATACTTGTACCAACACATGTACCTGTACTCTGCTGTAACCTATGCTTAATCTCCATATGCCTGTGATCTTGTTGACTTTCCTGCAAGATCCTATCTTGTAAGTCTATACCATAGGAACTCATCATTGCTAAGTGATTTACATGTAGTCTCCTATTAAGAGCATCTACGGCCCTACTTTCCTTTCCCTTGATGTACATGATGTCATATTAAAACTCTCCAATCATGCCCAACCATTTGGCCTACATGAAATTTAAATTTGGATGGTAAAATAAGTACCTCAACCCAATGTGGTCACTCATCAATACAAACCACCTAACAAGAAGATAGTGCCTCCACATCTGCAATGCATGAATGATTGATTCTACATCAAGATCAAGTGTTGGGTAGTTATTCTCATGTTCATTTAGCTTCGATGACTCGTACCATACCACCAGTCCATCTTGCATAATGACCCCACCAAGTCCTCTCTTGCAAGCATATGTACACAATACAAAAACCTTGTTAGGATCTGCAATATTTAGAACTAGAGCATGTGTCAACAACTGATTAAGATGCTTATAAATAGCCTCACACTCCTCTGTCTAATAAAACTTATTACCTTTCCTCTACAATGATGTAATGGGATAAGAAATCTATGAAAATTTCCTGATGAACCTCCTATAGTAACCTTCCAATCCCATGAATGATATCACCTCATCTACATTATTAGGAGCTAACCACTCCATGATGGCCGTTATCTTCTATGGATCTACTGCAATGAATTCCCTGGAGACAACATCTCCCAAGTATTGTACCTAAGTCTGGAAGAAACTACATTTTCTAAGCTTAACATACCATTGATGCTCTCTAAACAACCTCAACACTGTTGTCAAATGATCGACATGCTCTTCCTCTTTTTTGGAATATACCAATATGGCATCAATACACATAATAAAAAAATTGTCTAAATAAGGATGCAACTCATTTTTCATCAAACACGTAAATTTAGCTGGGGCATTAGTCAAAGTGAATGGAAATACAAAAAACTCATAATGAACATACCTAGTCATGAATGTAGTCTTGTAGATGTCATTCTCTTTGATGCGTACCTAATTATATCCCGATCTCAAGTCCATATTAGAGAACAATTTTTCTCCCTTCAGTTGATCAAAAAAATCATCAATCCTTGGTATTGGGTACCTGTTCTTGATGCTCAGTTTGTTCAGCTGCCTATAGTCAATGCATAGTCTAAGAGAGGCATCCTTCTTCTTCATGAACAACATTGGTGCACCGCATGGAAATACACTTGGTCTAATGTACCCCTTGTCTAAAATTTCCTACAACTGAAATTTTAACTCTACCAGCTCTGGTGTACTCATCCTGTAAGGTGATTTTTGTGTTGGAGCTTCCCATGGTACCAAATCAATAGAAAAGTATACTTCCCTATTGTTGAGTCTCAAAAGTGTTTTCCATATTCATACATATTTCCATTATGTCATAACCATTCAGCTCTTATTTCATAGCCATCTGACCTAAAACCCTACATCAAGTAACCATTTTCATAAATATATGGGTTAAGATCCTTGTCTTCCAAAGTTATTTTTTTTTATCTATTTAAAGTGAATTTATGATTAAAAACTAGAAAATTAGCATAGTTTCATATATCTATATATGTGTTATGAGTTTTGTGACATGTGTAGGTCAAAAGGAAGATTCTAAAAGACCATTATGTGGCCTCCCAAAACCAAATTCGAATTTGAGTGGAGAAGATCATGGGATCATGAGGACATGTGTCTCATTTCCTTGTTGTATTGAAACTCTAAGAGGATATGTGTCTCATTTCTTAGTTGTGTTGAAATTCTAGAAAGACATGTGTCTTATCATTTACTATTTTGATTGTAAATCTAGAGATGGAGGGAGAGATTCATGGACTCCCATTAATGAGATAACTTCTCATATTTTGTATAAATAGGAGAAGCTTTCTCCTATCATGGGTAGTGAAAAAATAGAAGAAGAGACAAGATTAGAGAGTGTTTTGTAACAAAGCTTAAGATGGAATGGGATGTAGATTTGTGAGTTTATCAATAAAGAAGTTTAGTTCTTTGATGTTGTTTTGATCACATCTTCAAGGAGTTAAGGATTACACCAAATTAGTAGCAGAGGGCCCCTGCTATTCGAGGAGGTTTTGCATGTTTTCTAGATAAGTCATTTTCAATTCTGTTTTGTCATATTTCCTTACTTAGATTGCTTTCTGAAATCATAGATTTTAGCATTATGTTTCATGTCATTTGCTTAGATAAAGGATCCTCATGATATTGCAGTTAGTCTCTTTCTCAAGCTCTTCCAATACATCTCTATTAAATGAATGGGATTCAATTGTGATATTTTGAGTTATTAGCATTTCATTTTCTATTATCTAGTTAAAAAGAAGATTCTCATTTGCCAGATCTATTTAGTGTTTACATTATATTTCTTTAGGCAGAGTCAGTAAGAGGGCCAGAAGCTTCTGGTTTCATCCTTTCTAGTAAAGGTGAAATAACCAGTAAAAGCCCCTACTGTCAATCTCTGTATAAGAAATATTTTGTTCACACAATTTCAGATCAGATTCTTCATTATACTGTAGTTAGTCTCTTTCAAAATCTTTTCCAATAAACCTCTAATCTATGAATGAGATTAAGTTGTAATATTGTGAGTTATTGATTGTTTTTCTTCATAAAAGATCCTTATCACATTATGATTAATCTCTTTCAAAAACTCTTCCAATAAATCTTTAACTCATGAATGAGATTTAGTTGTAATGTTATAAGTTGTTTTAGTTTTTCTTTTATGTTTTAGGAGATCCTCATTGCATTAGAATTAATATTTTTTAGAAGCTCTTCCAACAAATCTCTAACTAAATGAATCAGATTAAGTTGTAGTGTTTTGAGTTACTTTTCATTTCATGAATGTTCATTTAGAAACTGTAATATCCATGGATTAGGACTCTCTGTTTTTATCATTTTCTAGTTAGGAACATAATTTTCAAATAAACTCTATTTCCATTTATTCATTAACATTTCATTTTCTCCCTTTTTGACATAAATCTAACTTCATCTTTTTAGCATAGAGTAGCATACTAAAGATCAAACATAAAAACCCCAAAACATCAATAAAACATTAAAAACAACGAAGTAAGAAAAAGGGATACTTAGGCACATATAGTGCATCACACTTCATCAGTTTACTAGCCCTGGTTGATAATTTATGTTAGTAATTTAAGACACTAAATTGACTAAACATTTTGGCGCCGTTGCCGGGGAAGTGTAACTAGGTAGCCTTATTTCTTACATCTAAAAAAAATAAAAAATTAATAATAATAATTTCTCGAGTATGCTCTCCTCCTGCACTTTGTGTGATATAGAGGATCAGAAAAAGAATTTTTATGTTAAAAATAATAATAAATTATGTTTTCATCATTTCATTTCACTTTACAATAAACTTTAAAAATGATGAAAAATTTTAATTTCAATAATTGTTTTGTTTAATGAAATATATAGGTATATTTTTGAATTTTTGAAAATATAATATATAATTTTATTATCAAATCAATTAAAAAAAAAAAATGGCTCATGGAAATAAGACCCACGCATATGCATGAGGCTAGCCTTTGGCTTGGCTTTACGCATATATGCAGGCCTTCAATCCACACAAAGACCCATGCACTGCAATTTAACATAAAAAAGAAACCTTCTCTTTTCCATATTCGTTTTTCCTCAAACAACAGTTATTAGAAATCATTTAAAAAAAAAAAAATTGCACACAATGAAGGTATATCACATGAAGAAACTGATGATGAGGAGAATATTGCAAATTGTTGATGAGGAGAAGATTGCAAATTTCTGATGAAGAGAAGATTACAAATTCAATTGCAAGTGTTGGGGTTCCTATGTTTTGGCAGATTTGGCAATACCAAAAGATAAGACAACATAAAACCACTTTGGGGCCCTAGGATCTAGCCCTCCTGGACCCGGAGAGGGATCTCTCCAATAAAACAAAGAATGATATATCTTTGAAGCTTGAATTGAGATGTTAGGCTAGTTATGAAGCACAAAGGGGGGTTTTAAAATGATTTTGGTTGGTGGGTTGCTGGGTTGGTTATGAGATCATAGACTGGGAAAGAAATGGGAGAAAAGGAGCAAAGCAGTAGGATGCTTTAGTGAAGAGGATAGGTCAAAACTGTGTCATCCATTGGGCTATGGAGTCATGAAAGGAGAATTACTTGCAACCACTAGCCAAGGCTTCCAAAGGGAAAGTCATCTAATACCAAAGGATATTTTATATAGATGATGGGATGGAACATTAAGGGAAGAAGGTGGAAGAAGGAAAGACAACCAAGTTTCTATCTATAGATCAGGCCAGAGGTCATTTAACTCCAGACCTGCTTGGACATACTCAAAGACAGCTCTCAAAGAGACAAAGGGGCTGCTTATAGATCGAACCAGAGGTCATTTAACTCCAGGTCTTCTTTAGAAACTCCAAGGGAAAACAGATATAAAATTAACAAAGGGATATCCAAGCAGCAAACCCCTGAGTTCATATATCAGCTAGCAGGCAATAACATCCGCTGCACTGGTTAAACCACATGAATTCACTCTTAGATAATACATAAAGTAGAAAATGTTAAAGGTAGGGAGAGCAGGAAACATATGGCACCTAACAAGGGTGAATCCTATGTTATACTTCTGTTGCCTACCAGAAGAACATGAAACAACATGTAAATGAAATAAACAGAGTTAAGAAAAACATCACCAATAGTAATAGACCAGGATCCTATGAAATGTGCTTTGATTAATTGATGCAAAACCAGTCATGTACAATAAGCCCAATGGCTAATACAATTCAGACTTTCTCCTCCCAGCCTATTACATACAAACTACTCTACTATTCCCCCCCAAGACTGTTCTAACAGTCAAGAATGAATCCCTCTAACAGCAAGATGCCCAACAACTAAACAACAACCACTTCAATTCGTTCTCAAGGATTCTTATAGGAGACAATGAGAGAGAGAGAGAACAACATGAGTAGATACAAATTAAATGAGACCCATTAAGACAGAATGGCGGAGGAGGCCGAGCCCACTCTGCTTAATGGCATTCTGCTGTACTCTATAATCTACTCTGGGAGACTCTGTCAGGTCGAGATTGACCTCGGATATTTCTTTGGAGTCCTTTTTGGTGTTTGGAGCTCTTTTCTAGCCTTTCTGAATAAATGAACTGGGTGACAAGTCTGCAAGGCTCTCCATACCTCATAACTGCTGCCTGACTGTCTTAAACGAGCTTCAGTCAGTGTAATTAATTGTCTCAGGGCTCGAGAGGGCATGGAGATTTCTTGTAAGAAGGTGCACGTCTGGAGAGGAGTACTTTGCTGACATTAAACACAGATATAGCTTTGTTCTGTGTGCTTTTGGTCTTCAAACATCGCCTATCCTTTGAATTCGGAATTAGAAACTTTAATCTTCAATTACGTACACAAAACCTTCAAAATCCGTTTCTGCTGCTTCACAGGTCGGCTGGAATGGCCTCTTGATGCTATCTACATAATGAAATAAGCATGTTATAAACTCGAGTGGTGGTGTCAGAGGAATGTTGCGAAGGCCGGAGGAAAGGTGGCGGAGCAGTGGAGGAACGGTGAGAACAGTGAAAAGGAGAGGAGAAAGGATTATCAATGTAAAGCCAAGGTTTCGCCATTGGCCAAAATACAAAGGGAGAAGGGCTAAAACATGGGAGTTGGACTTGAAACGGTGGGACCGACCGTGGCGGGGGGCGACTAGATCTGTGTTGTTAGATCTAAGCGATAGATAAACGGTGGGGATGAAGCGGGAGGAGAGGAATACGAAAACCTTTGGAAAACGAAAATATGACAAAATTCGCATTAACAAAGGGGAAAAACCCTTTTTACATGAAAAAGGCAGAAGGATAGTACGGTGGGCCTGACGGATCAATCGCAATCGGAGATCAGGAGCGGGGTTTGCGATCGGGTGAATCGAGGAGCGCGATGGCCGTTGGATCAGCGGAGAGATGGATGGCTGAGATCTATTCGGAGAAATCGCAATCGGAGGAAACCAGGTGTGGGACATTATGAGTGTTCTGATTGCGATTGGGCAGAGAAAGCAATGACCGTCGGATCGCGGATCAGATGGACGGATGGGATTAAATCGGGGGATGACGGGGGAGACTTGCGATTAGCGATCGGAGGAATGGAGCGATTAGTGCGATGACTGTCGGATCTGCGGGGAGGATGGACGGCTGCGATGTAATTGGGGAATCGCAATCGAGGCGGCACTGATGGGAGTTGCGATTACGATCAGGCGGGGGGTGCGATTGGCGCTCCACCGTCGGATCTTTGTGACAGATCGACGGCTCTAAACGCATCACGAGACATTGTTAATAAAACAATCGCATCGGGATTTTGGCTGCAGCAAAGGAAACGCGCCCGCTGATAGCTCTGATTGCAATAAGCACTTTGGACTTAAGCGCTTGGTCCTGGCGCCTGGGCACATGGGGAAGTGGTTCAAGGGGCTAGCGAGAAAGGGGCTAGGCCTTATAATAAGGTCAGAAAGTGGGTTTTAGCCCATTTTAATGGAATTTGAAAGCTAAGGAAGGGAACGATAGAGAGGGAAAGGGAAAAAAGGTTAAACAAAGGGTAAGGGTAGAATTTTAAGGGGATTTTGGGAGGATTGGGAGGGTAAAGAGGGAAATAGAAGGGGGAACCAGGGGGAATAAAAAGAGGCTAAATGAGGGTAAAATAAGGGGGAAAGGAGGCCTTTGGGCATTTCTTCACAAACAAAGAGGCTTTATGATGGAAATCAGCAGAAAGGATTCTGTCAAAGGACAAAAGGCACAAAGAGGCTTTGAGGAGACTGTGTTTTCAGAGGAAATGCATTCCTTGAAGGCTCAACAACAAACTTAGCCCCCTTGTTTTTCTTGTAAAAAATCTCATAGGGGGGCTAACAGTGGCTCCACATGGGGATGGCTTCTTCTTGAAGGAGTCAAGAATTCAGAAATTGATCTCTTGGTGTAGGCCAGGTGCCTACTGCTTGAACTATCCATTTGTTTCTTTGATCAACTGCCACAAGCTATGAAGACAACATTTCAGCAGTACAATTCTTCCAAACAACTACCTACCCAGACTATAGTCCTTAACATTTTTTCTTTTGGGTGCACTTGGACTTGCAGACCCTTTACATCATCAATTTTTTACAAATAGGAAAATAACCCTATTCTACTTCTACCCTTATTACTCCATGAGACCAGATTAGACTGTTGGTCTCATATGTTTCTCTACCTACACTACTACCTGCTAGGATTAGACTGTCTAGCAGGTTTCTTCTCTACATTCTAAGACAGAAATTGAAACAACTAATCTACTTGCTCATAGACTGAGCTTTATTGAGCTTTTCCTACCTACACTACCCTAACTGGAAATCTCTGATGCACTAGGTGATACGATAAATCCAGTGCAGCCAGTCCAGTAGTAATAAAAAAGGATATGAGCACTGATTGCCTGTCAGAGATAACCACAGGGTGCTCTGTGTGTGGTTCTTCAAAACTGTGGTCACCATCAATAGTGACCATTTCTGATGAATCTAGTCCATGCTAAAGATCAATGCTGGAGTATGTGAGCAAAACAGGGCCTCCATGTACTGTGCCACAGGATCAACGAACGCAAGATGTATACTCTCTTCTTTCTGGCCTGCCATGATTGTTAGGCTGTCTATGTCCTGGGCAACTTCGATTATTGCATCTTCCACTGCATCTTCAGTGTGGCTCATGAAAACCGGATCCTCTTCTTCTTGTATTTCGAAGAGCAGCGGAATCTTTTCTCTTTTGGGGGGCGGGAGACTTTCCAAAAATTCTCTGGGGTCTCTGAACTCATATGATATCTCTTGTGAGCTCAGAAGTTCAATCTCAGCTTCATACCTTTCAACCATCAGCTCCAAGATGATTTTCTTGATCACAGGTCCGCCTCTAGAGCTGTGAGGAAGCACCCCAGGAAGGTCCTCCACCTTATATACTACCAAGTCACCAGCAAGTGTATCACAACATGCTGCTATGAAGTCTGGAAACATTTCCGCAAACCGTTCAGGGTCTTCCATTAGTGACGTGGCTTGGTCTTCATCACGGCTGATGTTGTACTGCGACATGGTCTCCCAGTGGAGTCACGTGAAACCAAGATAATCAGTGGCCAGTTGATTATCAGCGGAGTCTTTTAATCATTCAGGAATTGTGGTGTCGCCAGGTGGATGATTTACAATTTCATTGTCCACCATAGTGGTTTACCAAATCAAGGCTGACTGATCTGTCCCCAGTGGAGTCACCATTATGTTGGTGACGACAATGGGAAATAGACCAAATGTTAGCAGTTCTTGACTCTCAGATTCTTCCCCAGTGGAGTCGCCATTATGTTGAGTTGTGAGGTTTGTGCTAGGAGGGGGGTAATTTCGTGGTTCATTATGGGCATGGAGATTAGGGAGGTGGCTAGCTTGCTATTTTTGTTCTGTTTCTGTTTCATTCAGAGTTATATTTTCAGTAGTTTGCCCATGGTCTTCTTCTTCGTATTCTTCCAAAGTAGCCATTATGTTGAAATCCATGGGCTGTATGTTTGTATTTCCATTACCTGATCTCGGCTCTTCTGAGGATTGGTCATTGTAGAGGGTAAAAGAGTCTAGATCTATATGTACAAAGTATAATGGTGAGTTTTTAGGCTTCTCGGGGCTACTGACTAGGAATTTCATCCGATATTCTCTATACAGTCTTCTAAGTTGGCCAAATATAGGGATAGTGGCATATGAGCCATCCATCTGCATTGTTCCTTGCAGTTTGGCTCCCCATGATCTTGACAATAGCATGCCATACTTTGGCGGCACATCTACCACCACAACATCCATGACCATACACTTGGCAGGAATCTGGGTCAGGCTTACACATAAGTCTTTGATGAGGCCTAGGCATTTTACTCTGCTAGAGTCAAACGAGTATAAGTCTTTGTAGGGTCTGGTGATTTCTAGGCCTAGCCTTTCCATCACTACCTTAGGCATTAAATTATGTGATGCTCCAGAATCATGCATGGCATTGTGGAGTATCTTTTCATGAATGTTAAGACTGATATATAAAGGTGGAACTACCCCTTCCTGAAACTTTCCTTCAATTTTTGGACCAAAGAGTAGGGCTGGTTGATCATCATTCAGATTTACAGTATCATTGTTTTCCCCTAGATTCAATGCTTTAAAAATTTGGCCTTTATATACATTCTGAGTGGCCAGTTCAGATAATGGTACAGAGATTTTGATTTTTGCAATCTCACTCTCTAGATTGAAAGTGGACTGGACCTTTGTAATGTTCAATTCTGTTTTATTTGCCACTGCTTTAGTGGCCGAATCAGATTGTGATTTCTCACTATGTACAAGGTTTGGAACAATTGTATCAGGATCACTAACTGTGGTGCTAGCACTACTAGTTGGTTGACTTTGTTTTCTAGTGTCCTAGTTGTCCTTCTCCTTATGTTTACCAGAACCTTCAGCTGCTGATTTGTTGTTTGCAGCAGATGCTTTAGAGGATTTATCAGGTCTTTTCTTGATGGTTATCTAAGGAGTCTTTGTTTTGGGATCTGCTTGGTTCTTTTTTCTCCTAAGTTCATATTGTTCCCTGACTTGCAACATGGAATTTTCAAATCCTAATCTGTAATCCTCAGTTTCTAACCATTCCTCATCCCAACATGAAGGTGAGGGCTGATCATCTTCTGAATCACAGTTAAGGACTGAGTCTTCTTCTTCAAACATATTTATGGTATTCCCTTCAGACTCTTCAATGATTCCCTCGTCTTCATCTAAAATTTTTTCTTGAAATGGGGGAATAATTTGTTGATCTAACTCTCTTTGTCTGTTGGGAGCAGCATTGTTTCTTCTAATATTTTGGTTCTGGTTTCTATTTTGGTTATTGTTTTGGACAACCATCCTCTTTATCATTTGTTGAAGTTCTTCCACATTTTTTGAAAGTCTGTTATATTTGGGATCAGATGTGGTAGCTATATTGTCATCCCTATATGTTACCCTCTTTTCAGCTTTTAGTCTTGCCCTTTTTTCCATTAGGTTTGCCTCTATGGTTATTGCTCCTTTCTGCATGTCTTCCAGGGTGGTGTATTCTTTGTCTCTGAGCTCGTAGGCCATGTCAGCATCAAATCCATCTGGATATTTAGCTAGGGCCATTCCTTGTGGGGGTTTCATGTGCGGAGGGAGAGAATTGTAGATGCTGTTGAATCTAGTGGTGTAGTCATGAACACTCTCTCCTACATTCCTCTTAAGGGACATGTATTCTTCTAGGAGCTGGCGAGGGTTTTCTCTAACCTCCCATTTGTTTATGAAGGTTTGGTATAATGCAGGGAGATCTTGAATACTGCCAGGAGGTAAACTCTTAAACCATTTTTTCACCTCACCCCCTAGGCTTTGGGCAAAGATTCTCATTTTTATTTTTTCATCATCAATTTCCATATAATCAAAAGAATTCTCCATCTTATCTACATGTTGCTGAGCTGTGATGGATTCTTTAGCAGTGAAGTGTGGGATTTTTTACTGATAATCATTGGGCAAGGGTAAAAAGGGTTGAGGTAAAAGAAAAGGTGCATACCAGGCTGCCATAATGATGTTCTGATGGGGTATAGGGTTGGCTTGAGTAGCGGGTATTGGGATGAAAGGGATGTTTGGACCAGCAGAAGTCTGTTGAGCAGATCTAGGGTGAGAAAGCCCCAAGTTTTGAAGGAAGTGAAAATCAGGTGGTGTGTAAGGAGGGGTTTCACTGTCCCTAGTGTTTGGCTGGTCTGAAACACTGAATGACTTAGTTCTAGGTAATCTATTTTGAAGGTCTAGGTCGAAGAAAGGGTCTAATAGAGCTGCAAGATCTTTTGGTGTAGAATTAGCTCTATGAATGTTGCTGGAAATAGTTGATCTCCTACTTACAAGTGTTCTCTTGAGGATTTTCTCAGGATTATCAACTATTTCAGGTGGGTTTGGATCAGGGCAAGCTCTCGTATGAATGGTTCTAAAAGCCATAATGTTGTTTATAAGCCAAGCAGCTTAACCCTATTTTTTATTTCTACTATGGTCATGTTGGGGCCCTTGTTTTTTATTATTTTTGAAATCTTGGTTAGAACATTTTGAATTTTGACCTTTTGAGTTGTGGCATGAAGACACATGGCATTCGCGACCGTGTCGCAACTACCAGGAGTCGCGGAGCTATCAAGGTGGCGCAGAAGCATGCGATAGCTGGAGATAGAACATGCACGAGTACAGATGAAGAAAACACACAGCAGAAGACAGAAAGTGGAACACACAAATAACAGGAGAGAAGCTGGGAGAAGCTGAAGAAAAGACATAGAGGAACTGATAGTTGTGAGAGCGGGTGAATAAATAATAGTCACCCGGCTGGAAGAAGAGAGGCTGAAGAGGTTGCGAGGCCCATATAGGGGAAGACGCACAGAGTGACTGCGGAAGAATCATGCATGACCTTCCTAGGGTTCCTCATCTTCTCTATTCTACCTTTCTGTTCCAAAATCTATCTGTATCAGATTTGTAAGCTATCATTGAGAATGCCATGTAATCATGTGTTTAGCCAAGAGATTAATACAATGGAAGGTTGCTGTCTCAATAAGATGTTTATGTGCCTGTAATGTGTTTATGCTGGTTTAAAATTTTATTTGCGAATGTCTGAATGCTTATTAAGTGATCTTGCGTATATAACTCTGTATATGTAATCGAGGCACTGTCCTTCATGAGTTGCGAATTTGTTCCTTGCCATTGATCTCATCCCCTTCTGCATGTGGTTGCGGCACGCCTCGGGTGAGACTCACTGCTCTCCGGAGCAGGGTGAAAATGCCGGCGTGTTCCTAGACTACATCGGACCCCTTTGTTGGCCACAACTCTTGAACCTAGGTCTTGTCCGCGAGACCTGACTTCTCGCCAACAGGTCAATGTTGTCTCAAGGGCCGGCCTCCCAATGGAGTCTTCATTATGTTTCGGGTCTGGTCTCCCAGTGGAGTCTGATGCGAAACCAAGATGATCAGTAGGCTTACTGATCACCAGTGGAGTCTTTTAACTTTTAGGAACAATGGAGTCACCAGGTGGAGGGTTTAGGATGTTTCTAAGGGGTACACTGTCCACCACAGTGCTCAAGCACTATCACCTTTCAGGAATCTCCTCTAAAACAACAAGCTCCAACTAGAGATTGGCTGGGAGGGCATTTACCAGATATGTCACCTAAAAGAAGAGGATGAGATCCAGAGGCTACCTGGCCCTTTCCAGGCTCTGTCTAAGAGTATGGTGGATATTCAATAATGGAGGTTGATTCAAGAAAGGGGTGACTTATTATCAACCTGACCAGAGTTTTAAGTTTCTGAGGTTTTTACGAATGTTTAAGGTGAAATGTACTCAGAATCCCTAGCGGAGTCGCCATTATGTTGGGGTTCCTATGTTTTGGAAGATTTGGAAATACCAAAATATAAGACAACATCAAACCACTTTGGGGCCCTAGGATCTAGCCCTCCTGGACCTGGAGAGGGATCTCTCCAATAAAACAAATAATGATATATCTTTGAAGCTTGAATTGAGATGTTAGGCTAGTTATGAAGCACAAAGGGGGTTTTAAAATGATTTTGGTTGGTGGGTTGCTGGGTTGGTTATGAGATCATAGACTGGGAAAGCAATGGGAGAAAAGGATCAAAGCAGCAGGATGCTTCAGCGAAGAGGATAGGTCAAAACTGTGTCATCCATTGGGCTATGGAGTCATGAAACGAGAATTACTTGCAACCACTAGCCAAGGCTTGCAAAGGGAAAGTCATCTAATACTAAAGGATCTTTTAGATATATGATGGGATGGAACATTAAGGGAAGAAGGTGGAAGAAGGAAAGACAACCAAGTTTCTGTCCATAGATCAGGCCAGAGGTCATTTAACTCCAGACCTTCTTGGATATACTCAAAGGCAGCTCTCAAAGAGACAAAGGGGCTGCTTATAGATCGGACCAGAGGTCATTTAACTCCAGGTCTGCTTTAGCAAATACAAGGGAAAACAGAGATAAGATTAAAAAAGGGATATCCATGCAGCAAACCCCTGAGTTCATACATCAGCCAGCAGGAAATAACATCCGCTGCACTGGTTAAACCACATGAATTCACTCTTAGATAATACATAAAGTAGAAAAATTTAAAGGTAGGGAGAGCAGGAAACATAGGGCACCTAACAAGGGTGAATCCTATGTTATACTTCTGTTGCCTACCAGAAGAACATGAAACAGCATGTAAATGAAATAAACAGAGTTAAGAAAAACATCACCAATAGTAATAGACCAGGATCCTATGAAATGTGCTTTGATTAATTGATGCAAAACCAGTCATGTACAATAAGCCCAATGGCTAATACAATCCAGACTTTCTCCTCCCAGCCTATTACATACAAACTACTCTGATATTCCCCCCCAAGACTGTTCTAACAGTCAAGAATGAATCCCTCTAACAGCAAGATGCCCAACAACTGAACAACAACCACTTCAATTCGTTCTCAGGGATTCTTATAGGAGAAAATGAGAGAGAGAGAGAACAATAGGAGTAGATACAAATTAAATGAGATCCATTAATACAGAATGGCAGAGGAGGCCGAGCCCACTCTGCTTAATGGCATTTTGCTGTACTCTATAATCTACTCTGGGAGACTCTGTCAGGTCGAGATTGACCTCGGATATTTCTTTGGAGTCCTTTCTGGTGTTTGGAGCTCTACACTAGCCTTTATGAATAAATGAACTGGGTGACAAGTCTGTAAGGCTCTCCATACCTCATAACTGCTACCTGACTGTCTTAAACGAGCTTCAGTCAGTGTAATTAATTGTCTCAGGGCTCGAGAGGGCATGGAGATTTCTTGTAAGAAGGTGTACGTCCGGAGAGGAGTACTTTGCTGACATTAAACACAGATATAGCTTTGTTCTATGTGCTTTCGGTCTTCAAACAACGCCTATCCTTTGAATTTGGAATTAGAAACTTTAATCTTCAATTACGTAAACAAAACCTTCAAAATCTGTTTCTGCTGCTTCACAGATCGGCTGGAATGGCCTCCCGATGCTATCTGCATAATGAAATAATCCTGTTATAAACTCGGGTGGTGGTGTCGGAGGAATGCTGCGAAGGCCGGAGGAAAGGTGGCGGAGCGGTGGAGGAACGGTGAGAACAGTGAAAAGGAGCGGAAAAATGATTATCAATGTAAAGCCAAGGTTTGGCCTTTGGCCGAAATACAAAGGGAGAAGGGCTAAAACATGGGAGTTGGACTTGAAACGGTGGGACCAACCGCGGCGGGGGGCGATTAGATCTGCATCGTTAGATCTAAGTGACAGATAAATGGGGCGGATGAAGCGGGAGGAGAGGAATACGAAAACCTTTGGAAAACGAAAATATGACAAAATTTGCATTAACAAAGGGGAAAAACCCTTTTTACATGAAAAAGGTAGAAGGATAGTACGGTGGGCCCGATGGATCAATCGCAATCAGAGATCGGGAGCGGGGTTTGCGATCGGGCGAATCGGGGAGCGCGATGGTCGTTGGATCAGCGGAGAGATGGATGGCTGAGATCTATTCGGAGAAATCGCAATCGGAGGAAACCAGGTGTGGCACATTATGAGTGTTCCGATTGCGATTGGGCAGAGAAAGCGATGACCGTCGGATCGCAGATCAGATGGATGGATGGGATTAAATCGGGGGACAACGGGGGAGGCTTGTGATTAGCGATCAGAGGAATGGAGTGATTAGTGCGATGACCATCGGATCTATGGGGAGGATGGACGACTGCAATGTAATCGGGGAATCGCAATCGGGGCGGCACCGATGGGATTTGCGATTGCGATCGGGTGGGGGGTGCGATTGGCGCTCCACAGTCGGATCTTTGTGACAGATCGATGGCTCTAAACGCATCGCGAGACATTGTTAATAAAACAATCGCATCGGGATTTTGGCTGTAGCAAAGGAAACGCGCCCACTGATAGCTCTGATTGCGATAAGCACTTTGGACTTAACCGCTTGGTCCTGGCGCCTGGGCACATGGGGAAGTGGTTCAAGGGGCTAGCGGGAAAGGGGCTAGGCCTTATAATAAGGTCGGAATGTTGGTTTTAGCCCATTTTAATTTAATTTGAAGGCTAAGGAAGGGAACGATAGAGAGGGAAAGGGAAACAAGGTTAAACAAAGGGTAAGGGTAGAATTTTAAGGGGATTTTGGGAGGATTGGGAGGGTAAAGAGGGAAACAGAAGGGGGAACCAGGGGGAATAAAAAGAGGCTAAATGAGGGTAAAATAAGGGGGAAAGGAGGCATTTGGGAATTTCTTCACAAACAGAGAGGCTTTATGATGGAAATCAGCAGAAAGGATTCTGTCAAAGGAAAAAAGACACAAAGAGGCTTCGAGGAGACTGTGTTTTCAGAGGAAATGCATTCCTTGAAGGCTCAACAACAAACTTAGCCCCCTTTGGCTTGGATTTATGCATATATGCAGGCCTTCAATCCACACAAAGACCCATGCACTGCAATTTAAAAAAAAAAAAAAACCTTCTCTTTTCCATATTCATTTTTCCTCAAACAACAGTTATTAGAAATCATTTAAAAAAAAAGAAAATTGCACACAATGAAGGTATATCACATGAAGAAACTGATGATGAGGAGAATATTGAAAATTGTTGATGAGGAGAAGATTGCAAATTGCTGATGAAGAGAATATTACAAATTCAATTGCAGGGACAGACAATGGAAGTGTATTATATGAAGAAATTGCTGATGAAGAGAAGATTTCAGACTGTTGATGAAGAGAAGATTGCAGATTCCATTGCAAATAATTGGAATTAAGGAGATCAATCTGAACTTCTCTGTGAGATACAAGCCATTACACTTCAAAACCTGTAAATAAAAACAAATCAAACCACAAGTAATTGCTAGAAAACGAAATGCGTAATTGTCAAAAACACCTAATTTTAAAACGAATTTTCTGAGCAAATCGAGGCAAATTAGAACAAACTAAAACATGGGTTTTTTTGGGAACGAGGTGAATTAGGTAATCTTATAAGAAATTTCTGAAATTCGTAGCCATTTGGGAGAAATTCATCGTTCTTCAAAGCACTAATTTGCAATGTGCGTGAGAGAAAAATGTTTTTTTTTTTTTTATGAAAACAGTCACGGTTTTATAAAATTCAATTTTGATAAATAATTAAGGATATGATTTCCTTATTTGAAGGAAAATGTGGCAGAATTCATGTGTGGTGGCACATGATGAGTGACAAATGGATTATTTGAGGTCAACACATTATCACATGTGCATCAAATGCAAGTTGTATAAATTGAGAAGGACTCTGCCTTCATCTCCTTAATAGTTAGGAATTTGACTTTAGAAATTTCAAGCTTTTTATTTTTATCTTGCATGAAAGAGGCATTGACATGACTTTGTTTCAAAAGTATTCATAAGGACAACTATTTCATCCATGCTTTATTTCATTAAAAAAAAAATTCAAAAAAAAAAAAAAACCTTCTTAATAATGGTTTGCAAGACAATTGGAAGATTATTTAGATGATTTCTAAACATTTGGCATTAATATTGTTGATGTGTAATTTTCTATAAAGTTTTAACTTGCAGAACACAGCGAATCTTTGTGATGCCAATTGTTTTACTAAGCACAGTGCATGAAGTCATCCGACAATAGGGAGTTGATTATTTTTCATGGTTATTCTTTAAAAATGGATTGTTATCAATATCATGAATTAGACCGAATATATAACTTTTTGATTTACCTTAATCTGTTTCATTTGACATTTAATTTTTGCGTAAGAATCAGAAAGAAATTAGCTACTTCTTTTTTAACACACTTATGTTCTTTATGTCAAGTTTTTTTGCAGATTTGGGATGATTGAATGATCATTAAAGAAAACTAATTGTGCGCACGATTGGTTTTCAAAGGACCAATTTCATGAGAAACATAAGAAAAAGTCCATATTCATATCCATCAAGACGATTACTTTTCCTCCCTTTTTGAATTGTAAATCCAATCAAGAAAATTAAAGCAAACCACCATTATTTTCCCAGCAAGAGTTAGTTGTTCATTTTGGGGGGTATGTTGAGTCTCAAAAGTGTTTTCCATATTCATACATATTTCCATTATGTCATAACCATTCAACTCTTATTCCATAGCCATCTGACCTAAGACTCTACATCAAGTAACCTTTTTCATAAATATATGGGTTAAGATCCTAATTTTCCAAAGTTATTTATTTTATGTATTTAAAGTGAATTTATGATTAGAAACTAGAAAATTAACATAGTTTCATATATCTATATATGTGTTATGAGTTTTGTGACATGTGTAGGTCAAAAGGAAGCTTCTAAAAGACCTTTATGTGGCCTCCCAAAACCAAATTCGAATTTGAGTGGAGAAGATCATGGGATCATGAGGAAATGTGTCTCATTTCCTTGTTGTATTGAAACTCTAAGAGGATATGTGTCTCATTTATTAGTTGTATTGAAACTCTAGAAAGACTTGTGTCTTATCATTTCCTATTTTTATTGTAACTCCAGAGATGGAGGGAGAGATTCATGGACTCCCATTAATGAGATAACTTCTCATATTTTGTATAAATAGGAGAAGCTTTCTCCTATCATGGGTAGTGAAAAAATAGGAGAAGAAGAGAAAGGATTAGAGAGTGTTTTGTAACAAAGCTTAAGATGGAATGGGATGTAGATTTGTGAATTTATCAATAAAGAAGTTTAGTTCTTTGATGTTGTTTTGATCACATCTTCAAGGTGTTAAGAATTACACCAAATTGGTAGCAGAGGGCCCCTGCTATTCGAGGAGGTTTTACATGTTTTCTAGATAAGTCATTTTCAATTCTGTTTTGTCATATTTCCTTACTTAGATTGCTTTCTAAAATCATAGCTTTTAGCTTTATGTTTCATGTCATTTGCTTAGATAAAGGATCCTCATGATATTGCAGTTAGTCTCTTTCTCAAGCTCTTCCAATACATCTCTATTAAATGAATGGGATTCAATTGTGATATTTTGAGTTATTAGCATTTCATTTTCTGTTATTTATTTAAAAAGAAGATTCTCATTTGTCAGATCTATTTAGTGTTTACATTATGTTTCTTTAGGCAGAGTCAGTAAGAGGGCCAGAAGCTTCTGGTTTCATCCTTTCTAGTAAAGGTGAAATAACCAGTAAAAGCCCCTATTGCCAATCTCTGTATAAGAAATATTTTGTTCACACAATTTCAGATAAGATTCCTCATTATACTGCAGTTAGTCTCTTTCAAAAGCTTTTCTAATAAACCTCTAATTCACGAATGAGACTAAGTTGTAATATTGTGAGTTATTGATTGTTTTTCTTCATAGAAGATCCTTATCACATTATGATTAATCTCTTTCAAAAGCTCTTCCAATAAACCTCTAATTCATGAATGAGATTTAGTTGTAATGTTATAAGTTGTTTCAACTTTTCTTTTATGTTTTAGGAGATCCTCATTGCATTAGAATTAATCTTTTTCACAAGCTCTTCCAAAAAATCTCTAACTAAATGAATCAGATTAAGTTATAGTGTTTTGAGTTACTTTTCATTTCATGAATGTTCATTTAGAAACTGTAATATCCATGGATTAGGACTCTCTATTTTTATCATTTTCTAGTTAGGAACATAATTTTCAAATAAAATCTGTTTTCATTTATTCATTAACATTTCATTTTCTCCCTTTTTGACATAAATCTAACTTCATATTTTTAGCATAGAGTAGCATACTAAATATCAAACATAAAAACCCCGAAACATCAATAAAACACTAAAAACAACGAAGTAAGAAAAAGGGATACTTAGGCACATATAGTGCATCACACTTCATCAGTTTACTAGCCCTGGTTGATAATTTATGTTAGCAATTTAAGACACTAAATTGAATAAACACCTATGTTGTGAAAAATTTAAAATATTTGTTGGAAATACATTCTGAAACTGCTACAAAATTGAAATGTTTTTCAATACATTTGCATCCTCAATTTATTTACCTTTGTCCCTAGACATATGAATTGAAAATAGCACACATGATTTGCTACAACTACGCTTGGCCTCTGTGGTTGTCACCATCCTAATTGATGTGCATTTCTTCTTTCCTTGTAGGAATCTTGGTTCCCCATTGTCATCTAAGAATTCAATAGCTTTTTCACAAAAATATACCTTGGTCCTGTAAAGATATAACCAATACATTCCTAATAGAATATTGTATGAACCCAATGGAAATATGTTCAAGTGCATTGTTGTAGGCATACCATTTAACTCAAATGTACAAGCTCTTACGCAACGGTGAACTATTGTTTGTGTACCTATGGCCAGCTGCACTAACCAAGATTCTGCATGCATTTTTTAACTCAAACCACACATATCCACCAAGTCAAGACTAACATAACTATAATTAGATCCAAGGTATATCAAAATAGAAATAACTTGAACGCAAAGCCTATCGTCCATCTCAATGATAGAAGCCTTGTGATATGCATGCTTGTTTTCCACTGCTGCATGTATGTGAGGAATGCTCTGCCCAATATCCCCAACATCTTGTTCTTCCTATGCATTGTATATCTTAGGCATTCGTCCTTAATTATATGGATGATCCCTCTTAATTTGCTCCTCACCACATTTCCAAAACTCCAACCATCCCATACCAATATCTCCATGTTGTTGGTGTGAGCTATGCTGCTGATGTGGCCTATGTCCTGGTTCAGGGGTTAGTAGGACATCTGTTATATAAATTCGAAGATACACCCCACGCAACTTCAAATCCATCCGGTAATATATCTAAACCAAAACATGATAACTCAACAATACCATGGCTATTCGAAAATGGAAAGGCTAGGTTGAAAACGCTTTCACACCTGGTGATCCAGGGTAAATTCTTGATACCCTTAACCAAGACCTTTTACTTCAGCTGATAAATTAGAATTGCATTTAATTAAATCGTTAATGAACATAAATTAACAACTGCATTTTGTAAATAAGAGGAACATAACATGTCAAGATCAGCAATCATAATAACACATCGTTTGATAATGGAGTTTGTCCATTAGGGACTACATCTCTAGGCCTCGATTTTAAGATGGTGTAGGCCACTGCATTAAGTGTTGTAAGGAGTGGATATGTACATGGATTTGTTTTATCTGACATATAAGGAAAATTCCCTCACATAGGAGTGGCTAGACCTCACTACGAGATGTTCCACTACTTGAAATCTCATTCACAAGAAGGACTCCTATTAGTATGACAATAACTCACACATAATGACTTTGAGTATCCCACCAACATGGAAAACAAGGGATATCAAACAACATACATGTGAAAATAAGTATCCCACCGACCTGGCATCAAATGGATCTCAAACATAATAGAAATCCATGAAAAAAGGTATATCAATAACAAAACAAGATCCCACGACTCATACTTCAACAAGGATCTATATAGCACTATGCATCTCAGGGACAAAGAAGTACATGAAATCAACACATCATATACCTCACACTGAAGATGACTGAAGAATGGGCTGATGCAGTGTTGGAACTGAAATCACCATCATAATCGTGGCCTTGAAAGGTGTGAAATTGAATGCTCACTCGCTGAAAGCTGACACCTGCAACTCCACTTTGAAAAAATGGCCGAAAAATATAAGGCTTAGATGGAAAAACTAAACACATCATTAGATTCATGGCGTCGAATAGTGCGAAATGGACTATCCATTTCTGAATTCTGATGAAGTGAAAATCTGGGGCAAAAATGAATCTTTTAGATTCCCCCTAGATTCCTCCAAGATGTTGCTCCATGGGTGGACTGGAAATTTGCAACTCAGAAGGCGAATCCGACCTTGCCATTGCATTCCCTACTAAAAACCGTGAAAATTGTTTGTGAACTTGACTATATTCCGACATGGAGAACAATTACCTCCCCAGGAAAATTTCAAGGCGCCCCTATTTCTAGACCTACTTATGGTTCCACCTGCAATGAAATCTACGCCATCCTCGAACATTTTACGCGTTATGCTCCTCCATGTCCCTCGACGCACTACTAAAATGAGCTTTTAAATAAATTTTGTGGGGCAGACATTCCCAAGACGCCCGATGGTGCATTGGTTAAAGATCCACGAATTGAGGGGGAGGGGGTTAGGCAGTCAAACCCCACCCCCTCCAAACTGTGTGTGTTTTCATTTTATAACCTGAACATAAAAAAAAATTCGTTTTAAAATCCCAAAAAAAACCTTTTAAATTCTGCTGCATTTAATTGCAATGGCAAGTTATAGGGTACATTGGAGGCAGACCCGCATTGGGTGGACCGCCCTTTAACTCTCCTAGCACCAGAGTAATATGGGATGTTATAGTTTTACATTGGGACTGTCACATGGAGGTGGGCCAACCATGTGGCTGGTGCAGGTTCCATACCCACCAGTCCATTGTCATGGTCCGGGGCGGGGTCTCCAGTCAATGGAACCCCCCACCACCCCCACCATATATAGATGATATGCAACGATAAATGTGCGGTTGGTTGGTACCGTAGGGTCCGTTGAGGGTAACGACCCATTGACCCATATATATATATGTGTGTGTGTGTGTGTGTGTGTGTGTGTGTGTGTGTGTGTGTTATGCAGTGGGGTGGTGGGGGTTGTGGCCTGCCACCCTTTTTTTAATATATTTTTGTTTTGTATAAAACAAAAAAGTTGTTTTCAAAAATTTCGAAAATGGGCATTAGAAGGCATTTTTAAGTGTCCCACAATTTTTCTTGGAATCTGGCTGGAGATGGATGGAATCCGGTGGTTGGATTTCGGTGAAATTGTGCCTCCTTTAAGCCTACACAGTCACCAAGTCAACCCAAAACTTTGACCGCTACTAACTTCTTGATACGGACTCAGAATTGAGTGTCAATTGTGTCATTGGAATCAGAAAGATGATATCTTCAACCTGAACCTAGTTCAAGAGAAATCCGATCACTTTGATTTTTGAGCCCTCTTTCTCTTATGTGTGTCTCTAGAGCCACCTAGATCACCTGGAAAAATCCATGCCAAGAAAATAAGAAACCACATGCAATACCATGCATGCCAAATATAGAAAGGAAAAAATACATGAAAATTGATACCTACCAAGAATCTTGATGTAGTTACTTGATTCCTGTGTCTCCTTGCTTGCTTCCTCCTCTTTCCTTCTTTCTTGACTTTCTTGCTCCAATGCCAAAATTCTCCAAAAAAATCTAAGTGTCCAAGAGTGAGAGAGAGAGAGAGAGAGAGAGAGATAATAATGAGATAGCTCCAACAAATTCACTAAAAAAAGGTACCAACTAATCCTCAGAAGCATTTTTATAGAAGAGGCCTCTATTTTCTTCACTTTCCATCATTTTCCTTCAATTTCCTCCTCACATGCAATAGTTCATCTCCCTTTTCTCCTAATTTCCATGATTTTTCGTAAATAAATGTTCCAAAAATAGTTTTTCCTCTCCAAGTTCCTTTTCCTTTTCCTTTGCCAATTTCTTTAGCCATAATAAGCCAAATTAACACCCCCTACTATGTTTTTCCCAACATTGAGCTTTGAATAAGTGTCCCATCAACTATCATTATTATTTTTAACTTTATTACATGGAATTTTCACTATGAAGGGTACAATAATTTTTTTTCCTCTTAAATGGATGGATTAAATGGTAAAAATATTCTGATACAAGAGTTAGTAATGAGTACTTATTTTCATGAAGTATAATTTGTAGAAAATCCACGTAGATTCAAACTGATATTTGTAATATGCTAAAAAAAAATACTTGAATTGGAGTGAGAAAATAAATAGTTTTCATATGAAACGATTGGATTACCTTTAACATTGATATAATGCATGGGATCTGAGCCAAAATTTGAACAATAGAATAGTTCTAGGTAGCCCTAGCATTGGGATTATAAGTCGAACACTTTGAAGAGCCTTTCGACATATCAGGTATAGGCTAAACTACAGGCCTCTCTATATGGAGAGGTTATGGCATATCAAAGGTAGCTTTAGCCTTAGATGGTTCTAGCTCTCTATAGTCATGTTCTCTACTTGTAGCATAAATATGAGACTTCACCATATATACATTCGATGTAGATTCCCCATCTCGGTTGTCCCTTGTTGGGGTTCTAGTACTAGCATTAGTGCCATCAAGTAACTATTTCCCTTGGGGAAATGGGTTAGTCAGCGCAACCTGGGAACTATAAGAACCCTATTGAGCTAACAAGCACTAAAAATCTTGAATCTTGGCACAAATATGGGTAAGATGGTCCCCATTGCATAGCTTACATGGGAATTTAAATTTCTTTTTCGATTCCTTCTTTCCCTCACTAGTATCTTTATTGCGATTATTTGCATTTCCCTTCCTACCTTGATATTTCTTCTTACCATGTACTTTCTTATTCCCATCAGATTTTTGATTTCTTTGGAATTTGAAGATTGAAAAACATTGGCTGCTAAAGGTTGAGAAGGAACATACACTGACAGGGTAGTCTATGATGGAGAAGCAAATGACAACTGTTGCAATTGATTCAACAAACTAGTCATATTTCTATCGATCGAACCTACAATCCCACTGGCATGGAGGCCTGGTTTTGGCTTGGCTAGATCAATATTTGATCGAGGAGAATCAGTAAAAATATTATAAAGGACTCCAGACTGAGAGTAAATAATTTCTAATTGTTGGGCTCTAAATATATCATGTTCTTCAATGAACACCTCGGAAAGTGACATGTCCTTAGAAATATTCAGTTGCAAGGATTTCATAAACCTTTCCTGAAGGAAATCATGAGGTATATATGCCTTGATTTATCTCTTCTGTCTACGCAACTTTTGAACATGGTCAGAAATATGAGTAGCCTTGTCCTTCTCAAAATTGGCTAGAATCTCAGTTCCAACATCATAACAAAAATGTAACTGGAAATGGTTTAGAAACATTGTAGCTAATTCACGAAATGTGGAAAACTTACCCCCCCCCCCCCCTTAACTCAATATACCATTTAGCTAAATTTCTAATTAAGGTGCATTGGAAAATTCTCAAACTCATTTAATCATAGATCAAGGATTTCGGTGAGAAACATAAATGGAAGTGTTATCAGTCCTTGCTACTTCCTAAGGCTAAGAATGGAGCTGAAGGAAGGTAACGAAAAACCAACATTTAGGTGAGGTAGCTTTCCAAGACCAATCACTTAGAAGCCAAAGGGATGATTGGATATAATTTTTTACGCTAGTTATGATTCTCAGTAGATTAGGGTTTTTGTTTGTCTAGAGTTTTGCTGGATAGGAATGGTAGTTAGAAAACTAGGTCTAGGTTTTAGGTCTGAATTCAAAGTTTTAGTTGCAGAGTTAAGGGTGAGGCCAAGTAGTTAAGCTTAGAAGCATGCTTAATTTTTCATTTTTTATAGATTTAACTTATAGGGAGTCAGAATGAGCATTAAACTGAATTCATTCATCAGAAGAGCAAAAACAATTTCATGTAAATCTTATAAAAAACAGAGCATGGAAAGCAAGATTTCTGTCAATAAAATAATAAGGATTAGAATAAAAATATATATATGTGAAATATGGATAACATAACATTCAACATGATAAGTTTACAGAGAAAAAAAAATGCTCAAAGGCATACCACTGGAGTCTCAACACTATGTCTGCAACACTACCTTTGATTTCATTAGCAAAAGCTTGTATAATAGCTCCACTAAAATCAACAACTATCCAACCTATGAAAATAATTGAGGTGGACTAATTATAGAAAATAGATTTCATGACACCTCATAGAGTATAAATCCTATCCAAAAAGCATCATAATTACATCAGATGAGTCACTTCCTAGAATATAGGGAAGTTAGAAACTATTCCTTGAAATTTAGCTAAGGACTAGGAGTGCGTGTTCCCTTCATTAAATTATATGTTTCCTCATCATAGAGGCAAAAAAAAACTCAAACACATCAAATGAAACCTCATGGGACAACTAGCATCTAATTCTAGATTTTTTCACAGCATCATAGGTTTTACGAAAGGTGTCCAATGCGAGCATCATGCCTATCTGGTAAGAGCATCGCGCCTATTCAAGAAACATCGTGCCTGTTCAAGGGTGATTTTGACCCACTTAGAAGCATCCAAATGCAAATATGAAAGTTGGGTTGAGTAGAACTATGATTCTAGTTTCCAATGCACCTTGAATTTTGATAAAACACCCACAGGAAGACCTCCAATTTTTTTTTCTTTCCCAACCTCACTCTAAAAGTGCCACACCTGGTCAAAAACACTAGCAGAAGCATGAAAATAAGGTATTTTTTTGAGTTTTTCTCCAAAAAAAGAGATTTTCATGGAAAACCAAGTCCACATATGACATTTAATGATCAATATAAACCCATACATTTAATAAAAAAATCATTTGGATTCCATGAGAGAAAGTGTCGTGCCTCTGCGTGATGCTTTTATGGAGACAAAATTTCCAGAATTTTGCAAAAATCAGCAAAAATACCAAAATTTATCTAAGTTGATCAAAATTTGTTTTGTGACACTTGTGAAGTATAGGCTAAATAAACATGGATGCCTTAGCAAGTATGTCTACATTTTCCTTCTCCTTGAGCTTCATTTTATCTTCTTTAAGTTTTTTCTTCACTTGTTTGAGCTTGATTTGGGAAATTTTGTTTCTGGCACAATATTGATTGGCCATATATCTCTGTAGGTTATCATTATTTTTAGATTTACATAAAAAAAATGGATATAATAGCAATAGAATCAACATAATAACTAGTGAAATTATACATCAAATATGAAAGGAATGAGCTTCTCATTAATGAGTGTAAAAAAAAACTGGAGATGGGACTTCCACATTCCACCCGACCATATATTGGTTGAACCAAATCTCTCTTCAGCCAATCACTCATGTGCCATATTCCAAGCATGAATGTGGGACTCAAACCGAAAGAACCAAATAGGGAATCCCGAGGTTAAATCACCTCACCATAATCAATATAAATTAGGATATACCATGATTCGCATCAAATCACTAGGAAAACACAATAAACATGTCATAACAATCTTTACTGCGATCTACACCCGAACACTAGGGCAACACAAGCATGGATATTACAGGATTCTCTCAGCCTACACAATGAGAAATTGTATTGTCTCCTAGGGGCTTTACCATAATGCATAGTCTGAATCAAGGTTTCCTAGGCTGGAGCTAAGTAGTACTCTCCCGAGTTGTGAAAGCAAAACAAAAATAGAAGAAAAAAGATGTCCTTGTGAAATAAGCCACTTCGAGGGGGAAACCTCCAATACATTACATGAATGAAAAATTATTGGATTATACAAATGACAAAACCTCCTTTCTATATATAGGAGTCCATGGTGCCACAATGTAATCCTAGCCGACCTAACAATAATAATTTAAGGGCACAATAATAACAATATGGGGGTTACAGGGGTACAACAATAAAAATAAGGGAGTTACACTAACAACAATAAGGGACTATACTAGTAATATAGGGACCTAACTTGCTCCTCTCCTTCAAAAAAGTGTTCTCCTCAATGCTTGAGTAGCTCCAGGTGCTTTTGTATGAAATTCCCGTCTCCCAGGTGTAGAATCTTTAGTGGGTAAGTTCTTCCACTTGATGAGATGTCTCTTAAATTGATCGTTCGTCAAGTTGTCGAGTTCTTGTTTCCGTGACCGCTTCCGGTTCCAATATGATTTTTCCTTCCTCATCAAGTTCTGGCAATATTGTTTGAACTAGAATATTTTCACCTATAACCTTCTTTAAGCACGAAACATGGAAAACTGGATGTACTCGCGAAGAAGTATGAAGCTCCAATTTGTATGCCATAGTACCAATATTTTGCAACACCTTGTAAGGACCATAGTACTTTTGTGATAATTTATTATCCTTCTTAGCTTGCTTGAGGAACATTTGTTTATATGTTTGTAGCCGTAAAAATACCCAATCTCCTACATCAAAACTTCTCTCGCTGCGATGTTGATCTGCCTGTTGTTTCATTCGATTTTGTGCCAAATTAAGGTTATCCTTTAAGAGTTGGAGAACTTCTTGCTGATACTTAAATCTTGATCTTCACTAACTTGAACCTTCAAATTTTCTCTTAAAGATGATGTGATGGACGGTGGATGATATCCATAAAGTGTCATAAATGGGGTCATTTTTGTTGCGGTATGGAAGGAAGTGTTATACCACCATTCAGCGAGAGGTAACCACTTGACCCATTGTGTTTGTTTATCAGATACAAAACAACGAAGATATCCTTCCAAACATTTATTTACTATCTCAGTTTGACCATCGGATTGAGGATGATAAGATGAGATATGAGTTAATTGAGTCAAACAAGAAAATAGCTCTGTACAAAAATTTCTAGTAAAAATGGGATATTTGTCGCTCACAAGAACCCTTGGGTTTCCATGTAGCTTTTGAATTGTGTCCATAAATGTAGTAGCATTTGTACTTTCTTTAAATGGATGAGATAATGCAAAAAAGTGTGCATACTTGGTAAGTCTATCAACTACCACCATGATGACACTCTTTCCTTCAGACTTAGGTAAACCTATGATAAAATCCCTTGAAATATCCTCCCAACGTTGACTTGGAATGGATAAAGGTTGTAGAAGACCTAGGGTCTTAATTGTCTCAATTTTATTCTGCTGGCAAACCAAACATTCCACCACAAAATTTTGAATATCATATTTAAGGCCATCCCAAAAAAATTCTTTCTTCACCTTGTGGTAAGTTTTTAAAAATCCCAAGTGTCCTCCTAAAGGAGAAGTGTGAAATTCCAAAAGAATTTTTTGTTTTAGTTGGGAATTCTTACAAATATATAAGCGATATTTATACCATACGGAATAATTTTTCCAACTAAATGTATCAGATGTAATAGGATCTTGCTGCAACTTTTGAATGAGTTTCCACACTTCTTCATTCTTCTTCCATTCATCTCTTGCTTCAGTTATCCAATTTGGTTGGATAATAGAAATGGAACAAAGAAATGCTTCCACCTCTTCATTATTTCTTAAGAGTGCATCTGCAACAACATTTAGCTTCCCTTTTTTGTAGATTATTTCAAAGTCATAACCCAACATTTTTGTGACCCATCTTTTCTGCTCTTTTGAAGATAGTCTTTGTTCCAAAAAGTGTTTAAGACTATCATGATCAGTTTATACCTTGAAGTGTCTTCCCATTAGGTAAGTTCGCTATTTATTTAGTGTATGCAGTATTGCTAACATTTCCTTCTCATAAATAGGCTTCTGTAAATACTTTCCTTTGATTGGACTACTTTCAAAATAAATGGGTATTCCTTCTTGCATTAAAATAGCATCAATTCCATTTCCTGAGGCATCACATTCCACAATAAAGGTTTTTGTGAAGTCTGGTGTAGCTAAGACCGACGTTAGGCACATTTCCTCTTTAAGATATTCAAAGGCCTTAGTTGCTTCAAGAGTCCATGAAAATGCATATTTCTTCAATAATGTTCTTAGAGGTGCCACTATTCTCCCATAATTCTTAACAAATGCGTGATAATACCCTGTTAACCCGAGAAATCCTCGCAACTGCTTTATGGTTGTGGGGACTTTCCATTCATTAATGGCTTTAATTTTGTTAGAGTCTACCTTAACACCCTCATGAGATACAATATGACCCAGCTATTCCATCTCTTGTACTCCAAAGAAACATTTGGATGTTTTTGCATATAATTTTTTCTCCTCCAATAGTTTGAGCACCCTGTCAACATGTTGAACATGATCCTTCCAAGGCCTGCTGTATTAGTATATCATAAAAAAATACTAGCACAAATTTTCTAAGGAAGGGTTTGAAAATGGAATTCATCAACCCTTGAAATGTAGAAGGTGCATTGGTAAGGACAAAAGACATTATCAAAAATTCATAATGACCCTCATGAGTTTGAAATTATTTTTTTTCAGAATATCTTCAGTCTTTATTCTAATTTTATGATATCCTAAACGAAGGTCCAACTTGGTAAAATAAATTGCTCCATGTAATTCATTCAATAATTATTCAATCACAGGAATGGGAAATTTATCTTTAATGGTGAGCTTATTGAGCTCCCTATAATCTAGAGACATGCACCATGATCCATCCTTCTTGTGTACCAATACTACAAGAGCAGAGAAAGAACTTTGACTAGGTTGAATTATACCCACCTCTAACATTTTTTCAATCATACATTCAATTTCGCTCTTTTGGACATAAGGATATCTATAAGGCCCGATGTTTGGAGGAAAACTTTCTAGAACCAAATGAATAGCATGATCATGATCACGAATAGGTGGGAGTCCTTTCAGAGTTTTAAACACCTTGGAATGATTGTCCAAGACTTTTTGGAGATCTACAGAAATAGTTGATTTTGATGTTGGAACTTCTAGTGAGCATAATTATGCAATTACGCCTCGTTGTTCTTTCTTTAGAAGCTTTGTCATGACATTAGAGCTTATTATCTTTCCCGACTTCCCTGCAATACCCCGTAATTCGACTTCCTTTCCTTCTGAAAAATATTTCAAGAAAATTTCTTGAAAATTAAAAGCTACCATCCCCAAAGATTGTAACCATTCTACTCCTAGTACAACATCAACACCTCCCATAGGAATGGAAAGCATTGGAATATTCAATACATATTCCCCCATGGTTAGCTTGATATTATGGCATTTTCCAGAGAAATTTATAGTTCCTCCATTTGCAACCATCACTTGAAATTTTGGTGTTGGCTATAGGAAACAATTCAATTCCTTGGCTACCTTACAATGAATAAAATTATGGGTACTACCTGAATCAATCAACACTATTACCTTTTTCTTCTTGATATGTCCTTCTATCTTGAGACTTTTAAGAGTGGTAATTCCTACCAATGCATTACATGATATGGTCAAACTTATTTCTTCCTCTTCTAGGGCTGGTTCCTAGTGTATATCCTCTTCTTTTCAATATTCTTGTTCATTTTCTTCTTCCTCTTCACAATCTATGTAAAATAATTTCTTCTTAGCACACTTATGACCTTTAGTGTATTTGCTATCAAAACTATAGCAAAGTCATTTTTCTCTTTTTTCTTCCAATTTTTGTGGTTTCAACCTTGTAGGTTGTGGAAATCTAGGAGTAGCACACTTCCATATTTATAGAAGTGACTGGTAGGCTTCCTTGTCACCATAATTTTACATTCAATTTTTCTTTGCAACCTGAATGCCTTCTCTAATGAATAAGGTTCCAAAACACAAACTTCATGTTGGATTTTATCCTTTAAAGTACCTATGAAGAGATCAATCACATGTTCCTCTGGAATATCAGTTACCCTTATATTAAATTTTTGGATGTCCGCAATGTGCTCCCCCACTGAAAACTTGCAATATCCCTTTTTCAGGAATTTCTGGAATATGGTCCAAAGGGACGCTGTATAAGGAAGATAATGAAAAAATAAGATGGAAGGGGACTTGGATCCCTTATTTAACACATCATACATTATAATTCCAAAATTTAAGCTCAAAGAAATCCCTCAAGGTGGGTTAAACATATCTCCCACACCTTGGTATCTCAGAAAAGTGCTCAAAGAGAGAGCTACAACAATATATGAACATAATCATTAAACTCTGAAAATATGAACATGTAAATAAAGGTATTATAATGCAGCCATCATGCTCATTAATATATCAGCAACAAAATATAGGAATAACTTGAGGGACAAGCCACTCAAGCAGTGGGAATCAATCTCCAATGATTAGAACATGAAATACATTAGATGCTATAGTTACACAAAATGCCGGAGAGCAGAGGCTGTTCAGTCTATATAATTTTAGTTGCTGTTGTAGATGTGCATACATGGAATACGGCTGAAATATACAAATAAATTCCCAAGAATATAAGAATTGGCTCCATTACAAGATTTCTAGCCAATCTAGGAGAGATTGCTAGAAATACCGGAGAATGTACAATGTGACAATTAACTTGTCACTGAAATTGAATCAAAATATGAAATGATGATGTAGTAGATATTTAATTATGATGCCCTCCTTTGATAGTGTCTCTAAGCAAAATTTTAATCCCTTTACTCAGAAACAACCCCTCATAATGAGCTCAAATGACCCTCCTAGCAACTGCCTACCAAAATAATGCAAATCTAACTGGAAACTACGCTGTGAGGGAATATGGATGGTTGGCCTAATGAAAATGATATGAAAATGTGTCTGGGAGTCCTCCTCACTGATCCTCCAATGGATATCCAAACCCTCCACTGAAAAACAAGCCAAGGAATAACTCAAGAGATCCTCTGTTGCTACACCCTGCAGCTCAAAGTTATCCTGCTTCAGGAATAACGTTGTGACTGAAGGAGGTAGCTTTGGAAAAATTATGGAATGAGGAAATGTAGCTCTAGAAACTCTCCTTCCCTGAGGATGAGGTAGGGATTCCCAACCGGGAACACCCTTGTGCTATGCAGCACTTCACCCTTGCTAAACAACAAGAGGAGCGTAGTCTCAACAGACCGAAGAAAATAATAATCAAGCATGAATAACAATGGCTTTCCTCATCTTCATATATAGCAAGTGATCCTCTCCACCATGGGTCGCATCCACATGTGCCTTCCAACTCATGCAAGTGATCCTCCTCTAAAACTGTGTAGTCTATCGAGGAGATACATTGTATCTAGACAGTGCATGTGGACTTGGTCAAAATGACTAGATCAAGTATGATCCAATCTTGTTCACACCATGTGGTGCTCAAATCAACTGCTTTATTCTTCCTCCTTTCACATGAGGAGTTTTATTCTTCCTCCTTAAGGATTATGGGGCCTTCTTACCCCCTTTATTTACCAATCTAAGATAAAATCAACTATAATATTCAATTTAGATAAAATATAAATTTTTGGGAATATTAAAGTCCTCCCCCTTCAAAATGTTGCTTGTCCTCAAGCAGCTGCAAGGTAGAGAAAAATCCTCCCCCCTTTCTTCTTGTGGACATCCTCATCAATATATTCCACCATGGTTCATCATAAAATGCAATAAATCTGTCCTCCATGAATCCCTCCAAGTGTATCCAATAGAAGTGTGCATCATGAGGCAAAGAGAGATGTAAGTAGGAACCTTTCTTTTGTTCAATGGTCTCCTCAAGGTAGGAGTGATGAGAAACAGGGGAAGTATTATTCCCAATGAGTGACTCCTTCACCCATGTAATCATCCAAATGAAATGATCCATCCTAGGTAGCTCATCCAAGAAATCCTCAACCCCGGATTTATGCAATGTGTTGGGGCTGAATGGAGAGTTTATATTTTTCCATCCAAGTGGTTTCTCCCTCCATCTATGATAAGTGTGAGGGGGTTTATGATATTGGGCTGAAATTTCATGGCCTCCAAAATTGGCCCAAGCCTCCCCACAAAATGAATCAACCATGAAGTGCCTCCTCAAATAATGCATTTTTTCCCAATGGCTCCTCCTACATGAAGGAAAGAGGTGTGATATGGAAATCATTGTATGCCCATTGTTTCTCCTGAAACATACATCATGTGAAATAGGGGGAATCATACTCCCAATGGGCATCTTCAACTTCAAGCCCACTCTCGAAAAAAAGCTTCCGATGAGAAAAAACATATCAGCAATATATGGAAGAAAAAGACAATGAAAACAAGATGCCAAATGACAACCAGAGAGTAAATCATAGTTCCACCAATGGAACCAGTGCAGTGCACTCCTTTCCTTCATAAAAAAAAGTAATAAAAAATGCTTTACTAGCCACTTTTTTGCTGCAACAGTCCTCCCATAAGATGTGAACATCAATGTACAATATGGTGTCAATCGTACACACCAAGAGTCATGTGGCTTCCCCAACTAACCACCCTTAAGGTAGCCAAAATAAATGCTACAAGTAGCTGCAAGTACATCATACAATATGCAAGAAAGGATGTTCCTCCTTGGTACAATATTTTGCTCATATAACGTAAAGAATTACAAAGCATAGTGTGAAATTATACCTTCTCTACTATGTAATTGAGGCCTTGAGCTGAATGGCTCAACTGAAAAAGCTCCCTTACTCCCAATGAGTAGGAAGGTGGTTGTGGTATCCTCTCAATCATCATCCGGGCCATGCATCTCTCCATATTATGATATATGTCCTATTGGATGCCCTCCCAAGTTAACTCCTCTAACACAACAAGATATGCATCAAGGTGCATAGCTGGGAAGTCCTCATGTGTTGCATTTAATAGTTTCTCCTTGAGACTAGAAGCCCTAGTCAAGAAGATTCTACCATAGCAATAGATGACCACATCTTCCACCATGTATCTGTCATATCCATCCTGGTCATCAAGAATCATGCATGCACCAAGATCCTTGGAGTACTCTACCAAGAGCTGAGATCTCCAATACGAATCAATCCTCCTTAGAGATAACGTTGGTGATCTAGCATGTGAAGCCCCCCTCATGCTATTGCCTACTACTTTGACATCCCCCATGCCAAATATATAATTCCAAAATGCTGCCATACCCATCATGCAGCTGCTCATGCTCCAATACTAAAGGTGACCTTTGGAAGTTGGCCTCCCATGAGAAGTTATCATCCAAAAGGAATCTCCCAAGCTAGGCCAAAGTAGGCATGATTGGACTCCATCCACTCCCATGTGTGAAAGAGTCCTTCCTCAAAGGAAGTATCCTTTGTCTCTCCAAATATATGGATCAATCATCCTGCATCATGAAGATTCTATCCTCCATCCCTGCAACAATCTTTGTCAGCGCAATATGGGTAATGGGAGTGGGTGATGCTGAAAATGAGAGAGTGTCTCCCTCCTCCTTGAGTCTATTCCAAACTCTTTGGGCTGTGTTGGACTCCTCCAAAGTCTTCACCTCTCCAAAATGAAAGAGTGGTGAACTACATGACAATATGTCCCTCACCCACTCCAGATCAGGGGGCCTCCCAGGTGGAATGCCTCCATATAGAGAGACATCTAGTTCAGAAGTGGACTGTATATATGAGTGGAATGATTTGTCCCTCTCTTCACTATGCAGTACAGTCTCCTTCTCTTATGAAAAAACTCCCCATAATAGATAAAGGTGTATCATCCCTTGATGCTAATCCTTCTCTTCCTCCTCCATCTCACAATCCCCAAAAACTGATGCATATGGCTCCAGAATTGTGCCTTGGTTCCCATATGTTGAATCATTTGGAACTCCTTGTAAAGAGACAAGGGCTCCTATAATGGAAGGAATGGATCCCCTTTCATCTCCATGTGGTGATGGATCTCCTCCCATTGGGATAGCGCTGTTAGATCTCCTATTCTCATGCTCCCCATCAATAATTGAGAATACCTTATCATCAAGGAGAGACCCTAGATCTTGATCATATCTTGAAGGAAGTACCTCCATGCCTTCACAAATGGAAGAGGCCCCTTCAAAAAATGGGGATATTTCCCTTAGCAAGCCATCATACATGTTTCCATCCCCTTCAGAAATATGGAATGGAGTTTGTTTCATGGTTCCCTCCAATGCATGCAAAGTGTTTGAGGTTTTTATATATGACGTTTGACAGTGATTCTTGTCAAATTCCCTCACCAATAACTTAGTGAATTCATCATATGATTTTAAATTTGCATGATAGTGTGAAACAAAATTTTCAAACCACCAACCATGAGCCCCACCTTTGAGTTGCAATGCTGCTCCTCCAATGGCCTCATCTTCTTCCTCCATTCTCCCTGCAGTGCAAGTGGGCAATGAACTAAGCTGTGGATATTCATGTGTGGCTTAATTCCCACACCCATCATGATAATAGCTAGGGCTTGCTTCATTTTCAAACCCTCTTAGAGACTTTCTGCAATTCTCCCTTTCTATCTCCTTGAGATCTTCTATGATAGCTTCCATAGTTTGGAAAAGAAGTAGGGAGATCTCCTCTTCTGTCATTCTTCTTTTCTTGTTTCCTTTGTAAAAATCCTCTTCTATGTGAAGAGCTTTTCCTTCTAATGGAATATTATCTTGGATGCACAGGCTGAGCCAAGATTGATGCTCTAATACGACTGTAATATCCCTTTTTCAGAAATTTCTGCAATCTGGTCCAAAGGGAAGTTGTATAAGGAATATAATGCAAAAATAAGATGGAAGGGGACTTGGATCCATTATTTGACACATCATACATTATACTTCCAAAATTTGAGCTCAAAGAAATCCCTCAAGGTGGGTTAAACATATCTCCCATACCTTGGTATCTCAGAAAAGTGCTTAAAGAGAGAGCTACAGCAATATATGAACATAATCATTAAAATATTCAAATATGAACATGTCAATAAAGGGATTATAATGCATCCATCATGTTAATTAATATATCAGAAACAAAATACAGGAAGAACTTGAGGGCCAAGCCACTCAAGCAGTGGGAATCAATCTCTAATGATTAGAACATGAAATACATGAGATGCTATAGTTACACAAAATGCTAGAGAGCAAAGATTGCACAGTATATATAAGTGTAGTTTCTACTGTAGATGTGCATACATGGAATATGGCTGAAATATACAAATAAATCCCCAAGAATAGAAGAATGGGCTCCAGTACAATATTTCTAGCCAATCTAGGAGAGATTGTTAGAAATGTCGGAGAATGTACAATGTAACAATTAACTTGTCACTGCAACTGAATCAAAATATGAAATGAGGCTATAGCAGATCTGAAATGATGATGCCCTCCTCTGATAGTGTCTCTAAGCAAAATTCTGATCCCTTTACTCAGAAACAACCCCTCCTGATGAGCTCAAATGACCCTCCCAGCAATTACCTACCAAAATAACGCAGATCTAGCTGGAAACTGCATTGTGAGGGAAGATTGATGGTTGGACAGATGCCAATGATATGAAAATGTTCCCAGGAGTCATCCTCACTGATCCTTAAATGGATAGCCAAACCCCCCACTGAAAAACAAGCCAAGGAATAACTCAAGAGATCCTCTGTTGCTGCAACTCGCAGCACAAAGTTATCCTGCTTCAGGAATAACGTTGTGACTAAAGGAGGTAGATTTGGCCAAATTCCGGAATGAGGAAATGTAGCTCTATAAGATCTCCTTCCCTAAGGATGAGGTAGGGATTCCCAATCGGGAACACCCTTATGCTATGCAGCACTACACCTTTGCTAAACATCAAGAGGAGCGTAGTCTCAACAGACCAAAGAAAATAATAATTGAGCATGAATAACAATGGCTCTCTTCCTCTTCATATATAGCAATTTCTCCTCTCCACCATGGGTCCCATCCACATGTGCCTTCCAACTCATGCAAGTGATCCTCCTCTAAAACTGCATAGTCCATCAAGGAGATACATTGTATATAGACAGTGCATGTGGACTTGGTCAAAATGACTGGATCAAGCATGATCCAATCCTGCTCACACCATGTGGTGCTCAAATCAGCTGCTTTATACTTCCTCCTTTCACATGAGGAGTGTTATTCTTCCTTTTTAAGGATTATGGGGCCTTCTTACCCCCTTTATTTACCGATCTAAGATAAAATCAACTATAATATTCAATTTAGATAAAATCTAAATTTTTGGGAATATTACAACACTTTTGTTTGAGATTTATCAATTGACTAAAGAAAGTGTTTCTCTTTGTATCCTCATAATGTGCTATCATTTACTCCGTAAAAATTGACCAAGTGATAATTTTTTTATAGGAGCAAAGCCATCGATACCATACAAATGTATTTTGTTCTAAATGTAAAGTTGCAATGCGTACCTTTTGTGTGTTTTGCACATTATTGAGATCAAAATATTGCTCCATCTGTAGTATCCATGTTACAGGATCCTTTCCATCAAACTTCCTCATATTCATTTTTGGAATATGGTGGTTCTTCCCTCCAACATTAGAGTTTATGAAACCACAATTAACATTTATTTAGTTCTCATCGTGAGTTTCCTCTACTATATTTTCACCATTTGGAAACATTTCTTGTATCAACTTTGTCAAACCTTCCATGTCTACTTTTAGATCATTCTTCATGTTTTCCATCTTAGATTCCATGTCATCCATATTAGATTCCATGCCATATTCCATTCCAGTCTTCGAACCATCCATCTTATATTCCACGTCTTTATTCAAACCATCCATCTTAGTTTCCATGCCTTTCTTCAAAACTTCGATGTCATTTTTTGTTTCTCTTTGCGAGAGCGAAATTTGTTGCACTTGCTGTTGTATTTTTGATATGTCATGTTGCCATTATTCGTCTTCATGAGTCATAGTAGATCCTTCTAAAGCTTAATGTGTGTTCAATTATTTTTAGGGGCCATTTTAGAATCCAATACTGATATCTATTCTACAATATGCCCTTGGAATCAATTCAAATTGATTCTTCAAGCAAGACTTATGCAATTCGGAAAACAATACACACCTTTTACTTGCTTTTGAGGAGCTAGATATTGAAATTGACTTATCTCTATACTTGCAAATCCTCAATATTTGAAATTCAATCCTATAGTAGTCCTTTGAAGCTTCTTTCAAATTCCACAGTTCTGACTTGATTTTGATTCTTCAAGGAAAATTTATGTCCAATCTCCCACAATGACCTAATTATGGACTGGTTCAGTAGAGCGAACTTGTATGACTTACCACATGTCACTGTTTCCTCCTTTGGCTCTAAAATTTATAGACAGGAAACATCAGTCTGTGTACTTCCAATAAATTTTTATAAAATTCTAATTTGATGCTCAGAGAGAGAGTTATGAATATTTTCCCACAATCACCTCTTTGAGATGAAATTCAGGAGCCTGAAGAAGACCTAATGTCCACAGATCGTATCTCCACAACTATTGCCAACAAAGCTCTGAAATTTTGCGATGATGTTCCTTAGGATTTCGGATTCACGCTCAAAAAATTTCAGCTTCTAAAACTTTGTAGAAAAAAAATGTTATATCGACAATTCCGCAATGACCTTGTTAAGTGAAATTCAGGAGCCTGAAAAAATCCATAACTTACATAGATCATATCTCTGAAAATTTTGTGAACCAAGCTCTGAAATTTTGCGATGATGTTCCTCAATATTTCGGCTTCGTACTCTAAAATTTTAGCTTCTGAACCTTCCTATAAAAAACGTTATAGCGAAAATTCCACGATGACCTGTTTGGAGCAACAAAACCCTAGAATCCAAAGCTCTGATACCAAATGTTGTGAAACCAGCTCCAAAAATAGAACAAAAGAGATATCAACGCCTTAGAAATAATCCAATTTGAGGGGGCAATGTCCAATACATTGCATGAATAAAAAATTCTTGGATGATACAAATTACAAAACCTCCTTTCTATATATAGCAGTCCATGGGGCCACAATGTAATCCTAGCCGACCTAACAATAATAATTTAAGGGCAGAATAACAACAATATGGGGGTTACAGGGGTACAATAATAAAAATAAGGGGGTTACACTAACAACAATAAGGGACTATACTATTAATATAAGGATCTGACATGATCCATCCCGGATCACTAGGAAAAAACTATAAACATGTCATAACTGGATTTACCATGATCTACCAAGATCACTAGGCCAACACAAGGATGGATATCAGCAGATTCTCTCCACCTAAACCATGAGGAATTTTCTTGTCTCCTAGTCTCTTAGGATTTACCTGCAACCCATAGTCTAAATCAAGGGTTTCTAGGGCCTAAACCGAGACATACTCTCCAGGATTTACCATATATCCCAAACTCAAGATTCCTAGGCTTGATGGAGAGAAAACCACCTCTAGGCTTTACCATATATCCCGTCATTCACCAGTTGAGGATTCCTAAGCCTACCAAGTCAACACACTATCCGGCTTTACAACAACCCACAGTCTAGTTTGGGGGTTACTAGGCCATGTGTTATATCAATTCAAATATTTACCCCACTCAAATTCAAATCCATCTGGTAATCCAACTAATCCAAAACATGATAACTCTCTAACACCATGGCTATCCACAAATGGAAAGGCTAGGCTAAAAACACTTTCACACCTAGAAAAACCTATGCCAAGAGAACAAGAAATGAAATTCAATACCACGCATGCAAAATCTAGCAAGGAAAATACACATGCAAATCGATACCTGCTAAGAATATTGCTACCACGAATTGTGGGGGGGGGGTTCGGGCAGTCAAACCCCACCCCCTCCAAAATTTGCACATTTTTTTTAATAACCCGAACATAATTTTTTTTTGTTTTGTTTTAAAATCCCAACGAATAAACCTTTTAAAGGTTGTCGCATTTAATTTCAAAGGAAAGTTATGGGGTACGTTGGGGCTGGCCATGCATTGGGCGGCCCACCCTTTAAATCTTCCAGCACTAGAGTAATATGGGATGTTATAGTTGTACATTGGGACCACTGCATGAGGGTTGATACCCGCTAGTCTGTTTTCATGGTCCAGGGCGGGGTCTTTGGTCAACAGAAACACCCCCCCCCCCCCCCCCCAAACCCCCCCACCCCCACCATATATATATATATCATATGCAACAATAAATGTGCGTTTCATTGGTACCATGGGGTCTGGCGGGGGTCATGGCCCGCTGAACCATACTATATGTGTGTGTGTGTGTGTGTGTGTGTGTGTGTGTCATGCGGTGGGGTGGTGGGGGTGGTGGCCCGCCACCCTTTTTCTAATATGTTTTTGTTTTGTATAAAAATAAAATAGTTGTTTTCTAAAATTCTGAAAATGGGAATTAGTGGGAATTTTAAGTGTCCCACAATTTTTCATGGAAGCTGGCTAGAGCTGGCCAAAATCCAATGGATGGATTTTGGTGAAATTGCACCTCCTTTAAGCCTACCACTCCTAACTTCTCCATACAGACTCGGAATTGAGTGTCGTCTACGGCATTTGAATCAGAAAGACGAGTTATTCAGCTTGAACCTAGTTCAAGAGAAATATGAGCACTTCGATTTTTGATCCCTCTTTGTCCTGTGTGTGTCTTTAGAGCCACCTAGATCACCTAGAAAAACCTATTCCAAGAAAATAAGAAACCACATGCAATAACATGCATGCCAAAATAGAAAGGAAAAAACAAATGCAAATTGATACCTACCAAGAATCTTGATGTAGCTACTTGATTCCTGATTCTCCTTGCTTGTTTCCTCCTTTTCCCTTCTTTCTTGCCTTTCTTGCTCCAATGCCAAAATTCTCCAAAAAACTCTAATTGTCCAAGAGTGAGAGAGAGAGAGAGAGAATAATGAGATAGCTCCAAAAAATACACTAACAAAAGGCACCAACTAATCCTCAGAAGCATTTTTATAGAATAGGCCTCTATTTTATTCATTTTCCATCATTTGCCTTCAATTTCCTCCTCACATGCAACATTTCATCTCCCTTTTCTCATAATTTCCATGATTTTTCATAAATAAATGTTCCAAAAATATTTTTTCCTCTCCAAGTTCCTTTTCCTTTGCCTTTGCTAATTTCTTTATCCATAATAAACCAAATTAACACCCCCTAGTATGTTTTTCCCAACATGGAGCTTGGAATAAGTGTCCCATCAACTGTCGTTATTATTTTTGACTTTATTATATGGAATTTTCACCAGGCATGCTACATTAAAAATTTTGCCACGTAAATGGATGGATTAAATGGTAAAAATATTATGATACAAGAGTTAGTAATGATTACTTGTTTGCATGAAATAGAATTTGTAGAAAATCCATGTAGCTTCAAACTGATATTTGTAATATGCTAAAACAAAATACTTGAATCATAGTGAGAAAAGCACTCCTTTCCGCATGACACGATTGGATAACCTATAACGCTAATATAAATCATGGGATATAAGCCAAATTTTCAACAATAGAATAGTTCTAGGCAGCCCTAACATTGGAATTATAAGTTGAATGTTTTGAAGAACCTTTCGACGTATGAGGTATAGGCTAAACTTCGGGCCTCCCTATATGGAGAGGTTCTGGCATATCAAAGGTAGCTTCAGCCTTAGAAGGTTCTAGTTTTCTATATTCATGTTCTCTATTTTTAACATAAACATGAGACTTCACCATATATACATTCGATGTAGATTCCCCATCTCGGTTGCCAGTTGTGTGGGTTCTAGTACTAGCATTAGCGCCATCAAGTAAATATCTCCCTTGGGAAAAGGGGTTATTCAGCACAACCTGGGAACTAGAAGAACCCTATTGAGCTAAAAAGCACTAAGCATATTGAATATTGGCGCAAAGATGGGTAAGATGGTCTGCACTGCATAACTTACATGGGAATTTAAATTTATTTTTCAATTCCTTCTTTCCCTCACTAGTATCTTTATTGGGATTATTTTCATTTCCCTTCCTAACCTTATATTTCTTCTTACCATGTCCTTTCTTCTTCCCTTCAGATTGTTGATTTTCTTTGGAATTTGAAGATTGAACAACATTGGCTGCTAAAGGTTGAGAAGGAGCATACACTAACAGGGTAGTCTATGATGGAGAAGCAAATGACAATTGTTGCAACTGATTCAACAAACTAGTCTTATTGCTATCGATTGAGCCTACAATCCCGTTGGCATGGAGGCTTGGTTTTGGCTTGGCTATATTGATATTTGATTGAGGAGGATCAGTAAAAATATTATAAAGGACTCCAGACAAAGAGTAAATAATTTCTAATTGTTGGGATCTAAATAGATCATGTTCTTCATTGAACACCCCAGAAAGTGACATGTCCTTAGAAATATTCGGTTGCAAAGATTTCAGAAACCATTCTAGAAGGAAATCATGAGGTATATATGCCTTGATTTATCTCTTCCATCTGTGCAACTCTTGAATGTGGTCAAAAATATGAGTAGCCTTGTCCTTCTCAAAATCAGCTAGAATCTCAGTTCCAACATCACAACAGAAATGTAACTGGAAATGGTTTAGAAACATTGTAGCTAATTCACCAAATGTGGAAAACATACCCCCCTTAACTCAGTATACCATTTAGATGGATTTCTAAGTAAGGTTCATTGGAAAAGTCTCAAACTCATTGAATCATCGATTAAGGAATTTGATGGGAAACATAAATGGAAGTGTTATCATTCGCCACTGCTTCCTAAGGCTGAGAATGGAGCTGAAGGAAGGTAATGAAAAACCAACCTTTAGCTCAGGTAGCTATCCCTACCAAGAAAAATCACTTAAAATCCAAAAGGATGACTAGATATAATGTTTTAGGCTATTTATGATGCTCATTAGATTAGGCTTTCTGTTTGTTTGGAGTTTTGCTGGATAGGAATGGTAGTTAGGAAACTAGGTCTAGGGTTTAGGTTTGAATTCAAAGGTTTAGTTGCAGAGTTAAGGGCGAGGCCATGTAAGTAAGCTTATAATAATGCTTAATTTTTCATTGTGGATAGATTAAACTTAGAGGGAGTTAGAATGAGAATTAAACTGGATTCATTCATTAGAAGAGCATAGACAATTTCATGTAAATCTTATAAAAAATAGAGCATGGAATGCATGATTTATGTCAATAAACTAATAAAACTTAGCATAAATAAGCATATATGTGAAATATGGATAACATAAAATTAAACATTATAAGTTTACATAGAAAAACAAATTCTCAAAGGCATACCACTAGAGTCTCAACACTATTTCTGAAACACTCTCTTTGATTTCATTAACAAAATCTTGTACAATAGCTCCACTACAAATAATAATTATCCAACCTCTAAAAATACATGACGTGGACTACTTATAGAAAATAGAGTTCATGAAACCTCATAGGGTCGAAATCCTATCGAAAAATCATCATAATTAAATCACATGAGTCACTTCCTAGAATCTAGGGAAGTTAGAAAGTAATCCCTGAAATTTAGCTAAAGACTAGGAGTGTGTGTCTCCTCCATTAAATTACATGTTCCCTCATCAAAGAGGAAAAATAACTAAAATACATCAAATTATACCTCATGGTACAACTAGCATCGAATTCTATATTTTTCTTGGCATGATAGTTGTCTGAAAGGTATCCAATGCAGAAACATAACGCCTTTAGCAAAAGCATTGCACCTGCCTAGAAGAAATGTTGCGCCTGTTCAAGGGTATTTTTTACCCACTTAGAAACATGCAAATGAAAATATGAAAGTTGGGATGAGTATCCCTATGAGTCTAGTTTCTAATTCACCTTTAATTTTTAGAAAACACACACAAGAAGACCTCCAAAAGTTGTTTTTCCCAACCTTACTCTAGAAACCCCTCGCCTGGTCAAAAACACTAGTAGAAGCATAGAAATGAGGCGGTTTTTTGATTTTTTCACCAAAAACAGAGATTGTCGTGGAAAACCAGGTCCACATATGGCATATACTGATCAATATGAACACATAAATTTAAGAAAAAATTCATTTGGAATTCGTGAGAGAAAGCGTCGTGCCTCTGCGTGATGCTTCTATGGAGACACAATTTCCAAAATTTTGCAAAAATCAACAAAAATACAAAAAATTATCAAAGTTGATCAAAATTTTTTCTATGACACCTGTGAATGATAGGCTAAACAACCATGGATGCCACAGCAAGTTTTTCAACATTTTCCTTCTCCTTGAGCTTCATTTGACCTTATTTAAGTTTTTTCTTCACTTGTTTGAGCCTGATTTGGGAAATTTTGTTTCTGGCATAATAGTGACTGACCATATTCCTCTAGAGGTTATTGTTATTTTTATCTTTACATAAATAAGATGGATATAATAGCAGTAAAATCCACATAATAACCAGTACATTTTCATACCAAATACTAAAGGAATGAGCTTCTCATTAATCAGTGTAAACATCAACTAGAGATGGGACTTCCACATTCCACCAGACCATATATTAGGTGATCCAAATCTCTCTTCAACCAATCACCCCCATGCCTTATTCCAAGCATTAATGTGGGACTCAAACCAAAAAACCAACCAGGGCATACTGAGGCTAAACCACCTCACCATCATTAATATAAATCAAGCTTTATCACAATCCATCCCAGATCACTAGGAAAAAACAATAAACATGTCATAACCGCCTTTACCATGATCTACCTAGATCACTAGGCAAACACAAGCATGGATATCATCGGATTCTCTCTGCCTAAACCATGAGGAATTTTCTTGTCTCCTAGTCTGCCAGGCTTTAATGCAACCCATAGTCTGAATCAGGGGTCACTAGGCCCTAAACCAATACATACTCTCTAAGATTTACCATTTATCCCAAACTCGAGATTCCTAGGCCCGATGAGAAAAACACCTATAGGATTTACAGTATATCCTGCCATTCACCAGTCGAGGATTCCTAAGCCTACCAAGGCAACACAGTATCCAGCTTTAATGCAACCCACAGTTTGGTTTAGGGGTTACTAGGCCATGTGTTATATCAATTCAGATATCTACCCCACTCAAATTGAAATCCATCCAGTAATCCAGCTAAACCAAAACATGATAACTCTCCAACACCATGGCGATCTAGAAATGGAAAGGCTAGGCTGAAAACATTGTCACACCTGGAAACGCCTACGCCAAGATAGCAAGAAACCACATTCAATACCATGCATGCAAAATATAAGAAGTAAAATACACATGCAAATCAATACCTGCTAAATCTTGCTGTATACTCTTGATTCCTGATCCTCCTATATTTCTTCCTTATTTTTCTTGATTTCTTGCCTTTCTTGCTACAATTCCAAAATGCTCCAAAAAAATATAAGTGTCAAACATTGAGAGAGAGAGAGAGAGAGAGAGAGAGGGAGAATAATGAGAGATCTCCAAAAAATGCGCTAACAAAAGGTACCAACTAATCCTCATAAGCATTTTTATAGAAGAGGCCTCTATTTTCTTCATTTTCCATTATTTTCATTCAATTTCCTCCTCACATGCAACCTGTGACCTTGCATCTCTGTTTTCTCCTATTTTCCATTATTTTTCATAAATAGATGTGCCAAAAATACTTTTTCCTCTCCACATTCCTTTGCCTTTTACTTTTCCAATTTCCTTAGCCATAATAAACCAAATTAACACCCCGTAGGATGTTTTTCCCAACATTAAACTTGGAATAAGTGTCCCATCAACCGTGGATATTATTTTTGACTTGATTACATGTAATTTTCATTAGGGTTGTTACATAACCCTCCCACATGGGGGACACCATCCTAGGTGCTCAACCACACATATACCTTAGAAAAATCACTGAAACTAATCCAATCTTCCCATGGAGCTTTATAACATAGCTTAATGCAGTATCTATATTAATCACCCTAATGAAAAGAAAACGAACATGACATCATAACAACCTAACAACTAAACTAACATGACACCATACCACTTATTGGAGCTTTATAACTTAGCTCATGGAAGTATTTACATCCATATACATATGTGCATACATCCAACCATAACATCAAAAAATATACCAAAACATCACCAAAAAATGTGCTAAAAAAAACCAACATCACACCAAAATTTCTTTGCCTCAATCGACAAACAAGAAAGGATATATGGGCCACATTTGATCTGCCATATCATATGTAGTTTAATGGGGCCCAAAGTGCTTCCATTGCACTTTAATTTTCTTTATTTCTTGATTCCGGAGCACGAGCACCTTTTTCTACAATATACACTAAGGCCCCAGTAGGAATTATCCATTTGGTTCCACCTGTAATACAGACCATGAAATCACATGATAAACATATTTAACATACTTCTTAAGAAAAGATATATGAAATAAAGTCATGGAATTTCTTTGTGGAAGGTAGTGCAAGTTGATAGGCCACTAGTCCAATCCTCTCAATGATCCTAAAGGGTCCACAAAACTGTGGTGCCAGCTTGGAACATCATCCAATATGTAAGGAGCTATTCTTGGGCTTGATACGCAACTACACCTGATCCCCAACCTGAAATTCCTTAAACAACTTTTTCCTATCTGCATAAATATTTTGCCTATCATGTGCTGCCTTCAAGTTCTTCTTAATCACCTGCATTTCTTGTTCCATTTCTGCTAACATCTCTGGTCCAATCAGTACCCTATTAATTGGATCACCCCAACTGATAGAATTGTTACAACTCCAGCCATACATAGCCTCAAATGGACTCATCCTCAATAACTATTGATAGCCATTGTTGTAGGAGAACTCTAGTAGTCGAAGATATTCTTCCCCCTTGTGTTGCTGATCGATCACATACATCCTCAAAATATCCTCTAGTATCATGTTGACCCTCTCATTTTTTCCATATTTCTGTAGATGATAAGTTGTGTTGAAAGTCATCTCAGTGCCAAAACTTGCAAACAAATCCTTCCAAAACATCAAAGTGAAATTTTCATCCTTGTAAGACATAATCATCTTTGGAACACCATGAAATCTAATTATCTATAGAATAAACACTAGTGCTACATCACTAGATGAGTATGTAGCCTTCATCTATATGAAATGTGAAGCCTTTGTTAATTGGTCCACAACAACCATGATGGAACCATGTTGTCTAGTTGTCCTAGGCAACCTTGTGATGAAGTCCATGAAAATGACTTCCCATTTCCACTTTGGTATGAAAATCGATTGTAGTAGTCCACCTGGATGTTTACACTTTGCCTTAATGATATGATAATCCAAACATCTGGCTTCAAACTCTACCACATCCTCTTCAGATTCAGCCAATAGTAGAATCTCTCCAATCTAGTAAAATTCTTCTGGTAGCCTAGGTGACCCGAATATGGTTTCTCATAAAACTCCCTCGAGATCACTTTCTTAAGCTCATTGTTTTCTGGTACATATATATTGTCTCTAAATATAATCAATTGATCTGATGTGATACGATAATCCAAGATTTCTACACATGTACCTCTAATTGTAACACATGTACATGTAACTATACATGTACCCGTACTTGTACCTATACCAACACCTATACCTATACTTGTACTAACACATGTACCTATACCTAATCTGTTACAACATGTGCATAATCTCCATATGCATGTGATCCTGTTGACTTTCGTCCAAGATCCTATCCTGTAAGTCTATCTTATAGGAACTCATTGTTGCTAAGTGATTTATACGTACTCTCCTGCTAAGAGCATCTTCGAACGTATTCTCCTTTCCCTTGATGTACCTAATGTCAAAGTCAAACTCTCTTATCGCTCCCAACCATCCATCCTGCATGGAATTTAAATTTGGCTAGTCAAACAAGTACCTCAAGCCAATGTGGTGACTCATCAATAAAAACCACCTAACAAGAAGATAGTTCCCCCACATCTTCAATACATGAATGATTGTTGCTAGATCAAAATCATGTGTTGGGTTGTTCTACTCATGTTCATTTAACTTTCATGACTCATAGAATACCACCAGTCCATATTGCATAAGGACCACACTAATTCCTCTCTTGCAAGCATATGTACAAACTACAAACTCCTTGTCAGGATCTGCAATATTTATAACTAGAGCATGTGTAAACAACTAATTAAGGTGCTTAAAACTAGCCTCACACTTCTCTGTCCAATAAAACTTCTTACCTTTCCTCTGCAATGATGTAATAGGATAAGAAATCTGTGAAAATTTCCTGATGAAACTCCTATAGTAACCTTCCAATCACATGAATGATCTCAACTCATCTACATTACTAGGAGCTACCCACTCCATCATGACCCTTATATTCTCTGGATCTTGTGCAATGAATTCCTTGGAGACAACATGTCCCAGGTAGTTTACCTCAATATGGAAGAAACTGCATTTGTTGAGCTTAACATCCAATTGATGCTATCTCAACAACCTCAACACTGCTTCCAAATTCTTGACATGCTCTTCCTCATTTTTGGAATATACGAATATGTCATCAATATACATAATCAAAAAATTGTCCAAATATGGATGCAACACATTGTTCATCAAACACATAAATGTAGATGGGGCATTAGTCAAACTGAATGGAAAAACAAAAAACTCATAATGCAAATACCTAGTCCTGAATGCAGTCTTGTAGATGTCATTCTCTTTGATGTGTACCTAATTATATCTCGATCTGAAGTAAATATTATAGAAAATTGTTGTTCCCTTTAGCTGATCAAACAAATCATCAATCCTTGGTAATGGGTGCATGTTCTTGATGGTCAATTTGTTCAGCTTTCTATAGTCAATGCATAGTCTAAGAGTGCCATCCTTATTCTTCACGAACAATACTGGTCTGTTGTATGACAATACACTTGGTCTAATTTACCCCTTGTCCAACATTTCCTATAACTACAATTTTAACTCTACTAGCTCTAGTTCACTCATCCTGTAAGGTACTTTTGATGTTGGAGGTTCCCCTGTTACCAAATCAATATAAAATTCTACTTCCCTATGTTGTGGAAACTCTAAAATATCTGTTGGAAATACATTCTGAAACTGTTGCAAAAATGGAAAAATTTTCAACACATTTGCATCCTCAACTTCTTTACCTTTTTCCATAGAGATATGAACTGCAAATAGCACATGATTTCCTATGACTACCCTTCGCCTGTGTGGTTATAACCATCCTAATTGATGTGGATTTATTCTTTCCTTGGAGGAATCTTGGTTCCCCATTGTCATCTAATCATTCAATAGATTTGTCATAAAAATATACGTTTGTCCTATGAAGATATGACCACTCCATACCCAATAGTATTCTATATGAACCCAGTGGAAATATGTTCAAGTGCATTGTCATAGGCATAACATTTAACTCAAATGTAAAATCTCTTACCCAATGGTGAACCATCTTCTTCATACATGTGGCCAACTGCAACAACCAAGATTATGCATGCATTTCCTTACTCAAACCACACTTATCCACCAAGTCAGGACTAATATAACTATAATTAGATCCAAGGTCTATCAAAATAGAAATAGCCTGATCACAAATCCTACCACCCATCTCAATGATAGAAGCCTTGTGATATTCCTGCTTGTTTTCTACTGATGCATATATTCAAGGAATGCTCTGCCAAATATCCCCAACAGTTTGTTCCTCCTGTGCATTGTATATCTTAGGAATTCCTCCTTAATTCTATGTAAAATCCCTCTTAATATGTCTCCTCACATCTATGTTTTTGATGTGGCCTATGTCCTTGTTCAGGGGTTACTAGGACATGTGTTATATCAATTCATAGATCCACCCCACTCAACCTAAAATCCATTTGGTAATATAGCTAAACTAAAACATGATAACTCCACAACACCATGGCTATTCTAAAATGGCAAGTCTAGGCTTAAAATGTTGTCACACTTGGCAAAACCCATGCCAAGACAATAAGAACACCCATGCAATACCATGCATGAAAAATATAGCAAAGAAAACACAAATGAAAATTGATACCTACGAACAATCCTGATGTAGCTTCTTGATTCCTGCTCCTCCTTGCTTGCTTCCTCCTTTTTCCTTCTTTCTTGTCTTTCTTGCTCCAATGCCAAAATGCTCCAAAAATCTCTAAGTGTCCAAGAGTGAGAGAGAGAGAGAGAGAATAATGAGATAGCTCCAACAAGTGCACTGAGAAAAGGTACCAACTGATCCTTAGAATAATTTTTATAGAAGAGGCCTCTATTTTCTTCTTTTTCCTTCATTTTCCTTCAATTTCCTCCTCACATGCAACCTTTCATCTTCCTTTTCTCATAATTTCCATGATTTTTCATAAATAAATGTTCCAAAAATAGATTTTCCTCTCCAAATTCCTTTTCCTTTACCAATTTGTTTAGCCATAATAAACCAAATTAACACCCCCTAGGATGTTTTTCCCAAATTGAGCTTGGAATAAGTGTCACATCAACTGTGGTTATTATTTTTAACTTTATTACATGGAATTTTCACTAGGCATGTTACATTAAACATGCTTCCTCTTAAGTGGATGGATTAAATGGTAAAAATATTATGATACAAGAATTAGTAATGAGTAATTTTTTGCATGAAGTAGAATTTGTAGAAAATCCATGTAGATTCAAACTGATATTTGTAATATGCTATAAAAAAATACTTGAATCGCAGTGAGAAAAGCACTCCTTCACGCATGACATGATTGGAGTACCTCTAACGCTGATATAATGCAGGGGATATGAGCCAAATTTTCAACAATAGAATAGTTTTAAGCAGCCCTAGAATTGTGATTATGAGTATAACCTTTTGAAGGGCCTTTCGACATCTAAGGTATAGGCTAAACTATGGGCCTCTCTATATGGAGAGGTTCTGGAATATCAAAGGTATATTTAGCCTTAGAAGGTTCTAGCTCTCTATAGTCATGTTCTCTAGTTGCAACATAAACATGAGACTTCACCATATATACATTCGATGTATATTCCCCATCCTGGTTTCACCTTGTGGGGGTTCTAGTACTAGCATTAGCACCGTCAAGTAACTATTTCCCTTGGGAAAATGGGTTAGTCAGGACAACCTGGGAACTAGAATAACCATGCTGAGATAACAAGCACTAATCATCTTGAATATTAGCACAAATATGGGTAAGATGGTCCCCATTGCATAACTTGCATGGGATTTTAAATTTATTTTTTCGATTCATTCTTTCCCTCACAAATATCTTTATTGGGCTTATTTACATTTAACTTCCCACCATTATCTTTCCTTTTACCATGTCTTTTCTAGTTCCTATTAGATTGTTGATTTTCTTTGGAATTTTAAAATTGAACAACATTGGCTACTAAAGGTTGAGAAGGAACAAACACTAACGGGGTTGTCTATGATGGAGAAGCAAACGAAAACTGTTGCCATTGATTCAACAGACTAGTTTTATTACTATCAATTAAACCTACAATCCCGTTGGCATGGGAGCCTGGTTTTGTCTTGGCTAGATTGATCTTCGATCGAGGAGAATCAATAAAATATTATAAATGAATCCAAAATTAGAGTAAATAATTTCTAATTGTTGGGCTCTAAATATATCATGTTCTCCAGTGAACACCCCAGAAAGTGAAATTTCCTTAGAAATATTCAGCTGCAAAGATTTTAGAAACCATTCCAGAAGGAAATCATGAGGGATATATGCCTTGATTTATCTCTTCCTTCTATGCAACCCTTGAATGTGGTAAAAAATATGAGTAGCCTTGTCCTTCTCAAAATCGGCTAGAATCTTAGTTTAAAAATCATAACAGAAATGAAGCTGGAAATTGTTAAGAAACATTGTAGCTAATTCACCAAATGTGGAAACGTACCACCCCCCCCCCCTTAACTCAATATACCATTTAGTTGGATTTCTAGTTAAGGTGCATTGTAAAATTTTCAAACTCATTGAGTCATCGATCAATGAGTTCGCTGAGTAACATAAATGGAATATGGTTATATGATATGTTGGATACTCACGAGACTTCCCTTCAAATTTAAAATTTTAGATCGAAGTTTAGTGGGGACCGGAGCCCAAGCCAAATTTTAGCAGATCATATCATTCATCAATGTTGAAGTATATGGAAAATTAAAAGTTGCCAAGAATAGGAAACATAGAGGAATGGGAGAAGTCCACCCTCCAAGAGTTGAATTCAGGATATTCGAGAAAGAGTATCCTATATTTTGAGAGGTATTAGGTTTCCATAGGTTACTCGTAGAAGGATCTAAACCATAAGGACAACATTGTGGTCCATAGGTAATCAAAGGGTATCCACCCCCTACTACTGGATGACGAGTCATAGGAAATTTTCCTCTGGGCGGAACATTATATGAAGGGGAGAGCCCATGATAATAATTCCATGCACTAGCTAAAGGAGGAAAAGCTTATGAGGTACTAGCACTAGGGAAGGGCATACTCCCTTGCTTACCAAAGAGATGGGAAAAAATCCCAGACCCAAAACCACTGAATAGAGAAGGGTATTGATTCTAAGTTCAAAGATGGATTGGAAGTGTTATCACTCCACCATGCTTCCCAACGCTGAGAATGGAACTGAAGGAAGATAACCACAAACCAACCTTTAGGTCAGGTAGCTAGCCCTACCAAGACCATATAGGGTTATCTCAATGTCACTTAATAGCCAAAATGATGACCGGATATAATTTTTTATGCTAGTTATGATGCTCAGTATATTATGGTTTTTGTTTGTTCAGAGTTTTGGTGGATAGGAATGACAATTAGGAAACTAGGTCTAGGGTTTAGGTCTGAATTCAAAGGTTTAGTTGTAGAGGTAAGAGTGAGGCTAGGTAGGTAAGCTTAGAATCATGCTTAATTTTTCATTGTGTATAGATTGAACTGATAGGGATTTAGAATGAGCATTAAAACGAATTCATTCATTAGAAGAGCATAAACAATTTCATGTAAATCTTATAAAATATAGAGCATGGAAAGCACAATTTATGTCAATAAACTAATAATACTTAGCATAAATAAGAATATATGTGAAATTAGGATAATATAACATTCAACATGATAATTTTATAGAGAAAAAAAATGCTCAAAGGCATACCACTGGAGTCTCAACACTATGTCTGCAACACTGTCTTTGATTTCATTAACAAAATCTTGTACAATAGCTCCAATGCAAATAACAATTACCCAACATCTAAAAATACTTGAAGTGGAATACTTATAGAAAATGGAGTTCATGAAACCTCATAGGGTCTAAATCATATCCAAAAAGAATAATAATTATAGTAGATGAGTCACTTCTTAGAATCTATGGAAGTTAGAAAATAATCCTTGAAATTTATCTAAGGACTAGGAGTGCGTGTCTCCTCCATTAAATTACATGTTTCCTCATCATAGAGGAAAAAAAAAACTCAAATAAATAAAATTACACCTCATGGTACAATAAGCATCAAATTCTAGATTTTTCCTGGCATGACAGTTGTCCGAAAGGAATCCAATGCAAAAACGTAGGTCCTTTAGCAGAAGCATCATGTCTACTTGACAGAAACGTCACACATGTTCAAGGGTAATTTTTACCCACTTAGAAGCATTCAAATGAAAATATGAAACTTGGTATGAGTATCCATATGAGTCTAGTTTCCAATGAACCTTGAATTTTTAGAAAACACACATAAGAATACCTCTAAAATTTGTTTTTCCCAAACTTACTCCAGAAACGCCGTGTCTGGTCAAAATCACTAGAAGAAGCATAGAAATGAGGAACGTTTTTGAGATTTTCTCCAAAACCAAATATTTTCATGGAAAACAAATCCCACATATGGCATGTAATGATCAAAATTAACCATACATGTAAGAAAAAATTCATTTGGATGCCCTCATAGAAAGCATAGTGCCTCTACACGACATTTCTATGGAGACAATTTCCAAAATTTTGTAAAAATCAGTGAAAATACCAAATTTTCTCAAAATTGATCAAAATTTATTCTGTGACACCTGTGAAGGATAACATAAACAACCATGGATTCCTCAACATGGATGTATATGTTTTCCTTCTCCTTGAGCTTCATTTGAGCTTCTTTAAGTTTTTTCTTCACTTTTTTTAGCCTGATTTGGGAAATTGTGTTTCTGGCGCAATAGTGATTAGCGATATCTCTATGGAGGTTATTATTATTTTTATATTTCTTTAGAAGCTTATCAAGGTGTCGATTGACCCTGTTAATCCAATACTCTCTATATTTATTTATTTCATCAAGAATTAGTTCATCAAAAGTCTTCCAACCTGATTTAGGAGATGATTCTCTTTCTTTCTGAAGCACCATCTTAATGCCTCTTGTCCTTGGTCTCCTTATTTTTGTTTCAACTTATGCATCCTCCAGTTGATCATCATCTACCATTTCTTTTCCATTTCCTTTATATACCTCAACATGTACCTTTGTCTTGTCTTGGAGGAGTAGTTTCACATTTAACTGGAAATTCTCTTGTTGTAGGAATGTGATCTGAGAATTTTCCATTAATAAAACCTCCCTCAACTCTATTATTTCTTCATATTTCTCCTTTATGATTTCCTCAAATGACTTATCCTTCACCTGTACTGCCATGTCAACTTCTAAGGGTTCTTTTTCATCATGGTGCTACAATGGTGACTCACCATCATGACTAGGTGGTTGATCCACTGTTTGTCTTTTCTCAAGTGTAACTTCAACTACCAATACAGCTCTAATGGTCTTAGGAGAAAAAACAATTATCTCTCCATTATCATAGGTTTGATTGATCTCAACCCTAGGTGATTTTGAAATATGAGCCTTCCTCCGTGAAGAGCTAACCTCCTTTGGTCGTGCTGATGTTGTGTTATGAATAATAGGTGGAGTAGTAGCATGAGTTGATGCTACTTTCTATGTGAAAACCTCCCATGTCATACAGTTTGTTGAGATTTGGTGCAAAACAATCAACTTAACCAAACCATGTTTGAATATACTAGGATGAGGATTTTTACCTTTTTTCTGTACTTTTTACGCCATCTTGACCAAACTTCTGAATAGATAATTTGACAAATTGAGTCACTTGGTAGTTGTGAAATGCATTAGTAACTTGACATGGTATTGGTACAGTCTTGAAAATATTATCTCACATGTAACATATTTCATGATAAACTTCATTAATTGGGCATAATTATCAAGTAAATTCTTGGAAGGGAAAACATGTTCAGGTTCATCTCTGTAATGATGTTTTAGGAACATTGGGTAGTTTTCAAGGTCCAATTCCATGCCCTTGAACCAGACTTCCCCTTCATGTGGAATCCCTCTTGTTGAAATGATGGCCTCTGTTGATAAATTTAATTAAATTCCTTCTATGATGACCTTATCTCTACTGAAGTTAGTGGCAAAAAAGGTAGTCAATGGGGCATGACATCCTACCTCCATGATATTCTCACAAAAGCTTAGACATCCAATGTTTTCAAAACATCTCTTGGAATAAGGGGACACATTAAGTTCATGTAATGTGGATGGATCAAATATAGAATGGTGGCCTCCCTTGTGATATTTATTTTCACTCTCCATAGTAGTGGTGAGCAAGATGAAACCCTCCTAGATGAAATGAGTAGGTAGGGACAATGAATTTGGGAAAACAGGGGATATGTATATGGTATCTTTAAGGGCTATGATGAGGTATAAGGAGGTCGAGGAAAATTCCCCAAAAATTTGAGGAATTAGGGTGATGTATTAGCTTGAAGATAAAGGTGGAATTTCTTGAAATAGGTATGGGGAGGTGGATCAAAATGGGAAAACACAAGAATTTTCCAATTTTGTTGTGGAAATGTATTGGGAATTTAGGGTTTTGATGGAACAATAGTCAAGAGGTCTGCGAGTGATAGTGGTTTCTTAGGGTAGTTTTTATGGATGATAGGTGAAATATTTTATATGGTGGTATAAGTTTTTTTAATGGCTAAGACTAGTTAAGAAAGGAAACCCTAACGTGTAGTGGAGGAAAAACCCTAAAGATAGAAAACATTCATACAGTTATGAATTGACTTGAAGAAGGAATTTTAAGTGTCCACTTATTAGTTTCAGAGGCCACAGAATGTTTTCACACTTTTTTTGAGGTTTGAGTAACTGATTTGAGGAGTGAAAACAAAAAATATAACAGTTTTGGCAGAAGCATAGCGCCACCTCCTAGAAACATCGCACTACCCCAAAAACGGCATGCTTGCCACTGAGAAACGTAGCATAATGGGTTTTCTTGAATTTTTTTCTGATTTTCTTCCCCTTTGGAAATTTTAGAGTATTCTAAATGTGAGGTATAAACTTTATCGAGCAAAAGAAGATATAATTAATTAAGGAAGTGACTTTTTCCTCTTATAACATCAGTAAAACAATTTTTTTTCATTTAGTGAAAGCATGACCTTTTTTAGGAACACTTTGCCTTTTCAATAATTTGACACTGTAACAAGCTTTTGAAAGATGAAAATTTGTATTTTTTTAATTTTCCTACCTATGGTAACTCCATTTTAAAAGATAACTTTGTATGATGGAAATGACCCTTCTTTCGCATTCTTTATGACAGAATTTGGAAATTTATGGCGGAGAAATGAAAGACACCTAGACACTGACCTAGATGAAAGCATGGTGACTGACCTAAGACTCTAGATGATAATGAAGGACATGAACCATGAAATGAAAATTACCATGAACAAACTGGAGGGAGTAGCTTTTTAAGACCTAGACGTATTCAATGATCAAAATTTTATTTGAAAACTGACTTGGAAATATAAAATTTTGACCTAGGACCACTACTAAACAAATTTGAAAGAGTACATTTTGATCATTGAATATTGGAAACTAAAATTGGCTCCAACTGGGGATGGCAGATCATTCAGGATGTGTCAAGAACACCATAGAATAGGTAGCCCTCATCTGTTAGGCGATGGAGTCAAAACTGGAAGCTGAAATAACTTTGACAAATTGAAAAAATGACTCAAAAAATGACTGAACGTTTTGGAATTTTTTTAAAGAAAATCATCAGCTGGTCATAGAAGTCTCATGGCCTTCTCCTCGAGCTTCAAACTTCTACAAAAAATTCTTATTCTTGACAAAAAATATAAATTTATATTTATAGTGAAACTAAACCTTTTTCTTAAAACTTAGGTAATGTATTCTTTGAGGAACTTAACATTCATTGGTCCTCCCAGAATTTCTTTCCCATCAAGGTCTTATAACAAGAATTCTATTACCTCTGAATATCGCGATCTTGTATGGACATTTCCATAGATTATCAAACTTATCGTGCTTATGTTTTTCTTCATTATGGGAATACCACCAAAGGACAACATATCCTACTTTGAAATCATTAGCTTTGGTCTTCTTGTCATACACTTTCTTTATTTTATTCTAAAATTTTGAAGTGTGATTAAAAACTTCTTCTCTTGTATTCTGTAAATGAATCATTTGACTGATTCTTCGTTGGATATAATTCAGTGCAATGTCAATATATTGCAGAATTTTCATCATTAGGACAAATAAAGAAGTGGGAAACATTGTGCCAACACCATACACAAGTTGAAAAGGTGACATATTGATTGATTTCTCTGTGCTAACTCTATCTTCCCATAGAGAATTTATGAGCTTATTATGCCAATTTCTCTTATTCTCTTGCATCAATTTCTTGATTATAGTCACCCATGATTGGTTTGATGATTCAACCAACCAATTTCCTTGAGGATAGTATGTTGTATAATTACCAAGTCTTATGTGATATTTATATCAAAATTCAATCATTTTCTTAGACTTGAATTCAGCTGCATTGTGAGTAATAATTTTCTATGGGAAACCAAAACGAGACAAGATATTGGTTTCCGAAAACTGAATAATGATAGTATCTGTAGCTTGCCAAGTTGGAATGGCTTCAATCCACTTTTTGAAGTAATCAGTGGCAGTGAGTATCCACTTATGCTGAGATGATGAAGGAGGATGGATATTGCAAATGAAATCAAGACCCCACTACTAGAAGGGTGCTTGAACTGCGGTGGGTTTTAAGGGAAGTGAGAAAAGCTTTCTCTTTCCTTGAAAAAGTTGACATTCATGATAGCTCATGACAGTATTATAGAAGCTAGCCCTTAAAATACTATTTTTTGTATTCTTCCAGAAAATATGACCACTGTTAACCATCAGTAAATTTTGTCATAGCAAATGATGGCTAAAACAGGTCTTGAGCCTTCAAAATATTATTTTCATAGAAAATTTCCCATTCTTGAAGCGTTTTGGTGCTTTCCAACTTAAGAGTAATCTTCATTGCTGTTTCATTCAAAAAATCCACCAAGTAACCCTGCTGATATCAAAGGAGACTATTTTCAGCTATTTTCTCCATCTTTTCACCTTCATAATTTCCTCTAAAACCCCCCATATCACTCATTTTTCCATTTTATTTATCCTCCATTTACCTTTGAAAATCCCCTTTTTTCCTTCTCATTTACCCTTCATTTTCCTAAAAAACCTTCAAAAATCCCTTTTAAACTTATAAAATCCCTTTTTTATGGTTTAAATCATCCCTTTTTTCTTATCGAAACCTGAAAAAACACTAAAAAAACCCACCTTTTTAAGCCTATCCCGAACTTTTTCAAACACAAGGCTTTAATCCCCTGAGGGCTTAAGCCTTTCACCCTCTCCACCATATAAATTAGGTGCTATGACCAAGCGCCAAACCTTTAAGCCCCTAATTTCTCTGCCCTCGGTCCCCTAATCCTCCACAGAGCCGCACCTTCTCTGATCCTTAAAGCCCCCTTACCTTACCTTTTATTTACCCCCACACCCCTTGTAAAATGAATTTTCCTTTGTATTTACCCTGCCACATTTGTAAAACCCCGCATTAATCCTAGCCATAGATTTGTCAGATCTGACAGCGCTGAATCACCTCCTTCATCCCTCCTCCTAGCCTTTTTTCCTAGCCCTTCACACCTCGCTCCCGGTTCCTTTTCCTCCATGATACCACATCTTCCCCATTTTCCTTAGCCCATTTTCCTTCATTATTTCATCCTTCTACCCTCATTATTTTCATAACCCAAGACCTTATTAAATCTCAAGAAATCTTAAAAATTTCCAAGGTGGGCCCCCTTTTTTCCCCTTGCCTTACCATTCCACGGAGCGTTATCGACTGTATATCTTATTGATATGACAATCATCGTCTCCCCTCTCACCCTTAATCTTCCTAACTCATACCTATTCATTCATCCCCGTAAACACATCTCAACTATCCATCGCTTTCATCCGATGGCCCCTGTCCAACCCACATCTCCAACCCCGCCGATCAACCAAACGCGCTACCAAACAAAAAATATAATGTCATCCCAGCCCTAACTTCCACACATAAAACTATCCCTCAATCCCCTATTGACACCTGACTCCCACTACAATTCTCTCTCATGCACCTTTCCACTATCGCGTTCACCTGTGGCCGTTGGATCTACGCCCACATATCCAATGGCCCACGTTCAATTTCACATAAATTTTACTGTCAGGGTTTAAACAACCCAAATTCACACAAAACCGATGGTTTCCTGGTGGAAACGTGGTGATCAACGTGTTTAATCACATTTTATCACATCAAAACCACTTACCACTTGGATGTCGTGCGAAAACTGCCGATGATTTTCACAAAACCACCAACCCACATTTTCGTGCCAAAACCAAATTTGAACCCTATTTTCACAGGTTTTCACCTCTCTGTCATGGAATTTCCTCTTCTACCTACATATGCTGCTCCTCCGCCTCCGCCAGCCTCCAAATAATTTTACCCAATATGTGCAAGGTTTTATAATGTTGTTTTGGTTGTCTTATGTAGGTTTGATGGTGTTCAAAGGCTGAAAACCTTTTTCCACAGTCCATAAAGGGACAACGCCAAAGATCACCATCTCTGAAGCCTAATCAATGCAGAAAATAAGATTTTCGGGGTGTAAAATTGGGTTTTAATCAATGCTTTGTGAGCATTGTTAATATAATCAAACCCTCTCGCATCGATGAAAAATACCTATCCACAGCAAAAGGGAAAATACAGTGGACCTTAAATTCAAATGTTAAAATCAAAAGACCAAAGATTAAAAGACTTAACCAATGATTTACAAGGATAAAACAGTCAGCAGAAAAGGTTTAAAGCCTGAAGATGATTATAAAGGACCAAAATAAAGATCAAGGCCTAAATCAGTGTTTAAAGCCACAAAGTAGACATATCAACAAAGAGAGCCTCCAAATGCCACATCAGTGAGGAAATTAATCCTCAGAAATGACATCTACAAGTTCATTTTCCTCAAAAGAATACAAATCGAATGCACAGTCAGAGATATTTTCCAAAGACAGCTAAGAAGTAATTGCCAGCCTACCAAAAGCCTCCAAAGTCAACAAAAGTGATTGAAGTTGATGAGAGTTAATGTAAAATTGATTAAAACAAAGTTAAACATCTGAAAATTTCTCCATAAGGCCTCCCAAAGGTCAGGAAGCATTTACTATGTATTAATTGATTAGTTGGACCTTCTTTCCACTCCACCTCCTCAAATTTGCCTATATATATCATATGAGGAGTCTAGTATTATTGTTGGTTGAATACTCATTGAATGTAAATAGCTATTGAGGTTGATGAAGCTCTGTTTTTTAATTGAAGAAAGATAGGCTGAGAAGAGAGTTTTGAAGCTGTAAAGACCCACTAGACTTGAAGATTGTAACTGGTTTGAACATCAAATATACAAGTTGATTTATATGATCCTGGTTTATGTCAATGGTGATGTTTTTCTTACTGCAATTTTTATTTTTCTCATGTTTTCCATACTGTCCATTTTCTCTGATAAAGAACAGAAAATATATATTAGGATTTACTACAAAGTACGCTATTTCTCACTAATAAATCTTTATCTTTATGTTTTCTTATTATTGTGTTTTAAGGATAATTTAATAGAGTATAACCAGTGAAGTATTGGTGAGCCCATGTTTCCTGAGTACAACTTGAGATATTGTCTTTGAAAGTTCTTGAAAAGTTTGCTAAGTAAAGATTGAATTAGAGAAGTTTATGGTTAGCCCCGTCCACTAGTTTATCTCCAACAGTTGCTTTGAAAATATCCCTTAAGAGTATGTCAATAGCAGGATAGGTTCAAAGTCCTTACCTGATCTTAGGCTACCTTTTATGTTCATCTTGAATGTTTTTCCTTTGAATATGCTGAAAGAAGGCTAGGTTAAAAGTCCTTACTTGATCTTAGGCTATTATTTGTTTTATCTTTAATGTTTTTCATTGAGAGTATGTTGAAAGCAAGCTATATTCAATGTTCTTACTTGATCTTAAGATATTCTTTGTTTTACTTTGAGTATGCTGAAAGCGGGCTAGGTTAAAAGTCCTTACTTGATCTTAAGCTACCCTTTTTTTTTCTTATATGTTTGCTTCTTTCACTACACTTTAATGTTCCATACCATAAATCAACTTAAAGAGATCTTTTGACATAGATGACTTTCCCCATAGACCACTCTTGAAACCTGTTGTGCAATTAAATCATTTTGTGACTCCATAGCCCAATGGATTGATAATGTTTCTTACCTATCCTATCAGCTAAACCATTATTTCAACCTACTCACACCTTCACCCCTAAAAAATACTTCCTTCATTTTTATGATGTTCATCCCAACCAAAACAAAAAAAACCCTTGTACTTCATAGCTAGCCTAATATCATATCATAAGCCTTAAAGAAATATCTTTGAAAACACTTATATAGAGAGAGATCCCTCTCTGAATCTAGGAGGGCTAGATCCTAGGATTCCAAAGTGGTTTCGATGTAGCCTCTGCAGCATTTTTTCTTGCCAATATTGCAAACTATAGACACCTAACATAATGGCGACCATACTGGGGAGAAAAATAATATTGAGTAATAGATAACTTCACAACTCAACGAACCTCTATTCCTAAATCAATCAAGTGTCACCAAGACTGGTTATTATTGATTGTTGATGGTGAACAACAATCAAAACTTGAAAACAAGTAAAAATCCTTCACCTGGTGACTCCACAACTCCCAAAAGATGAAATGACTCCAATGGTAGAAGACTCTGAACTAGTTGACAAGACATAGTGACCTCTTTTCTAATTTACAAACATGATTCCAAGGATACAACAAAGATATGCCCCAATGAGTAGAGATCATATCCCTGGGTTCCCACATAAGGTGCCCCAGGTGAATTGGGATGAAAACCTGCCTATTTTTCAAGGTGAATATTTTGATGACCCTTTGTTACATCTCATCAAATTTCAAATACATGTATGGAGGTTAAAGGTGGAATGGCATGAAGACTTCCTGATGAAAATGTTCATGTTGACATTAGAAGGAAAAACAAGAGAATGGTATGAATGGTTGAGGATTGGTAGTTTGTTCTCTCCAAGAGACCTCCACATAGTATTTTATGATCATTATAAGGAGAAATCCCCTTATTTATCATTAGAGGGAAGTTTTTGTAGTCAATCTGAGGACATCATAGAATACCTTGCAAGAATTTATGAAGATTTAGGAAATTGGCAGTCTAAGGATCTCTTAGCAGCCATCCATCAATTTCATACCCAAGAAAAATATTAAAATAACCTAGATGAATAATTTGAGGAAGAAATTAATCAAGAAATAAAGGAAATCCCTCAAGATATCCCTACAGGAACAAATAATGATTCATCATCCCTTTTAGCTGAAGCTCAAGAAGACATCCAGCCTCAAATTCAGTCTTCCCAAGAGATAGAGAAATGCTTTACTTCTGCTCAAAGAAACACAAAAATATCTCCTCCTTTTATAGAAGAAGAAATAGATCAAATTATCAATAAACAACTAACCTTCGAAGTTTTTTACAAAAAAAACACTCTTTCCCATTCACCTAGTGAACTTTGTTGTAAAAATTTAGAAATTTCCCTTATAGATCATAATAAAGAAAGATCTGGTGATAATATAGTATGTTTGATTGGTGACATTACTTACATTAATTATTTTCCTAATTTTTATCTAGTCGACGATGATGTTCTCCAAATAGAAGTTGATTTTGCAGGACCATTATTAGTAGATATATGGGATGAAGATCAATTCCACCAACTCCAAGAAAGTAATGAGCCAAAGAAGACTATTTATGATACTGATGAAGAAAGATTTAAAAATGCAAAAGAGGGAGAAGAACCTCTGGATCTTTTCTCTACTTCATTACCATTCATTAGTAACAATTTGCATGTGATTGGGAATCAACAATATTTCAGCTCAAAAGTTGAGGAGGAAAACAATGAAGAAATTCTTGAGCATGATGAATATAAAGAACCTTCTCTCGAAAGGGTTGAGGTAATCAAAGAGACCCCTGCTCAAGAATATAATTACCTCTTCACATAATATAGTCCACTAAATCAGAGTATACTAGTACTACAAGAGAACAACACTACCAAATATGATGAGTCCTCTAGTTCAGGTGACAATGAAGAAGAATTTCTTCCTCAAAAGAATCTTTTTCTTGATCCAGTGGAAGATAAAGTAACCGTGGTTGAAACCTGTCCTCCAAATATTCATAACCAAGCTTTATTTCAAGATCCCTATGCTCATTTCTTGAAGATATTTGAATAAGGGATAAATATTTTTAGGAGCAGTGTATCACCAAATACAAGAATATTTTCCAGCACTGCTGCTAAAGAACAAGTGAGATGGGAGTGGCCCTTTTGTTTATCCAGCATGCTCAAAGAGGTGAGCAAATATCAATCATGGAATCATCTAATTTACTGGATGTATTGGAAAAGAGAATTTTTTCAGGTAAACATGTAAATATTTCAGAGTTAGATTAGATTAGGTAGGAATGTCAATAAAGCTCAGCCTGTGAGCATTTAGTTAGTTTTTTTGTTTTTGCTTTGAATAAGAAAAAGAAAAAACACAAAAACAATAGAAAAAAGAGAAAAAGAGGGCAGGAATAAAGCAAGAAAGGTACAACCCCATACCAAAGAAGAAAAGAAAACCTAAAAGTGTGCAATCTTAAATGCCACTACCTGAGAGAGCACTACTATTTAGTCATACAGCCTAATCATGACTAGATAGATTTCAATTTACTGCTGATAGGTTAGTGAATCAGATTTTCCAAATTGTTTAATCTTGGCTTATCAGTAGATTAGATTGGGATAGAAAGAAGTGGCTCTAATCAGACCAAAACTTGAGCCAAAGAGCAGCAAAAAAACTGGTTCAAAAATTCTTAAAATCTAAACCAAGAAAGAATAAAAAAGAACAGCTCTAAAAGGATCAAAACTAGAGCTAAAAGAAAGAATGAAGGATGTTTTTAATTTTTAGATCTTCAACCTTCACAATTTTGTTTTAAATTTCTGTAAAAATTCAGTCTATGTGCAGCTTGTTTTTATGCCATAGTCTTACATCAAATCAAACAGCTTAATCCTGGTTTGTTTGTATTTAAATTTATGTTTTAGAATATAGAGAATAAAATCTATCAGACAGCTTAATCCTAGCAGATAGTAGCTTAGGTAGAGAATTAATGAGTTCAACTGTTTAATCTGAACTCATGGAAGAAATAAGGGTAGTTTAGATTAGTTTTCTGCTTTCAATAAAAGAATAAAATGTTGATGTCAAAAGGTTTGCAATTCCAAGTGCAACTTATGAAGAAAAAATGTTAGGAAAAGTAGGTTGTGTAGGTAGAATGTTTGGGAGAAATTTGTTTGCTGATACAAAGTACTGATCATCCTTTTAAGCAGCATGATCAAGGAAGAAAAGGTTGTCAATGGATAAGGCACATTTCTACATTCCAGAAATCAGTTTCTAAAGTTCTTGACACCTCCAAGGAGCTGCCATCCCCAATTTGAGCCATTGTTAGCCATCAATAAATTTTGTCATAGAAAATGATGGCTAAAACAGGTCTTGAGCCTTCAAAATATTATTTTCATAGAAATTTTCTCATTCTTGAAGCTTTCTGGTGCTTTCCAAATTAAGAGTAATCTTCACTGCTGTTTCATTAAGCTTTCTGGTGCTTTCCAAATTAAGAGTAACCCTGTTGATATCAAAGGAGAATGTTTTCAGCTATTTTTTCCATCTTTTCACCTTCATAATTTCCTGCAAAACCCCCCATGTCACTCATTTTTCCCTTTTATTTATCCTCCATTTCCCTTTGAAAATCCCCTTTTTTCCTTCTCATTTACCCTTCATTTTCCTAAAAAACCTTCAAAAATCCCTTTTAAACTTAAAAAATCCCTTTTTTATGGTTTAAATCATCCCTTTTTTCCTATCGGAACCTCAAAAAACACTAAAAAACCCACCTTTTTAAGCCTATCCCAACCTTTTTCAAATATAAGGCTTTAAGCCCCTGAGGGCTTAAGCCTTTCACCCTCTCCGCCATATAAATTAGGCACTATGACCAAGCACCAAACCTTTAAGCCCCTTATTTCTCTGCCCTCGGTCCCCTACTCCTCCACAGAACTGCACCTTCTCCGCTCCTTAAATCCCCCTTCCCTTACCTTTTATTTACCCCCGCGCCCCTTGTAAAATGTATTTTCCTTTGTATTTCCCCCACCATATTTGTCAAACCCCGCATAAATCCTAGGCCGTAGATTTGTCAGATCCGATGGCACTGAATCACTTCCTTCATCCCTCCTCTTAGCCTTTTCCCCTAGCTCTTCACACCTCGCTCCTGGTTCCTTTTCCTCCATGAGACCGCATCTTCCCATTTTTCCTTAGCCCCTTTTCCTTCATTATTTAATCCCTCCACCCTCATTAGTTTCATAACCCGAGACCTTATTAAACTCAAGAGACCTTTAAAATTTCCAAGGTGGGCCCCTTTCCCCCCCCCCCCCCGCCTTACCATTCCACGGAGTGATACCGATCGTAGATCTTATTGATCTAATGGTCATCATCTCCCCTCTCACCCTTCATCTTCCTAAATAATACCTATTCGTTCATCTCCGTAAACACATCTCATCCATCGATCGCTTTCATCTGACGGCCCCTATCAAACCCACGTCTCCAACCCCGCCAATCAACCAAATGCACTACCAAACAAAAAAGCTAATGTCAGTCGCGCCCTACCATCCACCCATAAAACTATCCCCAAATCCCCTCTTGACACCTGGCTCCCACTACAATCCTTGCTCATGCACATTTCCACTATCGCGTTCCCCTGTGGCCATTGGATCTACACCCACAGATCCAACGACCGACGTTCAATTTCGCATAACTTTCACTGTCAGGGTTTAAACAACCCAAATTCACGCAGAACCGCTGCCTTCCTATTGGACACGTGACGATCAATGTGTGGAATCTCATTCGATCACGTCAAAACCACTTACCGCTTGGATGCTGTGCGAAAATTGCCGACGGTTTTCACAAAACCACCAATCCACATTTTCACGCCAAAACCAAATTTGAACCCTATTTTCACAGGATTTCACCTCTTTGTCATGGAATTTCCTCTTCCGCCTACATATCCTACTCCTCCGTCTCCGCCAACCTCCAAAGAAGTTTACCCAATATGCGCAAGGTTTTATAATGTTGTTTCATTTTTCTTATGCAGGTTTGATGGCGTTTAAAGGCCGAAAACCTTTTTCTTCAGTCCATAAAGGGACAGGGCCAAAGATCACCATCTCTGAAGCCTAATCAATGCAGAAAATAAGCTTTTGGGGGTGTAAACCTGGGTTTTAATCAATGCTTTGTGAGCATTGGTCATATAATCAAACCCTCCCGCATCGATGAAAACTACCTGTCCATAGCAAAAGGGAAAATACATTAGAGCTTAAAGTCAAAGGTTAAAGTCAAAATATCGAAGATTAAAAGACTTAACCAACGATTTACAAGGATAAAACAATCAACAAAAAAGGTTTAAAGCCTGAAGATGATTATAAAGGCCCAAAATCAAGATCAAGGCCTAAATCAATGTCTAAAGCCACAAAGTAGACAGATCAACAAAGACAGCCTCCAAATGCCACATCAATGAGGCAATTAATCCTCAGAAATTCCACCTACAAGTTCATTTTCCTCAAAATAATACAAATTGAAAGCACAGTCATAGATATTTTCCAAAGATAGCTAAGAAGTAATTGCCAGCCTACCAAAAGCATCCAAAGTCAACAAAAGTGACTGAAGTTGATAAGAGTTAATGTAAAATTGTTTAAAACAGAGTTAAACATTTGAAAACTTCTCCATAAGGCCTCCCAAAGGTCAAGAAGCATTTACTCCGTATTAATTGATTAGTTGGACCTTCTTTCCACTCCACCTTCTCAAATTTACCTATATATATCATATGAGGAGTCTAGTATTATTTTTGGTTGAATACTCATTGAATTTAAATAGCTATTGAGGCTGCTGAAGCTCTCTTTTGTAATTGAAGAAAGATTGGTTGAGAAGAGAGTTTTGAAGCTGTAAAGACCCACTGGACTTGAAGATTGTAACTGGTTTGAAGATCAAATATGCAAGCTGATTTATGGGATCCTGGTCTATGTCAATGGTGATGTTTTTCTTACTGTAATTGTTCTTTTTCTCATGTTTTCCATACTGTCCATTTTCTCTAATAAAGAACAACAAATATATATTAGGATTTACTACAAAATACCTTATTTCTCACCGATAAATCTTTATCTTTATGTTTTCTTCTGATTGTGTTTTATGGATAATTCAATAGATTATAACCAGTGAAGTATTGGTGAACCCATGTTTCCTGAGTACAACTTGAGATATTGTATTTGAAAGTTCTTGAAAAGTTTGCTAAGTAAGGATTGAATTAGAGAAGTTTATGGTTAGCCCTGTCCTCTAGTTTATCTCCAACAATTGCTTTGAAAAGATACCTTAAGAGTATGTCAAAATAAGGATAGGTTCAAAGTCCTTACCTGATCTTAGGCTACCATTTATGTTCATCTTGAATGATTTTCCTTTGAATATGCTGAAAGCAGGATAGGTTAAAAGTTCTTACTTGATCTTAGGATATTTTTTGTTTTATCTTTAATTTTTTCCATTGAGAGTATGCTGAAAGCAAGCAAGCTAGATTCAAAGTTTTTACTTGATCTTAATCTATTCTTTGTTTTCCTTTGAGTATGCTGAAAGCAGGCTAGGTTAAAAGTCCTTACTTGATCTTAAGTTGCCCTTTGTTTTTCTTATATGTTTTCTTCTTTCACTACACTTTGATTTTCCATACCATAAATCAACTTAAAGAGATCTTTTGACATAGATGACTTGCCCCATAGACCACTCTTGAAACTTGTTCTGAAATTAAATCCTTTTGTGACTACATAGCCCAATGGATTGATATTGTTTCTTACCTATCCTATCAGCTGAACCATTATTTCAACCTAGTCACACCTTTACCCCTCAAAAATACTTCCTTCATTTTGATGATGTTCATCCCAACCAAAACAAACAAAACCCTTGTACTTCATAGCTAGCCTAATATCATATCATAATCCTTAAAGAAATATCTTTGAAAACACTTATATAGAGAGAGATCCCTCTCTAAATCAAGGAGGGCTAGATCCTAGGATTCCAAAGTGGTTTTTATGTAGGCTCTGCAACGTTTGTTCTTGCCAATCTTGCAAACTACAGAGACCTAACAACCACCAGAGTCACCTTTATGAAAGTCATTCATCACTTTTTCAACTTCTCCTTCTACCAAGCAATTCAACAACACTCCACCCGGATCTTTCCAATATAAATCATTTTTAAATATGCAATACTTAAGAGCCCTCAACTTCAAAGATTTAGCTCTAATACTAGGGCTAGGAGGAGGATTCAGGTGTTGCAAAGCATAAACAATATCAGCGTACCATGGTGATTGTTACACCACTTTTTGGTCATATAACCTGTTACTATTAGATGGAATAAAATACACCATGTAAGACCAATTTTACCATAGTAAAATTTCTTTCACTATGAAAAATAATTTAATAACCCATAGTTTATTAAGTTATTTATGGTCTAAACAGGAAACCCCATGAGGAATAATTAAATAAATCCTTATTTGTTTTATTTTCCTCTAGGGATAATTAAGTAAACCACTGTTTAATTAATATTCTTCGTCATATTTAACCCAAAACAGGAAAATTAATTAGATAAATCATTATTTATCTTATTATTTTCTAGGAATATTTATTTAAATCATTATTTAATAACATTCCTTGTTAAATTTGACTAAGTCATTTGTAAATAATTGAATAAATCATTATTTATTTAATTATTACTCAACGACATTCTTAAAATAATAAATAAATCATTTATTTATTTATTATTTTTAAATAAAGGGATCTGACCAAATTCAAACTACTTTTCCCTCCAATAAAAATAATAAAATACTCCATAAAAGTTGGATCTAGATCTAGTTAATAATATTTTAATTATGCACCAATATCTAGACTAACTCACTATTTTGTTATAAATAGAAGGTTTTTTCATTCATTCACTCCCTTTTGTTGCCTAGAGATCACTCTTGATCTATACTTTTGGTATGACTTTGATCCTCCTATCATTGTCATATTTTTCTACGTTTTTGCTTGTGAGCTCCCTTTGAGTTCCATTTTTGTTTGGGTTTTATGAAGCATCAAGAGAGAGAGAGATCTTAGATCTGAAACACTGAGGACATACAAGAACCCATCCCAATGGGGGGGACTGGTAACATCTTTCTATGTTCCCTTCTCAGGTGTCATAATACAAAAAATTCTTTAAAAATTCTTGTCTTGTCCATTGGATGCATGGAGAACCTCTTGATTATTTTTTGCAATTTAATGTCTTTAACTGCATAGATCTGGATTTTTGTAGAATTTATTCTGATCACTAACTGCAGATATCAAGAAATTGGCAGCCACATTTGATGTTAGGGTTGTTTGTTATGCACAGCTAAATTGAGCTTTTTTTGTACGTTTGTGATTAGAATTCACACTAACAACCGGTGACTCCACTGGGGTTTATAATTACGATCATTATCATTTTTAAGATCCCTACATGACCAGCTGCTTCAAACCCTAGGGTTCTCCTTCAGATTCTTATTTTTCATTTCTTGATGTTGTTTCTAACTTTTAAAACCCTAAAACATTAAAAAATATAACTTATGTGTGTTTCTAGGCATTTTGCGTAGGTAACAGGTATTAGCTACAGCAGAGATGACACTTTTTTATGAAACCTGCTCCGAAGAAAACCGAAAGTATAGGTTGCACTTTTTGGGCCTAAAACTGTGACCTCAGCTCTCAGGTAGTAGAAAACAGCCTGAAAACTACGACCTCAACGAAAAACATGTCAGAAAAATGACCTTTACTTTTTGCAGGATTTATATGTGATTTTTTTGGGTTTGTCTGGGGCACTATTCATGGTTTTCTAACCTCCCTCTTCACCTGTCTTGGACCTATACTTTCTTAGTTTTACTCGTCGAAGTAGTAACCAAGCCCCTTAGGGCTTCAATATGCTTCGACCTTTTCAAGAGGAGTTTAACTGAAGCAAGTCCTCTAAGATTTCAGTGTTTTTCAGCCATTTTCAGATCTGAACCTCTTTTCAGTTTTGTTTGGTCCACCTTTAGGGTTCACCTCATTTCTCTTCAGGTTGTATCCTTTCAACACCTTTTTTGTAGCATTTTCCCCTCTAGTTTTTTTGTTTTTTCTGCCCCTCTTTCCAGTAGATTTGACCTTTAGATCCATGTACCTCCTGACTTTAGATCCATTGGCCATTTTGTGTGTTTTGACTAGATTTCACCCACCCATAGTTTAGTTGTTGGAAAGCCATCCTCCTTGGGTTTAAATTGATGCATCTTTAGTTTTTTATTTTACTATCACATTCAGTTTCCTTTACTGTTATTTTTAGTTTTATTTACAGTTATACACCATATTATTTCTTTTTTCTCTACACACGTCTGGGCTTCATTAAAATTAACACACTTATCACATACACACACACCCCAAGTGAAGAGCACTTGGTTTACATCGCCGGGCCAAGACGTAAACATTGTAATTAATTGATCCTACACCTCCCTTCCCTTGTTTACTTCTCTCCCTTATTGTGTTCCATGTATATTTACCATCAGTGTGCCCCCAAGGTGTTTATCCCAGAGACTCCATGCCTTCATCCTCAGTTTCCCGTAGGAAGACTTACCCCACTGCATAGGGTTCGTGTTTGTCCTCTACTAAGTCCCCATTCTGACTTTGATTCTAACTCATCGGGTTCCTCTTCTAGTTCTATCCTCCACTCTCCTCTACCTTTCACCTTCATCATGTCTGGTTCAGGACCTAACGCTGGTGGTGGCCCCAACCCTAATGCTGGAAATGCCACTAGTGGTGCCACAATTGGAACTATTCCAGCTGCTCCCTTGCTTCCTTATATGGCAGGCCTAATCCTTCCTGATTTTATCCAGTTGATTAAAGACCCAATACACCATGATCTAGGTTGGAAGCTATGCCAATGAAGCTTCCTTCAGACATCCCCAATTTTTAAGGAAATGCTAGAGCGGATCCTACCAACCATTTTCATTCTTTCCACATGTGGTGTTCGTCTAACTCCATCATTGATGACTCTTTTTGTATTTGGTTATTCCATCGTACGCTTACTGGAGAAGCTTCCAAGTGGTATGTTGACCAGGCCTCCTCCTCCCATACTAATTTTGTGACCCTTTCCAAGCCGTTTTTGTCTTACTTCCAGCTTCCACTTCGCTATGACACTAGTACTGAACTCTTGATCTCTTTCCGTCAAGCTTTTGCTACCCGCCTATCTGACCATATTCAAGAATGGTGCAGAAGGAAGAGCCTATGTCGAGCCCCTATTTTCGAATACCATGTCTACATGGAATGGTTTCTCAGATCCCTTTTTCCTGATATTAGTTAAGATGTAGGATCCCACTTTCCTCAGACTGAGGAAGTTGCCCTCCAGATTCCATTGAAATGTGACTTGATCTACACACAATCTGGTAATGTTTATACCGTCTTGCCTGATCTCCCTAGACTCGGTGGTTCCAACGCACCAAGAGCATCACATGCCGCCGATGGTATCGTTGGATCCCTTTCACATCCGCACACTCATCCTACCATGGGTTATGGCTTCCTTCAGGGAGGGGCCGACTCCTCTAGCACTTTCCCCGCTCCCGGAAATATGTATCTAAGATACGGAATGCCTCCTCCTTTTTCCCAACCTATTTACCACAATGTTGACCAACCTCCTTATTATCCATATCCACAAAGTGGTGCTTCATCTCCTCCTGAACAAGCACCTTAGCCTCCCTTTCCTTTTCAAACTCCACAACAACAACCACCCCTCAAGGGGTAGGTGTATGCGCAACAAGGTGCGACTAATCCTCCCACTTCCAAAAATAAGAGGAAAGACAATCAAAACTAAGACACTCCAAGTAATCCCAGAAAAATTCCCCAAGGGAATACATCTAACATTGCAACCCAGTAGCAAGGTGCTCAGTCCAAGCAGGACATGCCTATTCGCACGACTAAGCCTTGTTCTTGTTGTAGTGTCTACAGTCACTATAATCATGATTGTCCTATTTTATCACAGATGTTTCAAATGTGGGAAGCTCAAGAAGCATTCCGAGGACAACAAGCCTCCCCTTTGATTCCTCCTAATCCTGCCCCTACTCAACTGGTTATGTTTACCAATCCTTTCCCCCAGCAATGATATGTGGCTGCCCAACCCCCTGAAAGTCAAGCGGCCACTCAATATCCCCCATTTGGTACATCTGATTATGAGATCCTCATGATGAACTCTGACCAACCCAATACCATTGAACTCAACCTTTAGACTTGGTCCTGTCAGTACAACAAGACCCCCGCTATTTCTACCACCAAACCCCCATCTTCAGGTCCCACATAGACTCTTTCGACACCCAATGGTCCTTTACTGATCACTCAGCCTAAGGAAAAGGTTCATACCAATATCCCCAAGGGACCATTGTGCAGAAACAGTGCTTTTGGTAAAGCCACCAAGGCCTACAGTATAGTAGTTGAATTGGCACAATCCCCTGCCGCCCTGTCAATGTTCGAAGTCCTCCAGTCGTGCACTTCACAAAGAAAATCTATACTAACTGTTATGGGAATTGTGGATCCTTCAAATGATCATTTTATTTTCTTCGATATTGACAAGTCAGAGAATCCACCCCTTCCTACATTCGTTGCCTTCCAAATGCATGTCAAGATCTAGAATGCCAATGTCTCACATTGTATCATTGACGAGGGGGAATCCACCCGTGTGATTTCCACTTTTGTTTGGAAGCAACTCATATATCCCAACTTAGTCCCTACAACTATCAGCCTCCATGCATGGGATGGCCACTCTTCCGATCCCCTTGGCATGTTCCTCAATTGTCCTATTAATCTTGCGGGCAAGACTGTTGATGTTGACATTGAAGTCATTGATGCCCCCTTAGACTACAACATTCTATTGGATCATAGCTACAATTATGTGATTTCTATTTTCCCATCTATGGTTCACTATAAGATGTGATTTTCTCATAACATAAATATCATCACCATCGATTAGTTAACATATTACGAACGAAAGTCCCAAACCTTTCCAGATTCCATTATTTCTTCGGTGACCAATAAACAAGTAGTTGAAACTATGACCAATGTCTCACCTAGAGTCTATAAAAATTCTCTTTTCTTGGTTCATGCCCTGGTCTCCCCCCTCCTATATTTAACCCTAGCTTGTGAAATGTTTGCATGATACAATCGTCTCGTTCCAACCTCAAACATTCTGGTTCAACTAGTCAACAACCCCGCCTTCCTCAACTTGCTCTTAATACTTCGACTTAGCCTTCAGGACCTCCTCCTCAAGGCCCCTCATCTATAGCTGGTGTCCATAATCCTATCTATCCTCATGGAATTGTTCCCCCTTGCATTAACCATCCCGGAGCTGTCCGCCCTGGCCATTACCCCTCCTGTCAGAGACTGTTTCTTGCTCTCCCTGTTGGAGTATTTTTGGTACCTATTATGGCTACCTTGTCTCACCCTAAGATGACCCTATGGATCCCAGTACGGTACATTGATCCCCCAGCCAATACCCCACCTGGTCAGCCCTAAAATTGTACCACTTTGACCCTGGTCCAACTGGTCACCATGACCCCTCCATTTTATTTTGTGACTCAACCACCTTAACAGGACCCTACTCTTGTTGTGAAAGCCTTGGGTGAGAGGGGAAAATCCCGGAAGAAGGCACCTAAGGAAAAGGCTTCCTATACAACCCCTGCTCCTCCTCAACCTCCAAAGTGAACACCCCCATGTGCTTTGTGTGATGTTTTCGGTCATTCCACCCATAATTGTCCTTAATTGCCTCGTATCAAGAACATGGTCAACAAATAATTTCTTGAGTCTAAGGTCCCATAATTCCCTGTTACTTACTGAATGCGACAAATAAAACCAATACTCTGCACACAAACTACCCTTGTGCATTTTTTGATCTCCATGGCCACTATACCCACCTCTTTCCCCGCCTAGCAGACTACCACACCTCTTTGGAGGTAGTTCGCGAGTACGAGACCAATCACAATGAGACCACATCTACTTTACTTTCGCATTATGCTTCGGAAGAACCAGAGGAAACATCCACTCCCATTGACATTCCCCCTCCCGATGTCGAGATGACATAGTCTTCAGCCACCATCCTCTACCTATCATCATCTATGAGATCCATGGTGGAAGACCCCTTTGGGGATTTCCCTTCTATTTTGTCTGACCTTCGTTCAGTGATCACCTTGGGCTCAACATTGGTAGATTATTCATCTATTTTTTATTGTGTCACCCTCCGTGGCAATGTGCATGTGAACCTCATTTATCATGATGATGATTTAGGTAGCTTAGCCACACCACGTGGTCTCTCTTCCACAAACCACCCCATATTCTATTGCGATGATGACATTATGGATGAATTTATCCCCCCTAACTTTATGTATCCCCCCTTACATCGAAACCATGCATTCGAAACACATACACCTTCTAGCCATTACATTGACACCCAATGTTGGGGTAAGGGGGCACCAAAATTTGCAAGTCCATGAGAAGAAATTCTCCACAACCATCCTAGTGCATCTGGTCATGTCGACTCTAGTACCATTATTCTTCCCCATTTAGAACAACCTCTAGAGTCCCATATCACATCATATCACTCTAGGGATGATCCCCTCATCATTCCTTCATCTTTAATCAACAACTCAATACCTTATACATTTTTATTGACCAACCTCTATATTTTCTCGGTGAGTGTTGGAACAGGGTCTCCTACAAAGTTGTGAATCTGGTCCATTTTGTATATTTTTTATTATTTTTAATCTAACACAGGGGTTTTGGGGTGGGTCAAAGCCCCTAATGCATTGTAAGTGGGTCAAGAGTAAACCAAGAGTCTGCGAACCATGATTTGCAGACCATTGGATGCGTAGGCTAAAATAGTACAAATAGTTGAACCTTCTTGAGTTGATAGGTAGAGAAATAATAGAGATTGATGTGAAGTATGAATTGCTAGATTTTGGGTTGGGTTGTTTGGGTTAGGACACCTACTGGCTGTGTGCACGGAGATCCTCTGTCCTGCTATGTGAGGACCCTGTTGGCTATGTGCGCAGGTGGTATTCAGGGAATGTAAGAGGATTTTGATAAGTAATATATGCTGAAACATATGATGTTATCTGAATCTGTTCTATTATGATTGATGCGAACTAAGACTGTCTGATTAAGATGCGAAGTTGTCTATTTTATCTCTGTAATATGAAAGTATCTCCACTTAGTATATTACTGTGATGTGACTGTTGCTGCACTTACTGATTGCATCTCTATTAATGAATGCGAACTATCTGTGTTGAAAATATTGGCTGCGATTATGTTGTTTTATGGTTGTAATTAATGATACGCACATGGATGCGAACATGCTAGAGCATATACGATAAGAACTATAGCCTGGTTACGTTCTGGAACCTTGTGAATCAACCTTTGGTGTAGATCTAATAATTGCGGACCTGCGTTATTACCTACTCTCTCTCAGGGTGTGAAAACCTGGTTCCAACATCCTCCCATACTACTTCAGGTGAGACTTTGACCTGCACAAGCGGGTCACTGCCGAAAGGGCCACTAGTATAGGGGTTTTTTGGCAAACATTCACCTCCAAACTTGGGTCAGGACCCCTCGAGCCAAAAAATGGTTCATTTTCTAGGACCAGGAGAATTTTGAGAAAGATCGAGTAATGCCAAGGTCGTACTAGAAACTTGAAATAAAAGAAATCAATGAATGGTTTGAATTTTTTTTTTCAGGAATTAGCAGTAAAAGAAAACCGCAGTAAGAAGTTGACCACTGAAGAGTGGAAGAATAATTATATTTTCATGGAGATCTATGAGATATTATTTGTAACAATTTCGATGCTCCAAGAGTGGCTCACAAGGCTGGTCAAATTACATAAGTGTTGGAAAGACGAGCGGGTCACACAGTGGACCCCAGAATTGATCCAATAGTTACAAAATACTAATAACACCATCACTTGCATGGTGGATCACTGGGTGGATAGTGTGATAGGAGGATTTGCAATCGATCAATTTGTGTCCTACTCAGAAGTGGAGAGGAGGTTCTTCAAGGGTTTCTGAGGTAAGTTTCTAAACACTTTGTCGTTACTAATTAAGATCTTATTGTGCAAGAAAAGTATCCTATGTATCCATACCGAGTGAATGAGCTCCAATCAAAGTGAGGGTACAACACGAAGTGCCAAATACTATCAGACCAACCAAGAAGGAGATAGATCTATCTACAGTATAGTAAGAGAAGCAGTTGTGCAGAATCCTCTAGCCACACCACATTCAAACCAGCATAAGGGAAAGAACTCACCTAAACCTCCGCCACCACTAGAAGCCAGTATGGCTGTGCACATGAAGTTACCTACCTTTAAAGGTGTGGGAGATGAAGACATGGATCAGTTCTGGTTTGTCACAAGATCCGTATGGACTGCACAGAACATAGCTAGTGATGTGGTGAAAAGGGCACAACTATCCCTTGCCTTTGAAGGAAGAGCTCTGGACTGGTACATGGGATACATCGGCCAGCATGTGAACACAACCATTGAAGAGATTAATAATGCCTTAAAACAACGATTCAAGAAGCCTAAGTCCTACTCGCAAATAGTGATGGACCTAAAGGATTTCAAGCAAGGGCCTTCTGAGTCTATGTGGGAGGTTGATCAACTACTGAAGAAGGTGATCAGAGAAGGAGGATTTCTGTATGATGACAGGAAACATGCGGAGTGGTTCTTTACTATGATTTTTCCTCACCTGTGTGGACCTATGGGTCACCAAACTTTCAAATCGCAGGAAAATCCTTAGAGGTCGCTATGAAGTTAGAAGTTGTGCCCAAAGATGATACCCAGCTAGGCATCCAATAGATCCAAGGAAAATTGGAGGTGATGCACATGGACATCCAGAATCTGTGATAGGAGCGAGGAGCAGAGGCTAGCCCTAAAATATGGTGTGTATGATGCAGGATGAATGGTCACACAAAAGATAAATGTCCTCTGTTAGTAGACTATATGCAGGCCGGGGGACCTAGCCCATTGTGCCCTAGGGAAACTACAAGGTTAAGTGGGCCGGTATTATGGTGCAATGATTGTCGCATTGCAGGGCTACATGACACAAACCACTGCCCCCAACTTGCCACGTATGTCCCAAAGGTAAAGAAAAAATGGTGTAGGTTCTGTAGGTCTGTAGGACATGATGATTAGAACTGCCAAACGTATGATTTGATGATCAATATTGGGAATCTATACAAGGTACATTCGGATTCGTCCTCGCCAATATTAGGAATAGGTGGCTCCCCAGCTAGGGGAAGGGGAGGAAGAAGAGGTGGCAGCGCAGGTTGGGGATGATGGCAACTAATCTGTTATAACTGTGGCAAAGTAGGGCACTTTGCAAGGGACTGTCCGAACCCTACCAGGTAGTCTTGCCGGTATTGCAAATATGTGGACCATGCAATTGAAGATTGTCCTATCTTGATAGAAAAATTGCAAGATAAGCAGTCGACACCTACGCAGAATGTGCAGAGGGTTAAGGCTGAACTGCAAGACAAATTTCCAAGCATTTAAGTCATAACATGCAGTGGGATGGCCACTGGGGGACCTAGGGAGAAGGCTACAATTGAACCTCTGATCTGAGAAATAGTTATCAAATAGGAAGGTTTGGATCTATAAAAGGAAAAATAAAATTTTGTCGCAGCTCACAAAGACTTTTCTGAGGCAGAGGCAGGCACCTGCGAACCTCAAGGTAGATGAGGAGGTCAAACCCTTTTAGCAGACATGTATGAAGTTGCTGCGCAACCCAAAGGCTATGGAGAATCTTCAGGAATTGATAGATAGCTGTGCAGTTGAGCCTAACCTACCCCAGAAATCAAGGATGTACACAAAATATACAAGAAATGCACCAGTAGAGAGATGCGGTTGACAACACAGATTGGTGACCACGAAATGAATCAGGTTATTTTGGACCTGGGGTCAGATGTGAATGTATTACCAAAAAAAACATGGAAATGGATGGGATAACCTTAGTTGGAGTGGTCCACTATCGAGCTGCGTATGGTCAATTAGTAGAAGATCATACCCTTGGGGAGATTGTCAAAGATCATGGTAGATATCACAAGAGTCAAGGTCCAGGCTGATTTTGAAGTAATTCAAATTGTAGAAGATGCAGACCCCTACCTGAGCTCCTAGGGTTAGAATGGGCCATAGATATGGGAGGCATCATTAATTTGAAGAAGAGAAGTAAGGTGTTTAAAAATAATCGTACAAGGGTGATAGTACCATTACATCCTGTGGAAGGCGAACGATATACCGAGCTAGTGCACGATGAAGAAGTTGTAGATCACATTTATAAGTTGACTGTGTGAGATGAAGATTTGATCAACCCCATGGCGGATGGTGTACTCTACTGGGAAAAGGATAGTGAATTATTCTCTGACTCCCATAGGGAGATGGAGAACTAGAAAAATCAGTTACATGATGTCTCTACGCTGCGATGTCTTTGGGTATCAAAGGACTTCCGCTGCATTTCCTTAGATGTAAGAGACCTACCTTATTTCGATGGTTCTGGTAATATTAAGGAATTTTTGAAAACATTCAAAGCCGAGGTTCCCAGAGAACGAAGGTTTTGGGCCATTAATATATCTATGTGTGCAACACCTCCACGATGGTGGGATATGCATAAGGGAGCGTTCCAGGACTAGGAGGGTTGTCGCGACATGATGCTCCTGCGATTTGAACCTCTAGCGGAGATATGGGTCAAGATGTTCCTTGGCCTAGGGGATCCATAGGAGCACTTGGTTGCATGGATAAAGGCATGGGGTGATCGAACTACAAAAAAATGTATCCACTTGTTCATTCATCCGTTGGGTCTAATCCCTACTACATGGTACCTGGATGCAGAACTCCATCAACACACTCGCCATTGGGGAACTATGAAGGATGAATTCATAGGAACATTCAGACTGATAGGGGGTTCATAGGTGCTTGACAAAGCTCTGCAAGATATAGATACATTTGTGTTTGAAAAGTCTGAACCCTCTGGAGTATTCAGGGTGGCGACGTGTGAAACACAGATGCAAGATATTGTCAACTGCCGCAGCTTGGCAAGGGAAGAAGGTGAAGATGACCCGCGGTCTGTCTCTATCCCAGAATCAGAAGGGGGGCATGCCGTTGTAGTACCTCCACTGCAAGAGGTGGATGTCACTAAGCCTCTCAAGCTGTGAGAAGTGAATATTGGGACGGAAGAGAACCCTAAGTTGGCTAATATTGGGGACTATTGGGATGAGGATATAGTATGAAAAGTGGCCAGATTACTCACAAAATACCATGACTTGTTCCCAACAAAGTTTTCAAAGCTGAAGGGGATCATGGGGGACTTAGGAGTCATGCATATCACTCTCAAACCAGATGCGCGCCCCGTGGAGCAGTGATCCTATAGGTTGAATCCCAAGTATAAGCAGAAGGTCAAGGGCTAACTCGATAAAATGACTGCTGCTGGTATCATCAAACTTGTTGATAAGTCAAACTAGGTCAGCCCGATGGTGGTTCAGGAGAAAAAATCTTAAGGGGAGATTCAAATCTGTGTGGACCTGTGCAAGTTGAACTATGCCTGCATTCATGATCCATTCCCTACACCATTCTCAGATGAAATCTTGGACAACGTGGGAGGGCAGGAAGCATACTCCTTCATGGATGGGTTCTCAGGATACCATCAGATCATAACTGCACCTAATGTCCACAACAAAACCACGTTCACCACTAAGTGGGGATCTTTTCAATATACTGTCATGTCGTTTGGGCTCAAAAATGCCCCTGCTATCTTCTCGTGGGTCGTTGCCGCAGTATTCAAGGAATTCATCCACAAATTCCTAGAAGTATATTTCGATGATTGGACTATCTTTGGCCTAGTAAAGGCGCATGTATCAAACCTTTGCATGATGTTGGATTCCTACCGAAAACACCATATTTCCCTAAATATCAAGAAATGTATCTTCTGCATACCCTTCGGAATCTTGCTTGACCACATAGTTTGCCAGCACGGACTGATGGTGGATCCTACCAAAATCACAGTTATCATAAAATTTCCAGTACCAACAACAGAGAAACAGCTGCACTCGATCCTTGGACACATGGGCTACTACAGGAAATTCATTCAAGGCTATGCGCTAATTACGGCCCTTATGGAAAATTTTCTCAAGAAGGATGTTTCGTTCTTTTGGAATGGCGAGTGTCAAAAGAGCTTTGAGTTACCTAAAGAAAAGTTGTTCTTAGTGCTTATTCTCATCTTTCCTGAATGGGAGAAGGAATTTCATGTTCACGTCAATGCGTCGAGCATTACTCTCGGGGTTGTCCTCACACAACCGGGAGAAGGAGATATCAACCATCCGGCTGCCTTTGCGAGTAAGAAAATCTCTGGTGCAGAATGTAACTACTCCACTATAGAGTGGGAGGTATTGTCCATGGTGTACGATTTGTATAAATATCGACATTACTTGTTAGGAGGACACTTCAAAATATTCACTGACCATTCAGCCTTGAAGTACCTGGTAAATAAGCTTGTGTTGGGAGGGAAAATCTACCAATGGCTACTACTATTTAAGGAGTATGACTTTGAAATCATCATCAAACCAGGAAATTTGAAGGTTGGGTCAGATCACTTGTCCTGAATTGAGAGTGGCATGGAGCCAATCAACCTGGAGGATGGATTTCCTTTTCCACAACTATTTTCTATGAAGGTAGTGGATGCACACTTCGTTGATATCATTCAGTTCTTAACTACTGGGAGGGCACGTCCAGAGTACTCGGTACAACAGAAGAAAGAATTAGTCACCCAGGCTGCAGATTTTACCATCATTGCAGGTCATCTATATAAGATGGGAGCTGATGAAGTATTGCAGAGATATGTTTTGGAGGATGAAAGGCACACTCTCTTGGCAGAGGATCATGACAGAGTAGAAGGAGGTCATTACGCAGGGAAATCAATGATGCAAAAGGTCTTGAGAGTTGGGTTATGATGGCCAACCCTGCATATTGACACTCACGATTATTATAAAGCCTGCAATACGTGCCAATGCCCAAGGAGGTTGTCCTGTAGAGATGAAATGACCCTTGAACCACAAATGGATCTACAAGAATTTGATAAATGGGCCATTGAGTTCATAGGGCCTATCAACCCACAAGGGAAGAAGACGGGTATGCGATACATTATTACTGCCACTGATTATGTAACCAGGTGGGCCGAAGCACAAGAAGTGAAGGATTGTAGTATAGAGACCACTGCACATTTCATCTTTGAACAAATTATGACTAGATTTTGATGCTTGAATATCCTCATGGGCGACAGAGGTATGCACTTTGTTAATGAAACAATCCAAGATCAGGGAAAATTTTAAGGATGGAAAATTATTTTGAAGTTTAAAAATTTGGCGAATCTCACTAGTCCCTAATATGCAAACTATAAAATTTTTATTGATGTATTTGTAAAATTATTCAAATTTATAATGATATTATATATATTTTCTATATAATGTTGGCAATTTTTAAGGTAAAATAATTTTATATTGTAAAATTTGGGCGAATCATTTTTATAAAAAAATAGAAATTAGCGAATATTTTTTTTTGGAAAAGCCATGGAAAATTAGCCCACCTGCGAATATTAGCCCTTAAAATTTTCCATGTCCAAGATTTGATCGAGGAGTTGCAGATCCATTATGCGAAGAGCACACCGTATCACCCACAGGAAAACGATGCAGTTGATGCTTATTACAAAATCTTGGAGCAAGCACTGACAAAGGTATGCAATGTTGATCACAGCGATTGGGATGTGTGCATCCCATCGGTTCTTTGGACCTATCGCACAACCTGAAAGAAGCTAATGGGGAAAACCCCATTCAGGATGGTTTATGGTAAGGAGGTTGTTATGCCAATGGAGTATATTGTTCCTAGTTTATGCATCGCAACATTTACGAACATGGAAAAACCTGACATCATGGAGGAATGATTAGCACAACTTATGGCTTTGGAGGAAGATCAGTTTCTCACTCATTTCCATTAGCAGGTTCATAAGGTCCATGATAAAGCCTGGCATGATAGACATATTCAGCAAAAGACATTTGCAGAGGGTGAATTGGTCCTCTTATACAATAGCCAGTTTGCAAATCATTAAGGGAAGTTTCGACAACACTGGATTGGTCCCTACACCGTTAAGGAAGTCACGGATGGTGGAGGTGTTAGGCTAGCTACCATGTGTGGTGATATGCTAACAAGCTACGTCAATGGTAGTCAAATCAAACCGTATTGGATCAAATGACTATATGGCCGGAATAGCTAGGCAGGTGCAAGTGGAGAACCCACCATCACAGTAACTCGAGATGAGTCACAAGATTGTGTTGGGGGACCATTGGAACTGGGTCTCCTACAAAGTTGCGAATGTGGTCCATTTTGTCTACTTTTTATTATATTTAGTCTAGCGCAGGGGTTTTGGGGTGGGTCAAAGCCCCTAATGCATTGTAAGCGAGTCAAGGGTAGACCAGGAGTCCGCAAACCATGGTGTGCAGACCATTGGATGCGTAGGCTAAAATAGTATAAATAGTTGAACCTTCTTGAGCGGATAGGTATAGAAAGAATAGAGATTGATGCAAAGTATGAATTTATAGATCTTGGGTTGGGTTGGTTGGGTTAGGACTCCTGCTGGCGGTGTGCATGGAGATCCTCTATCTTGTTGTGTGCGTACCCTGCTAGTTGTGTGTGCAGGTGGTATTCAGGGAATGTAAGAGGATTTTGATAAGTAATATATGCTGAAACATATGATGTTGTTTGAATCTATTCTGTTATAATTGATGTGAACTAAGACTATCTGATTAGGCTGCGAACTCGTCTATTTTATCTCTGTAATATGAAAGTATCTGCACTTAGTATATTACTGTGATGTGACTGTTGTTGCACTTACTGATTGCATCTTTGTTAATGGATGTGAACTATCTGTGTTGACAATATTGGCTGCGATTATGTTGTTTTATGGTTATAATTGATGATACGCACATGGATGCAAACCTGCTAGAGAAGATTTGATAATATCTATAGTCTGGTTACGTTCTGGAACCCTGCGAATCAACCTTTAGTGTAGATCTGATAATTGCGGACCTGTGTTATTACCTACTCTCTCTCAGGGTGTGGAAAACTGGTTCCAACACCCTCCCATACTACTTCAAGTGAGACTTTGACCTGCGCAAGCAGGTCACTGCTGAAAGGGCTAGTAGTATAGGGGTTTGTTGGCAAACGTTCACCTCCGAACCTGGGTCAGGAACCCTCGATCCAACAGTGAGCACCAGTTCATTATATCCAAATCCACTATTTGGGATAGTGACACCATGTATGTGAACCAATAAATTTAGTCCATTTATTTCATATATGAAGTACCAAAATATATTGTTAATCCTACATTCCCTTTCTCAAACTGCATCTATCCATTCTTACCACAGAAGATAGCCATAACATAAAAAAATGGCGAACCACATCATAAAAATATGTTTAGATTCCACTTTTCTAAATACATTTGGCATGACCATAACATGCTTGGGGGCACCTATGCTCCTATACCTTCTCATCATCCTCTTGAGGATTTAGTGCCTATGATATTGAAGGCTTGAATCCATTATTTCAGCACATGGAACACCATGGCACTCCACAAAATCCTCTAGCTAGGGGCATCATTCCCACCTTTGCATACTAGATCACTCCCCTCCATCACATATGCTTGGAGGTAGTATTCCATGCTTGGGGACATGATGGAACCCCTGGCCATATTCTCATATTATTACCATAATTCTCAGCCTAGACCCCATCAATCTACATATGGTCGATTTTCCTCCCATTCCTTGGATACTTGGACCTACTGACCTCTTCGGCGAACCATATATCGTAGATGTTTGATGCCCTCTCTTCATATATTCTACTTTGTGTGATATCATGTTTACCACTTGGTCCCTATGTTTGAATTGGTGGGCGAGGATGATTCTAGACCTTCTCTAGTATTTAATTCTCGTATTTTTTTCTTACCTTGATCCTTCACTAGGACCATCCTTCCAAGAAGCATTAAGGCCATCCCTAGGCAAGTAAGGCCACCTACCTAAAAGTCCCAAATCCTGATTCGACTTGTCAGTTTTTCCAATATGATCACCACAATATTTAGGGCCTTTTTTCCTCTCTACATTCACCACAGCTACACTTTCAAATGAATCAAATTGGAGGGAAAATACCTTAATAAAAGAGAAACACCAGATTTGTATTTCGCGAATTGTGACCAAATCATAGCTTGGCTTGAAAAACCACCTGCACCGTTGGAAATATCTCACCAAGCACTCAAACAGGTATCCTTTCATTTTTGGTGATTTGATATTTCACCTGGAGGCCTTTTTTCCACGAAGGGTCACTTCACAGCTTCTCAAAATTGAATTTCTTCACTGGCGACACTTTTACTTGGGACACCAATTTTCCTTCATACATTTCCATGCTTGTGTCGATTTTTGTCGTGAGAAACCATCTTGTACTCATGTTTTTATGGCCCCCATTTGGCCTCTTCTATGTGGCGGCATCATCGTGTCCCCCTTTTTTAGAGCATTTGAGTTAAGTCCTCATCGCATCCATGGAGTTTTTCCCACGCCCCTTTTGTCTCCTGCCACAATCATCCATCCTTCATTTCTTTGTACCTCTCTTGTGTCGCACATTTTTTCCCCTAGTCATACTGTCCCCTATCCCCTCCGAATTTGAGTCAGTAGCTACCAGGTTTTTCATGCCATTTATGCTCTAACAAGGGAAGTCATCAACCCACTACTTAGTACCCCTCATTCCACCATTATCCCTGCTGTAAGTCTATCAGTCACTCTACTTTTATCCCTCTTGACTTAGTTGAGGAGCCCTTATTTCCTCACCTATGGTGGACCTGCTTCTGTTGAAATAAGCTTATTCGTTCTAGAAGACATGTTTAGAGGGCGGTGTACCTTGCTTTCAACTTCCACTCTTGTTTGGTGCCTTGGATCAGGAAAAGGGACCCTTTATTTCCCTTTGACTCGATGGTTTCTCAGTTCTAGCTCCTTATTGCATGATCGAGATCTGTATACTTGATGGGTCAGTGATGAAACAGATTGTGCCAGCGATTCCCATGTGTGTGAGAGATGTTTTCAGACCTCATGAGGGGGTTTCCCTTCAGGTAGCCCCCCACATGCCCAGATGACCTATTTTCTACAGCCTTGGATGCAGCTATACAAATTTGATGGTTCCAACCTTAGCCTCTTGCAATACTTTTTTAGTTTGCATGTATCATTCAGATTATCAGAGCCCTTTCTTGTTTCACAGGGCCTCTTTGGTTTCAAGTGTATCTCATGTACTCATATATTATTGTATAAGTCCTGGATGTTGTCCCAGGCATAGTATGTATGTGGGATCCATTATCATGTTTTTTTTCTGGCCCATGTTTATGCCAGCATGTACTATATAGTTCAGTCCCATGTTTTCTGGACACACCATTATTCTTTGTACTTTGTTATCTCAGTGGGCATAGGTATGCCTCCCCCACCTCATGTAGAATAGGCACTCACTCATAAAATATACTTGTCACACCTATAAGTCTTGCCTCCTTAGGTTTTTGTCCTCTCTTACTTCAGTCCGCCTTATATTTCTCTCTCTCTGACTCCCCTTCGGTGTCTATTGATTGATTTCTTACAATGTACTTCGGTCATGCGATTAGCTCCTAATGCTCACACGTTGGGGGGAATCTGTTACACCAATTTTTGGTCATCTAACCTATTACTATTAGATGGACTAACATACACTATGTAAGAACAATTTTAACACAGTAAAATTGCTTTCACTATGAAAAATAATTTAATAACCCATACTTTATTAAGTTATTTTTGGTCTAAACAGGAAACCCCATGAGGAATAATTAAATAAATCCTTATTTGTTTGATTTTCCTGTAGGGATAATTAATTAAACCACTATTTAATTAATATTCCTGGTCATATTTAACCTAAAATAGGAAACTTAATTAGATAAATCATTATTTTCTAGGAATATTTATTTAAATCATTATTTAATAATATTCCTTGTTAAATGTGACAAAATCATTTGTAAATAATTGAATAGATCATTACTTATTTAATTATTACCTAAACACATTCTTAAAATAATAAATAAATTATTTATTTATTTATTATTTTTAAATAAAGGTATTTGACCAAATTCAAACTCCTCTTCCCTCCAACAAAAATAATAAAATATTCCATAAAAGTTGGATCTAGATCTGGGTAATCGTATTTTAATTATGCACCAATATCTAGACTAACTCAATATTTTGTTATAAATAGAAGGGTTTTCCATTCATTCACTACCTTTTGTTGCCTATAGATCACTCTTGATCTATACTTTAGGTCTGACTTTTATCCTCCCATCATTGTCATATGTTTCTACTTTTTTGCTTGTGAGCTCCCTTTGAGTTCCATTTTTTTCGGGTTTTCTACACCATCAAGAGAGAGAGATCTTAGATATAAAGCATTGAGGACATACAAGAACCCATCCCATTTAGGGGGACTAGTAACATATTTCTATGTTCCCTTCCCAATTGTCATAATACAAAAAAAACTTTAAAAATTCTTGTCTTGTCCATTGGATGCATGGAGCAACTCTTGATTATCTTTTGTTGTTTAATGTCTTTAACTGCATAGATATGCTTTTTTGTAGCATTTTTTCTGATCACTAATTACATATCTAAGGAAATTTACAACCACATTTGATGTTAGGGTTGTTTGTTATGCATAGCTAAAGTGAGTTTTTTTCGAACGCTTGCGATTAGAATTCACACTCATAGTGATGAAATAAAAATTTCAGATACTTGAGGTAATGAATCAACCTCTTGGTCCTCAGATAATGCAACAATAAAATTAATTTCCAAAGCATGGATATTGGAGTCTGACATAATATTTTCCAATCGTTGTCCCTTGATCAGTTTTGTAGGCTTGATATCCAAGTCATACTCTAACATAGAAGTGATCCATTTTCCACGACGACCATCAGGATCATTCCGTGTAAGCACATCGTTGACAGCAGCGTTTGGAACATATGAAATCACATGAGAGTGAAGAATATATAATCAAAAATATTTCAATGCTTTAAATAGCACCAATGCCTATTTTTCAATGATATTGTACTTCAAGGTTGTCTCTAATGGTTCTGTCGAGGAAGGCAATGGATTGTTCTATCTTCTTATTTTTCTTTTGCATAAGGAAAAAAACTAGAGTATGCTCTGAAGCAAGGGAAAAAATGATGAAATAAAGTGTGTAATCTGGACTAATAAGAATAGGATCATGAGATAAAGAAAATTTTACTTGATTTAAAGAATTATTTTCCTCCTCATACCATTTTACTTCACTATCTTTCTTTAGCATGTCATTAAATTTCCTTAAGTCTTTAGCAATATTGGGAAAAAACCTTCTCAGAAAATTGATTTTACCATTGAATGAATAAATCTCCTTCTTGCTTCTAGGATAGTCCAAGCTCTGAATTACTTCAATTCTTGAATGATCTATTTGGATGTTGTATTTTGAAATGATATGGCCCAAAAAAATTCCTTCCTCCATTGCAAACAAGCTCTTCTTAGGATCCAACGATATGCCAAATTTCATACATCTCTGAAAAAAATGTTTTCAAGTGCTACAAGTGTTTCTCATATGTCTTGGAAAAACATTTATATCACCAAGATATATGACCAAGAAGACATCCTTTTCATTGGCGAAGGAAATGTCCATCACTCGCTGAAAAGTTTCTCCTACATTTTTCAATCCAAAGGGAATTTTGGTGTACATGAAGGTACCCCATCGTGTTGTAAAGGCTGTATCGTTATGATCATATGGGTGGACTAAAATATGATTATACCTAGAGTATTCGTCCAACAATTAAAGTCTGGAATATCCAAATACCCTTTGCAGAATATGGTCCATTTTTTGCAATGGGTAATTTTCATTCAACGACACTTTATTCATATTTATGAATACACAAGAGAATTTCTCTAGTCTTCTTTCTTACAGGCACTAAGTTAGACATCCAATTTGAGAGGTGAAGTGGAACTATAATACTAGCAGTAAATAACCTCTTTACCTATTTTTGAATGGAGGGAAGTAGCTTGGGATTCATTCTCCTCAATTTCTGGTAGAAAGGCTTCTGATCTAGTTTCAAAGGAATAGTGTGTTGAATTATACTCTTATCATAAATTTTTAGATCAGCATATTCCCAAGAAAAAACATCAGCAAACTGAGACATGAGCGCTGCATATTTACCTTTCATCTTTGGGCTCAAGGATTTTTAAATATTGACCATCTTAGGCTTTTCAGGAGTACCATTATTATGATCTTCCACTCCTACTTCTGTTGGAATCATGGTTGGTTTACGTGCAACATCATCTTGATAAAAAGGCTCCTCCAAATGCACAAGACCTCTAGGAATGGAGTTATCTTTGAGCTGAAGTACTTTCATTTATGTTGCATGCAATTCTTATTCATTTTCAAATAATTGGTCATCCATTTGTAAATTCACAAATTCCCCTTCCGTCTGTAATAATTTTTTGATCGGTTTTTCATCTTGAAAAACATACCAATACTAAAAATTATATCGAACAACATGGAGATGTTTGACATTTATCTAATACTTATTATTATTTTAAACATGTTGGTCGAAGTGGTAAGAGAATCAGTAATAACATTGATGTCCCTTGGGATTTTTTAGCCATCAGTAAATTTTTTCATAGCAAATGATGGCTAAAACAGGTCTTAAGCCTTGAAGATATTATTTTCATAGAAAATTACTCATTCTTGAAGAATTTTGTTCCTTAACAATGTTGTTCCTTAAAACAATGTTGTTCCTTAAGTGATGTTCCTTAAGTGTTGTTCCTTAACAGTGATGTTCCTTAGCACTGTTGTTCCTTAGTAGTGTTGTTCCTTAATTACTGTTCCTTAACTTTCCATTCCTTAACTTGTTGTTCCTTAGCCTGCGGTTCCTTACTGATGTTCCTTAACCTGCTGTTCCTTAATCTTTTCTACCCCAACCCCCGCCCTCCCCCCCCCCCTCCCACGCACTTTATAAAAAATGAATTTCCCTTTGTATTTTTCCATAACCTCAGTTTTTCATTTTTACATTAAAAACCTACGTTTCCTTGACCTGAAAATCCCTTCCACTACCCAACAAAAAAGGGGTGACGTCACCATATGGCCCACCTCTCACTACCTTGCCGCTCCCCCAATATTATGCTGCCACCCGTCTCCCACTAAAGCCCCGCCCGTGCACCTCTCTCCATCGCACTCATCCCTCACCATTGGATCTGCACCCCCAGATCCAATGGCTTACGATCTATTTCTCATCCATTTCCCAAAATAATCAATCGATCGATAATCACGCGAGATCGTTGGTTTCATAACGGACAGGTGTTGCACCATTATTGGATCGCGTTCATTTTATTAAAAACTATTTAGCGCCCGAGGGTCATGAAAAAACCATTCGAGGTATTTCCAAAACCGCTAAGCCATTTTCGCGTCAATGTCAATTTAAAAAAACCAGTTTCCGCGGGTTTCCTTAATTAAACCCCTTCCTGCATGTATTTCCTCTGTATATTTCCCCTCTCGCCCTCCTCCAGCCTCTGTAAATAGTTTTTTCCAACCCCGCAGGGTTTCATAACGTTTTGTTGGTTTTTGCAGGGTTCAAGGATAGTTTTAAAGGCCAAGAGCCTTGTCATGGTTCAATAAACGCGACCGAATATTGCCACCTCTGAAGCCTAAACACCGCAGATTAAAGGTTTAACCCGATATTTTGAGGGTTAATACACATGTTTGAAGGTTAAATACAGTGAATTAAAGACATAAAGGTTGAGAACCAATGATAAAGGGATTAAAGCACAAAGTTAAAGATCAAAGGACTTAACCTCATGGTTTAAAGGGTTAATGCATCAGTTTGAAGATAAAATCATTTCAAAGGGTTAAAAAAATCAGCAGATACAGTTTAAAGGCCTCGAAGATGATTATAAGGGCATAAAGAAGAATCAAAGTTATAATAGTGTTTTAAAGCCACAAAAACAGACAAATTAGTAAAAGAAGCCTCCAAATGCCACATCATTGAGGCTATTACTCCTCAAAATGCCACATACCAGCCGATTTCATTTAAAAGAGTGCATATTAATTACAAAGTCATGGATATTTCTTAAAAACAACTCAAAATTAATTCCCAGCCTACCAAAAGCCCTCAAAGTCAACAAAAATGACTAAAGTTGATGAACTTTAATGTAATAAATAAATTAGCAGAGTTAAGACATTTGAAAAACTTCTCCATTTGGCCCTTCAAAGGTCGAGAAGCACTTACTCTGCATTATTTGAACAGATAGGCCTTCTTTCACTCCACCTCCTCATTCTTCTATAAATACTTCTCTAGAAGACAATATACAGGTTGGTCTTTGAATACTCATCAAGTGTAAATAGATTTGAGGCTGCTGAAGCTATGTTTTGTAATAGAAAAAAAATAGGCTGAGATGAGAAGTCTGAAGCTATAAAGACCCACTCGGCTTGAAGATTGTAACTGGTTTGAACATCAAATACAAGCTGATTTATGGGATCCTGGTCTATGTCAATGGTGATGTGTTTCTTACTATAATTGGTATTTTCTTTATGTTTTCATTCTGTCCACTTTTCTCTGATAAAGAACAAATATAGATTAGGATTTACTTCTGAAGTACCCTAAATATCACTGATAAATCTTTATCCTTTATGTTTTCTTCCAAATGTGTTTTGAAGGTAATTCAATAGAGTATAACCAGTGAAGTGTTGGTAAACCCATGTTCGTTGAGTACAAATTGAGATATTTTATTTAAATGTTCTTGAAAATACTGTTTATTAAAGTTGAGCTAGAGAAGTTTATGGTTAGCCCTTTCCTCTAAGCTTATCTCCAATAAGTTTCTTTGAAAAAATCCCTTAAGAGTATGTTGAAAGTAGGCTAGTTTAAAAGTACTTACCTGATCTTAGACTACTTTTTATGTTAATCTTGATTTTTTTCCTTTGAATATGTTGAAAGTAGGCTAAGTTAAAAGTCTTTACTTGATCTTAAGCTATTCTCTATTTTTAATGTTTTCTCTTGAAAGTATATCAAAACCAGGCTAGTTTAAAAGTACTTACCTGATCTTAGGTTACTTTGTGTCTTTCCTTTGAGTATGCTAAAAGAAAGCTAGGTTAAAAGTCCTTACTTGATCTTAAGCTGCTATTTGTTTTCTTATATGTTTGCTTCTTCACTACACTTGAATGTTTCATTCCATAAATCAACTTAAAGAGATCCTTTGACATAGATGACTTGCCCCATGGACCACTCTTGAAACTTGTTGTGCAATTAAATCCTTTATGACTCCATAGCCCAATGGATTGACACTGTTTATTACTTATCCTATTAGCTGAACCATTTTCAACCTACTCACAACTTTAAACTTCAAAATACTTCCTTCATTCTAATGATATTCATCCCAACCAAAACAAACAAAATCCCTTCTGCTTTATAACTAGGCTAATATCATATCATTAAGCCTTAAAGATCATATCTTTGAAAACAATTATATAGAGAGATCCCTCTATGAATCTAGGAGGGCTAGATCCTAAGATTCCAAAGTGGTTTTGATGTAGGCTCTGCAGCGTTTGTACTTGCCAATATTGCAAACTACAGAGACCTAACAGAGTACTGACCATACTAGGGATATTTGTGAGTAAATTGCATCTTATACATCCTTAAGACCTCATAAGACCCAAAACATTTTAGATTGGTATGTAAATCAATCAATGGTGGTGGACCATAAAACATGTTACCTCCAAAGAAGCAAAAAATTTACACCTAATAAATCCACTAGCCTCCAGTAGGCCTATTACCCCTCCAGTCTTTGTAGACTCCTTTGGAAATTCATTGAGAAAACCAAATCATACTGTTGGTGGACAAAAAAATTTAAATCATCCACTTGGCTACTCCAAAACTCTAAGAAGACCAAATGACTCCACTGGTAGAAGACTCTGAACTGTTTGAACAGATACAGTGACCTCTTTCCTAATTTAAAAACATGATTCCAAGGATACAACAAAGATATGCCCCAATGAGTAGAGAGCATATCCCTGGGTTCCCACATAAAATTGCTCAAATAGATTGGGATAAAAACCTGCCTGTTTTTCAAGGCGAAGAGTTTGATGACCCTTTGTTACATCTCATAAAATTTCATATACATGTATGGAGGTTAAAGGTAGAATGGCATGAAGACTGCCTTATGAAAATGTTTATGTTGACACTAGAAGGAGAAGCAAGGGAATGGTATGAATGGTTAAGAGCTGGTAGTTTGTTTTTTCTGAGAGACCTCCACATAGTTTCTTATGACCATTACAAGAAACAGTCCCCATATCTATTATTAGAGAGAAGTTGTTGCAATAAATATGAGGTCCTCATAGAATACCTTGCAGGCATTTATGAAGATTTAGCAAATTGGCAGCCTGAGGATCTCATAGCAACCATTCATGAATTTCATACCCAAGACAACTACCATAAAAACCTAGATGAATCAATTGAGGAAGAAATCAATCAAGAAACAGAAGGAATTCCTCAGGATATCCCTACAAGCATAAACAATGATTCATCATCCCTTTTAACTGAGGCTCAAGAAGACATCCAGCCTCAAATTTAGTCTTCACAAGAGATAGAGAACTGTTGTACTTTTGCTCAAAGAAAAATAGAAATATCCCCTCCTTTGACAGAGGAGGAAATAGATCAGATATTAAACAAATAGCTAGTCTCTGAATTTTTTTGCAAAACAAACACTCTTGCTTTTTCACCTAATGACCTCAGTTGTAAAAATTTAGAAATCTCCCTTGTAGATTAGAATAAGGTAAGACCTGCTAATAATCCAGTATGTTTTATTTGTAACATTACTTACACTAATTATTCTCCTAATTTTGATATGTCCGATGATGATATCCTCCAAACAAAAGTTGATCTCGTAGGACCATCATTAGTAGATTTGTGGAAGGAATATCAGTTCCACCAACTCCAAGAAAGTAATGAGCCAAAGCAGACTATTTATGATACTGATGAAGAAAGCTTAAAAAATGCAAAAGAAGGTGAAGAACCTTCGAATATTTGCCCTGCTTCATTACAGCTCATCAGTAATAGTTTCCATGTGATTGGAAATCAGTAGTCTTTTATCTCAAAGGTTGAGGAGGAAAACAAAGAAGAATTTCTTGAGCATGATGAATATAAAGAACCTTCTCCTGAAAAGGTTGAGGTAATCAAAGAAACCCCTGTTCAAGAATGTAATGACCTCTTCACTAAGTTCAATCCACCAAATCAGAACATACCAGGACTGCAAGAGGACAACACTGCCAAATATGACAAGTCCTCCAGTTCAGATAATCATGAATATGAGGAAGATTTTCTTTCTCAAAAGAATCTTTTTCTTGATCCAGTGGAAGAGAAAATAATCCTAGTTGACCCTTATCTTTCAAATACTCAAAACCAGGTATTATTTCAAGATCCCTATGCTCATTTTTTGAAGACATTTGAAGAAGGGATGAAGATTGTTAGGAGCAGTGTATTACCAAAAGCAAGAAAAATTTTTAACACTGCTGCCAAGAAACAAGTAAGATGGGAGTGGCCCTATCTGTCCAGTATACTCAAAGAAATGAGAAAAGACTAGTCATGGAACCATTTGGTTGACTGAATTTACTAGAAAAGAGAGTTTGTCAGCTAAATCTGTAAAAATTTTAGAATTAGATTAGGTTAGATAGGAAAGAAATAAAGCTCACCCTGTGAGCATTTAGTTAGCCTTTTTTTTCTGCTTTTAAATTTGAAAATAAAGGAAAAATACAAAAACAATAGAAACAAAGAAAAAGAGGGCAGACATAAAAGAAGAAAAGTACAACCCCATACCAAAAATAAAAGCTGAAAGTGTGCAAGCTTAAATGCCACTCCCAAAAATAACAATGCTATTTAGTCATATAGCCTAATCATGACTAGATAGATTTAAATTTGCTGCTGATAGGTTAGTGAAAGATTTTCCAAACTGTTCAATCTTGGCTTATGAGAAGAATAGATTAGGATAGAAAAAAAACAATGGTTCAAAAAAAATGAAAACCTGAACCTGTAAAGTTTTATGAGGATTTGGTTCTAATATGCTCAAAATCTGAACCAATAGAAAGAAAGAAAAACTCTAAAAAAAATAAAAGCCAAAGTTGAAAGAATGAATGAAGGATGTTTTTATTTTTCAGATCTTAAGCCTTCACAATTTTGTTTTAAATTTCTGCAAATAAGTCTATGTGCAGCTTGTACATACAACCATAGACAACATGGAAAATAAGATAGTTTAATCCCGATTCGACTGTGTCTAAATTTATCTTTTAGAAGATAGAGAATAAAATCTTCCAGACAGTCTAATCTTGGCAGATAGTAGCTTAGGTAGAGAATTTATGAGTTCAACCATTTAATCTGAACTCATGGAAGAAATAAGGGTAGATTTAGATTATTTTTTTCCTATTTTCAAAAGAATAGAATGTTGATGTTTAAGGTCTGCAAGTCCAAGTGCACCTTCTGAAGAAAAAATGATAAGAAGTAGGCTGTGTAGGTAGTTGTTTGGGAAATAAATCTTTTTGATGTAAATAATTATCATCTTTCAAAGCTGCATGATCAAATAATAATAGGTTTTCAATGGATGAAGGCACATGTATACATCCCAGAGATCAAATTCTGAAGTTCTTGACACCTCCAAGGAGCTGCCATCCCCAAGCGGAGCCACTATTAGCCATCAGTAATTTTTTTCATAGAAAATGATGGCTAAAACAGGTCTTAAGCCTTCAAGAGATTATTTTCATAGAAAATTACTCATTATTGAAGCATTTTGTTCCTTAAAAGTGTTTTTCCTTAAAACAATGTTGTCCCTTAAGTGTTTTTCCTTAACAGTGTTGTTCCTTAGCAGTGTTGTTCCTTAACTACTGTTCCTTAACCTGTCATTCCTTAACCTATTGTTCCTTAGCCTGTGGTTCCTTACTACTATTCCTTAACCTTCTGTTCCTTAATCTATTCTACCCTCCCCGCGCACTTTATAAAAAACGCATTTCCCTTTGTATTTTTCCATAACCTCAGTTTTTCATTTTTACACTAAAAACCTACGTTTCCCCGACCTGAAAAGCCCTTCCAGTACCCAAAAAAAAGGGGTGACATCACCATATGGCCCACCTCTCACTACCTTGCTGCTCCCCAAATCTTATGCTGCCACCCGTCTCCCACTAAAGCCTCGCCCGTGCACCTCTCTCCATCGTGCTCATCCCTCACCATTGGATCTGCACTCCCAGATCTAATGGATTATGATATATTTCGCGTCCATTTCCAAAAAAAATAAATCAATCGATAATCATGCAAGACCATTGGTTTTGTAAGGGACAGGTGTCACACCATTATTAGATTGCGTTCGTTTTATTAAAAACCATTTACTGCCCGAGGGTCACGCGAAAACCATTCGCGGTATTTCCAAAATCGCAAAGCCATGTTCGCGTTAATGTCAGTTTTAAAAAACCAGTTTCCACAGGTTTCCTTCATTCAACCCCTTCCTGCATGTATTTCCTATGTATATTTACCCTCTTTCCCTCCACCAGCCTCTGTAAGCAGTTTTTCCCAACCTCGCAGGGTTTCATAAAGTTTTGTTGGTTTTTGCAGGGTTCGAGGACAGTTTTAAAGGCCAAGGGCCTTCTCATGGTTCAATAAATGTGGCCGAAGATTGCCACCTTTGAAGCCTAAAAACTACATATTAAAGGTTTAACCCGATAGTTTGAGGGTTAATACACATGTTTGAAGGTTAAATATGGTGAATTAAACACAGAAAGGCCGAGAACCAAAGATAAAGGGATTAAAGTGCAAAGTTAAAGATCAAAGGACTTAACCTCACGGTTTAAAGGGTTAATGCATCAGTTTGAAGATAAAGTCAGTTCAAAGGGTTAAAACAGTCAGAAGATATAGTTTAAAGGCCTCGAAGATGATTATAAGGGCATGAAGCAGAATCAAAGTTATAACAATGTTGTAAAGCCACAAAAACAAATAGATTAGTAAAATAAGCCCCAAAATGCCACATCATTGAGGCTATTACCCCTCAAAATGCCATCTACAAGCTGATTTTATTTAAAAGAGTGCATATTAATTACACAGTCAGAGATATTTCTAAAAAACAACTCAAAATTAATTTCCAGCCTACCAAAAGCCCTCAAAGTCAACAAAAATGACTAAAGTTGATGAAATTTAATGTAATAAATCAATTAGCAGAGTTAAGACATTTGAAAAACTTCTCCATTTGGCCCTTCAAAGGTCGAGAAGCACATAATCTGCATTAATTGAACATATAGGCCTTCTTTCACTCCACCTCCTCATTCTTCTATAAATACTTCTCTAGAAGAAAGTATACAGGTTGGTCTTTGAATACTCATCAAGTGTAAATAGCTTTGAGGCTGTTGAAGCTCTGTTTTGTAATATAAGAAGGATAGGCTGAGATGAGAAGTCTGAAGTTGTAAAGGCCCACTGGACTTGAAGATTGTAACTAGTTTGAACATCAAATACAAGCTGATTTATGGGATCTTGGTCTATGTCTATGGTGATGTGTTTCTTACTGTAATTGTTATTTTCTTTATGTTTTCATTCTGTCCACTTTTCTCTGATAAATAAAAACAAATATAGATTAGGATTTACTTCTGAAGTACCCTAAATATCACTGATAAATATTTATCCTTTATGTCTTCTTCCAAATGTGTTTTGAAGGTAATTCAATAGAGTATAAAAAGTGAAGTTTCGGTAAGCCCATCTTCCCTGAGTACAACTTGAGATATTGTCTTTAAATGTTCTTGAAAAGACTGTTTATTAAAGTTGAGCTAGAGAAGTTTATGGTTATCCCTGTCCTCTAAGCTTATCTCCAATAAGTTGCTTTGAAAAGATCCCTTAAAAGTATGTTGAAAGCGGGCTAGTTTAAAAGTAATTACCTGATCTTACACTACTTTTTATGTTAATCTTGAATGTTTTCCTTTAAATATGTTGAAAGCAGGCTAAGTTAAAAGTCTTTACTTGATCTTAAGCTATTCTCTATTTTTAATGTTTTCTCTTGAAAGTATATCAAAAGCAGGCTAGTTTAAAAGTACTTACCTGATCTTAGGTTACTTTGTGTCTGTCCTTTGAGTATGCTGAAATAAAGCTAGGTTAAAAGTGCTTACTTGATCTTAAGCTGCTCTTTGTTTTCTTATATGTTTGCTTCTTCACTACACTTGAATGTTTCAATCCATAAATCAACTTAAAGAGATCCTTTTACATAGATGACTTGCCCCATGGACCACTCTTGAAACTTTCTGTGCAATTAAATCCTTTATGACCCCATAGCCCAATGGATTGACACTGTTTCTTACTTATCCTATCAGCTGAACCATTTTCAGCCTACTCATAACTTTACCCTTCAAAAGACTTCCTTCATTCTAATGATATTCATCCCAACCAAAACAAACAAAAACCCTTGTGCTTTGTAACTAGCCTAATATCATATCATAAAGCCTTAAATATCATATCTTTGAAAACACTTATATAGAGAGATCCCTCTATGAATCTAGGAGGGCTAGATCCTAAGATTGCAAAGTGGTTTTGATGTAGGCTCTGCAGTTTTTGTACTTGCCAATCTTGCAAACTATGGAGACCTAACAGGATCAATGAAAAAGTATACTCAGTGAACATCTTGAGGATATATAATACTTCATTTTGGTAAGCTCACATCCTATGATTCTTGCTATGGTATTCCCTTTTGAATTATTTTATAACCAATCAGAGGCTCCTAACTTCTTGAGAATTTTCAAGCTGGTTATCAAGGCCTCATACTCTGCTTCATTGTTCAAACAGATGAATGCTAACTTGTAAGAGGACATTAGAAAATTAGGAGGACTGTTAAGAGACTAATTTATAGGGTTGTGAATCAATACTCCAATGCCAACCCCTTCCTTACCCAAGGCTCCATCAAATTCCATGGTCGACAAACCACTTTATTCATCGAGATGCTGCAAATCAGATGACTCAAAATTTACTTGTTGCCTGACAAATCTTTGTTGTACCAAAAATTTATGTATATTTCATTGTTTCATCTCTTTTTGGGGTTGATGCACTTGGTTCCAAACCACTTGGCATATTTTCTCAGTTTTCTGCATTTGCAATTTCTAAAATAGAATTTGAAAACTTTGAAATTTTTGTCCTTTCTGCCATCAAAATTTATGAAGATGTTGAACATTGATCATTGAATAAGATAAAATACTCTAAATCCGTGTGAACAACATGTATGGGGTGATTATTAGGCTTTTCTCTACTATTGATCATGTACTTCATTTTACTTTCCGAGTATAGTTTTTTGAGTTGACCAAATATCGGTATTGTAGCATATGAAAAGTCGATCTGCAAGGCAACTCTAAGTTTTTCTCCCTATGACCAGGAGAGAAAAATTTCATATCTGGGAGGGATATCAACTACAACAACATCCATGAGGAAATTCTTGGATGGGATTTTCTCTAAAGAAACCACTAGATATTTAATGAGGCTAGGACATTTCACTCTACATGAATCAAATGAATAAAGTTCATGGTAAGGTCTTGTGATATCTAGGCCTAATCTGTCCATGATGGATTTGGGCATAAGGTTATGAGACACTTTGGAATCAAGCATGGCATTATGGAGGATAAAATCGTGGATTTTGAGGCTATGACAGAACAGAGGGACCTCACTATCTTCTAAATCACCATCAATAGCAGGACATCACTTACATTAACCATATCAGACATACGATTTACCCTAAGAAACTTGGCTACTTGAAACTTATATTGGTCATTATTGAACATTTCAGTTAAATGAATGGAGACTCTTATTTTATTGATTTCATTTTCAAGACTAAAAGGGGAAGAATTCTTTTCTGCCTCTTTGGATGATACATCTTTCTTCTCTAGATGATATTTGTGTGGGATCTCCCTCTTCTGTCCTCCATCTTGGACTTATTAATATTTTTTTTTTTACTTCTGGTGGAAGCCTCATTTCCTTTTGCAAGACTAGGAACAACAAGTCCCTTGTCTTTGCTTTGATTTGAAGTATTCGTCTCTTTATGATGAGTATTGGTTTTAGAATTCTTTTTTTTTTTTTATTGTAGATGATAGGAACATTCCTATTCCTAAAACCTTACTGTCTATGTACTTAAGTAAGATCATTCTAGTATCCACTCTGGTAATATTCTATTGGTACGATAGCATACCATCATTTGACAAGACATATTGTTGATCGTCCGGTGCATGAATTTCTGCAGAAAACTGATCTTCTTCAGTGAGGAAACTAGGTTGTTGATTTTCCTCAAATAAATGATTCTCGTCAAAAATATCTTCTTCATATTATTCATTGGGACCTTCTATGTAGTTTTTCTGAAACAGAGTGCAATTTTTTTGTTGAATTTGTGAATCTTGACCCCTCTGTTCCCTTTGCTTGATCAAGTATTGAGGTTGTTTATTTTGACCACTAAAATTGGGATTTCTAAAGGAGGGTTCAAATTTTCTATCAACAATGGCCATTTTGTCCATCATCATCTCCATGGGTTTGATCAAGGTGTCGAGCTTTCCCTCATATGAATTATATGCTTCTTCTTTGATAATGACCCTTTTCTCTGTATTGATTTTTAACTTTTTTATAATCAAATTAGCTTCGATGCTCACTCCATTTCTCTGCATTTCTTCAAGGGTTGATGTATTTTTTTCTCTCAGCTGGTAAGCCATATCAATATTGAAACCATTAGTTTAATGAAGTAAATCAAGGCCTGGAGGAGCCTTGATATTTTCAGGAATAGAATCATAAATTCTATTGAATCTAGCAGTAAAGTATTCTATAGACTCATTAGGTTTCCTTTTCAAGGCGTCATCTGCAACTATGATTTGAAATGGATTATTATTCTCCTCCCATTTTTTCATAAACAAGTCAATCAAATACTGTGAATTAGCTATTGAACCAACTTTGAGAGAGCAGAACCATTTTTTAACATATCTTGAGAAATTTTTTTCTATGATGCACATATTGGCATCATCATTGTAAATATATTCAAGATCTATGAAATCTACCACTTTGACAATGTGTTGATAAGAAGTAACTTGTGATGTTACATCGAAAGGGTAAATCTTTAACCATAATTATGAGGTAGTGCAGTGAGTTGTTAGGGTAAGATCAATAGAGAGAATCTGGCCATGATTAATGGATGGGGTTGTAGAGGTGTTTATGGAGTGAAAAATTGCAGAGGTAATGATGGAATGAAAGGAAGAGATGATGATGTTGATGTGTGAGAAGGTGTAATAGTAGGCGGTGAAGCAAAAGCCTGTTGTTGGTATTGAAAATAAGCTTTGTCTGAAGTTACTTGAAACTTATCCAACAAACCTTTAAGTTTGTAGAAATTAGACCAGACTTCACCATCAACCTCAGAATAAGAAGACTCGGAAAATGGGATCAAAGACAATTTCTGAAAGAAAATTTTCAGACTTGGACCTAAACAAAGTTGCTTCAAATTAAAAATTATAGGACAAATCTTCTGAAGAAAATATTGTAGGGAAGGATTTCGATTTTACATGTGGAGTGAAAGCATTTCCAACTTTCCTATACTTTGTCTTATACTTTTTTAGACTCTCAGGGTCATTGATAATTGGTGAGGGATTTAGGTCTGGATTTGACCTAATGTGTCTTTTGGGACCCATATTTTCTTGAAAATTGGTACTTTGGCTCGAATTTACAGACTTAACCTTATTCAAATGTTATAAATTGTCACTCGCAAGTCTAATATTTAGTGGACTAAAGAAAATTTCCCAAGGAATTTTTTTGTAATCGCTCCCTAAAACGACGCTAAAAATGTTATCACTCCCCTCTGCGTCCCAAGGTTGAGAATGGAGCTAAAGGAAGGTAACCACAAACCAACCTTTAGGTTAGGTAGCTAGCCCTACCAAGACCAGAGAGGTCTCTCTCAATGTCACTTTGCAGCTAATTATATGACTTAATATATTGATCTTAGGCTAGTTATGATCCTTAGTAAATTAGGTTTTTTTTTTTTTTTTTAGATAAGGATGGCAGTTAGGGAACTAGTTATGGGGTTTAGATCAGGTCTCAAAGGCTAGATTACAGAGGCAGGGATGAGGCCAGGAAGGTAAAATTATAAGAATACTTAATTTTTCATTATGTATAGGTTCAACAGAGAGAGAGAGAGTCATAATGAGAATTAAAATGAATTCATTCATCAGAAGAGAAGATACATGTTCATGTAAATCTTATAAAAACGGAGCATGGAAAGCATTATTTATTACTATAAAGTGATAAGAATAAGCATAAATAATAACATATATGACAAAAGGATAACATAAAATTAAACATGATAAGTTTATAGAGAAAAAAAAATGCTCAAAGGCATACCACTGGAGTCTCAACACTATGTTTGCAACACTGTCTTTTCTTTCATTAAGAAAAATTTATACAATAGCTCCACTGCAAAAAAAACTATCCAACCTCTAAAAAGACTTGAGGTGGACTAATTATAGAAAATAAAGTTCATGAGACCTCATAGGGTCTATATACTATCCAAAAAGCATCATAATTACATTAGATGAGTCACTTCCTAGAATCTAGGGAAGTTGGAAACTAATCCCTAAAATTTAGCTAAAGACTAGGAGTGTGTGTCCCCTTCATTAAATTACATGTTTCCTCATCATAGAGGCAAAAAAAAACTCAAATACATCAAATGAAACATCATGGGACAACTAGCATTGAATTTTGTAGTTTTCCAGGCATGACAGCTATCTGAAAGGAATCCAATGCAAAAATGTGGCGCCTTTTGCAGAAGCGTCACCCCTATTTGGCAGAAACCCTGCGCATGCTAAAGGGTGATTTTGACCCACTTAAAAGAATCCAAATGAAAGTATGAAGGTTATGATGAGTAGCCCTATGAGTATAATTTCCAATTCACCTTGAAATTTTATAAAGCATGCATAGGAATACCTCCAAAACTTGTTTTTCCCAACCTCGATCCAGAAGTGTCGCGCCTAGTTAAAAACACTAGCATAAGCATGAAAAATAGGTAGTTTGTTTTTGGATTTTTCTCCACAACCAAGAGGTTTCATGAAAAAAAAAATATCTGATATGAAATGTGCAGGTGAAATGGCATCTATCCATGTAAGCCAGTATTAATTTGGACACCTGAGAGAGCGTCTCATCACTGCGCAATGCTTCTTTGGAGACTAATTTTCTAGATTTTCAAGAAATTTTCAGCAAAAATAGAGCTTAACGATGGAGCAATATCTCTCTAACCATAACGTTTTTTGGTTTTTTAAATTAGTTTGGTTTTTTTTCTTGGTTATGTTCTAAACACAAAACTCCTCCAATTTTCCACAATAATTTCTCATTTTCTTAGAATCCAAGTCTAAAGTTGATTGCTAAAAATTTGTAGAAGCTTAGTGTACTCTCAGCAGAAGCGTCGCGCCTACTTTGAGAGGGAGTTTGGAGGCCTTCCAAGAGGATTTTAGGGATGAAAGTGGTACGGTTGGAAATTGTATGATGTATGCTACAAAATGGAGTTATCAAGCACTGCAAACCCATTCTACAAATCCATGAAAAATTGATTTCAAAATAACTTTTCCAAAAGTGCAGAAAATGACCTAGAGCAACTATATTTTGAGCATTTATCTCAAAAAATAACACCTGTGAAGAAGAAAAAGGAGATTTTTGTTCTTTGACCTATGATTGACAAAAACCTCTTTCACGTTTGGAAAATTCATTTCCATATCTCCATAAAAAAAAATTTAATATAAATTGTTGCTCTATGCAATGTAAACCCTAGAAAACGATCATGAAGCTCTAAAAATGGTGCCATGTGTTTGAGTTGGCTCAAACCTGGAATGATGAAATCCCTTATGGGATTTTCTCTTTTCCCTCTGTTGAGTCTCAAAAGTGTTTTCCATATTCATACATATTTCCATTATGTCATAACCATTTAGCTCTTATTTCATAGCCATTTGACTTAAAACCCTATACCAAGTAACCATTTTAATAAATATATGGGTTAGGATCCTTGTTTTCCAAAGTTATTTATTTTATGTATTTTAAGTGAATTTATGATTAGAAACTAGAAAATTAACATAGTTTCATATATCTATATATGTGTTGTGAGTTTTGTGACATGTGTAGGTCAAAAGGAAACTTCTAGAAGATCCTTATGTGGCACTCTAAGTCCAAATTCGAATTTGGTTGGAGAAGATTATGGGATCAAGAGGATATGTGTCTCACTTCCTTGTTGTATTGAAACTCTAAGAGGATATGTGTCTCATCTCTTAGTAGTGTTGAAACTCTAGAAAGACATGTGTCTTATCATTTCCTATTTTGATTATAACTCTAGAGATGGAGGGAGAGATTCATGGACTCCCATTAATGAGATGACTCCTCATATTTTGTATAAATAGGAGAAGCTTTCTCCTATCATAGGTAATGAGAAAGTAATGAGGAAGTAGATTTGTAACTAAGTTCAAGATGGAATGGGATGTAGATTTGTGAGTTATTTTTAATAGAGAAATTCAGTTCTTTGATGCTATTTTGATTACAACTTTAAGGAGCTGAAGGACTTCACCAAATTGGTAGCAGAGGGCCCCTGCTATCCAAGGAGGCTTTTACATGTTTTCTAGATAAGTTGCTTTCAATTTTGTTTTGTCATATTTCCTTACTTAGATTGCTTTCTGAAATCATAGCTTTTAGCATAATTTTTAGCTTTTAGATTACAATAGGCAGCCCGGGCATTTGCATATCTTTTGACTAATGATATGGAATCAATATTGTTCTGCTGCTAATTTATTTTTCTTAGTTTTTGTTCAATTCGAGTACTGCTTTGTTTATTTCAGTCTTGCACATTTGTTTCAGTAGTTAGATTTAGATATATTAAATTGCTCATGTCATTTTCAGTTACCTTCGAAAGCCACAGTTGGACTGATGGTGAGGGATTGAATTATAAGTGTGTAGTTTGATATTAGTTTACTTTCTGCAAGTTAGATAATTAAATTGCTCATGTCATTTTCAGTTACCTCCGAAAGCCACAGCTGGACTGATGGTGAGGGATTGAAGTATGAGTGTGTAGTTTGATATTAGTTTACTTTCTGCAAGTTAGATATATTAAATTGCTCATGTCATTTTCAGTTACCTCCGAAAGCCATAACTGGACTAATGGTGAGGGATTGAAGTATGAGTGTGTAGTTTGATATTAGTTTCTTTTTTCTGCAAATTAGATATCAGATTGCTCAAGTTGTTTATGGTTACCTCCGAAAGCCATAGTTGGACTAATGGCGAGGGATCAGAATATAAGTTGATGTAATTTGATTTAGATTTACTTTGTTGCAATTCTTGGATTTCTTTAAGCATAGTTTCTTTTGTGTTTAGACAGCAACAAGGATAGTTTGGTTTTCATGCTCAATAGTTCACTGTTTGATTTATTAGGCTAGCAGCACATTTTCATTTCCTTTCAAGTTTTGTCATTGTATGTTTCAAATTCCTTTTTAAGTTTGAAGTTGGTAAATCATTATAAAGGACATCATTGCCTTAAACATTCATAACCATACTTGTCTTTTAGAATTTCATAAAAATCCAAAAACGACAAAAAGTAAGAGATAGGTTATCTTGCACATATAGTGCGCCACACTTCGTCAACTTACGAATCCATGGTTGATAATTTATGTTAGCAATTTAGGACACACTAAATTGACCAAAAATTTTGGCGCCATTGCCGGGGAAGTGTAACGAGGTAGCCTTATTTCTTACATCTAAAAAAAATTAATAATTCTTGAGTATGCTCTCCTCCTGCACTTTGTGTGATCTGGAGGATCAGAAAAAGGATTGTTATGTAAAAAAAAAAATTAATAATTCTTGAGTATGCTCTCCTCCTGCACTTTGTGTGATCTGGAGGATTAGAAAAAGAATTGTTATGTAAAAAAAGAAGAAAAAAAAAAGGAGACAAAATAAAACTTCATCTTTTCAATTGATTCAACAATTTAAAAAAAAAAAATTGTTTTCATGAAAAACTTTGATTTCAATAAATTATTTTGTTTAATGAATATATATGTGTATTTTTAAATTTTTGAAAATATCACATACATAATTTTATTAAACAAATCAATTGAAAATAAAAAAAAATAAAAAAATTAAATTGTTTTTTTACTAAGATATATATGTATATTTTTAAAATTTTTGAAAATATATATATAATTTTAATAACAAATCATTTAAAAAAAAAAAAAAAATCATTTTTCTTAGTAAAATATATATGTGTATTTTTAATTTTTTAAAATATAACATATAGTTTTATTAACAAAAACAAATTGAAAAAAAAGAATTGAAAAACAAAAACAAACTATTCGTAGTACCACTGCTAGAAAAAACATCATCAAAATTCCCCAAATCCCTGAAAGAATTTGGAATCCTGTCCGGGTCTTATAACCCCAAAACTAGAAAAGAGTGATCAATTTCTACAACAGCCTCAAATGATGAAGCCTAGGATGGATTTAAAACCAGAAGATGCTTTACAACAACAAGTTCAGCAAATTATGCAGAGGCCTGAAAATGTACTGGCTGCCCAGCTTCAAAGACAAGAGTCCATGCAAAGACATTCTTCTCCACAACTGCATGCACTTATTCAGCAGCAGAGAATGATGCAGCACCATCAGCAGCAGCAGCAGTTGCTACAGTCACTGCCTCAGCACTTGCAGTAGTCTCACCTTCAGCAACAACAATAGCAGTTACGACATCACATGCAACAGCATAACATTCCACCCACATCTTTGACAAAGCAGCCTGCAATGGAGAGTGGATTGTGTGCCCGTAGACTGATGCAATACCTATACCATCAATGAAATCGTCCTCCTGATAACAATATTGGAGAAAATTTGTGGCCAAATTTCTTTTCTCCTAATGCAAAGAAGAGGTGGTGTCTATCTCTGTATGGAAATGTTGGGCATCACACACTCGGAGTTTTCCCTCAAGCTGCAATGGATGTGTGGCAATGCGAGATCTATGGATCAAATCCAGGGCGGGGATTTGAAACAACTGTGGAGGTTCTTCCAAGATTGTGCAAGTGGTGGTTACCAAAATCACAGCAATTAACTCAGGTACGTAGAATTGATTTTGCCAGCGCATTCAGAAAACGCAATTGTTATTGACACGTCATTTCAAACACGTTTTCTGATTGATTGGGGATGAATTTTGAAAATCCACGACATGGGTTTTTTTGCTAACGTGGTCAATTAGATAACCCAGAAATCTTTTTACGAAATTCGTGGTGTTCTGGGAGAATTTCTCGGTTCTTTGAACGCCATTTTTGCCTGCCGTGTGAGGAAAACGGTTTTCTATTTGCACAATGGAGAGTTTGAACGGCACTCTGCATTCATTTAAGCCATAATTCGGTTTCCTGATCTCCAGGAAGAAGAATCCAAGTTGAATACAAATTCTATCAACCTTGAGCAACGTGGATTCCATATGTTTATGATTCGCCTGAGACTGCTTGGAGATCATGTTCATTCCACTCGTATCGCATTTGTGATCATGACTTCTAATGTTGGGAGTAGTGTGATTGAGAAGGGAGGCCGTGGAATTGGTTTCCAGCTTGATTACGATGAGAAACACAGTAGCTACACAAGGATCAAAAGTCTTGTCAATGAAGAGCTGAAGCAATATTTTCGACCTGAGTTCACAAAGACAGAGGTGAAGGAGATTGCAGATATAATGCTGAAAGAGGTCTTTGAACGGCTTAAAACAAAAGAAATTGATCTTCAAGTAACCGATCAGTTCACAGACCGAGTTGTAAATGAAGGTTATAGTCCCAGCTATGGTGCAAAGCCACTGCGAAGGGAAATTATGAGGTTATTAGAGGATAGCCTGGCTAAAAAAAAATGCTTGCTCGTGAGATCAAAGAGGGGGATTCATCTATAGTTGACGTGGATAGTGAAGGAAAGGTTATTGTGTTGAATGGGAAGACTGGCACAGTAGGGCCATCAGCCACTGCATTAGCTGCATAAAAAAAGGGTCCTTTCATTTGAGTGGTTGGGCCAAAGATTGGTCAACTTGCCTCCATCCTATTAAACATAGGTAGTTATTAAATGACAGGATTTCTTTTGCGGTTTCAATTTGATTTCTGAGTACTTGTTAGATGATGTTCACTATAATTACCCTAGTTCTGAGCATCTAAAGTTGTAGGATATACGTTGGATTGGTCTGAACTTTATTAAGATAACGAAAACGTTGAAATGTTGCAAGTTTAAAAGTGATGTTAAGGTTGTTTCATAAAAAATAAAATAAAAAATTCTGCATTTCTCTTTTTCAATTTTGTTATTAAAAATAAAAATAAAAATTGCATTTCTCTTTTTTAATTTTGTTTTGATTTAAAAAAAAAAAAATTGAATCAATGAAATGAAAAGGTTATTTGCTCGTTTTCTGAAGGTATTGATTAATTTTGAACTGATGATGAAGGATGAATGGCTAACTTTTTATTCAAGATTTTTAGCTACAGAAATCGTCGACATTCTGCAGCTAAAGTCCAATTCTGCAGCTGTTCTCCAATTCCGCAGCTAAAGTCCAATTCCGCAGCTGTTCCCCAATTCCGCAGCTGAAAAACCTCATTGTTCAAATCAGCCTAACTTTCTCATACAAAATCAGATTTTGATGATTTAAGTATCGTTGGAAAGGTCTCAACAAGATCTATACAATGAGAAATCCATCATTAGAGTTTGAAATGGCAAATAATGAAATAAATTTCTGAAAAAAAACTACATTCAACTTGAAGCACTAATTCCAAAACAGGTATAAATTATTTTGATTTTTCCTTTGAGAACTTGTTTCATTAATACAAATTCTTAGTTTTGTGTGTAAATATCATAACTAGAGAGATTGATCACCTCTCTCCCTTTGATAATCTTACATTCCATTGCAGAAGAAGTATTAGTTTTTTTGCAGGTTCCAAGAGGAAGGAAAAATGACTACAAAAGAATGGTGTCTCTCTAAGAGACCAATTTGTTTCATAAGAGGATGATCAGCAACAAAGAGGAAATATGCTGATATAAAATCAGATCCAAACACTCGAAAAACTTTCAGATACTATTGTCTCCATCACATCCATACCTCATAATAAACCATTCACCTCATTTCACTTCATATTTTCCATTTACATTCACATCCACTTTCCATTTCTTTTTGTCCATTCATAACCACAAATAAAAGCAAGAGGCTCATTCACATGCTTATTGCCCATTGCCATTTCTCATTCACATGCTTATTGCCCATTGCCATTTCTCATTCACATGCTTATTGCCCATTTTCCATTTCTACTCTCCATTGCCATCTTCCATTTTCATTTTCCATTTCTTGTCATTTTCATTCCGCAAATAAGCCCTGCTGCAATGCAAATTATTGAGTCCATAGTCCTTTGAGTATAAGTTCTTTGTAAAACACCTTGAGGCTTGCATGCCTTAATGGCAAGTTCTCATGCTGACAAACAATGGGAATACATTAATGTCTCTTGTTCGTCAGATCTTCTAGGTGACTCGACATCAGCAAAATCATTCGTACCTAGCAAGATGTGTTTGGGCATCTTGATTCTCATTGTCATCAATGGTGAGAGTTCTCATGTTGACTAGTGGCATCCATTAATGGCCACTAATTCAACAATTTCCTACTATGTTCGACATCAGAACATATTTTCACATAGTAGGAATTGTGCCAATGAGTTTTGAAGACATGAAGACTATTATTTTCAGCATTTTGGAGCAGATTCAGCAAGTTTTAATAGAAGCAATAAAAAGTCATCTCATCTCTTTATCCACGACTCCTCTTGTTCAGCCACTTGAAGAAGAATATGATCAGAATTTTGCAGCCACCACACATACACAACTCATCCACATTTAAGGTAAGTGAATGTATGTTGTTTTCTAATTTTTAGTCATGTAATTCATTAGAATGCTAAAATTGTAACTTTGGAAAAATTCCTCACTCCCTTTTTCACATTGTCATATCTTTAGTTGGGGGGAAGGGACGTCATTTCATATCCACATGTTATACACTATCACACATTTTCATTTCATTTCCACCCACATATACTTTCCAACCAACTATTGTTGCAACATGATCCAAAAGATTATATGCCTTGCAAATGATCAATTCATTGATGAAGTAATTGATTCTAAATGTTTTCATGATTTTTATGCAACAAAGAAAATAAAGCATTGTTACACAAGAACCAATGCTTAAAAAAAAAAAAAAAAATGGTTGTCACACAAGAACCAATCATTGAAAAAAAAAAAAAAAATTGTTGCAATCAAATGTATTATACTTTGCCAAAAAGGAAAATATCAAGAAGTAAAGTTTGGAATGAATCTATATGAGTCAAAACTCATAAAAGATCAACTCATGGACAAATGAATCATTGCAATAGTTGCATAAGGACATGCAACAACTTCAGTTGGGGGGTATGTTGAGTCTCAAAAGTGTTTTCCATATTCATACATATTTCCATTATGTCATAACCATTTAGCTCTTATTTCATAGCCATTTGACTTAAAACCCTACATCAAGTAACCATTTTAATAAATATATGAGTTAGGACCCTTGTTTTCCAAAGTTATTTATTTTACGTATTTTAAGTGAATTTATGATTAGAAACTAGAAAATTAACATAGTTTCATATATCTATATATGTGTTGTGAGTTTTGTGACATGTGTAGGTCAAAAGGAAACTTCTAGAAGATCCTTATGTGGCACTCTAAGGCCAAATTCGAATTTGGTTGGAGAAGATTATGGGATCAAGAGGATATGTGTCTCACTTCCTTGTTGTATTGAAACTCTAAGAGGATATGTGTCTCATTCCTCAAGTTGTGTTGAAACTCTAGAAAGACATGTGTCTTATCATTACCTATTTTGATTGTAACTCTAGAGATGGAGGGAGAGATTCATGGACTCCCATTAATGAGATGACTCCTCATATTTTGTATAAATAGGAGAAGCTTTCTCCTATCATAGGTAATTAGGAAGTAATGAAAAAGTAGTAGAGAAGTCTTTTGTAACAAAGTTCAAGATGGAATGGGATGTAGATTTGTGAGTTATTTTTAATAGAGAAATTCAGTTCTTTGATGCTGTTTTGATTACAACTTTAAGGAGCTGAAGGACTTCACCAAATTGGTAGCAGAGGGCCCCTGCTATCTAAGGAGGCTTTTACATGTTTTCTAGATAAGTTGCTTTCAATTCTGTTTTGTCATATTTCCTTACTTAGATTGCTTTCTGAAATCATAGCTTTTAGCATAATTTTTAGCTTTTAGATTACAGTAGGCAGCCCGGGCATTTGCATATCTTTTGACTAATTACATGGAATCATTATTGTTTTGCTGCTAATTTATTTTTCTTAGTTTTTGTTTAATTCCAGTACTGCTTTGTTTATTTCAGTCTTGCACATTTGCTTCAGTAGTTAGATTTAGATATATTAAATTGCTCATGTCATTTTCAGTTACCTCCGAAAGCCATAGCTGGACTAATGGTGAGGGATTGAAGTATGAGTGTGTAGTTTGATATTATTTTACTTTCTGCAAGTTAGATATATTAAATTGCTCATGTCATTTTCAGTTACCTCCGAAAACCATAGCTGGACTAATGGTGAGGGATTGAAGTATGAGTGTGTAGTTTGATATTAGTTTACTTTATGCAAGTTAGATATATTAAATTGCTCATGTCATTTTCAGTTACCTCCGAAAACCATAGCTGGACTAATGGTGAGGGATTGAAGTATGAGTGTGTAGTTTGATATTAGTTTCTTTTTCTGCAAATTAGATATCGGATTGCTCAAGTTGTTTATGGTTACCTCCGAAAGCCATAGCTGGACTAATGGTGAGGGATCAGAATATAAGTTGATGTAATTTGATTTAGATTTACTTTGTTGCAATTCTTGGATTTATTTAAGCATAGTTTCTTTTGTATTTAGACAGCAGCAAGGATAGTTTGGTTTTCATGCTCAATAGTTCACTGTTTGATTTATTAGGCTAGCAGCACATTTTCATTTCCTTTCAAGTTTTGTCATTGTATGTTTCAAATTCCTTTTTAAGTTTGAAGTTGGTAAATCATTATAAAGGACATCATTTCCTTAAACATTCATAACCATACTTGTCTTTTAGAATTTCATAAAAATCCAAAAACGACAAAAAGTAAGAGATAGGTTATCTTGCACATATAGTGCGCCGCACTTCGTCAGCTTACGAATCCCTGGTTGATAATTTATGTTAGCAATTTAGGACACACTAAATTGACCAAACACCCTCCACGATTTTTATCAACAAGATGAAAACCCTAGCTAGATGAAATGGGTAGGGGAGGTGTAGAATTTTAGAAAACAGAGGATTTTGGTAGGGTGGCTTTAGGAGAAGAAATGAGGTAGAAATAAGCTAAGGAAAAAATACCAAAAAAATTGAGGAGGTAGGGTGATGATTTAGCAATAGGATGGAAGTGAAATTTATGGAATGAGTATCAAGAAGCTGGCCAAAAGATCAAAACACAGGAAATTCCTAGTTTTATGCCAACATGTAGTGAAAATTAGGGTTTTAATGAAATTGATGGAAAGGAGGGTTTTGAGTGATAGAGAGTGTTAGGGTATGGTGTATGAATTTTTCATGAAAGTTTTATATGGTTAGATTATGGTTTTATCAGCTGAAATAAGTCAAGGATGAAAAACACCAAAAACGTAGTGGAGATGACCTAATGAAGGAAACCACTCATTTGATGAAGAATTTGACTTGAAAGATATGTGAAAAGCATCCAAGTAATGATTATGAGGTCTCTGAACCTTTGTGTAATTGTATTTGACCCTTGTATGGTAGTGGAGAGTTGTGAGCATGAGAGAGGAGCTCTTTCGACTCTGTAGCATACTTCTTGAAAATGGACAAGTTACCTTTGTTTTATTACCTATATTTGCTAACTCCCAATGAAGGTGATTTTTATGGTGAAAATGAAATTCTATTAACCTTCTTTCATGACACAAATTAACTCTTATGGTGGCGAAATAAATCATACCTAGACTATGACCTAGATGAAATTGTAGTGAATGACCTTAGACCCTAAATAATAAATGAATGACATGAACTATAAGATGATAATGACCATGAATGGAGTGTAGGGAGTAGCATTTTAGAAATAAAAATATTTAGTGAACAATTATTTATATGAAAAATAACTTGAAACATGAAATTTTGACCTCAGACTACTACTACGAAAACCTGAAAGAGTGTATTTGATCACTGAACATTAAGACACTAATAGGAAGGATGAACACGTCCACTTCCAAAAGAGAAACCTTGAAAATATGTTGAACCACTAGGATTGAAGTCATATATGTGGAAACAACAAAAGGAAAGGTTGAGGGAACTGAAGGAATCCCTCCGCATGGCATCCCAAAAGGATAAGCACCAGTGAAAGGAGCAGAAGGTTGGGTGCCCCCTGGAATGCAATAGAGGAATTTTTAGGTCTAAAATGGGACTCCTAAGGAAATTATAAAATAATAGTGGAAATAATAAAATAATCTCTGATTACATCATTAAATAAACTAGCTCGGGCCATGGCGACCTATCTCTGAGTAGAAATGTGGCGGATACATGCCTCTGTACTATGTTACAATGAGGCTCAAAGGCCTATTTATTATTCAGAAACAATGGAAACCATAAACATAAAAAAAACTAACCCTAGGAGATGAATAACCAAAATTGTGGGCCTCATTGGCATAAATTGGTACATCAAATTCCCAGGGTCATAACTTTGGAATACAATATATATTTGATGTGCATAATATCTCGTTATAAATATCTATTCGAGGAATAAAAATATTATTGAAACACAAATGTTTACCCATTTTTCAAAAACATGTCATTTAGGGCCTCAAAACAGCTCTGGAAGTTCAAGACCTGAAGACTACCAAAAATAGTAAAGAGTTCTACAATTAAGGAAACTAAAAAACTAAAAGAAACAATGGTGGGGGTATAAGTGGAATAGGTGGGTGGACACCAATATCCACTTAGATCATTCCTCCCCCCTTAGGAAGCAATGGTCCCCATTTTGTTGAGTACCTCCATGAGATGGGGAAACTTCTACTGAACATGGTCCCTATTGAGCCACTTGCCTTGGTGCAGGAGTTGGCCAAATTTGATAACATGATATAATTGGAAATTTTTCTAGAGAGTGTTCTTGATCTGCATGTCTATGATCTGATCAATTTTGGTCTATTCCATGCAATATGGGTTTAACTTTGTTCGTGTGAATTTTTCTATAATGTATGATATGTCCAATAATGGAGGAAAGTATGGTTGAAGGCAATCCACGTTAAGCACTAGATGTAGACAAAGGAATCGTGGAAAAATGAGCTTGAAGGAATTTCCCCATACAACCTTAATGATGGTGTATGACCTGTTAGTGTCAAAATATTCATTCTTCCATCAGTGATAAAAGTCACTCCTTTTGTATTTATTTTAGGTGTCCCAATCAAAAAAATTTAATCATTCCATTAGGTCATGTAAAAAATTGATTCACTGATGGTAGTCCTAGTCTCAAAATCTCACTCTCCCTCACAAATTCTCATTTGATGGCCGACCTTCATGTCCTACTAAGAATAAAAACACTTTTGAAAAGCTCGTTTCACTATGTCTTATCTCAGTCAAAGTCAACTATGGAATCGGATCATTCAAGGTCCCATTAGGTCATTAGGCTTCGTTTTTCAAGGTCCAAAAATGCACCATGTCATCTCAATAAGGTCAGCAAAAGGTGTGAGAGTGATTCAATAAACATTTCATTATCATATGCATAGCATTATCAACATGAAAATATGATATTTTAAAGTTGTAACTATAGTTTCTAGTATGATTTTCATACTCAAATGTAATTATTTAAAAAAAATAGAATTTTTATTTATTTCATTTTTTATGTAATTTTATGCTTCTTATATGTAATAAGAAACTTCCCTAAAAGCTTTCAACTCAAAATTCCATTCCAAACTTAAAATCACCACTAAATCAAAGTTACAAGTTTCAAACTCCATCAACTTCATCCTCTAAAGAAGAAAAAGTCAAAGAAAAGCATATTCACCATGCTTTCAAAAAGTGAGAAAAAACATAGGAAAAGTGGGTTTTTGGATCTAAATCTAAAATCACTTAAGTATTTAAGACTCCTAAACATAAAATTCAAATTCATTTCCCTCTTATTTCATCGAGCAAACAACTGAGGAGAGAAAAATTTGTGATTTTATTAGCAAAATTGAGAAAAATAGAATAGAAGGGTGCTTATCCTCTTAGCACTACGCTTATCCTCTTAAGCATTGTGCTTATACTCTTAGCGTTGTGTGTATGCTCTTAGCGTTGCACTTATCTTCTTAACGTTGTGCATATGACTAGAAAGGATCTGAAATTCATCAAAGTTGCAAAAAATTTCCCCCAAACTTCAGCAATCATTCTTCACACTTGCAAAAAACTGCCCCCGGTCTTTTACATAATTCTCCTCTTCCTCAAAGTCAATTTGAATGTGTGAGTTCGTTAAAAGAAAATTTGGCGTCTTCTTGAATGTGAAACCCTATTTTTTCTCCCTTTCACTCATAATTCCAAAAATCCCATTTCCCTTACACTCAATACCATCCCTACATTATTAAAATTTATTCTCAAATCCCTGTTATCATAACCCATATCCCTAAGCTACTAATTTCCAAAACCCTAAGCCCTAGGTGCTATTTTGACCTAGACTCCTAAATCCCAAATCCCCATCCAAATTACCATCACTCTTTCACTCCTTTTCCCTTCCTCATTCCTCATGTCCTTAAGCACTATTTCCCATAAAATTCCTTTCCCCATATCATATCCCCAAATTCACCTTGCACACTATCACCTACTTCCCTAGGGCTTGAACACAAACACACCATGGCAGTAGAAGGAGAACATAACAGACCACATAGTGAGGAAGAGGAAACAGAGGCTAGGAGGCCACATAAAGGGGGAAAGATAATTATAAATGAACCTATTAACACTAGGGAACTTTTGGCTTCTCTAATGACAGTGACATGTTTCAAACATGTTGGTTGTTATTATTTCTGTGAACAAATTCAGAGGGTTCAACATCATTCCATGTTAACTAGGCTCTTCATATCTAAACTCCATAACAACCAGGTTATACTAGCTTGTGTCTCCTTTACTGTTTCAACTGCCATCATTTCAGCTGCTACAGGGATCCCAAATTTATGGGGAAAGGTGGTTCAAAAAGAGTGATTTGGAAAATCAACACTTTGAGCCCTTTTTAAAACATAGATACAAAAATGATAAAAAGAGGATGTTTCCTTTTTCCTACCTCCTGGACAGATTTTCACCCATGATGAAGATAATCATGAAGTACTTTACATGTGAAGGAATATTCTCAAGTTTATCACATCCGACTCCTAATGCATTTAACTAGGGTAAAGATGCTCAATATACCTTAATACTTTTTTTCGGACTATTGAAAGGATGGATTTTATTGCTCAGAAAAGGGAGTATGAACACCAAATGAAAAGTATTTTCCATCATTCCATTATCAAAATTATTGTCCTTTACCATATCAATGAGCTCGAAATTGCATGGGATACCTTCATATCCCATGATATCTTCAGATATCCTCCTACTTAGCATCATCAAAATCTTCCTTCATCATCTCAACCATCCACTGCCATCCCTCCATCTCAGCCTACTGTACATTCACCATCATCATATCATTCATTAGGGGAATTTTGAGGTCTAAAATGGGCCTCCTAAGAAAAATGTACAACCAAAATAAACTTTATAAGAACCAATAGGATTTAAGATGATGATGTCAACCATGGGGGATGATTCACCATTTTTTAAGTAAAAGGGTGAAAATATTAAAAAATAATAAAATAATAAAGCTACTTTTTCAACTCATATTTTCAACTTATCTCCCAAAGTTTTTACTCAAATTTAGAGCGGGAGTACTTGTTGGATGAAAAAATTAATTGCTCATCCAAAGAGTACCCATGTTGCATACTTTTGATGGATGCTACTATTCAAAAAATGAGAAATACATGAAAAAGAATAATTGCAATCACGTTTTCCATGTATTTCTCATTTTTCATGTAGTAGGGTCCATTAAAAGAATCCAACATGGCTGCTCCTTGGTGTTATAGGATCATTTCTCACCTTCATATGATTCATGATTGCTTTTATAGCTTTGGGCACCCATTCCTATAGACTTGGACAAAATTCACTAAAAAACAGTGTTAAAATCCCCATACGCGGTTATGCCCAGACTTTCCCGCGTGTATACGCAAGTCTACATGTAATTTTCCGCGTATGCCATTAAAATCATTAAAATATATATAAAAAATCCCTATTTTCGGGCTGGGTTGATGGTTACTCTGGTAGTTCAACCACCCTAGCACGTGGCCAACTGTTTCCAACTGTTGAAACTACTTTGAGGGAGTATAAAAGCCCCTCATGTGCATGGCCTAAGGGAGAGAGAAATTATTGATATTATACTCTGTTGGAATCCTCTATCCAAGTATGAATTCCCGTGCCTCCTGCACTTCCCAGTTCATTACAGGAAACCCTTGTTTCCTGGAGATGCTCATCTCCCTATATGTCATCTTTGTATGCACCAGTTCGGAAGGAATCTTAGTGAGGCAAGGGCGAGACGGATCCGGACGACGGTCTGCTCGAAGATCGTGGAGGGATTCAGGTGATCTCTCCACTTGTTATTTTTGTACATGCTATTTATAATAAAGAAGAACCATATTGTTCCCGAAATATACGTGTTAGTGTCCGTTTGCATATATGAGAATATTGTTATTTAAGCATTTATTATGGTTTATCTAATGTTTCATATGGATTTCACTAACATTTAGAGTAGATATATGTTGTACAACCAGTTCTTCGTGCTTGTTTCTTCTTGTCTTTCAGGTTAAGAAGGAAGAAGGGTTGCTGGGGGTTTGGACCCCACGGGATCTGCTTCAACCATAGGACCTACGGGTAAGTTCCTCGATCTGCTCTATTTAGTTTTTCATGAACATGTATGGTTGTGTGAGTCCTTCTTGAGTAGCATGCCCTGCTCTGTGGAGGTTGTAACCCAACGAACCTCTAGGGTGATTTTCCCCGAAACAGAACTGGCGACTCCGCTGGGGATCGCATTCTTGTGATTCCCCTGTTGGGTGGTTTCATCTGTTTGATAGGTTTCCAACAGTTTTAACTTTTATTTCCAGTCCAGTTTACTCTTTCTCAGTCAAACTGAAGTCCTGGTTTCTTGTCCAGGCTTGATCCTTTTTTTTTTCATTATCTACCTTTATATACATGGGTTTGTCTACACACAGTCGCGTATACACACATTTTTTGTTAAAGGGAGTCGTGTATACACGGGTTTCCTTTAGCACAGTCGCGTATGCACGCTTGTTGCTAAACTGTGAAGTTGCGTATACCTAGGCAGATTTTGAAATTTTGGATTTCTTGACTTTATAGTCCTTTCTGTATGTGGAGACCTATTCCTGCAGTGTATTTGTATCGTCTGGATTGTGAAGAAAGTGGTCTGTGGTCATTTCTCTCTCTTGTTTGATCGAAAACTAGTCTTTTTGGCAAAGTGTTGTTTCTGGTGCTGGCACTTCTGGTTCGAGTACCAAGATCTCTTTCTGGGGATTCTTGGTTGTTCTGCTTCATCAGAACAGAGAGCTCCTGCTCATTTACTCTTTCCTATCTTTTTGTTTTGCTTTGCACTACGATTTTTGCCCGTTTCTTGGTTGGTTTTCTTGAGTTCAGTCGGCTAGGTCTTGTTGCAACTTTTGAAGAGTCTTGCTTGGTTCTTTGAAGTTTTTGTTTGCGGCAAGGTTGTACTATTCTTCTAGGCTGAGTGGCTGAGTTTTCTAGTCTTCTTTTGCTCATATTGATCTTGCTGCTAGTTAGCCCTATAAGATTTGGAGCATTTTTGAAGTTTTTGCTTGAAATTCAGTATTGTTTGGCTTGGGATGTTATAGTTTTGCTTGGTCTTTTCGAACTCTTCTCTTATAAAATTCAAAAGCTCAAAAAACATTTTGCTTTGTTGTTTTCTTTTGTTTTTGCATTTTTGTTTTCATTTCTTTGTATCTTTTGAAGCTTTGTTTAGGTTTCTTGCCTTTGGATTTTGGCTTGATTTTGGAAAGGAGTTGTCATTGATTTCTTCCTCTTGTTTTTTAAGCGTTTTTGGTGTCTTCATATTAAGAGTTCTTGATTTTGGGAACTAGCTTTTTGGACAACCAAAAAGAGATAAAACTGAAGGAATTTTGGGAAATTTCACTCTGCTTTAGGAGATTTTGCATCTTAGACTTTGCATTCTTGTAGTAATTTGCATCAGGTGCACTTAAGAATTTAGTCATTTTCATAGTTTTTGTGAGTGTGAGTTTGTGATCTGAAAAGAAGAATACAATTTTTAATCTCGTATAACCTGTGTAGAGATTTCTTTTCATCAAAATACAATAATTGCATTTGCATGTAGTTTGGTTTTTATTAATTTCTTTCTGCGTCAAAACACCATAAGTTTCATTTCCACATCCCTTTGACTTAACATAACAGCCCATTAAAAGAAGCGATTTAATTTAAAATCAACTAGCAAGTTTTCTAAGTGTCATACACCAACTAGCTAGGTTGTAGGGCCTTGGATTAGGTGAGTGGAGAGTTAACTCTCCAAGGCCGCTCAAAAAAAACATAGAATTTGATTAATTGAGCGAAATCCAACTCTGTTAGGTGGACTGGGAAAGCTCTCCTCCAGAGATTCAAGTGCGAGGGGAAGTGAAGGCTGAGAAGAGGGATACCCCCTCTCTGATTAGCTGAATCTAACCTCAAGACCGTTCCACCTGGCTTCTGACATGGATTGGTGCCCATAGTTTCCACTCCTAGGTTCAACACAGGTGACTGCGGGGGGGAATACCCGTGGTACCTGAGGCAGACGTCGCATCACTTTCAGCAGTGCTTCTGGGGGGTGCCCTTGCGAAGCTTGGGTGCTTGAACTGGCAAAGGCTGTCGTTAGGAGGTCGGCGTAACTATTTCTGATACCTTCGCTAGTAGGCCTGGGCCGTAATTATCCCAGATTGCTTTCGGGAGGTCCTATATTTTTCTTTCCTGTATTTTGGTGTCCGGTCCTAATCACCCAGAGCGGAAATACTTGAAGGTTGTTTGCTTGATTGTATCTCAGGGATTTTTCTTATAGTGAGTGCTCTTTGCTCCTAGCTTGCTTAGCTTTATATTTTTTGAGTCTAATTGAAATTTGTTAAAGTGGCTGATCAAGCGCCTCGTCGTTCGAGGAGAATCCGGGGGTTATCTCCCGAGAGTCCAGAGCCTTCTTCGAGAAGGCGTAGGAGTAATTTAGCAGGTGGTTACCACCCTGTGACATCTGACGCAGTGGAGAGAGATCCTCCACAAGGGTCTGAAGGTTTCATAGCTGATTTTGGTATCGGTTCCGAGAGGAGCGTTCCGCTCTCCTAGCGAGTTTTATTTCCTCAGGAAGAAGATTTTCAAATTGAAGAAGTACCTGAACCTCCTGTGTCAGGTCCATCTCCTCTTCCTCCTGATTATTCGTTCGTTGTTCAATACATCGGACCTGATTCAGAGAGACCGGAAGATCTTTCGTATCATTCATACCTTTCGATGGCCACGACTGGGAACGCAGCTTCTGCTGTGAGTGCTGCAGGCATTCAGACTCCTGCTTCTGTTGAAGGAGGAGGCAATATTGATTTATCTTCGATTGCTTCTAGTGTTGCTGTGTTTGGCTCTGGTTTCACCCAAGCACAAGCTTCTCATTCTGGTCCCTTCTGTTTCAGAATGCCCACTAGTGGGATTCCTTCTTTTTCCTTTTCCGCTGCTGCAGCTAGATCTACACCCATGTCTTCCATGGCTAGTGGATCAGCTTCTTTTCAGGGGTTCCCCTTTGGAACTGAGCACATTCCTAGTTCCAATCCTTCTTTAGGGTCCTTTTCGTTTACTTCTCAGACCCAGAGTTTCAATCATTGGTCTGGACGTCAGAATTCGACCACTTTTACAGGATGGAACCCTGTATTCACTACAGTGGGGACAGGGAATTAGTTTTACGCTGGTCACCAAGGGAATACTTATTTCCCTTCGTCGAGTGCTTATCAGACCTTTTCTCCTCTTTATAATGCCTAGAACCCCTATTAGGGGCTTTCCTCTTCATTTCATACTTCAGCGGGGGGAACTAGTCTGGGCTTTGGTAACTCTGCGTTGGGAGGAGGTTCTTCTCCTTTTTCTACGAGTCCTTTTTGGCAACCTGGTGCCTCATCAAATCTAGGGTATTCTTTTCAGAATGTTGGGAATCCATCCCATCAAGGATGGAATCCTCAGGCTCCGCCTCGCTTACCTTTTCTGGCAACGTTAAACTTGCCAGATCTGTCGAAGTTGACTAATGATCCGATTCATTATGGTCTGGGGTGGCCTCCGATTCCCACCAAACTTCCTTCAGACATTCCAAAGTTTGAAGGCAAGAATGGAGAACATCCGGCTGACCAAATCACTACCTTCCATTTATGGTGTTCTTCGAACTCCCTGATCGATGATTCGATTAGGTTGAGATTATTTCAACGCACCCTAACTGGAAACGCTGCCAAATGGTATATTGAGCTAACTGGGGGCAATTTTTCTACATTTGGAGAATTGGATGTTACATTTCTGAACCATTTTCAGTTGCCTGTCCGATATGACACTGGGACTGAAATCCTAGCTAATTTTAAGTAGGACGACGCAACCCACATTTCTAATCACATTTAGGAATGGAGGAGAAGGAAGAGGCTTATTAAAGCTCATATTCCAGGAGAATTCCTTTTGGAATGGTTTCTGAAATCCCTGCAGTCAGATATTTCGAAAGATGTATCCCTTTCTGGGGTATTTTCTGAGGAGCAGGCCATTTTTAGGGCCCAGCAATTGGAATTGATCTATTCTCAGTCTGGGGTCCTCCATAAATATCTGCCCAATGCTCCTCGCTCCAAATTAGATTTATCAAAAACTAAGCCCGGTCCTCATGGTGACGGACTGATTGGATCGATCAATAGTGGTGCAGCCAGCCTGCTTACTCAATTGCAGCAATTGTCTTTACAATCTGCTCCTTCTGGTCAGGATGTGCCTGCTGAGTCATCGCCTTCCCAGTCTTTGTCCATAAATGTTGTCCAAGCTTCTGATCCCAAAGGAAATCAACAATCCGAAGGGAAGAAGAAGGGAAAAAATAATAAAAAGAAGGGCAAGAATGGGAAGGGTAATGCGAATAAAACCAACGAGCATGTTGGTGAGGGTCCAAAGGAGAAAAGGAAAGTGAAGTTTCCATGCAAGCTATGTGCTGGAGACCATCTTACGCACCTTTGCCCTAAAATTCAGGATGCGCAGCGCTTGTTAGCCCAGCAGGGTTCTTCTAGTTCCCAGGATGTGTTAACAAACTCTTTTCCCCAAGGGAAACAATTAGTTGTTGGCACGAATCAAAATCCTGGGGCTTCCTCTGGGGGCACCCAGGAAGGGGAAATTCCATCGAACATTTTCATGATGAGTGGTCACGCGGATATCGCTACGAGATCCCATGATTATGGCGGAGAAGATTCTTCGAAAGCTAAGAATATTCCTGATGCTACTGAGCCGCTTCACATTACAAAGCCTACTGTTGAGTCTATGCCTCGGATGCCCAAAGCATCTTCTAAGTGATCGACGATTAATCCAAATGCTAGGGCTGCCCAGAACTACTCGATTGTGGAAGATCTAGCGCAGAGTCCTTGTGCTATGTCGGCTTTAGAGGTACTCCAGTCTTGTCTGGCTCAGCGCAGTGCTTTTCTCACTGCCATTGGGGCTATAGATCCAAAAAATTCTCTTTTGATTACTTTTGATATGACTAATTTTAAGAAGAGACTCCCCCATCACATGGCTTTTCATATTGAATCATCGTACCAGAAGTGTAATATCTTTCGAACGGTTGTTGATGAGGGTGCTTCCACATGTGTAATGTATCTCACATGTTGGAAGACAATTGGATCTCCCAAAGCTGTTCCATCTACCACTCTTCTGACTGCGTTCGATGGTCATTCTCACAGACCCCATGGTATTGTCCCAGCTTTGCCCATCTGTGTTGGGGGAAAAAATGTCAATATAGAGGTTGAGGTAGTTGACGCAAGCTTGGACTACAACCTTCTGTTGGGGAGGAACTGGATTTATGAGATGGATGCCATTGCATCCTCATTATTTCGGATTATATGTTTTCCCCACGAAGGGAGGATTGTTACAGTGGATCAACTGGACTGTCCTCCTGTAGACCCGAATGCGTCTTCTGACTCAACTGTTCCTAAGTTGGATAATACTAAGGTGTCTGTTGAGAATTTAGGAGTTGGAATGTATTCTTCCTTGATGGGTACTTTCGATATTCCTCCTCCTACGGTTCATATTAATGCAATTTCATCCTCCAAGGCTCCTCTTCGAAGAGAGTTCTTCAGAACTCATTATTTTTCGGACCCTTGGACCTTACCTTCCCCTACAGCCACATTAGCGGAAGCTCAAGTGGGTGGAATGGAATTTCCGATGTCTGCAGCTGAGATTGCTTATCAGTCTATTGTTGACTCTGCAGAATCCAGTTCAACTCCTCTTTCGCCGGAAGAGTTGGATGGTGATGTGGCTCCGGCTTGGACACTTAGTTCAGTTCTTCTTCGGCCCAGGATTTCCTTGATACCACTCTTCCATCTGAAGAGGCCATCCTGGAAGCCATGACTGGTATAGATATACCGTGGGATGATTTGCATCATCGGTCTTATTTTTTACATGACTTGAGCGAAGTTGAAACAAGTTTTCCAAGTCATCCGTCTCCTGGTCCTGTTCACCCAGTCTTGAACCCTTTAGCACCAACACAGGTTTATGTTGAAGGGAACATGGCTGTGATTTCTCCTACTATCCTAGTGAACATTTCCAGGGATCCCAATATTATTGAGAATGTCTTCATCGGAGCTGAATGTTCCCGTGAAGAGATTCAAATTTACACCGAGCTCTTTAAAGAGTATAGGGATGTATTCGCTTGGTCTTATGAGGAAATTCCTGGTATAGATCCATCTATTGTCCAACATGAGATCAAGACTTATGAAAATGTTAAGCCGGTGAGGCAAAAACTTCGTCCGGTCAATCCTAGGAAGGCAGCAGCTATCAAAGCTGAGGTTGAGAAGCTACTTAAGGCGGGATTCATTTTCCCTGTTCCGTTCACTGAATGGGTTTCAAATCCCATTCCCGTAGATAAAAAGCAAGGAACGATTCGAGTTTGCATCAATTTCAGAGACCTAAATAAAGCATGTCCTAAAGATAATTACCCCACACCATTTATCGATCAGATCATTGACGAGTGTGCCGGTAATGAGATTTTCTCCTTCATGGATGGTTTCTCCGGATATAATCAGATTACTATCCGTCCTGAAGATTAGCATAAGACTGCCTTTATTTGTCCCTGGGGTGCTTTTGCATACAAGAAGATGCCTTTTGGTCTTAAAAATGCTGGGACTACCTTTCAGCGGGCCATGTCATATGCCTTCCACGACATCAAAAAGATTATCGAGGCGTACTTGGATGATTTAGCTGCTCATTCTCGAAAGAGGATGGATCATCCTGCTCACCTCCATCAAATATTTGAAAGATGTCGTTTCTATAAGATTAGATTGAATCCGAACAAGTGCGTTTTCGCGGTTACATCCAGTTGGTTATTGGGATTCATTGTGTCTAGGGAAGGGATTAGGGTAGATCCCTTCAAGGTTGAGGCAATACTTCGGTTGCCTCCCCTGTCCTCTATCCGTCAGCTTCAAAGTCTACAAGGAAAGTCTAATTTTCTTCGGAGATTTATCGTAAATTATGCTGAAGTTACCAAGGGATTTATGAGATTGTTGAAGAAGGGAGTTCCATTTCTGTGGGATGACTATGCTCAACGCTCATTCAATGCTTTGAAGAAAGCATTGACCTCTGCTCCTTTATTGAGTCCACCTGATTATAGCAGGGATTTCCTTTTGTATCTGGCAGCAGCAGAATCTACTATTGGTATGGTTCTGGTTCAAGAGGATGATGCTCTTGCAGAGCATGTTATATACTACCTTAGTTGAGGCTTGGTAGGACCTGAAATCCGGTACACTCCAATAGAAAAACTAGCTTTAGCAGCAGTTCATGTTGTGCAGCGACTCCGGCATTACATTATTCTGCGAAAAAACTTATGTTTTGGCAGCAGCCAATCCATTTCAATTTGTCCTCAGTAGGCGAGTGATTGGGGGCAAATACAATATATGGATTGTAATTTTACAGGAATTTGATCTTGAGTTTATGTCTGCCAAGTCCAAGAAATCATTGGTTTTCATAGAATTGATCTCCGAGTTGCCCTGTGGAGAAGAGATGATCTATGATGAATCCTTTCCGAATGAACATTTGTTTCTTATCTCTTCACAGGATCCTTGGTATGGAGATATAATTGTGTATCTTCAGACTGCGAAGTTTCCCTCTACTTTTTCGAAAGATGAGCGTCATAAGCTGCGTCACTTGGCCAAGAATTATTTGATTATTGGTGATGCTTTATATCGTCGAGGGGTTGATTCAATCCTGAGATGCTGCTTAACTCTCGAAGAAGCTGAGGCTGTGCTGAATGATTCCCATAGTGGAACTTGTGGGGGTCATTTATCTGGGCTTGCTACAGCCCAAAAAATCTTGCGTGTTGGGTACTTTTGGCCCTCGATTTTCAAAGATTGTATAGAATCGGTCAAAAAGTGTCATCCGTGTCAAGTCTATACTCGAAAAATGTGTGCTCATCCAGCTCCGCTTTTTCCAGTCATTACTGTCGGTCCCTTTACAAAGTGGGGTATTAATTATACTACTTGTAACCCGCCTTCGGCTAAAGGTCACAAGTACGTTATTATAGCAGTAGACTACTTTACGAAGTGGGTCGAGGCTATGCCTACTTTTGGGAACGATGGTGAGACTGCAGCTCTTTTTCTTTTCAACCAGGTTATTGCTCGTTTTGGTATTCCTAGAGAGATTGTCACTGATCATGGCATTCATTTTCAGAATAGTATGATGGCTGATTTGGCTCTCAAATTGGGTTTCCGGCAGGAGCATTCATCTCCATATTATCCTCAAGCCAATGGGCAAGTGGAAGCCGTGAATAAATCCTTGAAGACAATTCTTCAAAGGACAATTGATGAAGCTAGATCCAACTGCAATATTATGCTATATCCTGCACTTTGGGCATACAGGACGTCAGTAAAAATTGCAAATGGCTTTACTCCGTTTGAGCTAATGCACGGGGTGGAATCCGTATTTCCTATTGAATGCGAGATTCCTTCTCTTAAGTTAGCTATTGAACTTCTTCCTGACACTTATAGTTTGGTAGAACGGCTTCTTCATCTGGAACATCTCGATGAGCAGCGTTGGGATGCCGCCACGATGAATGAAGCACATAAAAACCGAGTTAAAGTTCAGTACGATAAGGAGGTCAAGCCTAGGGTCTTTTCGGAAGGTGACCTTGTTTTGGTCTATGCCCAAGAAAAAGATGCCCTGGGGGCAGGAAAGTTTAAGTCTATGTGGTATGGCCCCTATATCGTTAAAAAAGTCCTTAAGAAAGGAGCATATACCTTGGTTGATTTCGAAGGGAACGAGTTGCCGGAACCCCGAAATGGGCTCTATTTGAAGAAGTATTATGCCTAGGCTTCGGCCTGGCATGTTGCTTTTGTATATAGTAGTTTTTGCTTTGTACATATCTGGTTGATTTTCGATCTTTGATGAGTTGGTGATGTTTTTTATCTGCTTTGGCAGGTTGTGTTGGATGTCATGAGTCATTTTGGTTTCGCCGATGGTGCTAGTAGACACACCCGGAACTTAGCTTCCGCGGCTTGGGTGCTTCATTATCCTTACGGTCAACTGTTAGTATCAAGAGGGGTCTGCATTGGTCCTGATTCCAATAATATAGCAGAATACACTGCAGTTGTTTATCTACTCTCGGAGGTAAAATCTTTGGGTGTTGATTCGTTGGTAGTTTTCTTGGACTCTCAGCTGGTGGTGTCACAATTGAACAATACTTATCGGGTTCGAGATCCATTTTTATTACGGTTGTTCTTGAGGGTACGTTTGTTACAAAGATCATTTCATTTTTTAACTTTCATTCATATTCCTCGAGCTGACAATTGGTTGGCTGACTCATTAGCTAATCAGGCACTGGATTGGCATATCAATCATTCCATACAATAAAATTTAATCATCAAAAACATCATACATTTTGATACATTTATCACATCACATCAAACATCACTGTATATATATCATCATAGTGGTAAAAAACTTTACAAAATTTGGATCCATAGCGTCATACAAAATTTGGGCTTATGCCCGATCATGTTCAGTCTCAAAAAATATACAGTCATCTGATACATAATATCTATCTACTCCTGAGGTCCCTGCCCAGAAGTCGTGTTCCTATAGAACATGATCGCGGTGGCAACTCGGCGGAATAACCGTACCCAGTCTCGGGGCACTCCTACCACCCGTCTCTAGACGGCTTCCGGTAGATCCTCCACGGCAGCCATAGGTATTTGGCGGGTTAACCCCTCCAAGTTCCTTTGTACAGCCTGGAGGGTCCTGTCTAAATCCATTGGATCTTCTTCGCCCCTGCGACGCTTGTGGCGCGGGAAACCCTCAGGTCGAACTGGTCCAATATCTGTATCATGATCATATTTACATTTTCAGTCATTATGAATCCAGTCAAAAACATGTTTGTTTTTCATTTTTTCATAAATATTTGAAAAAATCCAAAAAAATTATATAAGTCAAATTTTTTTTGCAAACTTACCGACTGTGCCCTATGCTGTGCCTGGTGGAAGAACAAGATCTGGATCTCCACTAAAGTCCATCTCGGCATAGGGATAGTCGTCCACAGCGATGATTTTTTCTCCCCACCAAAGGAAGAACTCATCATCCCAAGCGGTTCGGGGAACTTCACTTCCCCCTAATCTCTTCATCATGTCTGCCCAACGGGCAATTCTTGGATCTCTAGGGCTGTTGATGGTAGAGATGACTCTGGGTCTCAATGCTGGCATCTTCTAGAAGAAGAATGTCATCAAAATTGTACCGTATCCAAAGTGTTTTGTCTTTTCTTGGCGGATTGAGGTCAATTGTTGCTTCATGTTCAGTAAAAGGGTTTTGCACCAATCATATACATGAGTCAAGCATTCCATTGCTATGCTCATTTGCGTCCTGGACGCCTGATGTAGGGAGGCAGATCCTGCCACTCTGCCAATGGTGAAAAGGAGGATTTTCATGTGCAAATCCCTTAAATCTTTAATTGCAATTTGAGTTCCAACTTTCTTGGAACCCTCTACGCAATACACGTGGACGTAATCTTCCACGGTTAGCCCTCCCAGGGGCTTCCTATGCAAGTCTACTGGTTCTCCCCTCCGGGAGAGTCCAGTGATAAAATATATGTCTTCCACTTCAATGCGTACTAGCATCTGATCTATCATAAAGCAGTCCTCTTCCGGTTCCCAATAATTCACGAGCATTTCTAGCAACTGGACATTGCTTTTCATATTTGGCATTTTGAAAAATTTGAGCAATCCGCAATTCCGAAGAATATTTTGCGATGCTCGATCTTGCATGACTTCTTGATCAATTGCACTGTGTTCACGCTCTCTCCATGAGATTTTTATCCTGTCAAATTTCAATAAATCCTTCATTAGCCACGCATTTTTCATTTTGGCCTACGCATACGTGGCTTTCTTTATGCACAGTCGCGTGTATACGCGACTTTACCGTTACCAACCCGCGTATGCGCAAGGCCGTGTTTTTTAGCAAGGGTTTCTGTGGTGAAAATAATTGAATTTTAATTTATAAACGGACAAAATGATTTGAAAGGATGATTGAGGAGCTTACCTGAAAAATTCGGTGCGATTTGACGGTTGGTTGCTCCTGATTTGACGAAAGAAGTTTTTTGCTCCAGAGCACCTTTTTCAAATCAGCAATGTAATAATGAACCAAATATGAGGTAATTTGTCTATTTATGGCTAAAAAGTTGAAAATTTTCGCTAAAATTTGTTATGCTTATTTTTTCAATCTATCTTAAGCTGCATAACCCGGATGCTTGGAAGTGCCCAGTTTGGTATGTTTTCAGGTACATTTTGACGAATTTGAGATTTTTCCCGGTTCTTTTTTATCCATGATTTCTGACTCGTCACGGCAGGTATAAGATCTTCACTGGCATATAGGTTAGGTAAATCACTTTCCGCTGCATCTTGCATACTAGCCTCCATACTGATCACTTGCCATAGGGTCGATCCCATTAGGTCATGACTATTACACCCATTTCACTCGCCGATTATTCAATCATGACTTGGTGGTAGAGCCTTCCTTTACATGGGCTTCCTAGTTAGTTCCTCGCTATCACTTGTTGCCCATGCTGCGTTTTATGTAGGCTCGGGAGTCCTCTTTAGTCCCGCCATGACTTATGTGTTGAAGCTTCATTCTTCTTCTTCCTCACTATCATTTTTTTGGCTTTTACCCTAGAGGCTCCCTGGTGTTGTTGAGTTGTATTACTGCATTGCATATTGGCTACTTGTTTATCCTGGCCTTTAGCCGGCTTCATTTGGACTCAATGTTTAAGCCAAATTTTGACCTTGACTGTCTGTACAAGTTAACCATTGCATGCACTTAGCTATCACGACTTGACACCCTCTTTACCCATGGATGGAACATTCCTCTGAGTATCGCTTACCAGTTTCCGCCACCTTGCATTGAGCATAGGATCGTTCCAATCCCAGGAACTAGTGCATCTGTTTCTTGATACTCGTTCTATCCATTGTACCATAGCATTCTTTTATTCTTTTTCAGGCTTATTATATGAAAAAGACAAAAAAATCAAATATAACAAAAAGAGCGGGAACGAGATGTATCTTCGTTATTTTGATGGCAGTACAAAGTCAGTTTGTCGCCCTTGAACAAAGCACATATACTTATATATATTTCCTTCATTTGGGATGGTTCTAGTTTGACCTAGGTTCGGCCTTTACCATGTTTCACTTGTCAGTTCTCCCCCGGTTGGTTATCTCTTCCAATCATATGGAGAGTTTGTTTTGCCTCCTGCAAGACAGACTTATACAGTGTCACTTTTTACTGCCATGGTCATCACAGAGTCGTGCTTTTGTTCAAGGAAAGTCTAGCCTGAGTCGGCCATTCTGCGGTGTCTCTTGACTCATTATTCAGTCGGCCTTCCCGGTCTTGTCAGTATCATGTTCTATCACATCAGATGTTTTGGTCTTCTGCTCGTGCTAGTTTGAGAAGGTCCCCATTGACTTCTTGCTGGCGGGTTTGTCTCTTATCGACTACGACACATTGCTCTGAGAGAAAACCTAGAGCCGCACCCTGGCCCTATTTTCATCATTGATAGGTGACCTTGTGCTCAGTATTTGATCATCATTATGGGTCTTTGACTGAGTGGTTTCCCCTGTGTTCGACGTCATCATACATTATCACACTTGGGATTCGTGCAGTACCTTGATTTCCATTTGACCCTATCATTGGATTTCTCGCCTCTGTGTCAGCTTTCATTATTGGTTGCTTTAGAGGGTTTCTTCTATGCACTAGCTTCATCTTGTGCATGTCAGAAACATACTTCGGTTTTGGTTCCGTCACTCTACTTCATCCGATTCCTTCCAAATCTTGGCCTGCGGGTTACACTCGCGCTGGCCTGATGTAGGATGCCTTAATGCCTTCCTTCCAGCAGATATTTTCCCATCGACTCCGACTCATTGCTCTGGGAATAGGGTGTAGAGTCTTTTTGTCAGTACCTTAGGGTTTGCAGTCATCAGTGGCAGACTCTTCGCTATTGACAGTGGGGATTCATCATTGCCTCCTGATTGGTAGATTCTTTCAAGTGTTCGACTTCAATCCATTCATTCGAACTTGTCAGATTGTACTGGGGCACCTTGACGCTCATTTTCATTATTGGTGGGTTGTCTCGCGTTGGTTAATGGTATACATCATTGATCGGTAATTCAACGATTTCTCACATGGTCGACTTCAGCTCATTTATTCTCATTGTGTAGAATTGTGCCATAGTGATCGGTGAAGACCTCGGGTTGCATCAGCATTTCTCGGTTCACTTTTGACAGTCCATTCAGTTTCTGCCAGTGATGCCGTCTACCCTTATATGTTGCAGTTCAGTACAGCAGCATCTTATATGTTGGCTCCCGAGTTGCGTGATTGTACCGTTTTTTCCACCTCTTATGATTCGGTACTTGGAGATTCAGTTACTTATATGATCAGACATCCAGTTGCACCATATTTGATCAGCTTTCTATATGTGATACTTGGACATTGATTCAGACTTATATTTCCGGGCCATGCTCAGATGATTCATTGTGTACTTTCAGTTCAGCTATACTTGTATACATGTTGGATCTATTCAGTACTTTCTATATGATGTATTTTTGACTGAGCATGGGTATGCCCGCCTCAGCATGAGTTGACTCTCTGTTTTCTTTCATTGGTTTTTGGCAGGCTGAAATTTGGTGAAGTCCTCTCTTGTCCTTGCGAAGTTCTTCTATGTGCATAATACATTTCGGCCATCATGTACCCCTTCTGACCTCATATATTAGGGGGCATCTATTATAGCATCATTTCTCACCTTCATATGATTCATGATTGCTTTTATGGCTTTGGGCACCCATTCCTACAGACTTGGACAAAATTCACTAAAAAACAGTGTAAAAATCCCCATATGCGGTTATGCCCAGACTTTTCCGCGTGTATACGCGAGTCCACATGCAATTTTCTGCGTATGCCATTAAAATCATTAAAAATATATATAAAAAATCCCTATTTTCGGGCTGGGTTGATGGTTACTCTGGTAGTTCAACCACCCTAGCACGTGGCCAACTGTTTCCAACTGTTGAAACTACTTTGAGGGAGTATAAAAGCCCCTCATGTGCATGGCCTAAGGGAGAGAGAAATTATTGATATTATACTCTGTTGGAATCCTCTATCCAAGTCTGACTTCCCGTGCCTCCTGCACTTCCCAGTTCATTACAGGAAACCCTTGTTTCCTGGAGATGCTCATCTCCCTATATGTCATCTCGTATGCACCAGTTCGGAAGGAATCTTAGTGAGGAAAGGGCAGGACATATCTGGACGACGGTCTTCTCGAAGATCGTGGAAGGATTCAGGTGATCTCTCCACTTGTTATTTCTGTACATGCTATTTATAATACAGAAGAACCATCTTGTTCCCAAAATATACGTGTTAGTGTCCGTTTGCATATATGAGAATATTGTTATTTAAGCATTTATTATGGTTTATCTAATGTTTCATATGGATTTCACTAACATTTAGAGTAGATATATGTTGTGCAAACAGTTCTTCGTGCTTGTTTCTTCTTGTCTTTCAGGTTAAGAAGGAAGAAGGGTTGCTGGGGGTTTGGACCCCGCGGGATCTGCTTCAACCGTAGGACCTACGGGTAAGTTCCTCGATCTGCTCTATTTAGTTTTTCATGAACATGTATGGTTGTGTGAGTCCTTCTTGAGTAGCATGCCCTGCTCTGTGGAGGTTGTGGAGGTTCCTTCATCATCTCAGCCATCCACTGCCATCCCTCCATCTTAGCCTACTGTACATTCACCATCATCATATCATTCATTAGGGGAATTTTGAGGTCTAAAATGGGCCTCCTAAGAAAAATGTACAACCAAAATAAACTTTATAAGAACCAATAGGATTCAAGATGATGATGTCAACCATGGATGATGATTCACCATTTTTTAAGTAAAAGGGTAAAAATATTAAAAAATAATAAAATGATAAAACTACTTTTTCAACTCGTATTTTCAACTTATCTCCCAAAGTTTTTACTCAAATTTAGAGCGGGAGTACTTGTTGGATGCAAAATTTAATTGCTCATCCAAAGAGTACCCATGTTGCATACTTTTGATGGACCCTACTATGCAAAAAATGAGAAATACATGAAAAAGAATAATTGCAATCACGTTTTCCATGTATTTCTCATTTTTCGTGTAGTAGGGTCCATCAAAAGAATCCAACATGGCTGCTCCTTGGATGAAGAATTAAATTTTTCATCCAACAAGTACTTCCACTCAAAAGTTTAGTAAAGACTTTGGGAGATAAGTTGAAAATACGAATTGAAAAAGTAATTTTTTCTTTTTTCCCCTCTAAAATTTGATGATGTCATCAAATCTTACTTTATTATTTCCACTATTATTTTATAATTTCCTTAGGAGACCCATTTTAGACCTCAAATTCCCCTAATGCCTTTTCATCCACTTCACCACCATTATCTTCATCCCACACTGAGGTAGAGAGGGCTAATATGGTTGAGGTTGAGCCATTTTCAAAAACCTACCAGAGAGGCCATAGGCATGTGTTTTCTCCACACATAGTGGGAGGGGCCATGTACTCTACATCAACACAATAGGTGGACAAGGGTTAAGAAAAGGTCATTGATGCACTCATTCATGATGAGGAGGAAAATCATGAAACTGAGCAATAATTTCAGATTGTTGACATAGATGAGGATGAAGATGAAAAAATCAAAAATTATGTTATCAAAGAAAAAGATTCCAAGATTAGGGAGCTCTAAAATAATCTTGACACAACAAGATATGTAATACACTTCCTTGAGCAAGAAAATGACCGATCAAAAACCAAACAAGTCATTGATGAGGTTAAGTGTGTCACTGCTCAAAGGGAGGTTCATAAGGCCAAAGTCATGCTAGATGAAACACTGGAGAGGTATGGCTTACTTTATCATGAATAAGAACAAGTACCAAGACAAAGACCTAGAACCAGAGGGTTGAGAAAAGCTCTAGCTCTAGAGAGACAAAGGGAAGCTGAGCTAGCTGACCAGCTAACCCTAAATGAGAAGCTTACTATAGAGATAAACAAGAATAGGGAGCCGTGGCTTGCTAGAGCCAATCAACACTTGGAGAAGCTACTAGCAAAGGAAAATAAGTATAATGACTTGTTAAGGTGGAAAGTCAAACGTCAGGCATGGAAGAAGAAAATTGCATTGGCTAAGTTCAAAAGCTCCAATGCCAAAATTGAAGCTCTCACTCATCAAGAGGAGAAGGACAGGTTGTAAATACTTTCTGAGGCTTCGCTCCAAGCCTAGCCACATCATCATCACCCTTTCCACAAATTTTGAGGCAAGTTGCAACATTTTTTTCAAAGCTGTACATGACTGTGTTTTTCTGCAAATGCAAATATCAGAAAAATGGTCATAAGCACAGTGCCCTTGCCATTGTGTTTATGTTTGGGGCACTTTTTGAGAGAAATAAAAATACCATGATATTTGTAATGACATATACATCTATAAAAACCACTTTTACAATCTTGATTGGCAGTTTCAGGAGGTGAAAAGGGAAAAAAACCACCAAAAAAAATGTTTCTGCCCCTGTTTTTGCCTAGGCACTGCACTTATACCAGTCTTGGGAGATTGAATTTTTTAGGGTTCAAATCAGCACCATTTTCAGAACTGGATGCATATTCAGAAAGAGTACATGATAAGATTTCCAGCAAGCTATCCTTGGCCCAATTTGGACACCCAAAAGGCCTCCAATAGCGGCGTTGAACATAGAGGGTGATTATGACACAACAAGGGCGCTTATGATAGGAAAATGGCGCTTATGCGAGTTTACTCATTTTTTTTTTCACTATAATTTTTTGTTTTACCTCAAGAAATGATTTTAATATCAATGTAATTCATCATGTTAAATTTAATTATGTAAAATATAAGTTATCTAGGGGTATATTCATTAGGTAAGCTTATCCTTTAGTCAAAGATGAATCAGTTTGAATGTAATGAGGAGTGAGTCACTTGGACCATCCTACACTTCAGCTATCAGTTTAGGATTTTGTGGATTACTTCCTCACCTCATGGATTCGACCCCTGAGGATGAGTGAAGGGTGTTTTGATGTCTATATCTTCTCTTTATTTACTCTTATCAAGGGTTGGAATCAGTTTGTATGTTTTCTAGTTAATCAAGGAACTATTGCACTCAATTTGGCCAGCTAATAAAGAGGAGTTGCAGCTAATTTATGGGATACTTGTGGTATTGATGCCTATCATTTTATTTTCTTCAGTTTCATATGTTAGAGATTATTTTATTCATGTTCTCTTCATTTCTATGGTATGATCTTCTTTCAAGTTAGATAATCAGAATACATGCTTGTACATGCTCTGTTTTGGGAAATTGATCATAGTTTGTCCATTTTCATCTCTCTAAGAAGAGTACATCTCTTATGCTCTTCCTAGATTTATTTTAGTCTCAACACCATTTCATCACAATCATATTCAAGTGATATGTCTTGTGCCTACCTTTCCCCATTGATCCCTGCAACCCTATCTCATTTTCCCTGACTGTTGTAGAGGCAAATCCCCTCTGTGGACAAAGGTGATCCCTACTAGCCCAGATCAGGTCTAGAAACAGTCGTATCACACTAAGTTGCAAGTTCCTAATTGCAATAGTGATTCAGGAGCATCGGAACTGGCCAGCAATGTGGAAAATTGTCCACATGTTGTGGCTTGACTGGGTAAATTTCATTACTATTTGTTCAAATCCAGTTTACTGAGGAGGTCGATTTCACAAATAATTAGTTATTATTGTAATAAGTGTGTCTATCTTATTGATAAGATTTGTTATAAAAGGTGTGTGTGAGCGCTAATAGATAGGAGATTTATTTGTTAGAATTTTTAAAATTAGAAGATTATGTATCGATTTGTTAGTAGAGTTAAGGAGAGACAGTTGTAATAAACGAAGAGATTTTTCTTCGTGGAGAGTTAGTTTTTGAATGTATGTGATTTGGTAGAGCGAAAAAAAACTCAGATTTACAACAGAGTGTGGGTTTTGTGTAGAAAAGAAACAGAGATTTGTGGAGAGGACTATGTGATAATAAAACATAGGTTTTCTCCTTATGAAACTAGGCGAGAGTGAACTCTGTTTTTTTTTTAATATTATAAATAAAACTTGTTTATCTCTTTGTGTGATGTGCATGGAATCTGAGTTGTATTATATGTGAATTTGTTTGAATTTGTAATAGTATGGCGTGTTTAAAATTTGAATTATAAGAATCCACTGATTGGGGAAATTGGGTGTGTCAAAATTAGCGTAGAAGATAGTGTTTTAACACAGAGACACAATCTAAAAGACTGACAATTCTCTTTGGGAGGAATTAGTTAATTCATAATTAAATCTTTTCCGAATTACATCGGATCCGAATGCTTCGGAACGGTAGTGTATAATTCGATGATAGATTTAATAACACTCTGTTGAAAATCTCCGATTCCGATAAATCGGATCGGCGCTGTAGCCATTAACAGCTCAGCATTCAAATCAGTTAAATTGTTTGTTGTGGAATCGCGTCGGAAGTTGTATATAACATATATATGTTATAATGGTGTGACCGCCGATTTGAAAAATGCATTTGTGTTGGATCGGATCATCAGGCAGTCAATATACACATATATTCTAACCTGTGGTAATTGGCCAGATGCGAATATATCGCGTCCAAGACCAGAACAAATGGGTAACACAAATCTCTTATGATATACAGGAATTCCACAGGTTGCAATTGATTCGATGTCATGTCAAAATTTCTGGGCGTTGACATGTGAGCGTTCTAACGCAGATTTAAAAGGATTTGGTATCATTTTTATTGCGATCAGATGCAATATATATGCGCCTCAAATTTTGTTAAAGAATGTGTTTTTTTTTAAAACGTTGTTCCATTTTGTATTAGTATTATGTTGGCTGCGCTCTCCTTGATTTCTCAGGAGATTTGATTCGGGTGTTTTGAAAACAAAGGCTCCTATTTGTTTTGTTAATCTGTTATTGTAATCTTTTTGAGTTGCGCCCAGTAGTTGGTGCATCATTTTGGTATCAGAGCCAAAGAGACACGTTTTTGCAGCAAAGATGCCGCCAAGGAGAGGAGTTGGTCGAGGAATTGGTCGAGGGAGACTAGAACTAAATGCAGTCCTGTTAGAAGAAGTGCGAAGACTGCGTGAACGAATGGAGACAATGGAAATATCCCAGAGAAGAGCACCTGATGAGGGAGCTGAAAGTTCTTCAGAAGAATCTGAGGAAGAGGTAGAAGCAGAAGAAGAGAATGAAAATGTTAAATTCATGAAGATGCTGGCGAAGGTTGGAATCAAACCCAAAGTGGAGATTCCTATGTATGAAGGGAGTCTGAATGCCGAGGAGCTCATGGATTGGATCAGATCCATAGATCAGTACTTCGACTATGAAGATATTGAAGAAAATAAAAGGGTAAAATTTGCAGTCACTAGATTGAAAGGTCACGCAGCCATCTGGTGGGACGAGTTACAGACATCAAAAACGAGAAAGGGGAAATCTAAGATCAAGCAGTGGGATAAAATGGTAAGCAAACTGAAAGCCAAGTTTTTGCCTAAAGACTGTCATTTGAATCTTTTTAAGCAGATGCAAAATCTGAAGCAGAAAGGAATGTCTGTTAAAGAATATACTGAAGAATTTTACAGGTTAAGCATCAGAACAGGGCATGTAGAAGATGATTTGGAGAAAGTAGCCAGATATGTTAATGGGCTAAGTTATGAGATCCAAGATGAGATTAGCCTGTTAATTTTGAAAACTGTTGAAGATGCCTATCAAGCAAGTTTGAAAGCAGAGGAGAAAATACTAAGGAAATAGAGTCAAAGAAACAGAGGAAAGAGCTCAGCAAGAGGTAGAGGAGCTGCCAAATCCAGAGGAACACAACATTAGTTTGAAGCAGGAAGTTCAAGCAGCAGATCACCACAGATGGGTGAATCTAGTAGAGGGAGATTCGCGCCCAGAGGAAGAGGGCGAGGAAGATATGTTAGGTGTTATACTTGTGGAGAATGGGGACATATGTCACGGGACTGTCCTCATAACAAATCAGCAAGCCAGAGGGGTGCAAATGTGGCTGAGGCGGAGCCGGAACCACCTCGACTTGTAGAGAAGGAAGAACCATCGGAAGAAGGTGAATCATTGCTGCTCAGAAGAACTTTTTTGAGATCAGAAAAAGAGATTGGAGAACCTGCGCAAAGAAAGAACTTGTTCAGGACTACATGAAAAGCAAAGGGTAAGTGTTGTAAGGTTATAATTGATAGCGGGAGTATTGACAATCTTGTGTCTACAGAGATGGTGGAAAAGCTTGGGTTAACAAGGAAAGCACATCCTGCACCTTACAAAGTATCTTTGCTTCAGAAGGGTCATCAAATCATCGTGACAGAACAGTGTAATGTGGAAATGCAGATTGGCACATACAGAGATGTGATTTTATGTGACATAATGCCCATGGATGTATGTCACGTGTTATTGGGGAGACCATGGCAATTTGACCGAAAGGCGATTCATGATGGAAGAAGAAATACATACACCATAGAAAAGGATGGAGTTAAACATACGTTGCTACCAGTGAAGAATGATGCTGATAAAGAGCTGCCTGAAAATAGTATTATGTTGATGAGTGGTAAAGAACTACTACAGGAGGTTGATAAAAGCGAAGAGGTGCATTTCGCTATCGTGGGAAGGCCAAAGGTAATTTTAACCTCCACAAATTTAAATGATTTTCCTGAAGAAATTAAATCTGTGTTAAATAATTACATGGACATCATTGTGGATGAATTGTCGAATGAATTACCACCGATTAGAAGTATAAGTCACCATATCGACTTAATACCAGGAGCAAGTCTACCTAATAGATTAAATCCTTAGGAAAATGCAGAAGTTGCAAGACAGGTTCAAGAGCTGATGGACAAGGGGCTGATTCGAGAAAGTCGGAGTCTGTGTGCTGTGCCAACGGTGCTTAGTCCGAAAAAGGGAGGAGAATGGCGCATGTGCACCGATTCCAGAGCTATCAACAAGATAACAGTTAGGTATAGATTTCCTTTGCCCAGGATGGATGATTTAATAGATTGTTTAAATGGATCCAGGTACTTTACTAAGATAGATCTGAAAAGCGGGTATCATCAAATCAGAATTCGGGAAGGTGATGAGTGGAAAACCGCTTTCAAAACCAACAGCAGACTGTATGAGTGGTTAGTGATGCCTTTTGGGCTCACTAATGCGCCCAACACATTCACGAGACTAATGAACGAGGTCTTGAAAGAATACACAGGTAAATGTGTTGTTGTTTACCTTGATGATATTCTGGTTTTCAGCAAAAGTAAAGAGGAGCATTTGGAACATTTGAAGTTAGTCTTGAAAACTCTGCAGAAAGAGAAACTACTAATCTTTTTGAAGAAATGTAGTTTCATGAAAGAGGAACTGGTATACTTGGGATTTGTGATTTCCAGAGAAGGTTTAAAAATGGATCCAGAGAAGGTACAGGCAATAAGAAACTGGCCTACTCCCAGGAGTGTATTTGAGGTAAGAAGTTTTCATGGACTTGCTAGTTTTTACCGAAAATTTATAAAGGGGTTTAGTCAAGTTTGTGCACCAATCCTTGAGACAATCAGGGAGGTAAATCAGCCATTTCGATGGACAGAGGCAACTGATAAAAGTTTTAATCTGCTGAAAAAGAAGATAACAGAAAAGCCAATTCTAGCATTGCCTAATTTTGAGAAAGTCTTTCAAGTGGAAACCGATGCAAGTGGAGAAGCAGTGGGTGCGGTGCTGAGCCAAGATCAAATACCGATAGCGTATTTCAGTGAGAAATTAAATGATGTGAAAAGGAGATATTCTTCCTATGATAAATAATTTTACGCTATTGTGCAGGCATTGAAAAAGTGGAGGCATTACTTACTGCCGAAGGAGTTCATCTTATATTCAGACAACCACGCTTTGTAGTTTATTAATAATCAGCCAAAGTTAAATCAGAAGCATGCCAAGTGGGTGGAATTTCTGCAAAGTTTCACTTTTGTAATAAAGCATAAAAGTGGTAAGTCTAATAAAGTGGCAGATGCATTGAGCAGGGTAAGTTTTCTTTTGCAAGAATTTAAAGTGAGTGTTGTAGGTTTTGATGAAATGATAGAAATGTACAAGGATGATGAGTATTTTAAAGACATCTACACAACAGTGCAGAATCCAGTGAGCCATAACAGAAGTCAATGGATGGATTACCTTATTCAAGGAGGCCTGTTATTTAAAAGCAACAAATTATGAATTCCTAAATGTTCCATGAGAGAAAACATCATTAAAGAGAAGCACAGTGGAGGATTGTCTGGCCATTTTGGACAAGACAAAACTTTCTCTCAGGTGAATGCTTTTTATTATTGGCCTAAAATGCAAACTGATATTAAAATTTTTGTTGAGAAATGTAGGGTATGTCAGTATGCCAAAGGAAGGAGTCAAAATACGGGTCTATATTAGCCATTGTCCATACCAGATCGACCATGGGATGTAGTGAGTATGGACTTTGTTTTGGGTTTACCAAAAACTCAGAGAGGAAACGATTCTATTTATGTTGTTGTAGAAAGATTTTCTAAAATGGCCCATTTTATTGCTTGTAAGAAGACTAATGATGCCACACACATAGCAAATTTATTCTTTTCAGAGATTGTAAGATTGCATGGTTTGCCTGTAAGTATTGTATCAGATCGAGACACTAAATTTGTAGGGCATTTCTAGAGGACACTTTGGAAGAAACTGGGAACTAAACTCAGTTTTAGTTCAGCTTACCATCCTCAAACGGATGGACAAACTGAAGTTGTAAACAGAAGCTTGGGGAATATATTAAGAAGTTTGGTACATCAGAATCCCAAACAGTGGGATTTGGCATTAGCCCAAGCTGAATTTTCTTACAATGACACACCAAACCGAAGCACTGGAATGAATCCATTTCAGATTGTATTTGGAATGCATCCGAGAGGAGTATATGAGCTAAGAGACTTGGGAAAACAAGAAGCCAAAAGTGCAAGTGCTAAAGATTTTTTTGAACAAATGCAGAAGCTACAGGAAGAGGTTAAAGATAAACTACAGGAACGCAGCAAGAGATACAAGCAGAGAGTAGATCTGAAAAGAAGAGAAAAAGAGTTTCAAGTGGGAGATTTAGTCATGGCATATTTGAGGAAAGAGATATTTCCTACAAAAACTTATAACAAGCTGAAAATGAAGAAAATAGGACCTTGTAAAATCAAAAGAAAGTTTTCAGCCAATGCATATGAGATTGAGTTGCCGGAAGGAGTCGGAATATCCCCCATTTTTAATATTGCAGACTTATATCCATTCAAAGAGGCAGAAACAGAGTTGCAGACTGAAGCTACAGGTGATGAAGTTCAAACTGTGGATTGGGAAGAACAGGTACCAAAAACATCCAAGAAAGAAGTTGAAGCTATTTTAGATCAAAAGATATCCAAGAAAACTCGAGGATAGACATATTTCCAGTATCTTGTCAAGTGGAAGGAGCAGCCACTGGAAGATTCCAGTTGGTTAACAGTAGCTGAACTACAGAAATATGGGATCAATCCTCAAAGTTTAGAGAACAAATTTTTTCTTCCCCGGGAGTCTGATGCAGGAGCATCGGAACTGGCCAGCAATGTGGAAAATTGTCCACATATTGTGGCTTTACTGGGTAAATTTCATTACTGTTTGTTCAAATCCAGTTTACTGAGGAGGTCAATTTCACAAATAATTAGTTATTATTGTAATAAGTGTGTCTATATTATTGATAAGATTTGTTATAACAGGTGTGTGTGACCGCTAATAGATAGGAGATTTATTTGTTAGAATTTTTAAAATTAGAAGATTATGTATCGATTTGTTAGTAGAGTTAAGGAGAGACAGTTGTAATAAACGAAGAGATTTTTCTTTGTGGAGAGTTAGTTTTTGAATGTATGTGATTTGGTAGAGTGAAAAAAAAGTCATATTTACAACAGAGTGTGGGTTTTGTGTGGAAAAGAAACAGAGATTTGTGGAGAGGACTGTGTGATAATAAAACAGAGGTTTTCTCCTTGTGAAACTGGGTGAGAGTGAACTTTGTTTTCTTTTTAATATTATAAATAAAACTTGTTTATCTCTTTGTGTGATGCGCATGGAATCTGAGTTGTACTCTATGTGAATCTGTTTGAATTTGTAATAGTATGGCGTGTTTAAAATTTGAATTATAAGAATCCACTGATTGGGCAAACTGGGTGTGTCAAAATTAGCGTAGAAGATAGTGTTTTAACACAGAGACACAGTCTAAAAGACTGACAATTCTCTTTGGGCGGAATTAGTTAATTCATAATTAAATCTTTTCCGAATTACATCGGATCCAAATGCTTAGGAACGACAGTGTATAATTCGATGATAGATTTAATAACACTCTGTTGAAAATCTCCGATTCCGATAAATCGGATCGGCGCTGTAGCCATTAACAGCTCGACATTCAAATCAGTTAAATTGTTTATTGTGGAATCGCATCGGAAGTTGTATATAACATATATATGTTATAATGGTGTGACCGCCGATTTGAAAAATGCAGTTGTGTTGGATCGGATCATCGGGCAGTCAATATACACATATATTCTAACCTGTGGTAATTGGCCAGATGCGAATATATCGCGTCCAAGACCAGAACAAATGGGTAACACAGATCTCTTATGATATACAGGAATTCCATAGGTTGCAATTGATTCGATGTCATGTCAAAATTTCTGGGCGTTGAAATGTGAGCGTTCTAACGCAGGTTTAAAAGGATTTGGTATCATTTTTATTGCGATTAGATGCAATATATATGCGCCTCAAATTCTGTTAAAGAATGTGTTTTTTTTTAAACACTATTCCATTTTGTATTAGTATTATGTTGGCTGTGCTCTCCTTGATTTCTTAGGAGATTTGATTCGGGTGTTTTGAAAACAAAGGCTCCTATTTGTTTTGTTAATCTGTTATTGTAATCTTGTTGAGTTGCGCCCAGCAATTGGTGCATCAAATAGACCAACTTGCGATGAAAGCCTACCTCAAGTCCAACGTTGTTGTTCGTAGAGAAGATGGTGCTCCCATTTCCTTGCTCCAGTAGATCACAATTCTCTCTCTCGCCGTGATCGAAAACCTGCACACACAACAAACACAACAAACACAGGCATAAACCCGATATATATGCAATTATGTATCAGTCAGAGAAGACACAACTCATGATCATAATGAAAAATACGAGTGGAACCATAACCTATAGTCGCTTATCATTAATTCATACAAAGGAAAATACAACCAGGCTTTGACGCTGAATCTTCCTTCGGCGGGTCATCAGCGGAATATGTCTCGATAAATCTTATCAGGAATGGGGACAAGCCTCTCTCTTCGATTGTCAATATCCTTGCTATGGATTTGGCACTATGAGGACTATCAAAGCTCTTGCAACATTCTTTAGGCTATGAAGGCTCTTGGAGACTAGCTTGCAAAGGGAAATAACAAGCTTATATAGATGGTGGAAGGGGAGTTCGGATCCCTACAATCATGGGATTGACCCTATCCTCAAGGAAGCTTCCATGAGAGGTGGAAAACTACTTCCTCTACATGGATATCCAAAGCCAACCTCCCAAATCAATTTAGAGACCAGTTCAGGAATTGGTTGGAGTCAATATTTCGCCATTTATTTTTAAAAAACACTCTTTATTAAGCCTAGCGCGAGTGCAACTCTAGGACAGAGCACCAATTGGCACGCCCTCTTTGGAGAATTTCCCCCATTGGCACGGGCATAACACTGGCTAGTCGTGCCAAGGATAAAAAGGTTATTTTTATGGTTTTTCATAAGGAGTTGTCTTCAGAGGAATGAAAGTCCATGTTCATGGGAATGCCATGAAAGTGTTTTCAGATCATGTCACTGCTCACAGGTCATGAAATAAGCCCTCCAATGTTTGGGATGGTGAAAAATTGCTGTGTAACACTGACCTAGCTCTCCTTGACCTAATTTCTTCATCCAATGTTTCCCCAACCAAAATCAAATTAAAAAAAAAACCCCTATATTCAATATCTAGCCTAAAAAACCTAATTTCTCTAGCCCTCCTAGCTGTGACCTTTTTGAGAGAGCCCTCTCCGACTTGATAGGGCTAGCTATCAAGTCAAAATCTTAGTTTATGGTTACGTCTGTTGGGATTCCTTTCTCAGCCTTGGGAATCTGGTGGAGTGATAACATCTTGGCACCGTTTTCGGGGAGGCGAAAAGATAAATCTTCCCTGGGAAAGAATGACAAAGTTCAGATTTGATTGTTGATGGTGAACAATGATCAGGCACAAGAAGGCCGTGCATCATTCACCTAGAGACTCCAATGTTGAAAAATCCCAAGATTCAGAATTTTCATGTCGAAACCATTTTTCAAGGACCGATAGTTTGAAGATATTCATGGTGAACTCGCTGTTGTCAAAATGGATTTGATTGCTCAAAGCTATGCTCCTATGAATCAAGCTCATATTCCTGGTTTTACGAACCGTATTCCTCATATATATTGGAAATCAGGACTATCAAATTTTAAGGGTGAAGACGGTGAGGATGCTAGTTTTCATTTGTTCAAATTTCATTTCCATATTCACAGACTAAAGATTGACTTTCCTGAAGATTGTCTAATGAAGATTTTTATGAATACCTAGGAGGAAAAAGTGAGATCATTGTATGAGAATCTACCATCTGTTAGTTTATATTCTCTAAAGGACTTTCATTTGATTTTCTTTCAACATTATAAAAGCTCTAATTCTTCCTTGTCGATGATTGATAGTTGTTGTGAGATCTTTGATAATTTCATTGAGTTTATTGAAAATTTGTATGGGGATGAAGATTGTCTAGATGATGAGATCATAGAATCCCTTCATGAATTTTCTTCCCGACAAGAATCAATAGTTTCCTCCTTGAATGAATATATCCTTGAGTCTTTATATGAGAACCCTTTCATCACCAAAAAGAATTAGTAGGTCCCTCCTTAGATGAGATAGACTGGGAACAAGAAAGAGAAGTGCCAATTCCTGATCATAAAAATGAAAATCACAAAATAAATGTAAATTTCTTTAAAAATCATTTTTCTCCTTTTTCTGAAGATGAAACAGATTAGCTCCTGAAAAAGCATGTTACAGCCCAAGAGAATGTATATTTTCAGCTCTTACAGTGTTCACACAGTCAAGAATGTGTGAGTGAAGCATCTTCCATTATTGAAAATGAAATTTTAGGTTTTAATGATGATATTCATGAGATTGATGAAGCTATAGAGGAAGTTGTTGTAAGTAAACCGATTTGTGATGATGATTTTCTGCAAGGAGATCAACTAAAAGAGATTGTTTTCTTTCATGGAGAAGATAGAGATGTCATGCTTAACAATATTGAAGAATGTTTTGTGTTCAAAGATGATTTGGAATATGAATTTGAGGAGTATGATCCTAAGAGAGACAACATGCAAGTGATAGAGTCAGAGTCTATCATGCTTTAGGAATTTGTAGCCATCACTCAGATAGGAGAAATTCATAATTCCCTATGGTCCTATGGATCAACAACCAAGTGTTCTTTCAGATCAAAAATGAAGAGTGTGCTTGTGTTTTTGCTGAATCTCAAGACAAGGTAACATTTCATATTTTTGAAGATCCTTTTACTGATTTGCTACAATTAGCAGGGAAGATGTATTTTCTTGTTTTCATGGACCAGAAGCACATTTTTAGTAGACATTTGGAGTAGCCTAATTTTTGTTTTTTCTTCCTGCTCGAGGAAAATGGGAGCATAATTTCAGTAATTAAGTAGCCATCTATTGGATTGGTTACACTGGAAGGATCATTTCACATGATTGTACATATGTTTTCAGTAGGCAGGTGGTTGTCATCAGGATCTGAAGCCCTCAAGTCTTGGTGATATGTTGCCATCAATAATTTCAGTAAGTGTTTTTCTATTTTCAGTCAGTTTTAGTCACTTTCTGTCATTGAGTTGTTAGTATTTAGTCATGTTTTCCAGTTTGAGTTCTTTTTTACCATATTGGCCCAATGGTTAGGCACTTGGTCTACGGTGTTCTTGACACCTCCAAGGAGCTTCCATCCCAAATAAGGTCAATGTTAGTGTTAGAATATTCATTCTTACATCAGTGATAAAAGTCACTCTTTTCATATTCATTTTAGGTGTTCCATTCAAAACAATTTAATCATTCCATTAGGTCATGTAAAAAATTGATTTAATGATGGTAGCCCTAGTCTCAAAATCTCACTCTCCCTCACAAATTCTCATTTGATGGCCGAAATCCATGTCCTAATAAGCATAAAAACACTTTTGAAAAGCTCATTTCACTATGTCTTATCTCAGTCAACATCAACTATGGAGTCAGGTCATTCAAGGTCCCATTAGGTCATTAGGTTTCAATTTTCAAGGTCCAAAAATGCACCATGTCATCTCAATAAGGTCAGAAAAAGGTGTGATAGTGATTCAATAAACATTTAATTATCATTTTTCGAGCATTATCAACAAGTAAATATGATATTTTAAAGTTGTAAGTATAGTTTCTAGTATGATTTTCATACTCAAATGTAATTATTTTCAAAAATTAGAATTTTTATTTATTTCATTTTTTATGTAATTTTATGCTTCTTATATGTAATAAGTAACTTCCTTAAATATTTCAACTCCAAATTCCATGCCAAACTATAAATCACCACTAAATTAAAGTGACAAGTGTCAAACTCCAACAACTTCATCTTGCAAAGATGAAAAAGTCAAAGAAAAATCATATTCAGCATGCTTTCAAAAAGTGAGAAAAAACAAAGGAAAGGTGGGTTTTTTGATGTAAATCTAAAATCACTTAGTATTTAAGACTCCAAGACATCAAATTAAAATTTATTTCCCTCTTATTTCATCTAGAAAATAATTGAGGAGAGCGAAATTTGTGATTTTCTGAGAAAAATAGAGAAAAACATAGCAGAAGGGTGCTTATCCTCTTAGAGTTGCTCTTATCCTCTTAAGCATTTCACTTATCCTCTTTGCGCTGCGCGTATGACCAGAAACGATAAAAAATTCATAAAATTTGAAAACAATCTCCACCAGACTTCAGTAGTCATTATTCACACTTCCAATCAATCAAGTAAGTGACTTTTACATCATTCTCCTCTTCATCAAAGTCATTTTGAATGTGTGAGTTTTCTAAAAGAAAATTTGGTGTCTTCTTGAATGTCAAACCCTATTTTTTATCCCTTGCACTCATAATTCCCAAAATCCCATTTCCCTTACACTCAATACCATCTGAAATTCATTCTCAAATCCCTATTATCATAATCACTATCCCTAAACTAATATTTCCCAAAACCCTAAGCCCTACATGCTATTTTGACCTAGACTCCCAAATCCTAATTCCCATCACTCTTTCACTCCTTTTCCCTTCCCCATTCCTCATATCCCTAAACACTATTTCCCATAAAATTCCCTTTCCTCGTGTCCTATCCCCAAATTCACCTTCCACACTATCACATACTTCACTAGGGTATGAACACAAGCACGCCATGGCAACAGAAGGAGAACATAACAGATCACATAGTGAGGAAGATGAAACATAGGCTAGGAGGCCACATAAAGGGGGTAGGATAATCAGACATCAACCTATCATCACTAGGGAACTTTAGGCTTCTCCAATTATAGTGACATACTTCAAACATGTTTGTTGTTATGATTTATGTGAAAAAATTCAAAGGGTTCAACATCATTCCATGTTAAATAGGCTCTTCATATCTAAACTCCATTACAACCAGGTTAACCTAGCTTGTGTCACCTTTAATATCTCAACTTCCATCATTTTAGCTACTACAGGGATCCCAATTTTTTTGAAAAGGTGGTTCAAAAAGAGTGATTTGGAAAATAAGCACTTTGAGACCTTTTTAAAACCTAGATATAAGAATGAGAAAAAGAGGATGTTTCCTTTCTCCTACCTCCTGGAGAGATTTACACCCATGATGAATATAATAATGAGGTACTTTACATGTGAAGGTAGTTTCTCAAGGCTGTATACCTATCACATCTGGCTCCTAATGCATTTCACTAGGGTAAAGATGCTCAATATGCCTTACTGCCTTTTCCGGAGTGTTGAAAAGATGTATTTTATTGCTCATAAAAGGGAGTATGAATACCAAATGAAAATTATTTTCCATCATTCCCTTATCAAAATTATTGTCCTTTACCATCTCAATGAGCTCAAAATTGGATGGGATACCTTCATAGTCCATGATATCTTCATAGATCCTCCTACTCATCATGCTCAAAATCTGCCTTCATCATCTCAGCCATCCACTTCCATCCCTCCATCTCAGCCTACAATACATTCACCGTCATCATATCAGTCCACTTCATCCACTTCACCACCATTATCTTCATCCCCCGCTGAGACTGAATCCCCTATCAGAAATGAGATATATGAGGAAGAGAGGGCTAGTATGGTTGAGGTTGAGCTATTTTTAAAAACCTACCAGAGAGGCCACAAGCATGTCTTTGCTCCAGACATACTAGGAGGGGCCATGTATTCTACATCATCACAATAGATGGAAAAGGCTAAAGAAAATGTCATTGAGGCACTCATTCATGATGAGGAGGAAAATGATGAAACTAAGAAAGAATTTCATATTTTTGACCTAAATGATGATGAATATGGAAAAATCACAAATTATTCTATCAAAGCAAAAGATTCAAAGATTAGCGAGCTCCAAACTAATCTTGACAAGGAAAGTTATGTAATACAATTCCTTGAGCAAGAAAATGACCAATTGAAAACAAAACAAGTCATTGATGAGGTTAAGTATGTCACTGCTCAAAGGGAGGCTCATAAGGCCAAAGTAATGCTATATTAAACACTTGAAAGGTATGGCTTACTTGATGATGAAGAAGAACATGTACCAAGATAGAGACCTAGAACTAGAGGGATGAAAAGAGCTCTAACTCTAGAGAGACAAAGGGAAGTTGAGCTAGCTGACTAGCTAACCCTAAATGAGCAGCTTACTATAAAGATAAATAAGAATAGGGAGCCATGGCTTGATAGATCCAATAAACACTTGGAGAAGCTTCTAGAAAAGGAAAATAAGGATAATGAGTTGTTAAGGAGGAAAGTCAAACATTAGGCACAGAAGTACAAAATTGCATTGGCCAAGCTCAAAAGAGCCAATGCCAAAATTGAAGCTCTCACTCATCAAAAGGATAAGGAAAGGTTATAAATAATTTTTGAGGCTTCACTCCAAGCCTATCCACCTCATCAACAAAATTTCCACAAATTTTGAGGAAAGTTGCAACATTTTTGTCAAAGTTGTACATGACTGTGTTTTTCTGCAAATGCAAATATCAAAAAAATGGTCATATATGTTTGGGGCACTTTTTTAGAGAAAGAAAACCAACTTGAAATTTGTAATGACATATACATCTATAAAAACCACTTGTACAAGCTCGATTTTCAGTTTCAGGAGGTGAAAAAGGAAAAAAATTGCCAAAAAAAAATGTTTCTCCCCCTGTTTTTTCCTAGGCGTTGCACTTATACTAGTCTTGGGAGATTTCATTTATGAGGGGTCAAAACCAGCACAATTTTCCAAAATGGAGGCATATTCAAAAATAAGAGAGGATAAGCCTTCCAAAAAATTATCTTGGGCCCAATTTGGATACCGAGAAGGCCTCCAAAAGTTTCCTTGAACATGGAGGGCACTTATGACACAACAAGGGTGCTTATGACAGGTGCTTATGCCAATTTACTCATTTTTTTGGGGTTTTCACTGTAATTTTTGGTTTACGTCAAGAAATGATTTTAATATCAATGTAATTCATCATGGTAAACATAATTATATAAAATATAAGTTACCTAGGGGTAGATTCATTGGGTAAACTTATCATTTAGTCAAAGATGAATCAACTTGAATGTAATGAGGAGTGAGTCACTTGGACTATCCTACACTTCAGCTATTAGTTTAGATTTTTGTGGATTCCTTCCTCACCTCATGGATTCAACCCGAGATGATGATTTAAGGTTGCTTTGATTTATATATCTTCCCTTTATTCACTCTTAGCAAGGTTTGGAATCAGTTTGTATGTTTGCTAGTTAATCAAGGAACTATTGTACTCAGTTTGGCCAACTAATAAAGAGGAGTTGCAGCTACTTTATGGGATACTTGTGGTATTTATTCCTATAATTGTCTTTTCTTTAGTTTCATATGTTATAATTTATTTTATTCATGTTCACTTCATTTCTATGGGTATGATATCTTTCAATTTAGATAATCAGAATACATGCTTGCACATGCTCTGTTTTAGGAAATTGATCATAGTTTTTCCATTTTCATCTGTCTAAGAAGAATACATTTCCTATGCTCTTCCTAGCTTTCTTTCAGTCTCAACACCATTTCATCACAATCCTCTTCAAGTGATAATCCTTGTGCCTACCTTGCCCCATTGATCCCTACAACCCTATCTCATTTTCCCTGACCTAGCTCTCCGTGACCTAATTTCTTCATCCAGTGTTTCCCCAACCAAAATCAAATTCAAAACAACCCCTTGCACTCAATATCTAGCGTAAAAAACCTAATTTATCTATCCCTCCTGACTATGACCTTTTGGAGAGAGCCCTCTCGACTTCATAGGGCTAGTTATAAAATAAAAATCTTGGTCTATGGTTACCTCTGTTGTGATTCCTTTTTCAGCCTTTGGAATATTGCGAAGTGATAATACAACCCATATCAGAGTAGGAAAATCTTTTCGTGGGGCCCCGCAAAGCACTCCTTATGAAAATGTATTCGAACTTTGTTGCCCACTTTGAACTTGTGTGGCACCTGATGTTGATCATGTCACTTCTTGTAATTAACATTGGCTCTTTACAATATGTCATGGACCCACTGGCGGACGTGCTAAATGTGCCCAATGAAGTTATTTTCCTTGTCAACTTCAAACTGGACATGAGTTGAATATTCTTTAGTAGATGAAAATGGTATGGCCACATCAATAGGACATAATTTTTGGAAACGTAGCCCCACCTGAAAGGGGATGTGGCTAATTAAGCTATGGAGAGATAAATTGTAGTTGTGATGGACATAAGGGAGGCTTTCATTCCATGTGCATGGATGCTTCGAGTTGTAGATGCACGAAATGTGTGTGATCATCCTGATGACGAATTTCAATTGGCCATCATTTTTGGGGTGGAAATCCATGGACTTAGTGAGTTTGGTATCTAGTATTGACTAGAGACTTGACAAAAATGTACAAAATAACCTATTGTCCCAATATGAGATATTGGACTATGGGATATCAAAGTTTACCCACACTCATTTGAATAAGAGCTTAGCAGTGGATTATGTTGTGATACTCTTGTTGCAGGCTGCCATAATGTCCATCTTAGAGAATTTGCTGGCAACCATAAAAACACATTCATTTCCATGCTTGGTAGAAGTAAGGCCCGACATGTAATCCATGGAGATGGATTCTCAATTTCGACTAGGAGTAGGAAGTGAAGTATATAGGTGTTTCTTCTTAATGGTCGATTTGGAAATGGCATAGGCAGTGCATGATATGATGTACTTCCCATCATGTTGTCCAAGGTTAGGCCAATATAGATACTTTTGGAGCACTGCCACTATTTTCTCTACCCCAAAATATCCATCGACCCAACTGTAGTACGCTTCCTAAATCATCTTGGAATGCTCGCTTCAAGGAAAAAAAAGGTGTCCTAGGTGGAACAAAAATGCATCATGGAGGTGAAAATTTGGAACTTTCTTTCCTTCCCGAATCATATGGTATGTCTTTCTGAATTTTGGATTTCTCTTGTAAAGCTTCGGCCACCCCGAAGTCTCATGCCCATAGGAGTCGAGCACAGTGGTTAGCACCATGATCGGTGGTAGGATGAGGCAATCTACAACATTATTGGTGCTTCATTTCTTGTACTTAATTTTCAAATGAAACCGTTGTAAGTATGTGGACCATTTCTGATGGAGATTGTTCTACAAATTTCCTTCTATTTGTATGAACTACAAGGTTCGGTGGTCTGTGTGGATGACTGTTTCCTTCCCCATAATGTAGTGCTTCCATTTTTGGTAGGCCTGCATAGTGGAATACATCGCTTTGTCATAGGTGGGATAATTTATGATAGTGTCCAAAAGCATCTCACTATGATATGCCACCAGATTCCCTTGCCGAGTAAGAACTGCACCAATAACATATTTGGAAGCATATGTCTCAATCAAACGGTTTTTGCAGGTATAGTAATGTGAGAATTGGTGCATAGAATATTTGATTCTTCAACTCCATGAATTTATTTTTTTTGGATTCAGACCAAAGGAGCTTTGCTTTCGATCCTCCGTTGGTGTCTTGACTCAAAGGACATGTGATATGAGAGAACCCCAACATGAACATGTGGTATAAGTTGGTAAGAATGAGAAAGATTTGTAGATATATTAGAGTGGTTGGGGCTAGCTAATCCCAAATGACCTGTATCTATGCTGGGTCCACATGCACACCCTTCTCATCAATGATGCACCCCATATATTCAACCTGGGTAATGAAAAAAATGCATTTTCAAAATTGGCACACAACTTGTGTTGTTGCAGAGTTTGGAGGACCCGTCGAATGTGGTGGAGGTGCTCTTCCCAACTTTGGCTGAAGATCAGGATGTCATCCAAATACACCACCACGAATGAGTTGGTGAAGGGTCACAAGATGTTTTCCATCAACCTCATGAAGGTTACAGGGGAATTAATCAACTCAAAATACATGGAAATCCATTCGAAAAGGCCCTCCTTGGATATGAAGGGAGTCTTCCACACATCAGAGGATTCGACTGGTACCTGGTGATAACTAGAATTTAAGTCAATATTTCTGAAATATTTGGCCCCCTTGAGTTGGTCCAAAAGGTCATAAATCTATGGGATTAATTACATATTCCAGACAGTGATCTTGTTCCATACCTGATATTAAATAAAAACTCTCCAAGTCCCATCCTTCTTCTACACCAACATGATCAAGCTCCCTGAGGGTGATGAACTTGGCCTGATGTGCCATTTTTGCAACAACTCCTAAATCTTCCTATTTATTTCATCTTTATCCATAACAGAGCATCGATAGATTGGTCCATTAGGTAATAATGCACCAAGGGTGATATATATTGGGTGATTTACCTAACAGTGTAGATGTACCCATGCGAGTGAGGTGAATATATCAATGTACTCCTCCACGACCTTGTCCATTTATTTCTATCGTGTGTTAGAGCCCTGTTTGGAGATCATGACCACAATATTATTCTTTCCCTAAAGGTGAATTATGAGGAAAACAAATTTCCCAGTCTAGAAAATGATATTATTGCATTTCTTCGCAGTGATCAAAGAGATGGCGGTAGGTGGTGCTACCTCTGGTATATTGTACAAATTATTTCCAAAATTAAGAATAACAGTGCGAGGCCTAGATTCATACACATCATCCTTCTTCCACAAATATGGTTGGCCTAATAATGCATCGCACACTTCAAGTGGAGAAGAATCACACAATACCTCATCTGTGAAGGGCTTGATGCTATAGGGGAGGTGACACTACTGTCTAATGCTGAGATCTCTTCCTTGGAGAAACCACCCGATGGTGTACACCTATGGGTTTGTTGTGGTTGGTATGCCCACACTCTTCATGACCTTTTCTGAAATGAGGTTCTTTTGGCTCCTGCTGTCGACAATGAACTACAGTGGGGAACCCTTCACCCACATGTGTGAGTGGAAGAGGCACTCCCCCTCCTCTGGATCTTTGGGCTCATCCTTCTGGATATTAGTGGTGGAAACAGTGGCACTAGGATCCACATCAATAATCTACTTCCCTCTGTCATTCCCCTTATCAGGTTCTGAATAAGAGTCAGAACATGCATCTGATTTGGAAGCCTTCATCTCAACCACTAATGACTTCTTGCATCGACACTCATTCGTGTTGTGAGTGGGGATCTTATCGAATTCACACCACTTTATTGTGTCCTTATTTTCCTTCGTGGAGTTGTTCTTTTCTTGTGGTGTCGTCGGGTTGTCTTGGGTCACCTTGCCTTTTATTTGTCCTTTGTTCTATGGTTTTGGGGCATCTTTCCATTGCTTTGGATTCACAGATCCAAATTTTTTCTTTTTTGTTTCAAATTCTGCTCGATCTTGAAAACATATCAATAGGTGACACTTAGCGAGAAGATTTCTAGGAACTCCATTTCATCCTGGATATATTTATGTAAACAACTGTGGTACTTGAGTACCAAATGATACTCAGAATACCCAAATTTTTGTGAAGGGAATGAAACCCATTTGTGAACTCTCAAACATCTTGTTCCCTTCCTTGCCGCAATGTTTTCCACTTTATGTATTTATCTTCATAGCCCCTAACAGGGTAATATTATTCATTGATGGTGCCTTAGAAATAATTCCAAGTGGGTGTAACTGAAAAAAAAGAGGACTCATTCTCGTCCTTTTTCTCATAGTAGGTTTCCCATAGGTCCTTAACATGGGGGAAACTTTAAGGAGTGTGAAACTAATATTTTCCCGATTGGAAAGCCATGAACTGAAAAATATACTTCGAATAAATTTAAACATCTATATAGTACGTTTGCATCTATCTCACCTTCAAATATTGGATTGTCAAAATTAACTTGTACCTTAAAAGGAGTGGTGCCTCGAGAGTGGTTACTAGATCTAGATATGTCGCCTGTGGGTAGCCATAGAAGGATCTCGGAAAATTTATTCATCATCGCGTTCCTATGTTTCTCGAGGGAATCCTTGAGTAATATTTTGAAATGATCTCTTACTCCCTTTTATTTATTTTGTTCGCCATGGGAGGTTGTCAGGGTTTGCAAGGTTTATCTTGCAAAGGTTCAACCAGACCGAGCCCTAACTCCTTATACCCTAATATCATTGGTTATGTGCGAAGAAAAATAGAGAAAGAGTTGACCGCTATGATACCACTAATCCGAGCTGGTGTAGTAATGCGATAGAATAAAATTATAAACAGAAACAAAGAGATGCAACGTAAATAAAACTTCATTTCATAAGTATCAAAGAATTGAAATATGCTTACATACAGAATGGAAATAAACTAGCTTAGGTGATGGTAACTTATCTCTAAGAAGATACGTGGTAGCTACATGCTTCTGAACTATGTTATAATGAGGCTCAAAGGCCTATTTATTATTGAGAAATTATGGAAAACCCTAAACATTAAAAAACCTAACCCTAGGATATGAATCTCCAAAATTGTGGGCCTCGTTGGGGTAAATTGGTACATCAACTTCCTGAGGTCATAAATTTGGCATACTATCTTTGTTTAATGTGCACAATACCTCATTAGTAATATCGATCGAAGGACTAAAATTTTTGACTACAAACGTTAGTTAGAGACTTATGTTTGCCCATTTTCCAAAAAAACGTCATTTAGGGCCTCAAAATGGATGCAGTAAACTTGCTACAATTAGGAAACCAAAATGCTGAAAGAAACAATGGTGGGGGTCCAAGTGGAATAGGTGGGTAACCACCAATATCCACCTAGATCATACACCTTGTAGGTGAAGGCTCGACACTCGCAGGTGAAATCCCATGAAACCTTATAGAAAAAAAAACTATTTGATCAACCACTTTCAAATATTAAGAGAAATTCCAAGACTCAAAACACCTGTGGAAAACTAGGAGCCCATAGCACTCACTAAAAATATCCTAAAGATAAAACCAGGTAAACAAATTCCAGGTATTTCCACTCTGGGTGATTAGGACCAGAAACCAAAGTACAGGAAAGAGAAGATAAGGACCTTTTGAAGATAGTTTGGGATGATGAGGGCCCAAGCCAACCAGTGAAGGTATCAGAAACATTTACACTGACCTCTAGACAATATTATGTGTTAGTGCAAGTACCCGATCTTCACAATGGTATCCTCCATAAGTACTATGAAAGTGATGTAATATCTATCTTGGGTACCACAAGTATTGCCCCCCGTAGTCACATGTGTGGTCCCTAGGATAGGCAAGTAAGGTCACCAACTTGTAATTACAAGTTGGGGAAAATATTCATGGGCACGTGATCCAACAAATAGGAGAGGGGGTATCTCTCTTTCCTTATCTTCACACGTCCTCATGCTTGATTCCTGTGTTAGAGGATTTTTCCAACACAACCTAACAATACTATATTTACACACTTAAATCAACTTATATAATTTCAGTTTTGAGTGGCCTTGGAGAGTTTACTCTCCACACACCTATTCCAAGGCCCTAAATTCCCTGGAATAATTGATGTATCTATGAAAAAAATTAAAATATAGTTCATTTTAAATTTAAGCGTTGATTTTAATTGGTTGTTATTTATGTAAAAGGTAGTTTAAGTGCAACTTATGATGTTATGATGCAAATAAATCAATAAAAAACTAGGATACATGCAAATTCAACTTATTTTTCTTCAATGAAAAGTGATTTCTACAGGGTTCTACGAGAAGCCTAACAAAAAAAAACTCTTTTATTTTTCCTTTTAAGCACTCACACATTCAATATATAGAAGAAAGACTGAAAATTCCTAGAATGAAAACTACCATAATGCATACAAGAATACCAAAATGCAATATTCTAAGAAAACCTCAAAACAAACAAATGTGATCTTTAAAAGAAAAAGCCAAAATCGACAAGCAAAGAGCAGAAAATATAAAAGAAAAGAAGACTCCTCTAAGAAAGTAAAACATTAGCCTCAAAACAAGAATTTACACATTTGTTAGAAGACAAAAAATACCAAAAAGAACTTAAAGTGAAAACCAAAGAAAAGAAAGCCAAAACAAATGTTTTTCTTTAAGTATCAAAGACCAAAAATTTTCAGAAATGAAAAACAACCATCAATTCAAGATAAAAAACAAGAAAAAGAGGCTCAAATCCCACTATTCATAAATGATCATAAAGATTAAAAGACTAATGTGAATGAGAGACTAAAATACCTTGAATTATTTGATATGAAAGACATAAAATATTCTTGAAAATAGAAAGACTTTAATGAACCAAAATCCTTTGATAATCCAAGAATTGCAATCACATTTCTCAAACAAACATGAAGAAACAAAATTAGCCAAATTCAAGGATGTAATAAGAAGAAATCAAAAGAATGGGATATAAAAAAGTTGAAGAACAAAAACATATCCAAAAAGTACAGAACAGTTATACACTTCTTGAAGAAGGTCTGAAACCCAACTTTCAATACATAAGGCTTCAAAAATCACAAATCCTAGGTTGAATTTTTTTTTTTAAAAGAGACAGAAAAAAATGACAACTTCACGATAAAATATTCTTCCAAACTTTATATCATTTCAAGAAACCAAAAGAAACAAAGTCAAACCCCCAACACAAGCTAGAAATGAAAAAAATCAATTTTTCATATATGTATGCGACTGTGTTACTACAGATCTGTGTGTATATGCAACTGCGTCTGAAGAAACTAGCGTGTACACAAGATTATTTGGCAGAAACCACATATATATGCTTTTGTATAAAATAAAAACCGCATGTAGATTGAAAAGTAGGGAAAAAATAAATATACAAACCTGATCCCGAAGACCAGGTTGACTGAACAAACTGCTAATGAGTCAAGAAGACTGGAAAAATCAAGAAAAATAAAAAACAACCTAGATCAACAAAAAAACACGCTTCTAGGAAATACTTGATGGTATTCCCTAATTGAGTCGTCAATTCTGTTGGCGAGAAAATTTCCCTAAGTTAAGGGTTGACAAACTCAAAAGAGTGAAAGAAGATAATCAATAAGAAGCACTCATGCAAGAATGCCAAACATGTGAGCTACTAAAGTTCGATTTAGAGGAGCACCCAATAGTCCTATGTTTGGTGTTGATCGTGTAGGGTCAAAACCCTCTTCTTCCTTTAGAATGAGCAGGCCATAATATATCGCAAATGAGACAGAGATTCTTTATTGATTAACAAAAAATGCTTCTGGAAAGGTACAAGTTGATCCAATCCATGATACCGACGAAAAATTACTTTGGATTCGTCCAGCTGAAGCCTCAAAGACCACCTCTCTAGCAAGTGAAAAATGATTCCATATAAGGATGAATGAGTGTCTATGCAAGGAAATAAGGGTTTCCTATAAATTGGGAGTGTAGGATTCATAGTGAAAAAACATACTTGATATGGGGATCAAAATGGCTATAATGTCCATATCCTATCTCTTGCTTGTCATTAGCCCTACCCATGAGGTGTATAAATATGACCTATAATTGGTTAATTTGGTTAGGCCACAAGCTCTTGTAGGTGGGATTTTAGTGAAACCCGTAAAGCATGCACTAAAAATAGGATATTATTTTATTTTTTCATATTTTTATTAATATACGTTGGTTCAGTATTATGGTACCTGTGTGTTTACATGCTTTTGTGTGGGCAGAGTCGCGCATGGAAATTAAAATATTATTTTTAAGTATAAGATCAAATATTCATGGGAAAGGGTTTCCCAAGGACATACAAGAGCATCAGATCTACAGGAGTGATAAATGATGCTATAAAAATATTCAAAAATCCAAGTTTAAGAAAAGGGAACAAACATTGATCCAGTTAATATCAGAATTTAGAAATATCCCAATCCAATTAAAATGAAGACATATTAGGATGTTGTAGTTCAAAGTATGATATTCCAAGATAATATCCAGTAATCAAAACAACTACATCAGTATGCAAATAAGATCATATGCCAAAAATAAGTAAATAAAATGCAACAAGTGCATTAGAATAAAATCGTATTACAATATCTTATAATTAACATCCACATCACAAGAGTAGATACTTTAACCAACCTAGTTATCAATATCAATTAGAAGCAAACAATTATCCCATGTTCAAAACAATATTGATACAACCATTATAAGGTTTGATGATATTAATTCATCTTGGAAATCCTATAAGCGTGACATTCCATCGAAGAATGAATTGGGTTGGTTACATCATTTTTCATTTCGACAATTTTTCTCATCACTCAGAGGTTCATATCATCTTGTATCATCAAATATGATACCTCCAAGAATTGGAAAAGATGTGACAACATTACAAGAAAAAAAATATGTATTAAGCCTTTTCATCGATATGCTATGAGGACAAAGAAATTCAAAAGTGGAATGAAATTTTATTAACATAATTATGTATAAATAATGTAGATAATAATTATTAACAAGAATAATTATTTATGATATGGCATGTCTAAGAAGACATAACTCCCTACAAAATGGCATTCCTGACTAGCTATATATACAAGGCCCTCATTGTATTCAATCATATCACTTTTGTACTCAAACATTATATATATTCTATGATGGATATTCTCATATTCTAGGTATTGTGAATAATTGTGTGACATTGAACTTTTGTTGATATGCGTAGCTATAATATTGGCTAAGAAATTAAGTAATGCTTCTCAAAATTATTACTTAATAATGATAAATACATAAGATTCCAAAATCACAATGTTAAACAATTATGAAAAATATTGTAGAAGGATATCGACCACTACAAATTCTATTGAAAAGATATGATGACATATTAAAGTAATGAAGGGGTCTACCTTCAATATGGATGATCAAGCATGTCACCAAACTATAACAAATTCAATGTTATTAAAGTTGTATAGAAGTTGTTTATGTATAATGTGAAAAAATCACAGTTAGACTTAACACCATGCATATCCATAGTGTTTCTTGTGCCAAAGAATAATGAATCATTGAATATGTGATATTGGCTTTGGATCACTTCAAAATACCAAAATCAACAATTTATAGCTAATTCCAATATTTTGTTTATCTAGTTTTATGAAACAAAATAATTCTCTAAGATTGACCTAATTAATTTAAATTATTATTAATTTCAAGTAAAGGAAGAAGAAACTTGGAATACATATTTCAAATAAAGGAAAGGGATACATAAATATATGGATTCCATTTTTACTCTCAAATTCCCTACCAACATTCCAAATATTAATGCACTAAATACTGAAATGATATTTAAATTACCTTTTCATTTTCCATCTTGATAATATTATAATTTTCATGAACACATGTAAACAACATCTATTTCATGTCAAATTGGTTTTGTTGGAGATAGAGAAACAAATGATTAAGGTAAATATAAGAAAGAGTACATTTTAAATGATATTGATTACCTATTAGAGATAAATTTGTGAACAAAATTGGATTACACATCAACCTAGAAATAAAACATAAATTATCTTAATATCCAAATCTAGTTAGTGGAAATAACAAGTACATCAAGTCCATCCATTCATCTCTAAGACCCATCTCTTGGTCCTTTAACCACTATAAAACATATAATAATTAAAGATAGTTGCTCAAATTATGTGATTAATTATATAATTTTGAAAAATAATGGACATAACTCTATTCAAATTGTATAATAACGTCGAAAAAACATTGTTAAAACCAATTTTCAAGGTGATACTTTTTTCATCACAAATTTGACACGTAAATCACCTTCAAGCATCCAAATGAAATAAAATAAAAATATTTAGAATTGCAACAATGAAAAATAAAAAGAAATATAAAGTAGTAGGTTCTTTAATAAATAATTGGTGTAGTTATGGTCTAGTTCTTATTAAGGGACTTTAGAAAAGGAACACGAGATCAAGAATACTTCATAATCATTCTCTTCAAATAGATGCAAAGAGATCCCATATTGTAGAGGGATCAATATAAGTATAAGGATCGTTGAAATATTTTGTTGGATAATAACACACTATATGGAAAAATAGTTACAAAATTATTGTTAAGTTATTATGCATGTTCTCATCTATATTTCTTGAAACCTCAATATTGGTATTATTATAACCTTACTCAATGTTCACAAAACCACTTCCTTTGCCTAAAAAAAATTTTAACATGTCAATTGACACCTTATTAAACTATGAGATCCCTGCATATGCTTGAGGATACACAATAGAAATTATGATAATTTATGTACTCCTAGAACATGTAAATGATAACAAAGGAAAAATTGTATATCTATTTATCACATATGACTTTAGTGTAGTATATCTAGATAGCTATCCATTAGATACCTTCACCGGATCAACAATTCAGTTTGGAAAAAGAAAGACCCTTCTTTCGAGGATAAAATCTAATCATCATATTGAATCTGCAATAAATATTCTTCCCTCCCCGAAGAATAAAAGTTCTCTATCAAAAACATAGGACTTTAGTGGTACTAGTTTAGATTACTTATATCAAGAATGCAAATGGAAAAATCAACATATTTAACTCTTACCACTTCCTAATATTACAACTATATTTGGGTATTGTAAAAACACTAAATTAGGGAAAAGGTAACCAAAATAAAGTCAATGGACAATTAAGACGCTTTTTGATAGTGCCAAATGGTTTTAAAGCTCAGTAAATAAGCCAAACCAAATATGTATATGAATTTGACAAATAAACATAATTGGAGATGAGGTGAAGTTTTATCTTCTTTTTATGAGGGAGATAATTATATTCCTAAGTGTTGTGATAGCCCATTTCACTACGTGGGTTTTAATTGTCATTATGAATTTTAAATTCATGTAAATAATGTGGAAAAAAAAGAAAAAATAATTATTGGCTAAGGAGTGGACATAGATTCAATGATCTGAGGAGGAGGAGTTGGTTGTAAGCCCAATCCAATGCATTTATTTTATCACCTATTCCCTTGATGGATTGATGTAGTTGTTTGTGCAATCATTGGAGGGTGTATCAACAACTTATAGTAAAGGAAAAAAGTCCATTCAACCTCTCAGTATTTCAGGCATTTTTTGGAAGTAAACATGTAAGGGGGAGACAATATGAAAGGTATGTGGGTGGACACATATAAATTACACAAAGAAATGGATGAAAAAAAAGGGAGGAAAAAGAGAGAAGAGGTTCGTGTGGTCTCGAACAGAGAAGGGGTCACGGGCACAATTGCATGAATTCAAATAGATGAGAAAAGGTCACTCAGAAGGAGTATGTCAGGATAGGCATTCGAGATTGTGAACTGAAATCGTATAAGGAAGGAGCTCAAGGAGAAACATAGGTGCAAGAGAGAAGAATACATTTAGAGACACTATGTTTCCATATGCTTGCGGTTTAGCGGGTGGAACACTATGTGGTCTAAATTTATTTTTGGCAAAGTGGAGACTCTATGAATTTAGATACCTATAGAGGTTTGTAGGTGGAAGTATTATGTGCACTAGATCCCTTCTGAGAAGGTGGAGACATAGGGACTATGGTTCTCTATAACAATTAGTAGGTCGATAAACTTTTGCCTTTATATTACCTGTAAGTGGGTGAAGATAGTGTGAGATATGGATACATCTGTGATCGGAATGATTAGCATTTGTGTGAATTTCCTTGAGAACTTTACTCCTTGGACATTGAATTCAGCTCGTGGGTGGTCAACTGTGAGAAATATTGAAATATAGTTAGCCTATGGTTGGGAGGAGAGTTGATGTCCCTTCCTGAGTTTCCAGTAATTCAAACTAATCATATAAGCATATGTGCTAGTGTTTCATTGTAAATAATAAATGATTTTCTTATGTGTTATAAAAATGTATGTAGCAACATTGTTGATGGAGGAATGGGTCATTCCTAGTTATGTTACAATGAAATTCCTATGTTAATTTTCTCATGGTTTTGGGAGGCTTGTATATTTTTGTGATTTTTGTTACTTTCCTAAGTTGTAGAGATATTTACATGGAGATGTATGAATGTTTAATTTTCTTAGTAAAATTGTTTACAGTATGTGAATTCCATTGTTGTCATTTCAAGGATATATAATGCTTTAAGGATATTGATTATCTTCTCTAGTAAGGAAATATTAATAGAATAAAGTATGATGTATCAGAGGGTTGGATAGAATTATTGGGATCCCTTCTATGGAAGGACACAATGCTATTGCATGTAAATTTATAGTGTAATGTTAGCCATAACCTGGTTAGTTTAAATGCTTGTTAGTGGGAATGTTAATAGCCTATTTATGTGAATTTTTTATCTATGGAAATGTTTAAAATGTTGTTGTGGGAATTGAAGTGTCATTAGTATAGGAGTTTGTGTTTTAAGTAACACTAAGCATCAAGAAAAAGTTCAAGCTAAGCCCTTGAAATCCTCATACTTTCTATGTGTTACAGGAATTCACAATTGTATCTAGGATTGTATACCTTATCATCTGGAGAGAGTGTATCCAATTTGTATGTACTTAAGACTTAATAGATGCATATAGGAGTCTAGGAATCTAGTTATTTTTGCCTTGTGCATCTTATGAAATGCACCAAATTTTAAATAAACTGAATATTCCATGGGGAAAGCAAGAAGAGGTGAAAAATTGTGTGGGGCCCACTTCGGGAACATCCATATGAAATGTTGTATAGAATATATATCCAAGATTTTGGTAATATATCTAGTTTGAAATTGTGCACTTTGTAAATGCACAAAATTTGGTAATAACCTAGATAACAAAGGAGATTGATGAACTGTGCTAAGGGGGTCAGGCTCAGTGTGACCCGTTGGTTAGGATGAGGTGGCAAGATCCATGAGGGCCTAGTGAGGCTACATGGATTCCATGTGAGAATTCCAAAGGGACATGTATTGTTTGATGTGGATAGATTTTTAATGTGGCACATTGTCAGCAAGCCACGTGGAAATTAGAAACAACCTTTTGGGGTGGTCAAGGGGTTGAATTTTGGATGACACATCACACCATCTAAGGATGCCACATAGTAGGGTGATGTAACCATGACATAATAAATACATGGATAGAAGGGTGACATGGATATTAAGTGATCCAAATGGAAAATTACATCCACCCATGGTATTTATCCATGGTATTAACACGAAAATGCTATAAAGAATGAGGCTCCCTTTGTAAAAGGAGAGATTCATCATCCAAAATGTAGTGACCAAAAGTTTATTTCATTTAATAAATGGTTTCTTCAATGGTAAGATTCCTTATGTATTCAATTCTTATTTTGAATCTTGTGTTGTTTCTTTCCTCTCCCTCTGTTCAAGTCTCCTATATCTTGGCCCCTCTCAAGATCCAGATCAGTGGAATCAAAGCTCAGTTTACATCCATGGAAATTGGGGTTGTATAAGGGTTTCAAGGGTGGAATAATTATGTTCCTACCATAAATTCTTATCGCAACTACCATGGTGTGCAATAAATGCAAGTACCACCAAGGTTTCTAATTTCTACTCTAAGTACTCCTTGAGGTTGAAATTATTTCTTTCACCTCTGTTTTTGTTTTCTGTTTTTACATTTATATTTAAATTTTAGGAAAATATGGAGTTGTAACCTCTTCATATATTCGATTGATGCTTCCTATTGAAAGGGGAGGAAACATCCAGTTACTAAGAAATTTTGGATACTAAAGAAACAATGGTTATTAATATGAGCATTGAAAGTATTTTCAGTTGCTCTTAAGAGGAATCGTTTTCTGCGACAATGGATCTAGACATTGGTGGGACATTTGAAAGAAGGGAACAATAAAAACAACATAAAATGAGGATGATGGCTGGGGGTGCTTTTGACATGTTGAACGGGAAACCCCATCATTAATGGCTAGTGCTACAAAGCTAATTAGGAGTGTAAAAAAAAAATGATTGGTAAATTGCAGAATTGGATGGAATGTAAATGTAACACCCTCTCCCCACATCTACCCAAGTATCCTTCCAATTGAAGTAAACATGTGATGATAGGCTATTAATATGAGATTAAACCTCCTAGATGACCTTAAGGAAGTGGAATTGATGAAAACCTGACAAACAAGCCTTAAACAATAGCAACAATACATCCAACAAGTAACCTAACCACCCAAACCCCTGAACCTTGAGGGGGAAATGATTTTTGACCCTTTTGAGACTTATCCGTGGACATGTAAGGGCAAGGAAGTGGCTAGAAGCCTATAGGAATGGTAATGCAAAAACAAGGTCGTGCCAAGGGCCCCAAAAAGTCAATTTTGTGCCTGCAACTCTAGGATTTGTGCCACCCTTTTAGCCCCAGAGCCCACGTCACTGCACATAACTTCATGAAACTTTAGGAGAGGATAAATAAAATTAAAAAAATGTACGAAATGAATCACATCATTAGGAACTCATTCGGACCCCTCCTATCCATGACAGGAATTTCATCAAACATGTCACAAACATTGCATCTACAGGTGTAAACAAAATTTTATACATAAGGGTCTCATACTTATCTGAGCATCTCTAATAATACTTGCTCCCTTATATCATCAAATTAAATACAATCTGTTTGACCATAAATACATTTTGCATTCATTTACAAGTAAAAAAATGGATAGAGGCATACATCATCACCGATAAAATACATGCTTATAACCAACATAATAACAACATAAATACCATGGATATAAGAACAATAGAATCCACAAAATAAGAAGTACATTTTTGTACGAAATACTAGAGGAATGAGCTTCTCATTATTGAGTGTAAAAACCAACAGGGGATGGGACTTCCACGTTCCACCCAACCATATATTGGCTTAGCCAAATCTCTCTTCAACCAATCGCCCCGTGCCATTTTAGTCATTAGTATTTTTCACCTGTTGATGATGACTAGTTTTTTAAGCCAAGTTTTCTAGAATTTGATCTCCAATTTGTCGAAACTGTCATCTAGAAAACACCCCTAAACAATTTTTGTCCTCCTACCTTTTCCAGTCAGCCTATGATGAGAAAAAACCTAGTTGTCAAGTCTTATCTAGTTTCAGTCATATAATCTTGTCCATGATTTTTCATAAGCTAAAGGTTATCTGTTGTCATTTACCCTCATTCCCAGGTCATTCATTATCCAAGTGTTGATAAAATGTCAGCCACCCTACCTCTGGTCATATGTCATTTCGAGATATAATCCTGCCCAAAGAAAATACTCAAAATCTGTCAAAGATCTCCCCTAATTTAGGTAGTGGCACTTTGGGGAATTCCTTTCTTGGAAAAAACATCCTGAGCCAGAATACTTTGTTTAATACCATCCAGCCCTGAATTAGCGCTTAATATTCAAAAAAAAAATATTGATACACCCATAGGTCATGCCAATAAGAGGTCTATATGTCTCAGTAGTACATGTTTCAAAACCCAAACTGATATAATGTTGATCTACAGTGTTTCAGTGTCTCTTTCAGAATCAGAGATGCACAAGTATTCCAGAAGACATCGTCAAACTTAAGATAAGAAGACAACTGCTTCTCATGTTGTTTTGAGCCTATGATAAGAATACTAGTCAGAGAGAAAATTCAATAAACCTCTGCAAACACAGTCAATAAAGGTTAGTAAGAAATGACTAGCAAGAAAATACACTACAAATACAAGTCATGTGGCTCTTGGTTTAAAATATTCACAAGGATATTCTAACAACAGGATACATATCTCAGAACATGCCTCTTATAGCATATTGTCAAATTTTCACTTTATTACTTATTGTGATATACCAAGTAGAGATATGTATTACAAAGAAAGATGACACAGTTTGAGAAATGGCTAAAATGTCATGACTGTGTTAACCTCCTCCAAGCAAGAGCAGATGGTTGGGTCACATGTTGAAAACCTCCTCTAGTATAAAGAGCAAATGGTTTTGAAATACTATGTTAACCTCCTTCATTTAAAAGAAGATGGTTGGGAACATGACAAGGACCTCCTTCATTTAAAAAGTAGAGGGTCAGGAATAGAAGTAAGCCTCATTCAAAGAGCACGAGACTAACAATGTTTCGAATGAATTAAAAACTTGTTTACACCACTTCCTCCAAAAGGATGAAACAACTGATATATCAATAGTGTTTCAAAGAGTGTTTAAATAAGTTCACTGTTTAAAAGACAAAGTTGGAAATCAGTGGGAATAATTGAAGGTTTATGAGTTGAAGTCTGGTGTTAAACATAGGCCAAGCAGTGATATTATGGTGTTAAAGAAATTTTTTTTTCTTCTATCCATAAAGGTCTTCTTCAAAGAGTAATTTGATGCTAGAATGTCCAAAACTTGGAACAATCTCATCGAAATGACAAGAAGGTAGAATAGCCTTGTTTCTTAAAAATACCTTTGCAAATGAATACATAGAGTCAGTATGGATAAGGAAGGCTATATCACAATGATTGAAGTTCAAGACAACCTTCAAAGAAATAAAACATACCACAGTCATAGACAAGACCTTTTAATGTACATAAGAACAAACTCTGTTGTTTGTATATGATTTCATTAAGGGTTTTTAAAGGCCATCTCCTTGATGAAAAGATGTAGGTCAAGCCTTGGTGAGTACAAATAAATGTTTATCCACAGTCAAAGGAAAATGTTAATATAAGGTGCCTAACAGTGTTTGAAAAACTTTAACAATGGGCATAAATCAATCATCAAACACCAGAGAGTTGAATTGTCAAAGTAATTTCTAGGATTGTCAATCACCTCCTTCCAAAGAGATAGGAAAAGGATGCATCAACAATATTTGATATGGTTCTTGAAGCAATTTTCCTTTTGAAGGACATAATAGCCTTAGTATTCAACAATAGTCTCTGCATATGCATACGAAGAGGACAATTAAGAAAATGGGTCTTTATGGTATTTTAAAGGTGATATAATACTAAGGGCAGTGATTTATGTTTTTATACAACAAAAAACCTTTTCAAAAGAGCATAAACCCTTCCTAACTATGTTGCAAAGACATTGAATTTTTGTTCAAATAAAAATGAGGAAGAGACCGTTTAAAAGGCCCATTAGCAATTTCAAACCACGAAACAAATTTTCTTTAGCCTTCTCACTGGAGGAAAAAACATATTAGAGAATTTTTCAAGGTTTTCAGAGCTCAAACTCTGCGCAGCGCGCCTGTACGCTCCTAAATGAAGAAATAACACTGAGGCACGACGTGTCTGTAGATGCACGTGACGTGCCTATGCCTGCGGTCACTAGGTGCCCGAGATTGACCCGACTCCTCCTCTGCGTGGCGCTCTCTGTTGCAAATGGCCCGCTCATCCATTAGTTTTCAAAAAACTCTTTTGAACGCTGCTTCAATGATCAACAAGGTCCATAAACTTATTTTCACGGTATTTTCCTTACTTCTTGGTAAATTTTGAACTTAAAGGGTTTCTTGCTGTGGTTTTCAAAGGTACACAAATAGTGAAAAAAGAGAAGACTGATGTGCCAATTTTTAAAGTGCTCTTTGTGCTATGAAATAACTAAAAACACCCACAGTTTCTAAGAAGAAAAACATATTGTGTTTGGGGGTCTTAAAATCTGTTTGGTAAGTGTCTTAACAGTGCTTTTAAAGGAATTTTATCATCTAAAAGCACAGAGAGAAACAATGATTAGGAGATTGGGCCTTTGGTCAAAATAAAAAATAAATATGTTGCTGTGGGTATCAAGGATTAACACAGTGATAGGGGTAGGTGTTTTATCAGTTTTGAAAGAGCCCTAATTACCTTTCAAAAAGAAGTGATAACAAAGGAACAGTGTTTGAAGGGAAGGGTGTTTGTGCCAAAACAAAGGGAGATTCCTCTCAAAATAAAAACCACACACATATCTTTTTTAAACCTTTTGCTCAAACACAGTGATAAAAGTGATTTTGTTCTCATTTGACAAATACTAGTTTTGTTAGCATCAAGGAAACACAGTGACTTAGAAGGAGGAAAAGGTGTGGTGTTGGGAAACTATTTCAGAGACCATTTGAATCAGCTTGTCTTGGTCAGCCAGCAAAGAGTATCCAAAGAAAAATGCCTCCCAGGCAAGAGAGCAGAAGTGCCCCTCTCAAAAGGTATGAACCTTTTTCAACTGAGGAAGTAAATGCCCATCCTTCAGTGCTTTTTAACTTTCATGAAGTAGGATGTTTGGAGTTTTTTCAAAGGGTTCAGGAGGTGAAAATTTATCTTCCCTTGACACATCTATTTTCTTTAAGACTGCAAGGGAAACATTTTCATCTAGTAGGCTTAGACTTCAAGATTTCTCCTAGATCCATTTCCAAAGCTACCAAAATTCCATATGTCAGAGAAAAATGGTTTAAGCAGAGCTACCTAGACTCAGATCAATACAAACCCTTCCTGAAACCAGAGCATCGAGATGCATGCCGATCTATATTTCCTTTCTCCTATTTATTGACCAGCTATGCTCCCCTCATGAAGATAATCATGAAATATTTCACATTCGAAGGAAGGTTTTCCCGGGTTTATGCTTACCATGTTAGGCCACTCATGCACTTCACAAGAACCCAATTTCTAAACCTACGCTTCTTCCTCCATAGAAGAATTGAAAATATGGCTTCTACTATTCAAAAGAGACTTTCCTCTCAGCAGCCGACTTGTCTTTTCCATCATTCCCTTATCAAGATTGTCATTCTTCATCAACTTGAGAAAAAGGAAATTTCTTGGGACACTTTAATTTCACATCCCAATTTTGCCACTACTTCTTCATCCCATACATCTCCTTCACCTTCCATGCATCATCTTTCTCATTCTTCTAGTAAATCCACTCCTAAGAAACAAAAATCTCCTATGATTTATCAAGAAGAAGAGCATAGTGAGGAAGAACAACACAGTGAGGAAGAACAACATAGTGATGAAGAGGAACACAGTGAGGAAAATAAACATAGTGATAAAGAGAAAAACAATGAAGAGGATCCAAGTCAAAGGAAGCAAAGTGAAGAGGATAAAAGTGAAGAAAAACACAGTGATGAAAGGCAACAAAGTAATGAAGAAGAGCACGATGAAGAAGAGAAAAAAAAGTGAAGAGGGAAATGATGAAGAAATGAAACAGTTTGATGAGGAACATGACAGTCACAAAGAGGAAGATATTGGTATCCCTCATAGCAGCAAATATGATGAGTATGCAGCACAAAAAATTGAAGATACAGAGCCTAAAAGTCCTGAAGAAAGCAGAGACAAAAGTGAAAAAGGCAACCCTCCAAGAGATATGCAAGGTGACAGTCAAGGCATTCATGAGGAGGGTCAAAACAGTGGCAAGGATGATGAGGAGAGTAGCAAGGGCAAAGAACGAATAGAGCATGTGCTAGCTGCCTCTCCTAGGAAAGGGGCCATGCTTTCTTCTCCAAAGGTAACAAAGCCCTGAACATCAAGAAAGAAAGTGGCTCAAACTGTAACTCCAAATGTTACTAGAGCACTCCGAAGCAAAGGGAAGTTGCCCAAGAAATCCATTGTTGAATTACCAAAGAGGAGGAGGATCGAGAAGGCCACCCAAAGAAAGGGAAAAGAGAAGGAAGAAAGCATCCATGAGAAAGAGAGGGATTTTGACATAATTCAGATAAACAGTGATGACAGCGACAATAAGGCCAAAATCCTAGAATCTCTCTTGATAAATAAAGAAGAGCAAATTCATGATCTAAGAGCAGATCTAGAGAGGTCTAAAAACCTCATTCATTTTCTGCAAACACAAAACAAGCAAATGAGTGTCCACATGGCAGTGTATGAGACACAGGCTATCAAGTATCAAAAAGAGGCCTCCAAAGAAAAAATTAAGTTGGAAGAACTCATGGGCGAATTCAATGATAGTGAAGAATAATATTGGCCAAGGAGAAAGAGGCCAAGGACCATGGGACTTAGAAGAGCTTTGGAGAAACAAAAAGAGGAAGAGGCTGTCCTTTTCCAATCTTTTCATCTTACTACTTTATTCACTCAAGAGATAGAAAAAAATAGAGAGGAATGGCTTGAAAGGGTGAATTAACACTTGGAGAAGAAGTTGGAAAAGGCCAATAGAGATTTGGACCTTCAAAGAAAAATGACCGGGCACTATAAGAAGCTTAATCAATTCGCCCGACGGAAATTGAAGGCTACACAAGAAAAGCTCAAGGAGGCTCAAAATAGGTGCCCGACACCAAAAGTGAAGAAAGGCGTACCAAGGCTTGAAATTTTGGCCTCCACTTCTCAGCATGTTTCTGAAAACCCACGAGGGTCATGCTCGCCAAAATTGGGCATAATTCGACAAGTTTTGGTTTTTTTGACATTTTTGGGCTTTTTGCCAAAAATCATGGGCAAAACCATTTTTGTTTGAAGCATCCTAAAAGGATGAAAATGGTATCATTGGATGCCATAATTTTAGGGGCATCTACTCAACAAATTTCAGATCAATTGAAGATGATTTGGTCCCCCAAAGTGGCGAAAAATAGTCACTTTTTCAACAGTCCGCCCCACATATCAGCAAAGGCTATTTTCTAGGTTTTTCCACACAAGTCATTTTTTCATAGGATTCTGGTGATCAGTTTGGATAAAACAAAGAATTTTCAGAAACTAGACATCCATAGATTTCCAACGAGCCATCACAGGCCTCGTTTCGACATCGAGAAGGCCTTCAAAAGTTGCCCACAAGATAGGGGATTTTCTGTTGATATATTTCTGAAGTATTTTTTGTAAAAAAATGCAGTTTTCTGAAGTGGATTTTCCTAATGTGCGTTTAGCATTTTTTGGCCATTGTAAGTAAGGAAAAGTCAATTTTTTTTTTTTTAGCATTATTAGGATATTTTTATAGATATTTTGTGCCTTGGGCTTTGCAAAGCCTCAAGGACAAAATCAGATATTTTTGATGGGCCAATGAGCTTGCTAGTTGCACTAGGAGGTTCTCCTTCATCTTGGCCTATGTATTCCAAGAGATTTCATTGTAAACAAGGCTGAACTTGATGATATAGAGCAATATATGGTTATAAAAGCTTGGAAGAAACACTTGTCTCATGCATTGGATAGTTTCTTGAATGTTTTGGATGATGAAAGAGGACTCTTGTTGGATTCCTTGACTTGGTAAAATGGTATAGTGTCCCTTGCTATTATATTTCCTTACTTTTCATATACATTTCATTCTCTTTGCTTGCTATAAGACAGTAGAGAATAGATCTGAGACATGCCCTTGGAGGCACCTCAGATTTCTTGTTTCGTTATAGCTTCTATGTTTTCTTCCTTCTTAGTCATATCAAAGAATTCTTAGTTGCTCTTTGATCATTGAAGAAATTGTTTGCTTGTTTCATTTATGGTTGTTATGCATGCTAAGTATGATTCATGGTATGCCCTACTTACTCATGGCTATTCAAAGCTTCCACCTCTAAAACCTTTCTTTGAATGTTTTATTGTCCTAGTTTAACCAATGAGGTCTTGTGTCGATCTTTCCCTTTGCCTAAAATTTTGCAATATTAGTTCAAAGTGCCTAATAGCTCAAAATAATATGTTTAGGAGTTTCCTCTTAGTAGCTTGAGTTATTTGTTTGTCTTAATTGTCTTTCCCCAAAGTTTGATAGCAATTTCCTAAAGTTAGAGAGTCATATATCTCTATATATTGCTTGAATGTTTATTTCTATGCATTTATCAGTTTGTAGTTACATTTATAATGATTAATGGTTAGCCCTACCATATAAATGTCTGATATTGAACTATTTATGTTTGAAAACCTTTTTCCTTCACAAACTTAGTGTCCATCCCACTTGATTTTACCTTAAGATCCATTTCACCTTGATCAAATCGGCCCTTCAACATACCTTGTATCACCATCTGAGGATTTATCGACCTTTTCGACCCCATAGCCCAGTTAATATAACAATATTTTTATCTATATTATTCTTTGATCAATTCCTCCCTCAAAAACCTAAAAACAAAACAAAAACCTACTTCACAACTAGCATAAAATCAGAAACATAAGAAGCAAAACACATAGATATCCCTTACACAAATAGAGAGAGCCCTCTCTGAGTCTAGGAAGGCTAGGTCCTTTGGCTCCAAATATTGGTTTGATGTTACCCTATCACTTGGCTTGCCAATCAGCCAAATCACGGGATCCTAACATAATGGTGATTACGGTGGGACTAACTGAGTACATAACAGTCTAGAAAAATATTGTAGATTCATTAGTCTTTCAAAATTTAAACAGGCAAGCAGTCCATAGAATCATTTAGAGTAAACTCTTTTTGCCTCACCACCCTAGAAAAGTGATGAATCAGGTTTAGAAGACTCTAATAAACCATAGGTTGCACATAAAAACTCAAAAAATGCCAAAAAACATTCCCATATTGACTTTTCCCAGTTATTGTGGTGGACCATAAGTACATCTCTATAAAAACAACCAAAAATCCACCTGGTGACTCCACTAACCTCCAGTAGGCCTAAAACTCCATAAAAACCAAAAATTTCATAAACCATACTTTTCTGTTGACTCATCCTTTCCAAAACTTAAAATTCATGGTGCAAAATCTGTAATCAATGACAAACTAAGTATAAATTAGCGATTCAGAAAGCTTCACCTAAACATAGGAGATAAACAGAATAAAATTTCAAATAGAACCATTAGCTTGTCCAAACAATCTAGCAAACTGTTGAAACTAAGTAATAAGTCTTTCTTGCAAGTCTCCACCTCAAATTTTGCTAAGAAATTTTTTTCCCAAAAGCATCTTTGATAGTATTGGTGGTGGACCATAGATCTCAAAGAAACCCACCTGGCGTCTCCACTAGCTTTAATTTTTTTTTTGACCATTATTCACATTAGTGAAACCCCTAGAGAGGCCATCCATCCAAAACAATCACAAATACCATCCTCTCTAAACTCTGAATTCAAAATCTGTCTTCACGAAGAATCAATACCAGATCTCATCCAAACCCAAATCCCCCTATCATAGTTGATAACCCAGAAAATATTCTATGGAAAACTTCTGAAACTGGAAACTTAGCTACCGATAGGTCCATCCATAAAGCAATATCTGTACCTGAACATCTCACATCCTTGCAAGATTCCCCATTTGACTTAAAATCAGCAAAAACCATTTTTAGAAGCAAGTCACAAAGTAAAATCAACTTTGACGATCTTGATCCCTTAGATTTGCAACAGAGTCCTAGTAGAGAAGCCTCACTTACTACACCTCCCGAATTTCAGCTTTTCCACAACTTTGGCTCTTACCACCCAAAATCTGCTCAAAATTAGTTCACAAGTCCGAGTACATCTACCACACCCATTCAAACCACCACTGTTCAAATCACCTCAGCTCATCCTACAAGCCCTCATATTTTAAATCAACCATTAGCTCCCGCCATGGCAGCTTGGTATGCACCCTTTCTGTTGCCACAACCTTTGGCACCTTTACAACATGAATATCAATCCAAAATCCTGCACTTCACCAGAGTTGAGGCTACTACCGCCCAACAACATGTAGATAGAATTAGCAATGCCTTTGAATACATGGAAATAGAATACAAGACCATAAGAATGAGGATGTTCGCCCAACGCCTGGGCGGATAACGCAAAAAATGGTTTAATAGATTAACTCAAAATAGTATACACAATCTCCCAGAACTCTACCAAACCTTCGTAAATAGGTGGGAAATCATAAAAAACCCCATTCAAATCCTTTCTAAGTATAAAAATCTAAAAAGGGATAATGGGGAAAGTGTCCACGACTACTGCACTAGGTTCAACAATGTTTATAACACCCTCCCGCCTCACTTCAAACCTCCACTTGGCTCAGCCTTAGCAAATTTTCTCGAAGGCTTTGACCCAGACATGACTTATCAACTAAGAGATAAGTACCCCGCAACCTTAGAGGAAATGAAAAAAGTGGCTATGAGTGCAGAAGCCAACTTAGCTAAAAAGAGAGCTAGGATGAGATCAGGGAAGAAAGTCACATACCGTGACAAAGTTTCCCCTTCAGTATCTTCCTCAAATCCTAGAATAGATGACCTGGTTAGATCTATGGAAAAAATGTGGGAAAAGATAAGTGAAAATACACCTCTTAGGGACAACTAGCCAAACCCTAAAAATAGAAACCGAAACCAAAAATTTAGGAGAGACCAGCCTCAAAATAAACAAAGGGAAAATGACCAACAAATCAAGCCACCCTTCAATGAAAATTATGTTGATGAGGAAGAGAGAGATATAGAACCCATTGATGAAATTCATTTAAACCTAATAGGTTCTGATAATGAGGGTGAGGTTTACCTCACAGAAGAAGAACAAACTTTCTTCTCCCCGAATCAAAATGAAACCAACTATGAGGACCCCGAAGATCCTACTACAGGTTTTCAGAATACCATAATAGAAGCTCACAGGCAGTATGATCTTAGAAGTAGAAAAAACCAAGACAACTCCAAGAAAGGTAGCTCAGACACTGCTGTCACTAAAACCCCTGATACCATCCTTAAAAGAGCAGTGGATAGCAACAAAATCATGGTCGAGAAAACTGACCAAAACAAAGATAAATCTATTCAGACAAGCCTTGGCCTAGATTGTCTTAGTACCTCTACCAAGATTCCCAAGATGGCTGTGTTGAAAAAAATCTAGAACCAAAGTCAGCAAATTAAGAACATAGAGAAATTCATGGCTGAAAAAACTGAAGCAAACCTAGCTAAACTATAAGAAACCTTCAATTTTGAAGGGGAAATCGCCAAAATAAAGATCACCATGCCTCTCACTGAACTTATCGCTCAAAGCTATTACAAATCCCAAGTGCTAAAGGTCCTGAACATATGAAATGATGCAAACACTCTACATCTAGCTGATGACATCCCTGAAGTGTTGTTTGGTCCAAAATAGAAAGGAAATTCCAAGACGAAACCACTCTTCCCTTTTACATCAGTCTGAATATACATGACCAGATCCTACACAATGCTATGCTAGATTCTAGGGCCTCACATAATCTCATGCCAAAAGTTGTGATGGAAAGATTAGGCCTAGAGATACCAAAACCTTATAAAGACTTATATTCATTTGATTCAAGTAGAGTCAAGTGTCTAGGATTAGTCAAAGATCTTTGTTTCAGTTTGGCCCAAATACCTGCAAAACACCTGATCATGGATAGAGTGGTAGCAGACATCCCTCCCAAGTATGGAATGATTTTATCCAGAACTTGGGGAGCCAAGCTTCAGGGAAATATTCAACTTGATATGTCCTACGCCACTATTCCTATATTTAACCAAACTAGAATACTCTATCGGGAATCACACATGAAATATATGGTCAGTAGCCAAGAAAGGCCAGATAACATCCAGATGTACTCCTTGCATTCATATTTGAATTCCTTCATTTTACACATTAATGAAGACATTGAGGAATAGTTAGGAGAATTGGAAACAAATTTAGGCGCACCACATCAGCCACCCCACGTTCTCTATGATGAGCTAGACACTCAAAATTATCATGACCCTGAGCAGTTATGTCTTGAGGAAAGAGAATTTGATTTCCTAGAAACAGAAATAGAACAGAAAGCAGAAAACATTATATACCATCAAGAAAATTTCTCAAACCTTAGACAAACATCAGCAATAACATCAGGAGACTTTTTCAGAACAAAGGAACTAGAAGATTTGCATATTACAAACCTTTTTGGAAATCAGGGGCAGGGAAGCTTAATGTTCTTACCATAACTTAAGGATTTATCATCTCATAACTCTACCCCCTCAAATGAAACCTTTATTGTAGCCAAAATAGCTAAAAATCCAGAAAAACTATCTAATAAACTTCTTATGAAAGGATATGATGACTGCAATCCAAATATACCTGAGTTTTTTGAACTAGCTAACATTCCACCACTCCACCAAAGAATTAGAACTACTAGAATTTGGAAGATTGTTCAAGATACTACTACATTTAGGGAAAACAGTGAGAAGCACTTTGACACTTCCATCACTCCAAGAAATAGCTTCGACAAAAGAAAATACAAAAATCTTGACCAAACAATAATAATTAAAGACAAGACAGCTGGGCATAGGATCTGTGTTGATTTTAGAAACACAAATACACACCCTTGGGATAGAAATTATATCCTTCCTTCCCAAGACCATACTATACAAATGATAGGTGCTTCTAATCACGTGTCTTTACAAAATGATGTTTCAGGGTATCGCCAAATAATTCCTTTGCAAAGCAAACAACTCAAATAATTTTTCAAGTATGTTCGAAGCAGTTTCATTTTCAAACCTAGAATTGCAAAACCACTAGACACCAAAAACATGCTCCTAAAAGCCATGTTTCCAGTTCTAAATTTCTGCATTCTGATGTAACTTGATGATGTCATCATATACTTCAAAAATGACAAAGAATATCTGCATTATTTGAAAAATATGTATAGCAAAAGGAGAAGTAGAGATCAAAGGTATAAAGAAGTACAACGGGAAGACACGAGGTTGTTTAGAGATTCATGCATGAATCCTTATGTTATGCTTGAAAGAGAAAATTTTCCAAACTTTTATTTTCAAGAGCTGAGTGGACCAAGAGCATCAGGAGATCCTTATGAAGATAAGATGCTCAAGTTTCACCATTTTCAGGATTTCTAGTTTCATATTTTTCAATCATTGTATATATCATTGTTTGAATAAATAAAACAAAAAATAGAAAACTCAAAAACAATATAAAAGTAGAAAAATAGGGCAGCTTGAAAAACAGAAAGAAAGCCCCATGTTCAAAAAATAGTCATTCTGAAAGTGCACAAGTCTAAATCCCGCTACTAGTGTTCAAAAATGTCTTGTTCAGTTATCTAGCCTAATCATAAGTGAACATGTTTTAAATTTATTTGCTGATAAGTTAGTGAGAGAAGGGATAGTCAATATTGTGCAGGCTTGACTTTTCAAAGAAAATAGATTAGGAAAAGATATTGGTTCCACATGCTCAAAACAGAACCAAGGAGGAAAACATGGATGAAAAACAAATTGTGTATCCTAGCCGTGATTTTTCTAAATTTCATTTTATGCAAAATAATATTTGTGTGCAGCTTGTCTTTCATGCCACAAGTACATGACAAATCAGACTGTCTAATCCTGATTTGGTCATTTTTCAATTTCATGTTTTAGTTTAGAGAATGAAATCCTGTCAAACAACTTAATCTTGACAGTCGATCTAGCTTAGGTAGAGAAATCAAAGGATTTCATCAGTTTAATCTGAACTCCCGAAAGATATAAGTCTAGAAATAGATAGTTTCTTTTTTCTGAAAAATATTATGCCAAAGGGTTGCTAGTCTAAATGCACCCGAAAGAAGAAAAAATGTTAGGAAATGTAGCTGGTAAGGTAGAAATGATTTTGATGTTAATCATGCTGTCGATTTTAAGAAATCGAATCAAGGAAGAAAGAAATTTTCAAAAATGGATAAAGGCACTGGTCTTTAGAAATCAGAGATCTGAAATTTTGGACACCTTCTGAAAAGGAGTTTCCCTCCCCAAATGGAGCCACAGTTAGTCATTAGTATTTTTCACCTATTGATGATGACTAGTTTTTTAAGCCAAGTTTTCTAGAAGCTAATCTCCAATTTGTCAAAACTGTCATCTAGAAAACACCCCTAAATAATTTTTGTCCTCCTACCTTTTCTAGTCAGCCTATGATGAGAAAAAACCTAGTTTTCAAGTCTTATCTAGTTTCAGTCATATAATCCTATCCATGAGTTGTCATAAGCTAAATTTTATCTGCTGTCATTTACCGTCATTCCCAGGTCATTCATTATCCAAGTGTTGATAAAATGTTAGGCAACCTACCTTTGGTCATATGTCATTTCCAGATCTAATCCTACCTAAAGAAAATACTCAAAATCTATCAAAGATCTCCCCTAAGTTAGGTAGTGGCGCTTTAGGGAATTCCTTCCTTGGAAAAAACATCCTGAGCCAGAATACTTTGTTCAATACCAGCCAACCCTGAATTAGCGCTTAATCTGCAAAAAAAAAATCTTGATACACCCATAGGTCGCGCCACTAAGAGGTCTTGATGTCTCAGTAGTACATGTTTAAAAAGCTAAACTGATATAATGTTGATCTAGAGTGTTTTAGTGTCTCTTTCAGAAGTAGAGATGCACAATTATTCCAGAAGACATCATCAAACTGAACATAAGAAGACAATTGCTTCTCATGTTGTTTTGAGCCTGGGATAAGAATACTAGTCAGAGAGAAAATTCAATAAACCTCTGTAAACACAATCAAGAAAGGTTATTAAGAAATGACTAGCAATAAAATACTCTACAAATACAAGTCATGTGGCTCTTGGTTTAAAAGATTCACAAGGACATTCTGACAACAAGATACATATCTCAGAACATGCTTCTTATAGCATATTGTCAAATTTTCACTTTATTACTTATTGTGATATACCAAGAAGAGATATATAATACAAAGAAAGATGACATAGTTTGAGAAATGGATGAAATGTCATGATTGTGTTAACCTCCTCCAAGCAAGAGCAGATGGTTGGGTCACATGTTGAAAACCTCCTCCAGTATAAAGAGAAGATGGTTTGGAAATATTATGTTAACCTCCATCATTTAAAAGCAAATGGTTGGGAACATGACAAGGACCTCCTTCATTTAAAGAGCAGAGGGTTAGGAATAGAGGTATAGCCTCATTCAAAGAGCATGAGACTAACAGTGTTTCGAATGACTCAAAAAATTGTTTACACCACTTCCTCCAAAAGGATGAAACAACTGATATATTAGTAGTGTTTCAAATAGTGTTTAAATAAGTTCATTGTTTAAAAGACAAAGTTGAAAATCAGTGGGAATAAATTGAAGGTTTATGAGTTGAAGTCTGGTGTTAAACATAGGCCAAGCAGTGATATTATGGTGATAAAGAAGCTTTGTTTTTCTTCTATCCATAAAGGTCTTCTTCAAAGGGTAATCTGAGGCTAGAATGTCCAAAACTTGGAACAATCTCATCGAAATGAAAAGAAGGTAGAATAGCTTTGTTTCTTAAAAAGACATTTTCAAATGAATGCATAGAGACAGTATGGATAAGGAAGGCTATATCACAATGATTGAAGTTCAAGACAACCTTCAAAGAAATAAAACATACCACAGTCATAAACAAGACCTTTTAATGTACAGAAGAACAAACTCTGTTGTTTGTATATGATTGCATTAAGGGTTTTTAAAGGCCATCTCCTTGATGAACAGATGTAGGTCAAGCCTTGGTGAGTACAAATAAAGGTTTATCAATAGTCAAAGGAAAATGTTAGTATAAGGTTCCTAACATTGTTTGAAAAACTTTAATAATGGGCATAAATCAATCATCAAACACCAGAGAGTTGAATTGTCAAAGTAATTTCTAGGATTTTCAATCACCTCCTTCCAAAGAGATAGGCAAAGGATGCATCAACAGTCTTTGATATGGTTCTTGAAGCAATTTTCCTTTTGAAGGAAAAAATAGCCTTAGTCTTCAACAATAGCCTCTGCATATGCATACGAAGAGGACAGTTAAGAAAATGGGTCTTTATGGTATTTTAAAGGTGATATAATACTGAGGGCGGTGATTTATGTTTTTATATGACAAAAAACCTTTTCAAAAGAGCATAAACCATTCCTAACTATGCTGCAAAGACATTGAATTTTCGTTCAAATAAAAAGGCGGAAGAGACCATTTAAAAGGCCCATTAGAAATTTCAAACCATGAAACAAATGTTCTTTAGCCTGCTCACTAGAGGAAAAATCATATTCGGGCATTTTTCATGCTTTTCAGGGCTCAAACTTTGTACGGCGCGCTTGCAGATGTGTGTGGCACACATGTGAGCACCCAAACGAAGAAATAAAACTGAGGTGTGGTGCGCCTGTAGATGCGTGCGGTGCGCTTGTGCCTGCGGTCACCAGATGCCCAAGACCGACTCAATACCTCCTCTGCGTGGTGCTCTCTGCTGCAAATGGCCCGCTCATACATTAGTTTTCAAAAAAATCTTTTGAATGCTGCTCCAATGATCAACAAGGTCCATAAACTTATTTTCAAGGTATTTTCCTTACTTCTTGGTAAATTTTGAAGTTAAAGGGTTTCCTGTTGTGGTTTTCAAAGGTATAGAAACAGTGAAAAAAGAGAAGACTGATGTGCCATTTTTCAAAGTGTTCTTTGTGCTATGAAATAACTAAAAACACCCACAGTTGCTAAGAAGAAAAACAGATTGCATTTGGGGGTCTTAAAATCAGTTTGGGAAGTGTCTTAACAGTGGTTTTAAAGGAAGTTTATCATCTAAAAGCACAGAGAGAAACAGTGATTAGGAGATTGGGCCTTTGGTATAAAAAAAAAAAAATTTGTTGCTGTGGGTATCAAGGATTAACACAGTGATAGGGGAAGGTGTTTTATCATTTTTGAAAGAGCCCTAATTACCTTTCAAAAAAAAGTGATAACAAAGGAGCAGTGTTTGAAGGGGAGGGTTTTTGTGCCAAAACAAAGGGAGATTCCTCTCCAAACAAAAACCACATACATATATTGTTTAAAATTTTTGCTCAAACACAGTGATAAAAGTGATTTTGTTCTCATTTGACAAATACTAGTTTTGTTAGCATCAAAGAAAGACAGTGACTTACAAGGAGGAAAAGGTGTGGTGTTGGGAAACTATTTTAGAGACCATTTGAATCAGCTTGTCTTGGTCAGCCAGCAAGGAGTATCTAAAGAAAAATGCCTCCCAGGAAAGATAGCAGAAGTGGCCTTCACAAAAGGTATGAACCTTTTTCAACTGAGGAAGTAAATGCCCATCCTTCAGTGCTTTTTAACTTTCATGAAATAGGATGTTTGGAGTTTTTTCAAAGGGTTCAGGAGGTGAAAATTTATATTCCCTTGACACATCTATTTTCTTTAAGACTGCAAGGGAAACATGTTCATCTAGCAGGCTTAGACTTCAAGCTTTCTCCTAGATCCATTTCCAGAGCTACCAAAATTCCATAGGGGAAGGTGTTTTATCAGTTTTGAAAGAGCCCTAATTACCTTTCAAAAAATAGTGATAACAAAGGAGTAGTGTTTGAAGGGAAGGGTGTTTGTGCCAAAACAAAGGGGGATTCCTCTCCAAACAAAAACCACACACATATCTTGTTTAAACCTTTTTCTCAAACACAGTGATAAAAGTGATTTTGTTCTCATTTGACAAATACTAGTTTTGTTAGCATCAAGGAAACACAGTGACTTAGAAGGAGGAAAAGGTGTGGTGTTGGGAAAATATTTTAGAGACCATTTGAATCATCTTGTCTTGGTTAGCCAACAAAGAGTATTCAAAGAAAAATGCCTCCCAGGCAAGATAGCAGAAGTTGCCCTGACAAAAGGTATGAACCTTTTTCAACTAAGGAAGTAAATGCCCATCCTTCAGTGATTTTTAACTTTCATGAGGTAGGATTTTTGGAGTTTTGTCAAAGGGTTCAGGAGGTGAAAAGTTATCTTCCCTTGACACATCTATTTGCTTTAAGACTGCAAGGGAAACATGTTCATCTAGTAGGCTTATACTTAAAGCTTTCTCCTAGATCCATTTCCAGAGCTACCAAAAATCCATATGTCGGAGAAAAATGGTTTAAGCAAAGCTACCTAGACTCATATCAATACAAACTCTTCTTGAAACCAGAGCATCGGGATGCGTGCCCATCTATCTTTCCCTTTTCCTATTTATTGACCAGCTATGCTCCCCTCATGAAGATAATCATGAAATATTTCACATGTGAAGGAAGGTTTTCCCGAGTTTATGCTTACCATGTTAGGCCACTCATGCACTTCAAAAGAACCCAATTGCTAAACCTATTTTTTTTCCTCCATAGAAGAATTGAAAAGATGGCTTATAATATTCAAAAGAGACCTTCCTCTCAGCTGCCATCTTGTCTTTTCCATCATTCCCTTATCAAGATTGTCATTCTTCATCAACTTAAGAAGAAGGAAATTTCTTGGGACACTTTCATTTCACATCCTGATTTTGCCACTGCTTCTTCATCCCATACATCTCCTTCACCTTCCACTCATCATCTTTCTCCTTTTTCTAGTAAACCCACTCCTAAGAAACAAAAATTTCCTATGATTGATCAAGAATAAGAGCATAGTGAGGAAGAACAACACAATGAAGAAGAAAAACACAGTGATGAAGATGAGCACAGTGAGGAAAAGCAGCATAGTGATAAAGAGAAAAACAGTGAAGAGGATCCAAGTCAAAGGAAGCAAAGTGAAGAAAAACATAGTGATGAAAGGTAGCAAAGTGATGAAGAAGAGCACCATGAAGAAGCGAAAAACAGTGAAGAGGGAAATGATGAATAAATGAAACAGTTTGATTAGGAACACAGTAGTCACAAAGAGGAAGATATTGGTAGCCCTCACAGCAGAAAACATGATGAGGATGCATCACAAAACATTGAAGATACAGAGCCTAAAAGTCTTGAAGAAAGCATAGACAAAAGTGAAAAAGGCAGCCCTCCAAGAGACATGAAAGGTGACAATCAAGGCATTCATGAGGAGGGTCAAAACAATGGCAAGGATGAAGAGGAGAGTAGCAAGGGAAAAGACCAAATAGAGCATGTGCTAGCTGCCACTCCTAGGCAAGTGGCCATGCTTTCTTCTCCAAAGGTAACAAAGCCCTGAACATCAAGAAAGAAAGTGGCTCAAACTCTAACTCCAAATGTTACTAGAGCACTCCGAAGTAAAGGGAATTTTCCCTAGAAATCCATTGTTGAATTACCAAAGAGGAGGAGGATCGAGAAGGCCACCCAAAGCAAGGGAAAAGAGAAGGAAGAAAGAAGCCATGAGAAAGAGAGGGATTTTGACATAATTCAGATAAAAAGTGATGAAAACGACAATGAGGCCAAAATCCTAGAATCTCTCTTGATAAATAAAGAAGAACAAATTCATGATCTAAGAGTGGATCTAGAGAGGTCTAAAAACCTCATTCATTTTCTGCAAACACAAAACAAGCAAATGAGTGTCCACATGGCGATGTATGAGACACAGGCTATCAAGTATCAAAAAGAGGCCTCCAAAGAGAAAATTAAGTTGGAAGAACTCATGGGCGAATTCAATGATAGTGAAGAATAATATCAGCCAAGGAGAAAGAGGGCAAGGACCATGGGACTCAGAAGAGCTTTGGAGAAACAAAAAGAGGAAGAGGCTGCCATTTTCCAATATTTTCCTCTTACTACTTTATTCACTCAAGAGATAGAAAAAAATAGAGAAGCATGGATTGAAAGGGGGAATGAACACTTGGAGAAGAAGTTTTAAAATGCCAATAAATATTTGGACCTTCAAAGAAAAATGATCGGGCATTATAAGAAGCTTAATCAATTCGCCTGACGGAAATTGAAGGCTACACAAGAAAAGCTCAAGGAGGCTCAAAAGAGGTGCCCGACACCAAAAGTGAAGAAAGGCATATAAAGGCTTGAAATTTTGGCCTCTGCTTCTCAACATGCTTCTAAAAACCCATGAGGGTCATGCTTGCCAAAATTGGGCATAATTTGACAAGTTTTCGTTTTTTTGACATTTCTAGGCTTTTTACTAAAAATCATGGACATCGCAATTTTTGTTTGAAGCATCCTAAAAGGATGAAAATGGTATCATTGGATGCCATAATTTTAGGGGAATATACTCAGAGAATTTCAAATCAGTTGAAGATGATTTTGTCCCCCAAAGTGGCGAAAAATAGTCACTTTTTCAACATTCTACCCCGCATATCAGCAAAGGTTATTTTCTGAGTTTTTCCACACATGTCAGTTTTTCATAGGCTTATATTGATCAGTTTGGAGATTTTTTTTTTTTTTAAGAAACTAGACATCCAGATCTTTCCAACGAGCTATCACGAGCCTCGTTTCGACATCGGGAAGGCCTCCGAACGTTTCCCACAAGACAAGGGATTTTCTGCTGATATATTTCTGAAGTATTTTTGTAAAAAATGCAGTTTTCTAAAGTGGCTTTTCCTAATGTGCGTTTAGCCTTTTTTGGCCATTTTCAGTTAATAAAAGTGAATTTAATTTCCTTTTTTAGCATTATTAGGATATTTTTATAGATATTTTGTGCCTTGGGCTTTGAAAAGCCTCAAGGACAAAATCAGATATTTTTTATGGGCCAATGAGCTTGCTAGTTGCACTAGGAGGTTTTCCTTCATCTTGGCCTATATATTCCAAGAGATTTCATTGTAAACAAGGCTGAACTTGATGATATAGAGAAATATATGGTTATACAAGCTTGGAAGAAACACTTGTCTCATGCATTGGATAGTTTCTTGAATGTTTTGGATGATGAAAGATGATTGTTGTTGGATTCCTTGACTTGGTAAAATGGTATAGTGTCCCTCTCTGTTATGTTTCCTTAGTTTTCATATACATTTCATGCTCTTTGCTTGCTATAAGAAAGTAGAGAATAGATCTAAGACATGCCATTGGAGGCACCTCAGATTTCTTGTTTCATTATAACTTCTATGTTTTCTTTCTTCTTAGTCATATCAAAGAATTATTAGTTGCGCTTTGATCACTAAAGAAATTGTTTTCTTGTTTCATTTATTGTTGTTATGCATGCTAAGTATGATTCATAGTATGCCCTGATTACTCATGGCTAGTCAAAGCTTCCTCCTCTGAAGCCTTTCTTTGAATGTTTGATTGTCCTAGTTGAACCAACGAGGTCTTGTGTTGATCTTGCCCTTTGCCTAAAACTCTGCAATCTTAGTTCAAAGTGCTCGATAGCTCGAAATACAATGTCTAGGAGTCTCCTCTTAGTAGCTTGAGTTATTTTTTTGTCTTAATTTTCTTTCCCCAAAGTTTGATAGAAATTTCCTAAAGTTAGAGAATCATATATCTCTATGTATTGCTTGAATGTTTATTTCTATGCATTTATCAGTTTGTAGTTACATTTATCATGATTAACCGTTAGCCCTACCATATAAATGTTTGCTATTGAACTATTTATGTTTGAAAACCTTTTCCCTTCACAAAATTAGTGTCCATCCCACTTAATTTTACCTTAAGATCCATTTTACCTTGATCAAGTCGGCCCTTCAACATACCTTGTATCACCATTTGAGGCTTTCTTGACCTTTTCGACCCCATAGCCTAATTAATCTAACAATATTTTTATCTATCTTATTATTTGATCAGTTCCTCCCTCAAAAACCTAAAAACAAAACCAAAAACCTACTTCACAACTAGCCTAAAATCATAAACATAAGAATCAAAACACATAGATATCCCTTACATAAATAGAGAGAGCCCTCTCTGAGTCCAGGAAGGCTAGGTCCTTGGGCTCCAAAGATTGGTTTGATGTTACCCTGTCACTTGGCTTGCCAATCAACCAAATCACAGGACCCTAACATGCCATATTCGAACCATGGATGTGGGACTCAAACCAAGAAACCAACTAGGGAATCCCGAGGCTAAACCACCACACCCTCATTAATCGAAATCAGGATTTACTGTGATCCATCTCGGATCACTAATACAACACAATAAACATGTCATAATTGTCTTTAATATGATCTACCCCGATCACTTGGCCAACACAAGCATGGATATCATCAGATTCTCTTGGCCTAAATCGTGAGGAATTTTCTTGTCTCCTAGTTTATTATGCTTTAACACAACCCAAAATAAAAATTAGGGGTCACTAGGTCATAAGCCGACACATACTCTCTAGGACTTACCATATATCCCAAACTTGGGATTCCTAGGCCCGATGGATAGAAAAATACCTCTAGGATTTATCGTATATCTTGATGTTATGAGGAATTATAATCTACGAATAAACTAGTCTTCCCTGAGTGTGGTGTTTATTCACTCAGAACAACGGAGGAAAGGTAAATGTTTTTCTCTCCAAGATAAACATATAAATAGAATATGAAGAGACTTACTTGTGATCCTTCACTCTTGTTCTTCTTATTTTTTCACTTTTGTCGCTCTCGGTCCAACTGAACTCGCCAGATCAATACCGACAATCAAAACCAGAAGACAACAAATGGTGATAAAAATATACAATATCTATCTATCATAACTAGATTGAACTAGCTAAATATTAGAATACATGCACATATTGAGAATACATTCAAAAAATATAATCGCATATATGTGAGAAAGAACAAATATATTTATTGCAATATTAGAGGAATAGATTACTGTTGGAAATATGATGAAATGTGTTGTCTTTGATGGAAAACTACTTGATGAAGTTGTCCTTGATGGAAACTGACTTGATGAGTTGTCTTTGAATAGCAACTTATGTGTTAAAGATGTAAGAATGATGTGTCTATAGTGCAGTTCAGATGTGATAGAGAAAAAGAAGTCAAGTATGTGCCGAAGAAATGATAAATATAATATGTCACAATGTATACGCGCTTTTGTAAAGGCCAAGTCGCGTATACACGTGGATAAGTACATCCCAAGTCATGTATACCCTTTTGCGCTCCAAAATTATAATACCAAGGGGCATTACCATGGTTTTGGCACACAGTATTCAATGCTGTATGGTTTATTTGATTCCGTCCAAGAATACCATCGGAAGTTGTGTCGTTTTGACTCATGGTATTGGTAAAAGCTAAATCTATTTAAGGAGAAGAAGATCATAGTGCAAGGTGTGCATGTGTAAGGGTTTTTGATGAATAAATTTCTCTAAGGAATATCTGCATGGATGAACTCTATTCTTAATTGATATATCTGAATCTATGATGCACCCATGGATATAATGGTGGTTCAAGATCTCTAGATCTGACGATGATGAATCCATGGTTTGATCGACTGATGAAATCATGAATAACTGGCGCAAGTCTGCTGAAGAAAATGAATAAATATAGCTAACTTTTATAGATGTAGTCTGTTCTACAAAATTTATTTTTATAGATCTATACGCTAGTTGGTTTTGAGAAAAAATGTGTATATACGCGGGTTCTCTTCATGAAAAGAGCATATGGTAGTTAGGGTTTCTGAAGAATAAAACACACAAAAGTATACGTGGGTTGGTATGCAGGAAAGCGCGTATGTACGCGGCTTCATTGAAGAAAAATAGCATATGCTATTTGAATTAATGAATGTTCAGGGTTGAGTTTGTATCTGCATATCTATTCTGAAGTCCCGTTTATTTCTGACATCCTGTTACAGTGGTCTCACTGTTCTGTTTGAAGTATTGGTCAAAGTATGTTTGTTGATGTTAAGTGAAGGGTTGTGTTGAAGCTGTTGGATCCAGTATGAAAATTGATGAAACATGGTCAGCAGTAGATCTGGGGGTTGAAGCCTTCAGTATGAAAGAAGAAGCTTTCTGTCAGTAGATGCTGGTGATTGATTTCAGGGGGTCGAAGCTCCCTTCCAAGAGAGGCTGGTAAATGAGATCAAGGGGTTGGAGCTCCCTTCCAATTGTAGCTAGAAAATGAGAGAAGGTTGCAACCTTCTTTAGGTAGAATCCTACGTACTGGTATGAGTCTGCATCAGTACTATGTTGTAAAAGGTTTTCTATATAATAAAGATTGAAAACATAGACGATAGTAGTGGTGGTTTTCTCCCGAATTGGGTTTCCACCTTAAATATTGGTGTTCATGTGTGTGATGCTTTATTCTGTTGATTACTTCTCATAATCTGATACATAACTGATAAATTTGTTTATAAGATTTCTTCTAAGAATTTTCTCTAAATATGGAAAGTTAAATCAGTATACGCTAGTTTCCTTCTGCATTTCCGCGTGCATACGCTAATTCCATTCATAAAAAATGTGTATGGAAATCTGCTCAAAAGAAAAGTTGAATTTATATTATAAGCTATAAATACTGATTCACCCCCCCCCCCCCTCTCATTATTTTTCCCAACAATTGGTATCAGAGCAGGTCCTTCTGAAAAATCTTAGCCGCTAGAAGGAAGATCAATCAAGATGAGCAATCAAGAAGGAACAACATCTATCAGGCCTTCGCTCTTCAACGGAAAAAATTTAATCTTCTGGAAAACAAGGATGAGATCCTATCTTCAGTCTCTGGGAGCAGATGTATGGGCTATTGTTGAAGGAGGATATCAATATCTAGCCGCAACACCAACAGATCCGACGGAAAGAAAGAATTATGAAACAAATGCAAAGGCGGTCAATGCTCTATTGGGAAGTCTAACTGAATCAGAATTTGTCAAATTCATGCAGCTGAATACAGCAAAGGCAATATGGGACAAAATCATTCTAAGTTATGAAGGTGATGCAAAGGTAAAAAGTGCTAAACTCCAAACTCTCAAAATTCAATATGAGAATATAAAAATGCATAATGAGGAGAGCATTGCCAATTTATTTTTACGTCTTGATGATATTGTAAATCGTATGAGAAATATGGGAGAAAAAAAACCAAATCTACTTTGGTTGAGAAACTTTTAAGATCACTAACGGTAAGATTTGAGTCAAAAGTTTCTGCTCTTGAAGAAAAGCAGGATCTTCAAAATATTACTGTGGTGCAACTTCATGGCATATTAACTGCATGTGAAATGAGAAGAGGAGGACCATATGAAGTCAAAGAAGCTGTATTTAGGGCTTGTACAAAAGGGAAAGAAGTACAAGAGACAGAAGGATCATGGTATATCTCAGAAGAAGATGAGGTAAATTTTGTAAAGAAACTTCAACTTGGCACAGGACGGTTCAGAGGTAAGCTTCCTTTCAAATGTTTTGCTTGTGGAAGAGTTGGTCATTAAGCTGCTAAATGTCCTTACAAAGAAACACATGGAAAAGGGAAGGAAGTAGCAAGAAGGAATAAGAATCAGTGTAGCACTAGAAAAAGTTACTATACTCATGAAGACAGTGATGGGCTATCTGACAGTGAGGAAGAATGTGAACAAGATCTTAGATTTCTCATGGCATTTGAAAAAGAATCTAGAGAAGAAAAAGATACTTTTATGGATGCTTTAGAGGACAATGATTTTCTTGATGAATTCAATCAACTCAAAATATGCTTATAAGAAAGTAAAATATCCATAGAAACTCTGAAAAATCAGCTTGAAGAAAAGGAGAAACACAATGAGAAATTAGAATGTGAAATAGTAAGTCTAAGAAAATAAATTGAGAAAGTGAAGACTTTGAATCTTAGATTTGCTAAAGGATATGAAACCTTAGATGAGATTATCAAGGTACAACGTTCTCCTTTTATAAAGATAGGTCTTGGATATATCGGAGAATCTTCTCCGACTTCAGCACCAAATTATCTAAAAGCAGCTACAGCCAGTATCCAACATTGTGCCAGTCAGCAAGGGAATAGAGAATCTTCACAGGTAAAGCATGACCAGCTCAATTCAAAGAACACTAACAAGAATACCTTCCAAAGAAACACCAACCAACAGGTAAATTCAAGTAGAATATTTCATAATAGCAGAAATTTCTTCTTCAATGGACAATGTTTCTCATGTCACAATTTTGGCCATAAAGTTGTTCAATGTGTTGCATATAAAACCATCATGACAAGAGAAGAATGAAAGAAAAGGATGGATTTTGGAACAAAGAAGAATACCTATAACAAATTTTTTCCTCTTCAAAATGAAGTTGAAAGTGCTTATTGCAATAACTTTGGCCATAAAGAATCTAAATGCAGGAGCAAAGTCCAGCCAAAAGAGCATTTTCCTTCAAACACCAAAGTGTGGAAAAAGAAGGAATTACAGGTTGAAAATTGTGGCATAGCTTTATTTGCAGAAGGAGAAGAAAATCAATGGTATATTTATAGTGGATGCTCAAAACACATGATAGGTGATAGAAACAAACTTCTTGCATATAGTGCTCTAGAAAAAGCAAAGAATGTTACATTTGGAAATGATACTCGTGCTGTCATTAAGGGAAAAGGGTCTATTTTTCTAAAAGAAAATGTGAAAGCTAATAATGTCATGTATGTGGATGGATTAAAGCATAACTTGTTAAGTGTAATTCAAATGTGTGATCAAGGAACTAAAGTTGTCTTTAGTTCAAAAGAATGTGTGGTACGTGATCTTGATACAGGTAAAACAATTATAAAATGAAATAGAACTCCAAGCAACCTGTATTTATTGAAGAACTGCAAAGATCAATGTTACTTGAGTAAATATTCAGAAAACTGGCTATGGCATAGAAGGTTGGGACATATGAGCTTCTCTCAAATCAACAAATCAAGCAGACTTAAAGCTGTTCATGATCTTCCCAATATTACTCTACCTGAAAGTATCATATGCAAATCTTGCCAATTCGGTAAGCAAACTAGAGTGCAATTTAATGCCAAGGAAGGATCATCAAGTAAGCCTCTTGAACTCATTCATACTGACATATGTGGGCTTGTGAGGAAAAAGTCACCACATGGTGAACAATACTATATCTTATTTATTGATGATTTCTCTAGAATGTGTTGGGTTGGGTTCATTAAACACAAAGATGAAGCATTTGAGAAATTTCGGATCTTCAAAGCACTGGTTGAAAATGAATTAGATCTAAAAATCAAGTGTCTTAGATCTAATCGAGGAGGAGAATATACATCATATGAATTCCTTGAATTTTGTGAACAACATGGCATAAAAAGACAGTTTTCTGTAGCTGGCACTCCACAACAAAATGGCATAGCAGAAATAATGAATAGAACAGTTCAACAAATGGCTAGAGCTATGCTTGATCATTCCGGAATACCTGACACATTCTGGGGAGAAGCAGCACATACAGTGGTAAATATTCTTAACAAGGCACATGTTTGTGTAAATAGTGATAAAAATCCATATGAACTCTGGTATGGTAATCCTCCCACTGTGAAGAATTTTAGAGTTTTTGGAAGCAAATGTTTTATCAAAAATAATGATGAAAAACTTGGCAAGTTTGAACCCAGAGCAGATGAAGGAATACTTCTTGGTTACTTCTCTAGGAGTAGAGCATATAAATGTTACAATAAAAGACTTCGGAAGATTGTTGAATGTATTGATGTTGTTATTGATGAGTCTCCTGCAGCTCCAAAAGAAGAAAAACAAACAACATATGAAGACGATGATGACATATATCCTTCTACATCAAATAGAAATGATATAGACAGTGAACCCAATGAAGAACCTGAAGATGATTTATCTGAAAAAGCTCCATCCAGATATGTTCAAAAGAATCATCCAGAATCTCAAATTTTGGGAGAAAATGGATTAGGTGTACAAACAAGAAGGACTCTTGTGGGATCTTCTAGCTATATGGCATTTCTATCCACTATTGAACCACACAATGTCAATCAAGCTAGCAAAGATGAATGTTGGATTCAAGCCATGAATGAAGATCTTGATCAAATTGAAAATAATCACACTTGGGAATTAGTACCAAGACCTCATGACAAAAATTTCATTGGAACTAAATGGATATTCAAAAACAAGTTAAATGAGAGTGGGAATGTTATAAGAAATAAAGCTAGACTTGTTTGCAAGGGGTATGCTCAACAAGAAGGTATAGACTTTGAAGAAACTTTTGCTCCTGTAGCTAGACTTGAAGCCATAAGAATGTTTCTTGCTTTTTCAAGCTTCCAAAAAATCAAAGTTTATCAAATGGATGTTAAATATGCTTTTCTCAATGGTGATCTAGAAGAAGAAGTTTATATAGAACAACCAGAAGGATTCATTTTGGGAAATGAAGAAAAACTTGTTTGTAGACTTAAAAAGGCTCTATATGGTCTCAAACAAGCTCCAAGGGCATGGTATTATTGTCTTGACAAATATATTCATCAACAAGGATTTTCAAAGGGGTCTGCTGATAGCAATTTATACACCAAAACTGAAAATGATAAACTATTGATTGTGGTTGTATATGTTGATGATATCATTTTTGGAAGTAATGAGGAATCTATGAGTCAGAAATTTGCTTCTGATATGCAACAGGAATTTGAAATGTCTTTACTTGGGGAACTAACATTCTTTCTTGGCTTGCAAGTACAACAAGAAACATATGGTATATTCTTATCACAAGAAAAATATCTTAAGAAAATTCTGAAGAAGTATGGCATGGAAGAATGCAAACCTGTAAGTACACCAATGATAACCGGATGTAATCTCAGTTCACATGATGATTCTCCCACGGTGAATCAACCGGAATACAAATCTATGATAGGAAGTCTACTTTATCTCATTGGGACTAGACCAGACATTATGCATGCAGTTGGGATTGTTGGAAGATTCCAAGCTAATCCGAAAGAGTCTCACCTTCATGCTGTCAAAAGAATATTCAAATATCTACAAGGAACTCAAGACTTTGGACTATGGTATCCAAAGAATGTTGATCTCACTCTTCATGCTTACACTGATGCAGATTGGGCTGGAAATTTTGATGATCAGAAAAGCACTAGTGGTGGTGCATTCTATATGGGGCCTCGGTTAGTATCTTGGTTCAGCAAGAAGCAAAGCTCTATTGCTTTATCTACAGCAGAAGCAGAATATGTGGCTGCCGCATCATGTTGCAATCAACATGTTTGGATGATGCAAACCTTACAAGACATTCAAATCAAATGTTCACCTCCTATCTCCATTATGTGTGATAATACATGTGCCATTAGTATCTCAAATAATCTTGTTATGCATTCCAAGACCAAGCACATTCCCATCAAGTATCACTTCTTACGTGAACAAGTGCTTGAAAAAAAGGTGAAGTTGGAGTATGTTCCCTCCAAAGAACAAATTGATGATATATTTACCAAACCTTTACCCGGGGAAGTATTTGAATATCTCAGACAGAAGCTGGGAGTAGTATCTGCCACGCAGAAGATCAGATCTACTTGAATTCAGAAGATTAAATTGGATACGTGGATTTCCTGAAGGACAGTTACGTATATAAGCGAGTTTATACACAGAAAACCGCGTATGAGTGTTTGCTGACAAAAATTTTCTGGGTCAGCATTCTTCAGCACAGCTACAGTGCTGTTGGGTCTCTCTGGTGATGTTCCAGCTCTCATATTCCTATTTCATTCTTTAATACTTCTGATGAAGTTGCCTTGATGATTTTCTATTGAAAGTGTTCAGGATGCACAGGCTAAGGGGGAGCACTGGTCATGTGGAAAGGATGCATTGTTGGCATTCTAATTATTTGTTGTAGTCTGATCTCATGCTTGAGAATCTTTGTTCTTGATTGTATAAGTTATTTCTGTAACTTGATGAAAAAGGTCATGTTGAGACCCATGATGTAAAAAAAAAAAAATTGTAATATTCAAAGACTTATTCCATTTTGTAAACCCACTTGGTTGGGTAATTGAGTCAAACTTGTAAATCCACTTGGTTGGATCATTGATGTAAGTATGAGTCCTTGGTGATAGGAAAGGTCAAAATAAGTTGAGTTATAGAGTCATGTACTTCATTGAATATTATGTTTGCATATGCAACATGATCTCAGGGGGAGCATGGTATTGTCGGTACAAAGGATCTTGATCTACCCTTTGCCCTTAATGTCAAAGGGGAAGAATGTTGTTGCTGAATGTATTTCTAGTCATGGCTGCCATCAAGTCCAAAGGGGGAGATTGTTGGCAATATGATGCAATGTGTTGTCCTTGATGGGAACCTACTTGATGAAGTTGCCCTTGATGGAAACTGACTTGATGAGTTGTCTTTGGATAGCAACCTATGTCTTAAAGATGTAAGAATGATGTGTCTATAGTGCAGTTTAGATGTGACAGAGAAAAAGAGTCCAGTATGTGCCAGAGAAATGATAAATATAATATGTCACAATGTATACACGCTTTTGTAAATGCCAAGTCGCTTATACACTCGGATAAGTACATCCCAAGTCGCATATGCCCTTTTGTGCTCCAAAATTATAATAACAAGGGGAATTACCATGGTTTTGGCACAAAGTATTGAGTGTTGTATGGTTTATTTGATTCCGTCCAAGAATACCATCGGAATTTGTGTGGTTTTGACTCATGGTATTGGTAAAAGCTAAATCTATTTAAGGAGAAGAAGATCATAGTGCAAGGTGTGCATGTGTAAGGGTTGTTGATGAATAAATTTCTCTAAGGAATATCTACATGGATGAACTCTATTCTTAATTGATAGATATGAATCTATGATGCACCCATGGATATAATGATGGTTCAAGATCTCTAGATCTGATGATGATGAATCCCTGGTTTGATTGACTAACGAAATCATGAAGAAATGGCGCAAGTCTGTTGAAGAAAATGAATAAATCTAGGTAAGTTTTATAGATCTGGTATGTTCTACAAAATTTATTTTTACAGATCTATACGCTAGTTGGTTTCAGAAAAAGTGTGTATATACATGGGTTATTTTCATGAAAAGCGCGTATGGCAGTTAGGGTTTCTGAAGAATAAAATACACAGAAGTATACGCGGGTTGGTATGCAGGAAAGCACATATGTACGCGGCTTCAGTGAAGAAACGTAGCATATGATATTTGAATCAATGAATGTTCAGGATTGAGTTTGTATCTGCATATCTATTCTGAAGTCTAGTTTATTTCTGACATTCTAGTTATAGTGGTCTCACTGTTCTGTTTGAAGTATTGGGCAAAGTATGTTTGTTGATGTTAAGTGAAGGGTTGTGTTGAAGCTGTTGGATCCAGTATGAAAATTGATGAAACATGGTTAGCAGTAGATCTGGGGGTTGAAGCCTTCAGTATGAAAGAAGAAGCTTTTTGTCAGTAAATGCTGGTGATTGATTTCAGGGGGTCAAATCTCCCTTCCAGGAGAGGCTTGTAAACGAGATCAGGGGGTTGGAGCTCCCTTCCAGTTGTAGTTGGAAAACGAGAGAAGTTTGCAGCCTTCTGCAGGTAGAAGCCTGCGTACTGGTATGATTCTGCATCATTACTATGTTGTAAAATGTTTTCTATATAATAAAGATTGAAAACATAGATGACAACAGCGGTGGTTCTCTTCCGAATTGGGTTTCCACCTTAAATATTGGTGTTCATGTGTATGATGTTTTATTCTGTTGATTACTTCTCATAATCTGATACATAACTGATAAATCTATTTATAAGATTACTTTTGAGAATTTTCTCTAAATCTGGAAAGTTAAATCAGTATACGCTAGTTTCCTTCTGCATTTCCGCGTGCATACGCTAGTTCCATTCATAAAAACCGCGTATGGAAATATGCTCAAAAGAAAAAGTTGAATTTATATTATAAGCTATAAATACTAATTCACCCCCCCCCCCCCCCTCTCAGTATTTTTCCCAACAATTACAACAAATCGATCAGTTCATTTTCAACCTACTCCAACTTCATCCCATCCTCATCACACCAAGAATAAATCCAGCAACATCACAGTACTTCAACTCTTCAAGAATTGAGAATCCAACAGCATAACACTACACAAATTTCTTCCCCCCTTGCACTTAGATGAGTGCTCAATTTATAGGGAAATTGTAGGTAGTTTTTCAATAAATGATATTGAATGGCTTTCCCATAATAAATGAGACATGTTTCTTGGTTCAATGGTGATGGATGAACACATGTATTTTAATTATGACATCGATGAGCTCTTCTAGATGGCACTAGACATGTGGAGATTCCTATAAAAATGATGATTTCGCTGCCAGGACACCAATGCACAATTAAGTGTTAGGAATTTCTTTGCAGAGCACCCTTGCATGGGGGTAAGTGATTTGCAACAAACTTAGGCCCATTCAGAGGATCTTTTATGATTCAATGGGTTTTTTTAACTATACTTAAAACATTGAAACTCTCATGAATTAAAGCCATCAATGGAATGACTTCTCTAGGGCATGTAACAACTAAAATAGGGGATGAAAGACCCTATTTTGAATTAGGGGATGAAACACCTTGTTCATACTAGTCTTAGGGATGATGCCCAAATTGATCTATAACATCTCCCCCCTAAAGCATGAAGTCAAAATAATGATAATATTTGGAGGAGATGCTTTACAATGTGATGAGTAGGATCTAAAGCAGACGCTGACCTACATCAATTTGAAATACATTACATCATGATATCTTGTACATCTTGGACATGAATTTCACAAGGTGGCATACCCATGCTCAGCACATAAACTATCATTATACGTACATAAATCAGAAAGTCGTCTACAGATATAGACATGCCTATAGATATAGGACCATAATATGATGACCATATATATGTAAAGACATTGTATGGATGATGTGGTATAATTCCTCGAATCGTAGCCCAGATGGATGAAACAAGATCATGGGTCTTCTATATCGCTTACTCTCTCGTTCAAGTATAAGTCCAACCATGCGAATATGTGATTTGAAGTCGAACATGGGAAGACATCATCTAATTACCAGCCAATGATTTAAGTCGTTAATAGATGTGAGAGAAGCCACCATTGATGTTAATGGTTCTCATGGTACTAGAGTACAATTTTCAAGGCATGAATAGATGATTTGATGTTGAACGCCAAACAAAATATTTCGGTTAAAGGTCTATAATGTCAAACTATTGCCAGAAGTGAGAAATCTATCGTTGAAGTAAGAAAGTTCGAAAGCACTGGAAAGATGTTTCTAAGTAAACTTCCTGGATGATGAGCTGATGTCATCAGGAAGTGACTCATCTAAGATATGACATGAAACGGGAGAAATTATTTTGGAGGAAAAATGTGACTTGATGGAGCAATGTTCAGGGATGGCAATCATGAAAATGAAGATTTATGAGTATTGCAGAAGATGAGGAATTACTGGATGATTTATCTTGAAAATATCAGAGATACTGAATGGATTGGTAACATTGACCCAAAAACAAATTTATGAATGGTATGATAGACAATAGGTATGATAAACCGTCAAGAATATTACCCAACCCAAAGCCACGAAGATGAAGTGAAAGTGTCTTTTTCAAGAGCGACTTGATACCATAAAGTGTTTTTCACTTTTTCCCAAATTTTCCCTAGTCATTACTAACTAGTACCTATTTAGTTTTTAACAATATTGATGAGGGTAAGATATGATTGATCTATAATTCGACCCTTCGGGTGAATCCATCTCTATTTGATGATTTAACGAGTCTAGTGATAGTGAAACTCAATATTTTCATGATTAGACAAGTCCATCGATATTTGATGTTTGAATGAGTCTAATGACAGTAAAAACTCAATCCTTTTAATGTTTAGATAGATTGAAAAAGGGACGAAAAGAAAGTCCATGAGTCATTTTTCGTAAATTTTTCGCTCGGGTCCAAAAAAGTGTAAAATGATACCTAAGAAAATATCTTAGCCATGTTCAACTAAGGTGTTCCTTTTTTGTAAATAATCTATCTCAGTCCAGAAAGGGGTTAAACTTATACTAAGTAGATTTCATTTCATTTCCTTTTACGAGCTTGAAAATACAAGTGCTCGACAATATTTTCACATTAACGAAGTCTGAAAAGAGCTAAAAGAAGACTCCAAGGGGGTTCCTTTTTTTGTTGCTTAACAGAGATCGAAAAAGAGATAAAAGTATGCTTTGTGATCAAATCATTTTTGGATAATTTTGCACTTCAAACTCAGTGTATCAGTTGTAAACTTATTCAGAGAACCATAAAACGGATTAAAAATAGTTGTTTCATAGTAAAAATGAAAACAAACTATAGTCACATCATTAAATATGATTAAAATAATCAGAATGACTAAAAAAAAAAAAGCTTTGACCATTTCATTTTACCATTCCATAGTTATTATTTGAAATTTAAGAGCTCTGAACCTATTTTTCCCTCGAACTTCAGATGTCGATTGTGACTGTTTAATGGATGATTTCTCACACCATTTGATCTAGGTTGTAGATCTGAACCTTCTCTTCCTTTTAGTGTCATTTTTGTTTCATTTCATGATGAATTTTTAGGTTTTTGAGCCCCCTAATGTAAATATATTACATTATGAGGGAAACACACCCTTGCATGTCGAAAAGTGTGTTGCAGAGCACTGAATTGAAGCTCAGATGCTCTACAACACTCTTTCTATGGACCAGGGGTGCATTAGGTGCATTTTACAAATTTGTTTCTTGTTGTGTGCTAAAAAATTCCCTTTTTTTTGCATGAAATAGATGCTAATGAAGCTTATGGTTGGATTTCAGGTATTTATGAGATCAAAATGACTATTACATGGTGAGAAAGAGAACAAAAAGAAAAAGACATGATTTCCCTAAATTATCCTGGCACTATAAGAGCCCTCAAATATTGTGGGTTGCTTAAGTATTTCAGATTATCAGGGATGAGACAACATCTTGAACTATTAGAGTTCCTAGTTTGTTCATGGGATCCTACATCTCAGGCATTTCATATTGGGGACAAAATGCTCGCCATACTAGTTGAGGATTTTTATTTTTTTACCGGATTATTGAGATGTGGTTCTCCTATTTCCCTTGCAGGATCCGCTCGTGGAGGTGAGACAGTGAAGGACAAAATATGCTAGCATTGTCAGGAAGGTACTGAACCTAGAAATATGGAAAGATAAAAATTAGTGGTGTGCGTGATTTTCCTCTGAAAATTTTCCTTTTCACTATTGCAAAACTTGTTGGCTCTATGACACTACATGTTGCAAACCGTTCATAGATGTAGTGTGCTATTGAGTGTCTCGAACTGACAATTTTCAATTGGGTTGAATAGGTACTCTTTTAGAAGAAATAACATCTGAATAAAGTAAAGGGTGACAGAAGAAATAATTTTAGTTATGGCTCGATCCTGATTTCATTTATTTTAGAGCGAGTTCCATTGATGGAGCTGCAACATGTGACACTGAGCATATATGGTCCCAAAGATCCTCAAAATCAGTGATGGGTAGATTTGATGGCTACGAATGCTGGTCAATCGACTATCATATTCTCTAATTCATTGTTTTCCTAGCTCTGAAAATAGAATATCATCATAGAGGAGTATCTGTACACAAGCATATATTTCTGTGGAGATGCAGATTTGATTTTACCAGATGGCGCTCAATCGGGTGTAATGGGTAAAAATGTTTTGACCATGTTTTTGATTTTAAGGTTTCTACATTTTATTTTTTATTTTTTATGTTTTATAAGGCTAAACTAAAGTTATTTTTAAGTACACAGATGTGGGTCATGTTTGACCAGAGCAGGCAACAAATGAACTAGCAAAGAGGACTAGAGAATTCCTTCAGGATTTGGATTTGAACGAAACTCTCGTTGTGTTGCAGCAACATGTTGACAGATTGACTCTTGGGATACTGGATGTCGAGATCAAGGAGTTACCTATGATACTGTAGCAACATACTATTGGTGTTCCTAGCCGTTGGATGAGGTTATTTCACATGATAGCTCAAGCAGTTGCTTGTTATCATGAGCATCACTACTTCTAATTTTGACAATGTAGGGGCCATGCCATAGTGGATCAAATTTTCCTATTCCTATAAAATCAGTTTGTTTATAATAAATAAAGAAAAAATTTTCCTTTGAGAAGATGTGAGGCTTTACATTGTCCTATTGCACCTTGATTTGTCTCTTATGCACTTCATTGGCCAATGTAGCTTAACGAAGTGTTTAATCTAGATGGATGAGGTTAAAAGACATGCTTCCTCATTAGAGGTGTCAAGTAGTAGGTCAATAGCGAGTTTTAAGGACATAATCTTACATTGGATTGGTAAGATAGCTTCCAGACCATACAACAACTGAAAGGGAGTAAATTTGGTTGCATTTATCACTGATGTTCGATATGCCCATAAAGCCGAGTACAGGATTAAATTTTGATTTCATTTATGAACCCCTATCATTCATGAAAGCATTCGGTTAAGGATATTGTTAATGGTTTCAAATTTTCCATTATATTATGGATAATACATGGTATAACTATCATGCGACAGTCCTAATTTGGCAGTCAAACCATTCATCATGTTATTGCAAAAATTCTAACCATGATCTGTAACTATAGCTCGTGGTACACCAAACCAAGAAACGACATTATTGAAAAATAACAATGCATTTTCTTCACCTGTGTTATTGAATGTAGGAATCTCTTCGACCCACTTAGTAAAGTAGTCGATAACGACAATAATATAAGCATGCCTCCCGGCTGAACAAGGGTTGCAGGTCATGAAATCGATGCCCCATTTTTCAAATGGTCCCACAGCGATGAAATGATGCATTGGTGTTGGTGACAAGAAGATTTTACGATCAAATATATGGCAAGCATGAAAACTTCTGACCACGAGAATGCAGTCATGGAATATGGTTGGCCAGAAGTAACTAGCGTTGAGAATCTTCTGCATGGTAGCGTACCTATAAAAATGTCCACCACAAGCACCGACATGACAATCATTTAGAACTCTCTTGGCCTCCTCATGAGTGAGGCACCTCTTAAAAATTATATCAACACCATGACAATAAAGTGTATCATTGACGATCAGATAATATTTGGCTTGATATAGAATACGTCACTGTTGTGAGCGAGAGGTATCAGGCCAGAAAGTTTAGGTTTGGAGATAATTGATAGCATATCCACACCAAGTGTTAGATGACCTAATACGAAACATAGAATCATCTGGAATTTATGGATCCAATGTAGTTTTAATACTATCAAAGGGAAGGTCACAGAGAAGCTCAAAAAAAACCAAAGACATCTTTGACATGGATTTGATGAATTCCAAATAAAATTCTTGCAAAATGCTGATCCATTTTGAATATATGCCCCCCATAAATTGATGTTTCAAAATTTATGTCATAGGGTTTCAATCCAAAATGACAATTATCTTCCAAAGTAGGATATAATGGAAAAATATTTGGATAGCTTGAATAACCACCAAGGAAAGCTTTTTGATGTATGAGTACTTAACTTCCATATCATTGTGATTACGACTAAAATAATATATCGGATGTTCTATCCCATATTCTTCTTGGACTAAAACTGTAGCAATGGTTGTATATGCAGTCGCGAGATACAAGAAATAGCCACTTTGATAATTAAGGGGATACATTAATGATGCTCGGATTAGGGTATCTTTAAGAGCATCAAAAGAATCTTGTGCAACCTTATCCCAATCATCGGGAATCCAATATTTCAAGAGCCATTTAAATCCTTTAGGAATTTCCATGTAGTTGGGTATGAACCTCCTTAGGAAGTTAGCCTTTCCTTGAAGTCTCTATAGCTAAAGTAAGTTTGATGGCATAGGCAAATCGAGAACACCCTGGACCTTTAGTGGGTCAATTAGAATTCCATATTTTGAGACAAGGAATCCAAGAAAACGATAGGAACCAACAAAAAGCACACATTTGTGTGGATTGAGGCGTATCTTGTAGTGTTGACAATGTACAAATATAGCTCTTATATGCACCGGGTGATAAGTCTATTTCCCTGAATCATGGGTAAATTTTATAGATAAGGTTGAAAAATGTGCTTAATTTCATGGAAAGAATAATCCATTGCTCTCTAAAATGTTTCCCCGACATTGTTTAAACTAAATGGGAGTTTACAATAAGTGAATGTGCCCCAGGGACAAATAAAGTTTTTCTTATATTGTTCCTTTGTGCGAATATTGATTTGATTGTAACCTGAGAATCCATCGATGAACAAAAATATTTCACAATCGACACATTCATCTATAATTTGGTCAATAAAGGGAGTGGTATAGTTGTATTTTTGACAAGCATGATTGGCATCCTGATAATTGATGCACACCCTGATTGTCCCTAGTTTCTTCATGACAGGAAAAATATTAGAAACCCAATCAGCTAGGGGAACAAGGTAAATGAAACCAACACGCAATAATTTTTCAACTTCTGTTTTAATGGCAGTAGAATCCTTTGGATGAACAAGGCGAAGGCGTTGACGTATCGGTTTGACATCAGGGTACATTTTAATTGTATGTTAAATGATATTAGAATATATTCCTGGAATTTCCTCGTAAGACCAAGAAAATACATCTCAAAATTTGTGAAAAAGAGAGTGACAAGTGTCGAGTTCAGATGCAGAACAGGTCATGCCGACATGAATTTTTTCTACAATGCTAGGTTTGGTCGAAATATTGATAGAAATTTTTTCTTCAATATTTGATAGGTTTCGCTCAGATTTGATGGCATTAATGGGAACACAATTTGAAAATAAATCAGAGATTGTAGGGCGATATAGTTCAATAATATTATCTTCACTGTAACATGGAAGATGGGAACAATTATGAGAGTCATCACATTGTACTCCTTCTAGCATCATGGCTTCCTTAATGCTCTGATCAGTCAAGAATTTGGATGAAAAAGGATTATATGGAGTACCAAAATCTAATTAATGATTGACCCAAACGATCGGCGAAGATGGAACAAGCTGCGTTGCCCAAGCCAAGAAAATTCATTGCTATGTGAGCTAAATTGGGCTTGGCGATGGAAATTCACCCACCGTATCTACTTCAAAATTATTGGTAATATTACTTAATTCAGATGAAGTGGAAGATATCATGCAACAGGTCTTTATATTCGCAATTTCCACCAACGTCGCAGGCAATGGTAATGAAAAGGTGCCCATTAGGAAAAAATCCTTAAAGAGACCAAAAATAATGTTTTGAAGTGCTAGCTCAGGTGCGTGAACTAACATAATGCTTCCAGTTACTTGAGAACTAGAGGCAAAGAAGGAGAGTTGATTAATTACTATGATGGTGCCTTTATAAGGGAAGGCGATCATTCGAAATTAAGTAGAGACGATCGCAGCCATAGTGTAAACCCATGGCCTTCCAAGTAAAATTTTGTAATAAAGGGGTCCGTCAATGACCTCAACTTCAACAGTTACAGTTTCCCCCCCAGTTCAACATGTAGGTTATTGATGATTTCACAAGGCTTATATGTATGACCGTCAAAAGCTTTCAACGTTGTAGGCAATTGAGATAAGCGAGATGAGCCAAGTGACTTCCAGCAATTGATATACATGATACAAGTAGATGCTCCCTCATCAATGATAATGCGATGAAGGAGGTGACTTAGAACATTTAGTTGGATCGAAAATGATAATTCGGTTGGTAATTGTGGCACATAGCCTGTATGATTAAAGACTAAAAGATTATAATCGTTTGGGTCGATTCCACCAATTGTTGACAATAAAGCTTTCTTTTGGGAGGGACAATTTTTTAGTACCTCAAGCGTCAACATAGTTGAAGGTGAATGAGCCAAATCTTCAACTATGTTATAATTTTGAGCTGCTCGAGCTCCATGATTGAACGTCAATTTATGGACGACTCCCTTCGGTGGCTTTATTGTTAACTATGGAATAAAAAGTGGCAGAATTGATTCAGTTGACAGATTCGTAGTTGAGGTAGAAGGTTGGTCTATAGCCTAACTACTATAATATTTTTTTCGCATAGACACCAAAACATCAGTTTTGGGCTTTGTGATAGATAACATAATCACTTGGGAACCAGAAGCGGGATCTATAGCAACCATGTTTGTATCCGGATTCGGAAAAGGAATCGTCAACACAGTAGATGGAGGTGAAGTCTTAAGAAGTTTTCAGACTTATGAGCAGTGAGGAAAGTCTTGCATAAAGTGCTCCTAATTACAAATCAAATAAGGGTAATGAAGTTTTAGAGAATTTCCATATTGTTGATCAGATGATCGCTCCTGCTAGGGTGAATTTTGTTTTCTTTTTACTTTCCTCTTTTTCTTTCTTCTGGGTTGCTTGTCACTCTTGCCTTTTTCATATGACAAGACATGTTTTTTGGAATAAGGTTAAATATTATATGCAGTAGAGGTGTGAGTGTCAGAGGAAACAATCATACTATCTTTGGCATGAGAGTCCTTACCATATGGAGGAGGAACAATAATGTTTGATCGCAGCGCATTTGGAATTTTCTCATAGAGTGTGCCAGATTGAGTATAAATCAAATCTAAGTTTGGGCACAAAAAATGACTTTCTATTCAGTGACGACTCCGCCTTTGGCTACAGTGATAGATGGTAGCAAGTACTTAATAAACCACTTAGCCACAAGCTAATCAGGAACAAATTTTTTAACCATTCGATGATGATTACGCCACTCATGAATATGATTAGAAATGTGAGAAGCAGTTGTCTGTTTAAATTTAGTCAATAATTATATTCTACTTTCATTTCGTATGGGTAACTGGAATTGGGTTAAAAATTTAGTGGCTAAGGTAGTGACATTATCAAATGAAGCTCGTAGTAATTCAATATACCACTTTGTAACTGGACCAGTAAGTGTATGCTGGAAAAGACATAGTCTAACAGAGTCATCATTTAAGGAGTTTGATGAACACCACAATTATAAGTCATACTATGCGTTGACAGGTCTTCCCCAGGGTTTCCATTGCGTTTAGGAATATTGGATGGTAATTTATGTGGTATCACTAGCCACCAAGGAGAATAGCTAATGTGATCATTGTTAAGACGATTTAAATCAGGTAATTATAATGTTGCAAGAAAGGGCAACCGTCGATACAAGTTAGGTTGAGCATAACCAAGATAGGATGTGATTTCTTGGGCAACAGGACTTTGTGCACCAGCATAAGTAATTTTTTTTGGTAACCCATATAGGGGTTATTTTGTTGACCAAATGCTTGAGGGATCTATTGACCAAGTCCTGGATAAGCTGGTTGTTGTTGGAATTGTTGTTTTGGCATTTGAGGCTGTGGCTACCAAGGTGATTTCCTGCCAATATTATAGCCCAAACCATAATATATTGGACTCATTTTTGAATAGGTAAGACCAGTAGGAGCCGGTGACATCCCGTAAAAGGTTAATCTAGCCTATGGTTGTAAGATTCCAAATACAGGTGGTTGTTGTAAACCAGCTGAAGGAGGTGAAGTCCGGAGGCCCGAGACTTGAAGGTAATGGGTTGAAGGACCTGCTTGAGATGATTGAGGTACAACCAAATGATCTTGTAAATGTGGTAATGAATTATTAATAGGTGGAGTAGATGTAGGCACAACAGGTTGAACCGATTGGTATGAAATGACAATCATTTGCAGTTGAACGGGCAAGATAGGATGCCACTGAAAAACAATCATTCCATCATTTGGGTGATCGTAAAACGATGGAGTACTGTCAAAATGGGTGACCGTAGGTTTCCCCCCATCATGAGGAGTATACTATGATGGAATATACTGATCTCCAAATGGTGGGAGTCCAGCTAAGATTGAACATGATGGAGGGTACCCAGATGAACTAGCTTGATGTTGAACTAAAGATGTGTGTAAAGGATCAAGCCATTTAGTACTCATTAGATATGTACCAAATAAGATACTAAAATATGACATGTGTGAATTCCATGAATTTGAGTAGGCACCAAATTAGGTTCCTGATAATGATTGGTAACCTGGTGGGATGGATGACCACCATAAATATGTGACTCGAGTGACTTGGTAAACATCGACGGAGTAGCAAAAATAGATGATGTTGCAACTATAACATATGGTACATCCAAAGATGTTGAATTAGCCATGGTCAAATGACCCAACGAATACCCTATAGGATCTATGGGAACTTAAGAGTGAGTAGGAACAACACAAGCATGGTAAGTTAATCAAGGAAAAGGCTCGTAAAGATGAAGCCCCGATCCAAAATGAGTTGGAGTTGAGGGTGTTTCTTCTTGAGGTTCTTCCTTAAATGAAATCAAACCAGGTGGAAAAATTTCACCATCAGGCTTGAGATATATTTCAGGTGGTTTAATGTGCGATAAAAGAGGAGACTCAATGGCTACGGATGATTGAGGAGTGACCGATATAGGAACAATTTCTTGTCATTCGACTTTGAGGTCTATATGTTCTGGTAAAAGAATAATGCGGTGAGGATCAAGTTCCAGTTGAAAAAATTCAGGTTTTGGATGTATGGTCTCACTCATTGGAACTTCAATGTCCATAGGTAGCGATGAGGACTCTGTTTCGACGACAGTGGATAAACCATGATGTGTAGAAATGACTCAAGACAACTTCGATAGATGTAATGAAGATGATGCACCATAGGTACTAATGGTACTAGATTTGGTAGAATGGGGTCGCCTTGACCGACCAGAAATAAATTCCAGAGGTAAAGGTGGTTTAACCACTATTCTATGCTAACGATGGGAAAATGGTTGTTATTCTTCCATGATGACTGATTGATTGTATTACAAAAACAAATAAACAAATAAAATGGTGATACTAGGCAAAAGGTTTACCAAGTAATTGTGAACTACATAATACCTCCTAGTGAACCAAGAAGTACAGGCAGGAAATATCCCTGAATGTTGTGTTCAGTGTATCACAAGTTACAAGGCAGACAACTCGATTACCTAAGGATGGTAAGAAACCTAATGTTGTACTCCCAAATATACTCGAAGATATGTGGAGGCCCAAGTCCATAATAATGTTGTCTAATGCAAAACCGCATAGTGAGAGCACCCCCTTATAATTTTTGTACTAGAACACTGCCCTATATACCCAAAGGTATGTGGACGAGCTCTGATATACTTACGTACATGGAGTGGGATTTCACACTCGGAATGTATCGCAGAAAATTTAGCGACAGCTGCTACGCTAACAACGTTGAAACACGTCTCTAGCCTAGACCTTCTAAGTGTTATCGTTAATGTTATAATGTTTTCTTAGGTTGATTGAAGTGAATTTTATGTTGATCTTGATTAAAAATTTATTTTTCAAGTTCACTGTGATATGTAATGGAAATTTCCTAAAATGCAAACTAAATGAGAATAAAAAATTTCAATTCAATTTTTTTAATGAAAACCTTAGCTACTAAAGGGATAGAGCAATCAAATTTTTGAGCATAGAACAAATAGAACAATCTAAATGCAGATTTCCCTAATATGTTCCTATGCAACACTCACAATCTCTAAATTCACATGCATGTTTTTATTTTCATTTTCCTTTAATGTGAATGAGTAAAAAGAAACTAAATGCACAAATAATCAATCAAATGTTTTATTTTGAGAAATGAGGACATAAGCAACAATTTTATCTTGGGAAATGAAGACTGAAACGAAAATTCTCCTTTCTGAAAATAGATAATTGATCTAATGAAAAATTTAAAACTTTATAATTAATTTGACAATAATAAAGAAAACAACTAATGAAACATTAAACAAATTAGTATCCAAAGGAGGAAGAACTAAGTAATGTTTACTGGTCTCTAAGGTCAAATGGGCATCAGAGAATACAACAAGAAATAGGCTGCAAATGAATGAAAAAGACAAATTATGATAGGATTTGGTTGGATGAGGGGAAACACACCCCTTAAGGGAAGACATTGCATTGCAGAGCACCTCTAAATGGGAGAAAGTGCTATGAAAAGCATTCTACCTTGACCAACAGTGTGTTGGGCGCAACTACGATTGAAATAAAATAAGCTAGACACACGTTATTTTGCAAAAATTCATTCAAATGAGTGAGTAGAAGAAGTAAATTCTACTGATGATGGTTAAAAAGGACAAAAACACCAAGAATGATGGATTTCTCCCTAGTCGAGTCACCAATTTTTTATGAGGAATTCTAATTTACGGGTAAACTAGTCTTCCCTGTGTGGTGTTTCTTCACTCAGAACAAAAAAGGAAAGGTAAATATTTTTCTCTCTAAGATAAAAAAATAAATAGAAGATGAAGAGACTTACTTGTGATCCTTCACTCTCATTCTTCTTCTTTCGTCACTTTTGTTGCTCTCGATCCTACTGAACTCACCATATCAATACCTGCAATCAAAACCAAAGAAAAGAAACGAAAATAAAAATATACAATATATATCTATCATAACCATATTGAACTAACTAAATATCAGAATACATGCACATATTGAGAATACATTCCCAAAATGTATTCGCATATATGAGATAAATAACAAATATCTTTACTACAGTATTAGGAGGAATAAATTACAACTAGTTGATCAGTTCATTTTCAACCTGCTCCAATTTCATCTTGTCCTCATCACACCAAGCATCAATCCATCAGCATCATAGTACTTCATCTCTCCAAGTATTAAGAATCCAACAACATAACACTACCCAAATTTTTTCCTCCCTTGCACTTATATGAGTGATCAATTTATAGGGAAATTTTAGGTAGTTTATCAATAAATGACATTGAATGGCTTTGTAATAATAAATGAGACATGTTTCTAGGTTCAATGGTGATGAATGAACACATGTATTTGAAGTATAACACCTATGAGATATTATAGAAGGCACTGGACATATGGAGATTCCCGAAAAAATGATGATTTCTCTTCCAAGAGACCAATGCACCCTTAAGTGTTAGGAAGTTCTTTGCAGAGCACCCTTGCATGAGGGTAAGTGCTTTAGAGTGCACCTAGGCCCATTCAGAGGAGCGTTGATGAGTCAATGGGTCATTTTAAATATACTTCAAACATTGAAACTCTCATGAATTAAATCCGTCATTGGAATGACTTCTCTAGGGCATGTAGAAACTGAATTAGGGGATGATAGACCTTGTTTGTGTTGAATTAGGGGATGATAGACCCTATTCATACTAGTATTAAGGATGATTCCCAAATTTACCTATAACACTTGCCATTCACTGGTCGAGGATTCTTAGTTCTACCGAAGAAACGCACTATTCAGCTCTACCATAACCCACAGTTTGGTTTAGGGGTTAATAATCCATGTGTTATATCAATTTAGATATCCACCCCACTAAGCTTTGAATCCATTTGGTAATTTAGTTAAACCAAAACATGAGAACTCCACAACACCATGGATATCTAGAAATGGAAAGGCTAGGCTGAAAAAACTGTCACACTTGAAAAAACCCATGCCAAGACAACAAGAAACTGCATGCAATACCATGCATTCCAAATCTAGCAAAGAAAATACACATGAAAATAAATACTTTCCAATAATCCTACTGTAGTTGGTTGATCCCTACTCCTCCTTGCTTGCTTCCTTGTTTTTCCTGCTTTCTTGCCTTTCTTTCTCTAATGCCAAAATGCTTCAAAAAACTCTAAGTTTCCAAGAGTGAGAGCGAGAGAGAGAGAATAATGAGAGAGCTCCAAAAAATGCACTGAAAAAATGAACTAAATTATCCTCAAAAGACGTTTTATAAAAGAGGCATCTATTGTCTTCATTTTCCATTATTTCCTTCAATTTCCTCATCACATGCAATCTCTGACCTTTCATCTCCCTTTTCTCTTAATTTCCATCATTTTTCATAAATAAATGTGCCAAAAATACTTTTTCCTCTCCAAATTCCTTTTCCTTTTCTAATTTCTTTAGCCATAATAAACCAAATTAACACCCCTAGGATGTTTTGCCCAACATTCAGGTTGGAACAAGTGTCCCATTAACCGTGGTTATTAGTTTTAACTTTATTACATGGAATTTTCAGCATGGTTGTTACATAACCCTCCACCTTGGGGGACACTGTCCTTAGTGTTCAACCATGCATATACCTCAGAAAAATAACTGAACATAAACCAAAATTCGTATGGAGGTTTATAATATAGCTCGATGCAGTATTTACACTGATCACTGTGAGCATAAATTCTTAACATAAATGTACGAAAAGAACTCACTTTAGTTGTTTGTGACAAACAACCCTAACAACAGAAATGGCTGCTTAACTTCTTTAGATCGACAATCAACAGTTAGAAAAAATGTAGAAAAAAACGAGATCTATGCAGGAAAAGTAGTTAAAGAGTGAAAAAAAATGGTAATTACTCCATGCATCCAACATAGAAGATAATATTTAAAGAATGTTTTATATATTATTACACATGGTTAAGGGAACAAATAAAAGTTACCAGTACCCCTCAATGTGATGGGTTCTTAGTTTTCTTGAACGCTTCAGTTCCATAATTTTCTCTCTCTATGGTGCAGAAAACCCAGAATGTGTTGAACTTATGGGAGCTCAAGAAGAAAAAGAAAATAATAAAAAAAATGAAAATGATCAAAGCGCAACAATGAAAGTGATCAAAGTGAAGTATGGATGGAAAACCCTCATATTTATAACAAAATATTGAGTTATCCTTGATAATGGAAAATAATAAAATATTATTAACCAAGATCTAGATCTATCCGCTTGGAATATTTTATTATATTTTGTTGGAGGGAAAAGATATATAAATTGGTTAAATACATTTATTTAGAAATAATAAACAAATAAATTATTTATTTATCATTTCAAGAATGTGGTTAAGAAATAATTAACAAATAATGATTTGTTTAATTATTCCGAGGTGATTTAGTCAAATTTAATAAGGAATAATAACTAAATAATGATTTAATTAATTATTCTTATAAGAAAATAAAATAAATAAGGATCTATTTAATTATTCTCATGGGGTTTCTTGCTTAGACTAGAAATAACTTAATAAAATATTGTTTATTTAATTATTTATTATAGTGAAACCAATTTTACTATGGTAAAATTTGTCTGACATGTTGTAATTCGATCCATCTAATTGTAAATCGTTATATGACCAAATTTTGGTGATAATATATTCCTGCAAATGTTTGAGCATTAGGAGCTAATCATATGACCAAAGTACGTTGTAATAACACAATCACTAGACACCAAAGGGGAGTCAGAGAGAGAGATGCATAGACAAAGTGAAGCAAGAGAGGAAAATGACTAAGGGGGTGAGACCTACAAATTATATAAATCTCCTTTAATGATGGGGTACCTATTCTCAATTGGGTGGGGGAGGCATACCTATACCCACTGAGGTGACAAAGTAGAAAGAATGATAATGGGCTCAGCATGGGCTCAACAATATGAGACTGAGAAATAAAGTACATGATAAATGGTACATTACATGCTGGCATAAAAATGGGCTGGACAAAAATATAATTGATCCCATATACATATTGCGCCAGGAGAACCATGAGCTAGGATTGAATACAATAATATATAAGTACATGAGACATAATCACAACCAAAGAAGCCTTGCTAAACAGGAAGGGCTCTAAAATATGAATGGATCATCTGAATGATACATGCATGCTATGGTCGGTGCAAGAGGTTGAAACCAAACCCGTCAAATATGTGGAGTTGCATCTGAGGTCATCTGGGCATGTGGGGGGCTACCTGAAGGGACACCCACTCATGAGGTTTGAAACATCTCACCATTACAAGAAAAAAGTACATTGGTGAGGGTCATGCTTGTGACGGACCTTTAAGGTCCATCAACAATGTCACATATGGTGACGGTCCTTAAAAAAGAGGTATTGTAAGTGCATATAGTGACGGTCCTTTAAGGTTTGTCACCAAAGTCATTTTTAGTGACACTTTTGGTGAGGGTTGTTAAAGGCCCATCACTAATTCTCTCTTTGGTGACACTTCTAGTGATGCTCTTTTATTGAACCTCACCAATACTCTTTTTAGTTACTTTTGGTGACGGTCGAAAAATGTGTGTCATCATTGATCATTCCAATGAGCTTTTGATGATGCTATGTGCATGTTACTATATTTTTTGTCAAAAGATAAAGATTTAAGACCATTGTTGTGGAGTCTTTTCATTATGTTTCCAAGGCCATCTAGTGTTAGAGACAATCAAATTTTCAAGAAGTAATTAGTGTGCATCATTTCCCTTGAGTAATGAGAATATAGTTTTCCTATGAGTCAATACATGATTCATCTCTATTAGGCTTACTATCTAACAAATTCCCTTTAGATAAAGTTCCACTAGTGTGTGTAGAAATATATTATTTAGTACATAATCAATATTTGTAAATTTTATTAATGGCAGAGGTCTAGCACTCCTCAACACTCTTGTCACATATTAACATGCTTTGGCACACACAAACATTCCTTGTCACCTCACATGTCTTAGAAAATATTTATACCTATAACATATTTCCACGACTAGGGCACCCAAGAACACATTGGCAAGTCCTATCATAACATAACACTCTCCTAGCATGTGTTGGCATGCTTTGTAGTCCCTAGCATGCCCTGGAACACTTTGGCATGCATTAACATACATGAGCACTTAACACATGACATTGGAACTTGGCATGTATTGGAACCTATTATTATTGTGCCTAGCATGCCCCTTTTGAAAAAAAGATAAAGTCTTGACTTATTAACCCTCTTGTGTGTTCATTTCCTTGCATTTTAGCCTAGTTATTATTTTCGTTGCCTCGATACTCCTTGACACATGTTGGCATACCCTAGCACCCTACACATCCTAGCATGCCTTAGCATATTGCATGCCTTGGCACTACTTGGCACATGTTAACACACACAATAACTCCCTAGCACATTATGACATTTCTTTACATGCCCCGACATTCCCTAGCATGCCTTAATAGTGCTTAACATACCTTGTCACTCCCTTTTTGTAATTCTAGATAGCACTGGTTGACACTCCCTGGCACACCCTCATATTCATTCACTTCCATGCATTTTGACCCAGTGCTCCCTTATGTTTCCCTAGTACTCCTTAACACTCCTTATCATGCATTAACACACTTTGTCACACCTTAGCACTCTTATGCATGCCCTTCCACTTCATAACATGTGTATCACTCCCTAACACATATTGGCACTTGGCACGTGTTGGTGCTTGGAAAGTATTAGCATGTATAGCATTCATTAATATGCCTTGGTATTTTGTAATATCGCCAAATATGGAAAATCTACACTATTGGGAATATCCTAAGATATTCCAAATGTGGAGCTACAAAAATACATGAGCACAAATAAATTACTGTAGAAAATGATTTCATAAAATGTGTCTTTAAACACCCTTCTATCAGATTATGAACATATCAACAAAAATATGCCTTTATACATTGCCTCCCAGTGGGGAAAAGCAGCAAAATAGACCCCCAAAACGTTATTCCAAGGTAACTGTGTTCTAAATATGGGAAATAACATTTTTTTCCCTTATCATATAGACTAAGGACCTTACATACAAAAGGGGATAAAAAATAAATCCCTTTTGATATGTAAAACAGGTCTCTCGGCCTTACAATGTCTTAGAAACACCCAAATCCCATGACATTTGATTATGCAGAAAATACTGAAGCACGTACAACATTAAAAACTGAGGGTTTCTTCAAAATTACAATAGAAAAACATATATTTGGATATGAATGGCACAATATGCTAAGAAAACAGAGATCTGGCCTCCTTATTGCATTATAGAGATAACCCAACAAAGGTTTCTTGAGACACATGTACAAAAAAGAGCATATCAGATTTATTCAGCTCAGAAATAATGCAGTATCACTGAAACATGATAGGAATATGTCTGAATAATACAAAGAGGGATAAATATACCTTCATCTAGCTTTCCGAGAGAAGGGTTGGCCCTTTCCCTAGGAAACTAGCTCCAAAATAAGGGTAAAAACCCTGTTGCAACAGCTCTGTGGAAAATGATGTAGTTCCTGTAAGGGACTACATTTTAGGAGTGTAGAGGTGCTTTGGCCTACTTCAAATATGTGAAATTAGCTCGAAAATCTCCTTTTCTGATCTCTCAAGAGAAGGAAGGCACCTTCTACGGAGAAACATACCCGAAAGTGGAATGATCAATCTTCCACTGCAACACCTTGCAACACAGCATTACACTTCTACAGAAATAATTCTGTGGCTAAATATTGTTGCTTGGCCTCAAGCCTGTATGTGGAAAAATTCAGCACAATACTCTCCCAAGAGGAATCTCAAGGGAATAGGTGGGATTCGTTCTCGGGAACACCCGGTGCTCAACGGCATTGCAACCCTACTAAACAACAAGAGCAAGCCAAAATTCTAAAAAGACCAAATAATAATGTATCACAACATGAATAATAAAGGCTTCCACCCTCTCCATATATAGCAAGGGAACCTCTTCTTATTGGGTCCCATCCACATTTTCCTCTAAGCTCTTGCAAGTTGTCCTCCACCAAATCTGTGTTGTTCATCAAGGAGATGCAATGTATCTAGATAGCATATGTTGATTTGGTCAAAGATGACTGAATCAACATGCTATCCTCCCTTTTCACACCTAAATGTGCTCCTTCTAGCTACTTATTCTTCCTCTTTTCACATGAGGAATGTTATTATTCATGTCAATGGGCCTCCCTGCCCATTTATTTATTTATCTAAAGATGAAATTAACTATAATATTCCATTTAGATGAGGTATAAATTCTGGGAATATTACATTCCTCCCCATCCAAAATTTTTCTTGTCCTCAAGAAACTGCAAAGGTAGAGAAAAATTTCCTCCCTCCCTCTCCTTGTGGCCTCCTCATTAATAGATCCCACCATATCTCAGCAACAAATCCTCCCAAGTGTGTAAAAACATGAGAAAGTGGAAAGTGCAAGTGGAGATCTCCTTGTTGTTCAATGGCCTCCTCAATGTAGGAGTGATGACCACATGGGGAATCTTATTCCCAATGAGTGATTCCATCACCCATGCTATCATCCAAATGAAATGAGCCATTCGAGGTAGCTCATCAAAACATTTATCAACCCCTTGTTTGTGCAATGTAGTGGGGTTGCATGGAGAGATTAGTTTTCCTCCCTTCATTTGTTTCTCTATCCATTTATGATAAGTGTGGGGTTTTTTATGTCTTTGGGATGAAAGAATATGGCCTCCAAGAATGGCCGAAGCTACCCCATCAAATAATCTAGCCATGAAGTGCCTCCTTCAAGCACTCAAGTTCTTCAAATGGATTACTCCATTGAAGAAAAGAGTTGTGATGTGGCAATCAGGGTTTTCCCATTGCTCCTCCTGAAACATAAAACATGAATAGTAGGGAGAATAATGCTCCCAATATGCATCTCCATCTCATATCCCACTCTCCAAACAAAGCTTCCCATGAACATAGAAATATCAGCAATACATGGAAGCAAAAACAATTGAAAACAAGTTGTCACATGACAACTGGAAAGTGGATCATAGTTCCTCTCATGGAACTAACGCAGTGCATATTTTTCCTGCATCAAATAAGAAAAGAAAAATTTATTTTCCAGCCAATTTTTTTCTACCACAATCATTTTATAAGATAGAAACATGAAAGTACAAAGTGGTGTCAATGGTGCACACCAAAAATCATGTGGCTTCCCCCACAAACTACTCATGAGATAGCCAATCTCAATGCTACAAATGGCTTCAAGTACATCACTATACAATATGCAAGAAGGGTTAATCCTCCTTGGTACAATATGTTGCACATATAAAGGAAAGAAGTACAAAACATAAAGTGATATTGTACATCCTCCATCATGTACTTGAGATCTTGAGCTGAAATGGATCAACCAAAAATTTTCCCTCACCTCCAAAGAGTAAGGAAATGGCTGTGACCTCCTCTCTATCATCATTTGGGCTATGCGTCTCTCCATATGCTGAAATATGTCATGTTGGATGCCCTCCCAAATGAACTGCTCTACCAAAGAAATATATTCATCAAAATGCATGAAAAATAATTCCTCATGTGCTGCATGTAGCAGCTTCTCCTTGAGCTTAGAAGCTCTAGTCAAGAAGACTCTGCCATAAGAATAGATCACCATATCATCCACCATATATATGTCATCTCCCTCAGGTTCATCAAGAATCATGCAAGTTCCAAGATCCTTGGAGTACTCTACCAAGAGTTGAGATCTCCAATATGGATCATTCTGCCCAAGAGATAGCATTGGTGATCTGGCATGTGAAGCTCTACTCATGCTGCTGCCTACCACTTTGACATCCCCCTTGCCAAAGTCTCTCTCCAAAATCTTCACCTCTCCAAAATCCAAGAGTGGTGAATCAAATGGAAAGATTTATCTTACCAACTCCTGATCTAGTGGCCTCCCCGGTGTAATGCCTCCAGATAGTGAGACATCAATGGCAAGAGAAGACTGTTCATATGGTTGGGCAACCTTGCCCTTGCCCTCACAGTGCAAATCAGTCTTCCTCCTCCTTGCACTAGCTCTCTCAAATAGATAGGGGTGTGTGCTCCTCATCAAATGATGATGTCCTTCCTCCTTACCTTCTTCTTTCATCAACATAATATCACAATCATGCGGCTCATTGATTTTACTTTTCCTCCCATATGTGAGATCCTAGGGAACTTCTTGCAAGGATACAAGAATCCCTCCTGTTGGAGCATGTGCTCCCCCTTCCTCTGCATGAGGTACTGGATGTGCTCTAGATATGACAGTGTTTTTTCCCTCATCTTCATCAATGTGCATGGGAAATCTTCCAATAATTGGATCCTCTTGTGAAAAATAGATCCCCGTGTCCTCTTTTTTAGGCATATGAGATAGAGGTTCCTACAACAAATCTTAAGAGTTTTCCTCTTAGGAATTCTCCCTCCTTTCATCCATCTCATGATAGATCTGGGAATTTGACTGCGCTGTGTATCATGTAGTGCAGCTACATTCTCACACTCACCATGTGAAATTATAGATCTAGTTCTGGATCCAAACTCTTTTGGAGATCTCACCTCCATCCTTATTCTTTTCGGATATCCTGAAAAGTTCTATATAGATCTTGGAAGTAGCTTTGTAAGCCTATCTTCCTTCTTTCCTCCACATGATGGAGTCCTTTATTTTCCATACATCTCCCCCTCTGTTGATGGCATAATGGCTGAAATCCACAGGCTGTACCAAGAAATAATCTTTGATACCACTGTAATATCCCAAAATAGGGAAAATCTACACTACTGGGAATATCCTAAGATATTCCAAATGTGGAGCTACAACAGTACATGAGCACAAATAAAGTAATGTAGAAAATTATTTCATAAAATGTGTCTTTAAACACCATTCTATAAGATTATGAACATATCAACAAAAGTATGCCTTTATACACTATCTCCTAGTGGGGAAAAGCAGCAAAATAGACCCCCAAAATGTTATTCCCAGGTAACTGCATTATAAACAGGGGAAATAATGGTTTTCTCCCTTCACATATAGACTAAGGACCTTACATACAAAAGGGGATCAGAAATAAATCCCTTTTGATATGTTAAACAGGTCTCCCAGCCTTACAATGTCTTAGAAACACCTAAATCCCATGACATTTGATTATGCAGAAAATATTGAAGCATGTAAAATGTTAATCCTTGAGGGTTTCTACAAAGTTACAATATAAAAATATATATCTAGATATTAATGGCACAATATGCTAAGAAAACAGAGTTTTGGCCTCCTTATTGTATTATAGAGATAACCTGACAAGGGTTTCTTGAGTCACATGTACAAAAAAGAGCAGATCAGATTTATTCAGTTCTGAAATAATGTCGTGTCACTAAAACATGATATTAATATGGATGAATAATAAAAATAGGGATAAATATCCCTTCCTCTAGCTTTCTGGGAGAAGGGTTGGCCCTTTCCCTAGGAAACTAGCTCCAAAACAAGGGTAAAAACCCTGCTGCAACAACTCTCTGGAAAATGACGCAGTTCCTGCAAGGGAATGCATTGTAGGAGTGCAGAGCTGCTTTGGCCTGCTGCCAAGATGTGAAATGAGCTCAGAAATCTCCTTTTCTGATCTCTGAAGAGAAGGAAGGCACCTTCTACTGAGAAACAGACCCAGAAGTGGAATGATCAATCTTCCACTGCAACACCTTGAAACACATCATTAAACTGCGACAAAAATAATGTTGTGGCTGAATATTTCTACTTGGCTTCAAGCTTGGATGTGGAAAAATTCAGCACACTACTCTCCCAAGAGGCCTCTCAAGGGAAGAGGTGGGATTCCCGCTCGGGAACACCCGATGCTCAACAACACTGCAACCCTGCTAAACAGAAAGAGGAAGCCAAAAGTCTAAACTAACCAAATAATAATATATCACAACATGAATAACAAAGGCTTCCACCCTCTCCATATATAGCAAGGGAACCTCTCCTCATTGGTTCCCATCCACATTTTCCTCCAAGCTCATGCAAGTTGTCCTCCACCAAATCTGCGTTGTTCATCAAGGAGATGTAATGTATCTAGACAACATATGTTGATTTGGTCAAAGATGACTGAATCAACATGATATCATCCCTATTCACACCTAAATTTTCTCCTTCTAGCTAATTATTGTTCCTCTTTTCACATGAGGAATGTTATTCTTCCTATCAATGGGCCTCCCTACCGATTTATTTATTTATCTAAAGATGAAGTGAACCATAATATCCCATTTAGATGATGTCTAAATTTTGGGAATATTACATATTCTTTGGCATGGTTTAATATTAAATTTATTTGAGATCAATTATTGGAAAGTAGATGAGAAGTAACAGAGGATGATTTGACACTTAAAATGAGTCAATGCACTAACACCTGGAACTTGGCACCTATTACCACCTAGTGTTGGTGTGCCTAGCATGCCCCTCCTGGAAAAGGTAAATTGATGACTTATTAACCATATGATGTGTTCATTTCCTTTTAGTTTAACTTTTTTTCTCATTTTTTTTCCTCGATAGTTTGTGGAAAATATTTTCACACCCTTTCACATCTTTTCATGCCTTAGAAATTCATACATATTAACATATTTGACATGCCTTCAAACTATCTGGCACATGTCAGCATTCCCTAGCATGCCTTGCCACTCATGCCCTCACAACTAGCCTTACATTTTTTCATGACTTTGGAACCCAATCAAGTCCTTAGCTACTACAGTTCATGTGACATTGGCCTGCTTCAGCCGCAACAATTTAACCAATTGCACCTACTACAAGTAGATTGTGTCTTGTTCACCTAAGAACTGCCTATAACTCATCGTAGGCTACTCATGTCCAAGATTAACTTGTCCCACTTAATAACATACAAAGACAAGGATCACATTTATCCATGTCCATAAAAAAACTAAGCAACATAGCTTACATAGGAAATATTTCACTTGTATGTCTAGTTCATATAAACAATAGAGCATTAACTGAGAGTTTGCAAGAACCACAAGATACACAAGAGACACAATATATAAGTTGGCACAATCTGAGTGCCCCAAAACTTGTACATAACAATGTACAATATGCAATTGCCAAAAATATTTTAAAACATGATCATTCGGTCAAAGTGTGCCACATTTCATATAAAAATAATAGATAAAGGAAAAATAGTGTTGTGCCCAACACATAGTCTCCCTTTGTCTAAAAATTCTTTGTTGAGCCCCTTATCTCAATCATAGGCTTGCCTCTTGCAAATCCTATTATGAAATTCTTCTAACACACTTCATCATTGGCACACTTGAATTCACTGACACTCCCTATCACACACTCTTCTTTGTTCATTTTCATGAATTTTGACCTAGTTTTCCCTTGTGATGCCTCGACACTCCTTAACACTCCTCAAGATGAATTGATATTTTTTGGCATGTGTTAGCACACATTTTAATTCCTTGGGATTCCCTAATCCTACCTAGATATCATTCCCTCACAACTACCCTTACTTAATTTGCAACTTGCGAACCCAACTAAATCCTCACTTTACTACAAGAGCTTGACCAAGTTATGATGACTACAACTAGACTATGTTGTTGAATTGTGTAGCTTGGGAGGTAATCCACAAGCCTATAGAGATGGGTTTGTGTGAGTTTGGTCACAAAATTCTTTGTGGGCAAAGAACCCAAGTGAAAGGGGTTTTGGACCTAAGATGGGTTTTAAAATATAAAAGAAAATTAAAAGGGAAAAATCATATTTCTTAAGGTCTAAGTGGATAAATCCCATAAGATATAGAGGGTTCTTAATAGGCCTAGCTAGGAAAATATATTTAAGGAGGCCTTAGTATGAAGGCAAGAACATCAAGTGAGAAGTATCTCATCTAATCAAGGAGGTCAGGAGAGATGTAGTCCTAAATTTGGTCGAGTTAGAGGGTTGAGTAAGGGTTGCTAAAGGGAGGCCATGATCATCCACCAAGAGCAAGATCATCATGTGAGGGTTCAAAATAATGTCACATACCTTAATGGGTTCGAGATAGGAAGTAGGATGGCATAGTATTGGTTCTCTTATGGAAGATCGAGCTTAAGAGAGGAAACTCATGAGAATTTGGGCATGTGATTTTCGTGGTGTTTTTGTGTGAAGGCCACATAAAATTTTGAACTAGTAGAGAGGGTTGAGACCCTATCTTGTGGTGGTTAGTTGGCTACAAGGTTTGTGATAAAGACTAACACAACTGTAGGAGGGTTTGCACTAGAATTTAGGTCAGAACATAAGTAATCACAGGTGTAATATTGACTGAGGTAACCATAGTTTCAGGGTCATAGAGATCTAAATTTCAGGTCAAGATTTAGTCAAAGATATTCCCAGAAGCTATGGATCCATATGAGCTAGGTCGAGTCTCTTATGGAGGCAATAGTTTTTTTTTTTTTTTCTATAGGTGGATAGAGTTTGTTCTAAATAAATTATAACATAAGTATAATACCCTAGTTAGGGAGGTTTCCTAGCATGTTCAATCCATAAGGTATGCCCTTAAGACTATGACAAATCTGCGTAGAAGAAGAGGGGTTATGACCCTTAGAGAGAGGTTTATCTCTATAATATATACCACAAATTTGGAAGATGGTTTGCAAAATTATGTGTGGAGATAGAAAATCCAAAGGAAGGTGGAACCCAAGTAGAAGATTGAGCAGAAGAAATGTGCCATATGAGGAATGGATTTGCATGAAGAGGTGTTGATTTTGGTGGATAGTCTGTAGAGTTTTGGATAGAGATATGAAGAAGCCTATAAAAAATTAGTCAATGGACTGTTGGTGGATTATTTTTGACCCTAGTTCAGTCATCTACAAATTTTTAGAAGGATGATAATAGGAGTAGCTCAAATTTTCTCATACATTGGACAACAAACTTAATTGGTACACAAGAATAATGATTTTGAGAGGACTCAAATCGCTATTAGGTGGCAGATTTGAAGAGCCCTCGATGAGGGCAGTGCTATGGGCACTAGATCAGTAAACAAATTGACTATGGTTGGGAAAATTGATGGCAGTCCAAGTACATTTGGAGGGTTGTTAGGTGATTTTCAAAGAGGATCCCTAACTCTTGTACTTATCAAGGAAAAAAAGACTGGTAGAAGGGTAAGTGTATTGGGCCTAAGGATGTGTAGACTTTGAAGGGCTAAAGTAATAGAAAAGTGAGCTAACCAATAGCCTTAGTTCATTGTACTATAGAGGATTGAGTCAGCGAGAAGAATGGAAACCTCCATAGCCCTAGAATTGTCATCTTGGAGTAGCAGTACGGAAAAAGTGGGCAGACCAAAGAGCTATTCACCAACGGAGTTGTGAAAAACTAATCGAAAAACCTAAGTGTTGTATAACTTAAAGGAAAAAATGGGTGGATATAGGGAAAAAAAATTTGAGTCGATTTCATTAACCTAAAAGAGATGAGTTCATTGATAGAGGAAAATTGAGGAGTTTCATAATGGGAGGAAAGAGGAATTGCCAGATGTGTTCAGGACATGTGGACTGAAAGGGATATGTGTGGCCACCATAAAAAAGTGGGTTAAGTGTTGTCTTATTTGAGGTAGATTGGTTATCAAAAGACTGACACCAAGCCCTAGTTTTATTCCTTGTATCAGTGTGATTGTAAAGTGCCATGATCCCTGGTATGAGAGCTCTAGCCTATTCTATTATATTTTGTAATTTAGCAAAGAATGGTTTGAAAAATTTAAAAATTATCATGTGCAATAGTTGATTCCCTAATGTGTGTAGATTTCTTTGTGCAAAGTAGATGTGTTGTCGCACTTGAGTGTGTTTGCATCAAATATTCTAAGACCAAGAACATATTCTCATATGTCGTGTAAATTCAACATATGCCTTGTTCACCTAAGAACTACCTGTAACTCATCTTAGGCTACTTATGTCCAATCTCAACTCATCCCACTTAAAACTTTACCAAGACAAGGCTCATCACATCCAAATGTGGTTGTATAACAACTAAGCAAAACAATTTACATCTTGAGATGCCATAGCACCTGGCATGTCTTAAATGCATTAATGTCACTATGTGGCATGTGTTAGCATCCCCTACATTCCTTGGAATGATTTTACACACCCTAAAACACCTTAGAACTTCCTAACATGCCTTAGTGGTTTAGTATACCATGGCACTACCTAGCATATAACCTTGTCAATCCCTCCTTAACATAGCTAGAACTCATTGACACTCCTTGTCACACACTCTTCTTTGTTCATTTCCATGCATTTTGATCTAGTTCTTCCTTTTTTTTCCTTGACACTCCATGAGACTCCCTAGCACGCATTGGCACACCCTAACACCTAGAACATCTTGCCATGTCACCCTAACACTCTAGAATTCCTTGTCACTACCTAGCATACCTTGTCACTCTCTCCTTAGTACACCTAGAGCTCATTGACACTCCCAGTCACAAAATATTATTAATTCATTTCCCTGCATTTTTACCTAGTGCTTCCTTGATTTTACATAGCATTCTTTAACACTCATTGGCACATGTTGGTACACCCTAGAACCTATGACAACTTGGCATGTCAACATGGCCTCTAGCATGCCTTAAAATTGCCTAACATACCTTGTCACTCCCTCTTTATCACACCTGTAACTCATTGAAACTTCCAATCAAAAAATCTTATTTTTTCATTTACATGCATTTTGATATAGTGCTCCCTTGTGTTTCCCTAACACTCCTAGTTAACACTTCCTTGCATGTGTTGGCACATCTTGGCTGCATGTCGCCCTACAAATCTATAATTAGTAAACACTACCAATAATACCTTGTCACTCCTCCTTAGCACAATTGTAACTCGTTGACACTCCCTATCACACACTCTTATTCACTCATTTTCATGCATTATGACATAATTCTCTCTTGTGTTTCGCTAGCACTCCATAACACTATTTAGCACATATTGGCACACCCTGGAACTTGGAACATCTTAGCATGCTTTAATAGAAGTCTATCATGCCTTGGAATGGCATATCATACCTTTTCACTTCATCCCTATCACACCTGTAACTTTCTAAGACTCCCTATCACACACTCTTATTCATTCATTTCCATGCAATTGAAACTAGTCCTCCATTTTGTTTCCTTGAGACTCCCTAGCATGCATTGGCACCACACCCTAGAACCTAGCACATATTGGAATGCCTAACATGCCTTGGAAATTTCTAGCATGTGTTAGCACTTCCTGGGATTCCCTGCACACCTTGGAACTCCCTAGTTTTCATGCCCTCATAGATAGCCTTACTTTTTTTACGACTTTTGAACCCAATCAAGTCATTGAAAAAAAAGTGTTGTGTCTAGCCCAAAGTATCCCTTTCTTTGAAAATTATTTTTCCATCCCCTTATCACAAAGATATGATTTCCTCCTGAAATTCCTATTATGAGATTCTCCTAACACACTTATTCCATGGGACACCTAGAATTCACTAACACTCCCTGACATACACTCTAGTTATTCGTTCGTTTCCATGCACTTTGAACTAGTTCTCCCTTGTTATGCCCTGACACTCCCCAACACTCCCCAACATGAATTGACACTATTTGGCATGAATTAGCACACATTTTCATTCATTGACATGCCCCGAAACTCCTTAACTATCATGTCCTCATAACTACCCTTATTTTCTTTTAGACTGAGGAACCCAACCTGCAAGTCTTGCCTCAACTACAACAACTTGTACAAGTTTCATTTAATACAACTATACTATGCCTTTCTCACCTAAGAATAACTTATAACTCATCTTATTCTTCTCACATCCAATATTAAATCATCTCACTTAACAAGTTACCAATTCTAGGCTCATGTCCAACTGTGGACAAAAAACAACTAAGAAACATAGTTTACATCTTGACATGCCATAACACACAGAAATTATAAAAATCCCTTGGAACTATGTGGCATGTGTTAGAATCCCTTTCATTCCTTGGAATTATTTGGAACTCCCTAACACACCCTACCATTCCTTGACATGCCCTGACACTCTAGCATGAATTAGAATTTCCTAGGATATAACCTTGTCATGACTCATTCCTTAGCGTGCTTGGAACTTGATGGCACTCCCTATTACACACTCTTATATATTCATTTCCATGCACTTTTAAATAGTTCCACCTTTTTTTTTCTGTAGCACTCCCTAACACTCCCTAGCACACATTGGAACACCCTGACACTTGGCACATCTTGACATGTCGCCCTGCCACTCTAGCATTCCTTGGCACTACCTAACATACCTCATCACTCCCTCCTTACACACATATGACTCACTAATAATCCTTGTCATACACTTTTACTGATTAATTTCCATGCATTTGAAACTAGTGCTCCCTTGTTTTTCCCTGGAACTCCATAACACTCCCTAACATGCATTCACACACCCAACTAGCACCTGGCACATCTTGGCATATTTCCCTAGCCTCTAGCATGCTTGAGCACTACCTAACTGATATGGATTTATGTAGGAATGCAATAAATGTGGAAATAGACATAAATATAGAGATACAAGAGAAATAATACTTCATTTCATTAATATCAAATAGCTGAAATATGTTTATAGACATAATGGAAATAAACTAGCTAGGGCGATGGTAGCTTATCTCTAAGAATAAATGTGGTGGCTACATGCCTCTGAAATTTCTTACAATGAGGCTCGAGGGCATATTTATTATAGAGAAACAATGGAAAACCCTATGTTAGTGTCAATACTTGCATACTTCCACCAAGTATCAAAACACATTTGCATGTGCATCTTAGGTGTCCCATATTGAATAAATGTTTTATCATTATGTTAGGTCATGATATAAAATTGCTCCATTGGTGGTTGTCCTTGTCAAATAAAATTTTTATCCCTCGGAAGATCATATTTGTTGAATCGTTCGCATGATTATTTGAGCATAATAACACTTATGGAAATGCTCATTTCACTTGAAAGTCTTTTAAGTCAAAATCTCATTCAAAATAATGTCAAAGAGCAGCCTCATTAGGTCAATGGGCTTTTGCATTTTTCAAGGTCACTCCATTCTGATTATTTTAGTACATATATGAGAGGGATTGAATATGATCATCATGATGGTTTCATTATACTTCAAAGGTTATATTCTCAGTTTGAAGACTTTGTTATCAAAGTTCCATTTTGATAGAAAAGACACCTATGTAATTTATTTTTATTTTTTCAGATGTAATTTTATGCTATTATATTTAATAAAATCCCAAAGCTATCAAAGCAATCATATCAAGCCTTGGTGAGAAAAAGAAAAAGCCAACTTCATGACTTCAGAAACCTGCAATGCAAAAAGAGTCAAAGAGTATCAGTGATAACGGAAAAAGACTTCAAACATTAGAAAAGTGGGTATTTCAAAATTAAATTAAAATCCACTTGGTTATAAAGCCTATCAAACATTTCAAATAAGCCATTGTTGCCTTTCAAAATATTAGGAGTATTTAGCAAAGAATAATTTCTAAGTTTTTTGAGCGAAATTGGGCCAAATTTATCGGCACTGCCCGTTCAGAATGTTGGCGCTGCGCATTTGAACCGGTGTTGCATGCCATCCTAGTGGAGCTATGCCCTTGCCAGGAGATCCCAGTTCTAATTGTGAAGGTGTTGCGCACCTGTCCAGAGGTGTTGCATGTTTGGAAAAGTGATGCACCCTCACACATTGGAGCTGCGTGCCTAGACAATGAACTTTCTTGAGTGTTCAAGCCATTCAAACAAGTTCAAAATTACTTCAAATTTCTCCTATAATCCTCCAAGCACTTCTAAGAAGTAAGTACATATCATAAGACTTATTTCTAAGCTATTTTGTCACTTTTTAATGAATTGAATTGGAACCCTAACTGAAACCCTAATTTATATTTATGATCACTTTCTATACACTTGTTTCATCCTCCTAAACATAATATCAGTCATAGACAGGGTAACTTCATTGATTTAGTGTTTTCATTGATTTATTTTTCCCCTTGACTCATTACATGCAATAATTCCCTTCACCTTTCAAGCTAGCCATCTCATCCCCTTCCCCTCATCTCATTTCATTTGTACGCTAGGGTTTCATAATTCAGAGTTTAGAGATATCAGAAGAATAAGATAGTGTCATTTTCGGGGCAGAAATTCCAAGAAGAAATTATCACAAAGGAGTAAAAATTAGCAGGTTTGAACCCAGGTTTAAAATTATCACAAGAGAACTTATGTCCTCTCCTCTCACTGTGACTTAATTTAAGCATGTAGGCTGCTTTGAGTTCTGTGAGAGAGTGCAGCAAGTCCAAAATCACCAGGAGTCATCAAGGTTGTTCGTCACCATTCTACATGACAAACATGTTACTCTTGCTAGTGTTACCTTTCATATGTCCACCAATTCCATTGCAGCTGCTACAGGGATCCCTAGTGTGGAAGAGAGGTGGTTTAAAAAATAAAACTTGGATATGAGCTATTATGAACCATACCTCAAACCTAGGTATAAGGATGACAAGAAATCAAATTTCCCTTTCTCTCATCTCCTTGACCGGTATGCCCCTATGATGAAAATAATAGTGAATTATTTCACTTGTGAGGGGAGTTTTACCCGACTCTACTCATACCACATCTGAATCCTCATGCATTTCACTAGAGTTAGAATGCTACACTTACCTTACTATATTTTCTGTAGCATTGACAAGATGGCCTATATTGTGCAATACAGGGATCAAAAGAGTCAAATGAAGAGTATTTTTCATCATTCAGTCATCAAGATGGTGGTAATGCATCAACTTCAACAAAAAAAAAATTCATGGGATGCATTCATTGCAAATGAGGTTCTCACTACCCCACCCAGTCATCATGAGCAAGATATTCCTTCATCATATCATCCTCCTGTATCCACTTCTCCATCACATCCCGTTGTTTATACATCATCACTCACTCACATTCATTCACCTCATGTTTATCCTACCTCTTCACTTTTCTATAACCCTTCACCATCAGATCATGATACTGGAGCATCAAGCAGTGAAAGGGACATTGAGGAAATTTTCACTAAGATGAATGATATTGAGCCATTCCATAAGACCTATCAGAGAGGCCACAAGCATGTGTTTTCTTCACATGGTGTGAAAGGGGCCATGCTTTCTTCATCAGAAAAATGGGTAGACAAGGGCAAGGAAAAGGCTACACAGCCTATCATTGTTGAGCAGGAGGACAAACATGAAACTGAGAAGGAGTTTTAGTTGATTGAGATTGATGAGGAGGATGAGGATAGAGCCACTAGTTCAGTGATCAGAGGCAAGGAGGCCAAGATTAGTTAGATTCAAGCTAATATTGATAGAGAAATGTATGTGATTGACTTTCTTGAGCTAGAAAATAAGCAACTGAAGACTAAACAAACCATCAGTGAGGTCAAGACAATCAGAGCTCAGAGAGAGGTAGGAAGGGCCAAAGCCTTGCTAGAGGAGACCTTGGGTATATTTGATGATAGTGATTATGAGGAATATCATATTTTGAGACAAAGACTAAAGACAATTGGCTAAAGAAGGCTTTAGCTCGGGAAAGGCAGAAATAGATGAATTGGCAGAGAAGCTTACTCCAAGTGAGTTGCTTGCCATAGAGATTAGCAGAGATAGAGAGTCTTGTCTTGAGAGAGCCAATTCACATCTAGAGGGTCTTCTATAGAAGGAAAAGAAAGACATTGACATTCAGAGGAAGATGAAGAAACACTATGCCATGAGAAATAGGATTGCAAGGGCCAAGCTCAAACGAGCCCATGCAAATATTTGGGCTTTGACCGAGTCAAAGGAGAAGGAGAAGTTGAAAATTCTTGTTGAGGTGTCCCTCCATGCCTATGACCCTTGATCAACAAGAAAACACACAATTTTGGTACATTTTGGCAGCCTAGTACAAATTTTTATTTTTGGGACAGTTTAGAGCACGGAAAATTTTCTAAGCATGCAGTGCCACTAGCGTTGTGCTCTTTTTTGGGGCATCCAATTGAAAAATGGTAAGCATACTCATTTTCATAATGATGACTATATCAACCTCAAAACGTTTCAGAATATTTGGAGGAAAACTAGTCCCTCAAAGATGCAAAAAACCACTGAACAATCATGTTTCTGCCCTCTTTTTGACCCTGGCACTACACGTTTACCAGTATTTGGAGAACAGGTGTTTGACAAGGAAGATGGGCACCATTTTGGAAAGTGAAAGCATATTTGGAAACTAGACTTAGCTACCTTTCCAATGATCTATCATGGACCTGATTTTGACAAGGGGAAGGCCTCCAGAAATGGCTGACACAACAGGCCAATTTTTCTGTCATGGCGTTGCGCATTTACCAAGAAATTTACAGTTTCACCAGTTTAATCAAATTTTGAAGTTTCACCCTGTTTCATTTTTTACTTGGGTAAATAAAAAATTTACCAATTTAAATTCATATTTTACTTTTACCTAAGGTATATACATTAGGTAAATCATTAGTTGAAGTCACATGTATCTTTTCTTAAAGATATGAATGAGTCACTTTCCTCATCCTAGACTTTAGCTTTCAGTTCAAATTTTGATGTAACAGCTCCCTGACCTCATGGATTCGAACCCTGAGGATGAGAGGAAGTGGTTTTGAGGTATATAAGGTGTCGTTTTTCAGTCATTGTAAGTTGGCATCAGTTGAAGAGATTGTATTGATTAAGTCTAATTTTGGCTTCGACATTAATGGAAAATTGCAGCTATTTTCTTGGGATCCCCGTGGTATTATTTTTAAACATATTTTCCTCTATGTTATTGATTTGTTAGAATGTAATGTTAATTCATAAACCATTTCACATCTATAATATACTTGATTTAAATTTTCAAAGACACAATTCATATTTATTTATGCTTTGTTTTGGGAAATTTAGTATAATGTGTTCATTTTCTTCAGTTCAGGGAAAATAAATTTCAGATGCTTTCCTAGCTCCTCACTAGTCTTTCATTTCTTTTAATCCTCTTTGAATGTTAAAACTTTTATCTACCTTGCCCCATCAAATAGACTGTAATTTCATCCCCTTGGACTTGATCTATTCCCATTGAACTAATCCCTGTTCAGTGAGCCCAACCGTAAACAATAAAAATCAAAACCCCCTGTACTCCTTAGCTATCCTAAAATATTTTTCATCCATCCCTCTTGGCTGTGATTCTATGGAGGGATCCCTCTTTGATTTGATAGGGCTAGATACCAAGTCTAAAGTTTGATTTTAGGTTACCTTGGGATTGCCTCTCTCAACCTGAGGTTCAATTCGAGTGAGAACACCCTAAACATCCAAAAACCTAACCCTAGGATATGAAGTATGAAAATTATGGGCCCTGTTTGGGTAGATTGGTATTTCAACTTCCCTGGGACATAAATTTGGCATATAATCTATGCTTGATGTGCATCATATCACTTTAGAAAGATATATCTAAGGAATAAAACTTTTGATGTGAGAAACATCAATCCATGGACCCATGTTGCTGTCAGTTTTCCCAAAAAAATTTGTTTAGGGCCTCAAAACGACTCCGAAAGTTCAGGACCCAAAAAGCTGCTAAAAATAGTAAGTTGTGCCAAAATTGAAAAAATAAAATCACTGATGGTGGGGGGTTCAAATGGAATAGGTGGGTGACCAAAAATATCCACCTGGATCATTAGGGCCCCAAAACAGCTTTGGACATTCAGTACCCAAAAACCTGCTAAAATAGTAAGTTGTACTGAAAGTGAAAAAATGAAAGAACCATCCAAATGGAATAGGTGGGTGGCCACCAATATCCACCTGGATAATTCCTCCCCCCTTAGGAAGAAATGGTCTCCATTGCATTGATAGGCTTCATGAGATGAGGCAAATTCTGCTGAACTGGGTATTGAATTTGTCAAAGATGTCATGGACCCACAGGCGAACATGATGGATGCGTTCAGTAAATTTGGTGTCATTATTAGCCTCAGAGAGTACAAGTGTGGATTTTGTCTGTGTGGTCGCATAAGGTATGGAAAGATCAGGCGGCGGTGCATCAAGGTTCAGATAAATGGAGTGCTTATGCTGAAAGTGTAGAGGAACCTCTGTGAGTGAGGATAAAATGTTCTTGTATTCCTCTATGACTTTTTCCATATGCTGCAATCATATACGGGAGCCTTGTTTCGAGGTTGTGGCCACAATATTTTTCTTTCCCTGTGAGAAAGTTGTAAGGAAAATAAATTTCTTGGTTTGGGAAACAATCTTACTGCGTAGTTTTTTAGTAGTTAAAGAGATTACAAGAGACGGTACTACCTCTGGTATCATGTACAAGTTATGCCAAAAGGTAATAATAATAGCACAAGGCCTAGAATCATACACAACATGTTGCCTCCACAAGTATGGTTGGACCAATAATACATCAGACACGTCAAGAGGAGCAACATCACACAATACCTCATCCGTGAATGGCTTAACAATTCTTGGCATGTGTTTGGATGCCTTGGAATGCCTTGCCATGGTTTAAGGTAAAATTTATTTGAAATCAATTATTCACAATTAAGAGAGAAGTAATAGAGGATGATTTGGCACTTAAGACACATTATCACTTGGCCCTTGGCATGTATTGGCACTAGTGTTGGTATGCCTAGCATGCCCCTCTTGAAAAGGCAGGGTCCTAAATTATTAACCCTCATATATGTTCATTTATTTTCATTTTAACTTGGTGTTCCATTTTGTGACCTCACACTCCTTGACATGTGTTAGCATACCCTAACACCTATCACACCTTGTCATTCCTTAACATATGTCATGTCTTGCCATGGTTGGCATGCCTTGGGAACTATCTAGCACATGCTACCACACCCAAACACTTCTTGACATGCCCTAGAACTCCCTAGCATGCCTTGTAACTCCCCCCTTGGCATGCCTAACACTCGTTGACACACCCTCTTATTCATTCATTTCCATTCATTTTGACTCGATGATTTATGTTTTATGGGGTGCATGTCTAGAAACAATTCCTTTGAGAGAATAAACAAATGATCACACCATTACTGACATAAGTAATTGTGAGATTCTACTTGAATGACAATAGGAAACGACACAAGAGATTTTAAGAATGACATTTTTAGGGTTTTTTTATGGTGTGGGAATGGTAAGAAGTGAGTGGTAAATATTGCAATTTTATTTCTCATTAAAGTGCTTATCGTTATGAGAGATTCGTCTTGAGAAAATGACACCCTTGTCATGCTTACCCTCCAACTCCTAATCTTCTCAAATAAATGCCAACTTGCATAGTGAGGAAAAGCATGTTGGTCTATGGTGCGCTGAGTGACTGGGTGATAGTGTTAATATACTATGAGAGGGACTACAACATTTAATTTGTGTCCTCTATGGATGAAATGTTGTAGGTGTGTGTCATGGAACCACAAGGCCACTAAAAATATTGTGTAAGATATAGCCCAACATAATCAATGCCTTGGGAGAAATCTGTGGAGAGGGATCAAAATAAATTATATTGGTGAGTCCACCAAAAAATATTTACTAGAGAGTGACACCATTATGATCAAATCCACGCATGATTTCTTTTGATCTAGGCATTTCGTTTTCTAAACATTTGTTTGGAGTGTCACTAAATTGGTGGAATTATCAAATTCATGACATTGTAAATTATGGAACATTGTTGCTTTTATTATAGAGGCTAAGGTTTTCAAGGAGAATATAGGGTTTGTAGGGTCTTAGGGGAAAATAAGCATCAATTTATATCTCTTTGATATACTAAAGCGTATGGATTATATGAGTAGTTGATATGGATTATATGACATTGAATCCACCTTGAGATGGAGGCTTTTATGACTCCTACAACATCATCCTTCTTCCTGTTGATGAATGTTTTTTATGAGTTATCCCTTGGATAATAACCACCATTTTTGTAAAGTACTATGAATCTTCACTCTTCAACAATGTTCCCATATATTTTTGCCCAAATTCCATAATTTTTTCCATTAAAATTTATAAGATATATCTTGAAACTCATAATGTTGACCCATTGATTTGATCCTAGATGTAGTTTGTAATTAGAAATCTCGAACCAATCCACTAAACAAATCTGCCTTTTTAAGAGCATATAAAACTTGCATAAGACTTTTAGGCAACATGCTACATCTCAAACCATTAGCTTTAATACCATGTTGGAGAATTGGGGTATTTTTTATATTATAAAACTCGTATTCTAAAATAGAGGTAGTGTCTAAATACATTATTACAACACCTACGAACAACCAAACATAGTTCAACATACTAAGAAGTGTAAGAAAAAAAATTATTTCCATACAAAACACATATAATCTATTGTTCACCATATAATAAATACACCCATAAGACCATATTTTGTAGCACCAAGATGTAACCAACACAATCCATACTTTTCTTAACATAAAATTAATAATAACATAAAAATGATTTGAATGTAAAACATATTGGAAACAATTCATGGTAGAATGTAGGAATTCAAAAGGTTGAGTTGGAAATCCAAAAGATAAAGAAAACCCTACACAAGGAATAAAAACATCACAAGTAAGATTGGCCTTAGACAATGAGGATAAAAACTCCTCTTAACCACTCAAAGTAAACCTAATTGACATCCTATTTTTTTTTTATCCCTTTCTAATGCTTCATAGTTATGAAATTGAAATGGATAATTTTTTTATATTTATAAAAAACTATACATCAAGCTCCATTTAAATTTGGATATTGTGGGTTGTATTTTAAATAGATAAATTAAATGGACATTAAGCATAACCATATTGAAACCTTGTCCAGAACATGTTTTGGCAATAAAGAATTAAATTTGGTGATAGTGTGGGTTTTCATTAAAATAGATAAATTGAATTTACATTAAGCATAACCACATTGAAACCTCATGGAGAACATGTTTTGGCAATAAAGAATTGAATTTGGCCATAGAATAAGATTAAATTGTTTCTTATTGACTAAAAACTTGTTTTCCTTATACACAAGGAAATAAGTTAACTCAGCAATAAACAAAAGTATCTTGCAATAGTGAAAGTCCACCCCTTAATGGCCTGCCAATAAATCATTTCAAATAATATAATTTTCCTTAAATAAAATTAATGAATTAGTTGTCACTCTATTTTTCTTATACACTAGAATAAAAATAAATTACTTAAAAATGACCATTTTCAAATAACTTTCCATAAAATATGGTGATATAATAATAGAAATTATACAATAAATAGTCGAGTCCCTTTCGTATAATGACAGGCAAAGGTTGAGATTGTTTTAACAAAAATAAAACACTAACATTTACCTTTTCCCACCAGAGAGAGCAAGGGTTCCCTCGTTTCATACATCTACATTTTCCCTGAAGACGAAAACAAGGAGAAAATCATAGAGAAAGAAATAAAAGGAGCGAATTCAATTGTTCACCGATATTTCCCAAAATAATTCAAACAATCCATTCCTCCTCTCCCTCTCTTATTTCTTACTTAAGACTCCACTTCAAGTGAACATTTTCACTGCAGAATTTTCTAGGGTTGATCACCTGACCAATACAATTCCTGTACACTCAATCTAGTATATAATTAATTTTCCAGTGCCTTGGAATCTCCACCAAAGATGGAGAGATTGAATTATATGCATGCTCTAGCTATTTTGGGTTGATTGATCAATTAACTATATGATCACTGAGTTAGACTGAAGTCCCACTACACAATTGATCTTCCACTAGTTCCTCCCAAATATAGAACTATTTTAATTGAAAGCAACTTGAAATAACTGACCTTGATTGCTACAAATCAGGAATCACGCATTCTTAACTAAACTCCAACCCCAGTAAATTGAATTTTGTAAGCTAAATTAGTGAAAATATCCATGTCACTTCAGTTAACTGACTCCAAATGTTGGAAATATGATGCAGAGTGTTGTCCTTGATGGCAACCCACTAAATGAAGATGAAGACATGCGACTGTTGACATGTGTTGTCCTTGATGGCAATCCACCTGATGAAGTTATTCTTGACTTGATGGACCTGGTAAATGATGTAAATCTGATGTTTGTTGACAATATGATGCTGAGTGTTGTCCTTGAAAGGAAACCCTCTTGATGAAGATAATGACAACTTACTTGATGAAGTTGTGCTTGAGAGAATATGTTCCTGATGAAGAAAATATGATGTTTCTATAGTGTGTACAGAAGGCAATGAAGAAAGGAATTCAGAATGTGCTCAAAATATGATGAAAAGAGTATGTCTCCTTGTATACACGGATTTTCCTAGGGAAAGTCACGTATGCACGCGGAAAGGAACGTTCCAAGTCACGTATGGGCTAAAGTGCTCAAAAAGTGCAAAACCAAGGGTAACCACCATGGTATTGACCCATGGTATTGGGTAATGATATGCCTAATTGACCCCGTCCAGGTAGTTTTGGGCTCGTGGTATTGGGGTGGCTCGTGGTATTGAAAAAGGGGCCCGTGGTATTGAAAAAGGATGAACCTATATAAGGAGAAGAAATTCATTGTGAAAATCAGATGTGTGGGTGCAAGATGTCTGAGCTTGAATGAATACTTCTCTCTGAAGTATATCTGAATGAAAAGGGTTACACTTGAATGATAAATCTGATTGTATGATGCACCAATGATGAAGAAGGGGATCTAGATCTGAATTGCTCTTGTATTTGTTAGATCTGATTATGGAAGGCTTAGATCTGTGATGAGGCGAGCATCTAGGCGAACATCTGTCTGAAGCAAAAGGGTAAATCTAAACTGAATATCTGATCTGATGAAGTATGCTGCTCTGTAATGATTGAAGATCTATACGCTACTGGCCACAAGGAAGCGTATATACGCGGTCACTAAGAGAAGCTGCTGCAGATGCGCAATAAAAGATAAAGACCGTGTATACGCCGGTTTGTGTGGACGGAAGCGCGTATATATGCGACACGTTGAAGTAAAAGCGCGTATGCAAACTAGGTTTGATGGGGGAAAGTGGTATGGGAAATATCCGATTCGGTTTCGCTATCCGATCTCGTGTTGATATGTATCCGTTGATGATGTATGTTTGTGCTTAAAAGTATGGAAAGGGTCTGTCCGGAAATATGATGAATTGTGGCCCGCAAGTTGTGTTCTATTGAAGTGGTTGATCCAAAGGTGAAAATTGATGAAACGTGGTCCAAGGTGGTGTCGTAGGGTTGTAGCCTTCAGTCGGGGGGTCGTAGCTCCCTTCCAGGAGAGGCTGGTAAACGAGTCAGGGGGTTGGAGCTCCCTTCCAGGAGAGGCTGGTAAACGAGCGCAGGGGGGTGCCTGCGTGCTGGTCAAGTCTGCGCCAGCACATATGTTGTAATATGTTTTCTCTATAATAAAATATTGAAGGCTGAGCAACTGCAGCGGTGGTTTTCTCCCGACTTGGGTTTCCACCTAAAAATCCCGGTGTTCATGTGTGATGCTTTGTGTGATGATTTATTCTGTTCTTACTGCACATGTTTACTGCTTATTGAATATCTGATGAATAAATGAAGGAATGATTTAAGTGAAGAATTAATGACATAAATATATATCTGTGTATACGCGAGTTTCGTAAAGGGTATCCGCGTATATACGCAAGTCTGGTTCAGGAAAGTAGCGTATGCATTTTAGAAGCAAGAAAAAGTGAAAGTTTTGAATATGCAGTAAATACTGATTCACCCCCCCCTCTCAGTATTTTTCCCAACAATTGGTATCAGAGCGGGTCCTTGTGTAGAAGCTTGATCGCTTAAAGGAGATCCGTTGCAATGGGAAGTCAAGAAGGAGTAATGTCTATAAAGCCACCTCTATTCAATGGAAGCAATCTGATATTCTGGAAGGTACGTACAAAAGCATATCTGCAAAGTATTGGTGCAGATGTATGGGCAATCGTGGAAGAAGGTTATCAATACCCGGCAAGTATTCCTACTGATGCAGCTGAAAGAAAGAAGTATGAAATCAATGCCAAAGCAATGAATGTCTTATTGGGAAGCATGTCTGAATCAGAATTTGCTAAAGTGATGCAGCTACATTCGGCAAAAGACATATGGGACAAAATCATTCTAAGCTATGAAGGAGACCCAAAGGTAAAAAGTGCAAAACTCCAAACTCTTAGAATTAAATATGAAAATTTGAAGATGCATAGTGATGAGAGTGTTGCCAGTTTCTTTCTTCGTCTGGATGATATTGTAAATCGAATGAGAAATTTGGGTGAAACCTTAGTTGATACTACTCTGGTGGAAAAGGTCTTAAGATCATTGACTTCAAAATTTGACTCTAAAGTTTCAGCTATTGAAGAAAGGAAAGATTTGCAAACTCTTACTATTGTTCAATTACATGGTACTCTGAGTGCTTTTGAAATGAGACAAGGAGGCCCTTCTCAAGTAAGAGAAGCTGCTTTTAAGGCATCTACAAAAGGAAAGGAAAAGGAAGTTGTCAAAGAATCCAGTTATATATCCGATGAAGAAGAAGCAAATTTCGTGAGAAAGCTCCAACTAGGCACTGGAAGATTCAAAGGTAAGCTTCCCTTCAAATGTTTTGAGTGTGGAAAAGTTGGTCATTATGCTGCTAAATGTCCTTATAAAGAAAAACATGGTAAAGGAAAAAAATTTGAAAAGAGAAAGAGTTATTATGCAAAAGAAGATGATGATGAAGTGTCCAGTGAAGATGAAGAAGATTCTGACCAAGATCTGAAAGTGCTCATGGCAAAGAAGCAAAAGAAGAAGACTACTCGAAACAAGAAGATAGCTCAGAAAACAGGTTTAGCAGAAATTGAAGAAAATGAATCAGGTAGTGATTGCGGTCCTTATAATATTCTTTGTGCAAACAAAGGCAAAGATAGAGAAGGTAACAGTATGGATCTAGAAGAAGCTGTCAAGATTGAAGATCAGCAGAAATCATCTAAAAATCTAGAAGCAAATGATGAAAGTAATGATTGGCATCAATTTGAAAGAAAGGAATCTATCTACAAAGATGTGATCTCTAGGATGAATGAAAAGATAGAAACACTAAATGGACATATAGACAAGTATCAAGGGTTGTACGCTTATGCAACCAATCAAGGGGAAAAACATGAAGCAGAAATCATCTCTCTAAAAGCAGATCTTGAAGCATCAAGTAAGAAAAATGAGGAACCTCTACAATCATTTGAAAAGGAAGGCCTTGAAGCAGAAATCATCTCTCTCAAAGAAGATCTAGAAAAATCAAATAAGAAGAATGAAGAGCTGCAACAAACATGTGAAGGAAATGAAGATTGGTTGAAAGAAGAGATTCTAAATCTGAAGGATCAAGTTGAAGATGGAAGAAGGAAAGAAGAAAGCATGACAAAGCAATGTCAAGCCTTGGAGGTTGAGGTAAACATTCTCAAAGGTAAATTAGAATAAAAGGTTAAACTTTTGAGGTTTCATGATAGTACTAACATTTTGGACAATATTCTGAGTAATCAAAGGTCTCCTGCTATCAAACATGGTCTTGGTTTCCATGAAACTGTTAAAGGAGAATCTAGCTCACAAGGAAGTGCAAAAAATCCAGAGGGCGTCAATGCAAAACCTGATGTGTTGAAAGAAACAAAAGATCAACCAACAATCATGAATTCTCAAAGGAATTCATTCAAGAACGTTGAATGTTTTAAATGTCATAATTATGGGCATGTTGCAGCAAATTGCAGGAGCAGATCATTTCAGCCACAAACAAACAGGTTCTACTCAGAAAGGTACTCTAGTTTCTTCAGAGGATATTGTTTCTCATGCAACAAGTATGGTCACAAAGCTGGTGATTGTAATAGAAGAAAAGCTCATTATGATTCTTATGTTTATTTCTCTGGTCACATGAGATGTTATGCTTGTAACAAGTATGGACATGTAGGAAAAGAATGCAGGATGAACAGATCTGGGAAAGTGGACAACTTTCAGCACTCAGTTGGAAAGCTCAAGAAAATTTGGAAAAAGAAGGAGGACCGATCAGAAACGTAGGGAATTATGACCCTACTGCAGTCATCCGCTTCTGGAAGCTTACTTCTCTGATTGACTGCAGGAATGATGTGGGATACATTATGAGATCTAGTAATGTATCGTCACAGGGGGAGCAATGCATGATGACTCTCATGGTTGATTTGATTATTCTGGTTAGGTTTACTTCTGACAGCGCATCTGATGTGAAAAGGACAGGTACAGGAGGTACAAGCTCAGGAGGAAATGAAGGAAGATGAAAATTTTCTATACTTCACTTTCCATACGCGGGTTACATTAACCAAAGTCGCGTATACACGCGAGTTCCAGCAGACATAGTCGCGTATGAATTGATGATAAGAGAATTTATCTGATAGCTGAAGATCTGGAGCAGAGGCTCAGGGGGAGCATCAGTCTGACTGTTAATAACTGTGTTATTGACTCAGAAATAGTGTATTTTCTCAGTTCTAAATAATGATATGATGCTTAATGTCTTATGTTGAAGATTATGGATGTGTCTTGTTTTCTTGTTGAATGAAGAGTATTCGTTGCTGAAGTGAAGGACTTATAACTCAGAGATAAGGACAGTTCATGCAGAGATTGTTGTTGATGACTTGCTGTTGAAGGTGTCTCAGATTGCACAAGTTAAGGAAGAAGCACTGGTTTAGGGGGAGTAGCAGGTTGAATTCTAATGGTTGCATTGTTGGAAATATGACTGCTTATTCTTTGGTCTTGGTGATACTCATGCTCAAATGATGATGATTTGGTACATGGATTATTATGATGAGATTTTGAGCCTTGGTTGCTGATAAGTATATTTGTGTGGATGAGTTGGATATCGTTTGTTTCAGATCATATAGAGTTTGGCTGCTATGGTTGAGATCTTTTTCTTACATATGTTACTTCATGTTACATCTTGAAGATCATGGTGATTTTGGACCACATGGATGATTGCTTGACACATATTTCGAAGATGCCGGTTTCCGGTATGATAATCTTCTTTGAATAATAGATGCCGCAAAGGGATCCTAAGGTTTGGTTACTAATGGGCTTATGCTACAACCACTGATGACGCTTGAAGACACAACTACACCATTCGTTATATCTCATCTGTGGAAGCATTCAACATTCACAGAAAGAAGCCGAATGACCGGCTGGCTGCCTCACGTAGAATCGATTCGTTGAAATTTAGAAGATGCATTTTGATATCATGTGGTTTCCCTCAAACACAAGCCACAGATGTACGCAGTACACGCACGTAAAATCCGTATGCAGCGATATTTGACAATTTTTGCTTGGAATCAGCTCACTTCAGCACAGCTGCAGTGCTGTTTGGTATCTCTGATACTGTTTGGTATCTCTGGTGGTATTCCAGTTCTCATAATTATGTTTCTAATGTTTTGATGAAGATGCATTGATGATTTGTTGGTGGAAGTTTTTAGGATGCACAAACTAAGGGGGAGCCTTAGTCATTTGGAAAGATTGCTTGGTTGCACAGATTCAGGGGGAGCATTAGCTTTGCTGAGTATAATGCAGTGTTGGCATTATTATTATGGTTCTGAAATATGTTCTCTTTCTTGAGGACTTTCTGGTGTTGGTCATAAATGGTCATATTTATATTTTGGTGAAAAGGTCTTGTTGAGACCCATGATGTAAAAATTGTAATATTCAGTCATGTAAGGACTTGTCATTTTTGTAAACCCACTTGGTTGGGTAGCTGAGTCAAATTTTGTAAACCCACTTGGTTGGGTACTTGAGTCTTATATGTAAATCCACTTGGTTGGATATTTGTTGTAAGTATGAGTCTTTTGGTAGGAAGTTCATAGAGTCATGTACTTCATTGAAAAATATTCAGCATGAACTCAGGGGGAGCTTGGCCACTTCAGCACATATCAGATCTGCAAAATGTTTCTTCCACATGAGGAGGAGAGTGTTGGTTTTTGATCCGCCCTTTGCCCTTGATGTCAAAGGGGGAGAGTGACATGGTGTTTGAATGAAGAGAAGATAATGATGTCAAATATTTGGGAGAGTGACATATTTGGGAGAGTGACATGGTACCTATATGTTGTGGTAACCAAACACCATCGTGGTTGCCATCAAGTCCAAAGGGGGAGATTGTTGGAAATATGATGCAGAGTGTTGTCCTTGATGGCAACCCACCAAATGAAGATGAAGACATGCGACTATTGACATGTGTTGTCCTTGATGGCAAACCACCTGATGAAGTTATTCTTGACTTGATGGACTTGGTAAATGATGTAAATCTGATGTGATATGATGTTTGTTGACAATATGATGCTGAGTGTTGTCCTTGAAAGACAACCCACTTGATGAAGATGATGACAACTTACTTGATGAAGTTGTGCTTGAGAGAATATGTTCCTGATAAAGAAAATATGATGTTTCTACAGTGTGTACAGAAGGCAATGAAGAAAGGAATTCAGAATGTGCTCAAAATATGATGAAAAGAGTATGTCTCCTTGTATACGCGGATTGGCCTAGGGGAAGTCGCGTATGCACACGGAAAATAACGTGCCAAGTCGCGTATGGGCAAAAGCGCTCAAAAAGTGCAAAACCAAGGGTAACCACCATGGTATTGACCCATTGTATTGGGTAATGATCCGCCTAATTGACCCCGTCCAGATAGTTTTGGGCTCGTGGTATTGGTTTGGCTCGTGGTATTGAAAAAGGGGCCCGTGGTATTGAAAAAGGATAAACCTATATAAGGAGAAGAAATTCATTGTGCAAATCATAAGTGTGGGTGCAAGATGTCTGAGCTTGAATGAATACTTCTCTCTGAAGTATATCTGAATGGAAAGGGTTACACTTGAATGATAAATCTGATTGTATGATGCACCAATGATGAAGAAGGGGATCTAGATCTGAATTGCTCTTGTATTTGTTAGATCTGATTATGGAAGGCTTAGATCTGTGATGAGGCGAGCATCAAGGTGAACATCTGTCTGAAGAAAAAGGGTAGATCTGAACTGAATATCTGATCTGATGAAGTATGCTGCTCTGTAATGATTGAAGATCTATACGCTACTTCGTCGCGGAGGAAGCGCGTATATACGCGGCTTCAGCGAAGAGAAAGCGCGTATGCGCAATAAAATATACACTGAGGTATACGCTGGTTTGTGTGGATGGAAGCGCGTATATACGCGACATCAGTGAAGTAAAAGCGCGTATGCAAACTAGGGTTTGCTGAAGCAAGGGTATGAAATATCTGATCTGTTCTGCTGTATTACTGCTATCTGATCTGGGTTGTCTGAATCGGTATGTATCTGTTGATGATGTATGTTTGTGCTTAAAAGTATGAAAAGGGTTCAGTCCGGAAATATGATGAATTGTGGCCTGCAAGTGTTGTTCTATTGAAGTTGTTGGATCCAGTGTGAAAATTGATGAAACGTGGTCCAAGGTGGTGCTGAGGGTTGTAGCCTTCAGTCAGGGGGTGGTAGCTCCCTTCCAGGTGAGGCTGGTAAACGAGATCAGGGGGTCGCAGCTCCCTTCCGTGAGAGAGGTCGGGTAAACGAGCGTTGTGTGGGTGTCGCGTGCCGGCCGGTTCCACACACATATGTTGTAAGATGTTTTCTCTATAATAAAATATTGAAGGCTGAGCAACTGCAGCGGTGGTTTTCTTCCGACTTGGGTTTCCACCTAAAAATCCTGGTGTTCATGTGTGATGCTTTGTGTGATGATTTATTCTGTTCTTACTGCACATGTTTACTGCTTATTGAATATCTGATGAATAAATGAAGGAATGATTTAAGTGAAGAATTAATGACATAAATAGATATCTGTGTATACGCGAATTTCGTAAAGGGTATCTGCGTATATACGCAAGTCTGGTTCAGGAAAGTAGCGTATGCATTTTAGAAGCAAGAAAAAGTGAAAGTTTTGAATATGCAGTAAATACTGATTCACCCCCCCCTCTCAGTATTTTTCCCAACACCAAATTGTCTGTTGATGTGGAAATTCGATTTTTCTCAATTTGACCAAGCCAAAGTCAAATTGATATTTTCTTGCTGCATTTTTCAACAGTAGGAATTTTCCTACTCTATATAATGTTTTCCATCAACCAATTATGGTAACGAATATGTTTTTTGTTTTTATTGATCACTTCCTTTGGACGAGAATTTTGGCACCCTATAAGAAGGTTGTTGAAATAAAATCCACTCATAAGATCTTCGAGCATATTTTGGTTCATTTTGGCTTTCCAAAGACCATATTTCTTGATAAGGATAGTAGGTTCCTCAGTATTTTCTGGTTTAACCTTTGGTCCATCACAAACATCAAGCTTGACCAAACCCACTGCCTTCCATCCCTATATTGATAAATAAAAAGTACTTGATATGATTATTGTAGATGTCCTTAGAGTATACAATTGTGAGGATCCACATATGCATGTTGAAAGCCTTCCATATTTTCAATAGAAATTTGACATAACTCTTCATATTTATATTGCCCACAAGCCTTTTCAGGTGTGCTTGGGGTCCCAAAACATTGACAAAAATTGATGTAGCTATATTCATGGAATAACACATGAAGATACCTCCCAAACTTGGAACGAGGTAAGAAATGAAAACAATTTTGAGGAATGTATCTAAAAATTTCAATAACGAGTTCATGATATTTTATAGAAAGTTGCAAACTCCAAGTACAAGTAGATACACAATCCATTCAGATCCACATAATTTTAAGGTTGGTGACGAGTTATGGTTGGACTTACATAAAGAGCAATTGAAAAACTCCCAGAAGAAGCTCATACCATTTTGATATGAGTCTTACACCATCACCAAGGCTATGGGTGAGAATTCTTCTGAGGATAGTCATAGCATGATTTATATTACTTCAAATGTATATGTTAGGACAATTTATTCTTGATGGGGTGCATGTCTAGAAAGAGTTTCTTTAAGGGAATGAAAAATATGATCGCACTATTACTTACATAGGTAATTGTGATATCTACCTCAATGACATGAGGTAACTACATAAGAGATTTTAAAAGTGACATTTTTAAGGTTTTTTTATATCAAGGTTTGTGGATCATTATGTTTTTTTTTCCAAAGCATTTACATATGACTAAATTTTTTAAATAGTACATTACTCTAATATTATCTCTCTTACATGCTCCTAGGTTATAGTTCAAAGCATCATAGGTACTAAAATTCATGAAACTCTTGTTCTTTTTCTCTAAATAACTAAAACTCCCAAGTGTGCTACTCTTAATATTCAAACTTGCACTATTGTTAAGACTACTTCCTCTAATTGTTAGTGTTCCTCCATAAGTAAGCTGACTACGAGGTGGACTTGAACCATTATTAACACACTAGTGTAGTGTTATCTATTTGTATTTAAGAAGCACAAGGGGCAGGGTTGGTATAAGGCCAAATTTTCTTGTCTAGTGTCATGCCCACAACTAGATTCTCATCCTTTGTTGGCCTTAGGATATGGTTTCCCATTAGTTCATTTGATTATTTCTCATTCACAATCTCATCCTACATTGCATCCAACCTGCTACTTTGTAATCACATATCTCTCGTAATGTTACTGTAGTGTCTTCATTAGACCTCATTGATGTGAATTGACTACCACTATTTATTGAGATATATTTATCATCAACCCTTTTTTTCACAACCATCCACTCACCAACTCACCTTTCCCATTGAAATTATCTAACTCTTTCATCCTCACTTCACTACTCTCTTCCTAGTTAATCTACTTTTGCAACTCCTCATTTCCTTCTTCATTTGTTCACATCAATTTTAACCATCAATCATTAGTTATCTCTACTTCCTCAAAACTTATTCAACTTTCTTTTTAACTTTTGTGTCCTTCATAGTCATTTATTCCTTTGAACTCTCATATTTTCCAACCCCATTGTAACCCATTACCTAATGCAAAGTTTTACACCACCATACCATAATAAAAAATTTAGTAGGAAACAAATTTTTCTTCATGAAAAATCCTTGTAGATTTTTTGTTCAATAATCTCTCTCAAAACCGCTTCTCCTTAGCTTTTGAGTAAAACTATTTCATGGTATTTTTGTTTTTCGAATATCAAAATTTTTAGTTTCCCTCATCTATTTCCCTTGTGTTACAGGGTTTCTCCAACGAAGGAGGAGGAAGGGTGCGTCCATGCTATCCCAACTTTGATTTGATACACTTGGTTGAACTCAAGAAATTGGATTCCCAATGCCTCCAATCACGATGATTTCATTTTACAGAAGGAATTTGTCATTTGAACTTAAGAAATTGGATTCCCGGCGCCTCCAATTGTGGTGAATTCATTTTATAGAAGGAATATGTCACTTCAAAACTCTTCTATACCAATGCAACGAGGCACTCAGGAGGTTGTATGTTCAAGATTCCATGGAGTAAGACAAAGCCAAAGGCGTGGGTGATAATCTATTTAATATTTTGTTGATTATCCTCTGTTCATGAGCGATTCCTATAGAAAAAAAGCCATATTGCAGCATGTCTACCATGACCAGAATTCAAAATTTTATGCTAAGCCAAAATAAATGGGAATTGTTCAACACATTTTAGCGATTTGTAAGAACCATGGGATAACTATCACAAACCAGTGAACTAATACAGGTTAGAAATAATTTATGCACCTTTTAAACCCTTTCATGATTACAACCTGAGATTTCATGAGTGTGGGTGACTCTACTACTTTGTTGGTCTTTAACAATGAAATGGGATTCACCAACCACAACATATAATCTATTTTCAGCATTGGACGATCTACCAAGAATGACAGAAGACAAGGAAGCTACATTGGCGAGAAAGGTATTCATTTCTTAAAGCGTGTACTCGTAAAACAAAAGGAAATTTGGGTGATAGGGAGGTTTTTCAATCCTTGAATATCTATTGTTTAGATAAAATGTAATTACTATTTCTAAATTTGTAGATATCGAGAATAAAAACTTTTGGGAATGGCTACTCATATTCAACATGTTATGAAAACAATATAAATTGGGGTGATTGGGAGCTTTTTTTAGCCTTGTTTGTTAAGATAAAATTTGAATTAGGTATCTGAATTTGAAGAGTTTTTCTTTAACTGCTTTGGCTCAGGGATTTTTAGTTGAAATATGGTATAAAAACATAATATAATTGCGGTGATTGTGAGATTTTTTTAGCCCTGTATTTTTAGGAAGAATTTTGTGTGTGTTTTTAAATTTATGGAATTTGGATTTAGGAGCTTTGTTCATGGTGTTTAGATGAATTTTTTTTTGAAAACAGGATAGAATCAGGGAAATTGGGAACTTGTTTCTAGAACCAACTGTTTAGGTAGAATTTGTAGTGCATCTCTCAGTTTTGAAGTTTCGCTTTAATAGTTTTGGGCTATGGCCATTTAGATAAAATATTTAATGAGAATATACTAGAACTCATGTGATTGGGATATTTTCATAGCCCTAGATATTTAGATAAAAATTTTAAAGTATTTTTCAATTTGAGTAGTTTGGGTTTAAGAGCTTTCGGTCATGGATGTTTAGATGAAATATGTACAAAAGAAAATAGAATTGGGATGATGGGGGGGGGGGGGGGTGGGTAATTTCTAGTCGTGATTGTTTATATAAACTTCACTATACATTTCTAAATTTTTAGACATTGACTATGAAAAATTTGGGTCATAGTTGTATAGCTTAAGTATGTTATGAAAATAAAATAAAATTGTGGTGATTAGGAACGTTTTCTAGCCTTGATTGTTGATAAAATTTGTTTCATATTTACAAAATATGCAGAGACTGGATTTAAGAGCTCTAGGCCATGGCTATTGAGATGATATGTGTTATACCATTCTATGTGTTCAAGGATTTGGTTTAAGAGTGTTTTATTGATAAAAAAACAACCTTACATATGCAGCAATGGATATAAGGTAAGGTTTAATGAGATACCTCCATCTAGAACCAAAATGGATATATCGTTCCAGAGTGGATAGATGAAAAGCTGAGCATTATACACCTCCAAGAAGTGTATGTTTGTGAGCTTCCAAACACAATAATAATACTGCCTTGGCGGCCTGCGAAGGTTGATGCTGTGAAAGAGAAACTAGCTAATATTCATCCTGAAGTAATTATGTTTATGTATAAAATCAGAAAGCTGTCTATTTGTGATAATAATGAAGACTCTGCACTGAGCAGGGATAATACAATCTATGTTTCAAGAGAAACAACATTTAGAACTACCAAGAATGACCATAGTAAATCATTTATTTATTCGTCACAATTAATATATATATATATATATATATATATATATATATATATATATATCACTTATGGATATATTCACTTCAACTTGTCATGGAATTGAAACTCTAAGAATGAGTTCTTGGGCTGGAGAAAATTTCATAAGGATCAGGCACATATTTCTTCCTCCCCGTCACATATTAGAGTGAAAACCCTTGACCATAAAAAACCTTGAGGAAAATTGATTGCTAAACCACTTTCACTAGAAAGATTTACTATTTGCCCACATTTGCAAGGCTTGATATATCATATGAGGCACCTCATTCTATTGGCATGGGATTGAGAGGGACATGATGAATGAAGAAACTGATTAAATAATCAATTAAATATTTATGATAGCATGGTAACATTTTTTACTACAAGTTCTAATCCCTTTTATATTCTTCTAGGCAGCTGAAATGTCATTTTTGATGGATTGAAATATTGTCATGGATATGGGCACATAAAGAAATTTGTAGAAGACAAATTACTAGATGGTTAGTGAAGAAAATACATTGCAATGCTCGCATCCTAAATTCCCTTGTGGTTATTTAATAATGTTAGGGTGACATATTTCATGGCTAGGCCTACATTCAAATATGGATTTGTTCAAGTTATTGACTATTATCTTTACCAGGAGTTCCATTTTAGCAAATAAACAAAATTTAATTCCATGAATATTATTCACAGGTCAATCTTAAAATCAATACCTCAAGCAAAAACATCACAGCATGGGCCCAACAAAAATTCCCAACTAATAGCTTATAGCTTCGTCCAGCCAGTAGCTTCTTCTCTAATGCTTTACTACTATCACTTTCCAGCCTGTCCTGCTGACTTCAAACCCAGGAAGTTAATATATACCAACAATGGGTTGGAATCTCCCTTGAAGATTATATAATCACATCTAACATTAAGCTATAATCGTTTCTATATACAGGCCTAAAATTAAACTACTTTTATTGTAAGGAGTTTGCGAACAATAAATAATATTTCCATGCCCATTTTTTCTAGACATTTAGCAGGAAAAGCTAAGGGCTCAAATGTAAATCCATGTTGCTTAGATATGCATGTTTAGATATGTGTGGTATCATTATGGTTTGGTTGGTCTAAGCCAGTTTCACTCTAATTCAGAATCTTTGGTGGTAATGTTGAGTACACAAATAGTACAACCTCAACAACAAATCAGGCAATAACTTAAAAGGGAGTAATAATATATCCATCATATTTATATACAAATTTCAACCCTTTGAACCTCAATTAGTTTCATGCCACAGTGACTTATAAAAATGAAATAGCATATCTACACCAAATCTGTCTATATCAGGAGAATTTTCCAAAAGGATTTAGCTATTTGTAAGAAATGTAGGATAATAATCATCAACCAATGAATTGATACATAGTAGAAATAACTGATGCACATTTTAAACCCTAGTGCCATTCTGAGACACATTCCTTTCTTGAAAAATTCCTTTTTTGAAAAACTGAATATTATTATTTATAATATTGAAACTTCCTTTCTACTATTTGGCTTGGTTGTATTATTCCATTATTAGTCCCTGGAACTTTTTCCTATTCCATTACCTCTTAGCATCTAAGCAGAACTTCAATAGGATTATTGTAGATGACATTTATAGGTAGAGTACATTACTTCTCCTCCAGTGGGACTTAGAACTATGATGGATTTGTACAAGGAGAAATTCATGCATACATAGGGTTTGGATGCATGCATTTGGGTTGTTCTTGGCGATTTTAAGGTCTTCCATGAGAGAGAAACCAACATAATCAGCCCCAACCTTGCTAGTACGACATGTTCACCTTATTTGAAGTTTCGGTTATCTGAAATTGTGGTTATAAGGAAAGAGAAACTGGAATTGTGAGCTTTGGGAATTCTTCAAATATGTTAATTTTTCTTATGATATTTAGGAATTTATATCTCCATCCATGATAGTGTTTGCTAGTTTGGTTGAATTGGGTATATCTTCTCATATAAGTAGAATACCCATTTTGTGTATCTATTGGAAGAGGTAACAATAGTATTGCATTTGTTTTTTATGCTTCTTTCTTTGTTCTTGTTTGGGTTTTCTTGATTTTGTGAGTTTATGTTTCCATTTTGTTACTGTATGAGGTCATAAAAATATGATTATTTTGTATATGAATATGCCCTTTGTAAGCTATGATCTGCATCTTATTCGGAAGTTTTTTTGAATTCATTGAAGTGGAATCTAATGGTTCTTCAAAACTAATTTGATTGTGGTTGTGGGAAAAATTCAATGTTGAGAGCATCCATTATTTCTGCATATGGATGGCACTACCATTGAATCAAGTCATTGTTAGCGCATATGGATATGGTTCCTCAGCCTATGCATAAGTATCTTATTTTGAATCGACTTTGAACCCACTTGATACTGATCATTCCCTCCTTACATGAGAATGGTGGTTTCCTAACAGTCATATTGTGTTGGGTGTTTGATTTGATTGTCATGTTTAAAATTGTAAGACTGGGGGTTTGGTTTCATTGGCATGTTTCAAATATACCATTGGTTGTGAATTTGAAATTGGGTCTGCATTGTTACGTAGGGTGGTCATCTGAGTATGCTTTTGTGTTCATAAGGTAAAAATAATTTATTGGGCTCTAACATAATTAGTTCTGCAATATGCTGCATTTCTGGAATGATATTGTTGTTGGTATATTTGTTCTTCTAGGCTTCTCTCAAAATTTTCCAGAAAAATATCATTTGCAGCAACTAGACATTGTACAGCGGGCATCTGAATAAGTGTTGTTCTCTCAAAAGAAAAATAATTTATTGGAAGCTAACGTACTGAGTTCTGCAATATTCTCCATATAGGTTTTAGTGATATCATTGTTGGTGTTCTTTCTATTCTAGGCTCTTGTCACATCATTCCAAAAAAATATATGTTTGCATCTACTGGACAAAATTGTAAATGAATTTTTTCCATGTATTGATGAATTAGTCTGAATGATTATTTGTTGCTTGATTGCTTGATATTGTTCAAAATCATAATCATGCACATCACAGTATTGTTGAATTATCATTGTATTTTTTCCCAGCTATGATATTTTTCTACTATCATTGATTTCTATCATCATCATGTGCTACTGTTAAAGGTTTTCATGGGTTGATTTGAGCAGGAGGAGTTTAGTAATTTGGCATTAAAGTTTCAAGAAATTTTTTCTTTTGGACTTTTACCCTTGAGAACCAAATTTCATACAAAAATTATTTTGAGATAGGAAATAGCGCTGACAGTAGAGATGTGAAGAAGCATATTTAAGAAAAAAGAAGTAGTCGGCGTAGTAGCTCAAAATCTAGTTGTCCTAGTGGTAAAGGGGAAAAAAGTGCATATGTTCACTCCTTCCAAGGGAGTTCTCTTGTTGCAATACTTTGTACATATATTTTTTCCTTGGGGCCTATAGAGTTTGGATTCTGTGTAAGTTCTTTTTCTTATTTCTTAGTTTGCTTCTCAAACTTTGTCTTGAATACCTCTCAGTCTTAAAAAAAGGGAGGGGTTGACTAAATTTCTCATGATTCTGGCAAAGTAATGTTGTAACAGGTTGAATATTCATTACCTACTCAAAATGGGATCATTGATGATCTTGATTTAACCTCGTATTAGGTATTTTTTCACTATTAGATGGTTTTTAAGTGCATGTCTTTCAGTCATAATTTTAGGATAAATACACAGACGAGCATACATCTCTTAAGAAATTAATGGACCTATTTAATATCTATTTTGGTGCATTTACTATTGTCCAACGCAATCAAGTCCATAAGTTCTGAATGCTACCACAAAAAAATTCAACTGTTTCCTACTGGGTTAAAGTGATTAATATTTCCCAACAAGACAACGGAAAGGCCCATAGTGACCTAAAACATGTTGAATTCTGTGTCAGTTCTCTTTATTTGGATCCTTATCAAATGTGGGAGCCACTGTGGGTGCAATAGTCAGTGGACATGTTGCTAATTATATTGGATGAAAAGGTGTAATTTCCCTTAATACTATGAATATCAAGTTCCAACCCTATCATTTCTCAAGAAGACTTGGATTTAGCTTAATTTTTTATTTTTTTTGATATTATAAATATTTATTTCAAATAGATATCAGCTTTTTATGGGGACAATCCATGTAGTCCCCTAATTTATGTGCTATTAATAAGATTTTTTATTTTTTTTCCTATATATTTCATCCTTTTGATTCAATTTGGTAAGATTAATCTCTTCTATGTTTGTATGCAAGCATTATTAGTGGCTTCCATTCCAAATATTATAGGGTGGCTTGTCATTTGTTTTGAAAAGGAAAGTTAAACTACCTTAGAGAAGGGTCTTGTCTAGAAATTAGATATTTTCTGGTTCATTTGGATTCTAAATTAGAAGCCAATTTTTTATTTGATCTTCCTATTGTTGCAGGGTTCTTTATTTGTATACTATGGAAGATTTTTCATAGGTTTTGGAGTTGGGGTCATCTCATTTTCTATAAGTAAGACCTTTCTCACAAGGTTGGGATAGGGCTATTTCTCTTTTTTTTTAAACTAAGGATAGTGAAGTGAGTCATTGGGGTCGTTGGAGAAAAATATAAAAAAGCTGTGAGAAAATATTTTGGGTTTCGTGCACCTGAGGAAACGATGGATAAAAGGCCTTTTCTTCATGTTCCTCACACTTTGAAAAAGAAATATTGTGTCTTGCAACTACAAAAACCCCTCTTTTCATTGTTTTCATGTGCCTTTAAGTTAATACTAAGAAAGAAAAATATTTCTTATATAGATTACAATAAAGTTGAGTCAATCCACTTTATGAATGTGAGATAGACCAAAATACACACTAAGGTGAAATAAGACATCAAACACATAAAATAAACTAAAGTCCATATGAATTTATTAGTGCCTAAATCTAGTACCTAATTTACCATTATTGAATAGTGAACCAATATTTACTTTAATACCCTCCCTTGATGGTCAATATACTAACTACACCAAGCTTATCCCAGGATTTTACATATTTTTCAGGACCCAAACCCTTGGTGAGAATGTCTGCAGTTTTATTCTTTATAGGAAAATACTACAATTCGATAGACCCATCTTCTGCAAGCTATGTGATGAATTGGTAATATACCTCAACATGTTTGGTATGATAATGAAAGACAAGATTCTTGGAAAGTTTCATCAAGCCTTTTTTCTCACATCACAGGGGTGTTGGCTATGTTTGTTGCATTTCAATGCATTCTCCTCAGCTAAACTACCTAGCATTCTTCTTTCACTACTCCTTGATATTTTCCTTTTGTTGAAAAAGGGTTCCCAAATTGTGCATGCTACTTCTTGCTGGTCCATGTGACTGCACCTATGCCAAGGCTAACAACATATCCATAAGTGGATTTTCTATTATCAAGAGAACCTTCCCAATCTAAATCTGTATACCCACACAGACTAGGGTCTTTGCTTCTGTTGAAGAAAATTCCAAAGTCAAGTGTCCCTTTCACATATCTTTGCACTCACTTTGTTGTTGTCTAGTGCTCTACCTTCGACATTATCATGAATCTAGAAATGAAGCTCACAGTGAAGCTCAAATCAGGTCTAGGGACTCTAAGATATATCAAGCTACCAACTAGTTGCTTTTAAATTGACTCATTGACTGCCTTAGAGTCAGTTTTGATTGAAAGTTTCAAACCCTTTCTCCATAGGTATAGATGAGACTTTGAAATTTGTGATTCGAAAATTATCAAACAAACTCCTGACATATTTTTTTGTGAGACAAAAATGTTGTTACCTATTTTCAAAACTTCTACAACCAGACAGTAGTGTGGGAGGCCTAGATCTATCAAGTCAAAAAAAATTCTCATATTGGATTTGATGTGTTATTGAACTTTCATCATTATGTATGATAATGATATCATCTACATGTATGAACGAAAAGATGATATCATTACCAACTCTTTTCACATAAATGTTGGAATCTGAAGCACTCCATTGGAACCCCTACTCATCCAAATACCTATCAATCTTGATATACCATGGCCTAGGTGCCTATTTCAAACCATACAAAGAATTTTTTAGTCTGCAGACTAGATGCTCCTTCCCTGAAACCTGAAAAAATTATGGTTGATACATGTAGACTTTCCCGCAAATCTCCATTAGGAAAGGAAATTTTCACGTCCATACAATGGGCCTTCGAACCAAATTGTGCTAGCATGGCTAGAACAAGTTGGATGGTGGTCATATTTGTTGTAGGAGAAAAGGTATCCTCATATTCAATGCCCTAAGGCTAAGAAAACAATATGCAACCAAACATACTTTTTACTTGTCAAATGTACCATTTCCCTTGTACTTGATATGGTATATCCCTTTGTAGCCAATAAGTTTCTTCCCTAATGGAAGTGATGTGATACCACAAGTCTGATTTTTCATCAAACTCTCATATTTGACTACCATGGCTCTTTCCCAATTCAATCTCCCTTGTGCTTCCTCAAACATATTGACTCATAGATTTCATTAATATTGACAATGAGAGTAAAGGTGACTATGTTCTCTATTTTCTCTTTCCACTCAATAATCATCCATTTATCATTTTGCTTACTCGAACATATCTAATGGTGTTGTGCCATTACTTGGGTCTCTTCTTGTGATCTTCCTCATCCAAGTTAGTATTGTCACCATGACCTGGACCACCTATATCTAGATCATAAATTACTAGTCTAGGAGACTCATCATGCTCAAAATATCCCACCACCTTTCAAGTGAAGCTACTCTAAGCTTGAGACCTGAATCCTCAACCCCTTCTAGCTTCTAAGTAGTTCATAACTTATGAGAAGTTTGGAAAGGTCCAACCTCCTCATCAACAACAACTTCACTATCGAATCTTACCCTATCAGTGTCAATATCAATCAACCTATAAAACTTATAGTGTTTTTGTACCCTATAGTCATTATACTTTCTCTTTGGATCTAATTTGGTTATCTTCTTAGCTAGAATCCAAGTGTAGGCAAAAGAACCAAAAAAATTAAGATGAATTACTTGGACATTCTTCCAAACGATGGCTCTTTGTGACCTTCTACTTCATCGCCATCGTGGGAGATATATTCAGTATGTATAATATTGTGAAAATTTCCTCAGCGCAAAACCTATTTGGAATAGACTTCCTCTGCAACTTACACCTAGCCATATTTGTGATAGTAAAGCTTTTCCTCTCAACCAATACATTTTCTTATGGAGTGTAAGGTGTAGTATATTTTCTTTGGATCCCATGTTTAACACAATATTTTTTGAAATATTTTAAGTAGAATTCCCCACCAGTATCATATATAAGACAGGAAATATGACAACCTAATTTTTTCTCTATTAATGCTTTGAAATTTTGAAATTCATTAAATGCATCATATTTTAATTATAGAAAATATACCCACATTTTTCTACTAAAATAATCAACAAATGGAAGGAAGTGCCTAGCAGTAGTGGTTGATATCATGTTCATTGGTCCACATATGTATGAAATTACCAATTGAAGGACTCTCTATTCTCTCCAAGATTGTCCTTCATAAAATGGTATTCAATGTATCTTCCATCCCTAACAAGTTCTACAAACTCTGTGGATCTTCTACAAAATGTTCGGAAGTCCATCTACTAGTTTCTCTCATGACAACTGAGAGAGATAGGTCAAGTTTAGGTTCCCATACCTATGATACGATATGGGTGCTATATTTTGCAACAAAAATTACCTTTAACTTACAATTTATAATAATATCAATATTCAAAAATCTTAATACAACGAAAGCTAAGAGATTCATCTAAAATGGATCATTATAATCTTGGACATGGAAAGCACTCATCGTTTCATAGTTTGCAAAAAGGTCAAACAACCTAAATTATATGTTGAACCTACCACTTAATTTGAGGTTCAAATACTAATCCATCAAATTCTCAAGTGCAAAGGTGAAATAAGAAAGGTACAAGTCACTATAGGAGATCAATGTTTCTTTTCAAATTTCTTCTTCCTTCAACTAGAGGGAATGATGAGATCCTAGGAGTTTAAACTTTAGTGTTTTCAAACCTTGGAAAATGTATGACATGAATCATATGAAATGTTTATTTCTATTAAGCATGAGGGTATAATGATTAACTTAAATTGTCTATAACACAATCCCTCTAGATTTGTCTCTTCAAATGTGAGGGCACCCACTCTCATAAAGTACATGTTAGGAGTTTAAATTTTAGTGTTTTCAAACCTTGGGCACATATGAAATGAATCATATGAAATTTTTATTTCCATTAAGCATGGGGGTAGAATGATTAAATTAAATGGTCTTTAACACAATGCCTCTATATTTGTCTCTTCAAATGTGAGGGCACCCCCTCTCATGTTCACATTTACTGATATTATCCTTTAGGAAAAGATAAGAAAATATAAATTGGAATAATGTATCAATCCATGTGAACATGATACCCATTTTCTCTCTCACACACTCAATGTGAAAACTTTTTCTCCTAAAGCAAATTATTTGGGAAGTATATCAGTTCCTAAAAAATTTAGGTTTGAGTCAATTCTTCATGCAACATGATACTAAGAAGTTGCTAAGATGTCTCCTACTAATATGCTAAACTGTTCAGCATCAATTCAGCAATTCTAGATGACTCTCATGGTGTTACAATGTTATTTAATCATACAAGTTGGCATACTTTCTTAGTCCCACAGTGCTGAAAAACTTTCCTCAACTATTAATCCTAAAGAAGCCCAATAATGGGTGAACATTGATAGGCCAACTTGAATTTTCTCACATGTCTTCAATCTCACTTATAAACTTATTTTGGGAAATATTATACATTTACTGTAAGTATGAATCTTAATTCCAAGCGTACGAAAAAATACCACTTTAGCTGCACATAACAAACAGCCCTAACAACAAAGATGGCTGCTAATATCCTTAGATATGAAGTTAGGTGATCAAGATAAATGCTGCAAAAATCTAGATCTATGGATTAGAAGACATTAAACAATAGAAAAAACAAGATTTACTTCATGCATCCAATAGACAAGACAAGAATGTATTGAATGAATTTTGTATTAATGGCACCTGGGAGGAAAACACAAGAGGGTGTTCCTTGTTCTCCTCAATGGGATGGGTTCTTGTATGTCCTCAGCACTTCAGATCTAAAATTCCTCTGTCTTGATGGTGTAGAAAACCCAGACAAGAATGGTAGAAAAATATGATTATGATGGTGGATCAATAGTCAGACAAAAAGTATAGATCCAGAGTAATCTTTAGGCAACAAAAGGTGATAAATGAATGGGAAAACCCTTCTATTTATAACAAAATATTGAGTTAGTCTAGATAATGGTGCATAATAAAAATATTATTAATGAAATCAAGATCCAAATTTTATGGAATATTTTACTATGTTTGTTGGAGGGAAAGGGAATTTGACTTGGGTCAAATCCCTTTATTTGTAAATAATAAATAAATAAATTATTTATTTATCATTTTAAGGATATGGTTGAGTAATAATCAAATAAATAATAATTTATTTAATTATTTAAGGGTCATTTAGTAATATTTAACAAAGAATATTATTGAAATAAGGTTTAAATAATTATTCTTAGAAATAATAAGATAAATAAAGATTTATCTAATTAATTTCCTTGTTTTGGGTTAAATATAACTAGGAATATTAATTAAATTGTTGTTTAACTAATTATTCCTTGAGGAAAATTAAAAAAATGTATATTTATTTAATATTTCCTTATGGGGTTTCCTGTTTACACCATAAACAACTTAATAAAGGTGGTTTACTAAGTTATTTTCATAGTGAAAGCAATTTTACTTAGGGTAAAATTGGTCTTACATGGTGTACTTGGGTCCATCTAATGATAATAGGTTAGATGACCAAAAAATGGTGTAACATATTGCCCCCCCAGTGTGCGAGCATTATGAGCTAATCGTATGACAAAAGTACGTTGTAATAACTCAATCACTAGACATCGAAGGGGAAGTCAAAGATAGAGAAGTATAAGGTAGACCAAAGTGCTGAAAGAACTAGACCCTGAGGAGGTGAGAGTTATACGTGCAACAAGTCCCTTTGATGTGTAAGAACCTATGCTATAGGCGGCAGGGGAGGCATACCTATGCCCGCCGAGGCAAAGTACAAACAATAAGGCATCCGGTAAACCATGAAACTAGCCAATATAGTACATGCTGGCATAAACATGAGCCAGATAAACAATAGGATAATGAATCCCACATACATATTGTGCCTGGGATAATAGCTAGGAATTGTACAATAATATCTGAGTACATGAGATATAAATGCAACCTAGATGCCCCTGAAAACAGGAAAGGGCTTTGAAAATCTGACTGATATATGCAAACAAAAAGGCATTGCAAGCAGCTAAGGTCGACATTATCAAATGCATGGAGCTTCATCAAAGGCTGTGATGAATAGGTCATCTAGGTATGTGGGGGGCTACCTATAGGGCCACCCCCTCATGAGGGCTGAGACATCTCACACACACCCGAGAATCACTGATATAAACTACTGCATCAATGAACCATCAAGTATACAGATATTGATCATGTTTAAAGGAGTTGGAGCTGAGAAATAATCAAGTCAAAGGGAAATAAGGAGTCCCTTTAACTGATTCAAGGCACCAAACAGAAGGAGGTCTTCCATAGGTGAGGCAATAAGGGATCCTCAAATAAGGCACAAGAGAAAATAGCACAGCGACTCACAGACTGACGCCAATGATGATGATGGAGTGGGGGGTACTGAGTAGCGAACGGATGACTTCCCTTGTTAGAGCATAAAGGGAATGCAAGACCTGGCAGCAACTGACACAATATCATGAGGGATAGGGGAAAATGGGATTGAAGGCCATAATGGGCTACACGAGAGAGGGACTAAGCGCTGAAGGATGGATGGCTATTACAGGATTCAAAGGGACTCTGGATAGACTCTGTGAATGCAATGATGACTCAACTCAGCTGCTCTAAACAACGATGAATCGATGGTGTTTCCAAACAGAAAATTTCCAATGGAGACCATGAAAACATGATTACAAGATGGTAACTCATGAAGAAAGTGTTGGGTGCAGGAATTACACTTAAGAAAACTCCTCAACACTTAATTTTTCAACCCGGGGGATTCATAAACTAAGAGACGAAGCACAGGAAATGCCAGAGATGGTATGAATCTTCCTAATGTAAATCCCTACTTTCTTCAAGGTAAATATTGCAAAATCAAATTAAAAAGAGAAAAGAAAGGCAACTTGAACCATAAAAAATAACCTAAGATGGGAACAAGAAAGAATACATTTGCAAAAAGGTAATCACTCTAGTTGATTATTGGTTAACTACTGAGTATGTGTTTTTCTTTAATATAGACACTTAGCAGTATCATCAAATGGGCCCTTAAATCTGCTCCTTTAAATATTTCCTTCTACACTAATCTGTCCTGCACTTTCGCAGTCTGCTTGCACTAGTGCGGGAACAGAGATTTATGCAGAAGGTATAAATGGTGTCTTTACTAAAATATTTTTTCTTCATGCAAGGGCTTGAACTTTTCTAGGTTTGAAGCACTCAGATCCTGTGGAAAGAAACTAGTTCTTGCACTAGATCAGAGCTTCCTGCACTTAGCATTTAATTCTTAAAATGAGTGCTTAGTTATTGCAAGTGCTATTATGCTGTTTAAATCAAATTTCACACATAAAAAGTGAATGTTTCTGATCTTAACATAGTGCAGAAATAAAGAAACAATCAATATATATATATATATATATATATATATATATATATATATATATCCTTTCATAAGCATTTGATGAAAGAAAGAAGGTTGCGGGAAGTTAAACTAAGAAAGTTTGTTGCATCACAACAACGTGCACTGGTGCAGGTTCATTTCTTTTGCTTAGACGAGGTGGGAAAACCAATCAAGCAGAGTTGCAGAAAAAGAGATATCACACCAATGTGCACTAGTGCGGGTCATTTCTCCTGCTTGTACCAGGCTGAGAAAACCAATCTGAAATCAAGTGCAGTAACATAAATTGCAGCAAAAGAAAAGTTATCTACTTCACACAATGGATCCAATTTCACTCAGACAGGAATACATGTTCTTAATATTAAATCACACTTGAAAAAGTAAACAGAAATTACAAGAAAACACGAGATGGGGTAAACGTGTTGGGTTGGTTGGGCCCTAGCCAACCATCATGTTTTCCTTTTAAATAGAAATGCTGCTCAGTACTTTAATTAATTCATCAACTCAATATAGAAACATAATTTTCGAAACATGAGGTGGAGCTCCTTTTATTAATTCACTAAGGCAAGTGCATACATTAAGGCATCGTCTAGCCCATATTTGGGCGATAACAAAATACAATGACCTGCTACCACCTCTCGGCTGTGTTGCTATTCTCCTCTAATATCAAAACTTTGCTTTCTTTAGTCCTATTTACATTTTACATTATATAGACCTTTGGCCAAAGGCCAAAATAGATCCTTTAACTGATTACATAAAAAATGAAGAGTTTAGCTTTTCCATCTAAAAATTAGGCAGATAGAAGAACTGGTCGTAGCTAACTAGATTTCATCCTTCATGGATTGGTCTTGGCTGACTTTGGATCACTCTGCTATCATGGCTGAAGTGGCTCAAGATGAGGCAGTGATCAAGGAGGTTCGAATCTTCTGCAAGGATTTGTTGTGATGACAATGGTGTAAGATCTGATCCTGCACTTAGATCAGTGATCATGGTAAGTGCTCTAGCTACCAAATAAACATAGGAGATATTGATAAGTTACAAATAGTGATTAAAAGTAAGAAACCATGTAATAAGTGATTAATAAATGCTAATTTGAATTAAAAATATGAAAAATAAAGTTTATACGAAATATGTCACCGTGCTTAGACTGGTGCAAGATGAGGGTGCATAAAAAAGGTAAAACAAAGATAAATGGTTATGGTTTAGGAAGGGGAAAATGGTAAAAAGAGATAAAATTAGGGGGCTAACATCCTCCAATCCCTAAACTGTTGTGTGTCCTCACACAAATATTTACATTTGCAAAAAACCTTTAAAAATTTGAGCATTCCAGCTCACTCATGCTCTGGCATACTATCATCAGTCTGCAATGTTTCAGACTTCTTCTTTCTGATGTTCTTCAATTTGTTTGTCACCTTTTTAAGTCGCCTGAAACATTGCGCAACACGGTACTTCCAAACCCTAACTTCTCCTTTCTTTTTATGTATCTCTACAGTTAACTCTTCTCTACTCTATTCTTTATCCTCCTGCACTTTAGCTATGAGCTGCTCTAAGTTCTGCACTTGAAACTCCAGTTCAACTATCTGAGTAGCAGGAGTTACCAAATATCCCTCTTTTTCTGTCGCAACAGGGGCTATGTTTTCTTCAGGGACCTCAGTATCCCTCATGGCTTTAGCAAACTCTTCTTCTTATTCTTATTCTTCTTGATTTTCCGGTTCTTCTTCTTCTTCTTGCACTTCTTCTTCTTGTTCTTCATGTTATTCTTCTTCTTCTTCTTCTTCTTGCTCATCCGGTTTGTCTTCTTCTTGCACTGGTGCAAGAGGGGATTCAATGTCCTGTGGGGACTGTGGTTCTTTCTCCTGCACTAGATTCCTCATTCTTTTTCTGGGCCTTTTTAATAAAATCGGCCAACAGAGTGTCATCTTCAACTTATACAGATTTCGCTATGTCTGCAAGGACTGACAGGTTGTCGTCTTCATGGGTCTGTACCTGTGTTGGTGTTGAAGAAGGAGTATCTTTGACTGGTGCGCTAGCTTTCTTATTTTTCTTTGGATATGGAGCCTTTTCTTCTATTGATTTCCCAGGTCATTTCCTTTTTGCACTAGTGCAAGAAGGACTTCCCTTTTCATTTTTACTCAGACCCTTGCTTGTGCTAGCAGGGTCCTCTGTCTCCTTTTCAGTAGATTTCTTTTTATGCAGCTATTTTAATAGCGCCTCCCAGGTCATGCCTTTAATTTCTAATTTTTTTTTTACCAAAATTTTTATCAGACTGTGATGATATAATTTCTTGTTGGCCTGGTCTGCCAGTGCGTCCCACACACCTTTGGCCATTTTTTCCAAACTCTTAAGCAAAAAATAGGGGAAATAAATCTACCACTGGACATGCCAAATGCCTTAGAAATGTTGCAACATCCTGAAATGGTACACAAAATTGAGGGTTTACCTTCCCTCACAGGTTAAAAATTTTTGTAGGATGAAAAGGAGGTCCCACCACTGTCCCAGCAGAGCACTGCATGGAATTCCTTTCCTCCAATCTACCTTCATGTTCTGATCGATGAAAAAATGCTGACACTGATTCTTATCTAGTTTCTAATTTTTAAAACACTGCTCACCAGTATTCTCCAAACCTGTTGCTATTGCTATAAAATCCTCCGTAACTTTAAATTTTATAGGCCCAATTTGTACTTGGCCATTTTTGAAACTTTGGGCAAACTGTAGGGCCACTTCATGATCGTTCCCGTAAAACTTTTTCAAAAATTGAAGGAAGCCTGAGTCTCGCAATAGTGCAAGACTATTGCGAAACTCAACAGTCTGTTATACCATAATGAGAGAAGAGGGTTCGCTTCAAACAGGCAGCATCGCTGCTTAACAGTTATGAATAGTAAAAGAAATTTACATGAAACATCGGGAAAATTAGTTCTTATAGATAGGGATACAGTCGTCCACCATCCCTTCCATCTTATCACCCATTCATTCCACTGAGATAGCCGTGAATGCGGGGCATCTTTGAGATCATGCGAGATTGGTACTTGCAGCGGCGTTTTTAATGGCTAGGTGAGGTAATCATTATGAATGAAGGACATTCTAGATTATGGCGGAAAGGGTAATTATATCCAAGAAATGGTTAAAACAATTCCGCACTCTTTCATAATTCAAAAAATAACTTTAGCATTCATTAAAAATGATCATGACTCTTAACTTAAAAACACCTTGTACTTTAAATTTTCTCCTAGTTAATATGATAGTCACAAGTACTTCTCGATTAAGTGAAATAATTTCCCATAAAAATTCATGATGACCACTTTCCTATGACATATACTATGAAAAGAACAAATTGTACTCTGTTTCTAACAAGCTTCATGCTTGCACCGGTCTGCTTGCATCGCTTAAATTATGCCATCTTGCTGGTACCATTATGCTTGCACTTATTATATAGGACAACGTGCTTGCACTAGTGCAAGCATAATATCTAAAAAAGAATAGGGAATTTAAGTAAAATATAGGCTGGACTTCCAACATGACTTCCTCAAGTTATACTGGAAATTTGCTTCGCCCTTTCTTGATGTTTCAGAGCATATTTCTTTGCTCTTTGTACGCGAGATGATGCAATTCATGAGGGAATAAAGAAGTGGGAAAAGGGAAATTTAAGAATGGGAAGGAATTATGTTATAGGGATTCTAGGAATAGTACCATAAGAGGGAATAAACAGAAGTGGGATAGGGGAGAAAAAAAAAATTCAAGGGTAAAGTGGGATTTTACGAAACGGACAGGGTAAATTAGAAGAATATGGGAAGGTTAATCATTTGGGATTGAAGAAGAAACTGAGGGAATATTATGAAATGGGATATGAAGAAAGGAAGAAAAATTTCTAGAAGGTCTGCCTGCACTGGTGCAAAAAAATAACTACAGCGAGAATTAAGCATTACTTGAATAAAAATATCCATGCTAATTACTCCAATTGTATAAAGGTTGGTTCTTCTGAACCTGCTTTTACTTGGTGGTCGCTAGAATATCTAAAAAATCACGTAACATTCTCTTTTTATTAGAAATTTTTGATCTCCCTGCCAGCAAGTTGGTTTTCAGGTTGATCCTTCTGCAATCATGTCAGCGAACTGATTTTCATAACTACAGGAAAATATTTTTTCTTTACTTTTTTTATTTAATTTTTTTTTCTCTTTTTTCTATTTATTATTTTTTCAAGAAGAAGAACTCATAGTTTCAAAAATTTTGTATTACCATTCACCACTACCATCCCAAATTGCTGTTGGAATTGTTGTGTAATAATTTCCTGGAAAGTGGCTAAAATTACTTCTTTAATATGTGTCCATTTACCAAGAATACTGAATTTTGTCCATCAATAGTTTTAAATTCTACTGCTCCATTCTCAAATACTCGGATCACTTCATACGGTCCCATCCAACGTGTATGGAATTACCCTTTAAAAATTTTAAATCTAGAATCATAAAGGAGCACCCAATCACCTGGTTGGAATTGATTTTTCTGAATAGACTTGCCATGACACCTTTTACGTTGCTGCTAAATTATTATGTTCTGCTAAAAAACATCCCTACAAAATTCATCTAACTCATTTAATTGGAGAAGACGCCATTATTGTGCCTCAGAGAGATCTAGTCCTAACTAGACTGCAGTTCTGAAAGTTTTGATCTGGAATTCAATTGGTAACAGAACCTGTTTGCCATATACCAACTCATATGGTGTATGTCTTGTGCTATTTCTCCATGTGGTTATGTATGCCCATAATGCTTCTGGTAATATTTCAACCCAGTCTTTCCCATGCATGTTTACTGTCTTTTTAAGAATGGACTCGATCACTTTGTTTGTGGATTCCACCTGGTCATTTTCTTGCGGGTGATACACCGTGGATTTCCTGTACCAGATCTTGTATTGCTCCATCACACCCTATACCAGATTAGAAATAAATTGTATACCATTGTCAGGAAAAATTTATTTAGGCACACCAAATCTAGTAAAGATTTCAGTAAAAAGAAAATCAACAACAAATTTTTCTGTAGCAAAGGAAACAGCTTTAGCTTCTACCCATTTTGTAACAAAATCTGTACAAACCAAAATATGATTTTTACTTAATGACGTTAGATTTATTGGCCTGATAAAATCAATAGCCCACTTTTCAAATGGCTCAACCATAACTTGGGGGAATAAAGGAATTTCATTGGTTTGATTAGGCCGGCCCATTCGTTGACAACTATCACATCGCCTGACATACTGTTTGGCATCCTTAAATAGGGAAGGCCAAAAGTAACCATCACGCAATAATTTATATGCAATCTGCTTATCAGTGAAGTGGCCTCCACAAGGTTCATCATGAGAATATTTCAATATGTCAAACACTTCCTCCTGTCTTACACATCTACGGATGATCAGATCTGGATCAGTGTAAAAGAGATCTCCTCGAATCTAGGAATATGCAACACTTTTCTAAATAATATTCTTCCTTTCACAAGTGAACAAGTGGGGTGGTGTTTTCCCAGTAACCAAGTAATTAGCAATGTTAGCAACCATGGAGAATCTATTGACATAGAAAAAATATGTTCATCTAGAAAATCATCATTAACAGGAGTTGCTTCACTAGGATTATCTAATCTAGAAAGAAAATCTGCTACAACATTAGATTTCCCTGGTCTATCAATAATAGTAATATTAAAATCCTGCAACAATATCAACCACCTAGTCACTCTACAGCTAGTCAATGGTTTATTCATCAAACATTTAATCACGAAATGATTAGTATGTATAAATACTTCATATCCTGTAATCTAGTGCCTGAACTTATTAATTGCAAAAATTACACCTAAAAACTCTTTCTTTGTAATTGTATAATTCAATTCAGCGGAAGACATATTCTTACTAATATGATAAATAACATAGGATTTATTATTTTCCTCTTGTCCTAAAGCTGTGCCAATAGCCAAATCTGAAGCATCAAAGGAAATGTAAAAAGGTAGGGACTAGTTAGGACCTCGCAAAACTGGTGCCTGCACCAGCTTTTCCTTCAATGTTTCAAAAAACTGTTGACAAGCTGTGGACCAAGAAAATTCACTATCCTTAGCTAGAATTCAGAAAAGAGGGGCAGCTATCTTAGAAAAAATTTCAATGAATCTTCTATAGTAACCAACATGTCCTAAGAAACCTCTTACTTCCCTTTGAGTTTTGGGTGCAGGAAGATGCAGAATGATTTCAATCATTCCCAGATCAACCTAGATACATTTATTAGAAATAAAATGGCCAAGTACCACTCCTTCTTTGCACATTAATCTACATTTCTTGTCACTCAAAGAAAGATGGGCTTCCTGACAACGTAGAAGTACTTTCTCCATATTTTTGAGAGCTTCCTAAAAAGAATCACCAAACACAGAAAATTCATCCATATAAATTTCCACAAATTCTATATCAGCAACAATATCCAGGACTACCCTTTGAAAAGTAGTCGGGGCATTACATAAACCAAAGGGAAGCACTTTATAAGAAAGTGTACCCCATGGACATGTAAAATTAGTTTTATCCTGATCTTTGGGTGCAATCTGTATCTGGTTATAACCATTGAAGCCATCCAAAAAGGAAAAATATTTCTTTCCTACAAGGGTATCAAGAAACTAGTCAATGAAAGGGAGAGGGAAGTAATCTTTGAGAGTGGATTTTTTTAATTCTCCATAATCAATACAAATATGCCACCTTCCATATTTCTTAGGTACTAGCACTAATGGAGAGACCCACTGACTGTCATAAATAGGATAGATAAAACCAACATCCAAGAGTTTTTGTACTTCTTCCTTCACAATATCCCTTAGAGCTAGATTCATTCGCCTTTGGGGTTTTTAGACAGGTCGAGCTCCTTCCTGAATATAGATATGATGTGTACAAGTTTCAGGAGGGATACCCTTCATATATTCATATCCCCAAGAAAAGGAACTAAGATGGTTTTGCAACAAATTCACAATTTGCTCTTGCTGAGATGAGTCCAAATCTGAACTAATATGCAAGGATTTACTCGGGCTAATCTCAACAAGAGTGGTATCACGCTCAGGAGTACTCAAGGGAGTGGTCAAATGCAATGATATAGAAGAATGAGAATCATGATTATCTTGAAAATCTAGGCTAAGAATCTGACTCAATGGCTCAAAATTAGGCATAGTGTCTAGATTATTCAAGAAATCTTGAATTTCATCTTCTTGTGAAGACCCAGTATAATTATGGATAAGGGAAATAAGCTAAGTCTCGTCATCATTGCTTTGATCCAACCATAAAGTATCTCAAAGATCCTAAATAGATCTGGCAGGGGGGTATAAGGTAACTTTCTTCCTAGAGTCTCCATGCGAAATATACATATCACCGGAATGACATCCAATATAGGCATCAGCTGTAGCAAGCCATGGTCGACCCAAGATCAAGGGATGTCCTCCTACTGGTTTATTTGGATGAAGCACAATGAAATCAGTAGGGTATTCCCAAGAATCTAATGAGATGATCAAATCGTCCAATACTCCTTCTGGCTTAATTTTAGATCTATCTGCTAATTCAAGCACAGTGGGAGTAGCGTGAAGATGAGATAACCGAAGTTGATCCATGGTTTTTTTAGTCATGACATTAATGTCTTCCCCCAAGTCTATAAGAACATTATAGACAAGGAAATTACCAATATGAATTGAGACAACAGAGTTTCTGGGATCAATATATTTTTCCACGGACACACATCCCATCATCAACTCTACTGCCCTACCAAAAAAATGAATGGTTTGGGGTTCCAATCTCTTCCTCTTAGGTTTCTTGAGACAGATTTCCTTAATAATCTTAGTACAAATGGGGATCTCTTTAATGGCTTGGAGAAAAGGTGTATTAATAAAAATATTCTGAAGCTTGGATGCCAAACTAGTCTCAGAAATTGGTTCACCCCTTTCCATTACTAGCCTTTTTGGGAAGGGAGGTTGGTTGGAAGAGGATGGCAAGGATTCAAAAGGTAAAGGCTGCTTACTGACAAATTTTGGAGAGTGGTTAAGAGTTTCCTCTTCTCCTTTCTCTTCAACAATCACCATAGGTTGCTTTTGATTTTATAATATTACAGTCCTTCCTGATCTTAATTGAATATCATGAACCCCAACTGGAATAGACTGGTATTCGAATGGTAAAGGTGGGTTTGTTACCTGGATCATTTTCACTGCTTTATTATTGTTATTATTGGGCATAGGTTGAGCAGGCAACTGAGGAGGTCGAAAGGGTGGATGTAAAGGCAATGGTGGAGCAAACTAACTCAGAAGTTGAGGCATCGAATAAGGTGTAGGCATAGGTGGATATGATTGCATGGGTGGCTGGTGGGAATATGGAAAATGGGTTGGCCCTTTCCAACATTGTTTCCATGGTTGAGAAGGTTGCCCATGCTTATATTGATTCCCATACTGCCACTGTTGATTATTTTTAGGATAATAATATGCATGTGAATTATAACCAAAATATTGTGGAGAAAATTCAGGAGCCATACATGTACCTACCTGAGGCCAATTCTCTGTTGCTCCCATAGCATACAAGTATTCAGCTTCAGGTTTTCCCCCTGTAAATACAGCTTTAAGTCCAGGTATAGTGGGAAATTTTTCTGTGACATGGTCTTCTGCACAAATAGCACACTTATTAGTTTATTTCAAATTAAGAGGACACTCTTTAGGAGGATGCTTGTCTCTACATTTAAGACAGAAAATACATAGTGAATCTTGTTCCTTCATAAGTTTTTGCTAGAATTTTAAAGAGTCTAACTGTTTGGTAACAATATTATTTATATCAATTTTCATATTTTCCATTTTATTTTCTAGTCCAATAATCATAACATCAGTAGATTCAGTTTTTCTATTTCTGTTTCGAGTTCCTCTACTAGATCTATACTGATTTCTTGAAAAATTCCTACATAATTCACAAATTTGTTCAAAATTTTGCTGAGAAATATCACCTTGTCCTAGAATATTTAAATTATTTCTAGCATTATTAGTAAGTCCTCTTAAGAACAAGGTTCTAATAGTACTAAGATGAAACTTAAGTTTTGACCTTTGTAAAATATACAGAAATCTTTCTAGGTAATCTTTGAGAGTTTCATCATCATCCTGTATGATCGTAAAAATACCATCCTGTATGTCCCGAGTTTTGCAATATTCTTGATATTTAGACAAAAACACTCTCTTCATCTGATCCCAAGAGTTTATAGTGTTTCCTCCTAACCCCATAAACCAGTGTAGAGCTGAGTCCTTAAGAGTAAAAGGAAATAAACGTAACTTCTAGGCATCAGTTGATTAATCATAACTTCTACACAAAATATCAAACTCGAATAGAAAAGAGTCAGGATATTCATGAACTTTACCATGGAAATGAGGGAGAGACGATGGTGGAATACTCTTCATTTGCGCCACAGTATTAGGATCCACAATTGGAAACACAAAGGTGGATTGTTCTCTACTTACCTAGTTTTCACCAGTCCCTTCCAAATGATATTCATGGTCCACCATTGTTTCCCTTTTACTTGTACCACTCTCAATAGGCTGATCCACATTTGAGCTGTTGACACCAGAATCCACGTGGATTGTTCCTGTGTGATGGGTTTGAATTGGATTGGGCTTCCTTATTATAGAAGGAGACCCAATATGAGAATCTTTTTCAAAATTATTTTTTCCCTTAGTGGGCTTCGAAACCTTACCTTTTCTAGGCATTCATTTCAAGAAAAGAAAAATAGAAACAACTTCTAGAAAAAAATGTTGTCATAAATCAATTAACACCAGTAAAATTCCTTCAAAGAAGCTTTTTCCAAAAAATTCTACAAAAAAATAAAGGAAAAATTACCTCTATTGTATAATCAGAAAATGCTTACCAAATCAAATTGCCTCCCCGGCAATGACACCAAAATGTTGGGTGCAGGAATTACACTTAAGCAAACTCCTCAACACTTAATTTATCAACCCATGGGATTTGTATACTTAGAGACGAAGCACAGGCAATGCCAAATATGGTATTAATCTTCCTAATGTAAATCCCTACTTTCATCAAGGGAAATATTGCAGAATCAAATTAAAAAGAGAAAAGAAAGGCAACTTGAACCATCAAAAATAGTATAATACTGGAACAAGAAAGAATGCATTTTCAAAAAGGTAATCACTCCAGTTGATTATTGGTTAACTACTGAGTATGTGTTTTTCTTTAATATATACACTTAGCAGTCTCATCAAATGGGCCCTTAAATCTCCTCATTTAAAGATTTCCTTATGCACTAATCTATCCTGCACTTTCGCAATCTGCTTGCATTAGTCCAAGAACATAGATTTATGAAGAAGGTATAAATGGTTTCTTTACTAAACGATTTTTACTTCATAAAAGGGCTTGCAATTTTCCACTTTCGAAGCACTCAGATCCTCTGGCAAGAAACTAGTTCTTGCACCAGATCAGAGCTTCCTACACTTAGCATTTAATTCTTAAAATGAGTGCTTAATTATTGCAAGTGCTATTATGCTGTTTAAATCAAATTTCACACATAAAAAGTGAATGTTTCTGATCTTAACAAAGTACAGAAATAAAGAAACAATCAATATATATATATATATATATATATATATATATCTTGTCATAAGCATTTGATGAAAGAAATAAGGTTGCAGGAAGTTAAACTATGAAAGTTTGCTGCATCACACCAACATGCACTAGTGCAGGTTCATTTCTCCTGCTTAGACTAGGTGGGAAAACCAATCAAGCAGAGTTACAGAAAAAGAGATATCACACCAACGTGCACTGGTGTAGGTTAATTTCTCTTGCTTGGACCAGGCTGAGAAAACCAATCTGAAATCAAGTCCAGGAACAAAAATTGCAGGAAAAGAAAAGTTATCTACTTCACACAACGGATCCGCTGGCACTCAGATAGGAATACATGTTATTAAGATTAAATCACACTTGAAAAAGTAAACACAAATTACAATAAAACACGATATGGGGTAAACATGCTAGGTTAGTTGGGCCCTAGGCAACCAGCATGTTTCCCTTTTAAATTGAAACGCTGCTCAGTAATTTAATTAATTCATCAACTCAATACAGAAACATAATTTTCGGAACATGAGGTAGAGCTCCTTTTATTAATTCACTAAGTCAAGTGCATACATTAAGGCATCGTCCAACCCAAATTTGTGTGATAAAAAAATACAATGACCTACTACCGCCTCTTAGCTGTGTTCCTATTCTCCTCTAATATCAAAACTTCACTTTATTTAGTCCTATTTACATTTTAAATTATATATACCTTTGGCCAATGGCAAAAATAGATCCTTTAACTGATTACATAAAAAAACACAGAGTTTAACTTTTCCTTCTTCAAATTAGGCAGTTAGCAGAACTGGTCGTAGCTAACCAACTTTCGTCCTTCGCGGATTGGTCTCGGTTGCCTTTGGATCACTCTGATGTCATGGTTGAAGTGGCTCAAGACGAGGCGATGATAAAGGAGGTTAGGATCTACTCAAGGATTTGCAGTGCTGATAACGGTGCAAGATTCGATCCTACACTAGGATCAGTGGTCACGGTAAGTGCTCTAACTACCAAATAAACATAGTAGATATCGACAAGTTAAAAATAGTGATTAAAAGTAAGAAACCATTGAATAAGTGATTAATAAATGCTAAGTTGAATTAAAAATATGAAAAATAAAGTTTATACAAAATATGTCACCGTGGTTGGACTGGTGCAAGATGAGGGTGTATAAAAGAGGTAAAACAGAGGTAAATGGTTATGGTTTAGGAAGGGGAAAATGGAAAAAAGAGAGCAAATTAGGGGGCTAACAAAAGGTTGACACGAGCATGGACAAGTATGGGGGAAAAGTGGTGCCCCTTAGTACGAGTGTTGCAAGTGCATAAATTCGATTTTGAGGAGGGGTGAAGTGATGCTTCTTGGAAAAAATGTGTCTTGGTGAAGTGTCAAATAACTAAAAACTAACAGATACCCATTTTAGGGCTCCGTGAGAGCTTTCCAATGATATAGACGGTTTGGTAAATGAAGCTACGACTTTTTCGCAGTGGGCGAAAGAAAAAATGAGGGTTTCTCTTTTAATAAGGTGTTTTCCCTCCAAATTCATTCATTTGCATGTGGAGCTGTGGTGAATGCATTCATTTGCATGTGGTGCTGTGGTGAATGTAGAGAGGAGAGAAGGCCCTAAATCTTGTGGCGATCGTAGCGGACAAACCGACGATTGGAATCGAGATCCGCCAGTTGTAGGTAAGAGGCCTAACCATACACTTTATTTTTAGTGGATTAAAAGTTCAGATTAGGTCCCTAGGGCTCAGGAATAGACCCCTGCTCCTCCTCATGACTGGGTCACACTTTTTGGGGCAAAAAGTGTGACCTAGGTAGCAGGTTTTGAGCAAAAAACTTCAACCTGTCCCAAGTTTGGGCCTGAAAAGTGCGACTTGATAGGGAGGGGTTTTTTGATGTTGTTTCTTAGCTGAGTACTAGGTTTTTATGATGAGATAAAATCTTTCCTATCTGTATTCTGAAAAATATGATGGTTTTTTTCAGATATGGCAGAATTATGGATCAACTGGAGAGAAAGAGACCTAGGCGCATTACGGTTGGAGATCTACAATGATCAGGGTGTCCGCAGTGCACTGGACAGGTTTGGGGTTCTGAAGTTTGTGGAGAACCCTTTGATGAGAGCTGGAGTGCCTTTACTGGAATGGATTTTCAGCTATTGGGACTCGAACCATGAGATCTTTATAGTGCATGGGAACTGGATCGAGTTGACGATCCAGGATATATATTTCTTGACTAGTCTCCCACCACTTGGGATGGTAGGGAACACTCATCCAGTATTACCACGGGGGCGGAATATCATAGATTTTGTAGAGCACCATTTTCAACTAGGTCTCCAAGTCAAGGGGACTCGGATACCCATCGGGGATTTGGAGAGGTTAGAGACCTGTGCTGTGGCCGTAGCGGTGCTGCAGATCTTGGGCAACCAGGCACTCCATCACATCACTAGAGGGTAGATGATGCTTGTGGAGAGTGTTTTGAGTGGGCCTAGATAATGTTTTCATCGTTGAAATGACAGTTGTCTTTATGCAAGAGGCAAGTGAACCATGACTGTGCATATGGTACAATTTTTTGCTCGTTCTTCTTTGAAAAGATCCTGACACTTCTGTGGAGTACTAAAAAGGTATGCTTTTGATCATTATTTCAGTGGCTTTTTAATAGAATTTGTGAACCTTTTTGTGTCATGAATTTGGAGAGTAATAAGGAACTATAACAAAACACATGAGAATTGATATGCAAGACTTAGCCATTGATAATGGTTATTTTCTATACAGGAAAAGGAGAAAACGAGGGATTGCCGTTCCAAAGGAAAGGACAAAGTTGAGATAGCTGCTGTCCCTCTGGACGAGAACCGAACGCAAACAAAGATAAACAGATCAAAGCAAATCGGCTCGGAAAAGAAGGAGAAGACACCAACTCAGCGCAAAAGAAAAGACATGATGAAGAGTTAACTGTTTGGCGAATCCCTCAGGATCTTCGATCCTGAGGGATCGTTGCTTTATTTACCCTGTTACTTGGACATCTCCGCCATCGTCTTTATATAAAAAGACAGCACTGTTAGCTTGGAAGAGAGAGATGTAGAGATGAAGGATACGTTTTATGTAATTTCTGTAAAACATCAGCTTTGATTATTAAGTTTCGTTGAGAACTGGTTCAATGTATTTTTGACCGATGCATTAATGAAAGTTTGGTGATTATTTCATCTCCGCGACTGGATTAACTTCAAGCGGTGTATCCTTGGAGGCTAAGGGCCCGGCCCCGAAGGACACTTGCTTCTGTACCATTACGGCTTTATTTCTGTGTGGTTTGTTTATCAGTATTATTTGGTGATTTGATATGCTTTATAAGTTCATATTACATGCTCTGTTAAAGATTGAATCATTGAAGTTTTTGCAGATAAAATCGTGTGTTGACTCCGCATCAAGTTATTAATCCTTTCAAGAGTTCATTGCATGTTCTTACTGTTATGTTACAGAGCTGTTATATTAAACATTCGTGTTGTGTGCGTTTCTAATTCATCAGTACTATTCCATAATTCATTAATCGTTGTTGCTGTTCCTTTAGTGTGATTTGTGTGAATTGCCTTTGGAGTGAAGGAATGTTATTTGATTGCATAGAGAGTATTTGAGTTAATAGGTTACAACCCGTGGGACTTAGTTATTCAATTGCTGTTCCATTTTAGACTTGCTGTTCTATTCCAGAATTGCTGTTCAATCCTTTATTCGCTTTGCTGTTCCATTTACTTGCAGTTGTTGACTTGGTGTGAGAGATGATCTAAGGCTGTAGTGAGCAGTGGCAGTCACTGTCTAGCTCCCAGCCTCGTGATCCATGCTCTAGTTTCATTTCTATCAGTTTCCAAAGGGATGGGTTATCACTGCCGAACCCTTGACTGATAAGCTGTTGAGTTTTCTGAGTGCGTGATTTATTCTTTGAAGTAATTTAGTTACAAGCAAGCATCCGTTTACTCTTGTATTTCTTATGCACTGTACTACTAGCATTAATCTGACAAATGATAGCCTCGGATTGAGTCACTCTTTGTAATGACAAAACGCTCCTAGATTGACATATTAATGTGAGGTAATTAGAGGTGAAAGAGACCCTTTTTATAGCTCTACATTTTGGCGCCGTTGCCAGGGAAAGAGTGTAGCCATTTGTCTTTTTCAGAGTAGTGTACGAGCCTGCTAGGGAGGAGTTGGATCCTAAAAACGGAAGGTAATAACCTACGTGCGGAACATGTAAAAGCCCTGTTCCACTGTCCGCTTTCCTGCAGATTTGTTTTTGCTTTGTTTGAATAGAATTTGGTAGTTCATTTTTTTTGAGTGCATGACTAAGCAGAAAAGACCAGAAAATAATATCAAACCCCCATCCAAGCCTGAAAAAGCTAAGGGGCCGGTGACCCTTGGCCGAACGACCTTCATAGACGAAATCTATAAGAAAACAGAATCTCAGCCATCAGTAGGCCTCAAGACAAACATTTCTAAACCGCCTACTAGTTCCCTTCAGGCCACAGGATCACCATCTGTAGCCTGTGCTGAGGTGCATAGTCAAACTGAAGAGCAGGACTTTCAAGAAGTTGAAAATTCTACTCCAGAATTATTGCAAGAAGGGAACTCTAGCAACTTTTGTGAGGGAGAAGGAGAAACATGGGAAACCAAGGAACCAAAATCCCCTAGTGAGACAAATCAGCCATTAGATAGCCCAGATAAGGGGAGTGCTGCGAAAGTCATTGTTGAAGGAATTCAATCTCCTCAGACACCTGGTATTCCCATTATTCCAGATAAAGGAAGCGCTGTTAAAAAGATCCCTGTAAAAACCGTTCCCACTCAACCTAGGAATACCCTCCTAGATATCCCAGAAGGTTATTGGCATATATTCGATTCCATGGCTCAAAACCAACCAAACGCTCAAAACCAGCCAAATACTCAAACCTCTACATTACAATATCCTATAGTGGATTCTGCAGCAAATGCACCCATGAAAGCTATCCCTCTTCAGCATATCCCTACATTCCACGGACTCACATCAGAAGATCCGGATGCATTCTTATTCGAATTCGAGGTGTTATGTAGGGGGTACGATTACACCACCGATCCCCAAAAATTGAAATTATTTCCCTCTACATTAAAAGGGGCTGCTTTAAGATGGTTTATGGGGCTAGGTGGCGGGGTTATCAACAATTGGGATCAAATGAAGGAATCCTTCTTAAAAAAATATCAGGATTATTGTAGGTCTAGAGAATTAAAAGACGAAATATTTCAAATGACAGCCAGACCAAATGAAACATTAGAGGAGTATGTGGAACGTTTTCAGTATAATTTACAAAGATCTCCTTATGCATCGCTACCTTTACCTGATAATGTGTTAAAAACCGCATTAATGAGGGGCATGAAGGAACAATGGATTGAAACATTAAACATTATGGGCAAAGGGGATATTTATCAAGAGAATTTTACTGACATCCTTGACTTATGTATCAGGAGTTCGAGAGGCAGCACAAGAATAAAACCGACAGAATATGATCGGTTTACAAGATATAACAAAGTATCAGCAGAAGGAGTAACACGTGCATAAATTGGAAATTTATTAGAAAATTTTAAAACTGATATTATGGGGACACTAACTACACAACTTGATATTGTGCAGGCTAAACAGAAGCAGCTGGAGGCAGAACAGAATTTGGCAATCTTCTACCCCCGATGCAGAAAAAAACATAGCCACAAGGAGTGTCCACTAGATAAATTCCAAACATGCGCCATCTGTACAAAAGATCACCTTACGGAGAGCTGCCCCTCACTTCCTGGATTGAAAGCGGTATATAAGGAAGCAGAAGAAGAACCAGAATCGGTGAATTCGATCAACCAGTGCCGCCAGTGGCAGCCGAGACAACCTGGTATGTTTCCGGACCCAACCTCTTTCTTTCAAAACCCACAGTATAATGCTCAACAATATGGTATGTGGCAAAATCAATCTCAACCCCCATTTACAAACTGGTCACCACAATCATTTCCTTCTTCAAATTCATGGCTGAAGCAAACAAGCCAAACTGGTTGGCCGAATTTCCCTTATACTCCACCATATTGGAAAAATGGTCCATACCCTTCACAGTGGACTCCCTCTACTTCACAAAGTTCACCCTGGCAGACAAGCTGGCAAAGACCGATGTACCACCCAGCTGGAACTATTCCACTCCCTCAACCTACTTTGCCAGCTTTACAACAAAATCCCCAGTCTAACCTGAGACCGCAACTCCCAGCCCAACCCGATCCTAATCCAAATAACAGACAGGTCCAATCTATCCAAATCATAGAATCACCAGAAACAGGACCTGACTTGAGGGAGTGCAATGACCTTCAGTTAAGATCTGGACGTATAATTGAAACCGAGGGAGATAAAACAGTTCATATTGAAGATCAGTTACCCAGAGAACATGAGTCACAACAGGAGGATGTAAATAAGCAACAAACTCATAATCAAGCAACCACATCCTCTCCTCCATTCCCAGAACGATTAGCCATACCTCGATCCATACAATATCCTGACTTTGACATTCTGGGAGAATTACAAAATCTGTACATAAAAATTTCATTCCTCCAAGCCATTCAAGACATTCCCATATACGCAAAAACTATAAAAGAATTGTGCATAAAGAAACCAAGGAGGAATATAACAAATAATCCAAGAGTCCAAGTAGTCGGTACCTTATCTGACCTATTGTCCGGAAGAGAAACACCCCTTAAATATGAAGACCCCGGGAATCCAATTATAACTGTTCAAATTTATGGTCAGACCCTATCTAATGCCTTAGTTGATCTAGGGGCTGCAATTAATATTTTAACAACCACAACTTGCCAAAAGCTCGGCATTACATCTGTAGAACCCACCTCCACTCTGTTGGAATTGGCTGATCGATCTGTGGTTAGACCAGAGGGTACTCTACATGATGTCATGGTCTCTGTAGAATCCTGGGAGTATCCAACCGATTTCCTGATAATTAATCCAAAACCCGACTTGATGGACATCCGCTAATTTTAGGTAGGCCTTGGCTTGCCACTGCCGATGCCTACATTGGCTGTCGGCAGGGAAATATGACCATAACCAGAGGACCGAATAGCAAAAATTTAGTTCTATATCCTCCAGCGCAGCCAAGTGTCACAATGATTAAAACTAATAAACACCCTGTATCATACCTTACCGATAACATCAGATCTCCATTAACTATACAAGAGGCACTCGATTTCAAAGATCAAACAGAAGACGATGCCATTAACAATTTCATTACTCAAACTGAACCTCGCACACAGTGTCACATGATAGAAGCAGCATTTGATAATGAATTGGAAGAAGATCCTCTGAAAGATATTCATGACCAAACGATACCTGTCACTTCTGTTGCACATAGTAAAACTGTGGAAATTGCACCGGGGAAAACTTTAAACATCAATGCTAATCTCACACCTGAACAAGAAAAAAAGCTCATCCATTTGTTAACAAAATATCAAGAAGCATTTGCATGGGACTACCCTGATATGAAAGGAATCGATCCCCAATTATGTACACACCACATTTATATAGAAAAAGATGCCAGACCTGTGCGTCAGCCGCAAAGGAGACTTAATCCCCATCTAAAAGATGTCGTAAAAACCGAACTTCAGAAGCTTTTAGATGTGAATTTTATCTACCCTATTTCTGATAGTAAATGGGTCTCTCCGCTTGTGGTGGTACCAAAAAAGAACGGGAAATGGAGAATTTGTGTGGATTATAGGGAACTAAACAAGGCAACACAAAAATATCATTTTCCTCTCCCTTTCATAGATCAAGTATTGGATACTTTAGCAGGGAAGAAGTTCTTTTCTTTCCTGGATGGCTTCAGTGGATACAATCAGATTCAGATTGCCCCTGAAGACCAGGATAAAACTACCTTTACTTGTCCCTGGGGAACATTTGCCTATCGAGTTTTACCTTTTGGCCTATGTAATGCTCCCGCCACATTTCAGAGGGCTATCCTTAGTATTTTTGCAGATTTAATAAATGATGGACTTGAAGTTTACATGGATGACTTTACACCATACGGAGATGACTTTGATCCAGCTCTAGACACCCTAGAGAAAGTCCTACAACGCTGCATTGTTACTAGACTTTGCTTAAGCAATGAAAAATGTTTCTTGATGATGACCGAAGGACTTATCCTAGGACACTATGTCTCAGCAGCCGGCATTCAGGTAGACCCGGCCAAAATCCAAATACTTTTGCTTATTCCCACTCCTACTACTCAAACAGAGGTACGCAGCTTTCTTGGATTTTCCGGTTATTATAGACGATTCATAGAGCATTATTCGCACATTGCTGCTCCTTTATATGCACTAACTGGTAACGCTGATTTTCTTTGGACAGACAAATGTGACCGTGCTTTCGAGGATCTAAATAAGCTTGTATCCACAGCCCCAGTCCTTCAAGGACCAAACTGGGATCTACCATTCCAGATATCATCTGATGCCTCAGATACAGCCATTGGCGCAGTCCTTGGGCAGGAAGAGGATAAAAAACCATATGCTATCTATTACATCAGAAAACATTTATCCCCTGCTGAATTGAATTACACTGTTACTGAAAAAGAATTCCTAGCTGTAATACATGCTGTCAATAAATTTAGACATTATATTACAGGCTATTCTGTTATCTTGTATACAGACCATTCTGCTATAAAATATTTAGCAAATAAGCCTGTCACAAATACCAGAGTAACTCGATGGTTAATCTTATTGCAGGAATTCAACATCACAATCAAGGACCGGCCTGGCAAAGAAAACCCTCTAGCCGATTTTCTTTCGAGAATACCAAAATCAAGCGATGCAGCAGCAGTTGAAGAGCAATTTCCGGATGAGCACCTGTTTGCTGTTGCCGTTCAAACACCCTAGTATGTTGATGTTGCCAACTACCTCACAGTAGGTAAATTACCAAAACATTTAACTCCTAATGAGCGCAAGCAGATTATTCAGAAAAGTTCTCGATTTTCGTGGATTGGAGGCTATTTGTTTCACACAGGAGCAGACATGCATATCAGGCGATGTGTTAGAGAGGATGAAATCTTTGACATCCTAAAAGCCTGTCACGATGGACCGTGTGGGGGGCACTTCGCTGAGCGTAGAACCGGACATAAAGTATTGCAGATAGGATATTACTGGCCTACGATCTTCAAAGATGCAAAGAAGTTTGTCCAAGCCTGTGATAGCTGCCAGCGAGCAGGACGACCTGGTCAAGCTGATGAGATGCCTCTGAAACCACAGTTAGTCATCGAACCATTCGAGCGGTGGGCTCTTGATTTCGTTGGACCCATCAACCCTTCATCAAATCAAAAAACATATATTTTGGTGGCAACAGAATATGTCACCAAATGGGTTGAGGCAGAAGCATTGCCAAGAGCCATAGAGGATTCTGTCATACAGTTCCTGTTCCATCTATTTGTTCGTTATGGCCTTCCTAGGGAAATAATTACAGATGGAGGACCACAATTTGTTGGGCATAAATTAGCCGCAACACTTAACAATTATCATGTCCAGCATAAGATCACTACTCCATATCACCCACAGGCGAATGGGCAGGTAGAAAGTAGCAATAAGATAATAGAATCAATCCTAACAAAAACCATTGCATCACATAGGCGTGATTGGGCTACCCGACTACCTGAAGCACTCTGGGCCTATCGAACCACATGGAGGAGCACCACCGGTTACTCACCTTATCAATTAGTGTTTGGAAAACAACCCATTTTTCCTATAGAATTCGAAATCCAAACATTACAGACAACACAGGAAGTTGGCCTAGATCTAACCGAGGCACAACTCAATCGACTGCAGCAGATCAATGAATTAGATGAAGTCAGGCTCTCTGCATTACAAAATACAGCATTAATTCAACAGCAGCGAGCCAAATGGCATGATGCGCTCATCAAGAACAAAGTCTTCCATGAGGGAGACTGGGCTCTGTTATACGATTCTCGGTTTCAGGACTTCCCTGGAAAACTTCAGACTCGATGGTTGGGACCATACGAAATCCAGAAGGTGCATGAAAATGGAACCCTTACTCTAATCACCATTGACGGTTCTGGATATGCATTCAAAGTAAATGGCCACCGAGTCCGTCTCTATCGTAAACCACTCACTCGGGAATCCTTCTGCCAGCAGCTACGCCGAGACACTGATATGGAGATCTTAGGAGAGGAAGAGAAATCTTCCTCACCTGTAATTCATTAAGGGTTCATTTCTCTTTTGCAATTTGTACATAAATTCTTGTTTTTTTGAGTGATTCTTGTACATAAGTTTGAATTAAATATCTTCTTGTCATTTTTGCTGTTCCTTTTCTTTCATAAAGTTCGATTTTTGCTCTTCTCAAAATAGCATATGCGTGTTTTTGTTGGTTTCGCTTGTTTTGTTGTTCCTTTTCTAAAGGAACAGCATTCGGGATCTCTGCTGTTCCTTTTTCAAAGGAACGACATTGTTGCATTTTCCGCTGTTCCTTTTGGTTACCACTGTGCTTTTTCTTCAAAGAAACAGCGTTCTTTTATTGCTGTTGTTTTTTTTCAAAGGAATGAAATTTTGAGTGTTTTTTTAGTATTTTTATTTTTGCTGTTCCTTTTTTCCAAAGGAACGGCATTTGCATTTTTGCTGTTTTTTTATCATCCGTTGTTGTTTCTTTTTCAAAGGAACACCACTCGCATACTTCTTCTCTCCTTGTGAAACAACTTATTCTTTTGCTGATCTAAATTGAGGATGCTTCTTGCCCGTCTTCTTTCTAGTCTTTAAGATATAGCTATGTATTTGTGCAATGAAATATAAAATCACAACATACCGAAATCTGCAAACCATAAATCGCTATATCTATAAGGCTCTGCATTAGTAAGAGGACAAATGGAAGGACATACTTATTTCTTACCTTTTGTTGACATGGTTTTACTATTTTTTCCCTGATTGGTTATCTTTATCATGCTGATTCCCTTAAACTTTTTTATTAGTACTTGGGAATAAGAGCAAAGAGTTTATATCTTCCTATTGAGATAATAAGACTTCTTCCACCATTCCTACTCTTAAGGAGTGTTGAGCCACCCTTTGTGTATAAGGAAAAGTATTCGATAAAAAAGAAAAAATATGTGAACATGATATGTCAAGTGTCAAATGCAGGATAGGGGGTCTCATCGAGAGCCAGCCTACCATGATCATGAGGATGGAAGTGAAGTGGCATTCCCATTATGGCCACCACACCAGGGATATGGTCCAAAAGGTATATCAACTAAACGAACCTTGGAACAGGAGGTCTCATCACGAGCCGGCCTGCCCACGTTTCGCTCCTTCCTCGTGAATGGCATTATGGTTAACTGGTCACCAAGCCAGCATAATGGTATACATTTTGACATAACAACATTCCTAAGTATACACAAAGGATCATGGTTCCGAGGGTGAAAAAACAACTCTGCCAAGGTTATGGACACCTGTTGGCAGTAGAGTACTGTTAATGGTATTGAAGTCACCTTGCTTACACCAATGGGTAAAGATACTAATATTCTTTTGTTTCTTATCTCCTAGGAACTAATCATATGTCATTTCCCGATTTATACATCGCATGAATATTTATCATTACCAATCATGGCAATGGAAGTGACCATGACCACTTGAGATTGACAAGTACGATACATGCCCTATCCATCAGCCTCAAATCATAACACAACAGCCTCTTATATAATACGCGATCAATTCTCCGCCTCGATTTCGGTAATTCGTTGTCCTTTTCAACATAGCATAATTCCATATGTTGTTCCTTTCTGACTTGATTGCAGACCGGGTGCCGCTCCTTTATTTGCCGGCTGGGACAGCCTATCACATTGCGGGGGGGGAGGTTCACCTCATCATTCCCTGTATTACGTGTCAACTTACCATTCGGGAAAGCTAGTATACGACGGTTTGGCATGGTTTAACGACATGGCATTTCTATTTTTGTCACAAGTTGCTTTCTGTTGCACTGTTGCATACTCTGTGTTTTTTCGAAATCTTGCGATTATCACCCTCTCTGTGTTTCAAACAGAAAACGTAGTTGCCGTTCCATTTAGAATCTACAGTGAAACTATGGGAGGAAGGGAAATTCGAAGTGAGCCTCAACAGCTGACGATCTCCGCTGCTGCCCGGGAGATCCTGGAAAGAGCAGGATGGTTGAATTATTTCAATCGCCTACAGGAGTCCAATGAAACAGTAGCGATGGAATTTTTGCAGAACCTACAGGATGATCACTCCACAGTAAGGGGGAAGCGGATAGCGGTCACCGATGACATAATTGCAGAAGTTTCAGGACTACCAGCCACCGGACCGGTATGGACATTAAAAAAGGAACGATTACAGAAGGTCATGGAAAATTTCCAGGACGAAGGCCAGAGTTTGACAATTAAGGGGAAGGGAGTTCTGCCAGCAACCCTAGGAGAACCCTGGACGGAGCTAGCAAGAACAGTGCAGAGCTACATTACCTGCGAAGGAAGGAAAGACGTGGTAAGACCACGACATCTTAAACTTTTAGCTGTTTTAAAGCAGAGATGCTCTGTAAATTTACCTGCACTCCTGAACTCCTTACTGCATGATGCTGCACAAAGTATGAGAAAGGCACAACACGTAGAGTCAGTCGTTAGCCACCATGGGTTGATACGACTAGTGGTTAGTTATGGTCTCACCCAGCAGCAGAGCAGCTGGGAAGAACTGATTGCAACGATTGAGGGGGGATTGACAGAGCCATCCCCAAAACGCAGACATTCTATAAGCACACCGGAGTGTCCGGAAAAATGCAGAGAACATGTTTCTAGTACATCAGAACAACCAGAGATACATCAAGAATCGGCAAAGCGCAAGCATGCCATTGATTCACCCGAGCAACCAGAGGAACCCAGAAAATCAGCTCGGTTAGCTCGGATGAGAGGAAGCATAGATAAGCCCAGAAAATCAGCCCCGTTGGCTCGGATACGAGGAAGACTGGAAAAGCTCCAGGGAAGCACCAGCCAACCAGTGATAATTGAAGATGAGCAACCCGAAGAAGAAGCAGCCGAGCCTTCGGGAACAGAAATAGAAGCAGAAACTGAACAGGAGGAAGAAATGGGACAGCAGGAAGATAGCCCATTACAAGACCTACTGGGAGATGATGACTTGGCCGTAGTCCTAGCCAATATGAGTAAGTATGGTCAACCTTCTAGTTCAGAGGACCCCCACGACAAACCCCAAGAAGAAAACATGCCTATTCATGATGAAGAGGAGGAAAATACTGAACGGGAACAATCTGTTCCCAGGTCACAAGAGGAAATTCTAGAAGGAGTAGGAGCAGAAACAGTAGAGACAGAACCAGTCGAGGCTCCTACCCCAGAACAGCCAGAGCAGAGCAGTGAAGAAGAACCCCAAGAGGAAGATTTAGCAACTAGTCATGATCCAGTCCGTAGCAGACAGACTGTTGTTCCTTCGAATGAAACATTGGAAATTAAGAAGTTGCGGAGGGAACGGAATAAATTGTTGAATACGATAACCCAGCTCAGACAACAAATTAGGATTCTGAAAAAGAACCAGAAGGTAAGAAAGACCGGAGGGAGGAAAAAGAAGACCAACAAGCGGCCTGCTGTTCAAAACCCTACTGAGAATCCAGCTGCCGTTCCAAATCATGCTGAGGAACAGACGGGTGTTCGCGTTAAAACAGAAAAGGATGATATAAGGGTCAGTGACAAGCAAATTCAGACAGAGACACCACCCTCAGGGGTAATAAGGGTTCTGAACTCCAAACAGCATAATAAGAAAGTTCAGGTAAAACTCCCGGCCTCCACTGACCTATGGAAAAAAGATCCGAAAACGAAAACCTTGCATAAGATGGTGAAGCAAGCCCAACAAGAAGCCGAACAGCTTAGAGAGCAAACGGTTCCCCGAGAAAATAATGAAGAGTTACAGAAACAACTAAGGGACGTCAGTCAATCCAAAAGCCAGGCCTTTGAAGGTTGGAAAAAGGAACAAGAGGAAGTTGCACAGGTAACCAGTAGACTAAATACTGTTATCAAACAGATGAATGACTTGTGTTCTTTATACAATGATGTTTTAGCATGTAGGGCTCCTACTAAAAACTATGCTCTGTTTTTATTAGAACGGTATTTACAATTAAAAATCAAAGCTGTTAAAGCAGGCACCCCTATACAAATTAATACCGTCAATGACTTTATAGACTGCTGTAAACATTATGGAGTGAAAGTCCAGAGATTGTTGTGTGAACTTTATTTGCACGACCTTGTGTTAAGTCAGGAGACTGAATTAAACCCTGGCCCTTTCGTTGGAGACATCCAATTCCAAGCATTCATTTCATTCAGGGTTAATCAGATTAAGTGGCTCAAAGCCTATGACACTTTCCAGGGTCAGGAAAATGGTCTAGATTTACGGGTTAGGGCTGAGCCTAGGAACCCAGTACAGTTGTGGAAAGCTCATAGATATCTTATAAAGGCTCCTGGTGCCATTGAAACATTAGGACCCATGCATGAGGCACTCATTCAAGAGATTTTAGAGTATTTTCTTTCCATCAAAGACTTGGCTATTAATGCAGCCAAATTTCGATACCGAATCTCTGATCCACACATCCAGCTCAGAGAACCATTTAAGTATGAGAACTTTGAGTTAGCTGCCGACCGTTTGAACCTCTATGGCGAGGCCATTCTGAAAGCAGGATCATCCTGGTTAGGATATAGATTTCGCACTCCAATTATTTGGCACCCTGCACCCGGATACCAGGCCCTGTATGATATGCCTGAGGGGCAAACAGGTCAGTTCTTTGACTATCTAATCACTCAACATGGTTGTAGCCTCCGCATGAGACTCCTTCTCCAGCATATTCTCTCACTGCATTGCATGTCAACTACAATGTTTTCATGAGGACATGAAACAAGGTAAGCAGGGGGGTGTGTGGAGTACTAAAAAGGTATGCTTTTGATGATTATTTCAGTGGATTTTTAATAGAATTTGTGAACCTTTTGTATCATGAATTTGGAAAGTAATAAGGAACTATAACAAAACATGTGAGAATTGATGTGCATAACTTAGCCACTGATAATGGTTATTTTCTATACAGGAAAAGGAGAAAACGAAGAGTTTCCGCTCCAAAGGAAAAGACAAAGTCGAGATAACTGCTGTCTCTCTGGACGAGAACCGAATGCAAACAAAGAGAAATAGATCAAAGCAAATCGGCTCGGAAAAGAAGGAGAGGACACCAGCTCAGCGCAAAAGAAAAGACAGGATGAAGAGTTAACAGTTTGGCGAATCCCTCAGGATCGAAGATCCTGAGGGATCGCTGCTTTATTTATCTTGTTGCTTGGACATCTCCGCCGTCGTCTTTATAAAAAGAGACAGCACTGTTAGTTTAATGGAGAAATAGAGATGAAGGACACGCTTTTATGTAATTTCTGTAAAACATCAGCTTTGATTCTTAAGTTTCGTTGAAGACTGGTTCAATGTATTTGTGACCAATGCATTAATGAAAGTTTGGTGATTATTTCATCTCTGTGACTGGATTAAATTCAAGCGGTGTATCCTTGGAGGCTAAGGGCCCGGCCCCGAAGGACACTTGCTTCTGTACCATTACGACTTTACTTCTGTGTGGTTTGTTTATCATTGTATTTGGTAATTTGGTATGTTTTATAAGTTCATATTACATGCTCTGTTAAAGATTGAATCATTGAAGTTTTTGCAGATAAAATCGTGTGTTGACTCCGCATCAAGTTATTAATCCTTTCAAGAGTTCATTGCATGTTCTTACTGTTATGTTACAGAGCTGTTATACTAAACGTTCGTGTTGTGTGCGTTTCTAATTTATCAGTACTGTTCCATAATTCATTAATTGTTATTGCTGTTCCTTTAGTATGATTTGTGTGAATTGCCTTTAGAGTGAAAGAATGTTATTTGATTGCAAAGAGAGTATTTGAGTTAATTAAGTTTGGTTACAACCCGCGGGACTTAGTTATTCAATTGCTATTCCATTTTAGACTTGCTGTTCTATTCCAGAATTGTTGTTCAATCCTTTATTCGCTTTGCTGTTCCATTTACTTGCAGTTGTTGGTTTGGTGTGAGAGATGATCTAAGGCTGTAGTGAGCAGTGGCAGTCATTGTCTAGCTCCCAGGCTCGTGATCTATGCTCTAGTTTCCTTTCCATCAGTTTCCGAAGGGATGGGTTATCACTGCCGAACCCTTGACTGATAAACTGTTGAGTTTTCTGAGTGTGTGATTTATTCTTTGAAGTAATTTAGTCATCAGCAAGCATCCGTTTACTCTTGTATTTCTTATGCACTGTACTACTAGCATTACTCTGACAAATGATAGCCTCGGATTGAGTCACTCTTTGTAATGACAAAACCCTCCCGGATTGACATATTAATGTGAGGTAATTAGAGGTGAAAGAGACCCTTTTTATAGCTCTACAACTTCGACCTCGCATACAACTCCAATATGGGGCCCGAGAGAGCCTAGGATGTGTCAGTGGGGGAAACTACTGTGCAGAGGAGGAGGCGGGGTGGCTGGATGGGTGTTTCAACTCGAGTTATTTTCTCATTGGGATAAAATGCCACTATATATAGAAGACTATCCCTATAGTGGGATGAGTTATTGTGGGGACCCAGATTTTCCACTACCGCCTGGTCAAATATGGGGGCCTGATGGTAAGTGACAAATTGATAATATTTTATGTGCATGTAAAGGTCTAGAATATTTTATGTGGTACTAATTCTTTCACTTTTGGTATGCAGATACAAAACCGATAAAACCGGTCGTATATATGGGATGACCTGCAGTATCAGGGACCGTAGGACGTTGTGGAGCGAGGGCACAGAAAAATGAGGATGCAGCAGCCCTCTTGGAGGATACCCATCATAGATGTGAGAGGCTTCTGACTAGTATTTTAGAGCGCAACTGGCAGGACTTAGATGACCAGTACATAGAGCCATGTATTGGTCTACCCTCTAAGTGGCGAGGGGTCATGTGGTGCATGGAGATGGTCAAACATGGTATGCTTGATCTACGAGCTACGAGAGTGGAGCCATTGGCTCGGGATCCTCCTGATAGTGATTAGTGTGTAGGCGCATGTGGTGCCCCCAGTTTTGATTTTTGTAACATGCTATGGGCATGTCATATGTATCAGAGTGGATGGACTCTAAAACATTTTATACGACACATATTATGGATATGCATCGTTTTGATATTTTTATGTTATTGTCTTGTGTTAAATGCGTGTGCTAAATTCCAATCTATAATATTGTTTGCAATGCTATCTACATAGTGATTTTATGCTCTAGGTACATGACTGAATGTAATGATTTCAAATTCACGCATCAAAAGCTTCACTCATAAATATCTTATAAAAGGGATAGGCTTATGCACACGATAGACACCATTCAATTGCATGACAAGAAGTAGGGAATATAAATGAACATGAAGTTAGAGGATGCGATGTGAAAGGGCATCGGCTAATAAACCTCGCACTTCATCATATTTGGCCTGGCTATTGGTAGCAGTACCAATGCATGCCCCGTTAGAGAGAACAAGGGGGTGCAAGGGGGTAAAAATGGCCCAACCTGTCGAGGCTAGATTCTTGGAGTAGCGACTTGAACCATTAACAAAACTGATATAAGGTGTGGATGGTAGGTACACATGAAAGGTTCCACAAGAAAATAACTGGAAGGATGATGAACAATGCTAGCAACCTGAGCGCAAAGTAGAAATTGAACGCACTCCACGGGAGGGAGTAATATGGGTAATATGTCTACTACTCACATGCTGATGGTAAGGTGGAGTGTGGAAGCTACTGGAGGTGTAACTTGTGCTAAGATCACGAAATTCACCATGGGCACAGGTGGTGCTATCCTGTTGATGGGCGAGAAAGATGAATTCAGGGGTGGACATGGCTTTCATGATGTCATCATCATAATAGAATATGGAGTTACTGGAGGAAGGGAGACCACATGACGTGGCAAAGCTACCTGACTCATCATCATGAGAAGAAAGGTTCAAATGTGCATCATTGCAGGTGATGACGGAAGAACAAGCAGATAAGGGATCTACTGATGTTGAGCCTAGGGTGATCACTGAAGGGAGGTCAAGCGAAACAACAGGGGAAGATTCAGAGGGAGCTTCCACCCAAGGTCTCATGGATGATGAAAGGTAGAGGATGGTGGCCGCAGGCTCCTTTATCTCGACATCAGGAGGGGGTATGTCAGTGGCAGTGGGTAAATCCTCAGTCTCGCCTATAGCATACTACGCAAGTACGAGAGAGGCAGATTGGTTTTGTTCAATCTTGTACTCCCAAACTACCTCTAAAGAGGCGTGGTAATGCATAAGGCAGGGACAATGGTTAGAATAATGGCCATGGAGATCACACAAAGCACAAGGTCGGTTAGTGTGAATAGTTTTATGGTTCTTGGTTGCAGTCAAGGAAGAAATAGAGGCTTCAAGGACCATAGACTTAGGGAACGTAACTTTAACCATAGGCTTGATATGGGGTAGTTCAGGACAATTATGGGTGGCATGGCTGCCGACATCACATAAAGCACAGGGCTTTGTGGGCGAGGGAGGTGCATGGTCCATCGAGGCAGATTTGTCCTTGTAGTCCCTCTTGCGAGCTTTTCCCTTCTTACCCGAAGCAGTCGCAACCGGAGGTGGTTCCTGTTGAGGTGGTTGAGGCACTGTTGTAGCGGGAGAAGTTATGGGGACCGGTTGAACTAGGGTCAAAGCAAGGTAAGGTTTGGGTTGACCTAGCAGGGTAGCGGCTGGAGGATCAAGGTACCAGACAAGAATCCCAAGGGTCAAGTTAGGAAGATATAGGGTGGCCATGATAGGTGCCGTATAGACTCCTGGTGGGGGAGATAGGAACGATATCTGACCGGAGGGGTAATGGCTAGGCGGGACAGATTATAAATGGTTAAGGCCTGAAGGAACCATTCAAGGAGGGTAAAGAGGCTCACGAGTACCAGTAAAGGGCCAAGAGGAGAAGGTACAAAAGGTTGAATCAAAGGGCTAGGAGAAGGCTGTGGAGGGTGAGGAGGCTGCTGACTAGCCAAGGCGGGCCACTTGAGGGCAGTCCGAGATGATTACATCATGCAAACATTCGATGAGTTGGAATCAGAGACAAGAGGAGGAATACCAGGGAATGTACCAAGCAGTGAGGAATCTTTGTAGACTCCAGGTGAAACATTGGTCAAAGGATCGACGGTTTTCTTGTGGGCCACCAAAGAGATAGTAGACTCAGGGGAGGTCTGAGACTTCGATTCATAATATGTCAATTGGTCAATGGTGACTATCTTTCCATTATGAGGGAAGGAAATCTTGTGGTGGACCATAGAAGGGACAATAGACATCACATAAGTGTAGCTATGACCCAATAGAATGTTGTAGGCTAAGGGGGCATCTATGACTTCTATGTCAATGCAAACAGTCTTGCCCACAAGAGTAATAGGACAATTGCGGAAAAATCCAATGGGCTTGGAGGCGTTGCCATCCCACGATCGGAAAGGAGACAAATTAGGTGATCCGAGTTGCTTCCAAACTGAAGTAGACATCATACAGGTGGATTGCCCCTCATCAATAATGCAGTAGGAAATGTTAGCGTTCTGGATCATGACTGGGATTGGAAGGCGATGGAAGTAGGGAGAGGAGGATGTTCTGACTTGTCAACATCAAATACAATCAATATATGGTCGGAAGGATCTACAGTGCCCACAACAAATATTAGAGCTTTTCATTGTGAAGGGCATGATTGGAGGAGTTCCAGCGTTGAAATGGAAGCAGGGGATTGTGCCAAATCACCGACTATGCTATACGAATGGGCAGCTTTTCCAGAAGCAGCATTTCAGCGCAGTGGTCCCTTACAGATATTGGTATGAATCTCTACCCTAGGCTAAGGAATCTGCAAGGGACCCTTAGTTTTCAAAAGAGGCTCTGTAGAGATCGAAGGAGGTGTTAGGTAAACATGACTCGGGGTAGAGTCAATGTTGACTAGGGTAAATAGTATTGGTTTTGGGGCACATCGTTTTGTGCACCCATGGTTTTTGACCCATGGTATTGCATGTAATGGAGCCTATAAAAGGCTGGGAAGACTTCATTGTAAGGGAGGCCTAGAGGTGAGCGGTGAAGACTCACTTGGCCAGATTGGCCAGAGTTTTGCCCAATGGTTAATGAAATTTCATTTGTTGGGTTTTTCCCTGAATTTGAGGTTTTTCCCAGATAAACATCTGTGTTTATGTTAATATTTTGTTGCTAGCTCTTTTATGGTTTATTATTCCTCTCATTAAATATTTTATTTCTGTGGTAAATGTCTTAATAGGAGGCATCTCAGGGATAGACATAATGGGAGGCCTGTTGTACTAACAGAACCGAGTCTGAAGATTGATGTCTATGGTTAAAGGTTGATCAAATTTCATCATGAGAATATGGTAATCAGGGGTACCAGACATAAGAGGTTGAGTGGCCACTTGACCTTCAGGTGGTTGGGTAGCCACAAATCCTTGCTGATGGAAAGGATTAGTAAGCACAGTCAGCTGGCTAGGCACATCACTGGGAGGGATGAAAGGGGAGGCTTGTTGTCCTCGCAATGTTGCTTGAGACTCCCATAGCTATCGCATCTGTGGAAAAAGGGGACAATCATGCGTGTAATGGCCATGAACACTACAACAATAACAAGGCTTGTTCATGCAAACAGGCCTGTCCTACTTGGGATGAGTGCCATGTTGCTGGTTCGTAGTGTGAGGATAATTACCTTGGTTAGGTCTAGGATTACCCGGGACAGCTTGATTTTGAGTGCCTTTCCTCTTCTTTTTTGAGGGAATAGGATAATTCGTGCCCTGTTGTGCATGCAAGGGTTGATAAGGCAAGGGAGGAGGAGGTGCTAATGCTGGGGGAGCTGGAGCACTAGGCTATGTATACGGATAATAAGGAGGGTGGGTAACAATGTGGTAAACATGAGGTTGGGAAAAAGAGGAGGCATGTCGTATCCTGGATATGTGCTATTGGGAGGGGGGAAAGTGCAGGAGGTGCTGCCCCCCCCCGTTGGGGCCCTTGTTTTGAATTTTGAATAAAGAGCAGATTTTTGGGTTGCGGAATGACACATGGAAGCCGTGACCAAGTCGCAACTACGGTGAGTAGTGGAGCTACCAAGGTTGCGAGGGAACAGGAGATAGCTGAAGAAAGAAAATGCATAAGTGCAGACGAAGAGAAGATACAGTAGAAGACAGAGAGAAGAACTTACAGACAATAAGAGAGAAGCTGGAAGCAACCAAAGAAGAACGCAAGAGGAAATAGTAGTTGCGATGGTGGGTGAAAAAATAGCCATCACCCGGCCGAAAGAAGGGAGACGAATGCAGAGCGACTGAAGAGGATTGAGTGGATGTTGCAGGAGAGATCTATTCCGAGCCTGATACCTCTATAGTTCCTAGGCTTCTCTTATCTATTTTTCTGTCCTATGAGATGTCTGTAACAGAATTGTAAGCTCTTCCTAGGGAAGCGATGTAACTATGGATTTGGCTGAAAGTTATCAATATACTTGCAGGTTGTTGTCTTATTATATGAGTTACATGCATGCATGATGGATGTGATGTCTTAAAATTTTATTTGCTTAATACCAGTACACTCTTCTGAGTGTTCTTGCATATATGATGATGTTTATGAAATCAATTCTATGTTAATCATGAGTTGCGGATCCCTCCACCACTATCGATCTGTTCCCCTTATGCATGTGGTCGCGACATTCCTCGGGTGAGACTCTCTGCTCTCCGGAGTAGGGTGACAATGCCAGCGTGGTTCTAGACTACAGTGGATTCCCTTGTTGGCCCTAATCTCTGAACTTGGGTCTTTCCCGTGAGACCTTTTCCTTCACCAAAAAATGATTTCGTTGTCGGGACCCTACACGTTATGAGGGGAATTAGATCATGGTATCGAGGGTATTTGAAGGAGAAATACGGAGATGGTGGGATAACCATCTAGACTAGTTTATTTCTTAGCAAGCGGAGTTGACGAATCAAAAGGAGAGGGTGCTCAAGGATCTCGTCCTTTTCTCGGATTCTGCCAATGATACCTACGAGATCCTCTGGGGAAAATTCCCTAGTGACCTCTACAATTGGTTGTGGAGGTTGCAGACCAAGTTACCTAGGGATGACTCGTGGAAGATAAACTGCAAGTGGGTGCATGGGGATCTGGTGGCCCTGCATTGGTTGGATACTGATTTAACCCGTGCAGTGGATTTCTGGGTAGAGACCACCCTAGATGAATATATTATGGAGTTTGCCATAGAGTGCTACCAATCCTTCTCGAAGGCTGAGGCTATCTTCTGCTTCGAGCCAAGAGGGAAGCTACTCAAGGAGATTTCGCTGTGGATTAAGGCCCTGATGGTGGAAAAAGGGCTGAAGGAATTCCAAAATTCAAGCATGGAAGCGTAAACCTCCAGTGCTGAGGGAAGGGATGAAGGGACAGATGCTACGTGAAGTATGAAGCGGGGGAGTGGGGAATTGATGCTGAGACCACAAGGAGGTTGAGGGAGCGATGTGCACATCGGAGGGCATAGATCGCTGACAGGTGGCAAGAAAGGGTGATGCGGAAGTTGAAACGATGGGAAAACAATAGGAAGAATCAAGAGGAGGCTCCTCGGAGGATAGGAATTATGGACACTCAGGTGAATACCCTGGAGAGGGAAGGGACCACTGTGGGAGTGCAGCGGGTGCATGGGAGCCCAACTAGGAGAGAAAGGGAGACGACGACTGATGAAGACGATGTAGGTGTGCAGCCCGAAGAAAGTTTCGATGGCGAATGGTACGTCGTGATGCAGCAGTTGTTTCAAGAGCAGACGACATTCATCTCTCCAGGCAGTCCTACTTCCCCAAGTTTGCATGGGAAGGATCCCAACCTTCCCCTGGTACTCGATAAAAATTTGAGTAATATTTTCGTTAAGTTACAAGCATTGAGTCGATTTCACAGCCGTTTAGTGTCGCATGTTAATAGCAGCGTTACTAGTTGTATTTCAGTTCCTAGTGGTATAGTCACACAACCAGGACCGGAGGATTTATCCTAGTCACACCTTCGCAGGTAAATATGGCTGGGTCATTCACCCGGTATCCATAATTTTCTGGCCAAGGTAAGGATGATGTGGAGCAACAATAGTATCTCTGCAAAGCCATATGGAGGGCTCGGAAGACGTCAGATGCATGGAATTTAATAGAGTTCCAAACCAGGCTCAAAGAAAGGGATCGGCGATGGTTCATCAAGTGGTCTGAGGCCCATCCTAATCCAGTAATCACGGATGTTAAGTAGGATTTTGTCCAAGAATTTAAGCTCCCCCAGACAGACCAACAGGGTCTGTCCGAGCTCTAGGAGATTAAGCAGAAAGAAGGGGAGACTGCATGGGAGTTGATGCATCAGTTCAAGGACGTGATCGGGAAACTCAACTACCCGATCGACCCAAACCATTAGAGGGACTGGTTCATCAAGGCTCTGCTTCCCTTGACACAAACCCCCCTCACCTAGCAGAAGATCGACAACTTGCAGGATTCTCTGGAGCAGGCTATGAAGATAGAGGAAATGACGAGCTACCATCAGGAATATCAGCGAGGGCCAGCCCTGCAGGATCCTTCCTTGGTGGGATTGCAACATCAGATCGTCAATCTGACTGAAAAGCTCAAGGAGATGAAACCTATAAGACCAGCTAGGCCAAACGTTTGGTGCACTCACTGCCTGGTCGAAGGGCACGTCGCAACTGAGTGTCCCCGGTTGCGTGGCACGAGTGTGGGCCACTTTTTCACGACAATACAAGGGGTTCCACCTAATGGGGGTGGCACGAAAATGAATCCATAGGGGGTATACTAGCCGCAATAGCCTTATGCAGGGTTCCCACCCCAACCAAAACCAACCACCACAGAATATTTTGAAATTTTCCAGATGATGGGGCATCAACCTCGAATGTGACCAATATTACAGAAGTAATCTAACGTCCCAAACAACGTATACTGTGAGTTTTGTGCTTCCACGATTCACAACACTGAGCAGTGAAGGGCTCTCGATGCCTTAGCAAACTGATTGGACCGACCCTCCTATAGGGTGAATGAGGCTCCCAGGGGTAGAGGAGGTGGTATGTGTGAAGGCCGCACAGGAGGACGAGGTCCGCTGAAATGCTACAACTGTGACCAGGAGGGTCACGTGGCCCGGGAATGCCCCCTTCTCCAATGCCCATGGTGTTCCTAGTGCTGCGTGAATGCCCATGCAACAGAGGACTGCCCAGAACTTACCAAGAAGTGGGAGGAACGAGCATGGTAGAGGGGCACGAATCTGGTAAACTCTGAACCTCGGGGAACTGCAACTCCAGCTATGCAAAATGTAGCTATTGTGACATGAGGCGGAAAAAATACGGGGGAGGATGCTCGCAGAATGGAGCCGGCACAGGTTATCCAGCCTGCCTCCCTAAAACAACTGATCAGGCCAGAGGCACAGAAGAAGTACTTACAAGAGGCGATGGAGACCTTTGTTCAGCTGGGGGGAGCCAAGGGCCTTGAGGTACCCCCGACGACTGATTCCATGGAACAAAGTGCCACGGGGACCCTGATTGAGGAATGGCTCTAGTTATTCCTCAAGATTTTTGATAATGCTTCGATGCAGGAACAACTCAAGTGTACCTTGGAGGACGTACTGTAGGGGAATACAGGGTCGGGGGAACCTTTGAACACAACACCCTAGTACGTAAAACGGGTCAAGCGGAACAAGCGAAGAACGGGAAAAGAGTTACGGCTTAACATGCAGGTTGCGAGATTCCAGATCAGCGACACCATGCTTGACTTAGGATTTGATGTCAACATCCTACTGCGGAAGACGTGGGAGGCTCTTGGGCGGCCATGGCTGACCTACTCACCAATCCAGCTTAGAATGGTGAACCAGTACTGCATTGTGCCGATCGGCCGACTTGAAGATGTCGAGGTCGACCTTGTAGGGGTGAAGACATAGACGGATTTTTAGGTTATTGATATCATGGGAGACAAGGATCCTTACCCTACCCTACTAGGCATCGATTGCGCTTTTGAGAATTATGCCATCATTGACCTCAAAAAGGAGTTGATGATTTTTGAAGATGGAGAGGTCCGGGTCACTCAGCCTCTCAACTCGTATCAAGGCCTGAGATATACAGAAACTATGGACAACTGGGAGGATTCTCAGATGTTGGACAACCTTTATCAGATGACAGCAGGGAAGCGGGAGGACTATATTAACCCGACCGCAACCGGCTTTGTCAGCTAGCACAGTGTCCAGAGCTCGGAGTTGGGATTGGAACTAGCCTGGGAAGACTGGCAGCAAGGTGGGTATGAGACTAGCATGTGGAGATTTGCCAAAATTTCCCGAGTCCATTGGATTGGTGCTGAGATCAGGGAGTATCCCACCCTGTCAAACATGCAAGCTGTCAATACCTTTATTACAAAGGTCGAAGACACAGTACCAGAAGGAAGCAGGATACCACTTTTGGATGTAGCACTACAGTCCACATAAACCAGGTGGTGGAAAAATCACCACAACACCCTGTCGTGGTGGATTGGTGTGGCGGAGGCTTTGAGCGCACGGTTCAAAGAAGACAAAGGCCCTCACAGCAGGCACAGGTACCAAGGGATTTCCGATCCGCGGGATCACCTGAAAACCTGTGTGGAGCAGTGGAAATGTCTAGGGTACCCAGAAGAGTTGTGGGTACATCGGTTCATCCACTCCTTAGATACCATCCCCCAGGCTTGGTACTTAAAAGAAGAGAGAAAAATAGGAACCAGCTCCTGGCAAGAAGTCGCGAACAAATTTTTTCGCTGCTTTTCCTTCAAAGGGGAGATAGAGCTGGTGTCCCAGGCATTACAAGCTATCAAGGGGGTACTGTTTCTCCGTGATCTGGGTCTAACGGGAGCACATTTGCATTACATCCTAAGGCCAGCCGTGAGTTGGCTTGCCAATGGATCGATGGCAATCTAGACGATGATAGTCTGGAGGACCTAAGGAACCTATATTTTGAAGAGCAGGAAGGCGAGCGAAACATAAAAGAAGAACCAACCACTGAGGGCATCCATCTACTCCCGCTGAAGAAAAAAAAGTTGAACATCGGCACGGAGGAAAAACCTAAACTGGCCACGGTTGGGGACTACTGGGATGAGGAGATGACAAAGGAAATTTTCAGCCTCCTCCAGGAATATGAAGACCTATTTCCTTCATCGGTTGCAGACTTAAAGGGAATCAAAGGTGACCTTGGAGAAATGTGTATTGTGCTGAGACCGGATGCCAGGCCCGTGAAGCATCAACCCTATCAGTTGAACCCACGGATTGAAGAAAAGGTCAAGATGGAGATCGATAAGATGCTAACAGCAGGTCTAATATTTCCTGTGGAAGAATCAAAGTGGGTGAGTCCTATCGTCATTGAAAATAAGAAGTATAAGACCAAAATCTGCGTCTGTGTTGACTACCAAAGTCTGAACAATGCCTGAATCCATGACCCATTTCCCACTCCATTCAGGGACGAAGTATTGGACCATGTTGCAGGGAATGAGGCCTACTTCTTCACTGATGGATTTTTGGGCTATGAAGAGGACAAAATGAAGACTACATTCACCACCGAGTGGGGGTCGTTTGCCTACCACGTGATGTCGTTCAGATTGAAGAATGCCCCCGCTGTGTTTTCTCAGATCGTCATCAGTTCTTTCTGGGACAATATTCACAAGTTCCTGGAAGTCTACATGGATGATTGGACCGTTTACAGTTTGTTGAAAGACCACACCACCCTGCTACGCATCATGTTTGATCAGCGTCGACAGTTGCATATTTCCTTGAACTTGAAGAAATGCATTTTTGCGGTTCCTTTCGGCACGCTGTTAGGACATGTGGTGTGCAAGCAAGGGGTCTGCGTCTACCCCGCCAAGGTATCTGTGATCATCCACATGGAAGCCCCCGAAACAGTGAAGGAGTTGTGGGCACTGCTAGGGCACACAGGTTATTACAGATGGTTTATCCGAAATTATGCAAAGATCATCGCTCCTCTGGAAAATTTACTGCGGAAGTCAGAAGTGTTCCAGTGGACGAATGAGTGCAGGATGGCCCTTGACACTTTGAAGGAGAAGCTGGCAACGACGCCTATTCTAGTTCACCTAGATTGGGATAAACAGTTCCACGTGCATATCGACGCTTCCAGTATTGCACTTGGGGATGTCTTGGCGCAACCAGGGGAGACGATAGTTGACCACCCAGTCTACTTCGCCAGCCGCAAACTGTCGAATGCCGAGCAGAATTACACCACCACGAAGAGGGAAGCCCTCGCAATGGTGTACTCGCTCCAGAATTTCCACCACTATCTTCTAGGAGGTAAATTCAAGTTCTTTACAGATCACTCTGCTTTAAAGTACCTGGTCAATAAGCCCATCTTAGAAGGACAGATCTGTCGATGGTTTCTACTCTTCGAATAATTCACATTCGAAGTGATCGTCAAGCCCGAGAGGTTGAACTTCGGGCCCATTTATTTATCCATATTAGAAATGGGGGAGAACGATGGCTCTCTCAATGATCAACTGCCAGATGCTGATATTTTCTGGGTCGAAGCCGTACCAGATTACTTGGCTGACATTGCAACTTATTTGACCACGGGGCAGTGCCCTCAGCACTACATCCCACTCCAGAAACGACACTTGGTCATTCATGTTGCCGAATACCAACTGATTATGGGGCAATTATAAAAATTGGGCCTCGATGAGGTTCTATGAAGATGTATACTCGACCACGAATGTGAAGCTGTGATGTGGGAATGCCACAGCAGTGTTACAGGCGAGCATGTGGGGGCGAAACCCACTGCCAGGAAGGTGCTCCAAGCTGGACTATGGTGGCCGACAGTCCATTCCGATTGTAAGAAATTTGTTGAGAGATACAATGTCTGTCAGCCAACGGGGAGGCCCTCTCACAGGGACGAGCTCCCGCTACACCCAATGCACGTGTTGCAGCCATTCGAGAAGTGGGTTGTCGACTTCATAGGCCCCATAGCCCCGGTAGCCAGGCATTCCAAGGCTTGATACATCATTACCGCAACCGAATATCTCATTCAGTGGGCTGAGGCAGTAGTGGTATGGGACTGTACGACGAATATAGCAGCTCGGTTCATCTTTGAACACGTCATTAGCAGATTTGGCTACCCGCGAAGTTTAACAAGTGATCAGGGTACGCATTTCATTAATGAAACGGTCAAATCGCTGCTAGACACATTCATGATTCAACATCACAAAAGTAGCCCATACCACCCGCAGGCCAATGATACTGTTGAAGTGTTCAAAAAAATCCTCGAAAATGGTTTGACCAAGATCTGAAATGCCCAGCGGGATGACTAGGATGAGTGGTTACCAGCTGCACTATGGGCCTATCGGACTACGGTGAAGCGCTTGACCAATCAGACACCGTTCCAGCTGGTGTATGGCTGGGAAGCTATGATTCCCACAGAGTTCACCGTACCAAGTCTTTTAATTTCCACATCCCTCAAGTTCTCGGACGAGGAATCGCTACAGGAGTGCCTCCATGAATTACAAGAACTGGACGAGGCCCGATTCCTGGCCAAGTTTCACCAGAAGATTCAGAAGGACATGCAGAAGGTGTGGCATGACTGCCACATCAATATCAAAATGTTCCAGGTTAGAGGAAAGGTTCCCCTATATTATAGCAAGTTTCAGAAGTTTCCAGGAAAACTGTAGATGCACTGGTTGGGACCTTACTTCGTCGTTGAGATTAGAGATTTTGGAGCCGTTTGGTTGGCTCGGATGGAAGGTACTGTTTTACTTGGGTGGGTGAATGGTGCATGCCTCAAACCCTACCATGAATAAGTTTCTTCCACCTTTCATTAATAACTCTCGCAACCGAGAGAAGCCATAGAGTAGTGTAGTTGAATAACTCTCCTGCAACCAAGAGGAGCATAGGTAGTGTTTATCGTTTGTGCATAGGTCATCAATAGTCGCTTTGTTATGGGGACCGCACCTCAAATGATTATGGTCGGGGAGGGGCGTGTCCAGCATGTCATCCTCGTAGGATCATAAAACGTGTCAGTGTCAGTCCATATCATTTCAGTTAGTACTTGTGTGAGTCCGTAGGATCGTCTAGATTTGTAGCATAAATTTAGAAGTAACCTTGCAATAATAATTTTTCCATAATTCGAAGTAACCTCAGCCTTCGCGTCTGACCATTTCCCCATGTCACCATCAACAGATGTCAGACTATACCTCAGGCAACAATTGATCACATGATTATCGCTGAGAAGAATGCCAGCAGGAATTAACTTGTCATGGGGTCTCATCAACCTCACTCGTGCCAGGTAATTACATAAGCTGCATGGAAAAAAGCACGAGAATGTAGGAGCAGTTAGAATTAGAAATTGGAGCAGAACCAGAGCAGCAGAAGTATCCAGAAGCACAGCGCCGAGAGAAGACGCCGAGACCAATTCTGAAAGTGTATCAATGCCGAGCGAAGATGCCAAAAGCTAATCCAGCAGTCATAGAACCACAGATCAACAACAGAATTCATAAAACAGAGTCCCTGGTCAGGAAATACGACAATGCGGCCCTCATAGACGCAAACCTTACGGACTCTTTCGAGTTCCCAGCACTCAAATGGTAGGTGTATATGGAACATTATATCACAGAAGTCGAGCGTTCAATGAACATAATTTTACCAGAGTTCCTAGGCCTACAAAAATCCTCCCTTCTGAACTTAAGAAATCTCCCGGTCTTCGGGACAACAGGACCAGCCATGTAGTGCACCAAGTTCTTACTTAGCCACATCCAGAACGGGTCCTTGTGGTTGAATAAGGAAATTCCCATTCATGCCGAGGATATCCACCGGCTCACAGGGCTTTCACAGAATGGCCTAGATGTATCGACTGCGTGTCAGACTACTTCCAAATGAGCGAAGAAGTTGGGAGATGCCAACTATTATGAAAAATATGGCACACGACGAGGAGGAAAGGGAGCGAAGATGGAGCTCATCAACAAGCCCGAAATCAAGTTCACATGCTACCTCATTGCTAGTAATACAACGAGGCACTACAAAAATGGAGAATGCACCCTAGATACTATATCCATTACAGAGCACTGTGTTTAGGGGGCTAAGTTGAACTGGTGCTCCTTCCTATTGAAGGAGTTGTTCGACACGTGAAAATAAAATTACAAGCAGGCCACAAGCTTCATTTATGGATATTTTATAGTTGAATTTTCCATGTGGAAGTGGCACACTCCCCTCATCAGGCTACCGGTGGAAATAACAGAGGGCCAGCCTCTAGTGATGAAGTTTGTCCCGTGGAAGGTGTCGGGTGATCCCAGCACCAAAGAAGTTAATGCAGAGGCATTTCGGAGCTGGTATGGCTTAATGAAGGACATGGTAACAAGCCAGTAGAGGGTGCCCAGGAACCTACTCGACAAGTACAACGAGCAAGTATGGTTTGGGGTCATTCAAAGGCATACTTACCTCTAGCCTACTTGCATGTCGAAGGAGACATTTCACATGTGGCCACTGAAGTTCCAGCTTGAAGATACAACCTTCCACAATGAAGTTTTTTCGTGGCCGGGGGTCGCGATGGAAATCCGCAATGGGGTACCCATATAAATTTTTTATCAGATGCTACCACAGCAACGGCCTGTTGAGATGGACGCAGAGGCGGCACAACAGGACTCCACCGTGTAGCTTGTCCCCCTAATTCACCACCTAAACACTCAGGTACGCAGTTTTAATGAAGTGACCAAGGTAATCTCAAGTAGTGGCGTTCCTTTTCCTTTTTTCTCTGAGTTCCAACTTTCTTAGTCCACATCGTGTCTCCACACAACTTCCATCACCTCCCCCATCCCTAATTTTTTATTTACATCTCTAAGTCCGATGACGACCCCGATGGGGGAAAAGAGAAAGTCCACCGACCCCTTAGAAGCTCCTCAGGCCAAGCGGGCCCGAACCATAGAGTCGAGTCCGGTGGTGGACCTCATTGAGGAGGATCCACCTCGGCCACTGATTACAAGGGTGCCTATACAGGAAGAACCACCCATTGATCCCTCTGATTTCATCAACATTCGGCTTCCACCACCACGTACTGTTCCACCTCCACCTACCACTTCATTTGCAACATCCAATTCATTCGCTACCATGTCAGACCCAATCATACGAGATCTACTTAATGGGGACCATGGGGCTGAGGTTGACTCCAGTACTACAATAGTAGTACCACTAGTCGACCTCGCTGGGGAACCCCAAGTCTCTTTGTCTGATATAATTACATAGATGGCAAAAATTGTTGTCGAATCAGCTGGGGCTCAGCTTGAGCCTACTGTATCTCTGTAGACCATCCACATAGATCATCAGGAGCGGCCAGACTTGAATATGGCCGACTCGGCACCTCATCAGTCCCCACCACCGTCCCCTCTAGAGCACTCCACTCGATCAATTGCCAGTGGGCAACCCCTATAGGAAAGGCAACTAGATCAAAGCACTTCGGGGGTCGCCAATTTAGAAACATGGGGTACGGCTCAGCTGTACCACTTTATCCAGAGGGCAGCCCATCAGGCGGAACAACTTCATTCTAAACTACAGAAGAGGTGTGACGAGGAACAACAGCAGATCAACACGCTTACTGAACATTGCGAACAGCTCACAACAGCACAAGGGCAGCTACAAGTTCAGATAAACAAAGTTGCCAGGGTGTTTTCAAGGCTATGGCTAGCCGTCGAGGCTCACTACACTCAGATGCATATAGATGTACTAGAGAAAAATATCATAGAACAGGCCTTCCACCTTAGGATCACATTCAATTGCCTCCACAAGGAAAACACAGAGCTCCAAGCAGCGTTAGCAGCACGGCCAGCACTGCCCAATCCAGAGGCAGTTTATATAGCACAAATTGCAGAGAAACAGGGCCAGGTCACCCAGATGCAGGAAACTCCCAACTCTATAGCGCACGATGCTTACGACCTCCTGAAAGGTCTTCAGGAGTGCTCGATGGCCCTTACAGTCAAGACGCAGCCCATTTCAACACAGCTGCAGCAACTTTTGAAGGCAATTCAAGATGCCACAGACCCCTCACAGTTGGACGAGCTATACGCTCAGGTGGATGCTCTGGAAGTTCAGATCCAACAAACAGAGGCCAGCTCAGCCATGGCCAAACAAGAAATTCGAGAGCTCCGCCCACCCCTCCAACTTAGTGCCAGGACAATGCAGCAGCTAGCCACTGAGGCCAAAACCCAAATCGGCACAGTGTTCAGGACTGTATTGGCGCATGTCGAGGAGGAAGTTGTCACCGAGATCGCCGCAGAGACAGATGCATTGTTACAGGGGTGGTAGCAGGCTGTGACGACCTTCAATGAGAGTATGGCTACAATGTTCAGCAAGGTCCCGGAGTTTGAGTGCTTGTTTGGGCAGCAGGCTGAAGGCGCACAGCAAGAACAGGGCACGGGTTCCGGTGGGGTGATGGAAATAGAAACTGTGATTTGTGATTGACTCAGGACGAGTCAAGAAACTGTGGTTGGGGCCTGTTGGGGCCCTTGTTTTGAATTTTGAATAAAGAGAAGATTTTTGGGTTGCGGAACGAGACATGGCAGCCATGAACAAGCTGCAACTACGGTGAGTAGCGGAGCTACCGAGGTTGCGAGGGAATAAGAGATAGTTGAAGAAATAAAATTCATAAGTGCAGATGAAGAGAATATACAGCAGAAGACAGAGAGCAGAACTCATAGAAAATAAGAGAGAAGTCAGAAGCAGCCGAAGAAGAATGCAAGAGGAACTAGCAGTTGCGATGGCGGGTGAATAAATAGGCATCACCCGGCTGAAAGAAGGGAGACGAATGCAGAGCGACTGAAGAGGATTGAGCGGATGCTGCAGGAGAGATATATTCCGAGCCCGATACCTCTATAGTTCCTAGGCTTCTCTTATCTATCTTTTTTTCCTATGAGATGTCTGTAACCGAATTGTAAGCTCTTCCTGCGAAAGCAATGCAACTATGGATCTGGCTGAAAGTTATCAATATACTTACAGGTTGTTGTCTTATTATATGAGTCACATGCATGCATGATGGTTGTAATGTCTTAAAATTTAATTTTCTTAATACCTGTACACTCTTCTGAATGTTATTTCATATATGATGATGTTTATGCAATCACTTCTATGTTAATCATGAGTTATGGAACCTTCCAAAACTATTGATCTGTTCCCCTTCTGCATGTGGTTGTAGCACGCCTCAGATGAGACTCTCAGCTCTCCAGAGTAGGGTGACAATGCCGATGTGCTTCTAGACTACAGCGGATTCCCTTGTTGGCCCCAATCTCTTAACCTGGGTCTTGCCTGCGAGACCTGTTCCTTTTCCAACACCCCCCAATGAAAACAAGAGCCCATGGGAGGTTGAGAAATGATGACAACAAAAACAGGACACAAAGGAAAAAGAGACCGACAAGGGCAAGGGGGTGTAGGATAAATTGACTAGAATGTGGAAATAACGGCATGGAGGTGCAGGATCAATTGATTTCAATGTTTTTAGAGTATTTTTTTGGTGGTGTTAACCAAGCCATTTTTCGCTTAGGGCATGTGTTTAGAAGTGTGTAAATTTTAATTTTTAAACCCAGACATTTGTAGAGAAAAATAAAAAGTGTGTTGTATAGCTGTAAATAAACCTGAAAATGACAGTATATAGGCCTGCAAAAACATAAAATCAATAGCTAATAATGCAATAATCTGAACCCAAGGAGGCGGGTCTCTCAACAACTGGTCTATAGGTGAGTAAAAAAATAATCAAAACACACTAAAAAAGCCAATAGATGTAAGATAAAGAGGGACATGGATCTAAGAGACAAAATCTGCTAGAAAGTGGTGCAAAAAACAACAACAAATCAAAGGAAAAAATTGTTGTAAAAGAGGTGGAAAAAGGCTATCTCCTGAAGGGAAATGAAGTGAACCCTAGAGGAAAACCCAAGAAAATCTATATGAGGGTGTTTGGATGGATAACAAGCCGATCTAAAGCGGATCTAAAGGTGAGGTATCAGATCTGGAAAAATGGCTGAAGACTCTGAAATTTCAGACAACCTGCAACAACAAAAACTCTTCCACAAAAAGTGGAGGGTACTGAAGCCTTAGGGGGCTAGGTTCACACTTAGTTGAGCAAAAAAAAAAAAGTATAGTTCCAAAATGGGTGGATATGGAGGTCAGACAACCCTGAGCAGAGGCTTAGACAAACCTAGAAAACTTTTAGAAAAATCCTTGCAAAAAGTCTAGGTCGCAGTTTCTGACTTCTTTTCAGTAGAGGTCACATTTTTTGGGCTGAAAGGTGCGTCCTGAGGGTCCAGGTTGAAGTTTTTTGGTCAAAAAGTGTGACCTTCACTTTTGACACTCTCGGCGGCAGATTTCAGAAAAAGTTGTCGTCTTAGCTACGACTGATGTTTGTCACCTGCGCAATGGGTCCAAAAACACACGATAGTTAGAATTTTTATCATTTTAGGGTTTTATAGGTTAAAAACAACATCAAAAAAATAAAAACAAGGGGTTGAAGAGAAATCCTAAGGTTTGAAGCAGTTGTATATGAAAGGATCAGAAAAATGGTAGCGGTCGCAATCGTAAACACGTGTGGAGTTGCCAGTTGTTAGTATGAATCTTAATTCCAAGTGTACGAAAAAATACCACTTTAGCTGCGCATAACAAACAGTCCTAACAGAAAATATGGCTGCTAATATCCTCAGATCAGTAGTTAGGTGATCAAGATAAACGCTACAAGAATCTAGATTTATGCATTAGAATACATTAAATAGTAGAAGAAACAAGATTTAGTTCGTGCATCCAATATACAAGACAAGAATATATTGAATGAATTTTGGATTAATGGCACCTAGGAGGAAGACACAAGAGGGTGTTCCCTGTTCTCCTCAATTGGATGGGTTCTTGTAATTCCTCAACACTTCGGATCTAAAATTTCTCTCTCTTGATGGTGTAGAAAACCCAAACAAAAATGGTAGCAAAATATAACTTTGATGGTGGATCAATAGTCAGATGAAAAGTATAGATCCATAGTGACATTTAGGCAACAAAAGGTGATAAATGAATGGGAAAACCCTTTTATTTATAACAAAATATTGAGTTAGTCTAGATATTGGTGCATAATTAAAATATTATGAACCAAATCAAGATCCAACTTTTATGGAATATTTTCTTATATTTGTTGGAGGGAAAAGGAATTTGACTTGGGTCAAATCCCTTTATTTGTAAATAATAACTAAATAAATGATTTATTTATCATTTTAAGGATGTGGTTGAGTAATAATCAAACAAATAATGATTTATTTAATTATTTAAGGGTGATTTAGTCATATTTAACAAAGAATATTATTTAAATAAGGTTTAAATAATTATTCTTAGAAAATAATAAGATAAATAATGATTTATCTAATTAATTGCCTTGTTTTTGGTTAAATAAAACCAGGAATATTAATTAAACTGTTGTTTAACTAATTATTCCTTGAGGAAAATCAAACAAATGTATATTTATTTAATATTTCCTCATGGGGTTTCCTATTTAGACCATAAACAACTTAATAAAGGTGGTTTACTAAGTTATTTTCATAGTGAAAGCAATTTTACTTAGGGTAAAATTGGTCTTACATGGTGTACTTAGGTCCATATAATGATAATAGGTTAGATGACCAAAAAATGGTGTAACATTTACTATGTCAGATTTATAAGGCCTAAGACAAGAAAAATAAATAACAAGTGTGTTCAAGCAGCAACACACTTGACTAGATTGAAATTGGCCTAGTCTTATGATGGATGTACATTTTAAGGGCTTATTTCCTAATTCAAAATCACTAAAGTTATATAAACTAACTATTTCATTTGTCCTACAAATCCAATAGTGGACATGTCAAGCTTCTCTGCAAATCTCTTTTGTTGCATATGGTAGGCCTCTGAATAAAATAAGCTTGTACTAGCATAATGCAAACATGACCTGCAAGTCACCACTATGATTTGGTTTCTGAAGGCTACTGCATTATTGGTTGACTAGTGAACTATCAACCAATGAATAAGTTTCAAGCTTTGGAGAAGTCACAATATATATTATTTTTTTGTCTTTCAGATTGGCCTCTTGACCATTTTTTTATAAGAATGCCTCTTATGAAAAAATAAGTTCTTTCCTAACAAGTTATGACCCCCTTGAAAATACCAGGTTCACTAGAACATTGGAATCAAATATCTAATGCACGCATCATGATACCACTACAAGCCATTGCAGAAAATAGAAACCAAGGTGAAAAAGGATCTACAACTACATTGTAGACGTATTACAGTGACAATACTTTCTTGAATGTCTATTCTCCAACATCCATAGAATTACCACAAATAATCATAGTTTGTATGTAGCTCCAAATAATATACATTCCAATAATAAGTTGTCAATCATAGTTTTACCTTGTGGCAATGATTTTCCTTATGCCCTGCCCTCATTTAAAGTCAAAAGCTAGATTTCCTATATTGATGACATTCCTACTATAATATTACTAAATATCAGACAACTATCTCACTGTAATTCTAGATAAAATGAGGAGTGTACCCAAATAATAAATAAACTGGAAATGATAGTATATATTGCATGGTAAGAAACTAAATAAGTAGTACACATGATATGCTATTCCATAATTCACTACCTTTCCAATTTATAAAATAGTTTCTACAACAATTCTGTTGCATATTAGTTATTTATGTTGCTATTTATTGAGATTTTGGCTCACAAGGGGATTACAATCAACCTTTCCACGTGAGATACATATGTCTTATGCAATTGGAATACCATTGCTGTTACTGTAACTAAAATTTCCTGATAAGAAGTTACAGTTGAAACATTGCATTTACTTATTTTGGATTCCTAATTGTTATGTATGGCATATATAATACCAGTTGTCCATTGGGATTCATACGTGACCAAATGAAAAAGGCTTTAACTGTTTCTAAATGAAAAAATGTGACAAGAAAGGATTGGAGGGGTTTTTTGCAAATTATAATGAGAAATAAGAAAATGAAGGCCTACACCTCTAGTGTAGTGATAACATGGTTTCCTATTTATTATCTTCTAGAGTTATTATTATTATTATTTGTTCGTTTATTTCTGATTGTTTCTCCTTGCTCAAGGCGTTTCTCAAGTTTTTCAGCTCTGAATGCTAGACACGATGCTTGATGTCTTACATTGGAAACACCTCACATCTTAACATAGGTCCAAGATCTAGTTCTGGTACAATAGAGAAAATTGTGGAAGATTTGATAAGTGCCTACTACTGAAAGCCTTGCCACTGTGACCCAAGTGCTATTTGGCCACAACTAGAAGGTTAGTGCATTGGAAAAAATAGAATGTTATGTGTGTTGATGCTACACATAGGGCATCTTTTTGCAAACCCTTTTTCCCATCATGTGCAAGAGCAGTTTGCATCTGCAAGATGCACATAGCATTCTCTTTGCTCAATAAAATAAACTTATATTGTTGCATGAGCTTCTACTCTCTTTAGACTAGGGAAATGTCCAGAACTTTGTCACTCTTGGTTCGTAGTTATCATGTGAGTTTAGTGTGATTGCAAGACTTTTTCCTTCACATTCCTTCTCAATGTTTCTATCATAACCTCAGAGATACTTGGGTTAGGGGTTGTTACCTATATATCTCTTGGGGTCTGGACCAACCTCATGATCTGCTAGTAGCATTTCTATACCTCCAGCAGGTATATAACTTAACATAGGCATTTTTATTTCTCAAAAATTCTGTTACTCTCGCAAAATGGTGCATTCTAATTTAAGATTCTTTCTCCCACAACTCAACGTGTTGTGTGCAATGTTGTGCTTGTTGGGTGATTTCGATGGCTTCTACAAACTAGTTATTAGACAATGTTTCTAACCTCTTAGGAAGGAGCTACTTAGCAGTGGCTACCTCTCTGACAATTGCTTGTATTAATTGTTCACTAGTATATTGAAAAATTCATCGCTGGGGATTAATGTTTCATTTTTATCAAGTGTCTCTTGTTTCATATTCAACACAAGTTGGAATTTGCATGTACTCAGTTCAATGGAGCAAGGCTTTCTAGCTTGCCTTGAGTATTGAAAGAAAGTTACATAAGAAATCCCTAAATATGGAGCATCATTGACAACAATTCAAGCTCCTTTCAGAGGATGTTTTCTAATCCCTCTTCTTCTGCTCCTTCCCCTTGTCATCTTCATTTTTTTACAAGGAATGAAAAAGATACCCATAAGTGTAAATTTTAGCCCAAAAGAAATTGTAATGACAGTGGAAATGTTACGAGAATATTGTTATTATCACTAATGGTTTGCCCATTCTAATCATGGATGTATTAAGTAAATATTTCTCAACACATATTTCAGTGACTGAGAAAAAGGAAGGAGAACATTAAAATGATTATAGTAAACAATCCCAGTTACATATGTGGTTGTTGTGGACTTCCCAATCCATGGTGGGAATTCCTCTACTACTAATTATGGTAATTCTAACAATTAAAAAAAAATGGAAAAAAAATTCTAAGCCCACAATTAGTTTTAATCAACACTGACTACTTCACTTTAGACAAGGATGCTTTGTATGTGAAAAACTATTTCATTATTGTTAATGGTAGTGATAAAAATATTATTTAACAATATCATGTGACTTTTCTTAATTTTCCTTCAAAATATTAACCTTGGTCTTAGGGTTGGATGAAGGATAAGGAACCAATGCAAGTTATGAAGGTCTGTCAATTCACTTTTTCTATTGACCACTCTTTGATAGTATTAAGTATGATGGCACTCTTTTTGACTACTGTGGTCTTATTCCTTTGAAGGTTTTATCAACACGATTGCCATGCAAGCTATTATACATTGTCTTGAAACTTCCCTATTTTTGCAAAGAATTTAGCGTCATGCTAGTGATTAATTTGAAACTATATTTTAGTGGAAAAATTCACTATTTTTTGGTGGAATAGTTCATTATTTATTTTGATATTTTTTTACAAGCGTACTAATCATGATGATAAATGTGTGGTTTACTTCAGAGGGTTCTCAGTAATTTCTAGATACGCTTTTCATCATTTTCTTTGAATACTTCTCTAGTGCTTTACCTTCAGATTTTATCGCCTGCACAATTGCTCCTGAGTTCCATGTTCTTATGCTTATTGGTTGTTTCTATCGAAAATTTTTCTTCAGGTTCTGCAAGGTAAATCCAAATGTAAAAACTATTATTTTACATATTGGTATTCATTCAAGACATTCTTCTGTGATACTTGAATTTCATAAATCTATATTTCTATTTCGTTATCTATATCAATATTTAAGAACATGCCCATGGATTGTTCATATTTCTCAAACTATGGAGTTGTTTATTTCCTGTTGCATGTTCTTTTATATTGTTATGTTGTGATTCAAATTTCTAGTTGTGTTTTCTAGTTATTCTCATAAGTAGTACATGCTTTGTTAGCTTATATCAAAATTTATTCTTATTGTCTTTTTATTATGTATATTGAACATATTATTTCTAGCAACTTTTGATCTTCCTAGATTTTCTATTCCTTTGGTGTATCTTTGCACCTTTAGGGGAAATTGATAGTTTAAAGTATAATTCTTTAAAGGGTGCTAGCTCAATGGAAGGGCACCTATATATGCACGTCAATGAACGTCGCCATATATATGCACCAATAGTGATAGCCATGAAAGGTCCATAAAAAAAAAATCGTTGTTGTTCATATGAAATGGTGATGGTCACTATCCTTCATTATAATCAATATTCATGACGGACCTTGAATGTCACCACAACACATACTTTCGGTGACACCACCTTTGGTGATGTTTAGTTTTTTGGTGACAGAGGCTATTGTCCATCACCATTTCTCATATGAAATGGTGATAGTCACTATCCATCACTATTAGTCATTATTAGTGACGGACCTTGAATGTCACCACAACACCTATACTTTCGGTGACGCCACCTTTGGTGATGTTCAAATTTTGGTGATGAAGGCTATTTTTACCCTCACCAATGAGCTTATGGTGACCATTTTCACCCCTCACCAATATAATTTTTTCTTGTAGTGTGCACACACACCCAGGAATCACTAGTACAATCTGCTGGATCACTAGACCATCAAGTATACAAATCTCAATCATGGAATAATGAGTTGAGGTTGAGCGGATGAGAAACAACCAAGTCAAAGGGTAATGATGAGTCCCTTTTCTTGATCCGAGGCACTGAACAAGAATGGAAGCTGGAACCAAGGTACACCACTTTATAGACTTGTCTTCTAGAATGAATGTAATGATGTCAACAAAAGGACATTTTTCATAGGTGAGACAATGATGAATCCTCAACTAAGGCATGAGGGATCATAGTAAAGTTACTGATGGAGTGATACTAGGGATGATGATGGAATAGGGGATATTGAGTAGCAGACAGATGAATTCCCTTTTCATAGCATAAAAAGAATGGATGACCTGGAAGTGATTGACTCAACTACGGAGGGGATGGGGGATAGTATGACTAGAGGCAAAAATGGGTGACATGGGAGGAATGAAAGGAAAAAATGGATGGAATACTGTAACAGGAGGTGAAGGGACTCGTGACAGACTCCATGAATTCGATGATGAATTAACTCAGATGCTCTGAACAAGGGTGACTCGATGATGCTACCACACAGAATATGCCCAGTGGGGACCATGAAAACATGAGAAGAGCATGGTTACTCATGATGAATGATGGAAATCAACACACAAGTTGACAAGTATGAAGGCAAAATGGTGTCCCAAGTACAAGCAACACATGTGAATAAATTTGAGTTTAGGAGGCAACAAAGTGACCCTTCTTGGAGAGATGGCTTCCTAGTGAAGTGTCAAATTACCAAAAAAAAAGGAAGACCCATTATGTTTCTTAGTGAGATATTTCCAATGGTGCTTACAGTTCATCAAACCAAGCTATGGGTTGGCCGCAATTGGCGAAGGAAAATTTACATTTTTTCCTTTAAAAGGGAATTTTTCCTCCAAATTGATTCATTTGTTAAGTGAGCTGTGGTGAATTTGGAGAGGAGGAGAAGGCCCTAAATCTTGTGATGATTGTAGCAGATAAACCAATCATTGGAATCATGATCTGTCAGTGGCACGTAAGTGGCCTAACCCTACTCTTCATTTTTAAGGTTTAGTTTTTTAGATTAGGTCCTTGGGGCTCTGTGGGAGACCCTTTCCCATCCTCAAGGCCGACTCGCACTTTCCAGGCCTTGAAATACAACCTGGATCACAGTTTTCAATGGGAAAAATTATGAACTTGTATTTCTAGGTCAGGTAAATGCAATTTGGAGGTGGGGTTGGGTTTCCAGTCTGCTGATAGGCTAGGGGAAAAGGTTAGGAAATTTGTGATGCATTTGTCATATTTCTGAGTTGACAAACATGATGGTGTTATGCAGATATGGTAGAATTGAATATCAACTGGTGTGAGAGATATTTGGATTTTTTTTGGGCTGAGAAACTTGGGGATGAGGTGGAACGAGGAGTGCTTTCTAGGTATGGGGTTATCAAGTTGGTTGAGAACCCACTAATGAGGGTAGGAGAGCCCTTAATATCAAGGATAGTGAGATATTGGGATCCAGACCAAGAGGCCTTTATGTTGCAGGGGCACATGATAGAGCTTACTATCGAGGAAATTTATTTTTTTACCAGATTCTCATCACTATGGGTGGTGGAAAACATAAATCCAATTTTAATGCATGGGAGGAATATAGTAGAGTTCGTGGAGCGCAATTGTAGACCGAATGCGCGTGCTAAGGGCAAGACCATTATGATCAGTGATCTAGAGTGACTAGAGACATGGGCTGTCATCGCAATAGTACTACATATACTAGGCAATTAAGCGTTCCATCACATATCTGGGGGAAGATCATGTTGGTAGGGAGTGTTTGGAGTGGGACCTATAACGGGTGGGCCCGGATGATGCTGTCATCGGTGAAATGACAAATGTCGCTATGCAAGTGAAAAGTGAACCATGATTGTGCTTTTTGTATGTTATTATGCTTGTTCTTCTTTGAGAATATCCCCACATTCTGACCTCATGTGGAGATCTGGGATGGGGGCCCAAAGGAACCTAGGATGCACCGCTGGGGGAAGATGTTGTGGAGAGGAGGAGGAGGGGGAGTCGAACGGGTGTTATAACCTGAGTTTTTCACACACTAGGATCAGATGTTGCTATACATAGATGAGTATCCATATAGTGGTATGAAATTTCAGGGGGGACACTGACTTTCCACTTCTGCCTGGTCGAGTATAGGGACCATATGGTAAGTGAAATTTTCTATATATTATGGTGCATTGAAAGTTTTTAGAATATGTATGTGGTACTGATTCATGACTTTTGGTATGCAAATATAGCACTGGTAAACCCAGCGAGGTATGGAGGATGATCTACAACACCAGGGGTGGTGGGATCTAGTGGAGTGAGAGAAAACCAGAGACATGATTATGAGGCTCTACTAGAGGCTATATGTCACATGTGTGGTCTGTTACTGACCGATGTATCAGATCACGGGTGGCATGATCTTGAGGACTAGGACATTGAGGGATGTGTAAGGTTTCCCTCTGAGTGGTGAGGGGTCATGCGGTGCATGGCGATGGTTGGGCAGGCAGTTTGGGATCTGCTAGCCAGTGGAGCAGAACCATTGGATTAGGACCCTCCATATAGTGATTAGATATAGGGGCATGTGGTGCCCCGAATTCTATTTTTGTAACATGTGGGAATATCAGATGTATTTAGAGTAGTGTACTCTAAACATTTATGATTTTTTCGCTACATACTATGGATATGCATATTTTTATATATGAAGAGTATATGGTTCGCCATTTTTTTTATTATTGTCTTGTTTTAAATGAATTTGATAAGTTCCAATATATAATATTGTTTGCAATTATATCCAGATATTGATTCTGGGCTCTAGGTACATGAATGAATGTATTGGATTTGAATTCATGCATTAAGAGCTTCACTCGTAAATATTTTCTAAAAAGGATACGGTCATTCACACCATACATGACATTCAATTGCATTACAAGTAGCAAGGAATATAAACGAACACGAATATGAAGGATGAGATGATCAAGGGAATTTACTAACAAACCTATCACTACACCATATTCGACCTGGTTACTTGTGGCAGACCCAATGCATACGTCGTTGGTGAGGACCAACAAATGCAAGGGGGTAAATATGGCCCAAGCTGCCGAGGCTAGATTCTGGGAGAAGCTACTTGTAACATCGACATGGAAAATATATGGTGCAGATGATGGATCCATATGAAAGGCACCACAAGAAAAAAAATGAGAAGATGGTGGAAAATGCAAGCTACCTAAATGCATGATAAAAATAAATACACACATGTCAATGGGATATGATATGGGTAGCATTTCTTGAGGTAAAGTGCATTTTGAGGGTTAGGAAGGAGTTGGCCTTCAAAATCTTCTAGAAGATATGCCCCCTTGCCCAAATCCTTACAAATGATGTAATGTCTTAGCCATAATGAGTCAAAATTCCCATGACCTAGGACATAATGATCCTATTCATACACTAGAACAAGATCACCTTCATGGAAGGTATAAGGGTCGAATTTTCAGTCATACTAGGCTTTGGTGTGTTTCTTGGCCAATTCAATGGTTTTCAATGCAACACGACGGTCCTTGGAGGCATGCTCAAGCATGATAAGTGTTTTTTATAAAGTTTGTGTGCCAGGGAGAAATTCGATGGCTAGGTGAAGGGAGGGGATTTCACACTCGATTGGTAAGACTTACTCTTCGCCAAAAACAAGGTGGAAAGGAGTAAACTCGGTGGTAGTTTTAACAAAAGTTCTATAGGCCCACAAAGCAGGGAAGAGAATAAGGAACTAGTTGATTTTATTCTTATTCATCGTTTTTTGAAGCATAGTTGTAAGGATTTTATTGATCGCTTCAACTTGTCCATTACCTTAGGTATAATAAGACGATGAATATTGGTGATCAAAGCCCAAAAGAGAGGATAGCTCACGCCATATCTCATCTTCGAGATGTTGGCCATGGTAATATACCAATTATTTCAGAACCCCAAATCAAGAGATAACATGGTTAAATAAAAAGAGAGTTGTGGTAGATGCCGTGTTGTTGAACGTTGGCATGGCCTCAACCCATTTGGTGAAATAGTCGACCACCATGATAATATACTTGTGGATACCAGTATATGGAGGTAGACACTTCATAAATTCAATGGCCCACAAACAGAAGGGACCAGTTGAAATGATAGGATGGAGGGGAGTAGGGGGAGCTCTGTAATATCCCCTTTTCAGGAACAACTACAGATTGGGAACAATATGAGTTATTAGCAATGTGGATATATATAAATATGTCTGATACAGATGTAAAAACACTTAAAATTCAGTTAAATATGCAAAATAAACCTTATAGAGCGTTTTATGGGCAAAAAGGTGGGGAAAAGTGATGGTTTTGGCCGTAAAATGAGTATATTCTGAGATCCATGTAAAAATAAGGGAAATGGTGGGAGGTTATTTTTGATTAGTTCATGAGGGACCTATCATCCAAATTTCAGCTCAAACAAATAATTCTAGCTAAGTTAAACAATTCCTCCTTCCCAAACTAGGCTAGAAAACTCTGATTTCCCATGGCTTAAATTATGAAGAAATTTACTGAAGCATGGATAGAATAATTTCTAAGGGTTTTAACTGTAATAATTCTTTAAAATCAGTATGGCAACTTATAATATGAATCAAATGGTTTACATTAGGAAAAACAGAGATTTACATAAAGAAAGGCCTCCAAATGAGGTGTTGCAACCATGCAATGAGACAGAAAAGATGAACAACATAATTTAAAGGTGGCTGAAGTAGTGTTTCATTATATTTTATATATAAAGTAGATATGAATATAAAATCACATATCAAAATGGGATCTATATGCAAAAAGAGATTTTTAGTACATTCCCCCTCGGGATCTCAGTAGAAGATGAACATCAATGAATAGATCTGAGATCTACACCATCGATCTGCAGTAATCTTTAGAAAATTCTGAAGAATATGATACACAACAGATCAGATCTAAAAATAGAACATGAATTCGTTGGAAAATCCACATATCACCTCAGTGAAGGAAAGGAGTCCTTTCACTGGAGATCTCTCCTCTAAACTGCTAACAACTGTACACTGCAACTTGACTGCAAAAAGGATGCAGTTTCCTCAAGTGATTGCATTGAATAAGTGGAGCACACTTTGGCTTGATGCCAAGATAAGAATCTAAAGCTCAAATCAGCTATTGCACTCTTGCCAATGGTTTAGATGACTTCCCCACTGAAAAGATGCAATAGAGCTCTTCAGATCTGAATAGATATGATTCCACTTGTTGCAGATCACAAGATAGATCAAGCCTCAATAGGAGCAGCGCTATAATGTAAGGTGAAGCTTGTCCGAAATTCCAGATAGTGGATCAATGCAGCACAATCTCCTCCAAGAGATCCTCAAGGAAGAAGAGGAATTCCTAAATAGGAAATCCCTCTCTCTCTAGCTAAACAACCAAGAAAGTTTGATTTGCTCAATAAATCTCAAAATCAAATGATTATAAACAACCTTTTCCTTGAACCTTCTCCTTCCTTTTATAATATGAGGATGTGCAAAACCCTAAACCACCTTGAATCACTTAACCCCATTCACATGAGGTCATCCTTCTAGAACTGCGCTGTCCCTTTAGGAGATACATTGAACCTAGACAGTGATGTAGATTTGGTCCTGTTGACCTAGTAAAATAGCTCAAACCTTTTTCACACACAAGTGGCTTTTATTAAGAAAGCCCTGATTTGTCTCTGTTCACATTGGGAATTGATTTATTTTTATTTTTTAGGAGTTTTTCATGTCCTCCTTTACATTTATTCATCAATAAATAAAATTAGAGACAGAATGAAGTATTCCTATAAGCTTGGGCTAATTAGGAATATTACAGTACTCCCTCCAAAATTGTTGCTTGTCCTCAAGCAACTGCAAGGTGAGTGCTGCAAAATCTCCTCCTTGGTGACACAAACATAAGATAAGCTTCCCCCATAAACCAAGTGCTCACCAATCCATCCATTCGTGTCTTGCTCCTCCAAGGTTCTCATGAGATGCAAATAGCTCATCCCATAAGGAGACAATAGATCATATGAAACAAACAGGGTTTTCCCCCATGCTCTCCCTAAAATAAGAAATCATAAAATACATGGAGAGTAGCCATCCCATGAAGCACATGCCATCCTTCCTTCCTTCCCCATACATCCCCATAGAATTACAGGTACATTATCAATATTGCACATATGGAGGTGGGTCATAGTCCCAGATGTGGAACCAACGCAAGGCATCCCCTGCTTGCATAAAATGTAGATATGGTAAGTGGTTTTCCCACCACTTACTTTTTGTCCACACCATATCACCATGGCTGGAAGTGTGATATATGTTTGGTGCTTTGGGGAAGCACCCATCATTTTTCAAAATCCCCCTTTTCCTCTCAAGGGAGTGGCCTAATTCAGAAATTTTTGGGGTCCAATATTGGCCAAGAGGCTCACATGATATAACGCACCTTCTTGGAGCCGTGACCTACAAAAACATGGTGCAAGAATGCATGAAATCAGAATATAAAGAATATGTAACACGATCATGTTCTTCACCAATAATCCTTCCCCCATTAATGGAATGGTGCATGGATCTATTCTCTTCTTTAAAAGAAGGAAGAGTGGGCTGATTCAATTCTTCATTTTTGACCCCTTCCATGCTAAATGTGTTATGTGGAAAGTTTCCCTTCCCATGTTGCTTCAAATCATAGCATAATAAGTGGCCACCCCACCACCTACTTGTTGTAATAAGCTTCTTCAAAGCTTGAAAATAGTGGAGGATAATAGGTGTTGGCTGAATATGATTCAAACAACACATGTCATGCTTCAAATTATCCCTTGTGAGAGATACCTTCTCATGAAATAATCCCAATACATGACCTTTTGCATAAGAAAACACAATATATAATACAGCAGCCATGTAAGGTTCTATCCTCTCCTTGAAATACAAATGATTTTGGGAGATTGCATTCCCAATGGATTCATTCACCCATCGTACCTTTCCTCCTCTCATGTTTACAATAAATATTGGATCATCATTAACATCATGATATAAACATGTTCCCTTATGCCATCCCATGAGAAGGTTACATCTTCTCCCAACCCAAAGTACATACATGATTATGAGATTCATTCTAAATAGAAATACATGTACATACATCATGGATACAAGTAGATGTATGGACCTGGAATTCATCATGGAGTGTCCATACTCTCTTCTCATCAACCAAAACAAACATGCCTTCTTCTTATGCATTATTTTCTTGAAATAAAAGGCATGAGGCAAGAAATTCAAAAACCTTGGGTGGTACCCAAACTCACCCAATAGGAACCAGTGCAGGGAATCTCCTCCCTGCTTAAGGTCTAGATGTGTTAAGTGGTTTGCATGCCACTTACTTGCTGCCCTCATCATTTCACCATGGATGAAAGTGAAATTTATATTTGGTGCCTTAGGGAAGCACCCATCATGTTGTAATACCTCCCTTAGCCCATCAAGGGAGTGGCCATCTTTGAAAATAATCTTGGCCCATAGTTGGCCATGAAGCTTGTAAGGTAAAACACTCATTTTGGGAGTTATGGCCTGCAAATGTAAAGTAAGAGAACACATGAAATCATGAAATAATATGTGATTTACATAAGCATGCTTCTTACCCAAAGTCTCCATTGTTGTGTTGGCTTCCCTCTTAGAGAGAGATGATATTGATGCACAAGGTTGAGGGAACACTTTGCCATTCTGCTCATCATGGGAACTCCTAGGTGGAATTCCTTCAAGTAAGGAGACATCAAGGCATAGATCATGGAAGGATGTATGGAATGATGTGTCCTTTATTTTCTTGAATAGATATCTTTTCCTTATTCTTGCATCATTATGCTGAGATAAAGAGGGACACATGTTTCTTACCATGTGAAGCTTTCCCTCCTCTTTGCCTTCTACAATCTTCAGGGTCTCATCCCTTGATAGTGATGGCACATGCTGCCCATATATGGTGCCATAATATTCATATAATGAGACCTAATCAGTGATAGATGACTGAATACTTAAGTGGGGAAGACCCTCCATGCTTCCACTATGCAATCCAATCACCTTCCTAGGTGTTTCAACCTTCTGCAATGGATAGGAATGAGGCTAGCCCTCTTCCTCATCTCCTCTTTGTGTCCTCATGGTTTTACACCCTTTGCATTTCAAGGGCTTTTGAAATGCAATCCCTTTGAGATATTCAAGAGAATACCTCTCCTCTTTTTCCTTACTACTCTTGCACAGCACAGTGCAACTTTTTTGCTCTAACCCAACAACATACAGAAATGTAGATCTCTTCATACAATGTGCTGAAATGACAATAGATGGGTTTTTAATTATACCTTGGTGGGATGTAGAAGAAAGAGCTTCTTCTGAAACTGTGTAGTCTTCCTCCATTACTAAATTCTAATCTTCCAAGGTTGTGCCAGCGGTACAAGTCTCCACCCTTTCAATCTCCTTGAGATCTTCTTCAATACCCTTCATGGTTTGGAAAAGGAGCAAGGAGATCTCCTCTTTTATCATTCTTCCAAGTGGTGGATCCATGCTCTTGTTTTTTCTATACAATGCATCTTATTTGTGAGGGTATGAAGTGCATGGGTCTTCCTCTCCTTCTTGAAACCTTCTGTAGGTCTCACTGCAACTTTCTTCTCCTTGAAACCCTCTTGGAGTTCCATCTTCTTCTTCCTTCTCCTTTGTCTATCTACCTTCTTTGAAGAGGCTCTTCATGGATCTGGAATATGATGAGGTAAAGCTCATATTCTTCAGCATTCTAATATTCTTGGGCTTAGACTCACACTGTAAATTTCCCTCTTCAGGAATATCAAAATTCTATTCCAAAGATTGACTATAGGGGCATTTACTAGATATGTCACCTTTGAAAAAAGGATGAGATCTAGAGGCTACCTTCCATATATAGACTCTATATATAGAGCTTGAAATATTCCTCCTTCATGGATTCAACACTTTGGCTTGAAGCCACAGGCTGAGCCAAAGATCTTGCTTTGATACCACTGTAATATCCATTTTTCAGGAACAGCTACAGATTGGGAACAATATGATTTAGTACCAATGTGGAGCTAAATAAATATGTCTGATACAGATTTAAAAACACTTAAACTTCATTTAAATATGCAACATCAACCTTATACAACGTTTTATGGGCAAAAAGGTGGGGAAAAGTGATGGTTTTTTCCCTAAAATGAGTATATTCAGAGATCTACGTAAAAATAATGGAACTGGCAGGAGATTATTTCAGATTAGATCATGAGGGACCTATTCTACGAATTTCATCTCAAACAAATAATTCTAGCTAAGTTAAACAGTTCCTCCTTCCCAAACTAGGCTAGAAAAACCCAATTTCCCATGGCTTAAATTATGCAAAAATTTAATGAAGCATGGATAGTGTAATTTATTAGGGTTTTAACTAAAATAATTTTTGAACATCAGTATGGAAACTTATAATATGAATAATATGTATTAAATTAGGAAAAACAGAGATTTACATAAAGAAAGGCCTCCAAATGAGGTGTTGCAACCATGCAATGAGACATAACAGCTGAAAAGTGTAATTAACAAGTGGATGAAGTAGTGTTTCATTATATTTTAGATCTAAAACATATCTAAATATAAAATCACAGATCAGAATGGGATCTATATGCAAAAAGAGCTTTTTAGTACATTCCCCTTGGGGATCTCAGCAGAAGATGAACATCAATGAATAGATCTGAGATCTACACCATAGATCTATAGTAATATTTAGAAATTTCTGAAGAATATGATACATAGCAGATTAGATCTGAAAATAGAACATGGATTGGTTGGCCAATCCACGGATCACCTCAATGAAGGAAAGGAGTCCTTTCACCGGAGATCTCTCCTCCAAACTGCTAACAACTGTACACTGCAACTTGACTGCAAAGAGGATGTAGTTTCCTCAAGTGACTACACTGAAGAAGTGGAGCACAATTTGGCCTGATGCCAAGATAATAATATGAAGCTCAAATCAGCTATTGCACTCTTGCCAATGGTTTAGATGACTTCCATACTGAAAAGATGCAATAGAGCTCTTCAGATCTGAATAGATCCGATTCCACTTGCTGCAGCTCACAAGACAACTCAATCCTCAATAGGAGTAGCATTGTAATGTAAGGTGAAGCTTGGCCAAAATTCCAGATAGTGGATGAATGCAACAAAATCTCCTCCAAGAGATCATCAAGGAAGAAGATGAATTCCTAAACAGGAAATCCCTCTCTCTCTAGCTAAACAGCCAAGAGAGTTTGAGTTGCTCAAGAAATCTAAAAATCAAATGATCATCAAAAACCTTTTCCTTGAGCCTTCTCCTTCCTTTTATAAGATGAGGATGTGAAAAACCCTAAACCACCTTGAATCACTTAACCCCTTTCACATGAGGTCCTCCTTCTAGAACTGCATTGTCCCTTTAGGGGATACATTGAACCTAGACAGTGTTGTAGATTTGGTCTTATTGACCCAATCAAATAGTACAAACCTGTTTCACACACAAGTGGCTTTTATTAAGAAATCCCTGATTTGTCTCTGTTCACATTGGGCATTGATTTATTTTTATGTTTTAGGAGTTTTTCATGTCCTCCTTTACATTTATTCATCAATAAATAAAATTGAAGACAGAATGAAATATTCCTATTAGCTTGGGCTAATTAGGAATATTACAAGCTCACACCTTTGGGGCCAATAGTTGATAATTGGAACAATGTTTGTCTGCTTCAATACAATCAACAAAGAGATAAGGCCAAAAATACCCAGCGCGTATGATTTTCTAGATAGTGGCCAAACCGAAGAGATGGCCACCACAAGCACTGCTATGGAAGGCATTAAGGGCTTGCTTAGATTTAGCATGTGTGAGACAACGATGAAGGACATAATCAACACTGTGACAATAAAGGCCATCACCAATGAGAAGGTAGTGGGGGGCTTGGTGTCATATATATCATCAAGAATCACGATCAAGATGGGGAGTGAACTTATGGGTTCGCAAATAGGTAAGAATGTCGCCATACCAAGGATTGTCTGAAGTAATGGAAAATAAGTGCTCATCAGGTAAATCATCATTAATTGGTGGATCATGTGTACCAGTAGGCAATTCGGAAATGATTTCAGCAAGGGATAAAATTTTATTACTCTTGGGTGTGATAGATTCAAGATCGAACTCCTGGAGGATAACGATCCAATGAGCACACTTCCCATTAATGATTCATTGACTCAATAGGAAATCCATGGGGTTGGAATTGGTCATGACATTGGTGGAAGACATAAGGATATAATGATGAAGTTTTGACCAAGAATACAATGACCAACGCCAACTTCTCTTCATGTGAGTAGGACACAGGGGGTGCCACAAGGTTCTTACTGACATAATAGATAACATGTTCATTTTTGGTGTCATCTTCCAGAATCAGGACCCCACTAAATAAGTGAGTGGAAGCTGAGATATATACAGGATGAAGTCCCTCTCAAAGTTAGGTGGACTAATCAAGGGAGCAAAAGGAGAGAATGTTTTAGGGAATCAAAAGACCATTGAGCATAGTCATCCAAAAAAAATGGAATGTTAGATCGAAGGATTATTAGAAACCCATACACAGTGGTAGCATAGTCAGGGACAAACCGAGAAAGGAACATGGATTTGCCTTGAAGGCTTTGTACCTGGTGCAAGGTAAGAGGAATGGGAAGCTCAAGGATAGCTTGAAATTTGAGGGGATAAATATTTGTACCATCTTTGTACCAGGAACACAAAAGACACACTTCAACGAGTTGAGGCAGATATTATACTTGCAACATCGGAGAAAATGATACGCAAATCATGAATGTGTTGCACCTAATGCCTAGAATGAGCGGTGAGGTCACCAAGGATAATATGAGCCAAGTCATGAAAGTATTATGAAATGGCCCACTTGATGGTGGCTCCAACATTCTTTAAACAGAAAGGCATGACCCTATATGCAAAAGATCCCCATGGACTAATGAACGCATTTTTTAACCGATCAACATGGAAGATAGTAATATCATTATACCTAGAGAAACCATCCATAAAGGATAGAACCTCATGCCCCGCACACTCATCAATTATTTGGTTAATAAATGGTGTGTGGAAGTTGTCTTTGGGACAATATTTTTTCATGTTGCAAAAGTCAGTGCAGACACGAATGGTGCCTTGTTTCTTGAGAACAGGAATCAGGTTGGAAACCAATGTGGTGTATTCAATGGGATAGATAAAACTACCCTCCTTGAGCTTATTGATTTCGGATTTGATAGCCTCTCATCTGGAAGGATTGCTGGGTCTCAAATTTTGACGGACAGGATTGGCATCAGGTGATATATCGATATGGCGTTCAACGATGGCACGATCAAGTCTAAGCATATATGAATAAGACCAGGTGAAAACATCAAATAATTCCTTGAATAGCTTGGTGTAAGCCTCATTTTCTTCTGGAGTGCAATGTGTCCCCAAGGTAATGTTTTCTTCTACCCCTGGTTTATTTGAAATTTTTATTTTAATTGTAGGATATATGTTGGCCATGTTTCCTTCTTCGAAAGCATCTAGTGCAAGAATAGGATTTCTTAACCAGTTGACTTCATCATAAATGAAGTCTTCAGACTCCACAACATACTGGTCATGGGACTATTGCAGAAGGAAGTACACATGATGGTGCATATCATCCGAAGGAAAATTAGGGATGGTCATGGCTTCCATAATGTATTCATCATAATGGAATATGGGAGGACTGGCGGAAGGGAGATCACATGATGCAATAGGGCTACCTGGCATATTGTCATGAGAAATGTGGTTCACATAAACATCTCTACGCAGGGTAGACGAAGAGATAGTATATGAAACATATACCGATGTCGAGACCAAGGTGTTTGATGAGTGTGGTTTGACCGAAATAGAATGGGAAGCCCCAGAGGGGTCTTCCACCATGGATCTCATGAATGAAGACATATAGAGAATAGAAACCTAAGAGTCTATCATTTCGACATCGAGGGGAGGTATCACAATCAATGCAGAAATTTCGTTTGGTTCTTCTCAAGCAGAACTCACAAGTAGAGGAGTAGATGATCCACTACAAGCAACCTCTATTTCGTGAATTTCCTCAATGGTATTGTTGGGACGAGGAAAAGGTACATTTTACCCCGATATTTAGCTTTATTTATTATTAACTTTTATAGTTTTCCATCATTTTATAAATAAATCAAAGGATAATAATGTAAAAGTAGGGTAAAATGAATTATTAATAAATAATGTGTTTAATAGTATAAAACAAACTTTTGTTGTATTTATTGATAGGGAATCCGAACAAACCAACTGTTGATCAAACGATCAAACATCATCAGTCAAGAAAAGCGAATGCAATCGCATCTCGTTATTGAAAATCAACTAGGGATGGAAAGACACGTCTATCTTTGAAGCATTCGGCTGATGAATATGAAGCCTCAGGATATCCTGATCCCGAGGATTCATTATTCTCTGTTTTGTTTCTCCTTTAAGTTGTAAAAGGTTGTAAGTGAAAGAGAACGAGAGAGATTTTTCTGTGTATTGTAATTTCCTGTAATAAACATTTTATTCAGATAGAGTCTGTGAAATCGTGATGATTTCTATTCAATTTATTAATTATTCCTTTTCTATTTTTGTTCAATTCATTAATATTGTTGTTCAATTGCAAAATATATTTAATTTCAATTTTCATTGCTTACTTTCTGCATACGATCAGACTAGAGTTTCACCCTTTAATTGGTGTGAAGTATTTCATAGTTTACTTTTGAATTGATTGATTGAATTTCGATAATTAGATAGTATTTCTTCCAACGATTTAGAGTATTTGACCTCTGATTTCACTCGCATATAATTTTCTTGTACTCTTGAAATAAACAGACTTTCCCTGGGTTGATGATTAATGTGAAGCATTAAGGTTACCTTTAACATTTATATTTTTGAACCAAAATTTTGGCGTTGTTTTTGGGGAGAGTTTTTAGGAGTGTTGTCTTTTTATTTTTTCATTTTTTTTGTGAAAGAATTGGGTATTGAAAATGAGGGGTATGAATCTGCGTATTAGAAAGCAAAACACTTTCTCTCTAGCCTGCTTTTCAGCAATTTTGCATAGGTTAAATAGGATAGGTGTTTGTTTTTTTTTTGAATGATTAGAAATAAAAATATAGAATTAGATCTAAATCCCACGTCTCAATCCACAAAAACTAAGGGATCGGTGGTCCTTGGCATAACAAAATTCATAGACGAAATCATAAGGAAAGTTGAATCTCAGGCACCTGTAGGACCCAAAAACATTTCTGAAAAGAGTCCTACTAAAATCCCTCAGGAAATAGCCTCACCATCTATATCCCATGCCGATATTCAAAGTGAAACTGAAGGGTCTGAATGGAGCTTTTAGACTATAGAAGATTTGAGTCCTGACCCTTCAAGGGAGGGAAATTCTTGAAATTTGCAAGAAGGAGAGGGAGAAACAAGTAGTATTGTAAGGATAAAAACTCTAGAGCCTGGATTTCCTGAAATAGTGGTTGGGATAGAGAAACCCAACATTCCAGATCAAGGTAGTGCTACAAGGCCTCCTGCAAATCCACCTCCCAATCCCACTCAAATTATTCTCCCAGACTAGGAAATTCCTGAATATTTTTGGCACATATTTGATCATATGGCACACAATCAACCCTAGAGACAGAAATCAACATTGGAGTATCCAATTGTTGACTTGGCCACAAATTCCCATATGAAAGCTATCCCATTACAAAACATCCCCACCTACCACAGACTGACCTCAGAAGATCTGGATGAATTTTCATTTGAATTCGATGATTTGTGTAGAGGATATGATTACACCACTAACCCTAAAAACTGAAACTATTCCCCTCTACATTGAAGGGGGGAGCTCTACGCTGGTTTATGGGGCTTGGTGGGGGGACCATTAATAGTTGGGATCAAATAAAAAAATATTTTCTTAGTAAATACCAAGATTACTGACAGACTCAAGAATTAAAAGATGAAATATTTAACATGACAAAAAAATATAATGAGACATTAGAAGAATATGTTGAACGATTCCAATATAATTTTCAAATATCCCCATATATTTCATTGTCTAAAGATATCCTAAAATAAACAATGATAAAATTAATGAAATAAGAATGGATAGAAACACTTAATATAATGGGAAAATGAGACATCTATCAAGAATATTATGATGACATTATTGCATTGTGTATCAAGTGCTCTCGAGGTAGTACGTGAAATATACCAACTAGATGGGATCTAGTTACTAGGAATTACAAATAGTCAGGTGGCAGTGTAACCCTAGCAGAATTCGGTAATCTCATGGAAATTTTCAAAATCGATATCTTGGGCACCCTCACAACACAGCTAGATTTCCTGCAAGCCAAGCGGAAGAAATACTTAGCAAAACAGAACTTGGTTATTTTTTTTCCATGCTGTCAGAAGAAGAACAGCCATCGGGAGTGTCCATTGGACATGGTCCAAACATGTGTTATATGTACCAAGGACCATGCCACTGAACAGTTCCATTCACTTACAAGGTTGAAAGCATTCCTCAAAGAAGTAGAAGAAGAAAAAAAACCGGTATATCTAATGAATCAAAGTCTACAGTGGCAAGGCCATCCAACAGGTATGTCACTAGACCCATATCAGTTCTTTCCTTCTTCACAATTTAATCAACAGAACTCTCAAACAACATGGAAAAACCAATCACCTTTTTTTTCTTGGCCATCCCAACCATTTTCCGTGCCCCCTTGGCCAAATCAATACTCTCCAGGTAGTGGTTGTCTAAGTTTTCATTTCTATCCTTCATGCTGGAAAAAAAATCAATATCATTCCTAGTGGCCTGTCTCCACCTCACAAATTACAAATTGGTCTCAAAACTGGCAGCAAACCCTAGGAATGAAAAAATTACCTATGGGAATAGGGGATCAAACTCAACCCACATTACCAGCTCCATGCCCAATAAAAAAAAATACTCAGCCTATTATACACCCTCAACTTCCAGCTCAACCAAAGCCTAATCCTAACAACAGACCCGTTCAACTAATCTAGATTGTTGAGAATATAGACTCTGAAACTAAAAAAAAGAATGGAATGAACTTAAGCTGAGATTAGGATGGATTATTCCACCTAAAGAAGATATCACCTTGCCAAAAATTGAGTCTGAAATTCTAACAACACCTAAACAATCGACTGTGATTGAGACAAAGACAAAACAAGGGAGGAACATAGTCGACCAAAAATATCCTGAAAATATTATTATTTCCTCTTTTCCATTCCCTGAGCGATTAGTAATACCCAAGCCAATTGTCTCTTCAGATTTTGATCTCATAGGGGAATTAAAAAATATTTTCATTAAAATTCATCTCCTATAGGCTATACAATACACCCTTATTTATGCTAAAATAATTAAAGAATTGTGTGTAAAAAAACCTGTGAGGAAAGCAAATACTTTGCCAACTTTTCATGTAGTAGGGACACTATCATATTTACTTTTGGGTAAAGAAACACAATTAAAATATGAGGATCCAGGAAACCCCATAGTCGCAATCCAGATCTATGGTCGCTCCTTTTCAAACATGTTAGTTGATTTAGGGGAAGCTATTAATATTTTAACTACATACACATGTGAAACACTTGGTATACTAGCCTTGGAACCCACCTCTACCTTGCTGGAACATGTGGACTGGTCTGTTGCTAAACCAGAAGGTACATTACAGGATATCTTGGTTTCTGTGGACTCATGGGAATACTCGCCAGTTTTTTTAGTTATTAACCCAAGAAGTAGATTAGACGGAAATCCACTGATATTGGGACAACCTTAACTAGCGAGGGTTGATGCTCACATAGGTTGTCGAACAGGCATCATGACCATTGCTAAAATAGATTCCATAAAGAATATTTCTATATATCCCCCTGCCAAACCAAGTCTTCCCACTATAAATACTCACAAACAACCACCTCCATACTGGGAACAAAACATTCGTTCACCATTGACAATAGTTGAAGCACTCGAATACAAAGATAAAACTTAATATGATGTGATCAATAACTTTATAAATCAATCATCTACTTTAGGAAATTTAAAGTGCCAAATGTTAAAATAATTTCTTGATAACGAAGCACAATAAGACCCTCTAGTGGATACCGATGACCAGCACATACCCACCACTATCATTCATAACAATATGCCAATTAAAATTGAACCAGGTAAAATTTTAAACATTAATGGCAATCTAGATAGTGACCAACAACAAAAGATCATTAAAGTCTTGAAAAAATATAAAGGAGACTTTGCTTGGGACTACCCAGACATGAAGGGTATAGATCCCCAACTATGCACACATCATATTTATATTGAAAAGGATGCTCACCTCATCCGGCATCTAAAATACATTGTAAAAGATGAATTACAAACGCTACTAGATGTAAATTTCATTTATCCTATTTCAAACAGTAAATTGATTTTTCCATTAGTGGTCTTCCCTAAAAATAATGGTAAGTGGCGAATCTGTGTGCATTATAGAGAGATGAACAAAGCCATGCAGAAATACCACTTCCCCCTTCCCTTTATTGATCAAGTCCTTGATACATTGGCAGAAAACTAGTTCTTTTCCTTTCTTGATGGTTTCAGTGGCTATAATCAAATCTAGATAGCCCCTGAAGACCGAGATAAAACAACCTTTACCTTCCCATGGTGTATATTTTCCTATATAGTATTGTCATTCAGTTTATGCAATGCCCCAACAACATTTCAAAGGGCCATACTTTTTATTTTTTCTGATTTAACAAATGAAGGGCTCGAGGTCTACATGGATGGCTTCACTCCATATGGAGATGACTTCGATAAGTCACTGCAAACACTAGAAAAAGTATTAGAATCATGTATTTCTACCAGATTATGCTTGAGCAATTAAAAGTATCAAATGATGATGATTGAAGGCGTGATCCTAGGACACTACATCTCTACAGCTGGAATACAGGTAAATTCAATAAAGATAGAGGTGATTCTCTTATTAGCCACACCTTGCACTCAGACAGAGGTACGTAGTTTTCTTGGATATGCAGGGTATTATTGTAGGTTCATAAATAATTTTTCACAAATTGTTGTGCCTTTTTATGCTTTAACCAGAAATGTTGAATTCCATTGGTCTGACAAATGTGACACTGCCTTTTAAGATTTGAATAAACTGGTCTCAATTGCACCAATCTTGCATGGCCCTAATTGGGAGTCTCCCTTTCATATTTGTTCAGATGCATCAAATACAACAATAGGAGTCGTTCTCATTCAAGAGGAGAACAAGAAGCCCTACGTTATTTACTATATCAACAAGAATCTCACTCTTGTTGAACTAAATTATGCAGTGACCGAAAAGGAATCCTTGGTTTTCATTTATGCTATAAATATATTTAGACATTACATAACTGGCTATAAAGTATTCATGTATACAAATCATTCTTCCATTAGATATTTAGCCAACAAGCCTATTAAAAATTGGAGAATTACTCTTTGGTTTTTTCTTTTATACAAGTTCGATATATCTATTAAGGACCATCCAGGGATGGAGAACATAGTTTCAGATTTCCTGTCTCGAGTCTCAAAGAAAAATGACCCACTGGCAGTAGATCATTAGTTCCGTGATGAGAATTTGTTTGTTGTGGTAGTAAAAGTGCCATGGTACGCGAATGTAGTGAATTATCTGGCAGTAGGAAAGCTGCCGAGACACTTGACAACAAAGGAAAAAAAGATAATTGTCCAATGCAGTGCTAGATTATCCTGGATTGGTGGATGCCTTTTCCACATAGGAGTTGATACGCACATACGCAGATGCATTCGAGAAGACAAGATCCATGACATATTGAAGAATTTCCATGATGAACCATGTGGCAGACATTTTTCAGATCGAAAGACAGGGAAGAAAGTATTACAAATGGGCTACTATTGGCCCTGAATTTTTAAGGATGCAAATAAATATGTGCAAGCCTGTGATAGTTGCCAACGAATGGGTCACCCTGGCCAATCCAACGAGATGGCATTGCAACCACAGTTTATAGTAGAACCTTTGGAATAATGGGTGTTCGACTTTGTTGGGACATTCAATTCGCCATCAAATCAGAAGGCCTACATATTAGTTTCCACAATTTATGTGAGGAAATGGGTAGAAACAATGGCTTTTCCAAGAGCTACAAAGGAGTCTGTGATCAATTTTATTTTGAGTTTTTTTTGCGGTATGGATTACCTAGGGAAGTGATAACTAATGGAGGGCTATAGTTTGTAGGACATAAAATTATGACCACTAGAGTCACCTCTCCCTACGACCTGCAGGCGAACGGGGAGGTCGAAAGTACCAATAAATTCATCGAGGCAATTCTCACTAAAACAATCTCAACACATCGCTCGGATTGGGCTACTAGACTGATATAGGCCTTTTGGGCTTATTGCATAACTTGGCGAAACACTACTGTATATTCTCCATACAACCTAGTATTTCGAAAGGAACCAATTTTTCCCATTAAATTTGAGATAAAGGCTTTTAGAACAACCCAGGAAGTGGGGCTGGATTTGAGAGAGGCCCAAGTTAGAAGACTTCAACAAATAAAAAATTAGATGAAGCACGACTACTTTTTGTACAATGCACTGCAATTATTCTACAACAATGAGCTAAGTGGCATGACAACCTCATAAAAAAGAAGACGTTCCATAAAGGAGATTGGGCACTCTACGACTCTAGATTCCAAGACTTCATGGGTAAATTACAAACAAGGTGGCTTGGGCCATGTGAAATTCAAGAAGTGCACATCAAGGGCACCATTACCTTGACCACCATAGATGGATCCAGATCTACCTTTTGAGTTAATGGGAACCGAGTGCACCTCTATCATAAACCACTCACAAAAGAGTCTTTCTGCCAATAGGTGCGTGACGATCCCACTATCCAAATTTTAGCTACAGGGAATAATGATCTGACAGCTTGAATTTCATAAAAAAGGTTACTACATTTTTTTTGTAAATAATGTATATATTCTTCTTGCATTTGATTGTAATTTACAGTTTTTTTCATCATTGTATAAAATAATTTCATTTTATTTCTCTTTTGATTGTTTTTGTTTTTCAAATCAATTGAACAAGATGATGTTCAATCGATTGAACAATTGTTGTTTAAAGAAAATGAACAGCTGCGTTTTTTTTCCTTTCATGTGTTTTTGCTCTTTTTTGTTGTTCAAACAATTGAACACTTATTTTTCAATGGATTGAACAACTATTGTTCGAACAAAATGAACAGTTGTTTTCAGCGTGTTTTTTCATTAATATTTTTGTTGTTCAATCGATTGAACAATTGATGTTTGATCTAATTGATCAGTTTTTGTTTTAGTGTGCTTTAAATAAAAAAAAAATTGTTGTTCAATCCATTGAACAACTACTGTTCAATCAATTGAATAGATGTTGTCCAAACCAATTGAACAATTGCATTCTTGTTGTTGTTTGTTTTTAAAACATTTTGTTATTCAAAGTAGCACAATTTTGTCTTTTTTATTTTGATGATTTCCTTTTCATATATCCGCTCTTCCTTTACACATTCTTTCCCGAAAAACCATTTTATTGAATGAGGAATTTGAACCTAAAGAAGGGAAAAGAAGTGATATTACTAATATTATGTTTTTTTGAAATTTTGACGGATATATTTACTTTGGAAGCTAACATGGTTTATCTATATAATGAATGGTTGGATATCTCTAGTTCAGACATATTATTACACAATTCATTATCATAGTTTTATGTTGGTTTATCTTTTTACACTCTCAAGTGGTAATTCTATTTGGCACGAGGATATGGGAACAAGGAAATTAATTTTATTGCCATCCTTTTTACTTCTTACACCATCCCTAACTCTTAAGGATTTAATGAGCCTCCCTCCATTTATAACAAAGATAAAATATTTATCTATGTGCAAATTCTTAAAAAGGAGAGGATAGGGGTCTCATTACGAGCCTGCCTACCATGTTCATGAGGATATAACAGGTGGCATTCCCAAAATGGCCACCACACTAGGGTAATGACCTTCTTGATAGTTAGAACTGCTTGAAGGACAGGAGGTCTCATCATGAGTTGACCTGATCACTCTGTCAAATCCTCGTGAATGGCACTATGAATATCTGGCCACCACAACAACATAGTGGTCTCTCCACAAAACAAGAAAAGTGTCTAATTTTAAATAGAGGATTCTGTCTCATTTTTTTGTCTTAAAACAACAACCATGTCAAGGCTATGGATGCATACTGGAAGCAGTGGCTCTGCTTGTGGTATTGGAGTATTTTTGACAAGAGCGAATTATTTTACATGCCCCTATCTCCTATCGATCCATTCATGAAGCGGAATGCACTGTTTGAATAAGTGTTATCATTATAATAACCTATATGCATAATCAACTTTGATTTTATATGAATTATATTCATTATGCTGAATTGAGTGATAAAAGCATCCGTCATAATCTGTCATTTTTCATGCTTCCATCATATTATGCCGTTAAAATAGGAAAAATATTTCATAATAATTTCTCCTCCGCTTTTCTCCCTTTTTGGTCATTTCCACCTTATGTACATTTTCGATGATTTCCAGCCTCTAACTTGTATTTTGTTTGCATTCATTATTTCTTCCACCTTTCCTCTTTTCTTGTGCTTAAAGGCTGTGGACGCCCTTCTCTCATTGGAGGGGGTACGAATATCTATAATAAACATGCATGCGAATTAATTATGATACTTCGTTCGGATAGGTTGATTGGACAATAGAATCATTGCATTAACTTCATGCAGTCACATTTCTAATAATAATTTTTATAAGAGCCGCATGCAGTGTTTTTATTGTTTTTTTAACTAACAGAGCTGAGAGAAGCGCATGCAGAAGGGTGAAGAAATCAATTCCGAAAACACAACAGCTATGGGTGGAAATTCTCTTCGAAATGAGCCCACAAACTTTCAAGTTAAAGATTTGGATCACACTTTTCTCCAGTAATCTGGTTGGATTTCATATCTGAATAAGATAGAAAGGTTCAATACGGAAATAGAAATTGAATTCCTATAGAACTTGTGGGGACAAAACACCATATTTTAAAGCAGAATTATACCAGTCTTCAAAGAAGTAATTGTTTGAGGTCTCTGGACTTCAAATGGAATGGAAAAAGTGGACCGATAAACATATCCTCATACAAGAAGCAGTCTGAGTATATCAGTACCCAGATGAGAAATTGGTACGAAAAGGAAAAGGTATGGGCCCTGTATCCCTGAAGCAACCTTGGCGAGGACTGGAAGACATCATCCAAAATTATATCACATGTGATAGATGCGAAGATTTGGTAAAGTCTTGTCAACTCAAATTGTTAGTTGTAGTCAAAAAAAAAATTTCAGTTAATTTACCTTTCTTCTTGAATTCTATATTGCACATGACATTGTTGTTTGGATTAGGAAAGATAAAAACCCTCATGTAGTTTTTTAGCCATCATGGCCTAATAAAAGTGATTATTGTTCATGAATTAAATAAAAATCAGTTAGCATGGGATATATTTTTCAATCCTGCCTTACCTTCCCCTAAAGAAAACCCCGATAGAGCAGAGATTGAGCATCCAAGAACATACATGTCAATCCCTAAGAAATCTAGAGGGAAGAGAAATTGTGTCGCAACCTCAGGTCAAGTAAAATGGAGACGATCTAAAAGAATAAAACTTGAGAAAAATACCTCAACATTTCCAGAAGAAACATGGCCATCCTATAAACCCCCTCCGAGCCCTCAGAATGCACCTTTACAAGGTTATGAGGAGGAAATGACTTAAGTATTAGAACATATGAGAGCATCTTTTGAAGATAGGAGCCCATTTTAGGAGCAGAGGGATCTTTTGAACCAGTTTTCCTCTATTGGAAGTTTTGGTCACACTGGAATCCTACCTTCCACTGATGAATTGTAGGATTTGAGGGATTTATTTCCCTATGATAATGACTGCTTGAATAAGGAAGACCAGATAGAGAGAGCATATGAGTTTGGAAACCAGTCAGGGGATACTGTTTTATTAGACCAGGACACAAATTTTGATACAGGTCCTCTGACAGCTGAAGAAAATATTGCTCCACCCAACCTAGATATCAATGTTGGCACAACCTCTTTAGTTCTTGAAGAAAACATTATTTCATTAAATGATAACCCTAATACCAGCACAACTCTTCCTGAACCTGAAGCTAATACTACATCTTCCCCTACCAGAACCCCTTTGGAGGAAAAATCAGCATGGGCTAAGTTGAGAAAAATGCACAGGAAATGCAGAAAATTGAGAAAAACAGTGAAACAGTGAAGGGAATGGTTGAAAGAGGAAAATAAGGCCTGGAAGCCTAAAAATGAATTAGATATGGTGGAAACCCAAACAGATTTTATCATACAAACTATAGATGTTGTTGAAGTCTATATGAAAACTGATTTGATACCTACAAAGGACAAAGAAACCCAAATAGAGGAAACACTTGCTTATACCCCTTTGCTACAAAGAGCTGCCAATCAAAATATTCGTAAGGAATTGATTCAAATGCAACAAGAATTGGTCTGGTATCGGAAGGAAGTATTTCCTTTAGAAGAACATCGGGCATTAATAAAACAATTTAATTACCTTATTTCAATTGAAGATGAAACCTTTTCCCAACTTAAGGAAGAAAGGGTGAAAGTGAAAAGGGCATAGGCTCAACTGGAACAGGCTAAGAAACAAACTAGTGTTGTTTGTTTTCTTTACTCATATGTGTTGTCTTGCAGAGCACCAACCACAAATTATGACTTATTCATAGTGGAAATGTATTTGTTTTTGAAGATCAAAGCAGTTAGAGTAGGGAAGCCTACTACATTTAAATCCACTGAAGAATTTTTCCAATGTTGTAATGATCAGGATGAACAGATCCAACACCTTCTGAGTGAATTGTACTTACACAATTTATTTTTAGAAGATGAAAGAGATAGTATCCTCAGTCCCTTCATTGGGGAAATTCATTTTCAAGCTTTTCTATCTTTTGCTAAAAACCAGATTAGATAGGCTAAGGCCTACAATATCTCCCAGAAAAGAGAACATGGGTTAGATCTATGGGTCAGAGGGGAACATAAAAAACCCTACATTTACTCATTTAACATAAGAGGTTTATGCAATGATAAGGAGTGATATACAAGCTAGGGAAAATTCACAAATATATTGTATAGAATGGGAAAGCATAATTCCAGGATATTCAGGAGGATGCTTTATTAGCAACTAAACAAATATGGCAAGCCTCTACCAATAATGTTAAGAATAGAGAGCTATTTGGTTATAGGAATTTTAAAGCTATTGCTTCTCGTTTTCATTTGTATAGAAATTTAATTTTAAACATGGGCCCTACATGGATAGGATGTAGATATAAATGCCCCATCATATGGTACCCTTCTAAAGACTACCACCATGATTTTGAATTTCTAGAGGGACATACAAACTTGGCATTTTCAAAAGTGAAACAAAAGCATGGTTTTAGACTTTACAAGGAAGAGGTATATCCTACCTATTCCTTAACTCAACTACACCTCAATCATCTCTTTGCACGAGGAAGTGAAAAAAAGTAAGCAGGGGAGTATGTTGGGCCGAGGAAAAGGTACATTTTACCCCCATCTTTAGCTTGATTTAGTATTAACTTTTATATGTTTTCTTTCATTTTAGAAATAAATCGAAGGAGAATAATGTAAAAATAGGGTAAAATGAATTATTAATAAATAATGTGTTTAATAGTATAAAAACTAACTTTTTATCTCTTTATTGATAGGGAATCCGAACAAACCAACTGCTGACCAAACGACCAAACAACAACAGTCAAGAAAAGAAAAGGCAATCACGTCTGGTTCCTGAAAATCAGCAAGAGATGGAAAGACACATCTATCTTTGAATAATTAGGCTGATGAATATGAAGCCTCAAGATCTCATCATCCTAAGGATTCATTATTTTTTGTTTTGTTTCTCCTTTAATTTATAAAATTTTGTAGGTGAAAGAGAACGGGAGAGATTTTTCCATGTATTGTAATTTTCTGTAATAAACATTTTATTCAGAAAGAGTATGTGAACTTGTGATGATGTACATGTTCTATTGATTAATGAAAGAGTTATAATTTTCATTATAAGGATATTCTGAGTATTTCTTGGAAAAATACTTTGGTAGGCTACGGGCTCGGTCCTTGGGAGTTCTCCTACTATTTTATGTTATATATTTATTTACAGATTCTTGCAATTTAGTTATTCTTACGCTTTGTAGAATGACAATTCAATTCAGTAATTGCAAGTGTGGTGTGTTACGATTTCCTTTTCAAATAGGTTTAATTTATCATTAATATTTCTTTACTACTGAGTGATGTTTTTCCATTCATTAGATTGATTTCAGCGTTGTTAAGTAGTTGTTGTTCAATTCCGCACATTTCTATTTCTTGAGTTTTTCCATTGCAAGTGTGACGTATGGTTTTTTGTTCAATTTTGAAGGTTGTTATTAATTGAATTATAGAGAATTAATTATGGAAAATGTTAATAGGTGATTGTTGTTCAATTTATTAAGTATTCGTTTTCTATTGTTGTTCAATTCATTAATATTGTCGTTCAATTGCAGAATTTCTTTAATTTCAGCATTGAGTGCTTACTTTCTGCATATGATTAGATTAGAGTTTCATACTTTGATTGGTGTGAATTATTTCTTAGTTTAATTTTCAATTGATTGATTGAAATTCGAGAATTAGATAGTGTTTATTACAATGATTTAGAGTAGTTGACCTCTAATTTCACTCGCATATAATTTTCTTGCACTCTTGAAACAAACAGACTTGCCCTGGATTGATGATTAATGTGAAGACTTAAGGTTACCTTTAACAGTCATATTTTTGAACCAATAGGTATCAAAAAAGTTGTCGAGACAGGGACTATGATGAGAATAGTGCCCATTTGCACAAACCATAAGGGTGGTTCGTGCACAACGATTTGAGCTTCTTAGATGAATCAGGTAAGTGTTGTGTTATACAACAACCCACATTTATTTTAATAAATGGGGACCCTTAAGAAATAAATAGGAAATTTATTTTTAGCTTTAAAAATAAAAAATTAGGAAATAAGAGTTTTATTTTAAGCTTTCCATTTTATTCCTTTAGCGCATCACAAATCACATAGCTTATAACTTGAAACGACTCACAATCCTCTAAGTAACATGAACTGTGAAATGTGCTAATATTTTTCAAAGTTATTTTTTTAAAATATTGGAAACACTTCAATTATCGTTATAAACTATTTATCGCATCGTACCTTATTTAAAAAATCGAACTCATAAAGTACTTAGATATAAGTGCGATTGCGCGGACTCAACAAACCAACAAAGAATCAAAGATAAATCTTTAAAATCATTTAAGCAAGACCTCTTGACTTTTCAAATGCACAATTCAAATTTCACATAACTTAGCCGAAAAAATTTCATTATCGCATAAAAGTTGCAATGTGTGATTTGTGCACATCACATTTCGCAAAATCTATGGGTAAACATTACAAGCGGTAAAAGTTATATATGGCGATATGCGAATTCACGGCATTTAATTTCTCAAGCATGCGAAATGGCTTATGTCGCATCAAAATGAAATTCGAGATCTAATGGCTTTAAGTTGATTGATATATATTTCGTGTGAAGGTGTAAGAGATCTGATTTTCAAATTATTATCGATGATTATTGTTATATTTGAAAAGATTCATACCTATTCATGCATGTTTGATATAAACAACATATTTTACTCTATGTTCTCTCTACTTTTAATATTCTTCCTTTTTTACTTGAAATCGGGAAGCCATTTAACGAATTAAGGAATATTGAAATGAAAAACAAGGGCAAAGATATTTCTCAAGCACTACCTACTGAAGACTGGGAGATGTCTCCCTTATTCTTGGATACTACCTAAAACAAGTAATGTGGCAGTTCATCATGCGAAACAGTGTATAAATTGTTTGAAGATGAAAATCCAAGAGTAATAACCAAAATCTCTACAACAGGTAGAACATCTACTTCAGACGTGACCTACTTTGATGTTGCATGTTCATTCGTCCACAAGGTAGCAGCAAGACTGAAAATTATCCCTTACATAGACATGGTTAAGTGGGTAATTGAACACTTAAGCATAGATGAGAGGAAATTCAAAGATTCAAAGAGAGAAGACATAGGGTCTTTCAAGGCAGAAGATTTAAAAGCAATGTACCATCTACCCTCCCCGCAATAGAAGCATGACAAAGATTTTCTGCAATGCTTTAGATTAGAGCATCCATATCTCATGAAAGCCATCAAAGAATGGAAGGAATACAAGGGAAAGATGAAGCGAGATAAACTCAGTACGTACCCAATTTCCCAAATTTCTTCCCCTTATTGTTATGTTGCCAGTATTTTGTATAGATTGTTTGCCAAACCTGATACCACTAGGTTTTCAATAGAATGGGATCCATTAATTGACACAATCGTCAATTCATGAATTATGAACTGGGAAAACATCCTATCTAATAGTTTATCCAAACACATCACTAAATATAGGAATAAAAGGAGTGTTTCATCTAAATAAACACCTCCCTTTGATATGTATTCCTATTTCATGGATGCAATCTATTTTACTTCTACTTTTCCTACCATGGGATGGAAATGGACTACCTAAGACCCTACCCCAATCCACATTTACCACAGAGACCTCTGGGATTTATATTTCCACCTGCATTTCTATAAAATTTGTTATGGAGTCATATTGCCTATGCACCTAATGATATTCAATAAAAAGGCCCCTAGGGTTTCTAAAGAAGCTAGATCAGATATTCTTTCTATCGCTAGATAGTTTATAGAGGAAACTTTTACATATGTCAGAGTATTCAGGAGTTATGCTTCTCCCCACATCTTACCTTATTATGTTCCTGATAAATTTATTGCATGAGAGATAGTTGACCAACTTGTTAATGGTATCACTAAACAACTGAAAGATTCTAAGAAGGCCATTTGGCCTAATTTCCCTGTACATTGTGGCACCTTTTCACCATATGATATTGGCCATACCTACAAGGAAGTTTCCAAGATAAATCTATTGAAATTGGTAGAAATTAAAAAGAGGTTATATGATCCAAATGATGTAATTAAAAATTACACTACAGAGCTCAAAATGAAGCCTTTTGTAAAGGAAACAAATGGATTTGATGATATCTTCCAAGGCATAGAAAAGTTTTCAGATATAACCAAGTTTTCTTCCAACCAATTGAGTCAAGATGATTTGGAAGAATTCCAGGTATATATAAATAATATATTTCAAAGAGTTTCTCTCAATTTGTTAACTATTGAAGATATCATGATACCTACTCCAAGTATCATCTTGGATAATGAAGAAAAAGACATGTCCAAGGATGAATCAGGTTAATCACAACATTGATCTCAAAATTCAGATCATTCTGAAAATGAATCTGAATCCAGAAAGCATAGCCTAGAAAAATTAATTGATCAGGTAATCCAAGAGATAGAGATGCAGGAGCGTAAAGAAAGTAATGTAACAGAGTTAACTCCTCAAGAAGTTTAGCACAATCATGACACACTAGATCAGTCTGAAAATTCACAAACAAAGAATTTTAGTAGTGAATGGGAGGACTTTTCTGAAGAAATAAAAATCTTAAAGCTAATCCCAATACTGATAGATTATCTAGTTTTCAGACACCTGAACATTCCCAAAAGATAGTGGAAATTTTTAATCAACTACAAAAAGTTCCAGAAACTCATGATCTGAAGATCATACTGGCCTACCCTACAGAACATATAGGTTTAAAAGTCGAAGAAATTCCTTCACTAGACATTTTCTACATTCCTAGCTATAAGGCTATAGTTAAGAAGAAAAAAAGAAGAAGAACTGATTAAACAGTCTCAAATCTCATAGATGAATCAGTTGATGTATTATGGAGAGATTCCTTAGATGACCCTATAGAACATCTAACTAAATTATCATAGTATGCAGGGGCATATGCTACTGCCACTGTTGATAAAGCTACTGAAGTTAGATTGTTGATGAGGCAAAGGAAGCCAAGGTACAAGAACTAGAAAAGCTTTTAAATTAAGAAAAATACAACTCCAGTGAGAAAATCAAAGCAAAGATGACCCAATTTCAAAAGGATTTCGAAATCCTCAAATTGCAGCATCAAACAGAAATCAATGATAAACAAGCACAACTAGAAACATTAATGACCAGAATACAGAGCCAACCACAACTAGAGCAACTTATTAAAGAAGCACTAGATGTAAATGCTGAGTTAAATAAAGAACAGGAAGCATTTTTTCATCAAGCTTCTATGATTGACTCCTATTGTGATTAGAATAAAATACTAGTCCAACATATAGCTATCCAGAAAATTTAATGTGAAAGACTTGAAAAGAAAATCAATGAAAACATTCAATGGAAAGTATCAGAATCAGGAAAATAATCTGATCTACCTCAAGTAGATAAGTTTCATAAGGAGATCCTATTCAGAGATTGGAAAGCACAAATCAAGTAGGCAGAGAAAGAAGCAGTGATAGCATCTAAGTTATCGAATGAAATTATTGAATATGTATGTGAACAACTGGTAATAGCATAACTTCTCAAGGAGAACACTTCTGAAGTGTTCTCGGAAGAAAAACAGATAGAAGCATAGTGGAATCAGAAAGCAAACACATAGTATAAAGTAATTAAAAAGTTAAATAAGTTTGAACATGAAAATTATTGGAATTTTCTAATCAAACCTTATCATCCGTATCAGATTCTGCAATACTTAACAGATTCAACAAAAAGATCATAACCCATACTTTCAAATGATGTATTCAAGGGACATGTTATATCAAGGATTTCACACCCATCTCGGCTCAAGCCTATGATATATATTTTCCAACTTCGTAACCAAATCCAAAATAAAGAGCGGAATTCATAATTCAAAATTGTTATTTTATTTTCCTAGATTGTAGTTTAAGTTAGTCCTACAAGGATGGTTGTTTTAAACCTCCTCTATATTTTTGTAATAATATATTATTAGAACATATTTATTTTAGTATTTAAACCCCTCTCATGCATTTAGAGAAGGGTCCAGAAATTTGTCAAAAACATTTGCAAAGAATGCACTATTGTAAGTTTGTGAATGCTTTGATGATTTAATGGAACACATTTGTTATATTTTGAAAATTAAAGCTATTTAACTAATGTTGCAATACTGTACTCCTTAACTTGCTTGAAAGTGAGAAGGGGAAGATCAATTACTGTCAGTTTATATGAGTATAATCTCATACACATGGTACTTTTATTCACTTGTATTAAGTCTTGCTTTATAGATTGACAATCATATTTTAATTGCATTATATATTTGAAACATTATTATAGATGAGTGTTACATGCACTTTTTTTCTAATATCTGTTTGTAGTTTCCTATTGAATGTATAATCACACATATGAATGCGATATATTTTTCACAATTCTTCTAGTCAAACTATTTTTTTAGAAGAATCATTTTACACAATTTTCATCTCTTTCAACTGCTAAATGATCTATATTACTAATGGTTGAAGGATATATTTTCAGATTGCATTAAGGAAGAAACATCCTAGGTATATAGTAGAATAAATATTTTATATAGATGCATATAATAGATTAAAGAAATTTCCATTTGCATGCCATATCATCACAGACACTCAAAGTCACCCTTATTGGGAAACTGGTCCCATTATCCCCAGTCAGAGCCAGTACACCAAATGGAAAAGGAGTTGCTTTAAGGACAGGTCTGAGTGGTTTTCCCCCATGTTTCGACAGCAAAATTTTGAGGCCTCAAAATTCTGGAGCTAGAAGGAGGGCATGGACCCCTATGAATGGAAAAAATATCTGATCAATCTAAAGGTCAATCGAAGAGTCTCTCTCCCTCTAGATCCCCATCAACTTCCTGAAAATTATCCAGACCTCATATTTAAAATCTGAAGTCAATCATCCTTCTCCTAAGTCTCCTGGTGATACTCAACCCATACTATCTCTTGATTCCCATCAAGCTTCCCCAGAAGTTCAGTCTTTCATAGAAAATTTAGAGAGACTATCTATTTATACTAAAAAAATCCTAGATCTTCTCAAATATTGGATATTAGTATTTTTTCTTCTTTACAATAGGAATTATCCCTTTTGAATTTCCCATCGATAGTACTCGAAAGAGACTAAAGAGGACCCAATCAGAGTTAATCGCCAGCGAGATCTTAACCCATTCACTTCCATTATTTCCGCTCATTTCCACAACTTCCATTATAGCAACCAATTTTACTTTTACAAGTTCTAGCACTCAAACTACTATCCCTTCAACTAGTCCTAGCAGTCAACCTACCTCTTCTTCAACTCAAAATCCACCCAACCAACCTATTCAAAATCCAATGGCAAGCCAAGTACCTCCACCAAATGTAAACCCATGGAGTAATCTTGGGGTTGTAAACATGACTGCTCCTCTTCATGCTCTTCCCAAAAATCCTGATAGATGTCTACCTAAATTTAATCCTGATGATGGTCTTTCGGCAGAAGAACACATTCACAATTTTATGTTAGCTGTGAATTTAATTGAAGTAGTTGAAGAATATTGCGCTGTAAGATTATTTCCATATAATTTAAAAGGATCTCCAGGATCCTGGTATTTTTCACTACATGCCCATTATATAACTAGTTAGAATATGTTAAAAGAATAGTTTCTAGCTAAGTTTGGGGATGACATGACCACTGCTACGCTCATCAATGATTTGTCAAATATAAAAGCCAAAACAGGTGAGAAGATAAAGGATTTCAATTCAAGATTTAATAAATTACTTAATAAAATTCCAGCCACACCAGTTCCTGGTGTAGAATTTTAATTTGAGTGTTATAATTCATCTCTTCCATCTAATATAGCTATTTTTGTTTATAGAGTGAAACTGGAAAAACTTGCAAAAAATATGAAAGAATCTCTATCTGTAGAGAAACATGCAACCGCTCTTGAGAAAAAGAATTCTCAAGAAGATCTAAAATAAAAGAAAGTGTCTTTCAAATATGATTCTAAAAAGAAGGCACCAAAATATCCTTTCGATGTAGAAGGTCTTCAAAAGGTTTTGAAAACCATGACAAACGAGATGGTAGATATTAAGAAATAAGTCGTTGAAAATGCTACCTCAAGAAATACTTTAAAATTTTTTAAGAAAGGTCAATCCCCTAATACTCAACCTTGAAATATCATATCTAATGTTGAATCTAATCAAGAATAAGAGGAAGAGAAAACAAAAGAAGAAGAAGATGATGAAGAAGAAGAAGTTGAATTAAATGGAATGTGGGATTTCATCCTACCAAATGCAGAATAACTTGAAGCTTTACTTGTGAGCACAAGGAGTAAGAAGACTATTGAAGAAACACAGCCAAATAAACAACAAGAGATTTCAACTCTTGCTAAAGACAAATCGGTAAACAAAAAGTCTAATTCAAAGGCTACATAAACAAGTCATGTTACTTCATATACTCCACCTACATCTAAGACAATGGTAGTCTCAGACACCATTGAGTATAATGTAGTTGAAGATATGAAGAAAACTAGGGCTAACATTTCAATCCATGAGCTTACTAAATTGGAGCAGCAACATAAAATCTTACTCAGATACTTGTTGTACTATACAAAAACCCTCCCCATTTCTAAATTTTAATATTAAATTTCAATAAGAAATAGGTCCCCTTTTCTTTTTAGATAGGAATAAAACTTTGAGGAAATCCAATTATCATAGAAAATAATAGAAAAGATTCATTGTTAAAAAACACACAAAAAAATCAATTGCATATTGCTTATCCCAAATGCAAATAAGCAAATGTGTTATCAAACTAATTCCGACCTTATCAATCATAAGACTTATATCGCATCGACACAAAGTCTAAATGTTTTCCTTTCGAAAAATCCGATGCGATAAAGTAAATCACAAATCGCAAATCGGAGAAATATTATATTTCTATATCTTCTTTGCAAAGCTCTAATGCGATGAGACTTATCGGTAATCACATTTCGGATAAGTCATACTTCATCAGGTCTATTTGAGAAACTTTTATGCGATGTAATTTTAATCGCAATCGCATTTCGGCAAAACAATATTAAAATCACTTGCTTTATAAATTTTCCGATGTGATGGACCCCACCACAATCGCAATCACATCTCGGTAAAGTCACATTACAATTCAATTCCTTTTGGAAAGATCCGATGCGATAAACCATCAGTTATCATTAATTGCTATTCATATTTCACACATATCATTCATCGGAAAATCACAATCGGAAGTTCCAAAAGGTAAATTCTTACATCGAGATTTTGATATTGCCGATCCCCGATGTACGACCATCATTAATCTGAAATCAAACGAATTATGACAAGTCATTTAAATATGAATGCGTGAATGTGGCTTTCCTTAAAGGCATTCAATATTAATACAGAGATAATCAATTTAGAATCATGAATCAAATCTTCACAAAATTGTTCTTAAAAAATTTCCTTCTTACTTAATGATGTTTATTTTGACTCAATTTCTTCCCGCTTCTAAGAGAATTTTATCATTTATAGATCTATATAACAACAAGTCCGCTTATTCACAGAACTGGTGAGATAATACCAGAAAGAGAAAATGTCAAAGAATATTAAGAAATCAAGAGGTGTTGTCGTCCCAAAGGTTACCATCATGCCAAAGGAAAATCCATTCAAAATAAAGCTAATTACGGATACTACATGCCTGGGTCTTAGAAATATTTCCTGGGAAGAAGTTTATAACTTGCTTGAAGCATAAAACCCTACTGTTACAGAAGTAAAGGCGACGGTGTCAGATGAAGAATCAGATTCAGATAGTCCCCTTAAAGAACTGGAAAATTCTTTTCTCCATAGAATTGCAGCTCGAGAAAATGTATTTCCATACTATGATCCAATACGATGGGTTATAGAAAACACAGCCATCATAGACAAAAAAATTTCATAGTTGGAGGACAGATGTTTGGATCCTTTAGAGCAGAAGACATCAAGGCAATGTATCATCTACCAGAACCTCAAAACACCTACAACAAAGCCTTCATATAATATTTTGCTTCAAGAAACGAAATAGAATCATACCCTATTAGGGAATGGAGACAAACTCCAGACAAACATAAGCATGAGACCTCAGGTATGTATTCTATAGAATCTCTCGCACCTCTGTATTGCTATGCTGCTGCGATGATGTGCAGACTTTTTGGGAGTACTAATTCTACAATGTTTTCTATTCAAATGGTACCCCTGATTGATGCTGTTGTAAGTTCCATTATTATGGATTGGTCAGTTATTCTATCTAATAAGATAGCAGATAAAATTATGGATTATAGAAGAAATTAGCATACTGGAGCTACACCCCCATTTCATTTCTGTGCTTACATTTTAGATGCCTTATGCTTTAATTCTGAGTTTCCTATTTTGGGATGGAAATGGACTCCTCAGGATCCTACTCCTATACACATCTATCATAAATCCTTATGGAAATCCCATTTCAAGAACCATGTATACATAATTTTCCATGGCTATATGTTGCCCATTTATCAAGATATTTTTAACCAACCCCCTCCTCAGCTCTCAGATAAGGCAAAAAATGATTTAACCCTAATTGGATGTTGGTTCGAGGAGGAAAATTTCACCTATATCAGGATATTTGGAAGCATTTCTGAACCTCACATCTTGCCCTTATATGTCCCTGATAAGCTATTGGCCCAAGAAATAGCTTACCAGTTGATCAAAAAGGGAATGTACAGAAGCTTAAAGAATTATAAAAAATTGATGTGGCCTACATTTCCTTCACAATGTGGAACATATACCCTCTTTGATTTCAAGCATGCAGAAAAATACAACCTTAAGATAAAATAACTCAAGCTTGAAACTGTCCCCAGTAGGCAATATGATCCAAACAAAGTTGCCTTTAACTTGACATCGATGGTGCAAATTGCTAAATTTGAGCATGAAACTGATAATTTTGATGACCTTTTTGTCTCGATTGAGAAATTTTCATAGGTTTATAATTCAGCTAAATCAAAGGTTCAATCAGAGGACATGAATAAGTTTTTATAGTTTAGAAGCGAAAGTCTACTTACAGTTCCCCTCGACCAGTTGAAGACTACTTTACAAGAAAAAGAGAGTACTGAAACAGAAAAAAAGAAAGAAGATACAGGCAGCAAAATTTATGTACAGACAGAGAAAGAAGATACAAGCAGCGAGCCTAATGATCAACTTAGAAAAGAGAAGACCAGTGAGAAAGAGGGAGATTTTGTTGAAACCAATATTAATGAAAATTTGTTAAAAGAATATGAAAAAATTTCTCAACAGATAGGAGACCAGGGAAATTCTCAAATTGATAACATCGACTGTCAAGATATTTAGATCATTCCTGAAAAGCCATCCGAAGAAATTGTACTAAGAGTTGAAGACATACCCCCTCTAGATATCTTTTACAACCCTAAGCATAGAGCTGTAGTAAGAAAACAAAGAAAGAAAAGAAGGATTGATCAAGGACCACTTGTAACTCCCCAGGTTGAACTAATGAATGTTGTTTGGAAGCACTCTGAAGTAAATCCTTTAGAGGATCTAACCAAACTATCCCAATATGCAGGGGCTTATAGTGTAGCCACAATGGATAAAGATATTGAAGTTACTCAACTGGTAAAGAAAAAGGACTTGCAGATAGCATTATCAGAAGAAAGGACAACAAATGATCAACAAAGGATATCACAGTTAGAACAGAAGTTGGGAGAAGAAAGACTGAGAATTAAAAAACTAGAAGAACAACTAAACAAACAACAACAGTTGTCCCATGAGGTAACAAAATTGTAGACATTGCTGCAAAAAGAGAAAGCTGCCAAGGAAGAAAAAAGTATAATATTTCAAGAAAAAATGGATAAATTCAAAGATTATCCTAAACTGGGCCAGTTCAAAACAGAAGCCCTTGAAGTGAGTAATTTTTTGTCCCAACAATTGGATGATCTATGCTATAAAATATAACAAGATGAACCCCTCTGTGAAATAACATCATCCCTCATCGACGAAGCAGTCAATACAAGATTAGAATTTGAAAGTGCCGATGAGTAGATTTCAGAATTTATCACATGGCAGGAAAAAGAACAGGGTAAAATTGCAAATCTTCCTAGAATTGAAGCATCGCATAAAGAAATCCTATTTTCTAAGTTGGAAACTCAAATGATTAGGGAAGAATGTGCTACTTATAGAGCAAGAACTATAATGGATAATTTGACACAGCTGGTTAATGATAGTCTATATGCCACAAATTTAATCTCAGATTGCACTCCAGAAATGTTGCTGAAGGTCAAAGAAATAGATAAAAGGTGGAAACATGAATTAATTAGTAAAGATCAAAAGATAGATAAAGCACAGGGAATTACATGGGATGCCTTATGTTCCCATTTGGTCAATCCATACAGTCAGTAGATGGCAACCAAATTTCTTTCCAGTGCCATCAATTATATCATCCCGGAAATTTCGGATGCCACATACACCAGTCAACTGCATTCTCGACTGAGTCACCCAACTGAACTGAAAGATATGCTCAAAATATGCCAGCTTCACACATTATATATCGTGGAAATCTAATGAACCTATTTTATTGAAGATCACAATTCTATTTTTGGATCTCCGATGATCTTTTTTAGCAATAGTTTTAGTTAATTTGTTTTTGAATTTCCTATTTAAACCCCTTTCAAGCATTTTAGAAAGGGTCCTGAATTTGTAATATTTTGGGCTTGGATAATACATTTTTGTACTCCTTGACTATCTTATTTTTATAAAGGATCACATCCTATGATTTTATGGTGAATATTTTTTAGAGTTTCATTTCTGTACCTTGAATATTGTTCTAAGTTAAAGAGCAGGATCATAATATCAAATTGCATCAAGAAGATATCAAATGTATCTAGTATTTCTATCGATTATGTTTTATTTTATTTATGTGATGAAATATTCTCATTGAAATTTGCTATCACTTATATATACTTGTTTCTCAAATATTTCTTTATCATATCATTTCTGAAGTTACAGGCATATCATATTTCATAATGTGTGTAAATGATATAAATTTATGAATGCGATGTGTTATTATAACTCTGTTTAATTTCTTAAACATAGTTATCATTATATGATGCTGCACCTTTCTTTTAAGTAAATAATACATTTTCATGGTTATTTGTTTAAATGAAATAATCTTTAAGTCTTATTCATATTTAATACCCGGGTTAGTTTTAGAGTTATTTGTAAGTCATTAATTAAGTTAGATAGATTATCTCAATTAGTTAGTTTCTTTATCCATTTGCACAAAGACCTCATCACCAATCCATTCATTATAAGGAAATTGGTCCTATAAATCCAGTTGGAGCTACCATCCCAAACAGAGAAGGAGTTGTTCTAAGGTTTGGACTAGGTGATTTTCCCCCGATGTTTGAAGCAACGATTTTCGAGGCTTCAACAAGACTTAAATGCGGTTGCTGCTTCAAACTTACCTGCTCCAATAATAGTACAAGATGCTAATGAAATGGGTAAGCTACCTTCTCCTTCAACAAAAATTGATGCTACAGACTTGATTATGATAGGTGATCGATCCATCTCTCATACCCCTCCTTTTCCCTTAACCTATGAGATCTACAACAAAAATGTCCATAACTGTTTAATAGACTCCAAGGCTTTCTCAAACATAATGCCTAAATCGGTTTTTGCTAAATTGAACATAACTCCGCATAATTCACCTCTTCATATAGTACAACTTGACAGAACCAGAGTAGAGGTGGTAGGAGAAATAACTTATGTTTCCACCAGATTTTCATCAAACCCCAAAGTTATGCAAATAATTGATATATTAGTGGTTGATATTCCTGAATTTTATGGCTTAGTTTTAAGCCAAGATTGGTCTAAAAAACTACATGGTTATCTCGCAATAGAATAGTTACATATGTGGTTACCATATAATGGAAAACCAAATAAAATTCAGGTATACCGTGAAACGTTTATGAAGCATACATTCACTGATCTTGAAGGAGTAAATGAGCCAATAGCATTCAATAACAACATTATTGGAAACTACTCAGCAGGGTCATTTTTTTGAAATTTCAATGGTCAACCATCACCTTTCTTTGATAATGCAGTTGTTTCTCAAATTGAGAATTTTTCCCAGCCAGATAATTCCAAATGTATAAATTTTGTAGATAGAAAAACAGTTAATTATTTATTTTGGAACCTTTATTTTGACGGTTCTAAATCCAAATATGGTGCATGTGCGGGTTTTATTTTAATAAAACTAGAAGGAGAGAAAACCATGTTAGCATGCAGATTAGAATTTGATTGTACAAAAAGTGTAGTTGAATATGAAGCATTAGTTCAAGGTTTGTTAAAATCCATTGATATTAATATCAAATATATGAAAGTTCTAGGAGATTTAGAAATTATAGTTAGATAGGTAAGAGATAATATTCACTATAATTCTTGACATTTAAAGCATTACCAATCATTATGCCAGGAATTAACCACTCATTTCTTAGCCTTCAACATTTCTTCTGTACCTAGAATGAAAAATGCTAGTGCAGATCTACTGGCTAATGTAGCCTCAAAGTTAATCCCATCCCAAGAATTTAGTCCCAATAAATTTTCTATTGAATTAATTTTTAGAGCATCTATTCCCAATAATATTACCAATTGGAGAGTATTCAATAATGATTCAGATATCATAGATTTTTTAACATCTAAAGGATCTTATGATAGTCAAATTTTGGATGAAAATGAACATGACATTCAGATTAAGAAAGAAAAAGATGAAAATTATATTCCTGAATATGTTGTCAAGTTATAAGACCTATATGATCTAAAAGAGAGGTTTAAAATAGTGACTAACTCAAAAACAGAAATCTCTACTTTAAGATTTGAGTTAGTAAATCTAGGAACTTACGAAAAACCTCAAAATGTAAAGCTAGGTCTTGGTCTATCTTGTGAAGAAAGATTATCATTCATTAGATTGTTTAGAATATAAAAAAGTGTATTTTCTTGGGATTATATTGATCTTAAAACATATGATACTTCTGTGATTCAACATACGATTCCTATGATCTCAGAAGGAAATCCTATAAAACAAAAATTGAGGAATATTCATCCAAATCTGGGCAAACAAATTAAAATAGAATTGAACAAAATCCTGAAGGAAAACATCATATTTCCAGTTATTCATTCTAAATGGGTGTCAAATTTGGTACTTGTCAAGAAGAAAAATGGTGATATTATAATTTGCATTGATTTTAGAAATTTAAACAAAGCTTGTCAGAAGGAAAACTTTCCATTACCAACCATGGAACAAGTACTGCAAACAGTAGATGGTTTTGAACTCATGTCTTTTCTAGATGGATTTTAGGGATATAATAAAATTCTCATACATCCAAATGAAATATTGAAAACTACATTCAGAACTAAGTGGGGAACTTACGCCTACCAGAAAATGCCTTTTAGATTAATTAATGCAGGCACTACTTTTGAGAGAGCTATGGACAGAACTTGTAGGGGACTCATAAACAAAACAATAGTTATATATTTATATGACATTAAATTATTTTCTAATCAAGTAACCAACCATGTAAATGATGTAAAGAAAGTCTTTGAGCGATGCAAAAGGTATGACATCTCATCGAATCCAAAGAAATCATTTTTTGCATTAGATGAAGGACAAATTTTAGGATTCATTGATTCAAAAAGTTGTATCTATATTGATCCTGAAAGAATTGAAGTAATTAAACGAATTCCTTTCCCTCATAACAAGAAAACTATGCAGTCATTCCTTGGGAAAATTAATTTCGTTAAAAGTTTTGTCCCTGACTTTTCACAAATTGTTTTACCTTTACAAAACATGATTAAGAAATTTTTTGTCTTTAAATGGGGACATAATGAAAGAGAACCATTTCATTTGATTAAAAAAATAATTTTCAATGCTCCATTCCCGAATACCCCCAATTTTCTTAATCCTTTTACATTATACACTTTTTCATCGGATACATCATATGCCACTATTTTAACACAGCTGAGTGACCAAAAAATTGAAGCACCGATATTATTTTTCAGTTCAAATTTGTAAGGTGCAGAACTAAATTATACATCTGTTGAAAATAAATAAATTGCTATCTTTAAGGCTATAAATCATTTTAAACCTTTTCTCCTAAAGACTCACACTAAAATTATAGTTCCATTCTCTGCAGTGAGACAACTTTTGATGAAAAGAGAATTATGAGAATAGAGGGCTAACTGGGTGACTACTTTACAAGAATATGATGTAGAAATTAGACCTTCTAAAAATTTTAGAGGTCAAGGTTTTTGAAGAATGCTTACAGTAGCATCACATCTATCATAAGAAGAAGATTTAGGTAACAACGCACAAATATCAAAGGTAAGCCTCAATGATTTACAACCACAATATGCTGATGTTATATTCTATCAAAAGAATGGATATGCTCCAAATCAACTCAGTTACAAAACAAAATGAGCTTTAAGATTAAAGGCAAAACACTATTAATTAACCAACGATGTGTTATTTAGGAGAAATTTTTATTTTTTAGTTTTAAGATGCTTAGAAAAATATGAAGCAGAGAAAGTCTTCTAAGAACACCACGATCGACCAGTTGGAGGAAATTTTGGAGGAAATACGACAACACACAAAATCCTACATGCAGGTTACTATTGGCCTACGCTTTTCAAATATGCTCATGAATATGAAAGAAAATGCAAAGTGTGTTAAAGTACATCAGGAAAACAAAGAAAGACAACATTCCCATTACAACCAGTCAATATCGAACAACCATTTGAACAATGGGGATTAGATATAATTGGTGAGATTATTCCTAACTCTTCCAAACAACATAGATATATTCTCACAGCTACAGATTAGTTTACTAAATGGGTATAAGCGATCCCACTAAAAGTAGCCAAATTTAAAAATATCATTAATTTCATCGATCAAAATATCGTAACCGGGTTTGCCTTACCTATTGTTTTAATGTTTGATAATGCATCTTACTTCTTAGAAACTGCTATGATGGAATTTTAAATTAAAATAGGTTTTAAACTTAAGTATTCTACAAATTATTTTCAGCAAGGAAATGGTTTGGAAGAATCTACAAATAAGAAATTGATTAGAATAATCAAAAGAACTGTTGATCAAAATCAACGAAATTGGCTGAAGTCATTAATTTTTTCTCTTTGGGCAAATCAAATAACTCAAAAAGATTCTATTAGAACTTCTCCATTTAATATTTTCTATGGAAAGGAATCCCACCAACGTAGTTATTCTCTCTCTTTCCTTATTAAAATTTATTGATGAAGCTCCTACTTCTTCTTTACAACTTAGACAATGTCAAATTCTTAAGTTAGAAGATGAAAGAGAAACATCCAAACAGACTCATGCCCATAATCAATAGATAGTAAAAGCCTAGTTTGATTCAACTTCTATTAGTCCAAAAAAAATGCAAATTGGTGATCTGGTATTGAAATGGGACAAAGTGCATGAGGAAAAAGGTAAACATATGAAGTTTAAAAAAATCTGGCTAGGTCCATTTCAAATAATCGAAGAAATAGGCCCATCGACATTATTATTGCAAGATCTATCAAGCAAAAAAGATTCTTTTCTTGTTAATGGGAAGATTTTGAAAAAATACTTTTCTTAGGAGGTAACCCCTTCTATTCCTTTTATACTAGTGTCTTTTTCTTTTCCTTAGAAAAAAATAAAAGTTGCTTAGTATAAATTTTTGGCTTTTCAAAAAAAAAAAAATCTCAGATGATCCTTTTTTATTTATCGCTTATAGAAATAAGAAGTGTTAAGGAAACAATCAAAAGATTTGAAAGACAAATAGATTTTATTTTTACTGAAAGATGAAATTCCTCTCAAATTATTTATTCTCTGATTAACTCTCATCTTTATATAGCATGACTATTATGTTATGAGTCAAGAAAATAATCTTTAACGTAGTAGAGACTCTTTCACAGAAAAGTAATCTAAAAATCGACATTATCATCCAGAATCCTCAAAAGGATTAATGATTCACCCCATCCGGGAAAACTTATAAATTTTTGAAAGAAATTAAAAAAATATTTTAATTAGGAAAAAATTAAAAGATAACAAGTCTCATCAAGAGCTTGTTTACCATTTTCATAGGGAAATAGTTGAACTAACATTACCCATTACTACCTACCAAAATAGGGTAATGACTTGAGATTATATAAAGAGGACAAGGGGTCTCATCAAGAGCTAGCTTGATTAGTTTAATTACAACTAGTGAATGCCATTGTCACCATTTGGTTACCAAGCCAAGACAATGGCTTTTAAGTAAATAAAATATGATACAAAAATAAAATTTTCAAAAAATTAGAGTTTATTTTTGAAAATTTTAAGAAACACTAGATGGGACAATGAATCATTGTTGGGTAAAAGTTAACCCTGCCAAAAGCTTAAATTTCCCATTGGAATAGAGGCTCTACCTGTGATAAAAGATTAAAGTTTTGTAAATTTGATCTGTAAGGGCCACCTAATTTACCTCTTTGAACTGAGTAAATACTGATATATATTTTCGTACTTATATCTTTAAAAGAGGAATTTTTGTGAATAGTAAATAAGAGGAATTTCATTGCTTAGTAAGATATTATTTGTTTTAAATTTTTTTTTTTTTTTTTCTGAATCTGTCTAATTCTATATTAATACAAAAAGATTACAAAGAGGCTCAGGCCTCAGAATAGCTAGCCCAGAGATACGGCATTCTTACATTACATTGCTGATCATTGACATAAAAAGACAACAGCTGTTTACTGTCTGAGAAAACCTTGATGACCAGGACCTTGTCCTCCTTTCTGAACAGATGATTCTGGAATGCAAAATGATTTCTGGAGTATGGGACTCTCCACGACATGTAAGACCGAAACAAACACTTTCCATAGCAAAAATTACAAACATTCGTTTTGAAGCGCTGGAGCGCTGACCTGAGCATAGTGACATGGATAGCAATGCTTGGAAAAACAGTAATTCGGCAAAGGAGAGTGACAACATAATTCCTGCAAAAACTGTGAAAAAGAAGGAGGATGAACACCTTCTGAGTACCTGTGTTCAAAAACTATCGAGCGAAAACCATTAAGCATCATTGGTGGGCGAGGGCGCTTCTTCCACCACTGGGCATGCATACGGGTTGAAATCATCATCTTCTAGAGGAGGAGGAGCTTTGCCCGAGAAGTCACTGCCAGAAGGAGTGCTGGGCCTTGCTTGCGGAAGCTCGTGCTGAGAGGCCATTGCCCCCTGAACACTCTGCAGACTAACCCCTGGGGGGCAAAACAAAATTCCATCCTCAGATTCCGGAGCAATTCCAGAGGGGGCCGAGGGCTGAGCCTGAGCAGTCGGGTTGGTTATGAATTTAATGGAAACAGAGGCGATGAACTCTTGGTGGTTGATGGAACAGGGGTAATTGAAACAGGCGGAATGAAAGTGCGCATTGGAGGTGAGGCGGACATGCGCCGCAGAGGTGGATGGACTACTGCCACGACCACGACCTCGGCCTCTTCTGGGAGCAGCGACACGACCAACACCGGAGTCAGAGGAATCTGACGAAGAGGCAGAAGAGGGGAACGCAGGTGGCCTAATGACTTGCTCACGAGATGAGCCGTGCCTGCAAGTCATTCTTGGTCTCAATCGTGGCATAATGAGTTTGGCAGGGAGGTCAGGGCGAAAAAACAAGTTTGGAATGGTGAACGAGCGCAGAGACGGCCTGTAACCAACGAAAGAGCAACTATAGTTGCAATACTGACCAGAAGAAACGTGAATACCAGTCGAGAGCTCAAGGCAACAACTCAAACGACACCTTTTCCCTGTACTAGTGCACAAACAGGGTTCAATATCTACCTGAGAACACCAAGAACGCAGAGGAGAGACACAAAGGATCGAAGGAATGGGCTCCATTGCAATGGAGAGGTCGTGATAACGAGGTGGAGAAGTCTGCATTAATGCAGCATTAACTGTGATGTCTGGCGTAATTAACTTGTGCTCGGAGCGCAGAGGGATGGCGGTGGTGGTAGACCACGTGCCCATCCGCCTCCCTGTCAGCAAATTATATACAATCACATACACCCGCATCCGAGATTATTTGTTTTAAATTCATTCCTACAACTATTTTTATTTAAAAAAAGGTTCTTAGAAAATTCAAAAATTTAGTCAGAGATATCTGTTTCACCCAAGTGAATCACCAATTTTTGTGCTAAACAACAACCCCCATTTATTTTAATAAATGGGCACCCTTGAGAAATAAATAGGAAATTTAGTTTTATCTTTAAAAACAAAAGCTTAGGAAATAAGAGTGTTCTTTTAAGTTTTCCACTTTATTCCTTTACTGCATCGCAAATCACATAAGCTATAGCTTAAAATGACTCAGAATCCTCTATGTTACGCAAACTGAAAAATGCGCTAACCTTTTTCAAATTTATGTTTTAAAAATCTTGTAAACAGTTCAATTATCATTATAAAACCTTTATCACATCGCACCTGATTTAAAAAAATCGAACTCATAAAGTAATTAGATATAAGTGAAATTGCGCGGACCTGATGAAAAAATAAAGCATCAAAGATAAATATTTAAAATCCATTAAGCATGGACTCTTGACTTTTCAAATGCGCAATTCGCATTTCGCATAACTTAGCCGAAAAACAAATTCATTATCGCATAAAAGTTGTGATGTGTGATTTTCGCACATCGAATTTCGCAACATTTATGGGTAAACATTACAAGCCATAAAATTTATATATGGAGATATGAAAATTCATGGAATTTAATTTCTCGAGCATGCGAAATTGCTTATGTCACATCAAAATGAAATTTGAGATCTAACGGCTTTAGGTTGATTGATATATCACTAGAAAATTTGGCGGAAATTCCGACGGCCAATTCGTCGCTATTCCGACACATATTCGTCGCAAGAGCGACAGTTCGAGGGCGGAAAAACAGTGGTTTTTCATGCCGTCGCAGTTCCGACACATGTAAAAAGTGTCGCACTATCGAGACTTCTTCCGTTGCTTCCGAACAAGCGTCACTCTTCCGACGTCTCACAAACCGTTGCGCCTTCGACGTTTGTAAACTGTCGCACTTCCGATGAAATGTGGTTTGACGTTTGGAACGTCGCTCTTCCGACGCCTATAAACCGTCGTAATTCTGACCCAACGTGGTCCGATGTTTTGGATGTCGCTCTTCCGACGTCTGTAAGATGTTTCAATGCCGACGATATGTGGTCCGACATTTGGAACGTCGCTCTTCCGACGTTTGTAATCTGTCGAAATTCCGACGATATGAGGTCCGACGTTTGGAACGTCGCTCTTCCGACGTTTATAATCTGTCGCAATTCCGAAGAAATGTGGTCCGACGTTTTCATACTGTCTCTCTTCCGACGTTTCTAGCTTGTCGCAGTTCCGACATCTACAAGGCGTCGGTAGACCGACGGAGGGTTTAATTTAAAAAAAAAAAATTGAAACTTTAAAAGACGAGAAACTTTGTTTTGAATATATTATATGAAGTAAAATAGTCCATGAAAGTGAAATAGCAGTATGTAGAATAGTAAAGCAACAGATAGAGTACCGACGTCCATTGTTCCAAATACAAATTAAAGTACCCAAAACCCTACAATAGAGAAAAACGCTAATCATGTGAGGAGTGTGATATGTCCAAAATATAAAAAGACCATCAGACCATATCAATAAACCAGCAACATAGACCAACATCTCTAGTTTTGAAGGCTGAGTGATAAACATTAATCATTTTTTTTTCACAAGAGAAAAAACGTTGTTTTGAATATATTATATGAAGTAAAACAGTCCATGAAGTCATTAAATTTTCACATCTGAAGATTGGAACCCAAATATCCATCCAAAAAAATGGAAGTCCCACCCCAGACAGTGATAGAAAAATACCCCATGTCACATACAGGGACTTGATATAAAACCCAGTAACGGTCCACATGGAGATTATCGACAATCTGAGAAAGCATCCAAATATGCCCGAGGCATCTATAATAAAGTGAAATAGCAGTATGTAGAATAGTAAAGCAACAGATAGAGTACCGACGTCCATTGTTCCAAATACAAATTAAAGTACCCAAAATCCTTGAACAGAGGAAAACGCTAATCATGTGAGGAGTGTGATATGTCCAAAATATAAAAAGACCATCAGACCATATTAATAAACCAGCAACATAGACCAGCATCGCTAGTTTTGAAGGCGGAGTGATAAACATTAATCATTTTTTTTTTCACAAGAGAAAAAACGTTGTTTTGAATATATTATATGAAGTAAAACAGTCCATGAAGTCATTACATTTTCACATCCGAATATTGGAACCCAAATATCCATCCAGAAAAGTGGAAGTCCCACCCCAGACAGTGATAGAAAAATACCCCATGTCACATACAGGGACTTGATATAAAACCCAGTAACGGTCCACATGGAGATTATCGACAATCTGAGAAAGCATCCAAATATGCCCGAGGCATCTATATGAAAGTGAAATAGCAGTATGTAGAATAGTAAAGCAACAGATAGAGTACCGACGTCCATTGTTCCAAATACAAATTAAAGTACCCAAAATCCCGCAACAGAGAAAAACGCTAATCATGTGAGGAGTGTGATATGTCCAAAATATAAAAAGACCATCAGACCATATCAATAAACCAGCAACATAGACCAGCATTGCTAGTTTTGAAGGCAGAGTGATAAACATTAATCATTTTTTTTTTTCACAAGAGAAAAAATGATGTTTTGAATATATTATATGAAGTAAAACAGTCCATGAAATCATTACATTTTCACATTTGAAGATTGGAACCCAAATATCCATCCAAAAAAGTAGAAGTCCCACCCCAGACAGTGATAGAAAAATACCCCATGTCACATACAGGGACTTGATATAAAACCCATTAACGGTCCACATGGAGATTATCGACAATCTGAGAAAGCATCCAAATATGCCCAAGGCATCTATAAGAAAGTGAAATAGCAATATGTAGAATATTAAAGCAACAGATAGAGTACCGACATCCATTGTTCCAAATACAAATTAAACTACCCAAAATCCTGCAACAGAGAAAAACGCTATTCATGTGAGGAGTGTGATATGTCCAAAATATAAAAAGACCATCAGACCATATCAGTAAACCATCAACATAGACCAGCATCGCTAGTTTTGAAGGCAGAGTGATAAACATTAATCATTTTTTTTTTCACAAGAGAAAAAATGATGTTTTGACTATATTGTATGAAGTAAAACAATCCATGAAGTCATTACATTTTCACATCTTAAGATTGGAACCCAAATATCCATTCAGAAAAGTGGAAGTCCCACCCCAGACAATGATAGAAAAATACCCCATGTCACATACAACGACTTGATATAAAACCCAGTAACGGTCCACATGGAGATTATCGACAATTTGAGAAAGCATCCAAATATGCCCGAGGCATCTATAAGAAAGTGAAATAGCAGTATGTAGAATAGTAAAGCAACAGATAGAGTACCGACGTCCATTGTTCCAAATACAAATTAAAGTACCCAAAATCCTTGAACAAGAAAAACGCTAATCATGTGAGGAGTGTGATATGTCCAAAATATAAAAAGACCATCAGACCATATCAATAAACCAGCAACATAGACCAGCATCGCTAGTTTTGAAGGCAGAATGATAAACATTAATCATTTTTTTTTAAGAAGAGAAAAAATGCTATTTTGAATATATTATATGAAGTAAAACAGTCCATGAAGTCATTACATTTTCACATCTGAAGATTGGAACCCAAATATCCATCCAGAAAAGTGGAAGTCCCACCCCAGACAATGATAGAAAAATACCCCATGTCACATACAGGGACATGATATAAAATCCGGTAACGGTCCACATGGAGATTATCGACAATCTGAGAAAGCATTCAAATATGCCCGAGGCATCTATAAGAAAGTGAAATAGTAGTATGTAGAAAAGTAAAGCAACAGATAGAGTACCGACGTCCATTGTTCCAAATACAAATTAAAGTACCCAAAATCCTTGAACAGATCAAGAAAAACGCTAATCATGTGAGAATTCAAAGTAAAGTTAATCTATTAACATTGCAAATAAAATTACACCGAAGTCAAAAACATTGCCTAGCCATACTCATGGCAAATTTGTCATCAAAAAATCAAAAAATTAATAAGACTGCCCTCATACGGGGAAACCAGTTTTGAACGTTTAATTTACAGAATTCAAAAATATTACTTAAAGGTCCAGCACAGTAAAATAAACTAAAAGCAGCCCAATTAACTGGGCCTGCTAAGCAAGAAAAACAAATTAACCAAACTACTCCTCCGCTGGTTCCTCCACGATTCGGCACCATCCTTCGGAAGGTCCAGGATTGCTAGGTGCTACCTCCACATGCATGCCACGGCTCCCCTCCTGAAGGCCCGAATGCTGGCCGGCTTTTTTCGAGCTCAGACCCGCCGGACGGGTGCATTCTTCCTCCGTTTGGGCCTCCTCGCGGAAGACCACAGTGACTAAAGCCGTGATTCGCAGGCGGTTGAGAGAGAAATTAAAGGAAAATTGCGCAGTGCGCGTCGTGGGAGAAGGTGAACTAGCGGTGGGGAAGCGAGGAGCAGGGGAATCCATACGGTGGCCAGATCCTACAACCCGACCCCGTCCACTCCTAGTATTTGGATATCGACCTAAGTAATAATCACTGGACTGGCCGAAAGTCGACTCTGTTGAGGGGCTGGAGGGAGCACGCCGGGGTTGACGTCTAGTGCTCCCCCTGCGGCAACGCATCCTATGACGCATGCGAGGCATGGGTGCAATCTCAAGCACAGTGGGCATAAGAGGAGACGAAGAAGAAGAATTCCAATTAACAGAGGAAGACAGACAGAGACAGAACCGAGAGAAATGCAAATATGCAGCAACGTCTAGGCAGAAGTTCAGCTGGCCACTTCTCCTTATCGTCACAGTTAGCAGCCAGTGTAATCCAGCAACCGGCTTGTCTGAAAAACCATGGCTAAACGCCATTTTGTTGACCCGTCTGCAATGCAATCAAAGGACGCTCATCATAATTAATCTTTTATCATTAATAATGAGAGCCGAAGGCTGGATCAAATTGGAGCGTGCGGAATCGCTAAGAGGAGTGGAGGTCCGATCTTGAACAGTGTTAAAAATTAATTAATGCAGATTTGATGTGAAAATTTAATTGAACAGCGTTAAATGTTAATGTGATTGATATGAAATCGCCATATCCATGTCCCATCACCTTAAACGCCATTGAATGCACCCGCAGCCGGGAGCAGGGCAAGTTTTTATTGAGGACACGTGGCAGAAATTGATTGGAGCAGATCTTTCTTTGGGCCGCTCGCGGAGTGGAAATCCAGACCCGTAAAATATTAGGGCGAATTTGATAAGAAATTCGTGTCACAAAATTGGCCGACGTCAGCAGGCTATTTTGGAACGCGAATTTAGTTTGAATTATGGTTTATCGCCATTTGAAGTCCGGCGGGCTCGACTTAAGAACAATTTTGTTTGATCCCATCATATAAAATTTGTGTTGGTTTTCTTTGATAATACACATATTTATAATAAATCATGGGAATACCACACTAAACATGTGGAACATTTATATAAATAATTATTGAGAACAATCATTTTTATGTAAAAATATCCAAGGCGAGGTCTGTGTAGAGAACCGGGGTCGTGAAAACTGTTCAAATATAAAAATCCCGCTTAATAAAGAGACAAAATTGTTGTGCTTTCGGAACCTGACCCGAGGATTGGACATGAGTTAACAAACAAAAGGATAGAGGAACCAGACTTGCACCCGTGGTCAAGCCCTCTACCAAAACCACGAGCGGAATCACAAAAGCGGGTTGCCCATATCGCACCGCTTTTGCGGAGTAGGCGGTATTTCCTATTCGCGAGCGATTCCATAGGGAATGTGACACATGGTGAAGTGACCCCCGAAAAACCACTGTTTAACCCGCGCCATCGCACGTTAAAGCCCGACGTTGGAAGCCGAGCGAAATTTCCAAGAGTCGTTGATTTGGAGAAGGGCCATTGGACGGGGGTCGCACGTTGAACTTTCCCGGAGGTTAACTAAGGTGTGCGGAGGATAGCCAGGTACGATACGAGTGTTTGATTGGTTATTGATATATATAGGTGGGGCCGGAGTATAATGAAATTGTTTAATTAAACAATTGGTGGATAATTAGCATAAGTCTGGAGCGTGATTGTTGTAAGGCTGGGTGGTGAAATATAGAGCCGAAAGTTCATTACAAGTTATTTATTTAAAAAGAAACGTGGAGTATAAATACAAATTGTTGAAATTTAAAAATTGGTTATAAGGATTGGAGATAATATAAAGTCGGGAATATAAATTAAAGTCCAACCATTGTGGATAGTATTTATTTATCAAATTCTATGAATTTGATAAATAAACCCGAAGAAAGAAGAAGTCAATTAAGACTCAGGCTAGAGGAAAAGAACGGGGTAAACCAAGGGAAAATGCTGACAGAGCGATTGTAGACACACCAACTCTCCTTAGGGGTCCAATTTCAGTTTTGTTGCGTCACACGATGATCTCTCTTCTCTGGCATTTACTTGTATTGAAGATCACTATTCTAGGAATAAGGAGTTATTTTCTCCAAAAGTAACCCTAGCCAAACATTGACAATGCATCAAGGATATCTTTCTATGCTTCATAAGCACATTTGTTCTACTTCTAAATCATGTCTTGGAAGTGGTTATTTTGCTGGAAATTATTCACCAGTTGGTTTCATACCAAAGTCTTTTTCACATTTTCAGCATCCAATACATGAAAAAGATAATGGTTTAAAACAACATAAATATTTGAAAATTTGCAAGAATTGTCTGGCACACTTTGAATATGAATTTTGAAGTCAAGTGCATGATGTTGTATAGGATCAAGTGTCATTTTGAATACTAAATGTTTCACAAGAAACTTCTCAACATGCTACCCTGCAGTAAGGATTAAATGACAATATTGCATCAACTATTTCCATAATAAAATTGCACCTCGGCCATAAGACTAAACAACTACAAATGTTGTAGATCTAACAAGACCACACAATCAAATGTATTCCACAAGGCCAATACTGTATGAAAAATGAAAAGAGTTTGCAACCAAAAATACCTTAGGCAACTAATTCAATTAGATACACCAAACCATCAGCAAAAAGGAAAACCAGCCTACTCAAAAGGCAAGCGTTTACCTCCTTTGACAAAATTTTGAGTTCCGAAACAAGGGCCTTTATTGTCTTGTCAATGCCCCTAGTAATTTGAATGGGGTTTGCACCTGTTGCAACAACCTAAACAAAAAGGTTTCATTTCAAATTATTTTCCACAAATTCAAGATACAACCATTGTCAGTTTTGTATTTCCTAACAAGCTCATAAATTTTGACAAAAGAACCAAATTTTTTTAATACCTGATAGCAATTTTTTCACTCAAAAACTATCTTAGACTCAATAAGCCCAACCCAAAACTAAAAAACCAAATACCATAAGACCCTACAAAAATGAATAGATGATCTTAATCCAGTACTATCGACAAAAAGTTACCTTTACACCCTCACTTATTAAACCCTGTGCTGTTGAATTTTAACTTCAACTGCTGCAGCAGAAGGACGGATGCAGCAGCAACATTTTTTTTTGGAGGTTGCTTGCATGTCATCCAGAAATTTAATTCAGCATTTAAAATTTTCCCATTTTTTTTCGTAAGCGGCCGCGTATATTTTGTCTGATTGTATTCAACACCATGACGAAAACTAGCAATTCACCAACGAAATCATGACAAACATAAATTTACCGAACATTTTTGCTAAAATTCAAGAAAGGAGGACACACGATTCAGCATTAATATTGGATATGGTAACAAAGTACTTTGGTAGGCAAAGCGGACAGAATTTTTATTTGCACACATTGGATTGAGAATTCGAGTTAAAATTAGGCAGACATCAGCATCCCATTTTGGAACGCGAATTTGGTTTGAAATTCAATCTATTCAGACTTTTGAAGTCCGATGGAAAGGGTTCTTTAATGTTTTGATAGTTTAATATATACATATGTTATATATATATCATATGCGAAATGAAAGGTGGGCCATAGAATTTAGTTTTAATTTTATTTTTTTAAAAAGAGGGTTTATTATAATATGTTTTATATGTTCTGACATATAAAAATAAAAAGGTCGAAAAAGCTTGGTATTTTTTTTTATAGACAGTACGTAAATTTTTTATTACATAGCAGTGTGTAAAAAGTGAAAAACTGAGTGTAACTTTTTAAGTGTGTATGCACAGCAGTGCGAAAGGGAAAAACACAACAGAGTGTCTTAGAGATAGAGTATGTTTGTTTTGAACAGACAGTGAGTTGGTTTTATGCACTGCGTTTTGTAGCAGTCATAATTTTGTAATCCCTCTCAGTGAGGAAGTAGTGTAATAATTTTTTTTTGAGTTATTGAAGGGAATAGAAGTTTGTTTTCAAAGTATTGAAACTCTGTCTCCTGTCAAAGAAATTTTTATTTTCTCTGTGTTAGAGGAAGGGAGATTTATTTTCCATTCATTGTTCTGGAATTTTTCAATATTCCAACATGTGCAAGAACAACAGATGTTGTGGTTCCATCCCCAACTAAATCATTTGTCTTTGCCGCATCTTGCCTTACCAACTTGGCCCCAATATTTTCAACTGGGTCCTCTAATTCAACCAATAAAAGGCCAAAACCATAACATTGAGATACATTTCATTACACTGTCAATAACAATAAAATTTGACTCAGCCATAACCCTTTCCTTTCATTGTTGTGAAAAGCTTTATGCATTACTCAAATGTGACTAGTCCATAGGCCAAGTAGACCACTGGGTAACAAATATGTTTCCTTTCACCTTTGAGTTTTCAAATTATGCCTACCAAATCTAAGACATTTAAGAGGGGGAACTAATACAACGTTAAAAAGAAAACCAGAGCACACATCTACGAATTACCTCCTTAGCTATTGTCACACCATCATTAACTATTTTCGGAGAACCATGCTTGCTCTCCAAGACAACATTTTTCCCTTCGCCCCAAGGGTGACTCCAACAAGATCAGCAAGTTTGTTCACACCGCCTGCAAGACAAATTGACAATGCTTTCAGTAAGTGTGCAATTGAATGCCGGACCATATGCCAAAACAACCCTCCATGAAAAATTAAAATAACACATTAAAATCGAATATAAGTGGACAAGGAAAGATCCACCGCAGTGAAGTTTCACGTGTAGGTGACCTTCCTTTAAACATATTTTTTTCTCTGACCTGCAATTTTTTTGTCACTGAGCCATCCTTGTTGAAGTACAACTCCTTTTCCATAGCTCTTGTATTAACTACCTTCTCTGTGTCGCGTAATCTCAGAGTCCCTCTTCTGCTTGAGCGATTAAAGGAAATGGGTGAAAAAACTGAAAGAGAAGACAATTGTCTGCCATAATTATCAAACATTGCACGCAACTTCTTCCCCTTTCCATTGTTACCCAATGAGGTAGATGTGGCAATTGTTGTCATACCGCCCAAAGTAGAGGCCATCTTCTCTTATGCTGAATATATAATTACAAGATCTTCATATTAGTATGAACCTTAAAAAACATGACCCCCATTGCTAAAAACCACTTTTAAGTTGTAACAGGCAAACTAAACAACTATCGCAACTTTTGGCAACTTCTGGAGCATTAAGAGAGAAACAACCAAAGAGAAATACAACCACAATCCTCATTTTAATGAGACCGGACTATATATTTGCATTAAGATAATAGAAAGAAATCATGACTATATTAAAGCCACCACAAAACAACTTTAACCAGTGTCTCTCGCAGCCTTCAGGTTTCCATGCTAGAGGTTGCATATTTTAATTTAAATTCTTGACCTCTCGTGCCCATCTATGAATGCATCCAATGGGATATCTACATCAAATGCTCCTTTATATCCCCAAAAACAAATTCCCTACTACAAGAGCACCAGTATTGATGGATCACCCCACACCATCCTACCCACTAGAAACGGTGAAAAGGAAACCCGAGAAACCTTCTGAAATATCTCAAGATGACTATATGGGTGGTTCTTATGAATCAACCAACCATTCATAACATTCTCATCAATCCAAACCATAAGTATTATGTGACAATATTCAAGCAGGCACTGAATCGGATTTCTGAAGCTATGTTAGAGAAACCCTAAACTCTCACTGAAAATAGGTGAAATGTGGCACCACTCAGAGATTGACATGTGCCAATTGGTACAAATGGTAGACAATTGGCATGCTCAAATAAAGAGGTGATGCAGGAATGACATGAGGGAGAAAATATCAGAAAAGCCCCAAATCTGGAGAACTAAATCTCATCACCAACCTGAGATTGACAACTTTACATGATGTAACCTATGAAATCGTAAATGGAGAAATCATAGTAACAATAAAGTAACCTATGTAAAAATAAATTCGGATTCATCCTGGGGGTGGTAATGGGAGAAATCATAGTGAACAACAGGAAACATGCAGAGTTGCTTACAATCAAATAGATGAAAAAACACATACAAAAAACCTAGATAATAATCATGAACAAGCTTAATATTGAATTATGAACTGTAAAGGAACTTACAAAATGTGACATTACGAACCTGGTCAAGCGCACAAGCAAAAATATCCTGGACATGACACTGGTTGACAAGTTGTATTGCTCATGATGCAAGAGGATTTGTACCTGCACTGCCAAGTCAATCAAAATCCATCATTATCTATACAATAAATACAAGTAATTGATGTAGTATTTTTACTCTAAGATGAATTCTTATGATAATGTTAGAACATATGTTGAAAATGTCAAAACATACCTGAATAAGCTCCTCTTCATTTCAAGAACAATTTATTGGAGTCGCATGAACTTGGAACAAGCCTCCCACGATCTGAAAGAGTAGCAACTAAGTCAACGGTGACTTTTTTGTTGCTACGCTGGATCAAGGGAGGTTTGCTCCAAGATTAAATCGCTCCAATAAATTATTCTCTACTAAACAGGGCCAACCACGTGAAGGTGGAAGCTCTTATGGCCCCTCCCCCCGCCTCACATCACTCTCAATTCCCCAATACCCAATCTATATTTCATTTTTTACTTTCATGAGCATAAAAAAAAATATTCAATAACTAATAAAAAAACAATTCAACAAAAAGTACGCAAGGAAACATTGCAATTAATGCTTCACATAAAAATAGTATGATAAATGAGTTTTTTATATAACGCAAAAAACGTTCCAAGTATGGTAACGTTTGTCTTATAATAATACAATATTTTACATTGTCAAATTTTATTTTTCTTCTTCCTATTTTTAAAGCTCCTAATTACATCATCAATATCATCGTGCTCTACTCCTATTTCGTGCCTTTCGACCCGCACTGCTGACCTAGTTGCGTATTCACGATGTCTGGGCTCATCCAGTGATGGGGCATCGCCTACAAAAACAGATAATATTAAATTTTAATTGTCAATTTTTAAATATCATTGAACTAGTTCGGTAATATTAATAAAAAAAATTGAAATGAGATTATTTACCTGGTGCACCAGTTGTCGCCGCTGACCTAGTTGCGTTTTCACGATGTCTGGTCTCATCCAGTGACGGGGCATCGCCTACAAAAACAGATAATATTAAATTTTAATTGTCAGTTTTTAAATATCATTGAACTAGTTCGGTAATATTAATAAAAAAAAATTCAATGAGATTATTTACCTGGTGCACCAGTTGTCGCCGCTGACCTAGTTGCATTGTCACGATGTCTGGTCTCATCCAGTGACGGGGCATCGCCTCCAAAAACAGATAATAATTAAATTTTAATTATCGGTTTTTAAATATCATTGAACTAGTTCGGTAATATTAATAAAAAAAATTGCAATGAGATTATTTACCTGGTGCACCAGTTGTCGCCGTTGGGACTGTTGCCCTATCTTCCTCTTTGGTGGTAAGATCCTCAAGGGAAACATTCTCTATCATTTAAACAAAAAACGTTATAAGGACAACCATCAAGGTATAATTAGAAAAAATTATAAGTGGAAATTAATTACCATCCTGGCCCTCACTGATAGTAGCATTGTCGGCTTGGTCCCCACTACAATGATCACGTTGCACGTGAGGATCATCTACATCTGGCTGTAAAACTGGGTTATTTGCCTCATCGGTAGTGCTGCTCCCAGATTTAAACAAAGTTGTTAGACATTAAATTTATGGACGAAAACAAACATATTGAAAGGTTAATGTTTTACCTTATCAGGCATTCTGGATCTTGGACAAAATATTCGGCCATTCTAGATCTTGGGACTGCCCAACCTGCGACGTTCAACTATAGCTTGATAGCAAACAACAAAGTGATATTTACTGTCTTCCTCCATGTTACCTACCATTTAGAAGTCATCACCTACCTTTCCCCATATAGTTGTGTATTTTTAATCCATGCTCCACGATAGGATTAAAAACGTTGGAAGGTGATAAGTTCTAATTCTATAATATGCATTTAACTTCTTATTATTCTTACTGACTAATTTCAGTAGCCACCACTGGTGTGATGGCCCTTTTCTCAATCTAGCTTTGGTTCCTTTAAGGTGTCAGGCAACCTAGCATCAAAATGTTGAAGTCAGATATGACGTAGCACACTTTTATTTTAGACATAAAGAAAATTAAAGCTATTGAATTAAAGTTGTAATTTACCTTGCGGGTCCAGTTGGCATTTTTCCTTCTTTCTTTGCCCTTTTCTCTTTCCATCATGGATGAGTGCTCTCCACTCACTCTCTGAAACTGCGAGAGGACGCTCATATCTAGGGTTAAATTGCAATTGCGTCCTATAGGTGTCCCTGGTATATTTCAAATATTTACCGGCTACCTGAGCCACCGCTTTTCTGTCAAATGTGCCGACCCCAAAAAGGGCTTCTAGATAATCTAGAAGTTCTTTTTTCAGGTTGGAATTCTGGGAATTCCACCCTATACGTATGGTTGGGCCAAAAATTACCAATGCATGGCTCTCCAGAATCCTGTAGAACTCATTGTTTCCTACACAGAATAAAACCAAAAAAAAAGAAGATATTATCATTAATTTAAAAATAAAGATCATGATAAATATGTTTTAGATAAAGTACATGAAATAGTTAAAATATTAAAATTTACCTGGGAGTTGTACATGCTTTATAGGGACACCCTCATCGTTCACCAACAACGTGCCATTAGTGGTCCCTGTGGAGCTGACACGTGTAGCTCCAGGAAACGCAATAATGTAGTTGGCCATATCAGCCTCATCATTGCCAACACGTTCAGCGGTTGGCTGGGTGTCTGCTTGGGCAGGGTGTGTTTCTTGGCTGGCACCTAAAGGAGTAGAAGGTGTACGAGAGGGTTGTTGGGAAATATCTTGCCCTTGTGTCCCACTACCACCAACACCGGGTTCAGCAAGTGCCAGAAAACGCTACATACAAAAGAAATTTTTGTTATTTTAGTCAATGTAAAAATTAAAAATCAAACTATCACAATTCATCTCATGCAGAACAAAAAAAATATCCTTTTGAATTTTTATTATTACATGATATCTTTCTAGCTGCCTCATAAGATGTTGTATCCTCTCTTCTGTTTCAGGTGTTTGAGGCGCGTCTATCAAAGTATTAAATTCCGACCTTGCATCTCGTGCATTTTTTTGCAACAAGAACACTGGAGATAGGGATGAAGAAAGCTCTTCCTCAAAGAGGGAATCATCAGGCGTACCATGGCTAGGTGTCTACATATTTGAACAAAATTAATATTATTTCAATTATGTAAATAACTAAAATACTTGAAGATAGAGCAATGCTGGCACTTTACATGTTCTTCCGCTGGCCTCTTTCCGCGATCATCCCGTCTCGGGGTTGTTCCTGCACTGCTCTGATCAGTCTGCCACATTGCAATAAAATTATAAATTTAAAAACTTGAAAACAATATCTAACTTGAAAACACAAAATGAAAACTAAAATAATTTCTAATAAGACACCGGAAGACAGAGTTAGAGTTTCAAATATGCCTTGCATTGAATTCAGTCCTGGAAACATGTCATTGCACATTAAGGCACCCAAACATTCAATCCAAAAATGATATATTTAAGTAGGCTTCTCCTATTCTTGGAAAACACCATACCTATAATGCATTCACTTGCATGTATAAAGGGAAAGGAAAACATGTTTTCATACAACGGTGACAAAGGCATCTTGGGGAAAGGTATCTTCACTTTTTATTTATGTTTTTCACCCACACCACTCTCGTGTTTTCACTAATCCTGTTTTGTCATTTTTGGATTCAAATTAATTTAAGGCCTTAAGTATTTTTTGACCTTTCGGTGTAGTTTTTATAAGTGGCATGTATGGATTTTCCATTAATTCTGCACTTTTTCTCTTCATGCGCATGTTTCCGTGGAAATCAAATGCATGATTTAGTCCCATACATTTAACAAGTTGTTGGATCAACTCCATAGGAAATATCATGTTTCCTATTCAATCAAAATTTATCTCAGTTAGGGTATGTAGGAAGGTTTTCCCTTTGTATTAATAGGGCACTTCTAGCTTGCATTTTTATTATATCTTTCAAATTTAGTGTCGTTTCAATTAGGGCATGATTTTTTGCAACTTTCAAGGTGAGAATGAACAGAGACAAATTTTTGTGATGGATGACTGTATATGACTCCATGGCCAGAGGAAAAGGCACTAATCTACTTCTTCAAATATCTATAGTTCTCATTCACCTCATACGGAGATGGTCCATGATTTTGAGCCAAATGTTGCAGCAAAAAGTTCCCCCCCTCCATAATTTGATATTCAATGGAAATTTCTTAAATTGATGATGGGGCATGATTATGGAACATTGGAACATACATATGTAATGGAATTCCAAGATCATGATATATGTTTGCATATGTTTATGGAAATGTTCCACCAAGTCCCCTGGAGGTGGGAGCGAGGGGACGAGGGAGCGTGGGAGCGGCCTATGCAAAAGCTCCCTACCAATTTTCAGGAAACGTGGGGGGACGTCGAGGTCATAAAAATTATAAAATTTAATATTTAAAATGTAACTATATTTTTGCAAGGAATGTATATACAATCATCATACACTTGCATCATGAAAGATAAATCATAAATGATAAAATTAAAAATCGATGAATGATGAATCATATAATTGAAACAAATTTAAAAGTTAAAAGTTAAAACATACATCATACAATCATGCATGTAAGTTTGTAAGTTTGTAACTATATAATAATTAATGTAACTACTAACAATGTACAATGAAAATAAATTTTAAGATATCATATGACATATTATATCAAGATTCAAAATAGAGTTTAAACTGAAGTTTAAAACTCAAGTCTGAAACATAAAACTTAAACGCAAATAAGTTATGTCTGAAACATAAAACATAAAACATAACATATGAATATCAAATGATATCATCATAATGATAAGTGAGCATAAATGCTCAAGTTAATGCCCCACTAGTCTCTGCATCCAACTTCTGCACGAATATATCAAGATCAACCATGTCACCATCTGAATCAGAATCACTTGGATTCTCAAATATGCTAAGTGGCACATCAACTTTTAACACGAAACCATAAACTAAAAGGGGCGGTGAGGGGACGTGAGGGGGCATGAGGGAAACATCCCCTAGAATTCCCCAAGACCCCGGAGCATGAGGGGGCGAGGAATCTAGACCCCTAGGTGGGGGGGCGAGACCCCGTGTAACACTGGTTTATGGAGGTGGTGGAGCAAAAAAGAGCTCAAATAGAGCTGAAATTTTTCACATAAAAAGGACTGTAGGCTTGACTAATGGTTCCATTTAAAAAATGATATCTAGACAGAGAATAAGTGTAGCATGCAAACATGCATTGAAAATCCATCTGAGTTTGCATTGTATTACTTACGATGGATTCAAATTTGGGTTTCAAAATGCCAGGTTATGGCATGATTTTGTTGAGAAACCCTTAGTTGGATTCTCATGTTGGTTTAATTTATATTTTAATTTTGTTTTGCAATCTTTGGGTGATAGTAACTCATGAACTAGGTTACCAATGTGTAACAATCATATTTCAAGAATAAAGTTGTGATTTTTTTATATTATTATTATTATATATTAGCTACGAGTATTGACACCTAATGCTTGGAATTTTGACATCTTGATAGCATGGATAATTTCGAAAATGTTTCTAGTAATGTTAACATAATAACTATCATTACGTGTCTTCACTTTTTTCACCATAATAGACCTGTGATATGGACTCATCACACAACTTCATATGCTATGTCCCAACAAGTTCAAACTGGTTGAACCTACCTCATAGTATGGTTATTAAGGACAAGTTGCTTGATATATAACTCGATAGCATAGACCACGTTGCAGTTCTAAAAAGAATCCTCAAGTGTCAAAAAAACTTCACAATATGTTCTACTATAAAGCCTTTTGGGATACCTGAAATAATATATGTATCATTGATGAATTTTAAAGTATGACAAGATCCGGAGGGAAAGGAAATCAATGGAAGAGTGATCCACCAATGAGAACCTAGAATTTAGTATCAGATGAGTTAGAGTCTAGGAAATTGAAACCCTATAATTTTAATTAGTGATGAAGGACATCACATAGGTAATTATATTTTCATGTAGAATAATCTGTTAATTCAAATTTAAACTACATAATATGAAATGCATACCATCAATTTTTCCACGTAAATCCAAACAACCTATAAAAGGGGAAAACCTTCTTTTTCCATGAGAAATAATTTACCTTTCCTTTTTCAAGATAATCTAAATCACAAAAAATATGAACTATACTGCACACATTCTTGGATAATGTGAAAGTGGAAAAGGAATACCCTACACAAGTGATGCACACATGTACATTTGAACACTAATATATTTTGTAGTTGAAATGCAATGCTTGTTTTCATTTAAATGTAGGGTTTTTAAAGCAGGGAGAAATAATGGCTGCCAAATTAATAAGCGTTTCTTTGGGAAAAAATTAAATCTTGTATTGGGTGATGAAGATAATAGAGGGTATTGAATCTTGATTCTTGACATCTAGAGAGAACCCTACAGCCTAACACAATCCAATGGAATTGACGAAAAAAACCCAAATAGAGTCAACCCTACTATAGGAGGAAGGGCCTGCAGTAAGAACTTACCATTTTGCAAGAGCTGAGGGCGAATGTTGTTCTGCAAGAGCTGAGGGCGAGGCGAATGCTGAGGGAAAATTCTGTTCTGCAAGAGCTGAGGGCGAATGCAGGGCGAACGTCGTTCGAAAGAGTTAAGGGCGAATCCAGGGGGCGAATGTTGCTCCGCAAGAGCTGTTATGGGGTGTGAAAATGCTGAGAGATTCTGTTGTTTTGCAAGAGCTCGTGGTGGAATGCCGAGGGCGAATGCTACCCCACAAGAGCCGAGGGCGACGTCGAGAGCGAATGTCGTTCTGCAAGAGCGGAGGGCGAATGCGCACGTGATATCAGACGTTAATGTAGCACACATGTACATTTGAACACTAATATATTTTTGTAGTTGAAATGCAATGCTTGTTTTCATTTAAATGTAGGGTTTTTAAAGCAGGGAGAAATAATGGCTGCCAAATTAATAAGCGTTTCTCTGGGAAAAATTTAAATCTTGTATTTGGTGATGAAGATAATAGAGGGTATTGAATCTTGATTCTTGACATCTACAGAGAACCCTACAGCCTAACACAATCCAATGGAATTGACCAAAAAAACCCAAATAGAGTCAACCCTACTATAGGAGGAAGGGCCTGCAGTAAGAACTTATCAATTTGTAAGAGCTGAGGGCGAATGCTGTTCTGCAATAGATGAGGGCGAATGCTATTCTGCAAGAGCTAAGGGCGAACGCTGAGGGCGAATGCTGAGGGAAAATGTTGTTCTGCAAGAGCTGAGCGTGAATGCTGAGGGAAAATGCTGTTCTGCAAGAGTAGAGGGCGAATGCGCGCGTGATATCAGACGTTAATGTAGCTATTGCGACAAATACAAAACAATAAAATCATTTTTATGTAGCGTGCATATAAGTTTGGTATTTTTATGTAGTGCGAAAATAAGTGTCGTTATACCGGCGGCGGAAAAGGCCTCGCTATTACGACGGGTGCCTCCAAACGTCGCAATGGCGACACCTAGACATTGTGTCGCAGTTGCGACGTTTGGAGTCGTCTCAATAGCGACGCTTTGGGCCATGGTGTCGCAATTGCAACGTCTTCCTCCAAACGTCGCAATTGCGACACGTTTTTAAGTGTCAGTATTGCGACACTTTTCTATAGACGTCGGTATAGCGACGGTTTCGAGTGGGATGGAAAAAATTTGGGAAAATTTCCGACATTTGGTCAAAAGCGTCGGAACCAAGTGTCGGAATTTCCGCCAAATGTAGTAGTGTATATTTCGTGTGAAGGTGTAAGAGAAATGAATTTGAAATCATTATCGATGATTGTTGTTATATTTAAAAATATTCATATCTATTCACGCATGTTTGATATAAACAATGGATTTTACTCTATATTCTCTATACTTTTAATACTCTTCTTGTTTTTCATGAAATCAGGAAACCATTTAACTAACTAAGGAAGACTAAAATGAGCAATAAGGGAAAAGAGATTTCTCAAGAGGTGCCTACTGAGGACTCAAATATGTCTCCCTTATTCTTATATAGTACCTGCAACAAGGAACGTGGCATTTCATCATGGGAAACAATGTATAAACTCTTTGAAGATGAAAATCCAAGAGTAATAATGAAAATCTCTACAATAGGCACAACATCTACTTTAGACGCGACCTACTTTGATGTTGCATGTTCATTCATCCACAAGGTAGCAGCAAGACCAAAAATTATCCCTTACACAGACATGGTTAAGTGGATAACTGACCACTTAAGCATATATGATAGGAAATTAAAATATTCAAAGGGAGAAGACATAGGGTCTTTTAGGGAAGAATATTTAAAATCAATGTACCATCTACCCTCCCTACAGCTAATGTATGACAATTATTTTCTGCAAAGCTTTATAGAAGAGCATCCAGATCTTATGAAAGTCATCAAAGAATGGAAGGAAGACCAGGGAAATTTGAAGAGAGATAAACTCGGTACGTACCTAATTTCCCAAATTCCTTCCCCTTATTGTTATGCTGCTGATATATTGTGTAGATTGTTTTCCAAACCTGATACCACTAGGTTTTCAATAGAATGGGCTCCATTAATTGATGCAATAGTCAATTCATCAATTCTGAACTCGAAAAACATCCTATCTGATATTTTATCCAAACAAATTACTGAATATAGAAATAAAATGAGCGTTTCATCTAGAGAAACACCTCCCTTTTTTATGTCTTCCTATTTCACAGACGAAATCTATTTTACTTCTACGTTTCCTACCATGGGATGAAAATGTACTACTCTAGAACCTACACCAATCCACATTTACCATAGATTCCTTTGGGATTCATATTTCCACCTACATTTCTATAAAATTTGTTATGTAGTCATGTTTCCTATGCACGAAATAATATTCAATAAAAGGCCCCTAGGGTTTCTAAAGAGGCTAGCTCAAATATTCTTTTTGTGGCTAGATGGTTTGCAGAGGAGAATTTTACATATCTCAGAGTAGCTTCTCCTCACATCTTACCTTATTATGTTCCTGATAAATTTCTTGCGCAAGAGATAACTTACCAACTTGTTAATGGTATCACTGAACCGCTAAAAGATGCTAAGAAGGCCATTTGGCCCAATTTCCCTATACAGTGTGTCACTTTTACACTATATGATATTTTCCATACCTACAAGGAGGTTTCTAAGATAAATATATTAAAATTGGTAGAAATTCCAAAGAGGTTACATGATCCAAATGATGTAATTAAAAATTACACTACAAAGCTCAAAATGAAGCCTTTTGTAAAGGAAACAGATGGATTTGATGATCTCTTCCAAGGCATATAAAAGTTTTTAGATATAACTAGGTTTTCTTCCAGCCAATTGATTCAAGATTATTTGGAAGCATTCCAAGTATATAGAAATAAGAGATTGCAGATATTTCCTCTCAATTTTTTAACTATTGAAGATGTCAACAGACCTACTCCAAGTATCAGCTTGGATAATGAAGCAAAATACATGTCTAAGGATGAATCAGGCCAATCACAGCATCAATCTCACAAGTCAAATAATTCTGAAAATGAATCTGAATCCGGGAAGGATAGCCCAGAAAAGATAATTGATCAAGTAATCCAAGAGATAGAGATGCAGGAGCATAAAGAAAGTAATGGAACAGAGTTAACTTCTCAAGAAGTTCAACACAATCATGACACACTAGATCAGTCTGAAAAGTCACAAAGAAAGAATTTTAGTAGTGAATGGTAGGAATTTTCTTAAGCAATAAAAACTCCTAAAGCTAATCCCAACACTGATAAAGTATCCAATTTTCAAACACCTGAACATTCCAAGAATATAGTGGAAATTGTTAATCCACTAGAACAAGTTCTAGAAACTCATGATCGAGAGATCATATCATCCTACCCTACAAAACAAATAGTTTTACAATTTGAAGAAATCCCTTCACTGGACATTTTCTATAGTCCTAGATATAAGGTTGTAGTTAAGAGGAAAAAAATAATAAGAACTGATGAAACAGTATCAAATCTCACAGATGAATTAGTTGATGTATTATGGAAATATTCCTTGGATGACCCTACAGAACATCTAACTAAATTATCACAGTATTCAGGGGCATATGCTACTTCCATCGTTGATAAATCTACTGAAGTTAGAGTGTTCTTGAGGCAAAATGAAGTAAGGGTACAAGAACTAGAGAAGTTATTAAACGAAGTGAAGAAAAATCCAACTCTAGTGAGTAAATGAAAGCTAAGATGAACCAATTTCAAAAGGATTTTGAAAGCCTCAAATTGCAGCATCAAACAGAATTCAATGAGAAACAAGCACAACTAGAAACAACAATGACTGGAATACAGAGCCAACCACAACTAGAGAAGTTTGTTAAAGAAGAACTGGATGTAAATTCTATGTTAAATAAATAACATTAAGTATTGTGTCATCAAGCTTCTATGATTGAATTTTATTGTGACTCGAATAAAATACTAATCCAACAGACAGCTATCCAGAAACTTGAATGTGAAAGACTTGAAAATAAAATCAATGAACACATTCAATGGAAAGTATTAGTCTAGGGAAAATAAGCTAATCTACCTCAGGTAGATAAGTTTCATAAGGAGATCCTATTTAGATATTTGGAAGCACAAATCACACAGGCAGAGAAAGCAACAACGATAACATTTAATTTATCAAATGAAATTATTGAATATGTATGTGAAAAACTGGTAAAAGTAGAACTTCTCAAAGAGAATACGTCTGAAGTGTTCTCAAAATAAAAACAAATAGAAACATAGTGGAAGAAAAAAGCAGACACACGGGATGAAGTAATTAAAAAGGTAAATAAGTTTGATCAAGAAAATTATTAGAGTTTTCTGATCAAACCTTATCATCAGTATCAAATTCTGCAATCCTTAACAGATTTAACAAAAATATCACAGTCCGTAATTTCAAATGCAGTATTCAAGGGGCAGGACAGATCAAGTATTTCGCAGCCATCTCATCTGAAGCCTGTGATAGATATTTTTAAACTTTGTGACCAACTCTAGAAGAAATATCGGAATTCATAAATCAAAATTGTTATTTTATTTTCCTAGATTGTAGTTTAAGTTAGTCCTACGAGGATGGTTGTTTGAAACCTCCTCTATATTTTTGTAATAATTTATTATTAGAACATAGTTAGTTTAGTATTTAAAACCCTCTCATGCATTTAGAGAAGGGTGTAGAAATTTGTCAAAAACATTTGCAAAGAATGCACTATTGTAAGTTTGCGAATGCTTTGATGAATTAATGGAACACATCTACTATCTTCTGACAATTAAAGTTGTTTAACTGATGTTGCATTAATGTACTCTTTAAATTTCTTGAAAGTGAGAAGGAGTAGCTCAATTATCGTTAGTTTACATGAGTAGAACTTCATACATATGGTACTTTTATTCACTTGTATTAAGTATTTCTTTATAAATAATTAGTAATCTTTTTATTTTATTATATATTTTAAACTTTATTATAGATGGATGTTACATGCACTTCTGTTCTAATATTTTTCTGTATTTTCTTATTGAATGTATAATCACACATATGAATGCAATATATTTTTCACAATTCTTCTAGTCAAACTATTTTGTTAGAAGAATCATTTTACATAATTTTCATCTCTTTAAACTGTTAAGTGATATATATTATGAACAGTTGAAGGATATCTTTTCAGATTGCATAAAGGAAGAAACATCACAGGTATATTGTAGAATAAATAGTTTAGATATATGCATACAAGAGATTAAAGTCATTTCCATTTTCATGCCATATAATCACACACTCTCAAACTCATCCTTATTGGGAAACTGTTCCCATTATCCCCAGTCAAAGCCACTACACCAAACAGAAAAGGAGTTGCTTTAAGGTCCAGACCGGGTGGTTTCCCCCCATGTTTCAGTAGCATAATTCTGAGGCCTCAACATTCTGGCGCTAGAAGGAGGGCATGAACCCCTGTGAATGGAAAAAATATCTGATCAATCTAAAGGTCAATCAAAGAGTCTCTCTCCCTCTAGATCCCCATCAACTTCCAGAAAATTATCTAGATCCTCATCTTTAAAATCTGAAGTTGATCATCCTTCTCCTAAGTCTCATAGTGATATGCAACCCATACTATCTGCTAATTCCCATCAAGCTTCCCCAGAAGTTCAGTATTTGATAGAAAATTTAGAGAGAGTATCTATTTATGCTAAAAAGAAGCATGAATCTTATCAGATATCAGATATTAGTATTTTTTCTTCTTTACAACCTTGAAGAATACTAACTCGATCAGAATGTCAAAAAACAAGAATTCGCCCTTTTCAATTTCCCATTGATAGTACTCAAAAGAGACTAAAGAGGACCCAATCAGACTTAATCTCTAGCGAGATCTTATCCCATTCACTTCCATTACCTCTTCTCATTTCCACAACTTCCATTCCCACAATCATTGTTGCCTTGACTATTTTTAGTACTCAAACTACTATCCCTTCAACTAGTCTTAGCACTCAACCTACCTCTTCTTCAACTTAAAATCCACCCAACCAACCTATCCAAAATCTAATTGCGGGCCAATTGCCTCCACCGAATGTAACCCATGGAGAAATCCAGGGGTTGTAAAAATTTTGGCTCCTCTTCATGCTCTTCCAAAAAATCCTGAAATATCGCTACTTAAATTTAATCTTGATGATGGTATTCTAATAGAAAAACACATTCAAAATTTTATGTTAGTTGTCAGTTTAAATGAAATAGTTGAAGAAGTTTTCATTGTAAGATTATTTCCATATGCTTTAAAAGGATCTGCAAGATCCTATATTTTTCACTACCTGCCCGCTCTATAACTAGCTGGAATATGTTCGAAGAATAATTTCTAGCTAAGTTTGGGGATGACAGGACCACTGCTATGCTCATCAATGATTTGTCAAATCTAAAAGCCAAAATAGGTGAGACGATAAAGGATTTCAATTCAAGGTTTAATAAATTACTCAATAAAATTCCTACCACAGCAGTTCCTGGTGTAGAAGTTCAAATTGAGTGGTATATTTCATCTCTTCCATATAATATAGGTAATTTTGTTGATAGAGAAAAACTGGAAACACTTGCAGAAAATATGAAAGAATCTTTATCTGTAGAGAAATGTATAACCTCTCTTGAGAAAAATAATTCTCAAGAAGATTGAAAATAAAGAAAAGTTTCTTTCAAAGATGATTCTAAAAATAACGCACCAAAATATTCTTTCGATGTAGGTCTTCAAAAGGTTTTGAAAACCATGAAAAATGAGATGGAAGATATCAAGAAACAAGTCGTTGAAAATGCTACCTCAAGAAAGACTTTCATAAACTTTAAGAAAGTTCAATCCTCTAATACTCAACCTCCAAATATCATATCTAATGTTGAATCTAGTCAAGAAGAAGATAAAGAGAAAACAGAGGAAGAGGAAGATGATGAATAAGAAGAAGTTGAACTAAATGGAATGTGGAATTTCATCCTACCAAATGAAGAACAACTTGAAGCTTTACTTGTGAGCACAAGGAGTAAGAATACTACTGAAGAAACACAGCCAAATCAACAGCAAAAGATTTCAACTCCTGCTAAAGACAAATCGATAAGCAAAAATTATAATTCAAAGACTACACAAACAAGTCATGTTACTTCATATACTCCACCTACATCTAAGAAAATGGTAGTCTCAAACACCATTGAGTATAATGTAGTTGAAGATTTGAAGAAAACTAGGGCTAACATTTCAATCCATGAGCTTACTAAATTGAAGCAGCAACAGAAAATCTTACTCGGACACTTTAATGCGGTTCCTGCTTCAAACTTACCTGCTCCAGTAATAGTACAAGATACTAATGAAATTGGTAAGCCACATTCTCATTCATTGAAAATTGATGGTACAGACTTGATTATGATAGGTAATCGATCCATCTCTCATAATACTCCTTTCCGCTTAACCTATGATATCTACAAAAAAAACGTCCATAATAGTTTAATAGACTCAAGAGCTTCCTCAAACATAATGCATAAACTGGTTCATGCTAAATTGAACATAATTCCGCAGAATTAACCTATTAATTTAGTACAACTTGATAGAACCAGAGTAGAGGTTGTAGGAGAAATAAATTCGGTTTCTATCAGATTGTCATCAAACCACAAAGTTACTCAAATAATTGATATATTAGTGGCTAATATTCCTGAATTTTACGGCTTATTTTTAAGCTGAGATTGGTCTAAAAAACTACATGGTTATTTCGCAACAGACTGGTCACATATGTGGTTACCATAGAATGGAAAACCAAATCAAATTTTGGTAGACCATGAAAATTTTATGAAGCATAGAGTTACTGATCTTGAAGGAGTAAATGAGCCAATAGTGTTCAATAACAACATTATTGGAAACTATTTAGTAGGGTCATTTTTGGGAAATCTCAATGCTCAACTATCACCTTTTTTTGATAATGCAGTTGTTTCTCAGATTGAGTATTTTTCCCAGCCAGATAATTCCAAATATATAAATTTTGCAGATAGAAAAGTAGTTAATTCTTTGTTTTGGATCCTTTATTTCAACAGTTCTAAATCTGAATATGGTGCAGGTATGGGTTGTATTTTAATAAACCTAGAAGGAGAGAAAACCATGCTAGCCTGCAGATTAGAATTTGATTGTACAAACAATGTAGCTGAATACGAAGCATTAGTTCAAGGCTTGTTAAAATCCGTTGATCTTAATATCAAATATTTGAAAGTTCTAGGAGATTCATAAATTATAGTTAGATAGATAAGAGAAACTATTTACTGTAATTCTGGACATTTAAATCATTACCAATCATTAGTCCAATAATTAACTACTCATTTCTTAGCCTTCAATATTTCTTCTATACCTAGAATTCAAAATGCTAGTGTAGATCTATTGGCTAATGTAGCCTCGAAGTTAATCCCATCTTAAGAAATTAGTCTTGATATATTTTCTATTGAATTGATTTTTAGACCATATATTCTTGATAATATTACCAATTGGAGAGTATTCAATAATGACTCAGATATCATAGATTTTTTAACGTCTGAAGGACCTTATAATAGTCAAATTTTGGATGAAAATGAAAATGACATTCAAATTAAGAAATAACAAGATGAAAATCCCATTCCTAATTTTTTTGTCAAGTTAGAATACCTATATGATCTAAAAGATAGGTTTAAAAGAGTGACTAACTAAAAAACACAAAGCTCTACTTTAAGATTTGAGTTAGTAAATATAGGAACTGATGAAAAACTGCAAAATGTAAATCTAGGTCATGGTCTATATTCTGAAGAAAGATTATCATTCATTAGATTGTTTATAATATAGAAAAGTGACTTTGCTTGGGATTATATTGATCTTAAAACATATGATACTTCTGTGATTCAACGTACGATTCCTATGATCTCAGAAGAAAAGCTTATAAAACAAAAATTGAGGAAGATTCATCCAAATCTAGAAAATCAAATTAAAACATAATTGAACAAACTCCTCAAGGAAAAAATCATCTTTCTAGTTAGGCATTCTAAATGGGTGTCAAATTTGGTATCTGTCGAGAAGAATAACGGTGATATTAGAATTTTCATTGATTTTAAAAATTTAAACAAAGATTTTCATAAGGACAAATTTCCATTACTAACCATGGAACAAGTACTGCAAATAGTAGCTGGTTCTGAACTCATGTTTTTTCTAGATGGATTTTTGGGATATAATTGAATTCTCGTACATCCAGATGACATATTGAAAAATACATTCAGAACTAAGTGGGGAACATACGCCTATCAGAAAATGAATTTTGTATTAATTAATCATTAGGGGAATTTTGAAGTCTAAAATGGGCCTCCGAAGGAAATTATAGAATAATAGTGGAAATAGTAAAATAATATTTAATGACATCATCAAATTTTAGAGGGAAAAAAGAAAAACTATTTTTTTTCAACTCATATTTTCAACTTATCTCCCAAATTTTTTACTCAAATGTCGAGCGGGAGTACTTGTTGGATGCAAAATTTAATTCCTCATCCAAGGAGTACTCATGTTCAATACTTTTGATGGACCCTGCTACACGAAAAATGAGAAATACATGAAAAACGTGATTGCAATCATGATTTTTCATGTATTTCACATTTAACGCATAGCAGTGTCCATTGAAAGCATGCAACATGGGTACTCCTTGGATGAGGAATTAAATTTTTCATCCAACGAGTACTCCCACTTGAAATTTGAGTAAAAACTTTGGGAAATAAGTTGAAAATATGATTTGAAAAGGTAGTTTTATTATTTTATTATTTTATAATATTTTTATCCTTTTACTTAAAAAAGGGTGAATCATCCCCCATGGTTAACATCATCATCTTGAATCCTATTGTTTCTTATAAAACTTATTTTGGTTGTGCATTTTTCTTATGAGGCCCTTTTAGACACGAAAACTCCCCTAATGAAAGCATTTTAGACCTTTTCTCCTAAATACTCACACTAAAATTATAGTTCCATTATCTACAGTGAGACAAATTTTGATGCAAATAGAATTAGGAGAAAAGAGTGCTAACTGGGTGTTGAGGCCTCAGAATTCCGTTGCAAAAACATGGGGAAAACAACCTTTTCAGTTTGGTATAGTGGCTCCGACTCGGGATAATGGGACCAGTTTCCCAATAAGGATGATTTTGAGGGTGTTGTGAATATATCATGCAAGTGGATACTGATTTTAATCTATATGCATCTATCTAAATTATTAATCTTATATATACCCGGGGTGTTTTTCCTTTATGCGATCTAAAATGATATATTTCAACTATTAGTAATATAGATCATTTAATAGTCGAAAGAGATGAAAATTATGTAAAATGATTCTCCTAACAAAGTAGTTTGCATAGAAGAATTGTGAATGAAATATCACATTTATCAGTGTGATTACAGATTCAATAAGAAACCATAGCTAAATATTAGAACATAAGTGCATTTAATATTCATATATGATAACATTTCAAATATATAATGAAATAAAATATAACTATCAATCTATGAAGTAAGACTTAATACAAGTGAATATAAGTACCATATGTATGAAGTTCTACTCATGTAAACTGACAGAAATGAATCTGCTTCTTCTCACTTTCAAGCAATTTAAAGAGTACAGTAGTGCAACATCAGTTAAACAACTTTAATTGTTAAAAGATAACAAAATGTGTTCCATTAATTCATCAAAGCACTCACAAAATTACAATAGTGCATTCTTTGCAAATGTTTTTGACAAATTTTTGGACTCTTCTCTAAATGCATGAGAAGGGTTTACATACTAAACTAAATAGAAACAAAAATAGATTATTACAAAATATAGAGGAGGTTTCAAACAACCTTCCTCAAAAAGCTAACTTAAACTACAATTTAGGAAATTAAACTAACAATTCTGATTTTGTGAGTACTACCCTTCTTTATGAATGTGGTCACGAAGTTGAAAAATATCTGACATTGCTTTGAGCTGAGCCGGAGGAGACATCCTTGATTGAATCTGTCCCTTGAAAATAGCATTCGAGATTGTTGACTGGGATCTTTTTTCTAAATTTGTAAGAGACTGCAGATTTTGATGCTGATGATAAGGTTTGATCAGAAAATTTCAATATTTCTCTGATCAAACTTATTTACCTTTTTAATCATTACCTCCTGTGTATTTGCTCTCTGCTTCCATTGTGTTTCTACCTGTCTTTTTTCTGAAAACACATCAAACATGTTTTCCTTAAGAATTTATGCTTTATATAGTTGCTAACACATAGATTCAATAATCTCACTTGAAATCTTGGATGTCTTTGTAGTTGCTTTCTCTGCCTGTTTGATCCGCATTTCCAATTCTGTGAATATAATTTCTTTATGAAGCTTATCTACTTGAGGTAGATTAGCTTGCTTTCGTGAATCTGAAACTTTCCATTGAATGTGCTCTTTAATTTTCTTCTCAGGTCTTTCACATTTGAGTTTCTGAATTTCTATCTGTTGGATCATTATTTTACTTGAATCACAATAAGAATCAATCATAGAAGCTTGATGACAAAACACTTCATTTTCTTTCTTTAAATTAGTGTTTAAATCAAGTGCTTCTTTGATAAATTGGTCTAATTGTGGTTGATTCTGTAACTTAGTCATTGTTATTTCCAGCTATGCTTGTTTTTCATTAATCTCTGTCCAATGCTGCAATTTGAGGCTTTCAACATCTTTATGAAATTGGGTTGTGTTGGCTTTGACTTGCTCACTGGAATTGGATTTATCTTCATTCAACAACCTCTCAAGTTCTTGTACTATGGCTTCCTTTTGTTTAAATAACACTCTAACCTCAGCAGCTTTATCGACAGTGGCAGTAGCATATGCCCTTACATGCTGTGATAATTTGGTTAGGTGTTCAGTTGGGTCATCTGAGGAATCTTTCCATAGTACGTCAATCGATTCATCTGTAGCCTTTGGAGTTGTTTCATCAATTCTCCTTCTTTTATTTCTTTTAACTACAACCTTGTAACTAGGAATGTAGAAAATATTTAATGAAGGAATATCTTCAATCTGTAGAACTATCTGATCTGTGGGGTAGGCCGATATGATTTCTTTATCATGCATTGCTGGAACTCTTTGTAGTGGATTAATAGTCTCCACTATATTTTGTGAATGCTCAGGTGTCTGCAAACTTTTTTCTTGATCAGTATTGGGATTTTGTTTAGAAGTTTTTATTTCTTCAAAAAATTCCTCCCATTTATTTATTGCTTCCTCTAGCATCTCTATCTCTTGAACGACTTAGTTAATTGTCTTTTCTGAGTTTTCCTTTTTAGATTTAGATTCATCTTCAGAGTGATCCGAATTATCAGATTTTCGTTACGACTAACCTAACTCATCTTTAGACATTTCTTTTATTTCATCATCCAGACTAACACTTGTAGTTTGCTTATTTTCATCTTCAATAGTTAAAAAATTTAGAGGGACGTTTTCTAGTCTCTTGTTTTTGTATGCTTGAAAATATTCAGCGTCCTTTTGACTTAGTTGACTAGATACATACTTGATAATATCTGAAAAATTTTCCATGCCTTGGAAAAGATCATCAAATTCATCTTCCTCCCTTACAAAAGGTTTCATCTTAAGCTCTGTGATGTAATTTTTAATCACCTCATTTAGGTCATATAATATTCTCGTCATAAATGCCAATTTCAATAAATGAATTTTAGAAACCTCCTTGTATGTATGGCGATATTAGACAAATAAAAGGTGCCACATTGTAGATGGGAATTAGGCCAAATAACCTTTTTAGCATCATTCATCTGTTTCGTAACACCATTGACAAGCTGATAGGCTATTTATTTTGCAAGTAACTTATCGGGAACATAATAGGGTAAAACATGGGGAGAAGCATAACTCACGAATACTATAATATGTAAAATTCTCTTCAAAAAACCATCTAGCTACTGGGATAATGTATGCATTGGCTTCTTCAAAAACCCTGGGAGCCCTTTTGTTAAAAATCATCTGGTGTATAGGAAATATGACTCCATAACAAACTTTATAGAAGTGTAAGTGGAAATATGAATCCCAGAGTTCTCTGTGGTAATATGAATTGGGGTAGGGTCCTTGGTGGTCCATTTCCATCCCGTGGTGGGAAAAATGGAAGTAAAACAGATAACATCCATGACATAGGAATACATATAAAAGTGAGGCATTTATCTGAGTGAAATACTTCTCTTATTCCTATATTCAGTTATATGCTTGGCTAGGTTATTGGATAAAATGTTTGCCCAATTCAGAATAGATGAATTAACGATTGCGTCAATTAGAGGAACCCAGTCTCTTGAAAATCTAGTGCTATCTAGTTTAGAAAATAATCTACATAACATACCAGCAGCATAATAGTAAGGATTAGGAATTTTGGAAATTGGGTATGTACCAAACTTATCTTGTTTCAATTTCCCCTGGTTATCCTTCCATTCTTGGATGAATTTGATAAGGTCTGGATGTTCTCCTCTAAAATTTTTCAAATTGTCTTTGTCATATTTCTGCTGCGGGGGTGGTAGATGGTACATTGTTGTTAAAACTTCGGCCCTAAAAGAACCCATAGTTTCTCCCTTATAATTCTTGAACATTTTATCCTCAATGTTTAAGTGGTCAATTTCCCACTTAACCATGTTTTTATAAGGAATAATCTCTGGTCTTGCAGCTATCCTATGAATGTATGAGCATGCAACGTCAAAAAGAGTTGTGTCGGAGGTAGAAGAAGTGTCTGTCAAAGAAAAAAAATTTATCACCCCTGGTCGTTCACTTTCAAAAATTTTACACATCGCCTCCCATGTCGAACTGCCGCAATATTTATTGCATATAGTATCTAAAAATAATGGATACATATCTATGTCTTCAATGGACAATGTCTGAGAAATTTATTTTCCCTTTTGCTCATTTTTCTCTTCTTTAATCTGTTAATTGGTTTCCTGAAAGAAAAGCACATTTTTACAAGCATGGTGTATCAAAGAGATAAATCAATCATTTATTTAAAACATACACGAGAATATATCAATCTCATTAAAACATAACATCAGTCACCATTCATAATATTTGAATTAATATTTCACATATCTCCACACATAAGATCTATCAATCGCTTTAAAGTCGTTAAGATCTTAAATTTCATTTTGACATGACACAAGGTGTTTTAAACGCTTGATTTGTTAAATGGCGCTGGTGTGCATATCGCAAATTATAACTTATAACCTTTTTTAATACTTACCCTTAAAGGATGTGAAATGTGATCTGCGCAAATCACAGATCACAACTTTTATAGGATAACAGTTAAGCACATATTATAAGTTGAGTGAAATGCAAATTATGATTTGTTATAAAACTGAAGTGGTCACGATAGCTAAAGGTTTTATATTTATTAGTTTATTTGCTCATCGGGTCTGCGGGGTTGCAACTTATATCATTTTGCTTTTAATTTTTTTTATTGATTAGGTGAAGTGTGGTGCGATAAAGTAAATATAATAATGATTGAAGTTTTTTTCCAAATTTTTAAATCATATCTTCTAAGAAGCTTGAGAGAATATCACAATTTGCATATTTTAAGTTTTGTTTCTCTTTTGGAATTCATAAGATATGTGATTTGCGATGTGCTAAAAAGAATAAAGCGGGAAAAAAACATATATCTATTTTTCTAAGTTTTTTTGTTTTTGTTTTAGGAAATATAAAATGATTTCCTATTTATTTCTAAAGGGTCCCTATTTATAAAAATAAATGGGGGGTTGTTGTATAGCACAACAATGGGCGATTCACTTGGGTGAACCATATATCTCTGATAAATGTTTTTGGCATTTCTAAGCTTTTTGAAAATAAAATAGTTATAGGAATGAAATTTCAAAATAAATAATATCTTACTAAGCAATGAAAATTTCTCTTATTAGCTATTCACAAGAATTCCTCTATTAAATATGTAAGTGTGAAAATCTATATCAGTCCTTACTCATTTTAAAAAGATAAAGTAGGTGGCCTTTATAGATTATCTTTATAAAAATTTACTCTTTTATCAAAAATAGAGCCTCTGTTCCAATAGGCAATTTAAGCTTTTGGCAGGGTTACCTTTTACCCAGCAATGATTCATTGTCCCATCCAGTATTTCTCATAATTTTCAGAAGTAAATTCTGATATTTGAGAATTTTATTTTTATATATTAATTTTCTTAATTAAAATCCATTGTCTTGGCTTGGTAACCAAATGATGACAATGCCACTCACTAGTAGTAATTAATCTTGTCAAGCTGGCTCTTGATGAGACCACTTGCCTTTTTTATATAATATCAAGTCATTACCCTATTTTGGTAGACAGTATTGGTAATGTCAGCTTAACTATTTCCTTATGAACATGGTAAACAAGCTCTTGATGAGAGTTATTATCTTTTAAGTTTTTATTCTAAGCATATATTTTGTATTTTCTTTTGAATTCCTTTTGAAAATTTATAATATTTTCCAGATGGGGTGAACCATTGGTATTTTTAAGATTCTAGATGATAATGTCAAGTTTCATATTGTTTTTTTGTAAAAATGTCTTTACTATGTTAAAGTTTATTTTCTTTACTGATAAATAGAATATTTAGGCTATATAAAGATGAGAGTTCATCAAGGAATAACTAATTTTAGTGAAATTCCATTTTTCAGAAAGATAAAATCAATTTGTCTTTTTAAATCTTTCGATTTTCCTTCCTTAAACATTTTTAATTTTTTTTATAAGCGAAAATAAAAATCAAAAGAAAATCATCTGAGATTAAATTTGAAAAGGAAAATACTAATACTAAACAAATTTTTATTTTTAAAAGAGAAAAGCTAAAGACACTAATATACAAGAATAGAAGGGGTTACCTCTTATGAGAAATATTTTTTTTAAATTTGCCCATTAACAGGTAAAGAATCCTTTTTTCCTGATAAATCTTGCGATAGAAATGTTGATGGGCCTATTTCTTCAATTATTTGAAATGGACCTAGCCAGAGTTTTTGAAACTTCGTGTGTTTACCTTTTTCCTCATGCGCTTTGTCCCATTTCAATACTAAATCACCAATTTGAAAATTATTTGGAATGATAGAAGTTGAATCAAACCAGGCTTTTATTATTTGTTGATGATGAGCATGAGTTTGTTTGGATTTTTCTCTTTCTTCTTCTAATTTCAGAATTTGACCTTGTCTAAATTGTAAAGAAGAAGTAGGAGTTTCATCAATGAATTGAACTAAGGAAAGAGATGGAATAACTGCATTGTTTGGAAGTACAACTTCTTTTTTGTATAAAATATTGAATGGAGAAGTACCAATAGAAGTTTTTTTAGTTATTCGATCTACCCAAAGAGAAAAAATTAATTTCTCATGACAATTTCTTTGATTCTGATCAACAATTGTTTTGATTATTCTAATCAGATTTTTGTTTGTATATTATGCTAAAACATTTCCTTATGGATAATAATTAGCAGAATATTTTAGTTTAAAACCTCTTTTAATTGAAAAATATATCATATTAGTTCTAGAAAAATAATATGCATATCAAACATCAAAGCTGTAGGTAATCCAAACTTGGTTATGATATTTTGGTCAATGAAATCAATGATATTTTTTGAATTAGCTACTTTTAATGGAATTGCTTCCACCCATTTGGTAAAGTAATATGTAGCTGTGAGAATATATCTATGATTTTTGGAAGAGTTAGGAAAAATCTCACCAATTATATCTAATCCACATTGCTCAAATGGTTGTTCAATATTGACCGACTGTAATGGGAATGTTGGCTTTCTTTGTTTTCCAGATGTACTTTGGCATACTTTACATCTTCTTGAATATTCATGAGAATCTTTGAAAAGTGTAGGCCAATAGTAACCTGCATGTAGGATCTTATGTGTTGTTGTATTTCCTGCAAAATGTCCTCCATCTGGTCCATCATGGAGTTCCTGCAAGACCTTCTCTACTTCAGATTTTTCTAAGCATCTTAGAGGTACAAAATCGAAATTTCTTCTAAATAACACATAATTGAATAACTCATATTGTTTAGATTTCAATATAAGAGTTCGTTTTGTCTTATAAATAATATGATTTGGAGCATATCCATTTTTTAGATAAAAAATAAAATCAACATATTGTGAATATGAATCATTGAGGCTTACCTCTGATATTTTCACATTAACTAAATCTTCTTATGCTGGTAAATGTGATGCTCCTGTAAGCATTCTGAAAAAACCTTGACCTCTAATGATTTTAGAGGGTTTAATTTCTACATTGTACTCTTGTAATGCAGTTACCCAATTAGCTCTTTTTTCTTCTAATTATTTCTGCATAAAAAGTTGTCTTACTGTAGAAAATGGAACTATGATTTTCATATGAGACTTTAGGAGAAAATGTCTAAAAATTTTTATGGCTTTAAAAACAACAAATGCTTGTTTTTCAATAGATGTGTAATTAAATTCTATGCCTTGTAAATTTTAACTAAATAATGATATTGGTGCTTCTATTTTTTGGTCATTCAACTGTGTTAAAACAACGGCGTATGATGTATCCGATGAAAAAGTGTATAATGTAAATGGATTAAGAAAATTGGTGGTGGCCAGGAATGGAGCATTAATAATTGACTTTTTAATCAATTCAAATGATTCTCTTTCATTATGTCCCCATTTGAAGACATAATTTTTCTTAATCATGTTTTGCAATGGTAAGACTATTTGAGAAAAATCAGGGACAAATCTCTTAACAAAGTTAATTTGCCCAAGGAAAGATTGCATGGTTTTCTTGTTATGAGGGAAAGGAATTCGCTTAATTTCATCAACTCTTTCAGGATCAATATAGATACCATTTTTTGACACAATGAATCCTAAAATGTTTCCTTCATCTAAAGAAAAAAATGATTTCTTTGGATTTAATGTAATGCCATACCTTTTTCATCGTTCAAAGACTTGATTTAGGTCATTCACATGATGATTTTCCTGTTTAGAGAAAATAGTAATGTCATCTAAATAGATAGCTACCATTTTGTTTATAAGTCCTCTAAAATTTATGTCCATGGCTCTTTGGAAAGTGGCACCTGCATTAATTAATCCAAAAGACATTTTTTGATAAGCATAAGTTTCCCACTTAGTTCTGAACGTAGTTTTCAATATATCATCTGGATGAACGAGGATTTGATTGTAACCTAAAAATCCATCTAGAAAAGACATGAGATCAGAACCAAGTACTTTCTGCAATACTTGTTCCATGGTTGGTAGTGGAAAATTGTCCTTCTGGCAAGCTTTATTCAAATTTCTAAAATCAATGAAAATTCTAATATCAACATTCTTCTTCCTGATAGGTACCATATTTGATACCCATTTTGAATGTCTGACTGGAAAGATAATTTTTTCCTTGAGAATTTTATTCAATTCAGTTTTAATTTGATTTTCCAAATTTGGATGAATCTTTATCAATTTCTGTTGTATGGGTTTTTCCTCTGAGATCATAGGAATTGTGTGTTGAATTACGAAAGTATCATATGTTTAAGATATGTTGAAGGTGGCTTACCCATTTCATTAGTATCTTAAACTATGATTGGAGCAAGTAAGCTTGAAGCAGGAACAACTTTCAATTCTCTAAGTAAGATTTGTTGTTGTTGCTTCAATTTGGTAAGCTCATGAATTGAAATATTTTCCCTAGTATTTTTCATGTCTTCAACTATATTATACCCAATGGTATTTGAGATAACCATTGTTTTAGATATAGGTGGAGAGTCTAATGTAACAGGAATTATTTTTGTAGCCTTTGAATAAGAATTTTTATTTGCTGATTTGTCTTTAGCAGGAGTGGAATTTTTTAGCTGTTGACTAGGCTGTGTTGCTTTAGTAGTTTTTTTTCTACGTGTCCTAACAGGAAAATCTTCAAGTTGTTCTTCATTTGATAGGATAAAATCCCACATTCCATTAAGTTCAAATTCTTCTTATTCATCATCTTCCTCTTCCTCTTTTTGTTATTCTTCCTCTTCTTGATTTGATTCAACATTAGATATAATATTTGGAGGTTGAGAATTAGAGGTTTGTTTCTTCTTGAAATTTCTAAAACTCTTTTTTGAATTTTAATTTTCGGCGACTTGTTTCTTTATATATGCCATTTCATTGGTCATGGTTTTCAAAACATTTTGAATACCTTCTACATCAAAATGATCTTTTGGAATCTTCTTCTTAGATTCATCTTTTTCTTTGATTTTCAATCTTCCTGAGAATTCTTTTTCTCAAGAGCAGTTATGCATTTCTCTATAGATAGAGATTCTTTCATATTCTCACCAAGTGTTTCTAATTTTTATCTATCAATGAAAATAGCTATATTAGATGGAGGGGATGAAATATACCACTCAATTTGAACTTTTGCACCAGGAACTGCTGTAACAGGAATTTTATTGAGTATTTGATTAAATCTTGAATTAAAATATTTTATCTTCTCACCTGGTTTAGCTTTAAGATTTAAAATATCATTGATAAGAGTAACAATAGTTCTGTCATCTCCAAATTTAGCTAGAAATTGTTCTTCAAACATATTCCAATTAGTTATGGAATGAGAAGGTAATGAAAAATACCAGGATCCTGGAGATCCTTTTAAAGTATATGGAAATAATCGTACAACGCAATATTATTCAACTACTACATTCAAGTTGACAGTTAACATAAAATTATGAATATGTTCTTCTATAGGAATACCATCATCGGGATTAAATTTTGGTAGCCATATTTCAGGATTTTTAGGCAGAGCATGAAGAGGAGCAGGCATGTTTACAACCCCTGGATTATGCCATGGGTTTAGATTCGATGGAGGGACTTGACCTACCATTAGATTTTGGATGGGTTGATTTTGAATTGATGATGAGGTAGGTCGAGTACTAGGACCAGTATTTTGAGTATTGGAACTAGTGAAAGTGATACTGACTGTTGGAATGAAATTTGTGGAAGTGAGTGGAGGTAATGGGGGTGAATGAGATAAGATCTTGCTAGTGATTGATTCTGATTGAGTCCTCTTCAACTTCTTCTGAGTACTACTAATACGAAATTCAAAAGGGAGAATCCATGTTTTTTGACTTTTTGATCAAGTTAATATCCTTCAAGGTTGTAAATAAGATGAAATACTAAGATCCGATATTTGAGAAGATTCAGGCTTTTCAATAGAAATAGATACTTTGTCCAACTTTTCTATGAAAGACTAAACTTCTGGGTAATGTTGATGAAACTCAAGAAATAGTATATTTTGAGTATCTCTACGAGACTTAGGGGAAAGATGATCAACTTTAGATTTTATAGATGAGGATCTAGATAATTTTCTAGAAGTTGAGGGGGATCTAGAGGGAGAGAGAGTTTTTGACTGACCTTTAGATTGATCAAATATTTGTGCCATTCACTTGGCCCTCCTTCTAGCACCAATATGTTGAGGCCTTAGAATTCCGTTGCCAAAACATGGGGAAAACCACTCGGTCTAGACCTTAAAGCAGCTCCTTTTCCATTTGGTATAGTGGCTTCGACTAGGGATAATGGGACGAATTTCCCAATAAGGATGATTTTGAGGGTGTTGTGAATATAGCATGCAAGTGGATAATGATTTTAATCTATATGCATCTATCTAAATTATTAATCTAATATATACCCAGGGTGTTTTTCCTTTATGCGATCTAAAATGATATCTTTCAACTTTTAGTAATATAGATCATTTAATAGTCGAAAGAGATGAAAATGATGTAAAATGATTCTCCTAAAAAAGTAGTTTTCATAGAATAATTGTGAAATAAATATCGCATTTATTAGTGTGATTACATATTCAATAAGAAACCATAGCTAAATATTAAAACAAAAGTGCATGTAATATTTGTATATGATAACATTTTAAACAGAGAAAATTTTAAGGATAGAAACTTAACTTAAAGTTTAGAAACCTTGGTGAATCTTACTAGTCCCTAACATGCAAACTATAAAATGTTTAGAGATATGTTTGTAAAAAATTTAAAATTTCTAATGATTTTATATATTCTTTATAAAAGTTTGGTGAATTTTAAGGGAAAATATTTTTATAATATAAAATTTGGGCGAATAATTTTTAGGAAAAATGGAAATTGGCAAAAACAAATTCGGAAAAAAAATAGAAAATTAGCCCACCTACAAATATTAGCCCCTAAAATTTTCCCTGGTTTCAAATATATAATGCAATAAAAGATAATTGTCAATCTATGAAGTGAGACTTAATACAAGTGAATAGAAGTACCATATGTACAAATTTTACTCATGTAAACTGACAGCAATGAATTTGCTTCTTCTCACTTTCGAGATATTTAAAGAGTACAGTAGTGAAATATCAATTAAACAACTTTAATTGTTAAAAGATAAGAGAATGTGTTCCATTAATTCATCAAAGAACTCACAAACTTACAATAGCGCATTCTTTGCAAATGTTTTTGACAAATTTTTGGATCCTTCTCTAAATGCATGAGAAGGGTTTAAATAATAAACTAACTATAAACTAAAATAGATTATTACAAAAATATAGAGGAGGTTTAAAACAACCTTCCTCAAAAATATAACTTAACCTACAATTTAGGAAATTAAACTAACAATTTTGATTTTGTGAGTCCTACCCTTATTTCTGAATGTGGTCACGAAGTTGGAAAATATCTAACATTGCTTTGAGCTAAGCTGGCTGAGATATCCTTGATTGGATATGTCCCTTGAAAATAGCATTTGAGATTGCTGAATGGGATCTTTTTTCTAAATCTGTAAGAGACTGCAGAGTTTGATGCTGATGATAAGGTTTGATCAAAAAAATCTAGTAATTTTCCTGATCAAACTTATTTACCTTTTTAATCATTACCTTTTGTGTGTCTGCTCTCTTCTTCCATTGTGTTTCTACCTGTCTTGTTTCTGAAAACACATCACACATGTTTTCCTTAATAATTTCTACTTTAGACAAATGCTCACACATAGGTTCAATAATCTCACTTGAATATTGGATGTCTTTGCCACTGCTTTATCTGCCTATTTGATCTGTGTTTCAGATTCTGTGATTATAATTTTTTAATGAAGCTTATCTACTTGAGGTAGATTAGCTTGTTTTCCTAAATCTGAAACTTTCCATTGAATGTGCTTTTCAATTTTCTTGTCATGTCTTTCACATTCGAGTTTCTGAATTGCTCTCTGCTAGATAATTATTTTACTTGAATAAAAATAAGAATCAATCATATAAGATTGATGAAAAAAGACTTCTTTTTCTTTCTTTAACTTAGTGTTTAAATAAAGTGCTTCTGTGATAAATTAGTCTAATGGTGGTTGACTCTGTAACTAATTCATTATTATTTCCAGCTGTGCTTGTTTTTTATTAATCTCTGTCTGATGCTGCAATTTGAGGCTTTTAATATATTTATGAAATTGGGATGTGTTGGCTTTGACTTGCTCACTAGAATTTAATTTCTCTTAATTCAACAACCTCTCAATTTCTTGTACTCTGGCTTCCTTTTTTTTTAATAACACTGTAACCTTAGTAGCTTTATCGACAGTAGCAGTAGCAACTGCCCCTGCATGCTGGGATAATTTGGTTAGGTGTTTAGTTGGGTCATCTGAGGAATATTTCCATAGTAAATCAATTGATTCATATGTAGGCTTTGGAGTTGTTTCATCAATTCTGGTTCTTTTATTTCTTTTAACTACAACCTTTTAACTAGGACTGTAGAAAATATCTAATGAAGGAATATCTCCAATCTGTAGAACTATCTAATCTGTGGGGCATGCCAGTATGATTTATTTATCATGCATTGTTGTAACTCTTTGTTGTGGATTAACAGTCTCCACTATATTCTTGTTGATATTCAACAAGATGATGAGCTTAGTGAAAATAGTCGCCTTCACTAAGTGGGCCCGTAGGCTATTTTTGGCGCCAATCTATTTTTAGACTATGTCTATTTTTAGACATGATGATCATATTTCAGAAGTTGCAAGATGCTGATGCAGGAGCATTAGCTCCGAAAAACACCTTGTATTTTACCTAAGCTAGGGGGTTTCATGTTTTGAAGAAATATTAAAATTTCATGTAAATATTAATATTATTTTGAGTGATTAATTAATTATTTGTGAGAAATTGTAAATGTGAGAGAAATTAGTTTCTAGATTATTTAGAATTAATGAGGGAGCCTAAGTTGGAATTAATGTTTCAAATTAGGATGAATAATCTATCTTGGAGTGAGAGATTTAGGATTTATTGAGATATTATGATCGAGGCATTTAATTAGATCATTTTTTAAAATTACAATAGGAGGGTCGAGAGGAAAACACATTGAGATTGTGAGAAAAGGTGAGATTGAGTAGGCTGAACAACAAGGTCATCGTGTTCTTCAAAGACTTGTAGGCCGCTAATCGTAAAATATCCGGCTACAAAATAAGTCATTGTTTTGTTTTGGGCCAGAGTATACATTGGTTGAGTGAGAAATTGTATATTTGTTTCCTGAAGTTCATGGCATTGTTGAATTAATGAAGAAATGATCGATGGGTTTGAAATCACATTTATTTGTGTGAAAACTGCCATGCAAATCATTAAGTGTAAAATGGCATTGAAATCTCTGTTTGCAAATTAATAGGGCGCCGTTATAAGTGAAAATTTTAATTGGAAGTCGATTTTAATGTGTGTTTAAGGGTGCAGACTTGAAATGAAACAGTGGCATCAATTGCAACACTTATGAAATTCGATTTCACATCTTTTGTATTGTTATAATGAGTAATAGTAGATATGTTTTGAAGAATGCACAATACCAGATCTAAATCAGGAGTAGACCTTCATATCTGTTATGAATTGTGTGAGCGCTACAAGCAGGATCGATTTCACTTATTAATGATGTGAGTCAGGCTGACAACTGCTGGTTTGAAAAGCATTGAAATAACTTCTACGTGCAGTGAAAGGAAATGAAAGGGCCTATTGTAGCACATTTGAATCAGTTGTTTGTGTGAGACCATTATACAGAACTTGGTTTTTTTTTCCATTTGCTATTAATACAAATCTCTGTTAAGAATTGCTGTGTGATATTGGAGCAGATTTGTCCATTGGGATTCGGTTGGAGGTTACATGTTGTGCGTATTGAAATAGAGGTACCACAACTGAGCTGAATCCAAATTTTTAATTGAATCGATGTCTATAGAATCGATTCACAACAGAGATGAAGGACTTCTGCAAAAAAAGCGTTGAAGACTTGATGGTATAATCGATTAGAATTCGATTTGGTAAGGGGAAAAAATAAACATGGATCGAAATGGTTGAATAGCGTTTAAGATTGAAGAACCATTTTCTGTTGAAGTCACGATAAATTAAAACGCAGGGTTTGAATTACTATTCTGAAGATGAATGTATGATTGCATGGAGCGTCCAAGAAATTAGAAATGCAATTGAAGAATTCATTCCAGAATTCCAAGCGGTGAGAAGGGATTGAAGACGGATTTTTTAAAATCAAATCGCTGGCAGAAGCCTTGTGCGTATCACTGTCCAAAAATTTAAAGGTATGCATTCACGTTAAGTCGGTTTGTAAGTAAATTGAGTTTGCCAGAAAATGGGAAATGCGTGAAGCATTGAATTTCAAAAGGGAATGCAGAGTGTTGAAACTGCGTGTGGAAATCCATCACATTAGAGAAGGTGTAATTCCAAAGGTCGATTCCAAATGGGTGCAATAAAACTATGGACTTAGAAAAATCGAATATGGAGGAGTATTGTATGCATTCGCCATTGCAGAGTTGCAGAAATTGTATGAGGTTGAACACATTAACTGGCGTTGTTTAATTTGAACGCTGTTTGACAGAAATCGAAGGCGCAGATCATGAAGGAACAGTTAACTTCGACTTAAGTGTAGGTAGAGTCAATGGGTAAATTGCAGAGGCGTTGTTGAGGTAATAACTTTTGTAGCATATCCAGATTTATTATTGATCCCTTGCGCTGTTGTGATATGTTAGAAAGTGTAGATATAATAAATATTTGCTATGGCATTATTTAGTCAGAGTTTTATATTGGAATCCGAATTTGTCCAGAGTTGAATTCATATGTGTTCAAGTGAAGATTTTAAGCATGGTTACATTGACCTTATTGAATTTTAAGTATAGCCATATGTGAATGGGAATTAAGTGATAATAAATGAATGTGATTGAGGAATTTTAAATCCTATGTTGTGATAAGTTTCCGCATTGCGAGTTGGAAATTGCCAGACTTGGTATTTTAGAAGTGAGATATATGCTTATATGTATAGCATTAGTGAAGATTCTAGGTTTGCAGGTTTAGGCCTGCGTCATTTTTGGTATCAGAGCTTGGCTCTATTGAGATTGAAGAATGTTTGTTTTTTGAATGAAGACATAAGGTTTTGTTGAAAAACTGAAATGTATTTTTGAATATATGATGAATGATTGAAAGGAAAATTAGATTCTAAATCTGATATGAAAACTACACAAGTGAACAGGATTGTAGGGAGGAAAAGATCATGCAAGATCTTAAGAGGTGAGATGATTTCCTGATTTGAATTTTGTGATGGAAATTTTATGGTTGCAGATAAGATGATGGCAGTGAACCTAGCATTCAGCTAAAGGCTGGATAGGGAGGAAAATTGTAGTGTCCTGAAGAAGAAGGTGAGTTGAAGAAATAGCCCAGAGAGAGAGCAGAGGAAAGTGCTCAAAAGGTTCCAGAGGCAGTGAACCAAGTACTTACCAAAAGACTGAGTGACGAGGGCTCGGTGAGGTAAGTGACAGTAGAAGAGATTGTTGTCGTAGAGGCTAGTGAAACTCATGGTGAGTGAGAAACTCATGGAGAAGGTGATCATGGAGGATCAGAGAAGAGGTTCAGAGGAATGCCACAGCGGTAGGATGACTGATGAGGTCAGAGAAAGAGAGATTGCAGTAATGAAAGTACAATTGCAGGTACTAGAGGAATGGCCGCAAGAGCAGGAAAATCAGAATAGAGGTTGGATCTTTCCACTGAAGGGAAAGAGAATGATTTGGCGATTATTGCAGAGGAGGTTGAGGCAAATTGTGATTGCCTTGTTGAAAAAGGAACTTAGAGTTCTTGAACCAGAGATGGAATTTGAAGATTCCACACGCAGATTTGTTCAGAAGGATGTGTTGGAGGAAGCAGTCAAGACTAAAAAGTCTTGTGGTTTTAAAACTGACAAGTTGTGTATGTTTGCAGGTACAGTACAAGGAGATGAGCAAGCTTTATAGTTTGTTCAAGAAGAATTGAATCTGAAGGCTGTTCAGATCAATGATGAGATGGCAAGATCTCAACAGGAGATGAAGACGAAGGAGTCTACTCAGAATGTTGGTGCAGAGAGAGAAAAACCAGCGGATGATTGGTCAAGAGCTGGTGAAGGTATGGAAAATCGTGTGAAGTTTCCAAGTTCTACTCCTAATGAAGTTGTTGAGTTGTACAGGAAACTAGATCTCCAGAGAAGAGAATTGGAGAGACAGAGGACTTATGTGCAGGATAATTTGCTGGGGAAGCAAGGCAGGAAAGTTTTCATGAAGGACAGTCATGAAGCAGATGATGGTAAGAAGGTGAGACTAGCTGACAGTCTCATGGTGAATGCAAATCAGCATACTGATGTGCTGACAGAGGAGTTGGAAAGGAACTCAGAGCAGCATATTGAAGTGTTGCCAGAGAAAGCTGAGGAAAAAGCCAGTGAAGATTTTCTGAGTCCTGAAGAAGACTTGGAGCTGCAGATGACTGAATCGAAAAGTGAGTGTTATGATTTTGATGCTGACCATTTGATTGTGTTTACAGATGATGTAGAAGACCGTCCATCATTTGGGATTGTCTTGGAAGAAGAAAAAATGTTGCAGGTAGAGGATGAGATAGTTATGTCTCATAAGCAGAGGCTTGTTACCGTGGGTGACAAGAAAGAGTTGGCTTGTCTGTATAGCCAAGAGAAGACTGGTGTACGAAATTTTGGAGCTGCTACAGTGATAGATGGTGAAGCTACAGTGTTTGCAAAACTTGATGATGATGGACAATTTCTGAAGATTGTCGAAGGGGAAGATGGAGATTATGTTGGAGTTAATTTGTAGCATGTTGATGAAATGCTGAAATGTTTACTGGAGACATTTGAACCAGAGAAAAAAGTTGCAGATGAAATTGCAAGTGAAGCGCAAAAGAATGTTGCAGAGGGACAGGAAGTTTGGGAGGCCGCAACATTTATGGTAGCAACCTGTGGAGCAACATCCATGGTGACAGCTAGAGCAACATGTTTTATTGAAGATGTTGGAAACAATCAGTAGACAGAGGATATACTGGACAAAGAAATTGAGTTGATAAGGAGGTTAATGATGAAAATGCCTCAGAGAAAGACGACAATAAGAAAGAAAAGGGGTGACAACAAGAGGAAGACAGTAGCAGATCTTGAAGGCAAAGCAAGTGGGGCATTACAGCACAAAATATGGAAACCTGGAGGAAAACAGCAGATAGCAACAGCAGTAAAGCAATTGACAAGCATGGAAAGATTACAAAATAAAATTTGGGATCCAGGAGGAAATAATTATCCTGACTTATGACCAGGTGGTCATGAATTTTCCTACATGGGGAGTCTGATGCAGGAGCATTAGCTCCGAAAAACACCTTTTATTTTACCTAAGCTAGGGGGTTTCATGTTTTGAAGAAATATTAAAATTTCATGTAAATATTAATATTATTTTGAGTGATTAATTAATTATTTGTGAGAAATTGTAAATGTGAAAGAAATTAGTTTCTAGATTATTTAGAATTAATGAGGGAGCCTAAGTTGGAATTAGTTTCTAAATTTTAGGGATGAGAATCTATCTTTTAGGGATGTTGAGAGATTTAGGGATTTGTTGAGATATTAAGGGGATTGAGAATTTAATTAGATCATTTTTTAAAATTGTATAAATAGGAGGGGTTTGAGAGGAAAATACATTGAGATTGTGAGAAAGTGTGAGATTGAGAGTAGGCTTGAACAACAAGGCTGTAAGCCTTCAGCAATTGTAAAGGGCCACAGAATTGAAACATCTGGCCAGCAAAAGTTGTAAGTCATTGTTTTGTTTCAGTTTATATACATTGGTTGAGTGAGAAATTGTATATTTGTTTCCTGAAGTTCATGGCATTGTTGAATTAATGAAGAAATGATCGATGGGCTTGAAATCACATTTAGTTGTGTGAAAACTGCCATGCAAATCATTAAGGGTAAAATGGCATTGAAATCTCTGTTTGCAAATTAATAGGGCGCCGTTCTAAGTGAAAAATTTAAATGGAAGTCGATTTTAATGTGTGTTTAAGGGCGCAGACTTGAAATGAAACAGTGGCAGCAATTGCAACATTTATGAAATTCTATTTCACATCTTTTGTACTATTATACTGAGTAATAGTAGATATGTTTTGAAGAATGCACAATACCAGATCTAAATCAGGAATAGACCTTCATATCTGTTATGAATTGTGTGAGCGCTACAAGCAGGATCAATTTCACTTATTAATGATGTGAGTCAGGCTGACAACTGCTGGTTTGAAAAGCATTGAAATAACTTCTACGTGCAGTGAAAGGAAATGAAAGGGCCTATTGTAGCGCATTTGAATCAGTTGTTTGTGTGAGACCATTATACAGAACTTGATTTTTTTTTTCCATTTGCTATTAATACAAATCTCTATTAAGAATTGCTGTGTGATATTGGAGCAGATTTGTCCATTGGGATTCGGTTGGAGGTTACATGTTGTGCGTATTGAAATAGAGGTACCACAACTGAGCTGAATCCAAATTTTTAATTGAATCGATGTCTATAGAATCGATTCACAACAGAGATGAAGGACTTCTGCAAAAAAAGCGTTGAAGACTTGATGGTATAATCAATTAGAATTCGATTTGGTAAGGGGAAAAAATAAACATGGATCGAAATGGTTGAATAGCGTTTAAGATTGAAGAACCATTTTCTGTTGAAGTCACGATAAATTAAAACGCAGGGTTTGAATTACTATTCTGAAGATGAATGTATGATTGCATGGAGCGTCCAAGAAATTAGAAACGCAATTGAAGAATTCATTCCAGAATTCCAAGTGGTGAGAAGGGATTGAAGACGAATTTTTTAAAATCAAATCGCTGGCAGAAGCCTTGTGCGTATCACTGTCCAAAATTTAAAGGTATGCATTCACGTTAAGTCGGTTTGTAAGTAAATTGAGTTTTCCAGAAAATGGGAAATGCGTGAAGCATTGAATTTCAAAAGGGAATGCAGAGTGTTGAAACTGCGTGTGGAAATCCATCACATTAGAGAAGGTGTAATTCCAAAGGTCGATTCCAAATGGGTGCAATAAAACTATGGACTTAGAAAAATCGAATATGAAGGAGTATTGTATGCATTCGCCATTGCAGAGTTGCAGAAATTGTATGAGGTTGAACACATTAACTGGCGTTGTTTAATTTGAACGTTGTTTGACAGAAATCGAAGGCGCAGATCATGAAGGAATAGTTAACTTCGACTTAAGTGCAGGTAGAGTCGATGGGTGATTTGCAGAGGCGTTGTTGAGGTAATCAATTTTGTAGCATATCCAGATTTATTATTGATCCCTTGCGCTGTTGTGATATGTTAGAAAGTGTAGATATAATAAATATTTGCTATGGCATTATTTAGTCATAGTTTTATATTGGAATCCGAATTTGTCCAGAGTTGAATTCATATGTGGTCAAGTGAAGATTTTAAGCATGGTTACATTGACCTTATTGAATTTTAAGTATAGCCATATGTGAATGGGAATTAAGTGATAATAAATGAATGTGATTGAGGAATTTTAAATCCTATGTTGTGATAAGCTTTCGCATTGCGAGTTGGAAATTGTCGGACTTGGTATTTTAGAAGTGAGATATATGCTTATATGTATAGCATTATCGAATATTCTGGGTTTGCAGGTTTAGGCCTGCGTCAGATGCTATTTGTGGATGGTAGATCAAGTTGGAAAAATAGATGAAATTATATTTTTATAATATTGGGCAAAGTCTATTTATAGATCGTTGATCTAAAAATAGATGCATGTCGATTACTATTAGCTCTTAATAATAATCATACACTAAACAAGAACTTATTCTCTTGGAGCACTTCAGTTCAGTGCACATATGTAGCACATCATTGGAATGAGGGAATTACGAAATTACCAATGGTTTACTAGAGCTAATGCATGGAGGACTCAGTTAGAACTCAAGTGGCAGAGTTATGACATAGTTGGAAGAAGTAGTTATGGAGTTGTATTCAGTTTAACTGAGTTTGACTCAGTTAAGCTAGTTGTATCTAGTCTAACTGATTGATGCACTAGTGAGAGTGGAGTGAATTAATTAGTTAATTAATTCAAAAATAATAACTCATTAATCAAAAGAACAATACAGCAGTTAATTACAGTGCATGGCAGTTTTAATGGAGACCCAGTGGAGAGATAGGTGAAATGGAAAGATAGACTATCTGTTGTGACTATAGTGATGCATTGATTGCATCAGAAACACATTGGAGTTGCCAATGAGGATTGCATAGTCAAGGAAAGGGTAATTCAAATGCATTCAAAGCTATTCTTTAGTAGGGATTGCACAGTGGAGGCAGGCTAGCAAGAGGGCAAAGATCGGTTCATAGATTTGCAAGATTGTTCTTGATTAGTGTATCATGATTGTACTGTACTGAGAGCTTGATAAGCTTTGTATGAGGATTTCCATATGATTCCATGATACATAATATATATTTGGGGTTTTCAGCTTCAGTCTTTCCCGATTAAAAACTTTGTTATGTGTGATTGTTTTTATTTATGCTTTACATGTGTGTGCAATTAAATTTTCCGCAAAAGATTAACAAGTGTAATAGATTCAGTATCTTGCATAAAGTTAAATATTGTGAGATCAGGTGGATCTAGGACATATGCATGCTTAGTGCATATAATTTCTAAATGGTATTAGAGCATTTTTTATTGAAGATTGAAATTGTAGAGTGAGTTTGTGCTGGTGGACAATTCAAATTTGCTACAGAAGATTCTTGGTGTAGAAGTTGAGTATACATTGAAATGACTTTCAATGGGTTGTGATTGGAGTATGCCCTTGATAGGAGCTCAAATTACATAGCCCGAAAGGACAGGATGGAGGCAGTGCTAGAGGATAATGGACTTAAGGATTTCATTGATAGCGATGTTCCTAAGTCGGGATCTAGCGATGCAACATTACTTGACACATGGAAAAATAAGACAGTAAAGATGAGAAGGATTCTGTTGGAAGGTGTGAAGGACCATATTGTGTCCAGCCTTCATGGGAAAGCCACTCCATTCTTAATGTGGAAGGCTTTGACAGACTTGTTCCAAAGTAGAAGTGACCAGAGGAAGTTGGCGCTTAAAGACAAGCTCAAAAAATAAAAATGGAGAAAGGCGACAGTATTCCAAAATACCTCATGAAGTTTTTCCACTGCAAGGATGAACTGGGAAGTGTGAGGGTTATCTTTTATGAAGAAGAATTGATGATATTGGCTCTCCTTGGGCTTCCAAAGATTTGGCATAGCTACGAAGACTATGTCAATGGATGGGAGAAACTGTCGGGATGGGAGTGAATTTGGTAGGATCTTGTGCAGGAGGAGATAAGGCGGGGTACCAGGGATGGATCTTCATCAAAGAATGAAGATGAAGAGAATTTCAATTTTGCTGCCAAAGCAAGGAAAGGGAAGAGGAAGAAACATCCTTCAAAATCCGATGCTAAAGGCAATAAGCAGGATTTGTCCAAAGTGAAGTGTTTTCACTGTCACGAACATGGACATTTCACCACTAATTGTCCACAGAAGAAGAAGAACAAGAAGGTTGTTGGATCTGCAGCTGGAGATGCCTTAGCCTCACAATTTGAACTTGACTTCTCCTTGATCGTATTCTTGGTTTCAAGTTGCATGGGATCGGTGTGGTATCTTGATAGTGGTGTGTCTTTCCATATGACAGGAGACAAAGAGTTGTTTAGTGACTTGGAGGAGAAGGACCTCCAGATGCATATAGAGATGGGCGATGATGGTCGGTACAGTGAAACTGGCATTGGGACCATTACCTTTGAGATGGATTTTGGTAATCCGTTCTTGTTTAATAATTTTATGCATGTTCGAGGTCCAAAGAAGAACTTGGTCTCAGTCGCAATGCTGGAAGACAAGGGTTATGATGTTGTTTTCAGTGAGGGAAAAACCTTCCTTTGACATAAAAAAATGGGTCAAACCAAGAATATAGGGGTTTGAATTAAGAATATCTACAAGCTGAAGGTAGATGGCTACGCTGCAATGGTGGGCAAAGTAAAAGAAGTGGTGAGCCGGGATGAGGGCGAATTATGGCAGAGGATATTGGGCCATCTTCACCATGGTGCTTTGAATATTTTGCAGTAGATTTCTACTCGACTTCCCAAGGGTACTCTTACGTAGTCATATCAGTGTAAGGGATGTACTATGGGTAAGTTTGTGAAGACCACCTTTCATGAGAAGGAGAACCCTACTTCGGTGATCTTGCAGAGAATTCACACAGACGTGTGTGGACCTTTCTCGGTTGCTTCAACAACAAACACAGGTATTATGTTATATTTTTTTTTATGACTATTATTGCAGATGATGGATCTTCTTCATGCAGAAGAAGAGTGAAACGTTCTCAAATTTATGTGAGTTCAAGGCATTGGTGGAGAAGGAGTCGGGGAAGCAAGTGTAAGCTCTACGGAGCGATAATGGTGATGAATACATCTTGGGAGAATTCAAAGACTTTTGTAGAAAAGAAGGAATTCAAAGAGAAATCATAGCGCCTCATAACGCACAGTAGAATGGGTTCATGGAGAGAAAGAAAAAATGATCGTGGGTGCTGCACGAGCAATGCTGCATGACCAGGGCCTACCGATGCACTTGTGTGCGGAAGCATGCAACACTGCGGTTTATGTGCAAAACCGTTGTCCTCATAGAGTACTTGGCATGAGTACACCCGAAGAAGATTTTAATGGTAAGAAGCTCGATATTTCTCATTTGAATATTTTTCACTCACTTGTTTACATTCATGTGACAAAGGATGCCATGAAGAAGCTGGAGCCGACTGCAGAAGTTGAGATGTTTGTGTGGTACACAGAAACACCCCATAATTATCGAGTGTATTTTCCAGACAGTTGGATGACTATTGTGCGATGGGATATAAAATTCAATGAGGTGAAAGCCATGAAGTTGTCACTTGAGAGGGAGCTACACTTGCATGTGGAGGAGGAATTTCTTGTTCCCAAAGATGAGCCTCTGGATGTGGATCAGCCACAGGAGGAGATTCATGGAGTGGAGGAGTCCACTCATGCAGAAATAAACATCAGACAAGGCAGAAATCATACCACAAAAGCTCAGAGACTAAAGCTTGATGCGGCACAGAATGTAGGAGTCCCTACATCACAGTGTAGACAGAGACAGTCACCTAACTGATTTACTGGATAAATGGCTCTTATGAGCAAGTGTATCTTGATAGAGCCATCTTCTTTCGAAGAAGAAGTGCAGGAGCCCACATGGGTAGATGCCATGGTGGGGGAGTATGACTCCATTCTCAGAAACAGTGCTTGGAAGATTGTTCCAAGGCCAGTGGGAAAATCAGTTGTAGCATCAAGATGGATCTACAAGGTAAAGAAAGCTACTGATGGGAGTGTCGAGAAGTATAAGGAAATATTTTTTTCCCAGGGCTTCTTGTAGATCGAGGGTATTAACTATGAAGAAACCTTTGCACCTGTCGCACGGTATTCTTCCATACAGACCATCCTTGATCTCTCAGCATAGATGGTTTGGCACATTCATCAGATGGATGTGAAGACTGTGTTCCTTAATGGGATCATTGAGGAAGAGGTGTACATTGAGCAGCCTGAAGGATTTGAGATCTTCAGCAGTGAGTCACATGTGTGCAGACTCAAAAGAGCATTGTATGGGTTGAAACAAGCACCCCGTGCTTGGTACACTCGGATCGACAGCTATTTTACTAGACTTGGCTTCACCAAGAGTGAGGTGGATACAAACCTATACCAGATTGTGGTGGAGGGTAAGATTTTAATCATTATACTTTATGTTAATGATTTAATACTAACAAGTGATGAGCATTTGATACACTCATGCAAGGCAAACTTTGCAAAGGAGTTTGAGATGAAGGATTTGGGCCTCCTTCATTATTTCCTTGGATTGGAAATATGGTAGTGGGAAGGTGAACTGTTTGTGTCTCAAGGCAAGTATGCCCAGGAGATACTGGAGAAGTTTCACATGCAAGGATACAAGCCTATCGACACTCCTCTTCTAGGAAATTGGAATAAAGAGGATTCTACATCGGTAGAGGTAGTGGATGCCACTGTTTATCAATGTTTGGTGGGTTCACTCATGTATTTAGTCAATAAAAGACCGGACATATGCTATGCGGTGAACTAGCTTTCACAAGCGATGGTTAAGCCTACCAAGCTCTTTTGGAAGGCAGGCAAGCATGTCCCGAGATATCTCAGGGGCACATCTGAGTATGGTTTATGGTACATATAGACATATGAGGTGAAGTTGCATGGCTTCACGGATGCAGATTAGGCAGGAAGCCGAACAGACAGAAAGAGCACATCAAGAGGGATTTTCAGTATCGGATCTACAATAGCTTCTTTGTACAACAGGAAACAAAGATCTGTGGCACTCAGTTTAGCGGAAGCGAAATACATGGCAGCAAGTCAAGCTACATGTGAGGCTATCTGGATGAGGAAGATTCTGGTTGGTTTGTTCGGTTAACATTTAGATCCCATAGTGATACATTGTGATAATCAGAGTTGCATTAAAATCTCGGTTAATATTGTGTTTCATTATAGATCTAAATGTATTGATATCCGGTATCATCATATCAGAGATTGTGTGTAGTGAAAGATCATGTTGCTTTAGTACATTCCTATGGAGGATTAGGATGCAGATCTTCTGATGAAGGTGCTCACCAAGATCAAATTCGAATACCATAGAGGCAAGATCAGGGTGAAGGATAATCCCTCTCTTGTTGAGAGGGAGTGTTGAGATTCAACAAGATGATGAGCTTAGTGAAAATAGTCGCCTTCACTAAGTGGGCCCGTAGGCTATTTTTGGCACAAGTCTATTTTTAGACTATGTCTATTTTTAGACATGATGATCATATTTCAAAAGTTGCAGGATGCTATTTGTGGATGGTTGATCAATTTGGAAAAATAGATGAAATTCTATTTTTAGAATATTGGGCGAAGTCTACTTATAGATCGTTGATCTAAAAATAGATGCATGTCTATTATTATTATCTCTTAATAATAATCAGATGCTAAACAACAACTTATTCTCTTGGAGCACTTCATTTTAGTGCACAGATGTGGCACATCAGTGGACTGAGGGAATGACGCAATTCCCAAGGGTTTACTGGAGCTAATGCATGGAGGACTCAGTTAGAACTCAAGTGGCAGAGTTATGACACAGTTGGAAGAAGTAGTTATGGAGTTGTATTTAGTTTAACTTAGTTAGACTCAGTTGAGCTAGTTCTATCTAGTCTAACTTATTGATACACTAGTGAGAGTGGAGTGAATTAATTAGTTAATTAATTCAAAAATAATAACTCATTAATCAACTGAACAATACAACAGTTAACTACAGTGCATGGTAGTTTTATTGGAGACCCAGTGGAGAGATAGGTGAAAGGGTAAGATAGACTATCTGTTGTGACTATAGTGGTGCATTGATTGCATCACACACACATTGGAGTTGCCAATGAGGATTGTGCAGTCACAGCAAGGGTAATTCAAATTAATTTAGAGCTATTCTTTAGCAGGGATTGCATAGTGGAGGTAGGCTAGCAGGACGAAAAAGATAGGTGCATGGATTTGCAAGATTGTTCCTGTTTAGTGTATGATGATTGTACTGTACTGAGAGCTTGATAAGCTTTGTATGAGGATTTTCATATGATTCCATGATAGATAATATATATTTGGGGTTTTCAGCTTCAGGCTTTCTCAGTTAAAAAATTTGTTATGTGCGATTGTTTTTATTTATGCTTTACATGTGTACGCAATTAAATTTTCTGCAAAATATTAACAAGCAGAATAGATTTATTATCTTGCATAAAGTTAAATAGTGTGAGATCGGGTGGATCTAGGACATATGCATGCTTAATGCATATATTTTATACACTTATATGAACGCTTAGGTGTCTGGAAACTTGTTGCTTGATAACTATTGGGATTTTATTCAGAAGTTTTTATTGGTTCAGAAAATTCCTCCCATTTATTTCTTGTTTCCTCTAGCATCTCTATCTCTTGATTGAATTGGTCAATTGTCTTTTCTGAGTTTTCCTTCTTAGATTCGGATTCATCTTCAGAGTGATCTGAATTATCAGATTTCTACTCTGAATGACCTGATTCATCTTCAAAAATTTCTTTTATTTCATCATCCATACTAAGACTTCGAGTGTGTTTATTTCATCTTCAATAGTTAACAAATTGAGAGGGACTTTTTCTAGTCTCTTGTTTCTATATGCTTGAAAATATTCAGCATCCTTTTGACTTAGTGGAATAGATACATACTTGATAATAAATGAAAATTTTTCCATGCCCTGGAAAAGATCATCAAATCATCTTCCTCCCTTACAAAAGGTTTCATCTTAAGTTCTGTAATGTAATTTTTAATCACATTCTTTGGGTCATAAAATCTTCTTGGAATAAATGCCAATTTCAATAAATGAATTTTGGAAACCTCCTTGTAAGTATGGCCGATATTAGATGAAGCAAAGGTGCCACATTGTAGAGGAAAATTAGGCCAAATATCCTTTTTAGCATCCTTCAGCTGTTTCGTAACACCATTAACAAGTTGATAGGCTATTTCTTTTGCAAGTAACTTATCGAGAACATAATGGGGTAAAAAATTGGGAGAAGGATAACTCCCGAATACTCTAATATATGTAAAATTCTCTTTGGCAAACCATTTAGCTACTGGGAGAATGTTTGCATTGGCTTCTTCAGAAACCCTAGGAGCCCTTTTGTTAAAAATCATCTGGTGTATAGGAAATATGACTCCATAACATAATATATAGAAGAGTAAATGGAAATCTGAACCCCAAATTTCTCTATGGTAAATATGAATTGGGGTAGGGTCCTTGGTGGTCCATTTCCATCCCATGGTGGGAAAAATGGAAGTAAAACATATAGAATCCATGACGCATGAAAACATATAAAAGGGAGGTATTTCTCTAAGTGAAATACTTCTTTTATTACTATATTCGGTTATATGCTTGGCTAGGTTATTAGATAAAATGTCTGCCCAATTCAGAATAGATGAATTAATGATTTAATCAATTATGGGAACCCAATCTCTTGAGAATTTAGTGCTATCTGGTTTGGAAAATAATCTACATAACATACCAGGAGCATAAAAATAAGGATTAGGAATTTGGGAAATTGGGTACATACCAAACTTATCTTGTTTCAATTTCCCCTGGTTATCCTTCCATTATTGGATGACTTTGATAAGGTCTATATGTTCTCCTCTAAAATTATGCAAATATTCTTTGTCATATTTCTTCTGTGGGGGTGGAAGATGGTACATTGTTGTTAAATATTCGGCCCTAAAAGAACCCATACTTTCTCCCTTATAATTCTTGAACATTCTATCCTCAATGTTTAAGTGGTCAATTACCCACTTAACCATGTCTACATAAGGAAGAATCATTGGTCTTGCAGCTATCCTGTGAATGTATGAGCATGAAACTTCAAAAAGATTTGCGTTAGAGGTAGAAGCAGTGCCTGTCGCAGAAACTTTGTTCATCACCCTTGGTCCTACACTTTCAAAAATTTTATACATCGCCTCCCATGTCGAACTGCAACAATATTTTTTGTAGACGATATCTGAAAATAATGGAGACATATCTGTGTCTTCAGTGGATGATGTATGAGAAATTTATTTTCCCCTTTTTCTCATTTTTCTTTTCTTTAATCCATTAACTGGTTTCTATAAAGAAGAGCGAATTTTTACAAGTATGGAGTATCAAAGAGATAAATCAATCATTTATTTCAAACATATGCGAGAAGATATCAATATCATTAAAATATAACATCAGTCATCATTCATAATCTCTAAATTAATATTTCACATATATCCACACGTAATATCTATCAATCGCTTTAAATTCGTTAAGATCTTAAATTTCATTTTGACATGACACAAGCTGTTTTACACGCTTGATTCATTAAATAGCGCAGGTGCACATATCGCAGGTTATAAATTATAACCTTTTGTAATAATTACCCTTAAAGGTTGCGAAATGAGATCTGTGAAAATCACAGATCACAACTTTTATAGAATAAAAATTAAGTGTATATTATAATTTGAGCGAAAAGAGAATTGCGATTTGTTATAAAACTGAAGTGGTCATGATAGTCGAAGGTTTTATATTTATTATTTTATTTCATCATCGGATCCGTGGGGTCGCAACTTATATCATTTTTCTTTTAAATTTTTTTGATTGATTAAGTGAAGTGTAGTGCGATAAAGTAAATATAATGATGATTGAAGATTTTTTGCAAATTTTTAAATCATATCTTCTGAGAAGCTTGAGCACATATCGCAATTCGCATATTTTAAGTTTTATTTATCTTTTGGAATTATTAAGATATGTGATTTGCGATGCATTAAAAATAATAAGGTGGAAAAAGAAGAAGAAAATATCTATTTTTCTAAGTTTTTTTTTTGTTTTAGGAAATATAAAAGAATTTCCTATTTATTTCTAAAGGGTCCCTATTTATAAAAATAAATGGGGGGTTTTTGTATAGCACAACACTAGGTGACTTCCTTACAAGAACATGATGTAGAAATTAGACCTTATAAAAATTTTAGAGGTCAAGGTTTTTGCAAAATTCTTATAGGAGCATCCCAAGTATCGTCAGAAGAAGATTCAGGTAACAATGTACAAATATTAGAGGTAAGCCTCAATGATGCAGAGTCACAATATGATGATCTTATATTCTATATAAAGAATGGATATGCTCCAAATCAACTTAGCTACAAAACAAACTGATCTATAAGATTAAAGGGCAAACAATATGAATTAATCATCGATGTGTTATTTAGGAGAAATTTTGATTATGTACTTTTAATATGCTTAGAAAAATCTTAAGCAGAGAAAGTCTTACAGGAACTCCACGATGGACCAGTTGGAGGACATTTTGGAGGAAATACGACAACACACAAAATCCTACATGTAGGTTACTATTGGCATACACTTTTCAAAGATGCTTATGAATATGCAAGGAAATGAAAAGTGTGTCAAAGTACATCAATAATACAAGAAAGCCAGCATTCCCATTACAACGAGTCAATATCGAAAAAAAATTTGAAAAATGGGGATTAGATATAATTGGTGAGATTTTTCCTAACTCTTCCAAACAACACAGATATATTCTCACAACTATAGATTACTTTAATAAATGGGTAGAAGTGATTCCACTAAAAGCAGACAACTCTGAAAATATCATTAATTTCATCGATCAAAATATCATAACCACGTTTGTCTTACCTACTACTTTAATGTTTGATAATGCATATTACTTCTCAGGAACTGCTATGATGGAATTTGCAATTAAAAGAGGTTTTAAACTTAAGTATTTTGCAAATTGTTATCCGCAAGGAAATGGTTTGGAATAATCTACAAATAAGAACTTGATTAGAATAATCAAAAGACCTGTTGATCAAAATAATTGAAATTGGCACAAGTCATTAGTTTTTTCTCTTTAGGAAGATCGAATAACTCAAAAAGATTCTATTGGAACTTCTCCATTTAATATGTTCTATGGAAAAGAAGTTGTACTTCCCACCAACGTAGTTATTCTCTCTCTTTCCTTAGTACAATTTATTGATGAATCTCCTGCTTCTTCTTTACAACTTAGACAATGTCAAATTATTAAGTTAGAAGAATAAAGAGAAAAATTCAAACATACCCATTCTCATCATCAATAGATAGTAAAATCCTCGTTTGATTCAACTTCTGTTACTCCAAAAAAAATTCAAATTCATGATCTGGTATTGAAATGGGACAAAGTGCATGAGGAAAAAGGTAAACACACGAAGTTTCAAAAACTTTGGTTAGGTCCATTTCAAATAATCGAACAAATAGGCCCATCAAAATTCTTATTGCAAGATCTATTAGGCAAAAAAGATTATTTTCCTGTTAATGGGAAAATTTTGAAAAAACAATTTTCTTAGGAGGTAGCCACTTCTATTCCTTGTATACTACTGTCTTTTTCTTTTCCTCAGAAAAAAAATAAAAGTTTCCTAGTATAAATTTTTGGCTTTTCAAAAAAAAAAAAAAAAAAACTTAGATTATACTTTTTGATTTACTGCTTATAGAAATACAAAGTGTTAAGGAAACAATAGAAAGATTTGAAAGAAAAATAGATTTTATTTTTGCTCAAAGATGTAATTTCACTGAAATTATTTATTCTCTGATGAACTCTCATCCTTATATATCATGACTATTATGTTATCAGTCAAGAAAAAAATATTTAACATAGTAGATAATCTTTTACAGAAAAAAATATAAAACTCGACATTATCATCCAGAATCCTCAAAATGACCAATGATTCACCCCATCCAAGAAAACTTATAAAATTTTGAAAGAAATTCAAAAATGATTGTAATTGGAAAAACTTAAAATATAATAAGTCTCATCAAGAGATTTTTTACCATGTTCATAGGGAAATATTTGAACTAACATTACCATTATTTCCTACCAAAAAAACGTAATGACTTGAGATTATATCAAGAGGACAAGGGGTCTCATCAAGATCTAGCTTGATTTTTTTAATTACAACTAGTGAATGGAATTGTCACCATTTGGTTACCAAGCCAAGACAATGGCTTTTAAGTAAATAAAATATGATAATACAAAAAGAAAAGTTTCAAAAAATTAGAGTTTATTTTTGAAAATTTTAAGAAACACTGCATGGGACAATGAATCATTGCTGGGTAAAAGGTAACCCTGCCAAAAGCTTAAATTTCCCATTGGAATAGAGGCTCTACCTATGATAAAAGAGTAAAGTTTTGTAAATTTGATCTGTAAGGGCCACCTAATTTACCTCTTTGAACTGAGTAAATACTGATATAGATTTTCGTACTTATATGTTTAAAAGAGGAATTATTGTGAATAGTAAACAAGAGGAATTTCATTGCATAGTAAGATATTATTTGTTTGAAATTCATTCCTGCAACTATTTTTATTTTCAAAAAGTTTTTAGAAAATTCAAAAATTTAGTCATAGATATCTGGTTCTCCCAAGTGAATCGCCAATTGTTGTGCTATACAAAAACCCCCATTTGTTTTAATAAATGGGGACCCTTTAGAAATAAATAGGAAATTTATTTTTAACTTTAAAAACAAAAACTTAGGAAATAAGATTTTTCTTTTAATTTTTCCACTTTATTCCATTAGCGCATCGCAAATTGTATAGCTTATAACTTAAAACAAATCACAATCCTCTAAGTTACGCGAACTGCGAAATGCGCTAACCTTTTTCAAAATTATTTTTTAAAAAGCTTGCAAACACTTAAATTATCGTTATAAACTCTTTATCGCATCACACCTTATTTAAAACAATCGAACTGATAAAGTAGTTAGATATAAGTGTGATTTCGCAGACCCGCCTAACCAAAAAAGCATTAAATATAAATCTTTAAAATCCTTTAAGCACGACCACTTGACTTTTCAAATGCGCAATTCGCATTTTTCATAACTTAGCCGAAAAAAAAAATCATTAACGCATAAAAGTTGCGATGTACGGTTTGCACACATCACATTTCGCAACATTTATGGGTAAACATTACAAGCGGTAAAATTTATACATGGCGATATGCGAATTCACGGCATTTAATTTCTCGAGCATGTGAAATGGTTATGTCGCATCAAAATGAAATTCAATATCTAACGACTTTAATTTGATTGATATATATTTCATTTGAAGGTGTAAGAGATCTGACTTTGAAATTATTATCGATGATTGTTGTTATATTTGAAAATATTCATATCTATTCGCACATGTTTGATATAAACAATGGATTTTACTCTCTATTCTCTATAATTTTAATATTCTTCCTCTTTTACTTGAAATCAGGAAACCATTTAACGAATTAAGGAAGATTGAAATGATCAAGAAGGGCAAAGAGATTTCTCAAGCACTGCCTACTGAAGACTCATAGATGTCTCCCTTATTCTCAGATACTACCTACAACAAGGAATCCAGCAATTCATCATGGGAAACAATGTATAAATTGTTTGAAGATTAAAATCCAAGAGTGATAACCAAAATCTATACAACAAGCACAACATCTACTTCAGATGCAACCTACGTTGATGTTGCATGTTCATTCATCCATAAGGTAGCAGCAAGACCGAAAATTCTCCCTTACACAAACATGGTTAAGTGGGTAATTGACCACTTAAGCATAGATGAAAGGAAATTAAAATATTCAAAGGGAGAAGACATAGGATCTTTTAGGGCATAGTATTTCAAAGCAATGTACCATCTACCCTCCCCGTAGCAGAAGTATGACTAAGTTTTTCTGCAAAGCTTTAGAGCAGAGCATCCAAATCTCATGAAAGTCATCAAAGAATGGAAGGAAGACCAAGGAAATTTGAAGCGATATAAACTCGGTATGTACCCAATTTCCCAATTTCCTTCCCCTTATTGTTATGATTCTGGTATGTTGTGTAGATTGTTTTCCAAACCTGATACCACTATGTTTTCAATAAAATGGGTTCCATTAATTGACATAATCGTCAATTCATCAATTCTAAACTGGGAAAACGTCCTATCTGATATTTTAGCCAGACAAATCATTGAATATAGGAATAAAAGGAGTGTTTCATCTAGAGAAACACCTCCCTTTTATATGTTTTCCTATGTCCTGGATGCAATTTGATTTACTTCTAGTTTTCCAACCATGGGATGGAAATGGACTACCCAAGACCCTACCCAGATCCACATTTACCATAGAGACTTCTAGGATTGATATTTCCACCTGCATTTCAATAAAAAAAATTATGGAGTCATATTTCCTATGCACCAAATGATATTCAATAAAAATTCCCCTAGGGTTTTGAAAGAGGCTAGTTCATATATTCTTTCTGTGGCTAGATGGTTTGCAGAGGAGAATTTTACATATGTCAGAGTATTCAAGAGTTATACTTCTCCCCACGTCTTACCTTATTATTTTCTTGATAAATTTCTTGCATGAGAGATAGCTTACTAACTTGTTAATGGTATCACTAAAAAGATGAAAGATGTCAAGAAGGCCATTTGGCCTAATTTCCCAGTACAGTGTGGCACTTTCACACTATATGATATTGGCCATACCTACAAGGAGGTTTCCAAGATAAATCTATTGAAATCGGTAGAAATGAAAAAGAGATTATACGATCCAAATGATTTAATTGAACATTACACTACATAGCTCAAAATGAAGCCTTTTGTAAAGGAAACAGATGGATTTGATGATCTCTTCCAAGGCATAGAAATTTTTTCAGATATAACCAATTTTTCTTCCAGAAAATTGAGTCAAGATGATTTGGAAGAATTCCAAGTATATATAAATAAGAGATTTCAGAGAGTTCCTATCAATTTGTTAACAATTGAAGATGTCAACAGATCTACTCCAAGTATCAGCTTGGATAATGAAGAAAAATACATGTTTGAGGTGTTGGGAAAAATACTGAGAGGGGGGGGGTGAATCAGTATTTACTGCATATTCAAAACTTTTACTTTTTCTTGCTTCTAAAACCCATACGCGACTTTCCTGATACAGAATCACGTATATACGCGGATACCCTTTAAGAAACTAGCGTATACACAAAGATCTAATTATGTCATTAATTATTCACTTATATCATTCCATCATTCATTCATCAGATGTTTAATCAACAGTAAACATGTGCAGTAAGAACAGAATAAACCATCACACAAAGCATCACACATGAACACCAGGATTTTTAGGTGGAAACCCAAGTCGGGAGAAAACCACCGCTGCAGTTGCTCAGCCTTCAATATTTCATTATAGAGAAAACATATTACAACATATGCGCTGGCGCAGACTTGACCAGCACGCAGGCACCCACCTGCGCTCGTTTACCAGCCTCTCCTGGAAGGGAGCTACGACCCCCTGACTCGTTTACCAGCCTCTCCTGGAAGGGAGCTACGACCCCTCGATCTCGTTTACCAGCCTCACCTGGAAGGGAGCTACAACCCCCTGACTGAAGGCTACAACCCTCAGCACCTCTATGGACCACGTTTCATCAATTTTCACACTGGATCCAAAGCTTCCTTTAGGACACCACTTGCAGGCCACGTTTCATCATATTTTCAGACTGGACCCACTCCATACTTTTAAGCACAGTCAACCAAGAAACATATACATATAACTCACTGACAGATATCAGTAAACCAGTAGAACAGATCAGACATTTCTTACCATATAATTCAGCAAACCCTAGTTTTCATACGCACTTTCCTTTCACTGATGTCGCGTATATACGCGCTTCCATTCACATAAACCAGCGTATACTTCTGTACAAATTACAGAGCTTATTTTATTGCGCATATGCGCTTTATCTTCAGCGAAGCCGCATATATACGCGCTTCATCCGTGGCGAACTAGCGTATAGATCTTCAACCATTATAGAGCAGCATACTTCTTCAGATCAGAGATACAGTTCATAATTACCCTTTTACTTCAGACATATGTTCGCCTCATCTTAGATCTAATCATTCCGTCAACAGATCTAGCAGAGACAAGTAGATTTCAGATCTAGATCCCCTTCTTCATCACTCCTTCATCGATGCATCATACATTCAGATCTTTCATTCAACTATAACCCTTTCCATTAAGATATACTCCAGAGATAAGTATTCATTCAATCTCAGACATCTTGCACCCACACCCATAATTTGCATAATGAATTTCTTCTCCTTATATAGGTTTACCCTTTTTCAATACCATGAGCCAAAACCACATTACTTCCGATGGTATTCCTGGACGGGTTCATTCAGACGAATCATTACCCAATACAATGGGTCAGTACCATGGTGATTACCCCTGTTTTTTCACTTTAAGAGCGCTTTTGCCCATACGCGACTTGGCACGTTGATTCCCGCGTGCATACGCGACTTCCCCTAGGAAAATTCGCGTATTCCTAGAGACATACTCTTTTCATCAAGATTTAGCACATGCTGAAATCCTTTCTTCATTGCCTTCTGTACACACTGTAGATACATTAGATTTACTTCATCAAGAACATATTCTATCAAGCACAACTTCATCAAGTGGGTTTCCATTCAAGAATAACACTCAGCATCATATGGCTAGCAAACATCATTTCATATCAGATTTACATCATTTAATAAGTCCAACAGGTCAAGAATAACTTCATCAGGTGGTTCGCCATCAAGGACAACCAATGTCAAAAGTCGCATGTCTTCATCTTCATTCAGTGGGTTGCCATCAAGGACAACACTCTGCATCATATTGCCAACAATCTCCCCCTTTGGACTTGATGGCAACCACGATGGGATTTGGTTACCACAACAGATAGGTACATTAAGAATACAATGATACCATGTTACACTCCCCATTTTTGACACCATTATTTCTCTTCATTCAAACACCATGTCACTCTCCCCCTTTGACATCAAGGGCAAAGGGTGGATCAAAACCAACATACTCTCCCCCTTTTCTCCGCATGTGGAAGAAGCGTTCTGCAGATCTGATATATACTGAAGTGACCAAGCTCCCCCTGAGTTCATGCTGAATCTTCAATCGTATTTTCCAATGAAGTATATGACTCTATGAACTTCCTATCACCAAAGACTCATACTTACATCAAATATCCAACCAAGTGGATTTACATAAGGGACTCAAATACCCAACCAAGTGGGTTTACACATTTCAGTTCGACTACCCAACCAAGTGGGTTTTACAAATTTGACTCAGCTACCCAACCAGGTGGGTTTACAAATTTTTGACAAGTCCTTACATGAATGAAATTTACAATTTGACATCATGGGTCTCAACATGACCTTTTCATCAAAATACAAATATGACTTTTCATAACCAACACCAGAAAGTCCTCAAGAAAGAGAACATATTTTAGAACCATCATAAAGCCAACAATGCATTATACTTAGCAACGCTAATGCTCCCCCTGAATCTGTGCATCCAAACATCCTTTTCATATGACTAAGGCTCCCCCTTAGTTTGTGCATCCTGAACATTTTCACCAACAAATCATCAAGGAATATTTATCAAGACATTAGAAACAGAATTATGAGAACTGGAACACCACCAGAGATACCAAATAGTATCAGAGATACCAAACAGCACTGCAGTTGTGCTGAAGAGAGCTGACTCCAAACAAAAAAATGTCAGCAATCAGACATACGCGGTTTTCTGTGCATGAACTCGCGTATATACGCGACTGTGTTTGAGGAAATCCGCGTATCCAATGCCATCTTCTAAATTTATGCAGATTTGTTCTTTTGACTGGCAGAGAACACTCCCAGCTTCTGTCTTAGATACTCGAACGCTTCCCTGGGCAGAGGTTTGGTAAAGATATCAGCAACTTGTTCTTTGGAGGGAACATACTCCAACTTCACCTTTTGGTCAAGCACTTGTTCACGTAAGAAGTGATACTTGATGGGAATGTGCTTGGTCTTTGAATGCATAACAGGATTCTTTGAAATACTGATGGCACTTGTATTGTCACACTTAATGGGGACATGAGGTGTACATTTGATTTGAAAATCTTGTAAGGTTTGCATCATCCAAAGGAGTTGAGTGCAACAAGATGCGGCAGCCACATATTCTGCTTCTGCTGTAGATAAGGCAATAGAATTTTGCTTCTTGCTGAACCAAGATACTAACCGGGGTCCCATATAGAATGCACCACCACTAGTGATTTTCCGATCATCAACACTTCCAGCCCAATCTGCATCAGTGTAAGCATGAAGAGTAAGATCAGCATCCTTTGGATACCATAGACCAAAGTCTTGAGTTCCTTGTAGATATTTGAATATCCTTTTGACAGCCTGAAGGTGAGACTCTTTTGGATTAGCTTGGAATCGTCCAACAATCCCAAAAGCATGCATAATGTCTGGTCTGGTCCCAGTGAGATAAAGTAGACTTCCAATCATCGATCTGTATTCTGGTTGATTCACAGTGGGAGAATCATCATTAGAACTGAGATTGCATCCGGTTATCATTGGTGTACTTACAGGTTTGCATTCTTCCATTCCATACTTCTTCAGAATTTGCTTAAGATATTTTGCTTGTGATAGGAATATACCATCTACAATTTGATGCACTTGCAAGCCAAGAAAGAATGTTAGTTCCCCAAGTAAGGACATTTCAAATTCTTGCTGCATGACAGAAGCAAATTTTTGACTCATAGATTCTTCATTACTCCCAAAAATGATATCATCAACATATACAACCACAATCAATAGTTTATCATTTTCAAATTTTGTGTATAAGTTGCTATCAGCAGACCCCTTTGAAAATCCTTGTTGATGAAGATATTTGTCAAGACGATAATACCAAGCCTTTGGAGCTTGTTTGAGACCATATAGAGCCTTTTTAAGTCTACAAACAAGATTTGCATCATTTCCCAAAATGAATCCTTCCGGTTGTTCTATATATACTTCTTCTTTCTAGATCACCATTAAGAAACGCAGATTTAACATCCATTTGATAAACTTTGATTTGTTGATAACTTGAAAAAGCAAGAAACATTCTTATGGCTTCAATTCTAGCTACAGGAGCAAAAGTTTCTTCAAAGTCTATACCTTCTTGTTGAGTATACCCTTTGCAAACCAGTCTAGCTTTGTTTCTTACAACATCCCCATTCTCATTTAACTTGTTCTTGAAAATCCATTTAGTTCCAATGACATTTTTATCATGAGGTCTTGGTACCAAATCCCAAGTGTCATTTTTTTCAATTTGAACAAGTTCTACATCCATGGCTTGCCTCCAACATTCATCTCTGCTAGCTTGATTGACATTGAGTGGTTCAATTGTGGATAGAAGTGCCATATGACTAGAAGATCCTACAAGAGTTCTCCTTGTTCGTACACCTGATTCCTTGTCTCCCAAAATTTGAGATTCAGGATGATTCTTTTGAACATATCTGGATGGAGCTTTTTCAGATAGATCATCTTCAAGTTCTTCATTGGATCCACTATCTATATCATTTCTATTTGATGTAGAAGGACATAAGTCACCATCATCTTCTTTTGTTGTTTTTTTCTTCTTCTTTAGGAGCTCCAGGAGACTCATCAATAACAACATCAATACATTCAACAATCTTTCGAAGCCTTTTATTGTAAAATTTGTATGCTTTGCTTGTAGATGAGTAACCAAGAAATATCCCTTCATCTGATCTAGGTTCAAACTTGCCAAGCTTTTCATCATTATTTTTGATAAAGCATTTGCTTCCAAAAACTCTAAAATGCTTCACAGAGGGAGAATTACCATACCAGAGTTCATATGGAGTTTTGTCACTATTTACCCAAACATGAGCCTTGTTGAGAATGTTAGCTGCTGTATGTGCTGCTTCACCCCAGAACATGTCAGGAGTTCCAGAATCATCGAGCATAGCTCTAGCCATTTGTTGAATTTTTCTATTCATTCTTTCTGCTACGCCATTTTGTTGTGGAGTACCCGCTACAGAGAATTGTCTTTTTATGCCATGTTGTTCACAAAATTCAAAGAATTCATTTGATGTATATTCTCCTCCTCGATCAGATCTAAGACACTTGATTTTTAGATCTAATTCATTTTCAACTAAAGCTTTGAAGATCCGAAATTTTTCAAATGCTTCATCTTTGTGTTTAATGAGCCCAATCCAACACATTCTAGAGTAATCATCAATAAATAAGATATAGTATTCTTCCCCACGTGGTGACTTTTTCCTCATAGGTCCACATATGTCAGTATGAATGAGTTCAAGAGGCTCACTTGATGATCCTTCTTTGGCATTAAATCGTACTCTGGTCTGCTTACCGATTTGACAAGATTTGCATATGATACTTTCTGGTAGATTAATATTGGGAAGACCACGAACAACTTGAAGTCTGCTTGCTTTGTTGATTTGAGAGAAGCTTAGATGCCCCAGCCTTCTATGCCATAGCCAATTTTATGAAGACTTGCTCAAGTAACATTGATCTATGCCATTCAGTACATACAGGTTGCTTGGATTTCTTTTTCCTTTTATAATGATTTTACCTGTATCAAGATCACGAACCACACATTATTTTGAACTAAAGACCACTTCTGTTCCTTGATCACACATTTTACTTACACTTAACAAGTTATGCCTTAATCCATCCACATACATGACATCATTAGCCTTCACCTTTTCTTTTAGAAATACTGACCCTTTTCCTTTAATTACAGCAGGAGTATCATTTCCAAATGTAACTTTCTTTTCTTTTTCTAGAGCATTATATGCAAGGAGTTTGCTTTTGTCACTTGTCATGTGTCTTGAGCACCCACTATCAATGTACCATTGATTTTCTTCACCTTCTGCAAATAATGCTATTCCACAATTTTCAACCTGTATTTCTTTCTTTTTCCACACTTTAGAGCTTGAGGGAACATGTTCTTTTGGCTGGACCTTGCTCCTGCATTCAAATTCTTCATGACCAAAGTTATTGCAATAAGTACACTCAACTTCGTTTTGAAGAGGAGAAAAGTTGTTATAGGTGTTCTTCTTTGGCTCAATATTCATCCTTTTCTTTCTTGCTTCTCTTGTCATGATGGTTTTATATGCAACACATTGAACAACTTTATGACCAAAATTGTGACATGAAAAACATTGTCCATTGAAGTAGAAATTTCTGCAATCATGAAATCTTTTATTTGAATTTACCTGTTGGTTGTAGCTTCTTTGAAATATCTCCCTGTTAGTGTTCCTTGATTTGAGATGATCATGCTTTATCTGTAAAGATCCTTTGTTATCTTGCTGAGTGGCTGAATGTAGAGAACTAGTTGTGGCTGCTTTCAGATAATTTGGTGCTGAAGTCTGGGAAGATTCCCCAGTATATCCAAGACCTGTTTTTATAAGAGGAGACCGTTGTATCTTGATAATCTCATCTAAGGTTTCTGAACCTTTAGCAAATCTGAGATTGAGAGTCTTCACTTTCTCATTATCTTTCCTTAGACTTACTACTTCACACTCCAATTCCTCAATGCGTTTTTCCTTTGCTTTAAGCTAATTTTCAAGAGTCTCTATGATTATGTTCTTTTCTTCTAGGCTTACTTTGAGTTGATTGTTTTCTTCAAGAAAATCATTGTCCTCTAGAGCATCCACAAAAGTATCCTTTTCTTCTCTTTGTTCAAATGCCATGAGAAGTCTAAATATTCTTCACATTCTTCCTCACTATCAGATGACCCATCACTGTCTTCATTAGTATAATAACTTTTTCTTGTGCTAGATTGATTCTTATTCCTTCTTGCTACTTCTTTTCCTTTAGCCGATGTTTCTTTATAAGGACACTTTGCAGCATAATGACCAACTCTTCCACAATTAAAACATTTGAAAGGAAGCTTACCTTTGAACTTTCTGGTACCTAGTTGAAGTCTTCTCACAAAATTTGCTTCTTCTTCTTCTTCAGATATATAGCTGGAATCTTTGACAACCTCCTTTTCTTTTCCTTTTGCAGATGCCTTAAAAGCAGCTTCTTTGATTTGAGAGGGACCTCCTTGTCTCATTTCAAAAGCAGTCAGAATACCATGTAATTGAACAATAGTAAGAGTGTGCAGATCTTGCCTTTCTTCAATAGCTGAAACTTTAGAGTCAAATTTTGAAGTCAAGGATCTTAACACTTTTTCCACCAGAGTAGTATCGGTTATGGTTTCACCCAAATTTCTCATCCGATTTACAATATCATCTAGACGAAGAAAGAAACTAGCAACACTTTTATCACTATGCATCTTCAAATTTTCATATTCGATTCTAAGAGTTTGGAGTTTTGCATTTTTTACCTTAGTATCTCCTTCATAGCTCAGAATGATTTTGTCCCATATTTATTTTGCTGAATGTAGCTGCATCACTTTAGCAAATTCTGATTCAGACATGCTTCCTAATAATACATTCACTGCTTTGGCATTGATTTCATACTTCTTACTTTCAGCTGCATCAGTAGGAATACTTGCCGGGTATTGATAACCTTCTTCCACGATTGCCCATACATCTGCACCAAGACTTTGCAGATATGCTTTTGTTCGTACCTTCCAAAATATCAGATTGCTTCCATTGAATAGAGGTGGATTTATAGACATTACTCCTTCTTGACTTCCCATTGTGACGGATCTCCTTCAAGCGATCAAGATTCTGCAGAAGGACCTGCTCTGATACCAATTGTTGGGAAAAATACTGAGAGGGGGGGTGAATCAGTATTTACTGCATATTCAAAACTTTTACTTTTTCTTGCTTCTAAAACCCATACGCGACTTTCCTGATACAGAATCGCGTATATACGCGGATACCCTTTAAGAAACTAGCATATACACAGAGATCTAATTATGTCATTAATTCTTCACTTATATCATTCCATCATTTATTCATCAGATGTTTAATCAATAGTAAACATGTGCAGTAAGAACAGAATAAACCATCACACAAAGCATCACACATGAACACCAGGATTTTTAGGTGGAAACCCAAGTCGGGAGAAAACCACCGCTGCCATTGCTCAGCCTTCAATAATTCATTATAGAGAAAACATCTTACAACATATGTGCTGGTGCAGACTCCTACCAACACGCAGGCACCCACCTGTGATCGTTTACCAGCCTCTCCTGGAAGGGAGCTCCAACCCCCTGACTCGTTTACCAGCCTCTCCTGGAAGGGAGCTACGACCCCCTGAACTCGTTTACCAGCCTCTCCTGGAAGGGACCTTCAACCCCCTGACTGAAGGCTACAACCCTCAGTACCTCTATGGACCACGTTTCATCAATTTTCACACTGGATCCAAAGCTTCCTTTAAGACACCACTTGTAGGCCACGTTTCATCATATTTTCAGACTGGACCCACTCCATACTTTTAAGCACAGTCAACCAAGAAACAGATACATATAACTCACTGATAGATATCAGTAAACCAGCAGAACAGATCAGACATTTCTTACCATAGACTTCAGCAAACCCTAGTTTGCATACGCGCTTTCCTTTCACTGATGTCGCATATATACGCGCTTCCGTTCACATAAACCAGCTTATACTTCTGTACAAATTACAGAGCTTATTTTATTGCGCATACGCACTTTATCTTCAGCGAAGCCGCGTATATACGCGCTTCCTCTGCGGCGAACTAGCGTATAGATCTTCAACCATTATAGAGCAACATACTTCTTCAGATCAGAGATTCAGTTCAGAATTACCCTTTTACTTCAGACAGATGTTCGCCTCATCTCAGATCTAATCATTCCATCAACAGATCTAGCAGAGACAAGTAGATTTCAGATCTAGATCCCCTTCTTCATCACTCCTTCATCGGTGCATCATACATTCAGATCTTTCATTCAACTGTAACCCTTTCCATTCAGATATACTCCAGAGAGAAGTATTCATTCAAGCTCAGACATCTTGCACCCACACCCATAATTTGCATAATGAATTTCTTCTCCTTATATAGGTTTACCTGTTTTCAATACCATGAGCCAAAACCACATTACTTCTGATGGTATTCCTGGATGGGGTCATTCAGACGAATCATTACCCAATACAATGGGTCAGTACCATGGTGGTTACCCCTAGTTTTGCACTTTAAGAGCGCTTTTTCCCATACGCGACTTGGCACATTGATTCCCGCGTGCATACGCGACTTCCCCTAGGAAAATCTGTGTATTCCTAGAGACATACTCTTTTCATCAAGATTTAGCACATGTTGAAATCCTTTCTTCATTTCCTTCTGTACACACTGTAGATACATCAGATTTACTTCATTAAGAACATATTCTATCAAGCACAACTTCATCAAGTGGGTTGCCATTCAAGAATAACACTCAGCATCATATGGCTAGCAAACATCATTTCATATCAGATTTACATCATTTACTAAGTCCAACAGGTCAAGAATAACTTCATCAGGTGGTTCGCCATCAAGGACAACACATGTCAAAAGTCGCATGTCTTCATCTTCATTCAGTGGGTTGCCATCAAGGACAACACTCTGCGTCATATTGCCAACATGAGGATGAATCAGGTCAATCACAACATCAATCTCACAATTCATATCATTCTGGAAATGAATCTGAATCCTAAAAGGATAGCCCAGAAAATATAATTGATAAGGTAATGCAAGAGATAGAGATGTAGGAGCGTAAAGAAAGTAGTGGAATAGAGTTAACTTCTCAAGAAGTTCAACACAATCATGACACACTAGATCAGTCTGAAAAGTTACAAAAAAGAACTTTAGTAGTGAATGGTAGGATTTTTCTGAAGTAATAAAAACTCCTAAAGCTAATACCAATACTAAAAAATTATCTAGTTTTCATACACCTGAACATTCCCAGAAGATAGTGGAAATTGTTAATCCACTACAATAAGTTCCAAAAACTCATGATCGAGATATCATACCGGCCTACCCTATAGAATAGATAGTTTTAGAAGTTGAATAAATTCCTTCACTGGACATTTTCTACATTCCTAGCTATAAGGCTTTATTTAAGAGGAACAAAAGAAGAAGAATTGATGAAATAGTCTCAAATGTCAGAGATGAATCATCTGATGTATTATGGAAATATTCCTTAGATGACCCTACAAACATCTAACTAAATTATCATAGTATGGAGGGGCATATGTTACTGCCACCGATGATAAAGCTACTGAAGCTAGAGTGTTGTTGAGGAAAAAGGCAGGAAAAGTACAAGAACTAGAGAAATTGTTAAATCAATAAAAATCCAACTCCAGTGAGAAAATCAAAGAAAATACGAAAGCCTCAAATTGTAGCATCAAACATAAATAAATGAGAAACAAGCACAATTGGAAACAACAATGACCAGAATATAGAGCCAACCACAACTAGAGTATTTTATTAAAGAAGCACTTGATGTAAATGCTAAGTTAAAGAAAGAACAGGGAGTATTTTGTCATCAATCTTCTATGATTGACTATTATTGTGATTTGAATAAAATGTTGATCCAAAAGATAGCTATCTAGAAACTTGAATGTGAAAGACTTGGAAATAAAATAAATGAACACATTTAATGGCAAGTATCAAACTCAGGAAAAAAATCTGATCTACCTCAGGTAGATAAGTTTCAAAAGGAGATCCTATTCAAAGATTGGGAAGCACAAATAAACCAGGCATATAAAGAAGCAACGAAAACATCTAAGTTATCAAATGAAATTATTGAATCTGTATGTGAACAACTGGTAAAAGCAGAACTTCTCAAAGAGAACACATCTGAAGTGTTCTCACAGGAAAAATAGATAGAAACACAATGGAAGAAGAAAGAAGACACATAGGATGAAGTAATTAAAAAGGTAAATAAGTTTGATCAAGAAAATTATTGGAATTTTCTGATCAAACCTTATCATCAGTATCAAATTCTGCAATACTTAATAGATTCAACAAAAATATCACAGCCCGTACTTTCAAACAGATTATTCAAGGGACATGTTAGATTAAGGATTTCACAGCTATCTCAGCTCAAGCCTATGATATATATTTTTCAACTTTGTGACCAACTCCAGAAGAAAGAGCAGAATTCATAAATCAAAATTGTTATTTTATTTTCCTAGATTGTAGTTTAAGTTAGTTCTACGAGGATGGTTGTTTGAAACCTCCTCTATATTTTTGTAATAATATATTATTAGAACATAGTTAGTATAGTATTTAAACCCCTCTCATGCATTTAGAGAAGGGTCCAGAAATTTGTCAAAAGCATTTTCAAAGAATTCAATATTGTAAGTTTCTGAATGCTTTGATGAATTAATGGAATGCATATGTTATCTTTTAACAATTAAAGCTATTTAACTGATGTTGTAATATTCGACTCTTTAAATTTCTTAAAAGTTAGAAGGAGAAGATCAATTACTGTCAGTTTACAGGAGTAGAAATTCATACATATGGTACTTTTATTCACTTGTATTATGTCTTTCTTTATAGATTGACATTCATCTTTTTATTGCATTATATATTTGAAATGTCATTATAGATGAATATTACATGCACTTATGTTCTAATATTTGTCTATAGTTTCTTATTGAATGTATAATCACACATATGAATGCGATATATTTCTTACAATTCTTCTAGTCAAACTATTTTGTTAGAAGAATAATTTTACATAATTTTCATCTATTTCAACTGTTAAATGATCTATATTACTAACAGTTGAAGGATATCTTTCCATATCGCATAAAGGATGAAACATAGCAGGTATATAGTAGAATAAATAGTTTATATAGATGCATAAAATAGATTAAAGTCATTTCCATTTGCATGTCATATAATCACACACCCTAAAAATCATGCTTATTGGGAAATTTGTCCTATTATCCCCAGTGAGAGCCACTATACAAAATTGAAAAAGAGTTGATTTAAGGTCCAAACCGGGTGGTTTTCCCCCATTTTTCGGCAGCGGAATTCCAAGGCCTCAACAGTAAGGTAAAATGGATCTATGGGATGTAAGATTCACGAAACGTTTCATTGACCACAAGCTTGAGATGAGGAAGCTCAAGAAAATTATGTCTGGCATGCCTAACAGCATCACACAAAGTGCATGAAGGTGACGACTTTGGGGGCTTAGGAGGAATTGGAGCTATTTTGGGGGCCTTGTCCTTAGGTTCCTTATTTTTTGAATTCCCCCCCTCACCGGATGATTTCACAATAGGAGTTGGTTCCTACTGAGGTGGCTACATCACTAAAGCAAATGGAGGGGTCATGACGACCGATTGAACCAGGGTCAAATTGGTATGAGGTTTGAGTTTACCAGGTGGAGTTTTTGATGGGGGATCAATGTACTAGACTGGGATCCCTAGGGTTAAATTGGGTAGACTGAAAGTAGCCATAAAAAGCACCCAAAAGACTCTAGATGGGGGAGCAAAAACAATATTTGACTGGAAGGTTAATGGTCTGGTAAAATGGCTCCCAAACGATTAAGTCTTGGGGGGACTATTCCTGGTTGAAACATATTTGGAGATACACCAGCAAAAGGAAAAGGTCCTTGAGGGGAAAGTCCTGAAGTTTTTTCCGAGTGAAAAATAGAAGGCTGTGAAGGTGCTGGCTAGTTGAAGCAGACTGCTTTTGGTTAGCCCGAGATGCTTGCATACCAACATGAAAACCGCAATGACATGACATGCATATATGGGGACGGAACAATCAATTAAAGTGGAATCTTTATAGACTCCTTTTGAAACAATGCTGAGAGGTTCAACTTATTTGTCATCAGCCGCTAAATATATGATGGACTCAAGGGAGGTCTGAGACTTTGGTTTGTAATATGTCAACTGGTCGATGGTGACGATATTTCCATTGTGGGAAAAGAACATCTTACAATGAACTACAGATGTTACAAATGACATCAAATAGGTGTAGCTATGAACCAAGAGGATATTATTATCCAAGGGGGCATCAATGAATTATATGTTAATACAAATAGTCTTGCTCACAATTGTGACTGGACAATTGTGGAACATGCTGAGGGGCTCAGAAGGGTTACTGTCCCACACACACACAAAGTGATGGTTGATGGGGCCAAGTTGAGTGATCTGATCTTATTCTGAACATAAGTGGACATCACACAAGTGGATGCACCCTCGTGAATGATACATCTATGAACATGGGCATTACGAATCTTGACTCATATTTGGAAGGAACCGAGTGAAGGTAAATGGGGATGTTCTAACTTGTCAACATCAAATATGATCAAAATATCATCTGAACAATCCATAGTGCCAAAAGAAGATAATAGATATTTTTTTTTTAGATGGACATGACTGAAGGACTTCCATCATTAACATGGCAGCAAGCGACTGTGCCAACTCATTGACTATGTTGTAGGTGTGGGAAGGTTTGGCAGAAGCAACATTTCAACATAATGGCCCTTTGGAGATCTTTTGAATGACCTCTGCCTTAGGTGGAGGGATCTGTAAGGGAAAACTTTTGGTCGAAATGGACTGTGTGGGTATTTTGGTTTAGGACTCAGTTGTAGATATAGTGGGTTTCTTTTCATATTGGCGCGACCAGGCGTGAAGGTTAATATCAGCAATATTAACCTCTTTAGAATTCATCATGAGAATTTGGTAATCGGGGGTACCAGACTGCAATGGTTGAGGATCGTTCTGACCTTGAAGTGGTTGGGAAACAACATATCCTTGCTGAGGTAAAGGATTAGTGAACATAGCTGGTTGGGTTGGCACAATGTTTGGAGGAAGCGAAGCGATGGATTGATGTCCTCTAGACTCTTCTTCTACTTCCCACCGCTACCGCATCTGGGGTAAAAGGGAAAAATAATGAGTATAATTTCCATGGACACCATATGAACAATGTTTATTCATATGGAGAGGCTTGTTCTGCTTGGGATGATCACCCTGTTGTTGTTTTGCGGTATTAGGCCGGTTCCCTTAGGGTGTGTTTGGTTGAGTACCTTGGTGACCATCATTACCCTCTGCTTGTTGGTTTTTTTTTGCTTTCCCCTTATTATTTTTCTTCAAATTAGGAGGATTAGTCGTGCTTTGCTAGGCATACACCAGACCCTAAGGAGGTGATGGTTTTTGTGGTAGAGGTTGATAAGCCATGGGAGGCTGGGGCACTGATGCCGGCGGGGATACAACATCATGCTATGCATAAGGATAGAAATGATGAGGGGAAACATTTGGGTAAATAGGTTGAGAAACAGCTAGCCCTAACATCGGTTGAGTGAGTGGGAAAATGCATATGGCATGCTTTGACCATGATACAAGTTGCTTGGAGGGGGATAGGTGTTGGAGGAACTGGTCCCCCCTGGGGGTAACAATAACCCATGGAAGGATGATTATATGAATGTGAAAGAGATTCGATGATACTGTGGGTGGCATGATATTCCCCCGGTGCATTGGCACCAAGAGGTCTAAGAAGGTCTGCTAAAACGTTATAAAAATAACAAGAATAGGCATAGATCAATTCATATTTGAATGCGACCTGGAGAGCTTCTTCCTCAAACTGAGGAAAAGGAGATGCGACATCTTTACAATTGGGGGCTAAGATTGTTCTAAGAAACCAATCCATATAGACATGGTCGTCAAATGTAGGAGCTCGACACAAGCTCCTTCTTCTACACCATTCTTGGACATGGTCATAAAGTTGGGTGGCATAAGATTGACAGAATGAGATCAAAAACTTGGTACAAGTATCATAATGGAGGGGTAACTGAAAATAAGACATAAACGCTTTAGCAAGAGTCGCAAAAGTGAAATGATATGTAACAGTCTGGTTAACATATGTAATATTCCAAATTAGGAAAAACATGAATGTAGCATATAAAATTGGAAAATGAAAAAAAAATAACAATGCATCAATAGGAGTAGATTATAGAGCCATTTTATTTCACATTATAGTAGATAAATGAGTACAAGATATGAGGAAAAATACACTCAAGCTCAAAGGACCCAGTACATAAAATATGGGATGTTGCTGCTATATAAAATGTCAAAGAACATATGACTACACAGTCCTATGAAGGATAGCTATAGGGCCAGACTGAAAATACAAATAACTGCTAATATAATGCTTAGAAAATGTTGGAATCAAAGATACAAGCTCTCTAGCACCAATCCTTGACAACACAGAAGGGGTTTCCAAAAATATATCGTATGAAATGTTGCATCCCTAGGACTAAATAACACACTACAACTGGGTAACTGATAGAAGATGTTTGATATGAGATATAAATGTTTGATACTCATCCAATAGATCTCTTAGATGAAGGGTTGCTCCCCTCACTCGAAATTGAACTCACAAACATGGACACCAAGCCCTCTGCTGCAACCGCCCCACAAAATAACACATTTTCTGAAGGAGACTATGCTATAGATGATGGAATAAACTTGTCTTGATGCTAGATGGTGAAATAAGGCTCAAGGAACCTCCTTGATAGCCTCCCAGATGAAGGGATGCTCCCCTCACTAGAAAGCAATCTCAGGAACTGGGTCTATCAACCCTTGAGTGCTATTGCCCTGTAATATAACATAATCCTGAAGGATATTGCACTGTTGATAATGGTTGAATCTTAGCATGATGCTGGATGGTGGAAATGAAACTCAATAAACCTCTCTTGAGTGAGCACTCGAAGTCACCCGAGGATGAGGGCGGGATTTTCACTCAAAAAACCCTTGTACTAAACAACACAACGGACTCTGCTAAATATCTGAAGCATTCAGAAAGCCATAAAATACCAAGACATAAAAAATATTCAAAATCCCTTCTATGGCTGCCATCCCTTTCCTTATATTCTTTGTGAGCCTCCTCACCCTTGGTCCCACACATTAAATATGCTACTCTCATGGAGACTCCCTCCCACTAACAATGTGTTTTCCCTCAATAACTCTCCACTACCTCCATACTAGTGTTGTTGATTTGGTAAAACTTGACCCCATCCACATGCTTCAACCTCTATTCACACCTAAGAGTGATTTATCCATTTGATAAGATGATCCACATTCACATTAGAAGTGGCTTTATTCCAACTAAGGAGATTTATGGTTCTCCCTACTCTCTTATGCATCTATCTAAATGACAAAAGAAAATTTTAATATTCCAACTAGCTGAAAGCTAATTAGGAATATTACAGTCCTCCCCTCCCAAATGTTACTTGTCCTCAAGAAATTACAATGATGAATGCTCAAAATCTCTCCTCCTTCCCAGGTGGCATCCACATTCGATAAGCTCCTCCACTGAACCAGATGTCCTCCAATCAATCTACACCTTATTTTCTCCTCCCAAGTGTCCAAGTTATCCTTTGATGAAAAATCAAATGGCTCACATCATAAGGAAGTAAGAGATCCATGGTGGCCACTATATGCTATCTAATGTCCTCATTGAAGCATGCGACATGAAAAATGTTGGAGGTATTACTCCCAATGATTAGCTCAAATCCTCCAACCATTCCAAGAAACATTTATTAAAACATCATCAACATATGGGATCAAAATTAGAGATACACCGACTTCCATATGAAATACTAGAGAGTGATAATAGTCCCTCAAATGGAACCAGCATAGTTATGCTCCTTGCTACCCTGGAACACAACGTGGAAAGTAGCTTCCCAGCCCCTTGCTTGCTGCCCCTATCTGCTCATATCCCTGGGGTTAGTAACTGATGTTTGGTGTCAAACGAGTACACCCAAAATAAGATATCATCTCCCCAAAGCCTCCTAGGAAGTTTCCATTCCCATCACTAATTGTGGCTTCAAGAAGGCCATCAAGTCTAAAGAGAGGCTTTCCCTCTTGTGGAGAAATGCACTATAAGTTAGTGGAAAAGGAATGAAAATACCTTGTTAGTTGTTCAATAATTACAAAGACATAACCCTTACCATGTACTGTTGGCAAGTTGGTGAAGAGGCCCATAGATGAGCACTCACATCTCTCTACCGGAAAGGGAAGTGGTTGTAAAAAAATTGCAGGGTGGTTGATTTCCTCCTCATTATTCAAGCAAACCATACATCTCCTGATATGTTGGATCACATCCTGCTTGAGACCCTCCCATGATAATCTCTGCCCAATGGTTTGATAGGTATAAATGACATCTTAGTGACCGGAAAGGAGTGAGTCATCTGTTTCATGTAGAAGATTCTTCTTGAGTTTATATTATCTAGTCAAGAAGATCTGATCCTGGTAATAAATGACTCCACCCATCACCTTATATCTCTCATATGTCACTTTTCCATCAAGCACGTCACATGTGAAGTGATTCTTTGAATAATCCACCAATAGCTGGGACTCTGAATATGGATCTATACTCAAAAATGATAGTGCTACTACCCTTTTTGATAGGGAACCTTTCACCTTACTACTCCCCTCTTTGAAATTCTCAATTCCAAAGCCACATGTTGGAATACTGCTATCCTGCTTTTGCTACCTCCCTTGTAGTTGCTTATGCTCAGATACGGGTTGATGTTTATGGAGGTTAGTCTTCACTTGGAAGCTATTTCTGATCCAAAACTTCCTGATTTTGGCCAATGTATGCATGAATTCCAACAACCCTCTACCATATATGGAAGAATCCTTTCTATGTGGAAGTATATTCTAACTCTCAAAGACTATGGAGAAGCCCCTTTCCACCATAATTTTGCCATCATCCACTCCTAAAAATTATCCTCTCACCGCAAGATTATTGGTGAGAGTTGGCAATATAAATAATGGGAAAATATCCATCTCCTCCTTGAGCCTAACAAATACTCTCTGCACTGTGATAGACTCACCCAAGGCTCCCATCTCAGCTATATCTATGAATGGTGCAACTTGTTGTGAGAACTTTTTGACCAACTCCTGGTCCGGGAGCCTTCCTAGTGGAATGCCTCTAAATAATACAACATCATGGTTCATAGTAAACTACATATCTGAGTGGACTGATGTATCCTTTCTCCCAATGCACAAATCAGGCTTCATATTATGTACACAGGCTACCTGAGGTGGATAAGTGTGCATGCCCTTGATCATATGATGCTTACCACTCTTCTTATCTACCCATTCCATGTGCAATGTATCCCAATCTGTGGTGACTTTCCCCAATGTAATCAAGCACTGCACACCAATATGACATTGGTTTCAGGAATTTTGAACACAAAGAAGTGATTAGTTAATGTATAGGTCCCCAAGGTTACTGACAATGACAAGACACACTTCATACACTGCATGGTTCTAGCTCCTAGGACCAAAACTGAGAATCCCTCAAAATCATCAGTGGGTATTTCTCTCCTATGTACTAACTGAGAATCAATAAAGTTGTGGGTAGCCCCACTTTCAATCAACAGTGATACTCTTTGATCCTGAATTGTACCTCGGACTCTTAAAGTCAGATACTTGGGTACTCCCCGCAAATATTCAAGGGTCCCTCCAATTGGAGCAAGTTCCCCATTCCCAACTCCTTGTGGTGGTGGATCCTCTCCTGCTATCACAACTCTATTGTATCCATCTGTCTCACCTTCTTCCTCCTCCTCACTATCAGAGAATACCTCTATATAGTGCGCCTTCCCTGCAGCACACCGATGCTCTAGTACCCATGGTTCTTGGAAAGTGAAGCAAATATTCCTCCTCCTCAAATCCCTTCAGAAATCATCACTAAGAGTTCTCTTATTCTGGTTCTCCTTTAGTGGAAGAAACTTCACATCCTTCCCCTTTGATTGAAAAGTGGGATTTTTCTAAAATGTAACTCTTTCCCTTTGGCCTTGGCAAAGCATCTTGTAATTCTATATCCCTCTCAATGGCATATTGGAATGTAGTTGGTTGAGTGGACTTAACCAACCAATGCATAGGCTTTTCTAGTCTATCGATAAACATATAAACTCTCCTAGCTGTAGATAAATCTGGAACCATGAAAAAAAGTTTTAGACATTTAGAGATATAGGTCTCTGGATTACCTGACTTCATGAGCTTGGCTATCTCAATAGCAAGTCCCTTTGGGTCTCTCCAATCAAACCTCTCCACTAATCTTCAGGTGAATTATGAATATGCAGCCACATTGGCATCCCCCAATGAAGAAATACCATGAAACAATTAATCATGTGCCTCACCTTCAAGGTGCAACATTTCTATTTTGATGGCCTCAATCTCTGGTACTTGGTTCAACTGAAAATAGATGTCTAGTTTCTCCACCCAAGACTTGGCTATGCAGTTGGATGACCCATCAAAAGCAGGAAGAAAAATCTACCCCTAGTACGCTGCAAATCATTGTTCTGCATGTACCCTCCACTTCAATTTTTATTCTTGGATCTCCCATTGTCCTTGATCTGAAAAAAGTCTTGAAATTTTAGGTTATCTTTGAATCTCTAAGATTGAGAATCATACTCTAGAAAATAGTCTTCAAGAGTCTCATGTTCTTGCGGTCCTCCACCTCTATTTTCCACTGCTAGGAATGTAGGCATAGTGGCACATTGAGAAATTTTCTTCTTCACTATTTGATCATACAAGTGATGTGAAATGCTAGAGTTTTTTCCATGTATAAACCCTCTAGGGGATTCTTTATGTCTCTCAATCGTCATCTCCTTTATTTCTTGGGAAATATCCTACATGGTTTGGACAAGAAGCTTGGGAAAGTCCTTTTCATCCATCTCTCCTGATATTGGAGTTTTTCCTTTGTCTCCTTTGGGGTCTGTATAATCATATCCCCGGTTTCTATTAATATATTGCTTCCCCCTTGCTGTGAGAGGCTCTTATTCTTCTGATGAAATAATTGTTGTACTACATAGGGTGAGCCAAGATTATGCTGTGATACCACTGTAATAGGCCAAATTAGGAAAAATAGGAATGTAGCATATAAAACTGGAAAATGAAACAAAATAACAATACATCAATAGGATTAGATCATAGAGCCATTTTATTTCACATTATAGCAGAGAAATGAGTACAAGACCTTGAGGAAAAAGACACTCAAGCTAGGCAAAACAAGCCTCAAAGCACCCAATACATAAAGTATGGGATGTTGCTGTTATATAAAATGTTGGAGAATAGATGACTGCGTATTCCTATGAAGGATAAATATAGGGCCAAACTGAAAATAAAAATAAATTCTAATATAATTCTTAGAAAATTTTGGGATCAAATATCTAGGCTCTCTCACACCAATCCATGGCAACCTAGAAGGGGTTTCCATAAATACACCATATGAAATGTTACATCCCAGCTAGGATTGAATAATTCACTGCAACTGGGTAACTGATAGGAGGTGGCTGATCTTATATAGAAATGGCTTATACTCTTTCAATATATCTCCCGGATGAAGGGATTCTCCCCTCACTGGAAATCTAACTCAAAAACTTGGGCACTAAACCCTTTACTGGAACTGCCCTGCAAAATAACGCAGTTTATAAAGGATATTGCACTGTAGATGATGGGAGAAACTTGGTTTGATGCTGGATGGTGAAATAAGGCTCAAGGAACCTCCTTGATAGACTCTCAGATGAATAATTTCTCCCCTCACTCGAAAACAAGCTCAGAAACTAGGTCTATCAACCCTCCACTGCTGCTGCCCTACAATACAACGCAATCTTGAAGGACACTGCACTATGGATAATGGATGAAGCTTGGTCTAATGCTGAATGGTGGAAATGAAGCTCAATGACCCTCCCTTGAGTGGGCACTTGAAGCCCCCTAAGTATGAGGGTGGGATTTCTGCTCAAAAAAACCCTTGTGTTAAACATCACAACAGACTCCGCTAAAAAACTTAAGCATGCAGAAAGTCATAAAATAGCAAGACATAAAAAATATTCAAAATGCCTTCTATGTCTGCCATCCCCTTCCTTATATTCTTTGTGAGCTTCCTCACCCTTGGTCCCACACATTAAAGATGCTACTCCCATGCAGACTCCCTCCCACTAACACTGCGTTGTCCCTCAATAACTCTCCACTACCTCCATACAAGTGTTGTTTATTTGCTCAAACTTGACCCCATCCACATGCTTCAACCTCTATTCACACCTAAGAGTGCTTCATCCAGCTCATAAGATGATCCACATCCACATTATAAGTGGTTTTATTCATACTAAGAAGATTTATGGGTCTCCCTACCCTCTTATTCATATATCTAAATGACAAAAGAAAATTTCAATACTCCAACTAGCTGGAAGCTAATTAGGAATATTAAAACATACCACTTTTCAGCTTCTCCAGTGAACGTACATTGGAACAAACGAAGGCGAATGGATTCATCGGTGATGGAATTGGATGAACACCATATATGAAAAGACTAGACATGATTAGGAGGGTCCTCTCTAGCGTTTCCTTCAAAATTAGGAATGTTGGAAGGAAGCTTAGTTGGCATAACAGACCAATATGCATTGTGGAGTATAGGGTCATTAATTAACTGGCTAATATCGGGAAGGCTTAAAACTACCATAAAAGTTAGCAAAGGAGTAGTTGGAACGGTTCCAATAACGGTTCCACTAGCAGTGGCTCTATAATTAGGGTTGGGACACCACCAGCTTGAGGAAATTCACTTGCATTGGCACCTAACATGGTGATGGTATGGGGGTGAGGGGAACCAGGCTCGAAATCAGAGGAAGAACTCGATGAACCAGAATCAGAGTCGGTATGGGGACTCAGCGGAGGACTAACTCGGACCCTACCTTGTGGAGTAAGTCTTCCTAATGGAAACTGAGGGTGAAGGCCTTAGAGTGTGCATGATAAATGACTTAGGGGCACAATGATGGCAAGTGAAAAATGACACGAAAGTTTTGAAGACTGATAAACAAAGGCTCAGTGAGGTAGATTGATTAATTATGATGTTTATCTCTTGGCTTGGCGGTGTAAACCAAGCGCTCTTCGCTTTAGGTGTGAGTGTGTGCAAGCCATGTGTTAATTTTAATTAAGCTTATACTGTTGTGTAAAGTAAAATATTAAAGTTGAAGTACTATAAATAAAAATGAAATGAAATTAAAATAAACAACTAATTATGCATAAATTCAACCCAAAATAAGGCTTCCCAAACAACTAGTCTAAAAGGGTGGTCGAAATTGTCTCAAAACACACAAAATGTACAAAGTCTAAGGGACATAGATCTAATGACTCAGATCTGCTAGAAATGGCGTAGAAAACAATAAGAAACCAAAGGGGAAACCTGCTGAAAAATTGAAGGTGAAAGGTTAAAACCATAGGGGAAACAAGGGTACCATAAGGGAAAGACCAAAAAAACTCAAGAAAGGGTTTTGGATGGAATAATAAAATATAAAAAATAATCTGAAAGAATTATAGATCAGACACCAAAATAATGGCTGAAAGTGCTGCAAATACTAGACTACCTACTCAGTTGAACCCCTCCTAGAAAGGTGGAAGTGTACTAAAACCCTAGGGGGATTGGTTCTACTTCAAGGAGACTAACTAAGCATATCTAGGCCTAAGACGGGCTGAGACAGAGGTCAGATAACACAAAATAGTGTTCTCGAAAAACCATGAATGTTACATTAAAAAATCAGAAATATGTTTTGTCTCGTAGGTACTCACCTGTGGACTATTGAAATAATGCTTACTGGGAAGAAAAGTGCGAGTTTGAGTGGAACTCGCACTATTTGAGCTAAAAAGTGAGATTTCCTTTTCTTTAATTCTTGGGTGGAAGGTTGCGGAAAATTTGTCATCTCTCGCATGACTGATACCTATTACGTATAGAAAACACCAGAAAATAGCCGAAAGTTAGATTTTTGACTGATTTAGGGCATAAAAGTTAAAAAAGAACATCAAGAGACCGAAAACAACTAAATAAAACCCCTTGTTACTGAAGTTGTTGGTCACGTAGGAATCTCAATTACAATAGTGGAGTCGCCATTTCTTAGCACAAATGCTTAACATGAATCTACGAAAAAAAATCACTTTAGTTGTGTGTGACAAACAATCCTAACAACAGAAATGGCTACTTAACTTCTTTAGATCTACAATTGATAGTTAGAACAAATGCTACAAAAAACTAGATCTATGTAGTAAAAGCAGTTAAATAGTGAAAAGAAATAATAATTATTCCATGCATCCAATAGACAAGAAAATATTTAAATAATGTTTTATATATTATTACACCTGGTGAAGGGAACAAATAAAATTTACCAACCCCCCTCAATGGGATGGGTTCTTGGTTTTCCTTAACGCTTCAGTTCTATAATTTTCTCTCTCAATGGTGCAGAAAACCCATAATGTGTTGAACTCTATGAGAGCTCAAGAAGCAAAATAAAATAGTAGCATCAATGAGAATGATCAAAGTGCGAAAATGAAAGAGATCAAAATGAATACTGAATGGAAAAACCTCCTATTTATAACAAAATATTGATTTATCCTCGATAATGGAGAACAATAAAATATTATTAACCAAGATCTAGATCTAACCACTTAAAATATTTTATTATATGTTGTTGGAGGGAAAATATATTTAAATTGGTTAAATACCTTTATTTAGAAATAATAAAAAAATAAATGATTTATTTATCATTTCAAGAATGTGGTTAAGAAATCATTAAAAAATAATGATTTGTTCAATTATTCCTAGGTGATTTACTCAAATTTAATAAGGAATAATAACTAAATACTTATTTAATTAAGTATTCCTAGAGAAAAATAAGAAAAATAATGATTTATCTAATTGTTTCTCATAATTGGGTTAAATATGACCAAAAATATTATTTAAGCAGTGGTCTAATTAATTATTCCTAGAGGAAAATCAAATAAATAAGGATTTATTTAATTATTCCTCACAGGGTTGCTTGTTTAAACCATAAATAACTTAATAAAATATGCTTTATTAAATTATTTATTATAGTGAAATAAATTTTACTATGGTAAAATTGTTCTTACATGGTGTACTTGGATGCATCTAATTGTAAATGGTTAGATGACCAAATTTTGGTGATAACAACCACCCTATTGAAAAGAAAACCAACATGACATCATAACAACCTAACAACTAAAATGACATGAGAAAATACCTCTTATTGGAGCTTTATAACTTAGCTTATGGTAGTATTTACATCCATATACATATTTACATACATCGAACCATCACATCAAAACATATCCAAAAAAATCGCCAAAATATGTGCTAAACAAAACCAACATCACACCAAAACTGCTCTGCCTCTATTGGAAAACAAGGAAGTATACATGGCCCTCATCTGATCTAACATCTCCTGTGTAGTTTCATCAGGCCCAAAGTGCCTCCATTTCACTTTAACTTGCTCTATTGCTCGATTATGGGGCATGATATCCTTTTTCTACAATATACATTGAGGCTCCGACTTGAATTCTCCATCTGGTTCCACCTACAATAAAAACTAGTCAGTCACATGATCAACATCTTTAAAATACTTCTTAAACAAAGATATATGAAAAAAATCATGGAATTTCACTATGGAAGGTAGTGCAAGTCGATAAGCCATTGGTTTGATCCTCTTAATGATCCTGAAGGGTCCAAAAAACCATGGTGCCAGCTTGCCACATGATTCAATATACAAGGAGCTCTACTTGGGCTTGATACGTAAGCACACCTGTTCCCCAACCTAAAAATCCTTGAGCAACTTGTTCTTATCTACATAAATCTTCTCCCTATCTTATGCTACCTTCAATTTCTTCTTGATCACATGCATTTCTTGTTCCATTTTTGCTAACATCTCTGGTCCAATATGTACCCTGTTAACCAGATCACTCCCACTGATAGGAGTGTTAAAAATCTACTCATACATAGCCTTGAATGGAGTCATCATAAATGACTCTTGATAACCATTGTTGTAGGAGAACTCTACCAGTGGAATATATTATTCCCACTTGTTTTGATGATCCATCACATACATCCTCAACATATCCTCTAGTATCTTATTGACCCTCTTAGTATGTCAATCTTTCTGTGGATGAAAATCTTATATGTTGAAGGCCAAATCAGTTCCAAAACTTGCAAACAAATCGTTCCTAAACTTGGAAGTGAACTTTGCATCCCTGTCAGACAAAATATTCTTTCGAAAACCATGCAATTTGACTATGTCTCGGATAAACACCTATGCCACATCACTAGCTAAGTATGTAGTCTTCACTGGTATGAAATGTGAAACCTTTGTTAACATGTCCACAACAACCATGATGGGATCATGCTATCAAGATGTCCTGGGAAACCCTATGGTTAATTCCATGAAAATGACCTCCCATTTCCACTCTAGGATCACAATCGACTATAGTAGTCCACCTGAATGTTTACACTCTTCCTTAACCATCTGACAATCCAAACATCTGGCTACAAACTCTACCACATCCATGTTTAGATTCAGCCAATAGTAGAATCTCTTCACTACAGTAAAATTATTATAGTAGCCTAGGTGACCCAAATATGGTTTCACATGAAACTCCCTCAAGATCACCTTCTTAAGCACATTCTTGTTTTCTACATATATCATGTCTCTAAATCTAATGAATCCATCTATTTTCAGAAGATAATCCAAGTCATGTACACATGTACCTAAACTTGTACTTATACCTGTACCACATATACCTATACCTCTATCAAGACCTGTACCTATACCTATAATCTATTGCAACATATGCACAATCTCCATATACCTGTGATCCTATTGACCTGCCTGAAAGATACTATCCTGCAAGCCTATCCCATAGGAGCTCATTGCTGCTAAGTGATTTACGTGCACTCACCTGCTAAGGGAATCTGTGACCCTATTCTCCTTTCTCTTGATGTACCTTATCTCAAAGTCAAACTCGTTGATCATTCCTAACCATCTATTCTGTCGGAAACTTAAATTCTATTGGTTAAATAAGTACCTCAACCCGATATGGCCACTCATCAATACAAGCCACATGTCAAGAAGATAGTTCCTCCGCATATTCGATGCATGAATGATCATTGCTAGCTCAAGATCATGTTTTGGGTAGTTATGCCCATGTTCATTTAGCTTTTGTGACTCATAGCATACCACCTATCCATCCTGCATAAGGACTGTTAGTGTCAATTCTAATTGCACGCATATGAAAAAATCTCACTTTAGCTGTGCATAAAAAATAACCCTAACATCAAATATGGTTGTCAATTTCCTTAGATTTGTAGTAGGGGATCAAAATAAATGCTACAAAAATCTAGATCTATACAGTTAAAGACAATAAACAGTAAAAATAAACAAGAGTTGCTCCATACCTCCAATAGAAAAGACATGAATTTATAAAGAATATTTTTTATTATAATGCCTGGGAGGGGACACAGAAAGATGTTACCAGTCCCCTCAATGGTATGGGTTCTTGTATGTGTTGGGAAAAATTCTAAGAGGGGGGGGGGGTGAATCAGTATTTAGATTTTATAAAATAAATTCAACCTTTTCTTTGAGTAGATTTCCATACATGGTTTTTATGAACTGAACTAGCGTATGCACGCAGAAATATAGAAGGAAACTAGCGTATACTGATTTACCTTTCAGATTTATAGAATTTATTAGGAACAGTATTTTAAACATATTTATCAGTTATGAATAAGGCTAGATAATTAGAAGTTATGAGCAGTAATCAACAGTACCTCAACCCAATATGGCCACTCATCAATACAAACCACATGGCAAGAAGATAGTTCCTCCGCATATTCAATGCATGAATGATCATTGCTAGCTCAAGATCATGTTTTGGGTAGTTATGCCCATGTTCATTTAGCTTTTGTGACTCATATCATACCACCTATCCATCCTGCATAAGGACTGTTAGTGTCAATTCTAATCACACGCATACGAAAAAATCTCACTTTAGCTGTGCATAAAAAATAACCCTAACATCAAATATGGTTGTCAATTACCTTAGATTTGTAGTAGGGGATCAAAATAAATGCTACAAAAATCTAGATCTATGCAGTTAAAGACAATAAATAGTAAAAATAAACAAGAGTTGCTCCATACCTCCAATAGACAAGACATGAATTTACAAAGAATATTTTTTATTATGACGCCTGGGAGGGGACACAGAAAGATGTTACCAGTCCCCTCAATGGTATGGGTTCTTGTATGTGTTGGGAAAAATACTAAGAGGGGGGGGGGGGGTGAATCAGTATTTAGATTTTATAAAATAAATTCAACTTTTTCTTTGAGTAGATTTCCATACGCGGTTTTTATGAACTGAACTAGCGTATGCACGTGGAAATATAGAAGGAAACTAGCGTATATTGATTTACCTTTCAGATTTAGAGAATTTATCAGGAACAATATTTTAAACATATTTATCAGTTATGAATAAGGCTAGATAATTAGAATTTATGAGCAGTAATCAACAGTATAAAGCATCACACACATGAACACCAATATTTACGGTGGAAACCCAATTCGGGAGAAAACCACTGATGTTGTCGTCTCTGTATTAAATCTTTATTATATAGAAAACCTTTTACAACATTGTACTGATGTAGACTTATACCATTACGCAGGTTTCTACCTGCAGAAGGCTGCAACCTTCTCTCATTTTCCAGTTGCAACTGGAAGGGAGCTCCAACCCCCTGATCTTGTTTACCAGCCTCTCTTGGAAGGGGGCTTTGACCCCCACATTTCAACACCAGCTTCTACTGGCTGAAAGCTTCTACTTCCATACTAAAGGCTTCAACCCTCAGACCCACTGTAGACCACATTTCATTAATTTTCATACTGGATCTAAACAGCTTCAACACAACCCCTTAACATTAACAACAATACTTTTCCCAAAACTTCAATCAGAACAGTAAGACCACTCTAACCAGACTATCAGAAATAACCCAGAATTCAGAGTAGATAATCAGATACATATTCAACCTTGAACAACCATTAATTTAGATACCATACGCTGTTTTTATTTATGTAACCCGCGTATATACGTGTCTTTCTTCACACCAACCCGCGTATGCTTCAGTTCATGCTAGTTTTATATTCTTGAAATAATACATGACTTTTCTTCACAATTTCCTCGTATACACACGCTTTTCTTTTCACCAAATAGTGTATGCTTTCTTTCAAAATTTGTTTAGACTCATATTCAGACCTGAAACTTTCAATTCAAACAATCTATCAGCAATGTAGAACTATTTAGATAGTCACTCATCCTTCATCATGTTTTCTCAATCAATGATTAGATTTGTTCATTATCAAATCAGCAGCATACTCCATATTCAATCAACCCAGAACTTCAAGAAGACTTCATTGACCGACAACAGAGAGAAAACAGAAATCATAGAAGTGATATCTGTAAATAAGCTTCAGAAACCCTAACTTCCATACGCGCTTTTTATTAAGAGTACCCGCGTATACACGCGCTTTTACCAAGACAAACGAGCGTATAGATCTGTAAATGGTAGACTTTGCAGAATATACCAGATCTATAAACTTACCCAGATTTCTTCATTATCATCAGAAAAATTGCGCCAGTTCTTCATCATTTATTTTGCAGATCAGCCTAGAGATTCATCATTTATAGATCTAGAGATCTTGAACCTTCATCATATCCATGGGTGCATCATAAATTTAGATCTATCAGAAATAGAGTTCAACCATGCAGATATCTCTCAAAGAGATTTATTCCTCAATAGATTTTTTTTTTTTTTTTTGCATGCCACCCTTGCACTATGATCCTCGTCTCCTTATATAGTTTTAGCCTTTATCAATAAAATGAGTCAAAACCACTTAACCGCTGATGGTATTCCTGGATGGGATCAAATAGATAATCCAGTGCTCAATACTGTGGGCCAATACCATGGTCATGTCCCCTGGTTTTATAGATTTAGAGCGCAAATAGGCATACGCTACTTGGTACGTACTTTTACGCGTACAGATACTACTTTTCCTTTACAAATCCACGTATGCTTTGTGACATATCTTATTCATCATTACTCTGGCACTAACTGGAATTTATTTTTTTGTTACTTCTGAACTGCTCTGTAGATACATTAGATTTACATTATTAACAAATAGGTTGCTATCCAAAGACAACTCATTAAGTCAGTTTCCATCAAGGACAACTTCATCAAGTAGGTTTCCTTCATGGACAACACATTGCATCGTATTTCCAACAATATGTCCTCAGTGCTTAAGATCCAAGACCTCTCTCTCTCTTGATGGTGTAAAAAACCCAGACAAAATATAACTCAAAGGGAACTCACAAGCAAAGGTAGAAAAAATACGACAATGATGGAGGATCAAAGTCAGACAAAAAATATAGATCAAAAGGTGATTAGAAGGTAACAAAAGGTAGCGAATGAACTGAAAACCCTTCTATTTATAGCAAAATATTGAGTCAGTCTAGATATTGGTGCATAATTAAAATATTATTAACCAAATCTAGATCCAACTAACTTGGAATATTTTATTATTTTTGGTGGAGGGAAAAGGAATTTAGAATTGGTTAAATCACTTTATTTAGAAATAATAAATAAATAAATGATTTATTTATTATTTCAAGGATGAGGTTAAGGAATAATTAAATAAATAATTATTTATAAATGATTTAGTCAAATTTAACAAAGAATATTATTAAATAATTATTTAAATAATTATTCCTAGAAAATAATAAGATAAATAATAATTTATCTAATTAATTCTCCTATTTTGGGTTAAATATGACTAGGAATATTAATTAAATAGTGGTTTAGTTAATTATCCCTAGAGGAAAATCAAACAAACAAGGATTTATTTAATTATTCCTCATGGGGTTTCCTGTTTTGACCAGAAATAACTTAATAGACTATGGGTTATTAAATTATTTCTCATAGTGAAATAAATTATACTATGGTAAAATTGTTCTTACATGGTGTAATTTAGTCCATCTAATTGTAACATGATATATGAAAAAAAATGGTGTAACAGATTTCCCCCAAATGTGTGAGAATTAGGAGCTAATTGTACGACCGAAGTACATTGTACGAACACAATCCCTAGACACCGAAGGGGAGTTAGAGAGAGAGAAATATAAGGCAGACTGAAGCGAGAGAGGACAAGAACCTGAGGAGGTGAGAATTATAGGTGTGACAAGTCTCTTTTATAGGTGAGTACCTATTTTGAATGAGGTTGGGGAGGCATACCTATGTTCGCCGACATGAAAAAGTACAAATAATAATGGTGCCCCCAGCAAAAATGGGAGTGAGGTATATAGTACATGTTGGAATAAACAAGGGCCAGATAAAAAACATAATGGATCCCACATAAATACTATTGTTGGGACAACAACCAGGACTTATAAAATAATATCTGAGTACATGAGATATAATAACAACCAAAGAGACCCAGTAAAACAGGAAAGCGATCTAAAAATATGAATGATACATGCAAACTAAAAGGCGCTGCAAGCGACTAAGGCTGAAACCATCAAATATATAGAGTTGTATCCAAGGCTGTAGTAAAGAGGTCATCCGGGTATGTGGGGGGCTACCTGAAGGGCTACTTGAAGGTCTGAAACATCTCTCACACACCTGGGAATCACTAGTACAATCTGCTACATCACTGAACCATCAAGTATACAGATTTGGATCATGCCATAAGGATCTAGAACTGAGAAACAATGAAGTCAAAGGGAAATAAAGGGTCCCTTTTCTTGATCCGAGGCACCGAACAAGAGTGGAAGCTAGAACCAAAGTACATCGCCCTCTAGATATGTCTTCTGGAATGAATAAGTTGATGTTAACAGAAGGAGGTCTGCCATAGGTAACGCAATAAGGAATCCTCATTTAAGGCACGAGATATAATAATAGAGTGACTGATAGACGAACACAAGGGATGATGGTGAATGGGGGGGGTAGTGAGTAGCGGGCTAACGACTTCCCTTGTTAGAGCATAAATGGCATGGATGACTTGGTAGCTACTGACTCAACTCTGGAGGGGATAGGGGATAGTATGAATAAAGGCCAAAATGTGTGACACGAGGGAGGTACAATGAATTGAAGGATGGAATACTACTGTGGGAGAAAAAAGGGACTCAGGATAGACTCCATGGATTCAATGATGACTCAACTTGGATGCTGTAAACAAGGGAGACTTGATGATTCTTCCACACAGAAGAGGCCTGGTGGGGACCACAAAAACATGAGTATAGGATGGTTACTCACAATGAAAATTGACATGAGCATAGACAAGTACGAAGGAGAAGTGGTGCCCCAAGTACAAGTGTTGCAAGTGAAGAAATTCGATTTTGAGAAGCGGTTAAGTGACCCTTCTTGGAAAAAAGGCTTCCGGGTGATGTATCAAATCAATAAAAATGAAAGGATACCCATTTGAGTGCTTCGTGAGAGCTTTCCAAAGATGTTGATGGTTTTTCTAACTAAGCTATGGTTTGGTCGTAATTGGTGAAAGAAAAATCCGAGCTTTTTATTTTTATAAGGGAATTTCCCTCCAATTGGATTCATTTTCAATTGTAGTTGTAGTGAATGTAGGGAGGAGAAAAGGCCCTAAATCTTGCAGCGATCGTAGCGAACAAACTGACCTTTTGAATCGAGATCCGTCAGTGGTAGGTAAGAAGCCTAACCATACTCTTTCAATTGAGTGGATTAAAGTTTCATATTACACACCCAGAGCTCAAGAACAGACCTCTGCTCCTCTTCACAACTGGGTCACACTTTTTGGGGTCTTTTCTGTGACCTAGGTAGTAGGTATTGGGAAAAAAACTGTGACCTATCCTAGGAAATGGATTGAAAAGTGTGACCTATCATAGAAAGGGGTTTTAGTGTTTTTTTTTAGCTAATATTTGGGATTTTAAGGTTATGATGTAGTCTTTCCTTTCTGTATGCTTTCAAACATGATGGTTTTGTGTAGGTATGGCAAATTTGAGGATCAACTTGAGAGAGAGGGACTTGGATACATTACATTCTGAGATCTAAGAGGATCATGTAGTCTGTGCCACATTGGCTAGGTTTTGGGTCCTTAAATTTGAGGTGAACCCATTGATGAGGGCAGGAGATCCCTTTCTAGCTTGGATAGTCAGCTATTGCGACATGAATAATGATATATTTATAGTGCAAGGGCACTAGATCGAGATGACAGTTCATGATATAGATTACCTGACCGGTCTCCCACCACTGGGGATGGTGGGAAACACACATCCAATGTTAACATGAGGGCGAAACATTATGGAATTTGTAGAGTGCCACTATCGACTGGGTGTCCATGTGAAAGGCACACGGATACCAATCGAAGATCTAGAGAGGATAGAGAGTCGTGTTGTGGCCGTAGTGGTGCTGCGGATCTTGGGCAACCAGGTGCTCCACCACATCATTAAAGGGTATATGATGCTATTTGAGGGAGTATTAAGTGGGACCTACGATGCATGGGCCAAGATGATGCTATTGTCATTGAAATGATAGTTGTCATTGTGCAAGCAGCAGGTGAACCATGAATGTGCATATGGCACATTTCTTTGCTCGCTCTTCTTTGAGAAGATCCCGAAACTTCATCCTCGTATACAGATCCAAGATGGGGGCCCATAAGAGCCCAGGATGCACTACTGGGGGTGGCTGCTATGTATAGGAGGAGGTGGAGTAGTTGGACGGATGTTCCGACCTGAGTTTTTTGTGCATTGGGATCAGATGCCATCATACATAGACGACTATCCCTATATTGGGATGAATGCCACTTCTGTGAGGTTGAGCATGGGGTCCATACGGTAAGTGAAAATTTTCTAATATTTTATGGTGCATGTTAAAGTTTCAGAATATTGTATATGGTACTGATTCATTGACTTTTGGTATGAAAATATAGCATCGGTGAAACTAGCTAGGTATATGGGATGACCTGTAGTGTCAAGAGCTATAGAACCTAGCGGATCAAGGGGAACGCAAAATGAGGATGCAGTGGCCCTCCTGGAGGATGTATGTGATAGTGAGAAGCTATTGATCGGTGTTTCTAAGCGCGATTGGTAGTACCTTGATGACCAATACATAGAGCCATGTATTGGTCTACCCTCGGATTGGCATGGATTCATGTGACGCATGGCAATGGCCAGAAAGGGGATGCATGATCTACAGGCTATAGGAGTCGAGCCATTGGCCCGAGACCCTCCAGATAGTGATTAGATGTAGGTGGATGAGGTGCCCGCAGTTTTGGTTTTTTGTAACATGCTATGGGCATGTCATATGTATTAGAGCTAATGGACTCTAAAACATTGTATATTTGGATGACACATATTATGTATATGCATCATTTTATGGTTTATGGTTATTTTCTTGTGTTAAATTCGTGTGATAAATTCCAATATAGAATATTATTTTCAATGCTATCTAAATCATGATTATGGGCTCTAGCTACATGACTAAATGTAATGATTTCAAATTCATGGATTAATATCTTTACTCGTAAATATCTTCTAAAAAGGGAAGGATTATGCATACGATAAACAACATTCAATTGTGTGAAAAGCAACAAAGAATATAAATGAACATGAAGGTGAGGGATGCGACGGTCAAGGGCATTGGCTAACAACCTATCACTACATCATATTCATTCTATTTGTTGGTGGAAGCACCGATGCATACGTCCTTAGAGAGGAAAAGTGAATGAAAGGGGGTGAAAATGGACCATGCTGCCGAGGCTAGATTCTGGGAGTAGCGGTTTGCACCATAATTATAACTAATATATGATGTGTATGGGGGATCTATTTGAAAGGTCCCATAAGAAAACATATGAGAGGATGATGAAAAATGCCGAAAACCTAAATGCAAGGTAGAAATAAAACAAGCACTGATAGGGGGAATGCTATGGGTAGAATTTCTACCCCATATGCACTGAATAACGGATGGTGTGAGGGAACTGTGTTGGGGACAACTTGTGCTCAGGTAGAGAAATTCACCATAGACACAGATGGTGCCATTTTTCTTATGGGCTGGATAGATAAAGTCAGGGGTGGTAAATGCTTCCATAATTTCATCATCACAGTAGAAGATGGGGTGACTGGTGGAAGGATGACCATAAGACACGACGAAGCTACCTGACTCATCATCATGAGAAGAGTGTTTGACATGCGCATTGTCATGGAGGGTGACAAAAGAATAATTAGATGGAGAATATATCGATGTTGAGCCCAAGGTGATTGCTGAAGGGCGGTCAGGAAAAATAGAAGAGGATGCCCTAGATGGGTCTTCCACTGTGGATCTCATAGATGATGACAGGTAGAGGATAGTGGCTGAAGGCTCGAACATCTCGACATCGGGAGGGGGTATGTCAATGGGAGTGGATGTGTCCTCTGGTTTTTCCGAAGCATAATGCGTAAGTAAGGGATTGGCTGACTCATTGCACTCAGCCTCATATTGGTGAACCACTTCCAAGGAGGTGCGGTAATCTACGAGATTGGGAAAGAGGCGAGTATAGTGACCATGGAGATCACAAAAAGCACAAGGTTGATTTGTGTGCACATTATTGAGTTTCTTAGTTGAAGGAGGTAAAGTAACATGGATTTCTGGGACATTACACTCAGGAAATGTGACATTGACCATGGGTTTGATACGAGACAATTTGGGAAAATGACGGGTGGCATGACCGTCAACATCACACTAAGGGCACAAAGGTGTACACTTTGGAGTCTTAGGAGGAGTAGGTGTTGTATCGACAACCTTACCCTTTCGTACCTTTTTGCGGGCTTTGCGCCCCTCACTCGAGGCTTTTGTAATAGGAGTAGGTTCCTATTGAGGTGACTGAGGCACAAAAGAAAAAGGAAGGTTCATGGCAACCGATTGGGCCGGGGTCAAAGCAGTGTAAGTTTTGAGCTGACCAGGCTGGGTATTGGTTGGGGGTTCAATGTACCAGACTGGGATCCCTAGGGTCATGTTGGGAAGGTTCAAGGTAGCCATAATAGGTACCGAAAATACTCTAGGAGAGGGAGAAAGAAAAAGTATCTGACCGGAGGGGTAATGGCTAGGTGAAATAGCTCCTATATGCTTAAGGCTATGGGGAACTGTTCTAGGAGGAAAAAGAGGATCACAGACCCCAACTATAGATGAAGGGCCTTAGGGAGGAGGTCCCAAAGGATGAGTCGAAGTACTAGGATCATGTTGCAATGGGTGAGGCTTCTGACTATTCGAACCAGACCGTTTGAGGTCGGATCGAGACAATTACATCATGAAAACATTCAGTGAGATAGGGTCAGAGATAAGACGGGGGAGACCAGGGAATGAACGAAGAAAATAGGGATCTTTATAGACTCTAGGTGAGACAGTGGTCAGAGGTTCAACTATTTTTTTATTGGTCACCGAAGAAATAATGGACTCTGGAGAGTTCTATGAATTCGGTTCCTAATATGTCAGCTAATCGATAGTGACGATATTTTTGTTGTGAGTAAATCACATCATACAGTGAACCGCATATGGGAAAGTAGGCATCGCATAAGTGTAGCTATGACCCAATAGAATGTTGTAGTCTAAGCGATCATCAATGAATTCAATGTCAACACAAACATTTTTTCCCATAAGAGTAATAGGACAGTTGCGAAACATGTCAAGGGGCTGGGAAGAGTCGCCATCCCATGCACGAAGGGTGATAGTGGAAGGGGATAACTCGAGCGATCTGAGCTTTTACCAAACATAAGTGGACATCACGTAGGTGGATACTCCCTCGACAATGATACATCAGGAGGCGTTGGCATTCTGGATCTTGACAGGTATTTGGAAGTTGGAGGATGCAGGAAGGGGTGGATACTCTGAATTGTCAACATCAAATACAATCAGACAATAATCTAAAGGATCCATAACATCCATAGCACTTAGTATTTTTTTTCATTGTGAAGGTCACAACTAGAGGACTTCCTGCATTGACATATCAGCAAAGGATTCTACCAAGTCATCTACTATACTATAGGTGTGGGCGGCTTTATCAGGAGCAACGTTTCGGCATAAAATTCCCTTGGGGTTCTTGGTATGTACCTCTACCTTAGGCTGAGGGATGTATAAAGGACCATTGGGTGTCGAAACTAGCTCTATGTGACTTGAAGATGGGGGCTTAGTTGTCGACGGAGTGAAAGGCTTGGTGTACTAGCTCAAACATGTCTGAAGGTTGAGATTGGTGGTATTGGCCTGGTTAGAGTGCATCGTAAGGATATGCTAATCAGAGGTACCAGATGGAGGAGGTTGAGTGGCCTCCTGATCTTCAGGGGGTTGGGCAACCACATATCCTTGCTGGGGGAAAGGATCGATAAACACAACTGGTTGAGTAGGCACATCATTAGGAGGAGCCAAAGCAGAGGCTTGTTGTCCTCGAGATGTTGCTTGAGCTTCCCATTGTTGATGCAAAAGGGAAAATCATGGGTATAGTGATCAAGGACACCACAAAAAGAACAAGGCTTATTCATGCGAAGAGGCTTGTTCTTCTTCAACTGATCGCCCTATTATTGGGTTGCAGTGTTAGATGTATTCCCTTGGGGATTTTTTCCTGGATTACCTCAAGTGGGTTTTTTACAGTTTCCTTTCCTCTTCTTTTTGGAAGTGGGATAATTATTCACACCCTATTGCGCATAAACCTGACCTTGAGGGGGGGGTGGCTATTGCTGTGAAGCTTCAGAAGGCATAGGAGGAAGAGGTGCTTGTGCTGGAGGAGCTGTAGCACCTAGTTGTGGATACAGATAGTAAGGAGGTTAAGCAACATTGGGTTAAATAGGTTGGGAGAAAGTAGGCCCTGGAATCGGAGGGTGCAATTGGGAAAAGGTGCGAGGCATGCCATGTCCTAGATACATGCTATCGGGAGGGGGAAAAATTCTAGAGGAGTTGGCCCCTCCCTGAGGGAAACCATAACACATAGGAGGATGAGTGTACGGATGTGAAATGGATCCAAAAATACCTTCAGTGGCATGATATTCCCCTAGTGCATTGGCACCAACAGGTCTATGGAGATCAGGTAATACGGTATAAACATAACCAAATTGTGCATAGATCAAGTCATATTTCAATGCAATTTGGAGGGCTTCTTCCTTAGTCTAAGGAAAGTGCAAGGTGACATCTTTACCAATAGAGGTAAAAAGGGATATGAGAAACCAATCCATGTAGACATGGTCTTCAAAAAAAAGGGCTCGACATAGGCTCTTCCTTTTGCGCCATTGTTGAACATGGTCAGATAGGCGGGTGGTAGAAGTTTGACGGAAAGAGGTAAAAATTTCGGTACCTGTGTCATAGTGAAGGGGAAGCTAGATGCAGGATGGAAACACCTTTGCAAGAGTCGCAAAAGTAGTATGAGAGGAAGCAGATTAGTCGACATACCACTTGGAAGCTTCTCCAATAAGTGTATGTTGGGATAACATAAGATGGATAGATTCATTAGTGATAAAGTTGAACGAACACCACATGTGGAAAGAACTAACATGGTTGGTAGGATCCTCTCCAGCATTTCCTTCAAACTTAGGGATGTCTGAAGGAAGCTTGGTTGGCATAGTAGGCCAACCTTGATCATGGTGTATAGGGTCATTAATCAACTAGCTAAAATTAGGAAGGCTAAGGCTTGTCATATAAGGAAGAAAGGGAGTAAGAAGAATCTTGTTGCGGCTCCACTAGTAGCGGTTCCAAAATTAGAGCAGGGGCCACCACCAGAGGTACGTCTCGTACCAGACATGATGAAGGTGAAAGGTGGAGGAGAATAGGGGATAGAAACATAAGGGGAACCCAATGAGCCAGAATCAGAGTTGGAATGGGGACCTGGCAGAGGACTAACTCAGAACCTACATGTTAGGGTAAGTATTCCTAACGAAAATTTAGGATGAAGGCCTTGGAGTCTTTGGGATAAAATCATTGGGGATGCAATGATGGAAAAGATACATGGAACCCAGTAAGGAAGAGAGTTAAACACAGGCATGGAGGTGCAGATTAATTGATTACAATGTTTTAGTCTTGGCCTGGCAGTGTAAACTGGGCACTCTTCACTTTAGGTGTGCATGTGTGTGATAAGTGTGTTAATTTTAACTAAGCCCATACGTGTTTATAGAAAAAAGAAAAATAATTTTGTAAATAAAACTGAAAGAAACAGTAAAGGAAACTGAAAGCGACAGTAAAATAAACAGCTAGAGATGCATAAATTTAAACCCAAAAAGGAGGGCTTCCCAAAAACTAGTATAAGGGTGAGAAAAATATACTAAAAACTCACAAAATGGCCAATGGATCTAAGGCCAAGAGGGACAAGGATCTAAAGGTGAGATCTACTAGAAAGAGGTGCATAAAACAATAAGAAACTATAGGGAAAAATGCTAAAAAATAGATGGTGAAAGGCTACAACCTATAGGGAAATGTAGGGGACCCTAAAGGGAGGAACAAAATAAAATAAAATAGGTGTTTTGGATGGGAAAATAACCGACCTGAAATGGATCTAAAAATGCAGGTTCATATTTGAAAAATGGCTAAAAAACATTGAAACCTCAAAAAACCTATTTCAGCTAAACTCCTCCTAAAAAGGTGGAAGTGTAATGAAGTCCTAAGGGGCTTGGTTCCTACTTTGACGAGTAAAAATAATCAAGTATAGGTCCAATATGGGTAAATATGGAGGTCATCCAACCCTGAATAGTGCCCTTGGCAAACCCTGAAAATTTGAGAAAAAATACCATAAAAAAGTACATGTCATAGGTTCTGACTTTATTTCTGCTAAGGTTTCAGTTTTTGGGCAGACATCCGCTACCTGAGAGCTGATATCACAGGTTTTGGGCCAAAAAGTGATACCTTCACTTCTGGTTGTCACGGGGGCAGGTGTCAGAAAAAAGTGTCATCTATATCGCGACTCATACCTGTTACCCACGCAAAAGGCCCAGAAACACATGGAAGTTAGAATTTTTACTGTTTTAGGGTTAAAAAGGTTAAAAAAACATCAAGGAATGAAAAATAATAAGCTGAAGGAAAAAATTCGGGGCTGAAATAGCTGGTCATGTAGGGATATGAAAAATGACATCGGTCGTAATTAAATTCCCCAATGGAGTTGCCAGTTGTTAGTGTGAATTATAATCGCAAGCATATGAAAAAAAACTCACCTTAGTTGTGCATAAAAAACAACCCTAACATAAAATTTAGTTGTCAATTTCCTTAGATCCGCATTAGGTGATCTGAATAAATGCTACAAAAATCTAGATCCATGCATTTAAAGACATTAAAGAGTGAAAATAAACAATAAATTTTCCATACATCCAATAGACAAGATAAGAATTCATAAATAATTTGTTTTATTATGACACTTGGGAAGGGAACACCGAAAGATGTTACCAGTTCCCCTCAATGGGATGGGTTCTTGTATGTTCTCAGTGGTTCAAATCTAATATATATCTCTCTCTCTTGATGGTGCAAAAAACCCAGAAAAAATACAACTCAAATGGAGCTCACAAGAAAAAGTAGAAAAAATATGACAATGATGAAGGATCAAAGTCAGACTAGAAGTATAGATCAAAAGGTTATCACAAGGTAACAGAAGGTAGTGAATGAATGGAAAATCCTTCTATTTATAACAAAATATTGAGTTAGTCTAGATATTGGTGCATAATTAAGATATTATTAACCAAATCTAGATCCAACTAACTTCGAATATTTTACTATTTTTGTTGGAGGGAAAAGGAATTTAGAATTGGTTAAATCCTTTTATTTAGAAATAATAAATAAATAAATTATTTATTTATTATTTCAAGGATGAGGTTAAGGAATAATTTAATAAATAATGACTTATTCAATTATTTATAAATGATTTAGTCAAATTTAACAAGGAATATTATTAAATCATTATTCATAGAAAATAATAAGATAAATAATAATTTATCTAATTAATTCTCCTATTTTAGGTTAAATATGACCTAGAATATCAATTAAACACTAGTTTAGTTAATTATCCCTAGATTAAAATCAAACAAATAATAATTTATTTAATTATTCCTCATGGGGTGTCCTATTTAGACTAGAAATAACTTAATAAACTATGGGTTGTTAAATTATTTCTCATAGTGAAAGAAATTTTACTATGGTAAAATTGGTCTTACATGGTGTACTTTAGTCCATATAATTGTAACAGGTTAGATAACCAAAAAATTTTGTAAAAAGGACCCCACTAAGTCCTCTATTGCAAGAATTTGTACACACTACAATTTCCTTGTCTGGATTTGCAATATTTATAACTAGAGCATGTGTCAAGAACTTCTTAAGATGCTCAAAAATAGCCTCACACAACTTTGTTCAATCAAACTTCTTATCTTTCCTCTGCAATTATGTAATACAATAAGAAATTTATGAGAAGTTCCTAATGAACCTCCTATAGTAACCTGCAGATCCCATGAATAATATCACCTCATCTAGTACAATGCCTTCCTTGGAGACAACATGTCCCAAGTAGTGTACCTCAGTCTGGAAGAAACTACATTTTCTGAGCTTAGCATACAATTGATGCTCTCTCAACAACCTCAACATTGCTGCAAAATTCTCAACATGCTCCTTCTCATTTTTGGAATATACCAATATGTCATCAATAAACACAATAAAAAACTTGTCCAAATAAGGATGCAACACATTGTTCATCAAACACATAAATTTAGTTGGGGCATTAGTAGATGTCCTGCTCTTTCATGCATTCCTAATGGTATCCCGATATCAAGTCAATATTATAGAACACTACTGCTCCCTTCAACTAATCAAAAAAATCATAAATCCTTGGTAATGGGTACTTTTTATTTATGGTCACTTTGTTCAGCTTCATGTGGTCAACACATAGTCTAAGAGTGCCATCCTTATTCTTCACGAACAACACTCATGCACCCCATGGTGAAACATTTGGTCTAGTGTACCCCTTTTCCAAAATTTCCTTCAACTGAAATTTTAACTCTACCATCTCCGGTGTACTTATCATGTAAGGTGATTTTGATGTTGGAGCTACCCCTGGTACCAACTCAATAGAAAATTATACTTCCCTATGTGGTTGAAACTTTGAAATGTCTACTGGAAATACTTACTAAAATTGCTACAAACTTGGATACATCTTCAACACATCTACATCATCAACTTCTTTACTTTTGTCACTAGAGATATGAACTGCAGATATCACACATCCTATCCTACCACTATGATTGGCCTACATGGTTTTCACCATCCTAACTGATGTGGATTTAATATTTCCTTGTAGGAATCTTCGTTCCCCATGTCATATAATAATTCAATAGATTTTTCATAGAAATCTACCTTGGTCCTGTGAAGATATAACCAATATATACCCAATACCATATTGCAGGGACCTAGTGCTAATATGTTCAAGTGTGTTTCTCTAGGCATACCATTTAACTCAAAAGTACAAACTCTTACCAAATGGTGAACTCTTTTATTCGGACCTATGGCCTACTGTACTAACCAAGATTCTACATGCATTTACTTACTCAAACCACACTTATCCACCCAGTTAGGACTAACATAGCTATAGTTATATTCAAGGTCAATAAAAATATAAATAACTTGATCACAAATCTTACCGTCAATCTTAATGATAAAATCCTTGTGATCTGCCTGCTTTTTTCCCACTTCTTCATAAATGTGAGGAATTATATACCCAACATCCCCAACAGTATGTGCCTGATATGAACTGTATATCTTATGCCTTCATTCATGATTATGTGGAAAATCCCTCTTAATATGCTCCTCACTGCATTTCCAACACTCCAACCGTTACATACCATTACCTCCATGTTGTTGTTATGATATATGCTACTGCTATGGCCTATGTCCCAGTCTCACTCAATTGAACTTCTTTTGTGGCGCCACACTTTCTTTCTCATCTACACTCTCAGGCCTTTCTCTCTTAGGCTACCATTTACCTTTACCCTTATCCTTCCCTGTTCATCCTTGCTGAGACTCATTTTTGTGCTTTGATTGTTCATATTAGTGCTTCAGATTCCCAATGACTTCCTCGAGTGACCAAGGCTCATGATACTCAATATGATCTCTAAATAATATTGGAAAACTAGTGAAAAATTGATGAACCTTAACCTTCTCATCCTCAAGATATGGTACATACCTCGGTAGCTCCAAGAAATTTTCCATATACTCTTCATCTATCACTGATCCCATATTTAGCTCATAAAATTATTTGGCCTTGTTGTCGTATTACCTCTTTGACAAGTATCTCTTCCTAAGAAGTATTTTGAACTCCTGCCAACTCAAGTCCTCTATTCTTATGTCTCTTATCCACTTCAAATATTCCCACCATATGTCTTATTTACCTTTCAAACTAAAGATAAAAATCCTCGTCTTCATGTTTTCTGTGTACTCATGCAACTCAAGGAATTTTTCATTTCGGGTATCCAAGCCTCTACATCTTTCAGTTTCTTCAAGTATCAGTCAAAAGTAGATGGTTTTTATTTCTTGAATTCATTAGGAAAGTATCCCGTATCACTCCTCCTATAAGGATGATACCGATGATGATCATACTATCTATCTTATCCAGAATTAGAATGTTACATGTACCCATCACTCCTCCTATCCAAAGTGTTCAAAAACCTACCATCCCTCACTGTATCAGCTCTATCTGACTTATGTCTACCAGGATACCTACTGCCATATGCCCCATTAGTTTTTTCCTTCTATATATAGATGATACTAAGTGGCCCTTGTTTCTGAAAATCTTATGAACTCTGAAGAATTATTGCATTCAACTTTGTTGGTTTCTCTTGTGCATGTATGATCATATTATTATACACCTTAAAACTCCTTATTTCTTCCTTTAGGCTTCTCAATGTGTCTGATAAATCAGAATAATTCCCACCATGTTGCTCATATGACTCATAGGGAGAGTCCTTGTAGTCTATCATATTGCTATCCATGTTTATCTTCCTCTTGCCAAGCATAATATGTCAGCTAAAACAAATAATAATAAACCCACATACCTTAGTGTAATTTGGGGGTGGTACATCCTGCAAGATCAACCAATCAGCATAATAAATGTATAGATATAATCATGAGAACATATAAAAATATAATGTCTAGGCATGTAAACACATAAATGTCATTATATTTGGAGTCGAGTCATCAATGCATGCCCATAATAAATACACACCAATGCAAAATTGACCACACACACAACCATAAGCATGAACCATACATGAGCATAAGAAACATGTAACCCAAAATGACCGACCAATGCATATTTAGAATATAAAATTACACAATAAAACATGTACAACCAATACACAAGCATGACCCAAATATGACCTAACATAACCAATAAATGCAAATAAAACATGTAACAATATGTAATAAAGAGTGAATGCACAATACATAAACAAGAACAACACACAATCAATGATACATTTATGAAATCATTTTGACAAAAAAATCATCCACACTTCCATGGTGACACCACTGCCACCATGGCCAACACAACACAAACGAAACAACCACATACAACATAGGTATGAGAAACACATAAGAAATAAACATAATTCATGATCAACACACTACCCATCTAGTCTAAGAGTTGAACCATGCTCTGATACCACTCTGTAACACCCTATTCCCACATCTACCCAAGTAACCAGCCAACCGGGGTAAACATGCAACGAGATGATACTAATATGCAATTTAACGTCCTATGTGACATTAAGGAACTAGAACTGATGGAAAATTGAAAAAAAAAACTTAAACAACATCAACAACACCTCCAAGAGGTAACCCAACCACCCAGACCCATGAACACTATGGGGGAACTAATTTTTTACCCTTTTGAGCCTTAGTCATATGCATGTAAGGGAAAGGGAGCAGATATAAGCCTATAGTCGTGGGCATGCCAAGGCAAGGTCGTGCCCGAGGCCCCAAAAATTTAGTTCTATGTCTATAACTCCGGGGTTTGTGCTACCTTCTGTAGCCCTAGAAACCAGGTCATTGCCCAAAACTTCATGAAACTTTACGAGATGATGAATAAATTTTTAAAAAAAAAGTACGAGAGAAATCACATCATTAGGAGCTCATCTAGACCCCTCCTAGACATGATAGGAATTTTGTCAAACATGTCACAAACATTGCATCTATAGGTGTAAACATTAGATTTGAACATAAGGGTCTCGTACTTGTCTGAGAATCACTAAGAATCATTGCTCCCTTACATCATAAGCTGCAATACAATCTATTTGACCATAGATACATTGTGCATTAATTTACAAGTAAGAACATGGATAGAGCCATACATCATCACTGATAAAATACATGCTTATAACCAACATAATAACAAAATAAATACCATGGATATAGCAACAATAGAATCCACATAATAACTAGTATATTTTCATACCAAATATCAAAGGAATGAGAATCTCATTAATGAGTGTAATAACCAACCGGAGATGGAAATTCCACATTTCACCCGACCATAGATTGGTTAAGCCAAATCTATCTTTAGCCAATCATCCCCATGCCATATTACAAGCATTAATGTGGGGCTCGAACCGAAACACTAACCAAGGAATCTAGAGGCTAAACGACCTCACCATCATCAATAGAAGTCGAGCTTTACCGTGATCCATCCCAGATCACTAGGCCAACACAATACACATGTCATAACTAGCTTTAACATGATATAACCCAATCACTAGGCCAACAAAAGTATGGATATCACCATATTCTCTCTACCTAAACTATGAGGATTTTTCCTATCTCCTAGTCTCTCAGGCTTTACCACAAACCACAGTTTGAATCAGGGGTCACTAGGCCCTAAATTGAGACATAATCTCCAAGTTTTACCACATATAACAAACCCAATATTCCTAGGTCTGATGGAGAGAAAACCACCTCTAGGATTTACCGTATATCTCGCCATTCACCAGTTGAGGATTCCTAGGCCTATCGAGGCAACACACTATCTGAATTTATCGCAACCCACATTATGGTTTATGGGTTACTAGTACATGTGTTATATCAATTCGGAGATCCACCCCACTCAACTTCAAATCCATCTGATAATCTAGCTAAACTAAAAAATGATAATTCCAAAACACCATGGCTATAAGGAAAAGGCAAGGCTAGGCTAAAAACAATGTCACACCTGGAAAAAACCATTGAAATACATAAAGAAACCACATAAAATACCATGCATGCCAAATCTAGAAAGGAAAAAACATATTCAAATTTATACCTGCCAAGAATCCTATTGTAGCTGCTTGATTCTTGCTCCTCATTGCTTGCTTCCTCCCTTTTCATTATTTCTTGATTTTCCTGGTCCAATGAAAAAATTATCCAAAAAGCTCTAAGTGTCCAAGAGTGAGTGAGAGAGAGGGAGAGAGAAAGTAGTGAGAGAGCTCCAAAAAATGCACTAAGAAAAGGTACCATCTGATCCTCAAAAGCCTTTTGATAGAAGAGGCCTCTATTTTCTCCATTATCCACTTTTTTACTTCAATTTCATCATCACATGTAGCTTGTGACCTTTCATATCCCTTTTCTCGTAATTTCCATTATTTTTCATAAATAAATGTGCTAAAAATACTTTTTCCTCTCCAAATGCCTTTTCCTTTTCCTTTTTCAATTTCGATAGCCATAATAAACAAAATTAACACCCCCTAGGGTTTTTTTCCCAACATTCATGTTGGAATAAGTGTCCCATCAACCATGGTTATTATTTTTAACTTTATTGGAATTTTTTCTAGGGTCGTTACAGTTAGTAATGAGTACTTTTTTGCATGAAGTAGAATTTGTAGAAAATCCATGTAGATTCTAACTAATATTTGTAATATTCTAAAACAAAATATTTGAATCTACTCTAGAAATTGTGGAAACAAATTATGATCGCACAACCACATGAACAAGAAAGAGATATAATTTCAATCACAGATCACAAATATTTATCTGTGGAAAGCCTCATCTAAAAGCCTCGCTATTTTTATATTGCATAAGTCAAAGAATATGACAACAATACAATGCTTCTCTTATGCTTTATATCTCTCTGCACTATATCTATATGTCTCATTGATTCGTAGGTGTTAGTGTCAATCTGTTCAACCTATCACCAGTGATCAAATGGGCTATTATAATGTCTTGTTAGGTTCTCAAAGTCAAAACACCCTTGAAATGATGTAGTCACCACTATCCAAGCAATGTTTACAAGGAGTAGGATGTATTCCTTTTTGTGAACAATTTGAGAAGGTCAAATATCATGTCACATTGACCAAATTGTATGCCACTCAACTAAAAAAGGATAAAGTCATTATTTCAGGGGTTACTTTCACTGTATCAATTGATGTAGTAGCTAAGGCCATAGGGATACCTAAAAATGGTGAAAAATGGTTAAAAACCCAAGACCTAGACATTCAAAATTATCAACCCTATCTTAGAAGACATTATCAACAACACATGAAGAATATTTTTCCTGTTGGGAAACTCCTTGAGAAGTATACACCACTCATGAAGATCATCATGAAGTACTTCACCTATGAGGGAAGATTTTATAGACTATGTGGGTATCATGTCGAACTTCTCATGCATTTTACAAGGGTAAAGCCACTCAATTTTCCCTATCACCTCTACAGAAGTTTGGCAAAGATGGTAGAAAAGGTTCAACATAAGTATAGTAGTCTTGAAAGCAACCTCTTCCACCATGTCCTTATCAAAATTTTTGTAATAAGGGAATCTCCTTGGAAACCTTCAAGCAAGAATATGTCTTTTTGTCTTCTAGTAGCGAGCCTACTAGTCCTAGTTCACCATCAGCACCATCAGCACCAGTAGCACCATCTATACATGTGGAGATTGGTTCACCTAGCACAGTTTCAGTGAGGAATAAGATTTAGGTCACTCAAAAATACTAAAGAGGAAGAAGGCTTGTGTTTTCTCCTCAAATTGAGGAAGAAGCCAAGCCCACATCATCAAAGTAGGGATTACATTTGCAGCATGAGACATCTTTGCATGATGAGGAGATCATCCATCATGACATTGAAATAGTAGACTTGAAGGCTAGTGAAGATAATGAAAACCTAGAGAGGATCATCAAGGAAAAATATGCTCAGATGAAATAACTCAAGGACAATTTGGCAAGGGCTAATTTCATAATCTCTTTTCTAGAGCAAGACAACAATTAGTTGAAGGAAAAATAATTGTGTTTAGAGAAAAGTCAGTTTGAAGCTAGTATGCATGATGTGAAAGGAAAAGTAGTGGCTAATAGTGAATATTTAGAAAAGCATGAAGAGAAGACGATGATGAAGAGACCAAGGACCATGGGTCTCCGAAGGGCACTCAAAAAGAAAGAGAACAAAATCGACCAGATGAAGAGTTGACATTTGAAGAAAGGATAACCATGGAAATCAATGAAAATGGGGATTTTTGGCATGAGAAAACCAACATTCACTTGGAGAATCCCTTTGAAAAGGCTAATAGAGAGAAAAATATGCAAAAACACATGGCTAACCACTACTATGCAAGAAATAAGAATTGTAATGTCAAAGTCAAACAAGTGCAAGAAAAACTGAACGAAACCCTAAAAAGTAAAAAGGAGAAGGGTAACTTGGAGATACTTGTTGATGCTTCCTTAGTGGCATAACACACCTTATCAGGAATCTCTAGACCAATTTTGAAGAATTTGTGAGAAAATTTTGGTTTTTGTGAAATTTTAGTCAAATTTGGCAATTTTGAAAACCAACCATACTTTCAAAAGCATAGCATGGGCCACATTATGCTTTTGTTGGGGGGGTACATTAGATGAAAATAAAAATTTCTCTATCACTCTTGATGATTACATCAATCCCAGTCAGCAGTGGAGTCATGTCAGCCACTTTCGGGAGGGTCAAAATGCCAAAAAAAATTCAAAAAATCACATTTCTTCCCTATTTTTGGAGGCCACGCTACACTTTCCTAGTACTCTTGGGTGAATGAAGATTTGGAGGGATAGGAGCCAGATTTTTGAGTGCTTGATGAGCCTATCATGTAGAATATTAGCATTTTGACACCTTGAACTCCTCCAAAAGTTATTTTCCCTAGCTCACCATGCTTTCTTGAGGCTCACTACGGTTTCTCTAGAATCCGTTGCGCTTTGTCCAAAAGGCATTTATCATAGACAGTTTGACCTAGTTTGACTTTTTACCTATGTAATTGATAAGTGATGATAATTTTGTGATGTCATGAGGTGTAATTGAGCTAGTAAATAGTGAAATAGGGTATATACATGCTTTAATGTAATTTTGGACAAATGTATCTAGTTTCCTATGATGAGGTGAATTGGTTGACCTCCACTATACATTAGGGTTTTATTGCGAATATCATGTAATAAACTCCACAACTGATCAATTCAACCCCTCAGAGAGTGGAGATGTTATTTTAGTCTATATTTATCATTTTAATAGTCATTTGATTCATTGGACATTAGAGGATTGTAACTATTGTAGCTTGTACTTTCACATTCATATTAAGAAATCGAAGGATGCAGTTGCAACTATTATCTAGGAATTCATGTGTAATGAGTTTATGATCATCTATTTTCTCTGTTATAGTCTTCATTCAATGATATATAGCTCCTCTTTTCATATATTGTATGTACATTGGCTTTCCTTACAGTTCATAGGCATAATTCTATTAATTTAGTTCTATTTATATGGAAATGTCATTTTTTGTTTCATGTTTCCAGTTTAATGAATTCATGATTGAATGTGGTCATTAAATACCTCTACTTTTCAGACTCACTACTATACCTAAAATACCCTAAAGGGATCATAAATTCACTTCTACCTTTATCCTTTATATTTTTTCAGTTGTAAACCCCTTAATACCTAGACCTAGGTACTTGGTTTCATCCATGATCTAGCAGCAAACCCTTAAACAATGAAAACGTACATGAGCCTATCATATCTAGCCTAATATCCTTCATATCATAGTCAATACTTGACTGTGATCTCATTGAGAGATCACTCTCAGGATGTAGGGATAGCTCCTAGGACAAAGTGGTTTCTGGTTACCTTTGTCAGTCTCATTTTCAGCCTTCGGAGAACTGGTGGAGTGCTAACATTTTGGCACCGTTGTCAGGAGAGAAGTGACAAATATTCCCTAGGAAAGAAAGAAAAGGATCAAATGTGACTGTTTATGGTGAAAATGGATCAGGCACATGTTGATATTCAATAAGATGATGATCCTAGTGAAAATTAATCACCTTCAGTAGGTGGGGCCTGCAGGCTATTTTTAGGTGTATGCCTGTTTTTAGAATGGTGAGCATATTCTAAAATTAGCAGGACGTTGATTCTAGACGGTTGAGAAAATTATATATTTAGATGAGTTTATATTTTTATAACATGGATGAATTCTATTTATATATCGCATAAATAAAAATAGAATACATGTCGATTATTATTAGCCCTTAATGATAATCAGACAATAAATAATAACTTATTCTCTTAGAGCACTTGATTTCAGTTAACTGATCTGGAAAACCAATTAGCTGAAGGAATTATGAGTTGCAAGGTTGGTTGGTGACTCATCCATGATGGAACTCGTTGTAACTGAGTGTGACACAGTGGTAACAGAGTTGGAGGAGCAGTTATGGGAGTTGTTATTTAGTTTAAATCAGTTAAGTGAGTTAAACTCAGTTGTGCTAGTTGTAACTAAGGATACACTAGTGAAAGATGAGTGAATTAATTGTTTTATTAATTCAAAAGTAGTGTCTTACTTGCAACTAAAGAAATACAGTAGTTAACTACTTGCATGTTAGATCCAGTGGAGACCCAGTGGAGATATAGGTGAAAGGGTGTGTTTGACTATCAAATGCAACTATAGTGATGCATTCAATGCATCCACACAAAAATTGGAGTTTCCAATGAGGATTTGGTAGTCAAGGAAAATCAAGATTGAATTCACTCACTGATCTTATTCAGTAGGGATTGCGCAGTGGAGGAAGGTTGTTAGGGGGCAGTAAATTGGTGCATGTGTGAACCAATTTTTGTATGACAGTGTGAGATGATTGTATATTTTACTGAGATCTCTATGAGCTGAGCTTTGTATGAGATTGTTTCATGATTCCATGATATACATAATATATGATAGTTGTGGTTTTTAGCTTTAAGATTTCCTAGTAAAACATCTTGTTATGTGCGATTGATTTTTCTTCATATGTTTGCAATTGGCGATTTAATTTCCACAAAGAATTGAGTAGAAAGATTTTTTATTTAAAAGTGGATCTAATTTTTCGATCATGGGAGTCTGGTAATATAAATGCATATTGTATCATCTATACATGGTATCAGAGTAGTGCTAATCACTAAATATTGCAATATTGAAGCAGTGTTGAGTTGTGTTGGTGGAACAATCCGAATTTGCTGCAAGAATTTCTTGGTGCGAAAGTTGAGTAAACATTGAAATGGATTTCAATGGGTTGTGTTTGGAGTATTAATTTGAGGGAAAATCTAACTACATAGCTTGTAAGGAAAATATGGAGGCGGTGCTTGAAGATAATGGCTTGAAGGAGTTCATAAATAGCGATGTTCCTAAGGCCACTTCGACGGATGCTGCATTACTTGACGCTTGGCAAAAGAAAGTAGCAAAGATGAGAATAATTGTGTTGGAAGGTGTGAAAGACCATATTGTTTCAAGCCTTCATTGTAAATCCACTCCATTTACAATGTGGAAGGCTTTGACAGATCTTTTCTAAAGCAGCAGCAACCATAGGAAGTTCGCGCTAAAAGACAAACTCAGAAAAATCAAAATGGAGAAGGGCGATAGTATTCCAAAGCATCTCATGAAGTTTTTCCAATGTAGGGATGAGGTAGGGAGTGTGGAAATTACATTTTTTGATGATGAATTGGTGAGATTGTCTCTCCTTGTACTTTCAAAGAGTTGGAACAGTTATCAAGACTCTGACAATGGTCGGGAAACACTACCATATTGGGAGCGACTTTGGTCGGATCCAGTGCAGGAGGAGAAAAGGCAGAGTACCAGGGATGGCTCTTCATCAAAACATGATGATGAAGAGGATTGTACTTTGGATGCCAAAGCGAGGAAATGGAAGGGGAATAAATCCCATCCAAAATCTAAGGCTAAAGGAAAGAAGCTGTATTTTTCCAAGGTGAAGTGTTTTCATAGTCACGAACATGGGTATCTTACCACTAACCACCCATAGAAAAAGAAGAACAAGAAGGTTGATGGAGCTGCAGTTGGTGAGGCCCTTGCCTCGCAATTTGAACTTGATTTCTCTTTGATCTCATCCTTGGTTTCAAGTGCAATGGGATCGGTGTGGTATCTTGATAGGGATGGTTCCTTCCACATGACGGGAGATAAGGAGCTCTTCAGCGACTTGGAGGAGAAAGATCTACAAATGCATATAGAGATGGGTGAGGATGGAAAATACAGTGAGATTGGAATTGGTACCATTACCTTTGATAGAGAGTTAGTTAAACTATTTCTGTTGAAAGATGTTATGCATGTTCTAGTTGTAAAGAAGAACTTGGTCTCAGTCATGATGTTGGAGGATAGAGGTTATGACATTGTTTTCAGCAATGGAAAATCTTTCCTGGGACATAAAACAATGGTTCAAAACAAGAGGATATGGATTCGAGTCAAGAATATCTACAAGATAGAGGTAGATGGCTATGCTGCAATGGTGGGCAAAGAAGAAGAAGTGGTGAGATGAGATAAGGGTGAATTATGGCATAGGATATTGGGCCATCTTCCCCATGGCACCTTGAATATTTTGCAGCAAATTTATACTACACTTCCCAAGGGTACACTTTCACAAATAGATTAGTGCAAGGGATTTACTATGGGTAAGTTTGTGAATACCCCCTTTGATGAAAAAGAGAATTGTGCTTCGAGGATCCTAGAGAGAGTTCACACAAACGTGTGTGGACCATTCTCGGTTGCTTCAATAGAAAAACACAGGTATTATGTTATTTTTTTTATGACTATTCTCGTAGATATTGGATCTTCTTCATGCAAAAGAAGGATAAAAAATTCTCAAAGTTCTGTGAGTTTAAAGAATTGGTGGAGAAATAGTCGGGGAAGCAAGTGAAGGCTCTGTGAAGGGATAAATGGTGGTGAATATATCTCAAATGAATTCAAAAAATTCTGTAGCAAAGAAGGAATTTGAAGATAACTCATAACGCCTCATAACCCATAGAAGAATGGGGTCGCAGAGAGGAATAATAGAATGATCATGGGTGCTCCACGAGCTATGTTGCATGATCAGGGCCTACCAATGCACTTGTGGGTGGGAGCATGCAACACTATGGTTTATGTGAAAAATCATTGTCCTCATAGAGTACTTGGCATGAGTACACATGAAGAAGCTTTTACTGGTAAGAAACTAGATCTTTCTCACTTTAAGATTTTTGGCTCATCTATTTATGTGCATGTAACCAAGAATTCTAGGAAGAAGTTGGAGCTGACTGCCAAAGTTGGGATATTTTTGGGGTACACAGAAACACCCCATAATTATCATGTGTATTTTCCAAATAGTGGGACGACTGTGGTGCAATGGGATATAAATTTCAATGAGAAGAAAGCCATGAAGTTGTCGTTTGAGAGGGAGCTACACTTTCATGCATAGGAGGAACTGCTTGTTCCCAAAGATGATCCTCAATATGTGGATCAACCATAAGAGTAGGATCATGGAGTGGAGGATTTCACTCACACAGAGCCAAACATCAGAATTGGAAGAAGGCGTACCATAGAAGCTGAGAGGTTGAAGCTTGATGCGGCACAGAATGTAGGAGCCCCTACTTCACAGCGCAGAAAAAGATAATCTCCTGACTGATTCACTGGATACATGGATCTCATGAGAAAATGTATTGTGATAGAGCCATATTATTTTCAAGAAGCAGTGTAGGAGCCCACATGGGTAGATGAAATGGTGGAGGAGTATGACTCCATTGTCAGAAATAGTGCTTGGGAAATTTTTCCAAGGCTGGTTGATAAATCAGTGTTAGGTTCAGTATGGATCTACAAGGTAAAGCAAGCTGCTGATGGGAGTGTTGAGAAGTATAAGGAAAGATTTGTTGCCCAGGGCTTCTCATAGATCAAGGGGATTGATTATGAATAAACCTTTGCACTTGTTGCATGATATTCTTCCATAAGGACCATCCTTTTTCTCTCATCACAGATGGGTTGGCACATTCATCAAATGGATGTGAATATTGTGTTCCTTAATGGGATCATTGAGGAATAAGTGTACATTGAGCAGCCTGAAGGATTTGAGATCTTCAGCAGCGAGTTTCATGTGTGCAGACTCAAAAGAGTGTTGTATGGGTTGAAGCAAGCACCCCGTGCTTGGTACACCTAGATCGAAAGCTATTTCACTAGAGTTGGCTTCACCAAGAGTGAGGCGGACGCAAACCTATACCATATTGTAGTGGAGGGTAAGATTTTAATCATTGTTATTTATGTTGATGATTTAATACTGACTGGTGATGCGCAGCTGCTACACTCATGCAAGGAGGACCTTGCAAAGGAGTTTGAGATGAAGGATATGGGCCTCCTTCATTATTTCCTTCGATTGGAAATATGGTAGCGAGAAGGTGAATTGTTTGTGTCTCAAGGTAAGTATGCTCGGGAGATACTTGGTAAGTTTGACATGGAGGACTACAAACCCATGGATACTTCTCTTCCTGGAAATTGGAGGAAAGAGGATGCTACATCGGAAGAGGTAGTGGATGCTACTATCTATTGAAAATTGGTGGGTTCGCTCATGTCTTTAGTTAATAAAAGACCAAAAATATGCTATTTGGTGAGCCATCTTAGCCAAGCGATTGTTAACCCTACCAAGCTCTTTTAAAAGGAAGGTAAGCATGTCCTGAGATATCTCAGGGGCACGTCTGATTATGGCTTATGGTACAAATAGATAGATGAGGTGAAGTTTCATGGCTTCGTGGACACAAATTGGGAAGGCAACCCAACGGACAGAAAGAGCACATCAGGAGGGGTTTTCAGTATTGGATCTACAGTTTTTTCTTGGTACAGTAGGAAACAGAGATCTGTGGCACTCAATTCAGCGGAAGCGGAATACATGGAAGCAAGTAAAGATGCATGTGAGGCTATCTTGATGACGAAGATCTTGGTCAGTTTGTTCAGTTCTCATTTAGATCCTATAGTGATTCATTGTGATAATCAGAGTTGCATTAAATTCTCTATTAATATCGTGTTTCATGATAGATCTAAGCATATATATATATATATATATATGGTATCATCATATCAGAGATTGTGTGCAGCGGAAGATCATGTTGCTTAAGTACATTCCTACGGAAGATCAAGATGAAGATATTATAACGAAGGCGCTCACCAAGAGAAAATTCAAATATCATAGAGACAAGATCGGGGTGAAGTATAATCCCGTTCTTGTTGAGAGGGAGTGTTGATATTCAAGAATATGATGATCCTAGTGAAAATTAAGTACCTTCACTAGGTGGGGCCCGCAAGTTATTTTTAGGTGTATGTCTATTTTTAGAATGGTGAGCATATTCTAAAATTAGTAGGATGCTGATTCTAGATGGTTGAGAAAATTCTATCTTTATATGAGTTTCTATTTTTAGAACATGGGCGAAGTCTATTTATAGATCACACATCTAAAAATAGAATGCATGTCGATTATTATTAGCCCTTAATGATAATTCTACAATAAATAATACCTTACTCTTGGAGCACTTGATTTCAATTAACTGATGTGGAAAACCAGTTAGCTGAAGGAATTACGAGTTGAAAGGTTGGTTGGTGACTCATGCATGATGGAATTTTTTGTAACTGAGTGTGACACAGTTGTAACAGAGTTGGAAGAGTAGTTATGGGAGTTGTTATTTAGTTTAACTCAGTTAAGTGAGTTAAACTCAGTTGTGCTAGTTGTAACTAAAGATACACTAGTGAAAGATGAGTGAATTAATTATTTAATTAATTGAAAATTAGTGTCTTACTTGCAACTGAATAAATACAACAGTTAACTACTTGCATGTCAGATCCAGTGGATACCAAGTGGAGAGATAGGTGAAAGGGTTTGTTTGAATATCGGTTGTGACTATAGTGATGCATTCAATGCATCTACATACACATTGGAGTTTCCAATGAGGATTCCGTAGTCAAGGCAAGGAAAAATCAAATTCATTCAGTGATATTATTCAGGAGGGATTGTGTAGTGGAGGCAGGTTGTCAAGAGGCAGTAAATTGGTGCATGTGTGAACCAATTTTTTTATGATAGTGTGAGATGATTGTATATTGTAATGAGAGTTCTATGAGCTGAGATTTGTATGAGATTTTTTCATGATTCCATGACATACATAATATATGATAGTTGGGGTTTTTAGCTTTAAGTTTTCCCGGTAAAACATCTTGTTATGTGCATTTTATTTTTCTTCATATATTTCCAATTGGCGATTTAATTTCCGCAAAGAATTGAGTAGAAGGATTCTATATTTAATAGTGGATTTAATTCTTATATCAGGGGAGTTCGGTAATATACATGGATATTGTATAATTTCTATAGCACAAGAAGGTTGTGCATCTTTCACTTGGTGAATCCAGTGTCAAAGAATCGAAAGGTTCAAAATTTTCATTGCGACTCCACTTTTCAAGAACCGATAGTCTGAAGAAATTCTTGGTAACTTCATTGTTGTCAAAATGGATTCAACTGCTCGAAGGTATGCTCCTATGAATCGAGCTCATATTCCTAGTTTTCTGAATCGTATTCCTTGTATAGATTGGAAAACATGACTATCAGAGTTTAAAGGTTATGATGGAGAAGATGCTACTTTGCATTTGGTCAAATTTCATTCTCATATTCACAGACTAAATATTGAGTTTCCTGAAGATTGTGCGATGAAAATGTTTATGGATACCTTGGAAGAAAAATGAGGAAATGGTATGAGAGTCTACCATCTGCTAGTTTATATTCTATAAATAACTTTCATTCAGTTTTATTTCAACATTATTAAAGCTCTAATTCTCCCTTGTTGATGATTGATAATTGCTTTAATATTTCTAAAACTTTCATTGAGTTTCTTGAAAATTTGTATGGGGATGAAGAGTGTCTAGATGATGAGATGTTAGAAGCCCCTTATTATTTTTCCTTCCAACAAGAATGAATAATTTCTTCTTTGGATGAGACATACTGGGACCAAAAAATAGAAATGCCTATTCTTGATCTTGAAAATGAAAATCACCAAATCAATGTTAACTTCTATAAAAGTCATTTTTCTCCTTTGTCTGAAGATGAAATAGATCAGTTCCTAAAAAAAATGTTATAGCCCAAGCTAATGTAGGTTTTCATTGTTCACATAGTAAATAATGTGCGAGTAAAAATTCTTCCATTGTTGAAAATGAAAATCTGGGTTTAAATGATGACATTCATGAGACTGATGAAACTATACATGAAATTGTTCTGAGTAAGACAATTTGTGATGATGATTTCCTGCAAGGAGATCAACTAACATATATTTTTTTCTTTCACGAAGAGAATAAGGTTGTCATGTTTAACAATCTTGAAGAATATTTTATATTCAAGGATGATTTAGACTATGAATTTGAGGAGTATGAGCCTAGTATAGACAGTGTGAAATAGATAGAGTCAAAATTTCCCATGCTTAAGGAATTTACAACCAACACTCAGATAGCAGAAGGTCATACTTCCCTATGCCTTCCTATGGATCAACAACCATGTATTCTTTCATATCAAAATGAAGGGTGTTCTTGTGTTTTTGTTGGATCTCAAGACAAGGTAACATTTCAGATTTTTGAAGATCCTTTTACTGATTTTCTATAGTCAGCAAGGATGATGTATAATATTGAATTTATGAATCATGGGGAAACTTTCAATGGACACTCAGAGTTTCCTATCTTTTGTTTTTCTTCCTGCTCAAGGAAATCCAGAGAAGAATTCAAGTAAGTAGCCATTTGTTGGATTGGTTATATTGGAAGGATCACTTCACATGATTGTACATATGTCTTCAGCAAGCAGGTAGTTTTCATCAAGATTGGAAAGCCCTCAAGTATCGGTGATATGTTGCCATCAATAACTTTCATAAGTTTTTTTTATATTCAAATTCAGTTGAGTTTTGAGTCAGTTTTCATTATTAAGTCTCATATTTTGATTTTTTACTCCATGCCCAATGGTAAGGCTACTTGATTTACAGTGTTCTTGACACCTCCAAGGAGATTCCATACCCAACTGGAGCCAATGTTAGTGTCATTCTGTTGAGCCTATCACCGGTGATCAAATGGGCTCTTATCATGCCTTGTTAGGTTTTGAAAGTCAGTTTTTTGTCATTTCATTAGGAAGTTTCAAGTAAAAAATTGGTCACTAGATAGTGTGTCGAGCTATTTCCACTCCTTTCAAAAATTTTACATGTTGGTCCTTTTCATCACTCAGTTGAGTGTACCATCAAATAAATTTCATCATCATCACTTCAGTCATCATCATCATGATTTCATTCATTTCAGTGTCTCCATTAGGTCATTAGAGTTTCAGCCATACAAAATTTGTCATTCCATACATAAAATCTGGAAAAGGAGTGGTAATAGGAAAAAAATTTCAATGAAATTTTAGTTTCAAATGTAATTTATGTTTAAAAAATGTAATAATTTCCTAATGTTTGTAAAGCTTCATAAAAAGTTTCAAAGTTACAAGTTTTCAAAGAGAAGTGAAAAGACATTTAGTGGGCCATCCCACTACTATGAAGAAAAATGACCATCACAAAATATCAAAGACCAATTCAAGATCATTTTATCATTCACCTCATTGAAGAGGAGATATCATTCATCACCAAGTGCTTCATCATAAAATTAAAGTAAAAAACATTGCAAAACGTGATTCCAAAGTAGCCACACTGTGTTTTCTGGGCTACACGTTGTGCTTATTTCACTTGCTTCGTTTTCTCTCCAAGATGCATCAAATCAACTTCCGTAGGTTTCTCAAGGCTATAAATTTTTCCTACATAAGTGAACAAGTAAGTTACACCTCAATTAACCCCTCCTTGTAGCTCAATTCATTGTTTTAGAGTGTAAAGCCTCCATTGGCCCCTACATTGCATTTTAGAGTTGGCCCGTATTTTTAAGTTTTTCAATACAAACACACTCCCCCATAGACTTATTACCCTCCCTCACACCCAAATTATCTCACATATCCTTCACAACCCCTCACTCCCAATTCCTAATCCCCAAACCCTAAACCCTAGCCTAATTCTGCAATTTTGGGTAGTTTTCCTAGTTGGGATTATGTAAAAATTCCCTAGATCAATTCCCATACCCATTTCACTCCATTTCACTTCCTAAAGTTCCCTAAGACCCATATCCATATCCATAATTTTTTTTTTCTCATATCCCTTCCCTAACCCCTTCATCATATCCCTTTTCTCTCTTCCCCTATTTTTTCCCATTAGGTTTTTTCCCTTTGCAAACAATCAAATGGAGGAGAAGAAGTCTTACAATAAGGGAGGCCAAGTGATACGACATGAGACCTTAACCACTCTTGAAATGATGTCTTCACCACTATCCAATCACTATTTCCAAGGAACGCGATGTATTCCCTTTTTTGAACAAGTAGAGAAGGTCAAATATCATGCCACATTGACCAAATTGTTTGCCACTCAACTAAAAAAGGATAAAGTCATGATTGCAGGGGTTACTTTCACTATAGCAACTGATGTATTAGTTGAGGCCACATGGTTACCTAATAATGGTGAAAAATTGATCAAAAACCAATACCTAGAGATTTAAAATTATCAGCCCTATATTAGAAGACATTATCAACAACACGTGAAGAAGATTTTTTCCTGTTGGGAACATCCTTGAGAAGTATACACCATTCATGAAGATCATCATTAAGTAATTCACCCGTGAGGGAATATTTTCTAGACTATATGTGTATCATGTCATACTTCTCATGCATTTCACAGGGGTAAAGCCACTCAATTTTCCCTACTACCTCTATAGAAGTTTGGAAAAGATGGCAGAAAAAGTTCAACATAAGCATAGCAGTCTTGAAATAAGCCTCTTCCACCATGCTCTTATCAAAATCATTTTTTTACACCGTCTTAAAAATAAGGGAATCCCTTGGGAAATATTCATGCAAGAAGATGTCTTTTTGTCTTCTAGTAGCCAGCTTGCTAGCCCTAATTCACCATCAGCACCATCTACACCAGCAACACCATATAGACATGTGGAGGTTGGCTCACCTAACACAATTTAAATTAGAAGGAATATTGAGGTCACTCAGACATGCCAAAGGGGCATAAGGATTGTGTGTTCTCCTCAGATTGAGGAAGGGGCCAAGCCCACATTAGCATAGAAGGGATTACATTTATAGCATGAGATATCTTTGCATGAAGAGGAGATCATACATCATGACATTGACATAATAGACTTGGAGGCCAGTGAAGAGCATGAAAACCTAGAGAGGATCATTAGGGAAAAATATGCTTAGATCAAAGAACTCAAGGACAATTTTTCAAGGGCTTATTTCATAATCTCCTTTCTAGAGCAAGAGAACAATCAGTTGAAGGCAAAATAGTCGTCTTTAGAGAAAAGCCAGTTTGAAGCTATTATGCATGATGCGAAAGGAAAATGATTGGTTGAGAGTGAATATTTAGAAAAGCATGAAGAGAAGGTGACAAGGAAGAGGCCAAGGACCATGGGTCTCTGAAGAGCAGTTTATAAATAAAGAGAGAAAAATCCACTAGATGAAGAGTTGACATTTAAAGAAAGGATATCCATGGAAACCGATGAAAACACGGATTTTTGGCTTGATAAAGTCAATGTTTACTTGGAAAATCTCCTTGAAAAGGCTAACAGAGACAAAAAAATGTAAAAACACATGGTTGACCACTACTATGCAAGAAATCATATTTGCAATGTCGAAGCCAAGCAATTGCAAGCAAAACTAAAGGAATCCCTAAAAATTCAAAATGAGAAGGGTAACTTGGAGATACTTTTTGATGCTTCCTTAGTGGAATAACACACATTATCAGGCATTTCTGGACCAATTTTGAATAATTTTGGAGCAAATTTTGGTTTTTGTGAAATTTCAGCGAAATTTGGAAATTTTGAAAACCAGTCATATTGGCAAAAGCGTAGCGTGGGCCACACTACACTCTTATTAATGGGGTCTATTGCATGAAAAAACAACATTTTTGTATTCATATTGATGAGTACATCAATCCTAGCTAGCGGTGGAGCCATTTCAGCCACTCTTGGAGGTTCAAAATGCCTAAAAGCATGCAAAAAATCACCCTTCTGCCATGTTTTTGGAGGCCATGCTACGCTTTCTGTGTACTTTCGGGAGAATTAATATTTGGAGGGATAGGAGCCACTTTTTTTAGATTTTTATGAGCATATCATGTATCAGACATCCAAATATTTCAATAGAAACTTTCAGATCAGGATATGGACACGTGGAAGGACTCCAAAAGACATTTTTCCCCAGCTCGATACGCTTTCTCCAAAATTCAATTCTCACAGCTGGTTTGACCTAGTTTGAATTTTTAACTATGTAATTGATGAATGATGATGATTTTTTGATGTCATGAGGCATAATTGAGCTGGTAAATAGTGAAATAGGGTAGATACATTCTTTTTAATGTAATTTTTGTCAAATGTATCTAGTTTCCTATGATGAGGTGAATTGGTTGACCTCCATTAGACATTAGGGTTCTGCTGAGCATATCATGTAATCAGCTCCACCATTGATGGATTTGACATCTAAGAGAGGGGAGATGTTATTTTGGTCTATACATGTCATTTTCAGAGTCATTTGACTAGTTGGACATCCGAGGATTGTAACTATTGTAGCTTGTACTTTCACTTTCATATTCAGAAATCAAAGGATGTAGTTGCATCTACTATCTAGGAATTCATGTGAAGTGAGTTTATGATCATGTATTTTCTCTATTATAGTATTTATTTAATTATATATAGCTCCTATTTTCATATATTATATATTTAGTGGCTTTCCTTACAGCTCATAGGAAAAATTATATTAATTTAGCTCTGTTTATATGGAAATTTTATTTTGTTTTTCATGCTTCCAATTTAATGAATTCATGATTGAACATTCTCATTAAATCCCTCTACTTTTCAGACTCACCACTATACCTAAAAAACCCTAAAACCATCATAAATCCACTTCTACCTCGGTCATATATATTTTTGCAGCTATAAACCCTTTGATACCTAGACCTAGCTACTTGGTTTCATCCTTGATCCAACATCAAACCCTAAAAAACTCAAAACCTACCAAAGCCTATCATATTTAGCCTAATATCCTTAATATCATAGTCAATCCTTGACTGTGATCTCATTAAGTGGGCCCCCCCTCAGCCTAGTAGGGCTAGCTACTATCTCAAAGTGGTATGTGGTTACCTTTGTCAGTCTCCTTTTCAGCCTTCGGATAACTGGTGGAGTGTTAACGCTAGGAAAGTTTGGTTCAATACTTAACCAATTTCTTCGCCTTTAGATTCCATAGTTGCTTGAAAAATTTCTTGGCTAATTGGTCCGCTATTAATTAGGTAATTCCCCAATAATTATTGCGAAATACATCAAGGATCTTCTTTTGACTCCATGCACCACATGTACAGTTTTCTAATTGTACAACTGATAGTACACTTCCCTTTAACTCCAATCTCAACTGGGTCTTCCTCGGAAATGAAATTCATGATATTTTTTTAGTGAATTATTAGTAATATGATTGATCACTACATGTCAATTAAATCAGATTTAATTCAATTGACTTCTCACTAGCTCCTTCATCAATTATAACTAGTTAAAATTATTTTAACTCAAATAAATTAAGTTAATTAATTACAACTGAAAATGTAGGAGACAATCTACATGCCTCTAGTTTTACCCTCAACTCGAATTAACTCAACTAAATAAGATTTCCTGACTTAGTTAACTCATACAAGTTGTCATGTGATGTGGAATTACAATTTAATTCTAATTTAATCAAGCGAAAATTAAATTAAAATCCCATTTGACGCCATTTTCAATAATTCTTGTTATCATTTTCAACAATCCCTCTCAACAATAAAGGAATTCAACTCTATCCCGATCCAATACCTTGGAATGTTTTGCATGTAACACTTCTCTTTATTTTTGTTTCTACTACATATTTTGACACTGAAAAGCATGCAAAAATGAATCAACTATGATCAATATTATGCATCTATTACCCAAGTCTCTGATTGCTACTAGCTATTTCATTGTCTACTCAAAACTCTGTGCTTCTGCTGACTCTGCACTGTTCCATTTGCACAGATACCAACTATGCTCCACACTCCCCATTATCTAAGTGTTGCTAGAATTTGCATCTGTCACTATGACATCTGACTGAATCAACCACCACTGATCCATCCTACTACTGTATACTGTGAGCCCCCCATAGCAAGGTAATAATCCATGAGAAAGGACATCTCAAAGAACACTGCCCAAATTTATGCACTCTTGAGACTATTACTTCACATCGCCCCACCTCTCACCTGGAGGTATGGTTGCATGTTCGCCCTCTGCCCACTTGGCTCAAAATTCCCCCCTAATGGAGGTCTCTGCTTGAGTGGATGCCTCCACTCGATCTCCTCTTTACTTCTCCAATTGATGTTGCATGTTAAGAGGTAAATCATGATCCCTCTCAACCACCAAGTCTCTAAAATTTTCCTTGCTCCTCAAATATTTTCATGCATCTTCGAACTCTAGAGCATACAGATTCTTGACTTGAATAGCGATATGCTTCACCCATCTCATGGTGATGTGTCTAAAGAAAACCTTTCCTTCTATAAATATTACTTCGTAGCCACAGTCTTCCAATATCGCGACAAAAAAAGATTCTTCTTTAATCCTAGAACAAGAAACACATATGTGAGTCTGAGAGGGGAGCGAAAATCCATTTGAAAGGTAAAAATACTAGTTTCGGTCATGCTATACCCCCCATCATCTCCAAACTCTATGTTCTACTTGAGGTATTTCTCCTCCAAGTCACTGAAGAGATATTTATTCCTCGTGATATGGAATTAGGCACCACTATCAAGATACCACATGCTTCCCATTACAACGCTTTCCATGCATGCAATGGGAGTGAAATAAAGTTCAAATTGTGAAGCTAGAGCTTCACCTGCTGTTGCTACTGCAAGCTCCTTCTTTCTTTCCTTCTTCTTCCTTCTTCTATGGACATTTCGTGGCATAGTGCTCGAACTCGTGACAATGAAAACACTTGATGTTGGACAAGTATTTATTATTTCCCTCTTCACCTTGGGACTTATTTCCCTTGGCATTCTTTCCTTTACTAACTAATGAAAATTCCTCTTCTTTGGAATAGGTCTCGTCTCTAGTGTTTCTCGTAATATCTTCCTGCACCAAGTCAAACCACGATCGCTCCCACTTTGGTAGCTTCTCCCTCCCATTTATCAAATCCTAGTAGCTATGCCAGCTCTTAGGAAGGCCTAGAAGTGTTAGGCTCACCATATCATTCTTGGTAATGATAACACCAACACTCCCAAGCTCATCTGGACATTGGGTAAACTTGGTCAAGTACTTTGGTATTATGTCGCCCTCCTCCATGTTGATTTTTCTGAGCTTATCCTTCAACACCAACTTCCAGTGGCCACTAATGTTCTGAAAAAAATATGTCAAGGCCTTCCACATAACATATGGATTTTCCTTTCAATGGAGGTTTGAGGCAATATTATCTCGAACTCCTTGCAATAGAATCCTTCTTTCCTTTGCTACGTTCTTCTTCCATGCTTCCAGATTTTGAGCATCTGTTGCTAGGGGCATAGGAATATCACTGTCTATGAAATCCTTCAACACATTTTCTTCCAAAACTTCTTACATCTTATCCTTCCAATCTATGTAATTATAACTACCCTCAAGGACATATTCGAGTCTCAATCCATAGAAAGACATCCTGATCCTACTGCTGGTCCTGAAAAGTAGATTTGCTGCTTTGATTCACATGCTCAAAACAAACTTATATTATTCTATTTTTTCATTATTCCTACTTTCATACCATGTATAAAATCCACGTGGATTCAAAATAATATTTTAATATTCTAAAAAAATATACTTGAATTTACTCTACAAATTTCAGAAACCAATTACGATCGCACAATCACATGAACAAGAAAGAGAAATAATTTCAATAGCACAAAAAAAAATATTTATGTGGGGAAAGTCTCAGCTAAAAACATTCTTATCTGTATATTTCATAAGTCAAATAATATTAGAACAATGCAATTCTTCTCTTAGCCTTCACATCTCTTTGCACTATCTTTGTCTGTCTCACTGATTCATAGGAAAGCTTAGTTCAATACTTAACCAACTTTTCAGCCTTAGGATTCCTTAGTTTCTTGCACATTTTCTTGGGTAATTGGTACCCTATTAATTAGGAAATTCCCCAATAATGATTGCACAATACATCAAGGCTCTTCCTCAGACTCCATGCACAACCTGTACAATTTTCTATTTATAGAACCGATAATACACTTCCCTTTAACTCCAATCTCAAATAGGTCGTCCTTAGAACTAACATGCATGAGATATTTTTAGTGAATTATTAGTTATATGATTGATCATTGCATGTGAATTAAATTTTATTTAATTCACTTGACCTCTCACTAGTTCCTCCATCAGTTATAACTGGTTAAACTGATTTTAACTCAAATGAATTAAGTTAAATAATTACAATACAAAATAACTCAATCAGGGCTCCTAAAAAGTAGGATACACTCTGCATGCCTCTATTTTGGCCCTTAAATTGAATTCACTAAAATAAATAAGTATTCATGACTTAGTTAACTCGTACAAGCTGTCATGTGATGTGGAATTACAATTTAATTCTAATTTAATTAAGAGAAAATTAAATTAAAATCCCTTTTGATGCCATTTTCAATATTTCAAGTTTCCATTTAAAAAAAAAATCTCCTTTGAAGAAGAACAACAATGCAAAATCAAATTAGGTTTTCAACATCGAAACACTGCAACAATGGATGAAAATAAATATCATCATGAGGAAGTCCATCCTAGGGTGGTACCTCCACAGAGAGAACATTATTCTCTATAGAAAATAAAATTTAGTTCTTTCCTAGACTTGGAATAGGAACATTAAGAACAAAATTCATCATAATTTCCCATATTGACTTGTTGCAGCCAAAAGGTGAGAAACATAAATGAAATAATTCCTATAATTTCTTGAAGGAAATTAAAACTAGGTAAATGTGAAGCTAGGTAGATACATTTTTCCACAAAATAACTTGGATGAATTCAAAAGGTCTCAACAATATCATCAATGATTGGATTTTCGAAAGAAACACAACTACCATATATTTTATTTCCATCTCCCTATTTCAATACAAACGGATTAACTAGGGGGTGTCAAGTCATAAAGTGGGATCACTGAATTAGAACTTATTTTGTCAATCTAGGTAGGTAAACTTGGAGGTGAAACACAATGTGTGTGAACTCATTCTTATTACTTTCCTATGAAAATTCAATCATAAAGCATGTACAGGTAGGTCCCATAGTTGATTCAACTTACATTGATTTTCATATTCTTAAATTCAATTCTCATTTGTTGTCAAAATTTTTATAGATTCAACGAGATGCATCACACTTTCTCACCAGATATTTTTCCTGAATTAATTGTCGGTAAAAATAAACTAATAGTGTACTAAAAATGAATTTAAATGGAATCAATGTTCTGGGTTGTGTAATGAAATTCCATTAAAAAATAATAATAATTCTATTATTCTAAACTAAATCACTCTCCTAAATGTTAATTGTATGCATAATAGGAATCTAATTATTCTAATGGCTTGAAGTATTAACACTTTAGATAAAAACTCATGAAATTAATCTAATAAGACTACTTCAAGAAAACAAAATATGTATTTACAAAAATTCTGCAGATTGATGTGTCATTATATGATCACTATAGGAAATCCAGTAACTATTATAAGAATTTTTGTGTGATTACATGATCACTATAGTAAATTCTATAGTTATTACGAGAATTCACGTGTGATTACAATATCACTACAGGAAGCTCTAACACACGATTACAAGAATTCTTGTGTGATTACAGGATCACTACAAGAATTTTTGACACACAGTTACAAGAATTTCAAGTAATTAGAGGAAAAATAGAGCACACTCATTTATTACATACCCCATAAGGATTATGAAAAAAATTCAAACCAACAATATCAAAACTTAAGAAATCATATAATAAAAACATAAACAACATGTACTGGGGGGCTCTCCTAATCTGTGTTGCTATTAAAGCTGCAAAAATCTACTGTAAATTATATAGAAACTCGCATAAATCCTTCTTATATTAATGAAAAACCAGGTGTTTGATACAAATTTTTATGTATGTATTAAAACATATTTTTCTCTCCAAACTATACATATTTCTGTTGGGAAAAATACTGAGAGGGGGGGTGAATCAGTATTTACAGCATATTCAAAACTTTTTACTTTTTCACTCTCTAAAACCCATACGCTACTTTCCTTTAGTAAACTCGCATATACACGCGGATATCCTTCATACAACTCGCGTATTAGCAGAGATCTAAATATGCAGATATTTATTAGCTTAGTTCTTTGCAATATTCATTCATCTGATGTTAAGTTATCAGTAAACATGTGCAGTAACAACAGAATAAACCATCACACAAAACATCACACATGAACACCAGGATTTTTAGGTGGAAACCCAAGTCGGGAGAAAACCAACTGCTGGGTTACTCGACCTTCAATATTTATTATAGAGAAAACATCTTACAACATATGTCTTTGTTGAACATAAAACCATCTGGAGGCACCCACACGCTAGTTGCAAACCTCTCTGGAAGGGAGGCTCCAACCCCTAACTTGTTTACCGACCTCCGCCACCATGGAAGAAGACAGCAGCCACAGTCTTCATTTCTGACCTCTCTGGAGGAGCTGCTTATTTGAAGAAGGCTACAACCTTCGACACCCAGCACCTCTATGGACACGTTTCATCAATTTTCTACTTGGATGCAAAGCTTTCTTTAGGACACCACTTACGAGGCCACGTTTCATCATATTTTCAGACTGGACCCTTTCCATACTTTTAAGCACAGTCAACCATGAAACAGATACATATAACTCACTGATAGATATCAGAAAACCAGCAGAACAGATCAGACATTTCTTACCACAGACTTCAGCAAACCTTAGTTTGCATACGCGCTTTCCTTTCACTGATGTCGCGTATATATGTGCTCCCATTCACATAAACCATCGTATACTTCTTTACAAATTATAGAGCCAATTTCATTGCGCATACGTGCTTTTTCTTCAGCGAAGCCACGTATATACGCGCTTCTTCTTCGTCTAACTAGCGTATGGTTCTTCAGACTTTTATGTTATTGCAATTCTTCACAACAGATACATCACTTCAGATTTTACCCTTTACCTCAGACAGATGTTCGCCTCATCACAGATCTAATCATTCCATAAACAGATCTAGCAAATACAAGTACATTTCAGATCTAGATCCCCTTCTTCATCATTGGTGCATCATACATTCAGATCTATCATTCAATTGTAACCCTTTCCATTCAGATATACTTCAGAGAGAAGTATTCATTCAAGCTCAGACATCTTGCACCCACACTCATGATTTGCACAATGAATTTCTTCTCTTTATATAGGTTTACCCTTTTTCAATACCATGAGCCAAAACAATACCATGAGCCCAAAACAACATTACTTCCGATGGTATTCCTGGACGGGGTCATTTAGACGAATCATAACCCAATACAATGGGTCAATACCATGGTGGTTACCCCTAGTTTTGCACTTTTTGAGCGCTTTTGCCCATACGCGACTTGGCACATTCTTTCCCGTGTGCATACACGACTTCCCTTAGGAAAATCCGCGTATGCCTAGAGACATACTCTTTTCATAATAGATCTAGCACATACTGAATTCCTTTCTTCACTGCCTTCTGTATATACTGTAGATACATCATATTTAGTTCATCAAGACATATTCTATCAAGCACAACTTCATCAAGTAAGTTGCCATCATCTTCATCAAGTGGGTTGCCATTTAAGGGAAACACTCAGCACCATATTGCTAACAAACATCATGTCACATCAGATTTACATCATTTACCAAGTTCATCAGGTGGTTTGCCATCAAGGACAACACATGTCAACAGTCTCATGTCTTCATCTTCATTCAGTGGGTTGCCATCAAGGACAAAACTCTGCATCGTATTGCCAACAATCTCCCCCTTTGGACTTGATGGCAACCACAATGGTGTTTGGTTACCACAACAGATAGGTACATTAAGAATACAAGGAAACCATGTCACATTCCCCATTTTTGACACCATTCTTTCTCTTCATTCAAACACCTTGTCACTCTCCCCCTTTGACATCAAGGGAAAAGGGCGGATCAAAAACCAACATACTCTCCCCCTTTTCTCCGCATGTGGAAGAAGCGTTCTGCAGATCTGATATATACTGAAGTGACCAAGCTCCCCCTGAGTTCATGCTGAATCTTCAAACATATTTTCCAATGAAGTATATGACTCTATGAACTTCCTATTACCAAAGACTCATACTTACATCAAATATCCAACCAAGTGAATTTACATATGAGACTCAACTACCCAACCAAGTGGGTTTACAAATTTGACTCAGCTACCCAATCAAGTGGGTTTACAAAATTTGACTCAGCTACCCAACCAAGTGGGTTTACAAATTTTGACAAGTCCTTACATGACTGAATATTACAGTTTTACATCATAGGTCTCAACATGACCTTTTCATCAAATTACAAATATGACTTTTCATGACCAATACCAGAAAAACCTCAAGAGATATCATATATCAGAACCACCATAATGCCAACAATGCATTATACTCAACAAGGCTAGGGCTCCCCCTGAAAATGTGCATCCGAACATTCTTTCCATATGACTAAGGCTCCCCCTTAGTTTGTGCATCCTGAACACTTTCAACAATAAATCAAAGCATCTTTAAAGCATCAGAGATTGAAACAATATTATAAGAACTGGAACACCATCAGAGATACCAAAGATACCAAACAACACTGCAGCTGTGCTGAAGAGAGCTAACCCCAAACATAAATTTGTCAGCAATCAGACATACGCGGTTTTATGTGCATGAACTCGCGTATATACGCGACTGTGTTTCAGGAAACCCGCGTATCCAATACCATCTTCTAAATTTTAACTAGATCTGATCCTTTGTGAGAAAAGACAGTGTTCATATTCTTTCTGAGATATTTGAATGCTTCCCTGGAGTGCAGATAGATAGAGCAGTGTAGTTTGTGTCTTCAAGCGTCATCCACCGGTTGTAGCATAAGCCCATTAGTAACCAAGCCTTCAGATTCTTTGTAGCATCAATACAATCTTTCCGAGATTATCATACGAGAACAACATTTTCTTCCTTTGTCAATCATCCATGTGGTCCAATATCACCATGATCTTCAAGATTTAACATGAAGTAACATATGTAGGCAAAAGATCTCAAACCATAGCAACTTAATCTACATGATCTATTCTTCTATTTCTGAATCAAATGACATCCAACTCATCCATGTGTGAGTACAAAAGATGCTGCTCAAAGTCTCATCACAATAAACCATGTACTAAGTCATCATCATTTTGAGCATGAGTATCACAATAACCAACGAATAAGCAGTCATATTGCCAAAAATGCAATCATTAGTATTCAACCTGCTACTCCCCCTAAACCAGTGCTCTTCCTTAACTTGTGCAATCTGAAACACCTTCAACAGTAAGTCATCAGCAACAATCTTTGCATGGGCTGCTCTTATCTCCAAATTATAGGACTTTCATCTCAACAATGAATACTCTTCATCAACAAGCAAACAGGACTCATCCATAAACTTCATCATAGGAAACCAAGTATCATATCATAAATTATTTAGAAGCGAGAAATTAAGCTGATACAGAGTCAATAATACAGTTATTAACAGTCAGACTGATGCTCCCCCTGAACCTCTGCTCCAGATCTTCAGCTATCATATAAATTCTCTTATCATCAATGCATACGCGACTGTGTCTGCTAGAACTCGTGTGTATACACGAATTTTGTTAATATAACCCACATATGGAAAGTGAAGCATAGAAATTTTTCACATTCCTTCATCTCCCCCTGAACTTGTACTTCCTGTACCTGTCTTCTTCATATCAGATGCTCTGTCAAAAATACATATAACTAGAATAATCAAATCAATCATAAGAGACATCATACATTGCTCCCCCTGTGATGATACATTACTAAATCTCATAATGTATCCCACATCATTCCTGCAGTCAATCAGAGAAGTAAGCTTCAGAAGCGGATGACTGCAGTAGGGTCAAAATTCCCTACGTTTCTGATCGGTCCTCCATCTTTTTCCAGATTTTTTTGAACTTTCTATTTGTGTGCTGGAAGTTATCCAATTTCTCATATCTGTTCAACCTGCATTCATTTTCTACATGTCCATACTTGTTACAAGAATAACATCTCATGTGTCTAGAGAAATAAGCATAAGAATCATAATGAGTATTTCTAATCTTCCTCCTTTTACAATTAGCTGCTTTATGTCCATACTTGTTACATGAAAAACAATATCCCTTGAAGAAACCAGAGTACCTTTCTATGTAGGAACTGTTTGATTGAGGCTGAAATGATCTACTCCTGCAATTTGCTGCAACATGCCCATAATTATGACATTTAAAGCATTCAACTTTATTGACTGATTTCCTTTGAGATTTCATCATTGTTGGTTGACCTTTTGTTTCTTTCAACACTTCAGGTTTTGCATTGACATCCTCTGAATTTTTATCACTTCCTTGTGAGCTAGATTCTCCTTTAATAGTTTCATGGAAACCAAGACCAAGTTTGATAGCAGGAGACCTTTGATTACTCAGAATATTGTCCAAAATGTTAGTACTATCTTGAAACCTCAAAAGTTTAACCTTTTCTTCTAATTTACCTTTGAGAATGTTTACCTCAACCTCCAAGGCTTGACATTGCTTTGTCAAGATTTCTTCTTTCCTTCTTCCATCTTCTACTTGATCCTTCAGATTTAGAATCTCTTCTTTCAACCAATTTTCATTTTCTTCACATGTTTGTTGCAGCTCTTCATTCTTCTTATTTGATTTTTCCAGATCTTCTTTCAGAGAGATGATTTCTGCTTCAAGTCCTTCCTTTTCAAATGGTTGTAGAGGTTCCTCATTCTTCTTACTTGATGCTTCAAGATCTGCTTGCAGAGAGATGATTGCAGCTTCAAGACCTTCATTCTTCTTGCTTGATTTTTTGAGATCTGCATTTAGATCGTTGATTTCTGCTTCTAGTTCTTTAATTCGATTGGATGCATAAGTATGAAACCTTTGATACTTGTCCACCTGTCCATTTAGCATTTCTATTTTTTCTTCCATTTGAGAGATCATTTCTTTGTAGATAGAATTTTTCTTATCAATTTCCTTTTGTTGTTCTTCAACTTTGATCTTGATAGCTTCTTCTAGATCCACAACTTTACTTTCACTATCTTCACTATTGTTTGCACAAAGAAGAGTATTATAAGGACCAAAATCACTATCTGATTCATCTTCTTCAATTTCTGCTATACAATATTTCTGAGATATCTTCTTGTTTCGAGTAGCCTTCTTCTTTTGCTTCTTTGCCATGAGTACTTTCAGATCATGGTCAGAATCTTCTTCATCTTCACTGGACACATCATCTTCATTTGCATAATAACTCTTCCTCTTTTCAAATTGTTTCCCTTTACCATGTTTTTCTCTATAGGGACATTTAGCAGCATAGTGACCAACTTTTCCACATTCAAAACATTTGAAGGGAAGCTTACCTTTGAATCTTCCAGTACCTAGTTGGAGTTTTCTCACGAAATTTTCTTCTTCTTCTTCGGATATATAGCTGGATTCTTTGACAACTTCCTTTTCTTTTCCTTTTGCAGATGCCTTAAAAGCAGCTTCTTTGATTTGAGAAGTAATTCCTTGTCTCATTTCAAAAGCAGTCAGAATACCATGCAATTGAACAATAGTAAGAGTTTGCAGATCTTGCCTTTCTTCAATAGCTGAAACTTTAGAGTCAAATTTTGAAGTCAAGGATCTTAAGACTTTTTCCACCAGAGTAGTATCGATTATGGTTTCACCCAAATTTCTCATCCGATTTACAATATCATCTAGACGAAGAAAGAAACTGGCAACACTTTCATCACTATGCATCTTCAAATTTTCATATTCGATTCTAAGAGTTTGGAGTTTTGCACTTTTTACCTTTGTGTCTCCTTCATAGCTTAGAATGATTTTGTCCCATATTTCTTTTGCCGAATGTAGCTGCATCACTTTAGCAAATTCTGATTCAGACATGCTTCCCAATAAGACATTCACTGCTTTGGCATTGATTTCATACTTCTTTCTTTCAGCTGCATCAGTAGGAATACTTGCCGGGTATTGATAACCTTCTTCCACGATTGCCCATACATCTGCACCAAGACTTTGAAGATATGCTTTTGTTCGTACCTTCCAGAATATCAGATTGCTTCCATTGAATAGAGGTGGCTTTATAGACATTACTCCTTCTTGACTTCCCATTGCGACGGATCTCCTTCAAGCGATCAAGCTTCTGCAGAAGGACCTGCTTTGATACCAATTGTTGGGAAAAATACTGAGAGGGGGGGGGTGAATCAGTATTTACTGCATATTCAAAACTTTTTACTTTTTCACTCTCTAAAACCCATACGCTACTTTCCTTTAGTAAACTCGCATATATACGCGAATATCCTTCATACAACTCGCGTATTAGCAGAGATCTAAATATGCAGATATTTATTAGCTTAGTTCTTTACAATATTCATTCATCTGAAGTTAAGTTAACAGTAAAAATGTGTAGTAACAACAGAATAACCATCACACAAAGCATCACACATGAACACCTAGATTTTTAGGTGGAAACCCAAGTCGGGAGAAAACCACCGCTGCAGTTGCTCAGACTTCAATATTTTATTATAGAGAAAACATCTTACAACATATGTGCTGGTCCAGACTCCTACCAGCACGCAGGCACCCACCTGCGCTCGTTTACCAACCTCTCCTGGAAGGGAGCTCCAACCCCTTGACTTGTTTACCAGCCTCTCCTGGAAGGGAGCTACGACCCCCTGATCTCATTTACCAGCCTCTCCTGGAAGGGAGCTACAACCCCCTGACTGAAGGCTACAACCTTCAGCACCTCTATGGACCACGTTTCATCAATTTTCACACTGGATCCAAATCTTTTTTTAGGACACCACTTGCAGGCCACATTTCATCATATTTTCAAACTGGACCCACTCCATACATTTAAGCACAGTCAACCAAGAACCAGATAGATATAACTCACTGACAGATATTAGTAAACCAGCAGAACAGATCAGACATTTCTTACCACAGATTTCAGCAAACCCTAGTTTGCATATGTGCTTTCCTTTCACTACTGTCGCGTATATACGCGCTTCCATTCACACAAACAAGCGTATAAAACTGTACAAATTACAGAACCAATTTCATTGCGCATACACACTTTCTATTCATCGAAGCCGCGTATATACGCGCTTCCTCTTCGGCGAACTAGCGTATGGATCTTCAACCATTACAGAGCTGCATACTTCTTCAGATCAGATATTCGGTTCAGATTCAACCCTTTACTTCAGAAAGATGTTCGCCTCATCACAGATCTAATCACTCCATAAACAGATCTCGCAAATACAAGTACATTTCAGATCTAGATCCCCTTCTTCATCATTGGTGCATCATGCATTCAGATCTATCATTCAATTGTAACCCTTTCCATTCAGATGTACTTCAGAGAGAAGTATTCATTCAAGCTCAGACATCTTGCACCCACACTCATGATTTGCACAATGAATTTCTTCTCTTTATATAGGTTTACCCTTTTTCAATACCATGAGCCCCTTTTTCAATACCATGAGCCAAAACAATACCATGAGCCCAAAACTACATTACTTCCGATGGTATTCCTGGACGGGGTCATTTAGACGAATCATAACCCAATACAATGGGTCAATACCATGGTGGTTACCCCTGGTTTTGCACTTTTTGAGCGCTTTTTCCCATACGCGACTTGGCACATTCTTTCCCGTGTGCATACGCGACTTCCCTTAGGAAAATCCGCGTATGCCTAGAGACATACTCTTTTCATAATAGATCTAGCACATACTGAATTCCTTTCTTCATTGCCTTCTGTATATACTGTAGATACATCATATTTAGTTCATCAAGACATATTCTATCAAGCATAACTTCATCAAGTAAGTTTCCATCATCTTCATCAAGTGGGTTGCCATTTAAGGGCAACACTCAGCACCATATTGCTAACAAACATCATGTCACATCAGATTTACATCATTTACCAAGTTCATCAGGTGGTTTTCCATCAAGGACAACACATGTCAACAGTCTCATGTCTTCATCTTCATTCAGTGGGTTGCCATCAAGGACAACACTCTGCATCATATTGCCAACATATTCCACCTATCTAATTTTATACAAAGTATCAATACTTAACTGACCTGCCAAAAAATAGGGTTGATTCAATGTTTACATGCTAAAAATACTAATACAATAGAAATATAATTATCTTCAATTCCATAATTGCATTTATTTTTTCTTTAGTTATATTGACTTACCCCTTGCTCATTGGAGAATATTGTGGCAACTCCCATGATATTCTGCATAACACACTAATTTGGTAGACCTTTCCTTTAAATTCTAGAACAAATAGATATGGCTAAACCTCTAAGTGTGAGAATCATCCTTACTGATGTAAGCATTCTGGTGGTTAAATTCCTGTGCTAACAAGTTTAGATCTTTCAACTTTATTAGTAACACGAATAATATTTCTATAAAAATTTAAAAGTTAAAAATAAAACAACAATTACACAATTAATTTTAGCTTTAACATCATCCCTTAAACACCATTTATTTAATAAAATTGGTAAAATGATATGGAATGGAGGTTCAAATGAAGGGTATAATTTCAAAAATGGGGTGGCAACATATATTAAATTTTAAGCCCAACATTTCCCACAGGCTTATATTTTTTCATGACCCTTATGCAACAAAATGGAGGTCTTCTTTTCAACATCTTAGAATTGGTCAAAAAAATTATTTTACTACCTGATTGGTCAAAATTTCACCTCTCTACTATCTTGTACTTCTCCAAATACTTGAATAAGGAGATTGAGACTAGTATTGGAAGGCTTAGCTCTGTCAATTCTATATTTCAATTTTTCTTTTAAACATTTGATCCTTACCATTAACCTTTTGTTTTATTTGAATATTGTGGAGATTTTCCTTATACATATCTATGTATTTTCTCATGATATATTTTTTTTATAGGATCTATCCTTCAACACTTGATTTTCTAACTTTATCATTTCATTTACCATTTATTCTTCACGTGAATTATAATTCAGTTTTTTATTTGTCTTATTCTTTTTCCTTAGTTTGTGCAATAAAATGTTTAGTTGTTTATCTTTAGGGATTTCCTATTTTCAGTTTCTATTGATGAATGTTCTTCATATTCTCCCTGTTCTTGTTGAAGTGGTTTAATTTTCTCTGTGTATACTTCTTCTGCCTCTTGAAGTGATTGACTCGGCTCTGCATATAATTCCTCAGTATAATCTTCTCTAGTATGTATTTCTTGCTCCTTTTGAAGTTCATGTATTTTTTCATCTTGTGCTTCCCTGAGGGATTCCTCATACAGAATTTTGGTTTTATTTTTAGGATTTTTAGGAAGTTCTCGTATTTTACCAAAGTTTTACTCTTCAACATAGACATCTTTCAATAATTTAATTTATCCTCTAGTAATCCTCCTTCTAGTTGTTGGTGCTTTTCTTCTTTTATTTCTAGTAGAGGAGGAGAAAATAACCTATAGGGAAGGTGGAGACTCTTATTCCTTTTGTTTTTCCTGTATACCATGTTCTCTCTATTTTTCTTATATATCCTGTTATCCTTCAATGTATTATTTAATTGTATTTTGGCCCTCAGGTTCCATATTTTCCTCTAATTGTGGAGTCGAGTTTTCTGATTCTACTGTTATGTTTCTTTCAATTTTTCTCTCATCATGGTCTAGATTCATATCATTAGGGTTTTTAGGAGGCCCTACCTCTTCAAATCCAAACTGGTTTCTTTGTAAAAATTCACCCCATGTTTGATTTAATATAACCATATTATCTAAAACACCCAATTTAATTATCAATGATGATAAAGACATCCCTCCTTATTTCCTTGACATTTTTGAACCATGACTGACATATTCAGTACACTATTGTGTAAGAAAAAGGGAAAAGTTATTCTTTTAGTATAGTTTTTGAAATGTTCCAACAAGCATATATGATAAATGAAAATGATGTTGTATCTTCCTTCATAGGTAACATATTTCTGCAAGAAATATGCTATGATTTCCCATGGTTCCTTTGGCGACTACCATGGTACATCATTAGCCCAATCAAAATTTATGTTTTGTTTCCTTAAGAACGACGTACATGCTCCCTTATTTATCTTATGTCCTTTAAACCATTTTTCTCCACTTTTTGTTAATCCTATAAACTTAGCTAGGTTTTCCTCTAAAACTGTGAATGCGAGGTCTCCAACTTTAGCCGTTTATCCATTGAACGTATTGGAAAATTGCTCCATGAATACAAAATTATTCCCTTGATATTTATCAAAAAATGAGAGTAGTCCATCTCTGTGGAAATATATCCTACAGGCTGGAAATGTTTCCATGATAGAAATTTGATAGGTTTAGTTACGTGCAACCCCTGTGGTCATCATGCTTGATCTTTGTTCCTGGGTAAAAAGGTTTAGAATTTAATTCATCTGTATAGGGTATGAGAAGAAGTAGAAGCACTGGGTTTACGTGATTTCTGAATTTTGAAATGGCTATAGTTAGTAAAATTTGGGATGGTAATGATTTTATTTCAAATGAAAGTGACATTTATAACTAAAAGTACAAATATAACATTTTATAATCATTTGTGATAATGAATTCATCATTATGAGGAATGGATTGACACAATTTATAATTTCAAAAATTCCTAGTACACATTACAAAATAATGATTTCACAAAGGATAGGTGGTCAGGACAGTAATAATTACACAGAGGGATGTTGATGCAACACAAAACTGCAAATTATACATTTTACCGTGGACCTGTGGGTTATGGCCCACATAAACCCATTTCCTTGCAGCGGATTGTAATATTGAATTTTTATAAAAATACATACGCATGCAATCAACAAAAATCACTTTATTGGCACTTAAAAAAAAACACAATTTCTCCCAAAATAACATGCATACACGCGGAAATATGGTTCTAGTGTCCCACAACACGATGACCAATTAGAAATGAATCACACTTCCCAGGTTTCTCCACTTCACATTTCGCAACTTATAAAAAATCACCTTAACGTTAAACACTAATAATATTAATGTGAAGTTGCGATGACGATGTCGCATCGCAACATCACAACTTTTACAACCTATTCCAAATCACCACTCGCAAGTTTAAGACTATACTGATAATGGTTAAACCATAAATTGTGCGATATGCAATATACGCTGGTGCACTATGCTGACACGTGGCCCTTATCCTCATCGCATCACAATATAAATAACATACCACGCGATTTCTTTAACAGTAAACTCTAAAATCTGTGATTTGCGAAATCACACTATTTGCGATTTAACCTCCACCATTGATCTATGCCCAGATCTAACGGTCTTCACTGCTTGCCCTTCATTGCATCATAGCTTATATTTCTTAGTTTGTGATGTCATCTTGGCTGTCAGTCTCTTATTCTTCTGATCTATGATTTGATCATGATCGTCCTCTCACCTGCACCTGGTGCTTCTCCGTCGCTTCATCCTTTATTCTATTTCCTGTCGATGGGGTTTTCATTCAATAATCCATGCTCTTAAATAGATTCATCTATGCGAAGTTCATAGGAACTTTGTCTTCTCACACACACTCACACAATCTGTTAATTAACAGAAATAACACGCATATATAATAACACACATATACAAACAAACTCTACATTAATCCTAGATATATAACAACACAGAATTTCATTAATACACTAAACTTGAGTTATAGGCTAAATCCACTCTGGCCTGAGTCAAAATTTACCCTGCGGCTACATTGTGCTCTCTCTACCCTTTCCATCATACAATACAGACTCACATTTATAAATAAATTACAAGCGAATGGATCATCTAAGATCCACGCATTCTTCTCCCACAATCACTCAACTAAACCCCTAAATCTCTCTGTTCGATTACATGGTAGATAATTACAATTAATCAAGTCTTCCAAAGACTTATCGCTTCCATCATTTTAGCTCTATTTCACATAACTTTCCCCCATTTACAAACGATTGTCCACTTTTCGTCTTTCACACCATTTAATTTGGATTTTAATTAAGGCGTTTCGATGCTCTTGCATCATACTCCCAAGGTAGAAAAATTATTATGACCTCCTGGTCATATGCCTTCTTCATCTCTGCAACAAGTCTTCTACTTGTTAGAAGTACGAAATCTTCTTTTTCAGAAATTATACACACATCCTCTGTGGAATTTCCTTTGTGATATTTCTGTGAGCTACAACAAAACCTTTGCAGTAGCAAGTCCTCCTTGCTATAGGATACCTCACCGAGCTTCTCTCCTTTAAGCTCAGTCTTTCAACATCTCTCTGGTTCTCCCCTCTAGAACCATTTGATCACTCCTGGCTCTAGGTTGCTTCAATATTCTCACCTTCCTCTGCTACCTGCACAACAATATAAAGACCAAAAACTCACCAATATTCAACATAATCTATAGCTCCTTGTCGCACGTAAACTCTTTCTCAGAGGAAGTGTTTCCCTGCTTTGATACCACTCAATGCAGCACAAAACTGTAGATTATAGATTTTACCATGGAACAATGGGTTATGGCCCACATAAACCCATTTCCTTGCAGCAGATTGTAATATCATATTATAAACATACATACGTGTGAAATCAACAATGATCACTTTATCGACACTTTAAACAAAACACAATCACTCCCAAAATAACATGTATACATGCGGAACTGTGGTTCTAGGGTCCCACAACACGGTGACCAATTAGAAATGAATCACACTTCGTAGGTTTCTCCACTTTGCAGTTCGCAAATTATAACAAGTCACCTTAACTTTAAACAATAAGAATTTTGATGCGAAGTTGCGATGAAGATGTCGCATTGCAACATCGCAACTTTTACAACTTATCGCAAATCGCCGCCAACAAGTTTAAGACTATACCGATAACGGTTAAACCATAAATTTAGTGATATACAATATTCATTTTTGTGCTATGGCGATGTGTGGCCCTTCTCCTCATTGCATCACAATCTAAATAATATCCTCGACAATTTCCTTAACAGTAAACTTTAAAATCTCTTATTTGTGAAATGAATCTATTTGTGTTTTAACCTCTATCATTTATCTATGCCAAAATCTAATGGTCTTCATTGCTCACCCTTATCGCATCACAACTTATATTGTTTAGTTTGTGATGTCATCTTAACTGTCGGTATCTTCTCCTTCTGATCTGCGATTTGATCATAACCGTTCGTCCTCTCACCGACACGCGGTGCTTCTACATCGCTTCATCCTTTACTTTATTTCCTGTCAATGGGGTTTTCATTCAATAATCCATGCTCTGCCATAGCTTCATCTATGCGAAGTTCACAGGAACTTATTCTTCTCACTCAAACTCACACAGCCTATTAACTAATAGAAAGAACATGCATATGTAATAACACACATATACAAACAAAATCTAAATTAATCCTAGATATATAGCAACACATAATTTCATTAATACATTGAACCTGAGTTATAGGCTAAGGTCACTCTGGCCTGAGTCACAAATTTACCCCGTGGCTACAATGTGCTCTCTCTGACCTTTCCATCATACAATAAAGACTCAAATTTATAAATATATTACAAGCGAGTGGATCATCTAAGATCCATGAGTCCTTCTCCTACAATTTCTCAACTACACACCTAAATCTCTCTATTCTATTACATGGAAGATAATTACAGTTAATCCAGTCTTTTAGAGACTTATCGCTTCCATCATTTCAACTCTGTTTCATGGAATTTTCCCCCATTTACAAATGGTTGTCCACTTTTCATCTTTCACAACATTGAATTTGGATTTTAATTAATTTTCTCCGATGCTCTTTCATCAGACTCCCAAGGTACAAAAATTCTTATGACCTCCTGGTCACATGCCTTCTTCATCTCTGCAACAAGTCTACTACTTGTTATCAGTACCAAATCTTTTCTTCATTAATTCTACACACATCCTCTATGGAATTTCCTTTGTGATATTTTTGTGAGTTGGAACAAAACTTCTACAGTAGAAATTCCTCCCTGCTACACGATACCTCACCAAGCTTCTCTCCTCTGAGCTCAATCTTTCAGCATCTCTATGGTTCTCTCCTCTAGAGACATTTGAGAAATCCTAGCTCTAGGTTGCGACAATAATCTCACCTTCCTCTCCTACCCGCACAACAATATAAAGACCACAAAATCACCAATATTCAACATAATTTGTACCTCCTTCTTCCTTTGCACGAAAACTCTTTCTCGCAGGAATTTTTTCCCTGCTCTAATACCACTTGATGCAGCACGAAACTAAAAATTATACACTTTACCATGGACCAGTGGGCTATGGCCCGCATAAACCAATTTCCTCGCAGCAGATTGTAATATTGGAGTTTTATAAACATACATATGCGTGCCATCAACAATGATCACTTTATTGGTACTTTAAACAAAATGAAATCGCTCCAAAAATAAAGTGCATACATGCAGAACTGTGGTTCTAGGGTCCCACAACATGGTGACCAATCAGAAACGAATGGCACTTCGCAGGTTTCTCCACTTTTCAGTTGGCAACTTATAAAAAATCACCTTAAATTTAAAGAATAATAATTTCGATGTGAATTTGCGATGACGATGTTGCATCACAACATTGCAAGTTTTACAGCTTATCGCAAATCGCCGCCGCAAGTTTAAGACTATACCGATAACGGTTAAACCATAAATTGTGCGATATGTGATCTGCGTTGGTGTGCTATGCCGACACGTGTCCCTTCTCCTCATTGCATCACAATCTAAATAAAATCCCATGTGATTTCCTTAACAGTAAACTCTAAAATCTAGGATTTTCGAAATCGCTCTATTTGTGACTTAACCTCTACCATTGATTTGCACCCAGATCTAACGATCTTCACTACTCGCCTTTCATCACATCACAACTTATATTGTTTAGTTTGTTATGTCATCTAGGCCTTTGGTCTATTCTTTTTCTGATGCATGATTTGATCATGACTGTCCTCTCACCTACATGTGGTGCTTCTCCTTCGCTTTATCCTTTACTCTATTTCCTGTCAAATGGGTTTTCATTCAATAATCCATGCTCTGCCATTGCTTCATCTATGTGAAGTTCATAGGAACTTCATCTTCTCACTCACACTCACACAATATATTAATTAACATAAAGAACAAGCATATATAATAACACATAGATACAAACAAAAATCTAGATTAATCCTGAATATATAGCAACACACAATTTCATTAATACACTGAACTCAAGTTACAGGCTCAGGCCACTCTGGCCTGAGTCACAAATTTACCCTGCGGCTACATTGTGCTCTCTCTTCCCTTTCCATAATAAAATATAGACTCACATTTATAAATAAATTACAAGTGAGTGGATCATCTAATATCCACGAGTTCTTCTCCCACAATCGCTCAACTAAACCGCTAAATATCTATGTTTGATTACATGGAAGATAATTACAATTAATAAAGTCTTCTAGATAATTATTGCTTCCATCATTTTAGTTCTGTTTCATGGAATTTTCCCCCATTTACAAACGGTTGTCCACGTTTCGTATTTCACAGCATTGAATTTGGATTTTAATTAAGGTGCTTTGATGCTCCTACATCAGATGTGAATCATGGTAATAATGTTAAATCATGAAAATTAGCGTAGGATGTGCTAAAAAATAAAATCAATTGCTTCTCAATTCTTCCCAATTTAATAAATAAATGTAAATTAATTAATTTCTTCTTCATTACCTTGCTAAGGAGTACTAAATATGATCTTGTTAATACCTTAATGGTTGCTTCCATGATGGAATAGAGAATTTCTTGCTACAACTGTCTTATTTTTGTTGAATTTGATTTTATAGGAAATCACTTTTTATTTGCTGGAATCTAAAATTTATTTCAAGAAAACATTATCAATTACAGGAATCTAGAAATAAATGGTTTCCTTGCTAATACTTCTGAAAACATTTAATAACTGATAACATTATAACTTTTATGTGATGGATATTTACGACAGGGGTAGTATTGTTATTAAAAATAACCTCTCTTTCAACAAATAACTAAAAATATTTAAATTCAATCTTACTGAGGGCAATATCCAAATCACCTAGAATTCTATATATACCAATTCCAGGTGCTCTACTAAAATTTCCTCTACTATATTTTAATCTATATATACAATATTTAGCTCAATTGGATTTGTAGGGCATACTATGGTGGTGGCATGAGTTCTTGCCTCGCATCGTATATTCATACTACCTGATAATAAAAAAAATCATACTGTAAGATTGAGTAAAGAGAATTTTATAAAATTTGTGTGTGTGTTTGTTTGTTTTTCCATTTTTAAAAAACAAATTAAACTCTTAAGCACCAATTCATTACAACTCCCTAAAAACAATGTGAAAATGTTATGTTATAATGTGGGATAAATGAATTAACACTTATGTTTTCAATCTAGGTAGTTAAAATTTTAGGTGTAACACAATGTGTGTGAACGGGTTCTTACTACTTTCCTATGCAAAGGAAATCCTAAATCATGTATAAGTAGGTCATAGAGTTGATTCAACTTACAACGATTTTCATATTCTTAAATTCAATTACGATTTTTTGACACATAGTTTACATATTCAGTAAGATGCATCACACTATCTCACTAGATACTCTTTCTAAATTAATTATTGGTCAAAATAAACTAAGATTGTATTAAAAATGAATTTAAATTGAATCAATGTTCTGGGTTGTGTAAGAAAATTCCATTAAAAAATAATAACAATTTTTTTACTATAAACTAAATCACTCTCCTAATTGTTACATTTTGTCATAATATAAATCTTTTTATTCTCATTTTATAGGAATTTGAAACATATTCATTCAGAAATTCCTGTAACTACAGGAATGTACATAAAATTTTTCTTTAATTATGAATTTAGAGGAAACAATAGTCACATTGTTTCTGAAAGAAGGTGGCCTTGCTGATTAGCTGCAAATTATTACCAAACCACTCTATTTTGATATTTAGGACACTATCCTATGGATTTTTATTGATCCTAGGACAATTAATGCTCATCAATATTTTCGAATTTTGATGAGTCTAAAAAAATTAAAGAAAATTCAATGAATATTATGTGGATTTTTCTCAAGCCCATGATGGTTGATGCTCGCTATTATTTTAAATTTTAGAGAGTCTAAAAAACATATAGAAAACTCTAAGAGGGTTCATTTTCCATTATTAATTGATAAAAAATGGATAAATGAATAAACCTAATATTGATAGATGTCATTCTCATTGTTTAATGAGAACAATAAGGAACAAAGTTTTATCATTATTTTCAAAATGTAAATTCAGGATGAAATTGGATGAGGGGAATTACCCCCTTTATCCACAATATCCATCTCTACATGCTAAAATTTGAAACAAAAGTCTCCCTAGAAATTGGTTGATGTTATAACATAAACCTATGGCCATTGACTATAAATGAGATGTTTGACCCATCAATTTCATTTATTTCTACAACACCATTATCAAACATATTTTTAATTTCATAGCTTCCCAAGCAATAAGTAGTAAAATTACCCTTGAAGTCTTTAAATATTGAGTCAAAAAATAGGGCCCAATATCTCGCTTTGAACTCTTTCTTCTTTATAAATATTTCATTCCATTTATCTCTCTACTATTGTATAAGAACAGTTTTATGTAGAGAATATAATCACATCTCATATAATTCATTTAATTATATCATTATTTTTTATTGAGATCAAAAAAGGTTTAATCCTTATTCTGCTGCAATTTTAAAAGTTTTAACTTGAAATTCAATGGGAAAAAGTACCTATTTTCTGGAAACCAGTTTGTATGAGGTATGACCGATTTTAATCTTCCATATTGTTTTATATGCCAATAAGGCCTCAGGATGCCTTTCTTCCCAATTTGTTCGCTGAAGCTGAATATTTTTTGTTAATATTCCTTCCAAAACCTTATTTGTAGATTCCACTTGGTCATTGGCCTATGGATGATAAGGACTTTCCTTTTAGTGTTTAATTTTATATTCCGTCATAATTGAATCAACTAGATTTGATGTAAATTGAACCCCATGATTAGTAACTATTTCTTTAGGTACCCAAAAATGAACAAAAATATCTTCAGAAATAAAATCCACTATTGATTGTTCAATATCGTTTACCAAAGCTTTTTCTCCTCTCCACTTTGTCACATAATCTGTGAAAAATAACATGTATCTCTTATTCTTTGATTCTTGATTAATGGCTACCACAAATTATAAATCCCATTTCTCGAAAGGTTCTACAACAACTTGTGGATGAAGAGGCATTTCATCAGTTGCAACTAGATGACCCATTCTTTGGAAACTATCAGAAATTATTACATATTTTCTGGCATCTTTAAAAAGGCTTCACCAATAGTATTCTAGATGGAGAATTTTATATGTTGTCCACTTATCTAAAAAAATTCCACCACATGGCTCATCGTGACACGATTCAAGATATCCCATATCTCATCGTATCTAACACATCTACAAATGTCCTTATCTACTCTTATTTAGAAAATATATCCTTGAATCTAGGAGCATCTACCACTTTGCGTTATCAATTTCTTCTTTTATTTTTTTGAAAAGTGTGGTGGAAATTTTCATTTAGAAAAATAATTAGAAATTTCATCGAACCGAGGTATATAAAATAAATTTCAAATAAATTTCCATCCAAAAAGCTATCTACTACATGAATGGTCTCACTAGAATTATTGATTTGAGAGGAAATATGCTACCTGATTTTCTCTTCCTGGCTTGTCTATCACTATGATGTTAAATTCTTGTAATAATAGAAAAAATCTTGTAGTTCTTCCATTTCTTATTGGTTTTTTCATTAGGTATCGAATAAAAGAATGGTTAGTATGCATAAAGACTTCAAACCCGTAATGTAATGATGAAATGTGTTGATTGCATAAACAACCACCAAAAATTCCTTTTCTGTAATAATGTAATTAGTTTCAGTCGAAGTCAAGTTTTTACTAATATAGTAAATGAAATAAATTCTTTGTTGTAATTTTTTCCCTCACACTGATCCTATGGCTTAATTAGAATCATCTGTAGATATATAAAAAGGTAATGTCCAATCAGGTTCTCTTAACACATGGGTCTTGGACATTTTTTCTTTAAGTACATAAAAAGAAATTTGGAAATCATTATTCTAATAAAATTCAATATCCTTTGCAAGAAGTTTAAACAATGGCGAGGAATTTTTAGATTTTTTTTTAATAAAACTCCTATAATACTCGACATGTCCTAAAAAACTTGTTAAATATCTCTAAGAATATGGAATTATCAAGTTAATAATTACTTTAAGCTTATGTGGATCTATCTTGCAACCCAAGAAAGAAACATGATGTCCAAGGAAACTCCTTCATTAAACATTAAGAAAAAAATCAATTCTTAAAGAAAGATTTGATTCTTGGGATGTTTTTAATATTTTTTCTAGGTTATCAATGGGTTTCTAAATTTCTTTTTTGTAAATAGTGAAATCATCCATATATATCTCACATAATCACGAATTAAATAAGATGCCCTTTGAAATGTAGTAGGCACATTACAAATTCCAAAAGGTAGTACTTTATAAGCATAGGTTCCCCATGAGCAAGCATAGGTTCCCAATTCTATTCTTATTTGATTATAGCCACTAAAGCCATCAAGGAAATAAAAGTATCTATTTCCAGCCAATTTATCCAGGACTTGATCTATGAAAGGTAAAGGACAATGATATTTTAGAGTGGATTTATTAAGTTCCCTGTAGTCTATGCATACCCTCCCTTTATTGTTCTTTTTAGGAACAATAACCAAGGATGAAACACATCGGTTGTGAGATATAGGGTAGATAAAATCTACATCTAATATCTTTTGGAGTTCTTTTTTGACAATTTCTTTCAATACAAGGTTCATTATTTTTTTCAGTTGTCTGATAGGTTTAACATTTTCTTGAATCTAAATATGATGTGTGCATCTATCAGGATGTATTATTGGCATATCAATGTATTGCCAAGAAAAAAATTTGGAAATTTTCTTCAATAATATACTCAATTGATCTTGCTAGAAATTTTCAAAATTAGAATTGATATTTGAAATCTTTCCATGAGAGATTTCAATAAATTTACCACAAGTGACTGATATTGAGTGTACAAGAAAATTTGATAAATATGTTGATTTTAGGCCATCCCTAGTACATGTTTCTTGAAAATGTTGTCCTAAAAGAGAATGAAAAGAAAATTTCTGGGTACTTAACAAAGCTGGCTCAGAACTTACTCTAAAATTTAGAGGAATTACAGGAATATGAGAATTCATAGAAATTTCAGAATTATGAGATATTACAGGAATTTTGGACTGTTGAAATATTGAATATTGTTCAACATTTATAGGAATAACAGTATGTTGATAATTTTAAGATGGATCAAAATCTTCTATTGTATCTAATATTCGAGATGATTTACCCCCTAAAATACCGTAGTAAACCAAGATAAGAAATGAAATGATCAATTTTATTTTCATCAGAATTTTCTTTCAGATTAAAAACTTGTCTAATGGTTAAAAAGGATGAATTATTTCATCTTCTGTTTCATTTTCGTAGTCATCGGACTTGCAAATTTACCTATAAATTTTATTTTTTATGGATCTTATTTTCTTCTTCTAGTTATTTTAGTACCCAATTTCCTTATTGTTTTACTGTAAATTGGTATATCTTTTATCGCTCTAAGTAATGGAATCTTGATAGTAATAATTTTAAAGTCATCAATAATATCAAATTTAGGTATGGTTTCCAGTATATATATTTTTTTTTCGGAATTCAATCTCTAACGAAATGGAGTTGTCCCAGAAGTTTGAGACTGCTCTTGCAAATGGACATTTTTTTTCATTGTTGTTTTTAGTTTCTCTTGTAAAGAGACTGGTTTTGTCTTTTATTTTTTATCTACAATTTCTTTAGCCTTTTCTTCAATTACCACTATATATTTTGGGTTCACAACTCTACCATATCACAAATTAATATCTCATAATTCGACAGGACTATTTTCTACGGTTACAACAAATTCCTGTAATTCTACTAGAGATATAATATATGTAGGGAATGATTCATATTCAAAATTATAAACATCTTTTCCTATTTTATTGTTTGGATTTCCAACTATTTGAGAAGGAATTTTTGTAGGTCATGGAGTTGGTTTTTTGGATGAAAGTTATAAATTTTGAGGTTAATTTAATTAAGATTGTTGAGGAGGATGTGGTTGTTGAGGTAAATATGGTTGTTGTTTCATTTGTGGACATGACTGATATGAAAATTGCTGACATGGAGGTTGAAATTGTCGATATTATTGTTGTTGGTATGGAGCTTGAAATTGTGGAGGATAAGGATGGGAATGTATATTTCCATAAGGAAATCCCCTTCAACTTTGTTTATAGGGCTAATTTTGGACTTGTTGTGGAGGCCATGCTTGTCATGGTATTGGGGTTGATTCTATATTTCCAGAATCTCCTTGGTAAGTTGTTTTTATCTCAGGTAATGTAGGAAATTCCTCAGTGTTACGTGGATTTTTACAAATAAAACAAATTTGAACATTATTAATAGGAAAATCTCTTAATTGATACTTCTTCCAACATTTAGTGCAAAATATACATAAGACTAACTCTTGATCTTCTTTGTTTTTCCTAATTTTTAAATCATTTATTTTAGAAGTAAGATTATTTAAAAGATCAATCTTAAAGCCCTCCAATAATTTTCCTAATTTTGCTCTACTGACACCTCCAGTAGTTGATTTAGTAACTTGATAAAGAGGATTTATTATACTTGCACCAATTTTAGTTTTCCCTCTTGAATATTTCTACACAAATGACTAATTATGTTATGGAAGATGGGAAATATCACCAACACCCATTATATATATATATATATATATATATATATATATATATATATTCATCACAAATTCCTTTTAAGAATATTGTACGAATTGTGTTAAGACTTAAATCATGTTGCTTTAATTTTTTCAAATTATATAAGATTCTTTCTAAATAATCTTCTAAGCTTTTATCCTCTTGTTGCATAATTCTAAAAATGTCCTCTTAAGAATCGCTTGGTCTATAATAGGGTTGATATTTCTTAAGAAAGGCTTTTTTCATATCATCCTAGTATGCAATAGTGTTTTCATCTAAACCCATAAACCAATTTCGTGCAACTCCTTTCAATGTTACATGAAATAATCAAAATTTCTTTGCATCGATACTGTAAGCATAACTACAACATAAAGTATCAAATTCAAATAGAAAGGAGTTAGGGTCTTCAGTTATCCTACCATAGAATGTTGGCAACATAGATGGTGGAATGTTCTTCATTATAATATCATCTCTTGGAATATCCACAATGGGAAAGCCAAATGTTGCTTCCCTATCATTATCCTCTGATGGTTGTCCATTTCCTCCTCCATTTCCATTTCCTTTACCTCCACCATATATTACTCCTCCTCCACCAATTTGGTGTCCATTTATGTGATCTCATATATTAGATCCTCTTTCCTCTTCTTCGATGTATTCATTCCAAAATACAATATAAACTATATTCCACCCTGTAGGGGAAGATCTAAAAGGTGGTTCTAACTGGATCTCTGATGTATCACTTATGTAACTTGATCCTTTTTGTGCTTCTCTTAAATTTCATATTGTGTTTCTTCTCTTGAAATCACATGAGTATACGGGCGGGGAATATCCAAATTACCTGGAATTCTATATCTACCAATTCAAGGTGCTCTACTAAACTTTCATCTACTATCTCTTAATCTATAGATACAACATTTAGCTCAATTGGATTTGTAGGGCATACTATGGCGGGGGCATGAGTTATTGCCTCACATCATACATTCATACTACCCCATAGTAAAAAAAATCATACTCTAAGATTGATTAAAGAGAATTTTCTAAAATTTGTGTGCATGTTTGTTTGTTTTTCCATTTTTAACAAACCAATTAAACTCTTAAGCACCAGTTCGTTACAAATCCCTGAAAAAAACGTCAAAATGTCATGTTATAATGTGGGATAAATGAATTAACACTTATGTTTTCAATCTAGGTAGTTAAACTTTGAGGTGTAACACAATGTGTGTGAACGGGTTCTTACTACTTTTCTATGCAAAGCCAATCATAAATGATCTACAAGTAGGTCATAGAGTTGATTCAACTTACAATGATTTTCAGATTCTTAAATTCAATTATAATTTTTTGACACATAGTTTACATATTCAGTAAGATGCATCACACTATCTCACCAGATACTCTTTCTGAATTAATTATTGGTCAAAATAATCTAAGATTGTATTTAAAATGAATTTAAATGGAATCACTGTTATGGGTTGTGTAAGAAAATTCCATTAAAAAATAATAACAATTATTTTATTATAAACTAAATCAATCTCCTAATTGTTACTTTTAGTCATAATAGAAATATAATTATTCTAATGGTTTGAAGTGTCAACACTTTAAATAAAATTTGAAGAAATTAATCAAATAAGAATAGTTCAAGAAAACAAAATATATATTTACAGAAATTCTATAGAGTCCTACATGATTAACTTATCAGTATAGGAAATCCAATAACTATTACATGAATTAAAATGTGATTGCATGATAAATACAACAAAACAATAGTTATTACAAGAATTATTGTGTGATTACATGATCATTATAGAAAGCTCTGGCACACGATTACATGAATTCTTGTGTGATTATAGGATCACTATAGGAAATTTTGACATGCAGTTACAAGAATTTTAAGTAATTATAGGAAAAATAGAGCACACTCATTTCTTACATACATCATAAGTATTATGAACAAATATCAAACAAACCATATCAAAACTTAAGAAATCATATAATAAAAACATAAGTAACGGGTACTAGTGGGACCTCCTTGTCTATGTTGTTATTAAAGCTACAAAAATCTATTGAAAATTATATAGAAACTCGCATAAATCCTTCTTATATTAATGAAAAATTAGAGGTTCTATGAAAAGGTGTAGGTATGTATTAAAAAGTCTCTTTCTCTCCAAATTATATCTATTCCACCTATGTATGTTTATACAAAGTATTAATAATAAACCGAGCTTCCAAAAAATAGGTTCAATTCAACATTTCATGCTTAAAATAAACTAATACAATAGAAAGATAATTATCTTCAATTCCATAATTGCATATTTTTTTTCTTAAGCTCTGGTGACTGATCCTTAGCTCATTTGAGAATAGTGTGCCAACTCCCATGATGTTATGAATAACACGTTGATTCGGTACACCTTTCCTTTGACTTCAAGAAAAAATAGATATGGATCAACCTCCAAATGTCAGAATCATCCTTGCTGATGTGTAGCATTCTGGTGGTTAAATTATTGTTTTGACAATTTTTCATCTTTCAAAATTATTAGTAACAAGAATAACCTTTTTATAAACATTTAAAAAATAAAAATAAAAGAACAATTCTACAAGTAATTTTACCTTTAACTTCATCCTTTAAACACCATTTCTTTAAAAAAATTGGTAAAATGATATGGAATGTTGGTTCAAATGAAGGGTATAATTTCAAAAAATGGTGTGGCAACAAATATTGAATTTTAATCCCAATAGGGGGATGGTAGGATATACTGGTGTTGAAGCTCGGGGAATATAACACCACTCCTATTGGCATCACACACGTTCAAATTTGAGGAGGAGGTGGAAAATTAGAGTCCTTTGAAGAAGGGAACTAGTCCAAAATGTAAGGCATGTACATGGCGTGCATCCCTTGGAAACCCTTCGAAAAATCAAAAGATTGAAGCTTGAGGCCCAACTTGCATATAAGGAAATACTAAAAAATTACAGCTTATAACTCACCATTTTTTCAACAAAGATGAAACTAAAAAAACATGTTTTTTTCTGTTCATTATCCACTATTTCATGGAAATAACAGTTTATTATTTATGAATCTGGTTTTTGTTCCCTATTTTCACTTCCTCGTGATCTGCTTACATTTTACTCAACAATTTGCAGAATTTTTTTTAATGTGGTCTTAACCTTATTATTAAAATACAAATCCATATTTCACAAAGAGTAACCAAGATCACTACAACTATACGTTGATTTTTGTTGATGATCACTGTGTTTCCTTATCGATGACCAATAACTGATGGTCAGAAACCAAATGGTTGTCATGATGTGATCATACTCATCATCATCATCATGATTTGAGGGTTTATTTTAAAGGAGGTTTTGGAAGTATGATCTACGTGTTGTCCTTGATGGTAACCCACTTGTAATAGAGAAAATATATGGTAACTAGATGAGTTCATAGATCGGATCAATGGCGACAAAGTATGGAAAAAAATGACAGAATGATGAGAAAAATGTTTGCAGGTCAGAGATAGAATATTTATGAAAGTCAATATTTGAAGAAATATACGGGGCTTAGATGAGGCCATGTTGGGGCCTTTGTTTTGAGTAACACAATTTTCAGTTGCGAAAGGCTAGGTGGTGGGAAGAACAAGTGGCATAGCACCATTATCAAAGGAAAGGAACCGTTGTGGTTGTGGAGAGTCTACAAACAGGTGGTGGAGCATAAGCAGGTAGCAGCAGAGATGGAAAAAACAAGGGACATCGAACAAAAAAGACTCCCAGAGGAAAATCCAACCACGAAAGGATACGTGAAGAAATAGAGTGCAAGGGAACAACCGAGCAAAGAAGGGGTGAATACTAATAATTCTAATTAGCAGAAGTAGATAAGAAAGGAAAAATAGAGTTCGCTTGGTGATCAACAGATGGAGAACTATTCTGGGGAGAAAATAGAGTTTTGTGTCCTGGGAGCTCTACGGAGTTTGAAACGTATTGTGGTGTATTATGTTGAACTCTACAGAGTATAATATGTAATGTGTTGATGATTTAATTTAATATAGAAATGTCAGGCTACGGATTATACGATGTGTATGACAGTTCGCTTTGCAGTTGTGTGTTTAGCTATTTCAAAAAAAATTAATGTTCTTGTTGGTAATTGCTAAGTGGTAACCTGTATCCTGATTCATATGAGATAAATGTGATTTGTGTATTGGAATATCTGGTTAGCTATTAGCATTCTCCCTTCGGTAATATGGTTGTAGATTTCTATCTTAGTAAGGTCATGACATGCCTTTGGTGAGAATCCTTGCTCTCTCGAGAAGGATGAAAATGTCAGCGTTTTCCTAGATTACAACAGAATCTTGTTGGCCCTGATCCTGAACATGGGTCTTTCCTAGAAGTTACCCTTTTGCACCAACAAATGGTTCCATTTCCGGGACATTAAAATTTACTTGAGATCTAGATCATGGTATCGAAGATCTACGAAATAGAATTGCGTAGCTGGTGGGATAATCATGCAGATCAGTTCACGTCATAATATGCGAAGCTCCGACATAAAAAGGAAAGGATTATGAAAGATAAAGTTTTGTTCTCTGATTCAATGAGTGATTTGTATGAAATTTTCTAGGGAAAATTTGCTGAAGAACTCCATAACTAGTTGCGAAGACTCCAGATTAAAGCACTTTCTAGAGGATTGAGTCGATCCCGTCGCAGTTGGATGCATTAAAAACTAACGGCATTACACAAACTATATATGGAGTTAACCCGAGTAGTAGACTCTTGGGTCGAGACTATGTAATATTCCTAAATTAGCATGCTGCTAATTGGAATATTAATTTTCTCTTATCATTTAGTTAGGTAAGTAAATGGGTAGGGAGGCCCATAAATCTCTTTAGTAGGAATAAAACCCCCCTTAATATGAAAAGGGATCATATTTATAGCTGGAAAAAGCACCCTCATGTGTGAACAGGGGAAAATACATGTGGACAAGGTCAACTTTGACCAAGTCAACAACGTTGGTATGGATGGAGTGGATCATCAATAGAGACAACACAATATTAGTGGGAGGAATATTCCATGATGGTGGAAACCCTAATGAGTGGGACCCAAGGTAAGAAGGCTCACATTTTTTTATAAGGAGGGAAAGGAAGCCATAGTGGGGCATGTTATTGATTATTTATTTTATGGTCTGCATGACTATTATGCATTCTTCAGCTATTTAGTTGAGTTTGTTCTGTTGTTTAGCAGCGGGTGTTCCCAGGTGGGAATCCCATCTCCTTTCTTGAGAGGCTTCTTGGGGGAGAATTTCACTTCATTTTCCACATTTATTCTTAAGGCCAAGCTTCACTCTTCAGCTACATTTTAGTTTCTATAGAGTATTGTGTTGTGTTTCAGGGTGTTGCATTGGAGGGTTGAGAAACCCACTTCCAAAGCTAGTTTTTCAGACGAGGAAGCATTATTCTATTTGGGAGATCAGAAAGGGAGGTTATTGAGATTTCTTTCATGTCTTGGCACTAGGCCAACATATTCCTATCATCTACAACATAGTATCCCTCCTTGACTGTGTTATTTCACTGAGCATTTGCAGTGGGGGTTTTAGTGCTTGATTTGGAGGGTGAGATCTTCAGTGTTAGGATCAGTCTTTCACTTGAAAGATATATTGGAGGATATCTACCCATTCAGACGTCATCATCAGCCATATCCATCCATTTATTGAGTTACAGCTACTATTCAGCCCTATGGCTGCATTCCGACATTTTGTCATTTTTGTAGATTTCAGGAAATCCTTTCCAGGTTGTCTGGAAAATGTGTTTGGGAGCTTAGATATTTACTCCCAGCACTTTATGAGCCATACATTAGCATATCTATATTATTTTACATTTCCAGTAGCAATGTACCATCTAAAATTGCACTGTACTTGTTCTTGGGCATTTTGATATGTAGCAGCATTTCATATTTGGCATATGTATTCATGGGAGGCTTGCTTGCCTTGAGTATTTGTGTTGTGCCCACTTCTATTGTACTTATTTTCTGCTGATTTACATAATAAAATGGCTCCATGGTTATTATACATTTTGGTGTAATATTATTCACTGCTATTTCCAGTTTTATGTTCATGTATTGTTGCTTCCCCATTTTGGGGTATTATAGTGGTATCGAAGTATAATCTTAGCTCATCTTGTGGATCTCAGCCATTATGCTATCAGGAGAATAAGAAGAAGAAGGAAGAGATTAGAATGATGGGGAGAATTATTTTTATCTCATCTCTTTTTAGACCTAAGAAGGACCTCACCAAGGAGATCAAGTAAATAAGAGTGGAGAGAAGCCACGAAACCACACTAGGGTTTCATGATGAGGAAGGTCCAAGTACTTCCTATCAACAGAAAAAAGAACCAGTGTTGCATAGAGCTCCAAAGAAATACACTATGCCCTTTTGTTTTGAAGGAGAATACAAAATGCATGGATATGGAGGACGCTTGGATGATAATATTCTAAGTGAATACCTTGCAGAATATAAATCTCAACATATAGCTTTCAGGGAGACTCTAAGTCTCCCACAGTTCATTCAACTTGAGGAAGAGAGGAGAGCTTGCAACAATGGGAGAATCAAGGGCAATAGATTTCTATTGTCTACTTTTGATGGGTCATCCACATCTACAACAAGGGCTTGGGCAAGGCAGCTAGATGCATTCTTCCTACTACATCCAGTGGTAGAGAAAGAGGTTGTGGAGATTGCAGTGCTGCACCTTGAGGGTGAAGAAAACCATTGGTGGTTCAGCCATTTGAGTCATGCAAGAGTGACTACTTTTGCATAATTTACTCAAAGGGTGATCAAAAAATTTGGCAAGGAGAAATCAAAGAAGGAGAATCCCTCACCACCACTTGAGGAGGCTTATACCAGCACTGATACAACTATGGAGGAGCAACTATCAACACCAGCAGTTGGGGGAACCATCACATTGGAGGAAGGAACCCTTGTAGCAATACAATATGTTCCCAAGAAAAACCAAGGTATGCAAATATTTCCACTTTATATTATTTCAGCACATCTTATGGAGGAGTGTGGGAAGATGCCATTGCATGACCTAGAGTCAAGATACACTGCTGAACTAGAGAAACACACTATCACTACGCTGAGGAGCCTTGATAGAATCAAGGAAGAGATAAAAATTCATCTTGGTTACTCATTTTTGAGCTGCACACAACTCTTGGGGTTGGAGTGTAGATTCTTGGAGGATGGAATGAGCATTTTCCTAGGCAATGCACTGCAGAACTATGTGTTCAGCATTGAACATGATCTGGAAACACCACGTGCACCACCATGGAGATCAGCAACGCTGGCCTCGAGTAGCAGTGATGATTTCGGGGCCCAGCCATTAGTGGGGCTTTACAATGACCTTTCCACATGTGTAGCAAAGGATAGGTAGATGGTTGATGAGATACATCTTATCTCCCAGTACTATGATGAATCCTTCTTGTTGAGCACTACCTGACTTAATGAGATGGCTTTGCCTTTAGCATACTTGGATCCTTATGGATTCAACTTGGTCATTGATGAGTGGTCTTCATATGGAGATCTCTAGGAGATTGCATTTCAACATCCCATGAAATGAAAAGATAGAAATTTGATTTGAGAAGATGGTATTCTGCATTGGAGGGATGCTAGTGTTGGGCATGATGATAGACACTCACCATTGGGTGTGGGTGATGTTTATGAGAAAGAGGCTAGAAAGCCACTTGTAGATCTATGACACAGGGTAGCAGGAGGCAAGGCTGCGTTGGATACTCTTAAAAGAGTTTGGCCATCATGTGACATATCCTTTGTCAAAGGGTATGTTATGGATTGAGGCATTGCATGGCCCCCATGTATTATGGTAGCAGAATATTTGGTTGTATGGGGAATTCTACAATTCAATTGTCATGATATTACTTCATGACTTGTATGAGTGAGATATGAGGGAGCGACAATAGATTTTGTTACCTTGGTTATTCTTGAGATAGTCTAGGTTGATTCTCTCCCATGCTTTGCATGACTTTGCAGGAGTAGCTGATGACACTATCATGGTGCAAAGGGGCTACTCCTTAGCCTGGGAAGATTAGGAGGTATTTCCACTTTGGAAGGAATCTCCCATATACAATAGCATTATTATAGATGACTTTGACATTGTACATGTCAAATAATGGAGCTTTGAGATGACAGAAGCCTTATTACAAAGGCCAACGACGTTGTCACTTGGGAACTTCGGTTTATTGATGGAGTGTTCCTAGGATCACTTCACATATGATTCACTTGATGGGAAAGGAGGAGGTGAGAGTGATGGATTATTGGATGGAGACATCTATTACCGTGATATGATCTTCATGACTTGGATTTCCAAGCATAAGAAGGAAGATCTTTATGCATCACATGGTTCATTCCTCTTCATGGGAGCATGTCATACCACTATGGAGGGCTTATTCATGGATATTATTATCATCTTACTGTCAGTACATAGTAATAATTATGTTTTTTCATTTATTGATTATCTAACACAGTATTTGCATTCTCTTACCATTTCTATACAGTGCATTTCTCCACAAGAGAGCAAGCCTCTCTTTGGGCTCCATGGACAATTTTGGGCTAACATCTATGATGGGGGTAGCCATCTCTTGTATGCTTTGGGGCAAGTGTTTTATTATTTTCTGTATGCTCAGTTGATATACAAAGACATTTACAATTCACTAGTAGATGTGATGAAATACAAAACTAGCAGTTTGTTAAGAAACAGGTTTCCATGTTATTTTTGAAACAACAGCTAGAAAAACTATGCTGTGACTACTTGGGAGATTTTTGGTACTTTCTAGCACTATGAAAAATATTCAATACCTCTCTTATTTGAATCCCATTTGATGATAAAGTCATATTCACTTTATATGGGGTGGTATGGGAAATAACCAAAGAGTGGATCTTTGAAGATCCAACTGCGTTTTTTCTTCATAATGACAACATAATTGCAACCCAAATTCAGCAACAGATCTACAATCATCATAAGTGGAGAGAGATACAGTGTCGGATGGACAATTTGATCCATCATGTTCAGCTATGCATCCCACCAATTTTTTAGGAGCTTAAGGTGGAGAGAATTTTTCATGAGTTTCCATGTTGGAAGGTGACTCACTTTGTATGGATGATAGCTTGGGGATGGAGGTTTCACATGGGAATGATAGTTACCAATGTATTTCAAATTCTATGCCTCAATGTGACCTTTAGACAACACGTTTTTGCCTCCATGGGTATTTTACTTCTTCATGATGATAGCTATTTAGGATGGTCACTGAAATCTAAATTGCATACCTGGGAGGGGAAATTTGGAGATTTATTGATGAGACAACATCTTATTCCTTATAGGATTTTATTATATGAGGATGATACAGGAGGAGGAGAGGAGGCTCTTCAGCTCTATCTTTGCAGTTGCTTGAGTACAAGCAACATTTGGGAGGGGAGGACCGTAATATTCCTAAATTAGCATTCTTCTATTTGGAATATTAATTTTATCTTATCATTTAGTTAGGTAAATAAATAGGTAGGGACGCCCATAAATCTCTTTAGTAGGCATAAAATCCCTCTTAATATGAAAATGGATCATATTTATAGCTAGACAAAGCACTTTCATGTGTGAACAGGGGCAAATACATGTGGACAAGGTCAAATTTGACCAAGTCAACAACACTGGTATGGATGGAGTGGATAATCAATAGAGACAGCGCAGTGTTAGTGGAAGGAAGATTCCATGATGGTGGAAACCCTAATGAGTGGGACCCAAGGTAAGAAGGCTCACATTTTTTTATAAGGAGGGAAAGGCAGCCATAGTGGGGCATGTTATTGATTATTGATTTTATGGTCTGCATGACTATTGTGCATTCTTCAGGTGTTAAGTTAAGTTTGTTGTGATGTTTAGCACCGGGTGTTCCCGAGCAAGAATCCGATCTCCTTTCTTGAGAGGCCTCTTGGGGGAGAATTTCACTTAATTTTCCAAATTTAGGCTTAAGGAAAAGCTTCAGTCTTCAGCTACAACATAGTTTCTTTAGAGTATTGTGTTCTGTTGCAGGGTGTTGCAGTGGAGGGTTGAGAAACCCACTTCCGAAGCTATTTTTTTAGAGGAGGAAGAATTATTATCTTTGGGAAATCATAAAGGGAGGTTATTGAGATTTATTTCACATCTTGGAACTAGGACAACATATTACCATCATCTATAGCACAGTATCCCTCCTTGACTGTGTTATTTCAGTGAGCATTTGCAGTGGGGGTTTCAATGCTTGATTTGGAGTGTGAGATATTCAGTGTTAGGATCAACCTTTCACTTGAAAGATATATTGGAGGAGATATATCCATTTAGACATCATCTTCAGCCATATCCATCCAGTTATTGAGTTGCAGCTTCTATTTAGCCCTAGGGCTGCATTCCGACATTTTGGCAATTTTGTAGATTTTAGGAAATCCTTTCCGGGTTGTCTTGAAAATGTGTTTGGGAGCTTATATATTTACTACTGAAACTTTAAGAGCCATAAATTACCAGATATACATTATTTTACATTTCGAGTAGTAGTGTACCATCTAAAATTACGTTGTACTTGTTCTTGGGCATTCTTCTATGTAATAGCATTTCATATTTGGCATATGTATTCATGGGAGGCTTTCTTGCCTTGACTATTTGTGTTGTGCCCACTTCTATTGTACTTATTTGCTTCTGAATTACATGATAAAATGGCTCCATGGTTATTATACATTTTGGTGTAATGTTATTCACTGCTATTTCCAATCTTATGTTCATGTATGGTTACTTCCCCATTTTGGGATATTACAAGACTACCTTAGAGGGATACATCGTAGATTTTGCACCTGAATGTTATCAATATTTTACAAAAGTGGAAGATATATTTAAGTCTTGGATGCGGGGAAAGTGTTTAAAGAAATACGGTTGTAGATTAAAGCATTAATGGTGGATGAGGGACTAATGCTTTTCCAAAGTCCCACGATGTAATATTAAACCTCCAGTACTAGGGGAAGGACCTGAAGGAAAGATGCTACGAACAAGGGAAAAATGGGGATAGGGATATGGACATCGGGACCTGTAGTAGGTTGAGAGAGTTAAGAGCACATCGAAGGGTGCTAATCACTCAGAAGTGGCAGCAAAGGGAAATACATGAGTTTGAGAAGCATATGAGGAGTATACAGTAAGGATAATGGGTACCTCAGATGAAAAGGAGGAGAGAATATGAAGTAGGGCCCAAAGGAATGGACAAGTTCACGAAGGAAGTTAGAGAGGTTCACAGGAGCCCTTCCTGAAGAGAGAAGGGAAAGAAGTCCAATGAAGAGGAGGACATGCACCACTAGGATGAGTCTGATGTAGAGCTGTATGTTTCGATGGATAACCTATTCCGAGAGTGGCTGACAACCATAGCGCAAGGTAATCCTATTCCCCCAGTTTCACATAGCACTAGTCCTAACCTTCCCATGGTACATTACCACCCGCCTAATAAGTTTTTGATAAAGTTTCAAAAGTCTAGAAAGTTGCATAACTCTCAGTATATAGTGAAAATAACCGCTAGCAGTAGTCCTAGTAGCATAATTTCTTAGCCAGAAAGTAGAGGATTCATATTAGTCCCAAGTAGAAATGGCGGGATCATTTAATCAATATCCAGAATTTTTTGGAAAGGGTAATGATGATGTAGAGCAGCATTGGTATCTCTACGAAGAAATTTGGAGAGCTCTTTAGACACCAGATGTGGTTACATTCACTACAAGAAAAAAGCACATTGGTGAGGGTCATGCTTGTGACGGACCTTTAAGGTCCATCACCAATGTCACATATGGTGACGGTCTTTAAAAAACCATCACTGTAAGTGTATATAGTGATGGTCCTTTATGGTCCGTCACCAAAGACATTTTCAATGACACTTTTGGTGAGGGTTGTTAAAGGCCCGTCACTAATTCTCTCTTTTGTGACACTTCTAGTGACAAAATTTTAATGACCCTCACCAATGCTCTTTTTGTTACTTTTGGTGACGGTCAAAAAATGTCTGTCATCATTGATCATTAAAAAAACGTCACTGTAAGTGTATATAGTGATGGTCCTTTATGGTCCGTCACCAAAGACATTTTGAATGACACTTTTGGTGAGGGTCGTTAAAGGCCCATCACTAATTCTCTCTTTGGTGACACTTCTAGTGACGAAGTTTTAATGACCCTCACTAATGCTCGTTTTGTTACTTTTGGTGACGGTCAAAAAATGGTCGTCATCATTGATCATTCAAATGAGTTTTTGATGATGCTATGTGCCTGTTAATATATTTTTTTGTCAAAATTTAACGATTTAATACCATTATTGTGGAGTATTTTTTATAATATGTCCAAAGCCATAGTGGTTAGGGTCAATGAATTTTTTAGAAGTAATTAGTGTGTATCATTTCCCTCAAGTAATAACTAGTCGAATAGAGATTTTCTATGAGTCAACAAATGATTCATATATATTAAGTTTATTATCTAGAAAATTCCCTTTAGATAAAGTTCCACTATTGTGTGTAGGAAATATATTATTTAATAGATAATCAAGCTTTGACAATTCTATTAATGAGAAAGACCTAACGATCCTCACCAATCTGGGCATGCCTTAAATTAGTGCTTTGGCACACACTAACATTTCTTAGCACCCCACATGTATTGGAACATCTTTGTACCTAGAACATCTTGTGATGACACTTACGCCCAAGCACATGGTGACATGCGCTAGCACAACATCGAACTCTGCTAACATGTGTTGGCATGCTGCATATAGTCCCTAGCATGCCTTGGAACACCTTGGTTGAATGCATTGACATACATTAGCACTTGGCACACAATGCCACTTGGCATGTATTGGGACCTATTATTAGTGTGCCTAGCATGCCCTTTTTCAAAAAGATAAAGTCCTGACTTATTAACCCTCTTATTGGTTCTTCCTTTTGTTGCCTTGACACATATTGACATACCCTGGTCCCCTGCACCACATCCTTAGCACCCAACATGTATTGGCATATCTTGGCACTATTAATTGGCACATGATATAATTAGCACACCCTGGAACTCCAAAGCACACTTTGGGAATTCTTGACATGCCTTGATATTCCCTAGCATGCCTTACCAATGCTTAGCATACCTTGTCAGTCCCTCCTTGGCATGACAACTAACACTCATTAACACTAGTCTCTGGCACACGTTCCTCATATTCATTAACTTTCATGAATTTTTACTTAGTGCTCCCTTAATGTTTTTTCCTAGTAATCCTTAACACTCATGAACATGCATTATCACTCTCTAGCACACTTTAGCACTCTTCAAAATTCCCTTCCACTTCATAACATGCATAACACTAGTTCTTGACACATATTGGCGCTGGGCACGTGTTGGTGCTTGGAAAGTCTTAGCATGTGTGGAATACGTTGAGATGCCTTGGTATGATTTGGCATGGTTTAATATTAAATTTATTTGTGATTATCAGTTGTTGGAAAGTAGATGAGAAGCAACAAAGGAATACTTGGCACTTAGAATGCACAAAGACTTTGCACTTGGCATCTATTGTTGCCTAGTGTTGGTGTGCCTAGCATGCCCCTCTTGGAAAAGGTAAATTGATGACTTATTAACTCTCTTATGTGTTCATTTCCTTGTAGTTTAACTTTTTTATCCCTTTTTTTGTCTTGACATTCCCTGACATGCATTGACACACCCTTTCACATCTTGGCATGCCTTATCACTTGGCACATATTAGCATGTTTGACATGTATTCCCACTATCTGGCACATCAAGGGGGTGAAGAGAGATGTAGTCCTAAAGTAGGTCGAGTACGAGGGTGAGTAAGGGTTGTTAAAGGGAGGTCATGATCATCCTCCAAGAGCAAGATCATCATGTGAGTGTTCAGAAGAATGTTGCATACCTTAAGGGTCAGTTTGCGCTAGGAAGTAGGATGGCATATTGTTGGTTCTCTTCTGGCAAATCGAGCTTAAGAGAGGTTTCTCATGAGAATCTGGGCATGTGATTTCAATGGTGTCTTTGTGTGAAGGCTGCATCAAATTCTGAAATGTTGAAATTTGCAACAAGAAATAGTGAGATTGGAAACCAGAAAGGACAAAAAAAAAATGCACCCACACTGGTGAGGAATTTTGATGCACCAGGAGTGAGGAATGTGGGGTGTCTAATTTATTTTTCCCTTAAATAAATTGGACAATAAATTGTAATTTCATCTCATAACAACTTGTGTTAGTTAATTAAGTCATGATGACCGAGTTAGCTCAATAAATTCAAGTACTTGAGGGTCTAGGATGAGGCATCTAGAGGGATTCTAATATTTTTTGGGTCCAGTTGAAATTGATGCATTAGTGGGGTGCAAGTGTAATTAACTCAATTAAATGTGTTAAAATCAGTTTAACTGGTTCTAACTAATTTATGAGCTAGCGAGAGCTCCAGTGAATTAAATTAGATTTAATTCACAATGAGTGATCAATCATATAACTGATAATTAGCTATTAATAGTTGTATGCATGTCAGTTTTGAGGAATACCTAGTTGAGACAGAGGTTAAAGGGAACATAACTATCAGTTGTATTCAGAGAAAATTTCCCATGTGAAATTATAAATTCATTGGGATTCCATAATGGATTGTGCAATCAAGGAAGATTGATTTTCCTAATTAATAAGCAGTTAATTCCCTAGCTAGGATTGTATGAGCAAGGCAGGCTGAAGTAAGGATCATAATTGGATAAGTACTAGACCGAGTTTTCCTAGATCAACAGGAGACAATTGACAGAGTGCTGGAGAATCTCATGAGAGATTAAGCATTAATGTATTGTTTCATGATTCCTTGCCTTAATACACAATAGAGATAGAGGGCCTTTGAGCAGTTTCTTTCCCCAAATACATCATGTTGTTGTGCGATTGACAATTTATTTCTCTTACTTATATGTGATTGTGCGATCGTGTTTTGTTTCCACAAATTGTAGGAAGGATTTAATATCTTGTTTTAGTAGATTACAAGATTAGATTGAATCTCGTTGGTTAGATTTTCTACATGGTATTAGAGAAGAAATTTTTTGGACGACGAGTTTGCATAGAATATTTGAATATTTTGGTGTAAAATTTTCAAAAACAAATAGGCTATTTGGATTCCTTGCGAAAATATACCGAAATAGAAAAAAAAATCGGTCGAATCAGAGCTTGGATGAGGGAGATATCATCGATTTAAAATCAACTCTTTTTTAGAAACCTTTTGTAACGTCGGGACAATTACACTATGCGAGTCAAAAACCTATATGTAATTGAGGTACCAGATGCATGCATAGCTTTGAGGAGAAAGGCAGAAGTTAGAGACTTGGTGGTTTAAAGGGAGCATAAATACCTCTTAACATGAATCTTCATGAGAAGCGGTCTCAGAAGGTTGTGGAGTAGTTGCCACAATTGGAGAAGCAGAGAGGAGACTGAGTGGAAGCATCCACTCAAGCAGAGACCTCCATGAGGGGGAAATTTCGAGCCAGATGGGAAGAGGAAGCAGCCATACCTGGAGGTGTAAGCTGGTGGGGTGATGTGTAGACATAATCCCAAGATAAGAAATTTGGGCAAGGTCCATTGAGATGGCGTGTGATCTCATGGATTGAACCTAGCTACGAGGAGCCACAATACAATAGTAGTAGGAAGGATCAGTTAAATTGATGTATTCAGATGTCATCAAGACATAAATTAGAGTCATATGTCAAATACTGGATCACAAATTAGAGTTAGCAATAGTTCAAAGGGCACGGATGCAGATGTCAGCAGCAGCGCAGAGAATCTAGTACTAGATAGATGCAGTAGCTAGCAGCAGTCAGAAGATTCTGATGACAGATGCATTATACTGAGTAATTTGTTTGGAGGCTATTCAGTTTTAGGACTTGCAGGTGCAAACAACACTAGAGAAGTGTAGCATGCAGAACATTCCAAAAGTACCGAATGGAGATAGATTGAATTAATTTCTTGTTGAGAGGGAGTATTGAAATTTGCAACAAGAAATAGTGAAATTGGAAACTAGAAAGGACAAAAAAAAATGCACCCACACTAGTGAGGAATTTTGATGTAGCAGGAGTGAGGAATGTGAGGCGTCTAATTTATTTTTCCTTTAAATAAATTGGACAATAAATTGTAATTTCGTCTCATAACAACTTGTGTCAGTTAACTAAGTCATGATGATTGAGTTAGCTCAAGAAATTCGATTTAAGGTGATCGAGGTGGATATTGGTAGCCACCCGCCTATTTCACTTGGGCCCTCGCCATTGTCTCTTTCAAATTTTCAGTTTCCTTAATTATAGCACAGTTTACTTTTTTTGTCAGTTTTTCAGGTCCTGAATTTCCGGAGCCATTTTGAGGCCCCAAACGACGTTTTTTGGGCAAGAAAGGTTTAGCAATTTCATAGAAATCGCATTAGCAGTTGTAGTCCTCGAAGAGATCTTTCTAACAAGGTATCATGTGCGTCAAACGAAGATCATATGACCAAGTTACGACCCCGAAAAGTTGGCTGCCCAACTAACCCCAACGGGGCCCATAAAATCTTGGTGTTACATCTCCTCAAGTTAGGGTTTTGATTGTTTAGGATTTTATCTTATTTTTAAATAATAAAAAAGACCCTTCATCCTTATTGTAACACAGTTCAGAGGAACATAACTATCAGTTGTATTTATAGAAAATTTCCCATGTGCAATTATAAAGTCATTGGGATGCCATGATGGATTGTGCAATCAAGGAAGGTTTATTTTCCTAATTAATATGGAGATAATTCCATAGGAATTGCGTGAGCAAGGCAGGCTGAGAACTGGCTAAGTATTAGACCGATTTTTCCTAGATCAACAGGAGACAATTGGCAGAGCGTTTGAGAATCTCAAGAGAGATTAAGCATTGTATTGTTTCATGATTCCTTGAATTAATACAAAATAGAGATAGAGGGTTTTGAGCAGTTGCTTCCCCAGATACATCTTGTGTTGTGCGATTGATAACTTGTTTCTCTTACTTATATGTGATTGTGCGATCGTGTGTTGTTTCCACAAATTGTAGGAAGGATTCAATATCTTGTTTTAGTACATTACAAGATTAGATTGAATCCCATTGGTTAGATTTTCTACATGAAATAGAAGAGAGGGTTGATACCATCTTGCCTTGTGGTGGTTAGTAGGCCGCAAGGTCTGTGATAAATACCAACATAAATGGAGGAGGGCTTGCACTGTAATTTAGAGCCATAACAGAAGTCGACACAGGTGTAATATTGACCGATTTAACCCTAGTTTGAGGGTCGACATTGAGATCTGAATTTCATGTCAAGATTCAGTAAAAGAAATTCCCAGAATCTATGGATCCATATGAGCTAGGTCGAGTCTCTTATGGAGGCAAGAGTCGTGTTTTTTCTATGTGTGGATAGGGTTTGTTCTACAACAATTAGAAGTACATAAGTAGAATGCCCTAGTTAGGAAATTTTCCTAGCATGTTTAGTTCATAAGGTATGAACTTAAGACTGTGACAGATTTTCATAGAAGAAGATGGGTTGTGACCCTTAGAACGAGGTTTATTTATGCAATAAAGACCACAGATCTGGAAGATGGTTTGCAAATTCAGTATCTGTGGAGACAGCAGATCCAAAGGAGGGTGGAACCTGAGCAGAAGATTGAGCATGCAGAAGAAATGTGCCATATGAAGAATGGATTGACATGCAGAGGAGTTGATTTTGGTGGACTTTCTATAGATTTTTAGACAAAGATGTGAAGAAACCTATAAAAAATTAGTGAATGGACTATTAGTGGTTGATTTGTGACCCTAGTTCAGTCATCTACAGATTGTTAGAAGTATGATATGAGGAGTAGTTCATATTTGTTCATAGATTGGACAACAAAGATCAAATTGTCAATACACAAGAAAAATGATATTGAGAGGACTCAAACCATTGTTAGGTGGCAGATTTGAAGAGCCCTAGATGAAGACAATATTGTGGGCCCTAGATCAGTAAAAGGAATTGACTGTGGTTGGGCAGATTGATGGTAGGCCAAGTATAGTTGGAGGGTTGTTAGGTTTCTATCAAAGAAGAGCCCTGACTCTTGTTCTGGTGAAGGACAACAAAACCGGTAGAAGGGAAGGTGTATAGGGCCTAAGGATTTGCAGACTTTGAAGGACTAAAGTAACAGTCAAGTGGGCCAACCAACTAGCCCTAGTTCACTATATTGTAGAGGATTGATTCAGTGAGAAGAAGGGAAACCTCCATAGCCCTGGACATCTCATCTTGGAGCTGTAGTATGGCAAAAGTGGGCATACCAAAGAGTTGTTCAAAAATGGAATTGTGAACCACATGTTACCACTCAAACTAGTAGTGGATCTAAAAGGGGTTCCTAAGAGGGCAACTACTAGGATAAGGGAAACGATGGAGGCTTAGCCCATTGTCACCATAGCTAAGGCTCCTTGCTCTTCACAGACTTTCACCGATGGGTGGAGTCCCAATAGTTTAGGAAGTCACTTGTAGACTATAGGTCAATGAATAGGTGGGAAGTGAATAGGTGGGAAGTGACCCTCGAAACCCTTTCCCTAAGATAAAATAAAGAGTGGGACTTCCTTTCCTTTTAAGAAAGGGAATTATCTTCTAGGGAGAGAGGAGAGGGATTGAAAGGTTGAGGGAGAAGAATAAGACTTATGAAGGAGGTTTGGATCCCTCATATGGTGGAAGGGAGGCCTTATCCTTTGGGAGGTTGCTCAAATGTAGGAAATAAGAAGCCAAAGAAAGATTTTCGACGTTATTCAATCGAACAACCCATGCTAACTACGCTCACGAAGTGGTTGGAAATGGAAAATTTGCTTCTATTTTATAAAAAAATCAAAAAACAGCTCAGCGCAGGCAGTCCATTGGGACAAAGCGCCAATGGGCGCGAGGCTGAGTGTTAATTTCTCTATGGGCGCAAGGCCATAACTACCTGCTAGCACCGACCAAAAATCATATGTTTTTGAGAGCCTGTTCCAGGAATAGTCAAAAGAGGAAATGTTCTTCTCATGGCAAGGGATGTAATGACACTTTTTGCAAGGCATCACACTACATAGAAGTCACAGAAATGGCCCTCCAATGTTCGGGATGGGGATTGCAGGGGCGGTGACAAAATGTTGTTTAACACTTAGTTTTAAGTTTGATTGGGTGGGTATATTACTCTTATGTGATAATAGTTTCAGTTGGTAGTAATATTTATAATGATATCAAATGTTTGGCATTTTATAGTAGCACCAAGCCAAAGAATGTTGGTTTGTTATTCCATCATACATAAACACAATAATATTATCATCTTTCAGTCTAAATGTTTTAATGATTTAATATGCATGCCAAACACCAACCTGTAAATGAGTGATTCAACCCCTAGCAGAGTTATGCCAAAGTTATAAGTAACATAAATTGAATGTGTCAAGAGTTTGAAATACTCCTATAATCATAATCTTACCCTACATGGACATCTCTATGTAGCTTAAATACAAAAGGTATATAAGCTAGAAGCATAGCTTTAACTCTTTAGATCTATACAAATCTTCTATGAGCCAAAGGTAATTTAAAAAATATGGTCTATTTGGTAATTTGGGCAAAGAGTGGTATCTATTAGTGGTATATGCTCTACCAAAATCATCAAAAAAGTACACTGAGCCTCATCTTGTGAATTTCATGGCATGTAGGTGAGGAATGAAACAAAAAGGATGCAATTCCAGTGAGCTACTTAAAACTCCCTCAACCTCACTAGTGAACCTCTGCTTATGAAAATATTTATCATTGTAAATCATATATAACCAAATGTATCAAAGCATATCTAATTAAACTGTAGATATATCTAAAATTGAGCTAGACATGTGCTCATAATCGTTTTCCCAGAAACATAACAATTGCTTCATTACCTTACATGTTAGATTTACAGAACGTGTATTATGTAGACCTTAGTATGGACAACCATGCAGAAAATCATTTGATGTCTATAGTTTTAATATCCAAAAGATCCAGGGAAGAGAACAACCCAATGAGTTCCAAGATTTTCATATCTAAAATTGAGCTAGACATGTGTTCCTAATTGTCTGCCTAGAAACATAGCAATTGCTTGATTACCTTACATGTTAGATTTATATAATGTGCATTATGTAGACCTTAGTATGGAAAACCATGTAGAAAATCATTTGATGTTTATAGTTTTAATATCTGGAAGAACCAGCGAAGAGAACAACCCAATGAGTTCCAATATTTTCATCTTCACCATCCGTGGATAACATAATCTTGCTATCAAATGGAATCCATATGCATCAACAACCCAATGGAATCCCACAAAGAAAAATAAGAGAAAAATACACACAATGAACATCACAAAATCCTTCATAATCTTCCTAGAAAATGGAATCATGAATCCATGATGCATCAACAACCCCATGGAATCCCAAAAATCAAAATAAGAGAAAAATACACACAATGAAAATGAAAAAATCCTTCTTATTTGCGAAGAGAGTGCCGAGAGAGGAGGAGGTGTGGTTTGTTTTCGTCCTGGCTCAAGTTGTGGCTTGGGGTAGTAGAACAGGACGAGGCTGTTGAATGTTGAATGCGGAAGGGAGGGATATTGAGGCCTGCATCCAACATGGCCATGGGATCGGGGGATGTTTTCTTTGTCCGAAGTAATGGTTTATTTGGTCTTTGGCCTCGACTGCGTGGGTCGGGTGCAAACGCAGAGTTTTCCTCAGCCCGACTTCTTCTTTCGTTTGCGCACACTTCACTGGATTGCCAGTCGGATGGGGGGAGCAGTTTCAGGTGCCTTTCCTGGGGATGTATGATCTTTGCGGGCCCCAGGGCTTGTGTTGTGTCTTCCTACGTCTTCACTATTATTCATTGTGGTGTTGGTGCTCAGGACTTCAAGATCCTTCTCAGTTCGGTAATCGTGTTCAACAACTCTGGAATTGTCAGTGGTGTGTTATTTCAATATTATCAATTCAATGTCTAGTGGGGTGTTTCTCAGTTAAAGTAGTACGCAGTCCATGGCAGTGTTGTAGGTGGTGTTGGAGTTGGTAGTATTCCTCCACAGAGAGGACGGGTCTGCAGGGGGGGTGCTGGGCCACACATGGATGTACGCCAGCAACATGGGGAGCCTAGCTCAGACTCTGAGTCGATTGAGAGTCGCCACTCCACTACAGATATGACCCTATCTCCAGCCCGCTCATTGAGCCACGTAGAAGTCTGGTCACCTTGGAGTCCAGCGCGACCCAGCTGGATCGCATACATCTCAACATTGATACGCTAAGGGAACAGAGGTACGAGGACATGAACGAATTGGTTTCCTATATCAACGACCTCGAGCATGTGCATAATGAGACCTTTGACTCTGTGGAAGGACTATGGTGCCAAAAACAATGCACAAATTACCATCTTCGCACCTTGGAGAGTTGAGTGGAACACATTGATTACCATATGCATGAACGTGATGCTCTCTTTGCTACACTTTGAGCGTTTCCTCCCAATCTCCATCCTTAATGTGTAATTCTAAGATTTGTAATTTTTCTCTTTTTGTGTCGACAATAACCAAAAACACCGACTGTCTTGGCTCCTCTTCAGGCTTCTTACTTTTCAAAGCAATACTTGTGCCAGCTCTTAAACCAATCTATATTACTATATTTTGTTGGTGGTAATGTATTTTGTTGACAATTATGCTATGACTGGGTACTCAGCGTCAGGAACTCACGTCCAAACTTCGTCCAAGTCCATGATCCACACATCTGTGTCCTCCCCCGAGGCCTCTTGAACCGGGAGAGGCTTGAATTTTCGAGGAGTGGGCTTCTTAGAGTGTGAAATGGTGGACTTCCTGGGGCCCCAGATTCTTTTTCCCCTCTGATTCTTCTGAGCTAAGGCAATCTCCTCCTGGGTGTGGTTAGACCGTGATGGTGCTTCCCTGTCATGGTTGCTAGAAGAGGAGCCTTCAATGGATTCCAAACGGTGGTCCAGGCTGCGTTGATGGCGACCCGAGAACGCACCTCTTTGGCTACCCCTAATTGTCTTTTGGCACAGACTCAGAGCCATGAGGGGGCTAACAGACAAAGAGGGAGAGGTCGAGCTAAAAGCGGTGATGTGCTCAATAGGGGAGTGCGCAACAGAGAAGCACATCAGGGGGTGCACAGCAAAGAGTTATGCAGTAGGGGGTGCGCAACGAGGGAGCCTGCATCAGAAAGCGCGTAGTGGGGAACTCCGGAGGGAAGCACGCAACCAGGGGGACACCGTAGGGAGCGCACAGCCTAAAGGGAAACAACAGGAGAGGCTCTTGGCATGCTAACTCCAGTAGGGTGGTGCATAAGAGGGATAGCGCGTAACTCATGGGCACGCGGGGGAACTGAGGAAACAACAAAATGGCAAGGGAGGGGACGAAGAACGCTTTGGAGGCCAATTGGAGTAGCATGGGGATGACAGAATGACGAGAGACCGTGCCTTTTGAAGACCTGTGGCACAAGCGCAGATGCAGTGTGATTTTGTGGCACGCTCGCATATGTGAGTTGGGCATAGTTCACTTGGGGTTGCATGTGATTCAATGTATGGTAGAAGATCAGGTGCATCAGAGTGCTCATGTGAATGATTGCTAAGAGGAGGTTTCGCATCATGTTAAAGCTGGCGGTGACGGACTTTATCAACCTGTGCATGGGATGAACTGGCTCCGCACGTTCACCGCATGTCACCCGCATCCAAAGAGTTTTTTGAAGTATGTTAATAAATTTAAAATCACATTTTAATGAAGATAAATAAATATATGGTTGTTTTAAAAATAATTTTAAAACACTACAAAATAAGATGTATCTCATTATTATTTCATATACACAAAATCACAAAATTCAAAATATATTTTATAGTAAAGGAGAATATCAAGCAAAGAAGCAACATATTTAGTTTGGGAATTTTTATTTTTGTTTTTTTATTTTTAAAATTTAATGAATAAAATTATTGTTTGTTTGTTTGTTAAGTTATGTGAGTTTTGGCATGTTTAATCTGTGGTTTGAGTCTCCATGATCTAAGGGTATTTAAGTTATCAAAATCAGGAAAGGATTGCATCCAGTGTGGGCCACACTAGCCTTTAGTATGGTTGGATTTTTGCCCACGGAGTTTTGAACCAATGATACAAGTGACCTTTACACCACAGAGTGCATTAACAAAACACTCTATCACCATTTTATAGGGTCAATAAAATTAATTATAAATATATTAAAAAATAAAATTAGAAAATGTCATATAACCTAAATTGAATTGAGGCTTCGGTGATTCATAGGAATTTTTAGAAAAATTTTGGTTAAAATCACATGAGAATGAACTTTGTTGACGCGTTTCGAACTAGCAAGTGTGGTTCATCTCTAGGACGAGATCAAGATGAGCCACACTTGCTGGTTCGAAATGCCTCGACAAAGTTCATTCTCATGTGATTTTAACTGAAATTTTTTTGAAAAAATCATATAACCTACTAATTTTGGTGAAGAGGAACTATATTAGCTGGTTCAAAACTCATTAAGAATCTATAAGATTTATGCAATGGATTTAGAAGACAAATCTCTACATAATTCTACTCACATAAGCCTCCATTCAAATATCATATAACCCATTAAACTATTTGTATAGTGATTTTAAAATTGGATATCATCCTTTCTTATTCAAAGAAATTTATTATAAATATTACTTAAACAACAAAATTAAAACCCCTGATGGGGGTGATAATTTAAGGGGCCAGTTGGCAGTGCATTGGATTGTGGAGCCGAAGGGGCCTCCATGCACCACACAAATGCAATAAATGGGCTTTGGAACCCACACCTTGCTCCCCGCGAGTTGAGTTTAATATCGCATAGGGACCAACAGGAAATCATTCGCAAATCATTCGTAGATGTTGGGTGATGAGGAGAGAGTGCTGGGAGAGAACAAGGTGTGGCTTGTTTGCGTCCTAGCTCAAGCTGTGGCTAGGGGCAGTAGAACAAGACGAGGTTGTTGAATGTTGAATGCAGAAGGGAGGGGAATTGGCACCTGCATCCAACATGCCCTTGTGATCGAGGGACGTTTTCTTTGTCCAATGTAACGATTTATTTGGTCTCTGGCTTGGACTATGTGGGTCGGGTGCAGAGACATATTTTTCCTCAACCTGACTCCTTCTTTGGTTAGTGCACACTTCACTAGATCACCAGTTGGATGGAGAGAGCAGCTTCAAGTGCCTTTCCTGGGGATGTATGAGCTCTGCGGGCCCTGGGGCCTGTGGCCTGTCTTCCTACATCTTCACTACTCGTCGCTGTGGTGCTGATGCTTAGGACTTCGGGATCCTTCTCAGTTGGGTAATGATGTTCAACAACTCTGGAATTGTAAATGGTGTGTTATTTCAATATTGTTAATTCAGTGTCTTGTGGGGTGTTTCTTAGGTCAAGCAGTACACAACTCATGGCGGTGCTGCCAGTGGTGGTGGAGTTGGTAGTATGCCTCGATAGAGAGGGCATGCCCACAGGGGGGTGCTGGGCCACACATGGATGAATGCCAACAGCATGGGGAGCCTAGCTCAGACTCTGAGTCGACTGAGAGTCGCCACTCCGCTATGGATATGGCCTTGTCTCCAACCCCCTCACTGGGCCACGTAGAAGCTTCGGTCACCTTGGAGTCCATCGCGACCCAGCTGGAACACATACATATCAACATTGATATGTTTAGGGAACATAAGTACGAGGACATGAACAAATTGGTTGCCTATATCAATGACCTCTAGCATGTGAAGAATGAGACCTTGGAGTCTGTGGAAGGACTCTAGTACCAGCAACAACGCACAAATGACCATCTCCACACCTTGGAGAGTCGAGTGAAACACATTGATCACCATATGCATGAATGCATTGCTCTCTTTGCTACACTTCGAGCGTTTCCTCCCAATCTCCCTCCTTAATGTGTAATTTTGAGATTTGTAATTTTTCTCTTTTTGTACCGCCAATAACCAAAAACACCAACTGTCTTGGCTCCTTTTTAGGCTTCTTACTGTTCAGAACAAGACTTGTGCCAACTCTTAAACCTGTATTAATATATTTTATTGCAATGAGCAAAGCTTGTGCCAACTCTTACCCTGTATTACTATATTTTATTGCAGTGGTAATGTATTTTATTAACACTATGATACTATAATAATTTTTTTTTAACCAAAAATAAAAAATTAAAAAATATCATACAACCAATAAAATATTATATATAAAACACTTCTTTTTTTGTTCCACTAACATCATTGTGAAGAAATGGAATGGAAGAAAAAAGAATAAAAAAATAAAGGGGAAAATTTTGGTCTCACCACGTCATTTTGACATGTGACCTTTCCCACTAATAAAAGTAGCTTATCGATTACGAACGTTAAATTAGGATCCCCTAAGTATCATGGTAAACATCAGTCCCTCTAACAGTCATTGGAAACCAGAAACCACATCTCAAAACCACTTATTGTGACGCTTAACCTTAAATCTGTGTTATATCTGCGAACTACTAGGCTTTATGGGTTTCAGTGGAAGGCTTCTGTGGGTTCATTTTATTCTATTACATAATTCTTTGGTTTTAGGTAATGGCGATGATAGAAAATTCATCGAAGGTCACAAAAGAATGGAAGAAATTGAAGATCCAGGAGCTGCGCTATGAACTTTCTAAGAGGGATTCGAACCCCGGTGCTCCCGGTCCTTCGCTGACTCAATGCCTGGGAATTTCTTCAGATCTGGAGGAAAATGCTAGAGGCGAGGGCCTGAGTTGGACGTAAAATAGGCGGTTCCTCTGTCAAAAGATGCACCAGAAAAAGCTGAGGCAGTTAACATGGAACCACCTTCTGGAGATGAAACATCCCAACTCAAGACTGTCACCAAGAAGTGCGAAGATTCGATAATGGCAGAGTCGGTGGACCCCGTCGCTGCCGTCATGGAAGTCATGGCATCCGTGGAGAAGTCGTCAAATGAGGGGGTAGATAACGGAGTCGCTGGCGTTGCAGGGCCGTTACCGTTGTCGGACTTGGAAAAGAAGCACCAGCGTGCCGAGAGGTTTGGCTTGGAATTACAGTTGTGAGAGGAAGAGAAGCGCAATTTGAGAGCAGCAAGGTGAGGGTAAAGATTTTGTAGGCAACTGCTGGTTAATTTTATGTTAGGGTTTTTGTAGTGAACGAAGGGTATGCATTTACGTTTTCTTCATTAATCATCTTCTGTTTCTGTTCGCTTTATTTAGGTTTTCAAGGGCTTGCATGTTGAATTTACTATTGAAAACTGTTCTGAATATGGGTAGTACGATGTGTGTGTAAAGTCCTATAAAAGTGAATTCTCAAAATAAAGGTTTCAAGGAATACATTTTTCCTCCTTTTCAAATCAATGAGATTTAATCCTGAAATTTTCAGGGCTTTATATGTGGTCTTTTGTGGTTTCTTGGCAAATTTTAGCCTTATATTATTAGAAATATAATCATCTACTTTCCGCTCGAATTTGCTTCCACTGGTGATGGCCTTGTGGCCAAGAAAATTTGCTTTTTTTATCACCTAATGATATTTTTACAAAATGAACAGTTAAGATATGCTTTTATCCAACAATATTTAATATGTTATCATTTTTGCGAACTCTCTTTTTTCGATTGTTCCATAGTTAATGACTTTATTGAATTTATCCCAGTAAATTTTGAATATTTCAGTCGAAGATATTGCTGTTTGCTTTGTCACTAAATATGCACATTTATTGATTTCTGTCTGCTTCTATTATGATACATTTTCTCCAAACTTGCTATATAAGTAAATAATTTTGAATATTTTAGCCGAAGATATTGCTGTTTTCTTTGTCACTAAATATGCACATTTATAGCTTTCTATTTGCTTCTATTATGTCACATTTTATCCAAACTTGCTGTACAATTAAATAATTTTATAATGAAGTCTCTAGCCAAAAACTTCTTATCATTCAAATTTCTAGAGGATTATTCAATGGCTACATACGCCAGTACGGGAAATTTCACTTGCTCGGATACGCAGAATATGTTAAGACTCACAAAAACTAAATAGTGTCCCACAATGTGAAACATTTGTTGTGAAGTCACAGCATTAACTTCCTGCAACAGATACAATTTTTGCATGAATTTTAAACTTATTTCTTCGTAGTTTCTTAGTGAGAGTGTCTGCTGTCGTATTGCTAGTTTTAACATAGAGGGCAATATTTTTAATTGAGTGAATTTTTTAGCCGATATGCATATGCTAGAATAAGCCTTTGCTTGGACAAATATTGCCGTCAAGGACGAATCCAAACATGTTTTTGATGATTCCTTCGAGCCCACATATGTTCTTATTACAGCTTTTTTAGGTGAAATGTACATCCTGGAGAAACCTGCCTTTATCACATTCCAAGGGTAGTCTCTTACAGGAATTGGAATTGGTTGGAGAGGATAACACTTCTCTCAATCTTTTTGGCTAGAGGAGTCTAGACCCAAGTGAAACCTATTAGTTAAATGCTACTGTTGCCATCAACAGTGAATTATTTCTTCCTTACAAAGAGAGAACATTATCATTGTAGTTAATCTGTTTATCTTGGGTGTAACTCTTTTGTTACTGAACAGGCTTGGTACCATCTGTTTTAAATTTCAATTTAAACAGTGTTTCCATCTAGCTTTCCTGCCATATGAAAGTGTGGTTAAGGGCCACATACCTTTTCGCATCAGTTAGTTATACTTCATTCAACTGCATGATGGTTTTTAAGGGCTTGTATCCATGACTAAGGGTTGTGATATGTAGAATGCATGCCCATAATATTTCAAGGCTTTCTGGCTAGAGGTTTACACATTCAAGTAGAACTTCAAATTGATTGTGATCGGTCACTATTGGTTGATATACTATTTTTTTGATCCTGTTGATTTTTACATTGTAATACATGGCTTCTTGTTGCTTGGTATTTTATCTTTCAGGGCTCATTTACTAAACCTGGACCATCATTCATTTTGATTTGCCTTGATTTCATGTTTTCAACTCCTATGGAATTATTTACCTAATTAACTTTTCATCCTTGATGTCATTTTAGAGCCTCCATTTCTTGGAATCAACTTGGCGTTGTTCATGCTTGATGGTATTTTAGAGCCTCCATTTCTTGGAATCGTCTCATAACATAAGAATTCTTTACTTTTGGATAGCTTTACGTGCTTTACTTTACCTTGAAAGTGGAGAATGGTCAACCACTTTTGGGTTATCTACAACTTGTTCATCCCATAGTGTTATTGTTATTGTCTCCGAGCGCTTTAAGCCACATTTAGTAGACTTGGATTTTCATTTCATGTGTCTCATGTCTTCCAACATCCATTGACTCATTTACCTGTCAAAGTGACATCCCCATTGACAATCAATTCAAGTTTGATCTGCTTACAAGGAATTATTTCCATTCAAATTCTAAGTTGTAATTTTGTAACCAATCATGATACGTTTGACAACTTTTTCATCAAGTGTGTGCCTCATTTACTAGTATATAGCCACATCTATGCGAACATTTGAAGATCCTCAAGAGATCATTTGTTGCCATTCCATATGATGTCTTCAACTTCCATTGATTTATTCACCTGTGAATATCCATCGAAATTCACACCCCCCTTGATAATCAATTCAAGTTTGATCTGATTATAAGATATTATATCCCTTCAAATTCTAAGTTGTAACCAGTCATGATACGTTGGAAAACTTTGTCATCAAGTGCATGCCCTCTTTTACTGGTATGTAGCCACACCTGTGTGAACATTCTAAGATTCTTAAGAGATCATTTGTTGTCATTCCATACCAAATGTAGTGTCTTTTGATGTAGGGAATTGGTGGGCAATCTAGTTTTGTCATTCCATACTTAACTGACTACTTATGATTCCTATTGTTACTCAAGATAAAAACTCTTTGGAACTTTGGTGAATGAAATGAATTGCTTTGTTCACAGGGACGTTTGTTAAATAGCAACCCTAGAGCCTAGGAACCTCTAGAAGAATCTGAAATAGTGGAAACAAATGAAATTGCCAGATTTTCTTTATCCTCTTTTTCAACTGAAATCCTTTTCCAATGTTCCTGTGGTGGTGCCCTTTCTCTCTGCATTAAATGCATCTATACCTTGTTATTTTAGCAACAAAAAGTCTAATTGCAAGTGAATCTCATTTTTGTATCAGATCAGCAAACTTTTTCTTGAACTTTTTGTTCCCACCTACTAAAAGAAAACTCTGTTTTGTTGTTATCAAATTTGAATATTTCTTTCATGTCTTCTCTTGCAGTAGTATGGAGATTATGCAAGGTTAATCTGGGCCCTCTGTCAAGTGAAGTGACCAGACTGTCATAAGATTAGACTAGTAAAGCAATCAAGGTGATGACTGCATGTACATTGGTGCCTCAACTGGTTCCTGCCTCATTGATCACATCTTATGTTGTCATCTTTATTTGGGAAAATTTCCTCAGATATATCTTAGGATGGCAGCTGGATATTCATAAATGTTAAATATCTTGAATTCCAAGTGATTATTGTGCTTGTTACATATTAGGAACCTCCTCTTTATTTGGTGAAATTCCCTCAGGAAAATCTCACAGTTACAACTTTATTTTCACACACATGTGCCCCATTCTTCTGTTGGTGTTTTGGCACTGCTGGTGTGAGTCGTTTGATCATTAATGATCAAAATTCTACAAGTAAGATCCTTGTGATTATTAGTTTCCCATTTGTTGATTCTTGCAGTTCCTATGGTATGTTTGACTTCATCTTCTTCCAGAATGTTAAATGATCTTGTTCAATAACGAAATTCCCATTTGCAGCTTCCAGATGAAAACCCATGCTGTGAAAATTTTCAACCAGATCCATATTAGACAAAGAAGAAAGTCACACTAGCTACAGCCATGGCTCTGGTGTACTTGGAGCCTTCTAATTTGCATGGGTGTTTGTTGTGTATTCCTTTGTCTTTTCCAATTAGGTAACCAACCTGCAAATTAAAATAATATTGGAAAAAATTTCAGTGCTCTAAGAGAGATATTGATCTTGTGTTTGCAACACTAGAGTGCTCAACAATTGGAATCAGATTTATAGATTAAGGCATGAATGTACCGCAAATAAAAGACATACCATCCACTGAAATATTTTAATTTTAGCAGAAAGAATGATGTATTCAAAGCGGGAAAATATTGGTGAGTAAAATATATGATAGAGAATTGCAGTGCTTTGGAAATCAAATGCACGAGTCAACCTTACATAATCTGGAATTACCCAACACTTCTGGACTGTGACTACAATTTACCTATGCAAGTTTCTTGATTATCATGCTGTCTTCTGTGTTGCATTTTACTCTGTCTGTCTTTTTGTGACAATTTTTGTTGTCTCATTATATATTTTTTTATTATTTAATAAAATGTATTAAAGACTTCTCTATAGATAAAGGCTAAAGGTCTATTCATAAATCGAAGGTCAGTTAACCTTCCTAAAGTAATATTAGATAGACAGTAAGACAACCTTGCTTTCTAGGAGATGCAGGTCTACAGGATATGTGAAGATTAACAAAAAATCTAACATTCAGTATATTTACCTTGCATGTTTTAGTTGATGTATTCTTATGTTTGCCTCTTGTTAGAAAGGGGTAATTTGGGGATAATTGCTGCACAAGGCCTTAGGATAACTTGGAATGTGTGTTACTTGTTTGTGAGCAAAATTTTGAAGTTTCTCAATTTAAAATTTTGTTGTTGTCTTGTCAACTCAATGTAACTTAGTGTTACTGCTACCTGATTCAAGAAAAAAATGAAGTTGGATAAATAAGCTTATAGTGCATTGTATGAAGCTTTAAGACCCAAAGTATTTGTTGAAGCCTGAATCTTATATTACCATGTTTGATTGAAAATCTAGAAATATATGGTAGCATTTTTTTCCTTGAGCTTTACTGTGTTATAAAAAGCCTTTTGATGATTTCTGTTTTGAATCATTATGTTTCTGTAGTACAAGAAATGCTATAAAAGCACCTGATTGACATGATAGCATGGTTGAAATTGGAAAATGGTCCTGTTGAACCTCATTCAGAGATTATGTTTACATGGAATTTACTGGTCCAGTTTAAGTAGCTTCTCTTGATTCAGAGCTGTGGTAACCCTTTTTTGAATAGTTATGTTGGTGCAGTATAGCTAAATAAGAATATTCTATAAAATCACCTGATTGGCATGATAGCATTGTTGAAATTTGAAAATGGTCTTGTTAAACCTCCATCATAGGTTATATGGTTATATGAGTTTACTGGTCAGTTCAAGTTAGATTCACTTGACCCACACCTATGATAACCACATCGCAAATAGTCAGTGCACAAATTCTGGAAGCAAATCAATTATTTACGCACAACAAAAATTTAAATAACACAGAAGCCATAATGCCACTACACAACATAAGCTTTATTTTCATTCATCTACAATCTTTGAAATTCAATCTCCATGCACAGACTTGAGGGCCAAGAGCTAGTAAGACATGTTTCCTTTCAAATTTATGCCCAACTATACTTTTGGAACTATTGAAACTGTAGAAAACTTTGGAACGTTAAGAAGGCATTAAACAGTTAAATAAGCCACCTTTGATACTATACATGAGCTACCAGTTTTAGTTTTGGTTGGAAGTTTGACTTCTATATAATCCTAGACAAAACAACTTTGAGGCTATTTATGAGCTTCCATTTTTGGTTGGCAGTTTGACTTCCATATTTTCCTTCTCTAGCAAATGTGAATCAGTGTTTCAGATCTTGACTCCATGTTGACCTATTTCAGTTCCCAAATAAAAATGTATTACATATCCTGGCAGCCCAAATTAACTTTTGCATTGGTTATGAAGGCACCATGCAGTGATTGTGAATCCAACTTCCACTTCAATGACTTATCAGGAATACTAAGTGTTGGAGTTGATATTCCTTTGAGAGGTCCCAACATGAATCCTGGACTGTTTATCTCTCTCTAAAGTGATGGTTATCAGAGTCTAGTAACTATCAGTCATACAAAGTGTTGGAGTTGATATTCCCTTGAGAGGTCCCAACATGAATCCTGGACCATTTATCTTCCTCCAAGGTAATGGTTATCAGAGTCAATCTTTCCTCTGCAAGTGCCACACACTGCCTCCCAACTACGAGGACACATGTGGATCTTCAACCCAGCAGGAAAGGTTACAAATCACAATCGTTGAAATAATGTAACCCATTCAAAACGTGATGCAACCACTGGTAGTGTTGAACAAAACTAGAATTCTATACAGCATATGATCTCTATAACTAAATCCTGATCACAATGTAAAAATTCTGAGCTCAGTTAATATCATTGGAGAATCTATCAAAATTTGTTTTTGGTCGTGAGGATTATCCATGAACCAGTGAGGCTCCTGTAACGTTTTGGATACTATGACAACCCTGTTTACATTGATTCTTCAGTCAGAGGGCAACACCTCATGCGTGACAGATCATGACAGATCATTCTCAAGACGCATACTGATATTGTAGCTAGCAGAAATGGTTGGTCCTCGAAGGCATGGAGTGCAGTGGATAATCTCTGTATAGTATATATGATTAGCCTTTTGTTCTGGCACTAATTACTGCTGTAGACCTGGAATGCTACCCTTCGGATTGGTGGAAAAATCTTGTTGTATGATTTAGGTTCTAGGGATTCTAGAATTTTCAAGGCTTATGTTTCTTTAACTTAAATGTTCATCATCTCTGTTAAATATATGTTGTATTTTATTTTAAACAATGTTTGGTCATAATGGTGTTTTAAGTTTGGTGGACTGTCAGTTCTGGTGCTAATATTTAAAGTGATTAGTAGCTATGGAAGTAATTTCTGTATTGAATGGTCAGTGCACATGGTCCCCAATCTTATCAGTCAATATGTTTAATCTCCTAATTGACAGGAATTACCTTCGGGTATTTTTTATTGACATATTTGGTGAGTCAGCAAATGGTACTCCAAAACCTACCTCTTCTGGAATAGGAGAAGCAAAAATATCGGAAGAAGAAAAGAGGAAAGCAAGGGCTGAGAGGTTTGTTCTTCCAAAATTCAGGAATTTATTTTCTGTCTTCAGATTCCTGAGATTATGATGATGTTATTTTCCTTATCTTGTGTGTCTAATTTACCGTCAGCTTAATTTGCTTAATATTTTTTTCCAAAATTATGATATGCATTTGTTTTACTCTAGAATAATTGGAATCTGATAATGCCCAAATTATTAAATAGGAGTAAAGATAGTTATTTACTCCAAAGAAATATACTTTATACTAATATTGAGCTTTTCAACTAGAACTCGGGTTACAAAATTGAAAAAATGGTTCCTTTTATTCATGTTTCTAGAACAGAGAACATACCTAGCTAGTGGATTTGGGCATATTGGTGCTCACTGATGTCCTATGGCCAAAACACCAGAGTGGTGAATGGATTTCTAGCTCCTAGATGGGAGAAAGTATGTGTTATCATGTACTGATAGAGTGTCCTATAATCATAATCCCGGGAAAGAAATATTGAATATTTCCTTTCCTCTAAATATTTCATCTTTGTGCATCCTGTCAGTAACAGCTCCATTGAAACACTTGGATGTGCTATCCTAGATTCTCATGGATTATTTGCTGAAGTTAAATTTTATTGGACTGGAATTGGAGCATTGATTGGGTTCTGTGCACTTTTCAACATTCTGTACACTGTTGCTTTAGCATGCCTCAACCATAAGTATGACATTCCACTATAAGGTTTGGTTTCTGCTACTATTTCTCTCACCTAAAATTATCTTAAGAGTGAGATATAATAAATTCTCCTCCAATTACAGCTTTAGTGAAATCACAGGTTGTTATATCTGAAGAGGTTATTGGAGAGAAGCAAGCAAACGGAGCTGGAGAAAGAAACCAATAAAAAAAACATCGTTTTGTTCAACTGACATCACAATGAAGGTCTAGTGGTAAGTCGAGCTCTCCAGAAATACTTTAGTAGTTCCCAATATTCAATCTACTACTCACAGATTAAAGTACAATGTAAATGGATATGGTGCTAATTGTAACTGATTAAAATATTTGATAGAGAATTAAATGAGAATATCTATTGCCCCAGTTGTCCCCTCACGCCTCCTTCATGCCCCCTCCCGTCCCCTCCCGTCCCCTCACGCCCCCTCGACCCCTTCAGATGGGGAAACGTCCCCCTTGACGTCCCCTCCAAATTTTTGAAAATTGGGAGCGTCAGGAAACATCCCCTAGAAGTCCCCAAGACCCCGAATCGCAAGGGGGCGAGGATTCTAGACCCCTGGGGGGGGGGACGAGTCCCCGTTTAACACTAATTTTTAGTCTCTGAGTTTTTCACTGCATCACATTCACTCAAATTAGCAATGACAGATTACGAAACTAAAGACATTGTAGAGCTAAAATTCATGTTCCAACAGAGTTCTACTATGCTTGGGTGTTAGATATTTAGTGATCAAATAATTAAGACTTGTAATAGCTCACCTTGTGGAAAGGTAAAGGTTCTATTGAAGTAGAAACTTTTTTAGTCTTTGATTTTTTTAGTGCATCACTTTCACTCAAATTAGCAATGACAAATTTTTCAAACTTCTTAGAATCTGTCAATAATGAAACATTCAGATCTTGGACATTTTCAAGAGTAAAAATATCAGTGCCAAGTGATTTCCTAATTTGTGATCCACTATTATGATAGTGAGTGGCTTGTTCACATGCCTTTTCAACTTGTAAGTTGGCAAGAAGAAAAACATGCAGTGTCTGTGTTTCCACTTCCTCATAATCTGGGTAATTAGAAGTACATGTTATTACACAGAATGCACTTCCAACAGAAAAATGTTTTTCAAGTGATGTTTTTCATTTGTGTGGAGAAGAATGGCCACCTTCTTTTTATTCACGTGCTTGTATTGCAGATAACGCTTTTTTTGGTGCACAATTAGCTTTACTTGGCTCAGTAATGTCTTTATTGTATAATATAGTACTCACTGAAGTTGTCTTGAGGGAAACAATGTAGCCTTGAAATATCCTCTGGTTCTTGAACTTCAGAGGCCATAAATCGAGTTGTTACACTACCCATGTAAATTATCTCAGCTTTCTCCATATAAGAAGCTAGTTTATGGTTACATGTATGTGCCATATTTTCACTAGTCCATGGTAACATAGAAGACTCCTCTTCTCTCTGACTCAAGGTTGTTGATGACAACTTTGTAACACTTACCTGGGCATACTTAGGAGTTTTTTTTTTTCCAAACACACTCATTATCGTTCACCATTTCCACATCTCTGCTTGCAAACTCCTCTTCCATGACATTTTTATAAACAGATCTTGAATCTTTCAACAACTAATTATTTTCATTGTGCCTATTAACTAGAATTTTGGTCAGAGATTTTCATTTGGTAAGCACACGAGCAGTCTAAATTGAGATTTTAGAAGCATTTGCACAGATTCTGGAGTTGTTGCTTCTAACCATACATTTAAAGGTCTCAAATTGCTTGATTTATATGTATTTGCACCTATTTAAAGGTCTCAAATTGCTTGATTTAAAGGTCTCCTCCTCATATGATGTACTATTTTGAATATTCTATTCTTTTCATATCAAACATTATAAAGCCTCTTGCACACTGTTCTCATCTCTTTTATTTGAACATAATTCCGATAATCATTGCATTCATGAAGAAATGATATATTCATGTGAAACCCTGTCCAGCTGCTTCTCTTGGCTAATGCCATCACCTACATCCCATAGAGAATATGAAAATTGAATGTCGACTTGACCAAAGGCATTTCTTACTTCCTGCTGAGATTGAACAAGAGAATCAAAATCTCTCCTTCCAGGGGTCATTACTCTGTGCTTTGAACTTGAATTTTGCCTCTTTTCCCTTCTCTTCTATCCCGAGACTCCAAAAAATTGCTGTAGCCCATCCTTTATGTCTCCTCAGCCCACTGAAATTTCAAAAGCACTTCATCCTCGCCCTTATATGCTCCTTCAGTTTGAAATCCAAAATCATCATTTCCACTATTCTTGTTTTCCGTATTTACTTCTGTTGAATCTGTACTTTGTGCTAGGTTATGAGTATATTGTTTTAAATTATTCACTTCAGAACAGAGACCAATCATAAGAATATTTTTATTTTGTGCAGGCTTGCAATCCATGACTGAGGACAAATTGACAGTAAACAATAAACCACATTGCTCAGAGGCATTCAACAAAATTGGCAGATCTTTGGTTTTTTTTCTAAATTCACCCGACTGTTCAGATGCTGGCTGATTCTTCTTACCTGTATTTTCAAACCCATCTCCAAAAATATATAGCCATCTAGAAGGTAATGAATCTTTGAGCCCTTTGAAAATACACCACATAATAATCTCTACCAAATTGTTTGAGCTGCTTATCAACTCACCAATGTCTGGTCCAAACAAGTTTCCTTCAAGGATCAAATTAATTTCCTCTTTTCAAATAGAGTTTAGAAGCATTTGCACAGATTCGGGAGTTGTTGCTTATGACCATACATTTAAAGGTCTCAAATTTCTTGATTTAAAGGTCTCCTCCTCATATGATGTGTACTATTTTGAATATTCTATTCTTTGCATATCAAACATTATAAAGCCTCTTGCACACTATTCTCATCTCTTTTATTTGAACATAATTCCGATAATCATTGCATTCATGAAGAAAGAATATATTCATGTGAAACCCTGTCCAGCTGCTTCTCTTGGCTAATGCCATCACCTACATCCCATAGAGAATCCGACAATTGAATGTTGACTTGACCAAAGGCATTGCTTACTTCCTGCTGAGATTGAACAATAGAATCAAAATCTCTCCTTCCAGGGGTCATTACTCTGTGCTTTGAACTTGAAGTTTGCCTCTTTTCCCTTCTCTTCTATCCCGAGACTCCAAAAACTTGTTGCAGTCCATCCTTTCTGTCTCCTCTGCCCACTAAAATTTCAAAAGCACTTCATCCTCGCCCTTATATGCTCCTTCAGTTTGAAATCCAAAATCATCATTTCCACTATTCTTGTTTTCATTATTTACTTCTGTTGAATCTGTATTTTGTGCTAGGTTATGAGTATATTGTTTTAAATTATTCACTTCAGAACAGACACCAATCATAAGAATATTATTATTTTGTGCAGGCTTGCAATCCATGACTGAGGAGGAATTGACAGCAAACAATAAACCACATTGCTCAGAGGCATTCAACAAAATTGGCAGATCTTTGGTGTTTTTTCTCAAATTCACCCGACTGCTCAGATGCTGGCTGATTCTTCTTACTTGTATTTTCAAACCCATCTCCCAAAATATATAGCCATCTAGAAGGTATTGACTCTTTGAGCCCTTTGAAAATACACCACATAGTAATCTCTACCCAATTGTTTGAGCTGCTTATCAACTCACCAATGTCTGGTCCAAACAAGTTTTCTTCAAGGATCAAATTAATTTCCTCTTTTCAAATCGAGTTTAGAAGCATTTGCACAGATTCTGGAGTTGTTGCTTCTGACCATACATTTAAAGGTCTCAAATTGCTTGATTTATATGTATTTGCACCCATTTGAACTGAAAGATATATTGTGCAAAGTTGTTTCAAGCTCAAAAGTATTATCCTGCCTATAGAAGCCTGAACCCCAATAATCCTTGCAGTGGCCACTTTCACTAAGTAAAATATGTGCTTCATCAACATCATCAAACCTCAAACCTCAATTTCCCTTCCAAGTTTTTCTCTATAACAATTTTTGTGAGTCCTGCTTGCCGAACACCAGTTACAAACTTTCTTTCACTTGAAAATTCACAACAATTGAATTTAAATTAGCCTCACATGGGTTGTATTTCATTTTTAGTATATTTCGCTTGATTATTTCTTTATACAATCTCCCCACTTCTCTTATCCATGTTCCGACGTTCCTTTGCACCTCCTGGTGCAATTGCTAGTTATAAGAATATTTAAGATTCTAGATCTATCGTTCTGAGATGGATATTGCAATATAAATCTGAAGGATTCATGAGATTACTTCATGTTTGATCATATTTTTTTAATGATAAATGTTATCTTGTAGGAAAATTTCAAAATTTGAAGTCATATTAATTCAATACATTGATGAAAATTCATACGCTGATGCAATGTATATGATGGCAATTTCATTTTTTACAGTTACTTTTAGTTTAATTATATCATTTAGCTCGATGCTTTCCATATATTCAACTAAACCTTTGTTGCTTAACAAGACTTTGTCATTTCCATGTTTTAGTGAAATTGTTTATGGTTTGATACTTTCATACAACCTCTATCAAGTTACATGCACCCTAATTAGAAAAAACAAGAGAATTTTGCTTGCCATGACTATGTTTCTTTGTCATTGTTGACTTAAGAAAGTCTTTTAGCTAAGAAACTAGTTTCAAGGTTATGGCATAACTTGTCATATAAATTGAACATAATTTATATCCAAAATGTTAACTTGTAAACTACTTAGCTGGTTTTAGGCTTTCCATTTAAAATTTACTTCATTTTGAACTTTGAACGAGTTGTTCCATAGACTTGAATATTAAGAGATTTTGGTGTAAGGATTAAAAATTAGCCCGTAAGACCTCTCAGTTATTCATTTATTTGATCTAATATAACATTTACTATTAAATTAGAACCACTCGGCACAAATACGTCATAGATCAAGATCATACTTTGTAGAGTGTCATAGAATAAAAATAGGAGCAAGGACACTGAGTTCTTTCAGTTTTCCTGGTTCTTATTCCTTTGGTGTATCTTTGCACCTTTAGGGGCAATTGCTAGTTTAAAGTCTAATTCTTTAAAGGGTGCTAGCTCAATGGAAGAGCACCTGCTTTACAAGTAGGAGGTTGGTGGTTCAATTCCATCGTGCCCTGATATTCATATATAGGGAATGACGAAGATCATTTTTTGGTGACGGATGCTCTTTTGACCATCACCAATGAGCTTATGGTGACATTTTTCGACCCTCACCAAAATATGAAATGGTGACGGTCAACGAACGCCACCATATATATGCATCAATAGTGATGACCATTAAAGGTCAGTCACCATAAATCATTGTTGTTTATCTGAAATGGTGAGGGTCACTGTTTGTCATTATAGTCATTATTCGTGACGGACCTTGATGTCACCAATGCGTTTATGGTGACGGTCAATGAACGTCACTATATATATGCACCAATAGTGACGGCCATGAAAGGTCCATCACAAAAAATCATTGCTGTTCATATGAAATGGTGACGGTCACTATCTGTCATTATAATTAATATTCGTGACGGACCTTGACTGTCACTACAACACATACTTTCGGTGACACCACCTTTGGTGACGTTCAGTTTTTTGGTGACGGAGGCTATTGTCCATCACCATTGCTCATATGAAATGGTGATGGTCAATATCCGTCACTATAAATCATTATTGGTGACAGACCTTGAATGTCACCACAACACCTATACTTTCGGCGACGCCACCTTTGGTGACGTTCAATTTTTTGGTGACGGAGGCTATTGTCCGTCACCATTGCTCATATGCAATGGTGACGGTCACTATCCGTCACTATAAATCATTATTGGTGATGGACTTTGAATGTCACCACAACACCTATACTTTCGGCGACGCCACATTTGGTGACGTTCAGTTTTTGGTGACGAAGAATCTTTTGACCCTCACCAATGAGCTTATGGTGACCATTTTCGCCCCTCACCAATGTCCTTTTTTCTTGTAGAGATTAATTGAATTTCAAAACATCCTAAGAGAAATAGAATTACGATGGTTTATCAAATGGTCGGAAGAACACCAGAAGCCATCTAAAGATGATGTTAAAAGAGTGTTTATACAAGAATTCAATCTCCCTAAGAATAATCAACAAGGATTATCCGAACTATGGGAGATTAAACAAAGGGAAGGAGAAACAACCTCGGTTCTAGAAGAAGGTCCAAATATGAAATTGGGAAATTGAGTTACCTGGTTGATCCAAATCACCAACAAGATTGGTTCATTAAAGCACTCTTACCCTTGAAAAAAACACCATTAACCCAACAAAATATGGATACCCTTCAAGATGCACTAGATCAAGCAATGAAAATAGAAGAAATGGTTGGATACCCACAGGATTTTAGAGGGGGAGTAGCCACTCAATATCCTTCCATATTGGGATTGCAACATCAAATAGGAATTTTGATGGAAAATATCAAAGATGTTCAACCCGCGTGACCAACGTGACCCAATGTGTGGTGTACACATTGTCTGATGGAGGGACATGTAGTTATAGAGTGCCTGAGGTTGTAGGGAGCCAACCTTGGGACATAGGCGGTACGAGGAAAAGGAGCCCCACCAATGAGAGGATTTGTGCAATTAAATACTCAAGGGTTGTACCAGATGCAACCCCATTTCCTAGTGTTTCCTAATCAACAAACTCAGACAATATAAAAATACTGTGAAATATGTAAAGGTATTAGTCATCCTCCACATTTATGCCCAATCCTACAAAAATATTCAAATGTACCAAATAACATTTACTGTGAATTCTAAGCTTAAATAACTCATCATACATAATAGTGCAAATCCATGGATGTATTAGCATACCAACTAGATAGATCATCCTACAGAGTAAATGAGAATCCAAGAATACAAGGAGGATCAGGAAAGTGAGGGGGTAGGACTGGAGGAAGAGGACCCTTGAGGTGTTACAACTGTGATCAAGGCCATGTATCGAGGGAGTGTCTAGTACCAAGACGACCATGGTGTTCCTAGTGCAGAGTGAATACACAAGCCATTGAATACTGTCCAGAGCTAATAAAAAAATGGGAAGAGATAACCAAGCAACAGGGTGCCAATTTTTTCAACGCGGAGCCAAGAGTATTCAAGACGTAGCTTATGCTGAGTGTGGCCATAATAGCCTGAGGAAGAAAGAAATATGGGGAGGATGCATGAGAGATGGAACCAGAAAAGCTAGTCAAACCATCTTCCCAAAATAATATTTTTAATTCAGAGTGATAGAGACACTAATTTAAATAAGCACTGGAAACATTCTCAAATCTGGAGAGCCACAAGGATATGGAACTAGTTCATCTAGCCAAATAAGGAGAAAATATGACTACCACAAGAACACCAATATAAGAATGATTTTGATTGTTCTTAAATATTGTAAATGACAGACCGATGTTGGAGCAACTAAAGCACAATCTGAGAACAATAGCAGGAGGTGTAGAACATGAGGACTCAATTAACACTAACCTTCTAGAAAAGTATATAAGAAGAGTGAAAATAAACAAACGAATAACGGGGAATGAATTTCGCATAAATTCTCAAGTTGCGGGATTTCAAATTAGAGACACAATGTAGGATCTAGGATCAAATGTGAATATTTTTCCTAGAAAGTCATGGGAAGCATTAGGAAATCCAATTTTTTCATATTACCCTATACAGCTAAGAATGGCGAACCGGTACTGTATTGTATCGGTACGAAGGTTGGTTGAGAGTAGATGTTGCAGGAGTAAAAAATTACATAGATTTTGAACTGATCAATATTATGGGAGATAAGGACCCATACCTAGCCCTATTGGGGATAGATTGGGCATTTGAAAATTATGAGGTTATTGATTTGAGGAAGGAGCTTATGATATTCAAAGACGGTGAAGTCAAAGTAATCCAACCATTGGATCTATATCAGGGACCCTGGTATACAGAAACCATCAAGAACAGGGAATATGCAGAACTTCTCAACCAACTTTACTGAATGACATCAGGCAAGATAGAAGATTATATTAACCCTAAAATAGGAAGAACAATAAGTTGGCGAAGTGTTCAAAGTTCTGATGTCAGATCAAAAGTTGCATGGGACGATTGGCAGCAAGGCAGGCATGAGATCCATACCAGAGGATGTGTTGCTATTGAGGGATTTAATTGGATTGGCACAGAGGTAAGGGGTTACCCGACCCTTACCAACACGCAAAACGTGAATAACTTTATTAGAAAAGTTGAAGATAATGTGTCAGAGGAGAATAAGGTTCCTCCCATGGATGTGGTGTTGCAATCCACTTCAGCAAGGTGGTGGGCCAATCATCGCAACTCTCTCCATAGATGGGAAGAGGTAGTGAAGGCACTGCAAGAAATATTTCAAGTACCTTTAGGACCGCAACTAGAAGATAAGTACAGACGAGTTTCATATCCGCAATTACACACAAAAAGCTGTAAATACAAGTGGGAAACAAAGAGATACCCAAAATCCTTGTCGGTGCATACTTTATACATTCGTTAGATACCATCCCGTAAGATTGGTACCTTAAAAAATAAAAGAAGAGGAAAACCAACAGCTGGGATAGAGTAGCGGAAATTTTTATGCAGAGTTTCTCTTTTAAGGGAGATAGTGAACAGATTACGGAGACCTTGTAGGTAATCAAAATAATTACGTTTTGTTCAAAACTTGCAGAAGTTGAAGAAACACTTTTTCCAGATCAAATGGAAAATTATAATTATTAGGAATCAGTAACATGTAAGAAAATAGACTAGGGGATAGATGATGATGATTTGAAAAATATTTGACATTTTTTATTCAAATAAAAGGAGGAATAGCGTGAAAAACAAGAGGAACCTACCACTGAAGGACTACACCTATTACCCCTAAGGACAAAGAAGCAGAATATTGGCAACAAAGAGAAATCCAAGATAGCATCTATAGGGGACTATTGGGATGAAGAGGACACCAAAGAAATATTTGACTTGCTGAAGGAATACGAATATCTATTCCCGTCTTCGATAGAAGAATTAAAAGGCACCAAGGGAGATTTAGGGGAGATATGGATAATACTAAAACATGATGTCAGACCAGTAAAGCATAGAAATTACCGCCTAAACCCAAGGGTGAAAGAGAAATTCAAAGAAGAAATAGACAGGATGTTGAATTCCAGATTGATTTTCCCCGTTGAGTAGGCAGAGTTGATTGGTATAATAGTGATAAAAAATAAAAGGGAGAAATAAAAAATCAGGGTGTGTGTAGACTACACAAGTCTAAATAATGCGTGTATCCACAAAACTTTCCCAACACCATTCAGTGACTAAGTCCAAGATAACGTGGTAGGAAATGAAGCATAATCATTCACAGATTAATTCTTTGGCTATCATCAAGTCCAAATAGCAAAGGAGGATAAAATAAAAACCACGTTCACTACTGAGTGGGGATCGTATGCTTATCACGTGATTCCATTTGGGTTAAATAATGCACCGGTTGTATTTTCCATAATAGTGATATTATATTTTAGAGAGTATATCCACAAGTTTCTAGAAGTATACATGGATGACTATATAGTGTATAGTTTTTTAAAGAATCACACAAGCCTCCTTCGGATAATTTTTAACCGATGCAAAAAGCTTCAAATCTCATTGAACCTGAGGAAGTGCATATTTGTAGTACCATTTGGAACATTACTGGGACATGTTGTCTATAAACAAGGATTATGTGTGGAGCCCACCAAGGTGGTGGTAATTGTAAATATGGATGCCCCATATAATGTTAAACAATTGAGATCATTGCTTGGACACACAAGATACTATAGAAGGTTTATCTGCAACTATGCTCGGATAACAACATCATTGGAGAAGTTTTTGCAGAAGGCATAGTTGTTTACATGGAATGAGGAATGCAGTAAAGTGTTGGACATGCTAAAGGGGAAATTAGCAAGTGCCCCTATTATGACTCATCTCAACTGGGATAAACAATTCCATGTGCACATTGATGCTTCAAGTATTGATTTGGGCACTATGCTAGCACAACCAGGAGAAACCAACATAGACCATCTGGTATACTTTTCACGCAAAAAGTTGTAGATGGTGGAGAAGAATTACACAACAACTGAAAGGGAAGCTCTGGCAATGGTCTATTCCCTACAAAAAATCCGTCACTATTACATAGAGGTACTTTTGAGTATTTTACAGATCACTCTACATTAAATTATTCATTAAATAAACCTTTTTTCGAGGGAATACTCTGTAGGTGGCTTCTGTTGTTCCAAGAGTTTACTTTTGAAGTCATAATAAAGCCAGGGAGACTAAATGTTGGACTTGACCATATATCAAGGTTGGAGAATGGGGAAAATGGAGGACCACTTTATGACCAACTACAAGGTGTAGAACTTTTCCGAATAGAATCCATCCTTGATTATCTGGAGAAAATAGCCATATACTTGGCTATAGGAAAATTACAAAAATAATATACAACAACTCAAAGGAAGCATTTTTTTTTGAAAGCAGCTGATTACCAATTCATAGAGGGTAAGTTATAAAAAATGCGACTGGATCAAATACTACGAATATGTGTATTAGATCATGAAAGAAAAAAAATCTCGTGGGAATGTCACAGTGGAGTTGCGGGAGGCCATGTGAGAGAAAATCCTACCGCAAGAAAGATATTGCAGGCAGGATTGTGGTGGCCTATAATGCACACAGACAACAAAGAGTACATGAAGAAATGCGATATATATCAAAGAACAGGGAAGCCTTCACACCATGACGAATTTCCCCTACAACTTGTAAGAGCAATGCAAGCATTCGAAAACTGGGTTGTTGAATTTGTAGGGCCCATTACACCAGTTATGCACCACTCTTGAGTAAGGTACATAATCACCGCAACTGCATATCTGACTAGGTGAGCATAGGAGGCACCAATGAAGGATTTTAAAGTATATACAACAACCACGTTTATCTTTGAAAACATCATTAGAAGAATTGGTTGTCCAAGGATCCTGACAAGTGATCAAGGCACACACATTATTAATGCCATGGTCAAATCATTACTGGAAAAATTCATGATAAAGCACCACAAAAGTAGTGCGAATCACCCACAGGCGAACAAAATGGTTGAATATTTCAACAAAATTTTGGAGAAGGGCTTAACCAATATTTGAAATGATAATTGAGATGATTGGGATGAAAGAAGAAAAGGCACATTATGGGCATACAGGACCACTGTAAAACAATTACAACACCAGGCGCCATTTACACTTCTGTACGGGAAAGAAGCAGTGGTACCAATAGATCTTATTGCCCCCAATCTATTAATTGCTATGTTAGGTCCCTATATGACTGGTATAGTCCCTTATTGTTGTTAGTGTAACCCCCTTATTGTTATTATTGTACCCTTGTAACCCCCATTTTTTTATTATTGTGCCCTTAAATTATTATTGTTAGGTCGACTAAGATTACATTGTGGCCCATTAGGATTACATTATGGCCCCATGGACTCCTATATATAGAAAGGAGGTTTTGTAAATTGTATCATCCAAGAATTGATCATTTATGTAATGTATTGGAGGTTTCCCCCTCAAAGTGGCTTATTTATAAGGCGTTGATATCTATTTTCTTCTATTTTTTGAGCTGGTTATGCAACATTTGGTATCAGAGCTTTGGATTCTAGGGTTTCACTGCTCCAAACAGGTCATCATGGAATTTTCGCTATAACGTTTTTTCTACGAAGTTTCAGAAGCTGAAATTTTTAGGGTGCGAAGCCGAAATCCTAAGGAAGCATGTCTAAAAATTTCAGAGCTTTTTTTGCAATCTTTTCAGAGATATCATCTGTGCAAGTTAGGTCTTTTTTTAGGCTCCTAAATAGGTCATCGTGGAACTTTCGCTATAACTTTTTTTGTACGAAGTTTCAAAATCTGAAATTCGTATGGTGCGAAGCTGAAATCCTGAGGAAATTTTTCAAAAAAATTTAGAGCTTGGTTCACAATATTTTTGGAGATATGATCTGTGGAAGGTAGTGCTTTTTTAGGCTCCTGAATTTCATCTCAAAGAGGTGATCGTGGGAAAATTTCAATAAATCTCTCTCTGGGCATCGGATTGGAGTGCCGTAAAAAGCGGTCACAAGAAAACGGACTTTAGTTTCTTTGCTATCAATTTTAGGGACAAAGGACGAAATAATGACACGTGGAAAGTCGTACAAGTTCGCTCTACTGAACCAGTCCATAATTATGTCATTGTGGGAGATTTGACACAACTTTGTCTTGGAGAATCCAAATCAGGTCAGATGTGTGGCATTCGAAATATAACTCAGAGGGCTACATCCATACCTAAATTCAGAAATTGAAGTGCTGCAATCACAGAGATAATCTAATTTCAATATCGAGATCCTCAAAAGCAAGAAAAATGTGTGTATTTGTTTTCCGAATTGCATAAGTATTGTTTGAAGAATCAATTTGAATTGATTCCAAGGGCATATTGTAGAATATATATCAGTATTGGGTTCTAAAATATGCCCCGTAAAAATAATTCAACACCCATTAAGCCTTCAGAAGGGTCTACTATGACTCTTGAAGATGAAGAATTGCAACATGATCTATCAAAATTACAAGAGCAAGTGCAACAAATTTCACTCTCACAAAGAGGAACAAAAAATGAAATGGAAGTTTTGAAGAAAGGCATGCAAGAGAAGATGGATGGTTTGAAGAAAGGCGTGGAAGTTAAGATGGATGGCATGGAAGTTGGCATGGAAGCTAAGATGGATGACATGAAAGACAACATGGAAAACAACATGAAAAACATGAAGAATGATCTAAAAGTAGACATTGAAGGTTTGACCAAGTTGATACAAGAAATGTTTCCTAATGGTGAAAAGATAGTACAAGAACCTCATGATGAGAACAAAATAAATATTAATCATGATTTCATAAACTCTAATGTTGGCGGGACGAACCACCATATTCCAAAAATGGATATGAGGAAGTTTGATGGAAATGATCTTGTAACATGGATACTACAAATGGAGCAATATTTTGATCTCCATAATGTGCAAAACACACAAAAGGTACGCATTGCAACTTTACATTTAGAACAAAATACATTTTTATGGTATCGATGGCTTTGCTCTCGTAAAAAAATTGTCACTTGGTCAATTTTTACGAAAGAAATGATAGCACATTATGAGGATATAAAGAGCAACACCTTCTTTAGCGAATTGATAAATCTCAAACAAAAGGGTTTAGTGGGGCAGCACATTGAGGAATTCCAAAAATTGAATATAAGGGTAACTGATATTCCAGAGGAACACAGGATCAATCTCTTCATAGGCACTTTAAAGGATAATATCCAACATGAAGTTCACGTTTTGGAACCAGATTCATTGGAGAAGGCATTTAGGTTGGAAAGAAAAGTTGAATGTAAAATAATGGCGACAAGGAAGCCTACCACTCAATTCTATAAAGAAGGAAGTGTTGCTACGCCTAGATTTCCACAACCTACAAGGTTGACACCACAAAAATTGGAAGAAAAAAAGAGCAAAAGGGATTTTCTACAGTTGTGATAGAAAATACACTAAAGGTCATAAGTGTGCTGAGAAGAAATTATTTTACATAGATTGTGAAGAGGAAGAAGAAAATGAACAAGAAGAGGATATACACCAGGAACCGACCCTAAAAGAGGAAGAAATGAGTCCGACCATATCGTATAATGCATTGGCAGGAATTACCACTCCTCAAACTCTCAAGATAGAAGGACATATCAAGAAGAAAAAGGTAATAGTGTTGATTGATTCAGGTAGCACCCATAATTTTATTCATTGTAAGGTAGCCAAGGAATTAAATTGTTTCCTATACCCAGCACCAGAATTTCAAGTGATGGTTGCAAATGGAGGAACTATAAATTGCTCCGGAAAATGCCATAATATCAAGCTAACCATGGGGGAATATGTATTGACTAGTCCAATGCTTTCCATTCCTATGGGAGGTGCTGATGTTGTACTAGGAGTACAATGGTTACAATCTTTGGGGACGGTAGCTTTTAATTTTTCAAGAACTTTTCTTGAAATTTTTTTCAGAAGGAAAGGAAGTCGAATTACGGGGTATTGAAGGGAAGCCGGGAAGGATAATAAGCTCTAATGTCATGACAAAGCTTCTAAAGAAAGAACAACGAGGCGTAATTGCACAATTATGCTCACTAGAAGTTCCGACATCAAAATCATCTGTTTCTGCAGATCTCCAACAAGTCTTGGACAATCATTCCAAGGTGTTTGAAACTCCCAAAGGACTCCCACCTATTCGTGATCATGATCATGCTATTCATTTGATTCAGGAAGTGTTCCTCCAAACATCAGGCCTTATAGATATCCTTACTTCCAAAAGAGCGAAATTGAACGTATGATTGCAGAAATGTTAGAGGCGGGTATAATTCAACCCAGTCAAAGTTCTTTCTCTGCTCCTGTAGTATTCGTACACAAGAAGGATGGATCATGGCGAATGTGTCCGGATTATAGGGAGCTCAATAAGCTCACCATTAAAGACAAATTTCCCATTCCTGTGATTGATGAATTATTGGATGAATTACATGGAGCAATTTATTTTACCAAGTTGGATCTTCGTTCGGGATATCATCAAATTAGAATGAAGACTGAATATATTCCAAAAACAACATTTCGAACTCATGAGGGTCATTATGAATTTCTGGTCATGCCTTTTGGTCTTACCAATGCACCTTCTACATTTCAAGGGTTGATAAATTCCATTTTCAAACCCTTCCTTAGAAAATTTGTGCTAGTATTTTTTGATGATATACTAATCTACAACAGGTCTTGGAAGGATCATGTTGAACATGTTGACAGGGTGCTCAAACTATTGCAGGAGAAACAATTATATGCAAAAACATCCAAATGTTTCTTTAGAGTACAAGAGGTGGAATATCTAGGTCATATTATATCTCACGAGGGTGTTAAAGTAGACCCTAACAAAATTAAAGCCATTAAGGAATGGAAAGTCCCCACGACCATAAATCAGTTGCGAGGATTTCTCGGGTTAACAGGGTATTATCGCAAGTTTGTTAAGAATTATGGGAGAATAGCGGCACCTCTAACAACATTTTTGAAGAAAGATGCATTTTCATGGACTCCTGAAGAAACTAAGGACTTTGAACATCTTAAAGAGGAAATGTGCCTAGCCCCGGTCTTAGCTACGCCATACTTCACAAAAACCTTTATTGTGGAATGTGATGCCTCAAGAAATGGAATTGGTGTAGTTTTAATGTAGAAAGGAAGACCCATTGCTTTTGAAAGTCATCCAACCAAAGGAAAGTATTTATAGAAACCTATTTATGAGAAGGAAATGTTAGCAATACTGCATGCACTAAATAAATGGCGAACTTACCTAATGGGAATACACTTCAAGGTAAAAACTGATCATGATAGTCTTAAACACTTTTTGGAACAACGACTATCTTCAGAAGAGTAGAAAAAATGGGTCACAAAGATGTTGGGTTATGACTTTGAAATAATCTACAAAAAAGGAAAGCTTAATGTTGTTGCAGATGCACTCTCAAGAAAGAATGAAGAGGTTGAAGCATTGCTTTGTGCCATTTCTATTATCCAACCAGATTGGATAACTGAAGCAAGAGATGAATGGAAGAAGTACAAATATGTATGGACACTCATTCAAAATTTGCAGCAAGATCCTAGTACATCTAATACATTTAGTTGGAAAAATGATTCCTTATGATACAAAGATCGATTATATCTTTGTAATAATTCCCAACTAAAACAAAAGATTCTTCTGGAATTGCACACTTCTCCTTTAGGAGGACACTCGGAATTTTTAAAAACTTACCATAGGGTGAAGAAAGATTTTTTTTGGGATGGCGTTAAATCTGATATTCAAAATTTTGTGGCGGAATGTTTGGTTTTCCAGCAGAATAAAGTGGAGACAATTAATACCCCAGGACTTCTACAACCTTTATCCATTCCAAGTCAACGTTGGGAGGATATTTCAATGGATTTTATCACAGGTTTACCTAATTCTGAAGGAAATAATGTCATCATGGTGGTAGTTGATAGACTTACCAAGTATGCACACTTTTGTGCATTATCTCATCCATTTAAAGCAAGTACAATTGCTACTACATTTATGGACAGAATTCAAAAGCTACATGGAAGCCCAAGGGTTATTATGAGTGACAGAGATCCCATTTTTACTGGAAATTTTTGGACGGAGTTATTTTCTTGTTTGGGTACTCAATTAGCTCATAGCTCATCTTATCATCCTCAATCCGATGGTCAAACTGAGATACTAAATAAATGTTTGGAAGGATATCTTCGTTGTTTTGTATATGATAAACAAACACAATGGGTCAAGTAGTTACCTCTTGTTGAATGGTGGTATAACACTTCCTTCCATACTGCAGCAAATATGACCCCATTTATGGCACTTTATGGATATCATCCACCATCTATCACATCATATTTAAGGGAAAATTAGAAGGTTCAAGCAGTGGAAGATCACATCGAGCATCAACAAGAAGTTCTCCAACTCTTAAAGGATAACCTGAATTTGGCACAAAATCGAATGAAACAACAGGTAGATCAACATTGCAGCGAGAGAATTTTTGATGTAGGAGGTTGGGTATTTTTACGGCTATAACCATACAAACAAATTTCCCTCAAGCAAGATAAGAAGGATAATAAATTATCATCAAAGTACTATGGTCCTTACAAGGTGTTGCAAAAGATTGGTACTATGGCATACAAATTGGAGCTTCCTGCTTCTTCGCGAGTACATCCAGTTTTCCATGTTTCATGCTTAAAGAAGGTTAAAGGTGAAAATCTTCCAATTCAAACAATATTGCCAGAACTTGATGAGGAAGGAAAAATCATATTGGAACCTGAAGCGGTCACGGAAACAAGAACTCGACAACTACGAAATCGATCAATTTCAGAGTATCTCATCAAGTGGAAGAATTTACCCACTGAAGATTCTACATGGGAGGATGAGAATTTTATACAGAAGCACCCAGAGCTACTCAAGCGTTGAGGACAACACTTTTTTGAAGGAGAGGGGCATGTTAGGTCCCTATATTACTAGTATAGTCCCTTGTTGTTGTTAGTGTAACCCCCTTATTGTTATTATTGTACCCTTGTAACCCCCATTTTGTTATTATTGTGCCCTTAAATTATTATTGTTAGGTCGGCTAGGATTAGATTGTGGCCCACTAGGATTACATTATGGCCCCATGGACTCCTATATATAGAAAGAAGGTTTTGTAAATTGTATCATCCAATAATTGTTCATTTATGTAATGTATTGGAGGTTGCCCCCTCGAAGTGGCTTATTTATAAGGTGTTGATATCTCTTTTCTTCTATTTTTGGAGCTGGTTACACAACATGCTACAAATGTTGGCAATATGATGCTGAGTGTTGTCCTTGATGGCAACCCACTTGATGAAGATGATGGCAACCTACTTAATGAATTTGTTCTTGATGAGCTTGTGAATGATATACATCTGATGTATCTACAATCAGTATAGAAGGTGCACAAGAAAGAATTTCTAGAATGGGCCAGAACAATGATGAAAAGTGTATGTCACAAGGAATACGCGAGTTTGTCTAGGGGAAGTCGCGTATGCACGTGGAAAATAACGTACCAAGTCGTGTATGCTCAATTGCGCTCTAAATATGTAAAACTAGGGGTTACTACCATGGTATTGACCCATTGTATTGAGTGTTGGATTGTCTATTTGATCCCTTCCAGGAATACCATCGGAAGTGATGTGGTTTTGACTCATGGTATTGATGAAGGCCAAATCTATATAAGGAGAAGAAAATGATTATGCATAGGTGTGCAAGCATCTGGGCTTTAATGAATACTTCACTCTGAAGTATATCTGCATAGTTGAACTCTGCTCTTGATTGATAGATCTGAATCTATGATGCATCTATGAACATGGTGAAGGTTAAATATCTCTAGATCTACAAATGGTGAATCTCTTGGATGATCTGAAAAGAAGTGATGAAGACCTGGCGCAAATCTGCTGAAGAACTTGAAGAAATCTGGGTAAGTTCATAGATCTGATCTGTTGTGAAAATTTTATCTTTTACAGATCTATACGTAGGTTCAGTTCGTGAAAAGCGCGTGTATACGCGGACCTGTTTCAACAAAGTCGCGTATGGACAGTTAGGGTTATTCTGGTAAATGCACATATGTATACGCAGGTTCACTTCATAAAAAGCGTGTATATATGCAGGTCTGATTAAATAAAAGCCCGTATGATATCTGATCTTATGGTTGCTCAAGGTTGAATGTGTTTCTGCATATTTATTCTAAAGTCTGGTTTATCTCTGATATTCTGGTTACATTGATTTCACTGTTCTGTTTGATGCATTGGGCAAAGGTTGTTTATTGACAAGTAAAGGGTTGTGTTGGAGCTATTTGATCCAGTTTGAAAATTGATGAACGTGGTCTGCAGTGGATCTGAGGGTTGAAACCTTTAGTCTGAACGTAGAAGCTTTCTGCCAGTAGAGGCTGGTGCTAATATCAGGGGGTAGTAGCTCCCTTCCAGGTGAGGCTGGTAAACGAGAGCAGGGGGTTGTTGCTCCCTTCCAGGAGAGGCTGGTAAACGAGAGAATGTTTTAGCCTTCTTCAGATGGGTGCCTGCGTATTGGTATGAGTCTGCACCAATACATGTTGTAATAAGTTTCTTAATAATAAAAGATTGAAGACTGAGATGACGGCAGCGGTGGTTTTCTCCCGAATTGGGTTTCCACCTAAAAATCCTAGTCTTCATGTGTGGTTGCTTATGTGTGATGATTATTCTATTCTTTCTGCACTTGTTTACTGTTTTCTAAATATCTTATGAATGAGTAATGCAATGATCTAAGTCAAGAACTAAATGCATAATTAGATCACTGGATATACGCGAGTTCTGTAAAGGATATCCGTGTATATACGCGGGTTTTCTTCAGGAAAGTTTTATATGGTTTTTAAGAAACAAATATCAAAGTTTTATTGTCTGCATAAATACTGATTCACCCCCCCTCTTAGTATTTTTCCCAACAATTGGTATCAGAGCAGGTCCTTCTGAAAAATCTTAACCGCTAGAAGGAAGATCAAGCAAGATGAGCAATCAAGATGGAACAACATCTATCAAGCCTCCACTCTTTAATTGAAGAAATTTAATCTTCTGGAAAATAAGGATGAGATCCTATCTTCAGTCTATGGGAGCAGATGTATGGGCCATTGTTGAACAAGGATATCAATATCCAGCTGCGATACCAACAGATCCGACTGAAAAGACGAATTATGAAATAAATGCAAAGGTGGTCAATGCTCTAACGGGAAGTCTAATTGAATCAAAATTTGTCAAAGTTATGCATCTGAATACAACAAAGGAGATATGGGACAAAATAATTCTAAGTTATGAAGGTGATGCAAAGGTAAAAAGTGCAAAACTTCAAACTCTCAGAATTGAATATGAAAATTTAAAGATGCATAGTGATGAGAATATTGGCAGTTTCTTTTTACGTCTTGATGATGTTGTAAATCGTATGAGAAATATGGGAGAAACAATCACGAAATCTACTTTGGTTGAGAAAATCTTAAGATCGCTAACAGCAAAATTTGAATCAAAAGTCTCTGCTCTTGAAGAAAAACAGGATATTCAAACTCTTACTGTGGTGCAACTTCATGGCATATTGACTACAGATGAAATGAGGAGAGGAGGATCATCTGAAGTCAAAGAAGTTTTTTTTAAAGCTTCTACAAAAGGGAAATAAGTTAAAAAACCAGAAGGATCAGGATATATCTCAGAAGAAGATGAGGCAAACTTTGTGAGAAGACTCCAACTAGGAACCAGAAGATTCAAAGGTAAGCTTCCTTTCAAATTTTTTGATTGTGGAAGAGTTGGTCATTATGCTGCAAAGTGTCCTTATAAAGAAACATCTGCTAAAGGGAAAGAAGTAGCAATAAGGAATAAGAACCAATCTAGCACTAAGAAAATTTACTATACAAATGAAGACAGTGATGGGTTATCTGATAGTGAGGAAGAATGTGAACAAGATCTTAGACTTCTCATGGAATTTGAAAATAATTCTAGAGACAACAAGGATGCTTTTATGGATGCTCTAGATGACAATTATTTTCTTGATCAAAACAATCAACTCAAAATATGCTTGGAAGAAAGTAAAATAATCATAGAAACTCTAAAAAGGCAGAATGAAGAAGCAAAGAAACACAATGAGAAATTAGAATGTGAAGTAGTAAGTCTAAGAAAAGAACTTGAGAAATTAAAGACTCTGAATCTTAGATTTTCTAAAGGATCTGAAACCTTAGATGAGATTATCAAGGTTCAATGTTCTCCTCTTATAAATAAAGGTCTTGGATATACCGGAGAATCTTCTCAGGCTTCAGCACCAAATTATCTAAAAGAAGCTACAAATGGTTTACTACATTCAGCCACTTAGCAAGGGAATAAATAATATTTACAGGTAAAGCATGATCATCACAATTCAAGGAACACTAATAGGGATATCTCTCAAAGAAGCAACAACCAACAGGTAAATTCAAATAAAAGATTTCATGATCGCAGAAATTTCTACTTCAATGGACAATGTTTCTCATGTCACAATTTTGGTCATAAAGCTGTTCAATGTGTTGCATATAAAACCATCATGGCAAGAGAAGCAAGAAAGAAAAGGATGGATACTGAACCAAAGAATAAAACCTATAACGACTTTTCTCCTCTTCAAAATGAAGTTGAATGTGCTTATTGCAATAACTTTGGCCATGAAGAATCTGAATGCAGGAGCAAAGTCCAGCCAAAACAACATTTTCCTTCAAGTTCCAAAGTATGGAAAAAGAAGGAATTACAGGTTGAAAATTGTGGGATAGCGTTATTTGCAGAAGGTGAAGAAAATAAATGGTACATTTATAGTGGATGCTCAAGACACATGACAGGTGACAAAAGAAAACTTCTTGCATATAATGCTCTCGAAAAGGAAAAGAAAGTTACATTTGGAAATGATACTCCTGCTGTAATTAAAGGAAAAGGGTCCATGTTTCTAAAAGAAAAGGTGAAGGCTAATGATGTCATGTATGTGGATGGATTAAGGCATAATTTGTTAAGTGTAAGTCAAATGTGTGATCAAGGAACTGAAGTTGTCTTTAGTCAAAAGAATGTGTGGTTCGTGATCTTGATATAGGTAAAACTATTATAAAAGGGAAAAGAACTCCAAGCAACCTGTATGTATTGAAGAACTGCAAAGATCAATGTTACTTGAGAAAATCTTCAGAAAATTGGCTATGGCATAGAAGGTTGGGGCATCTGAGCTTCTCTCAAATCAACAAATCAAGCAGACTTCAAGCTATTCATGGTCTTCCCAATATTACTCTACCAGAGAGTATCATATGCAAATCTTGCCAATTCGGTAAGCAGACCAGAGTTCAATGTAATGCCAAAGAAGGATCATCAAGTAAGCCTCTTGAACTCATTCATACTGACATATGTGGACCTATGAGGAAAAATTCACCACGTGGGGAAGAATACTATATCTTATTTATTGATGATTTCTCTAGAATGTGTTGGATCGGGTTGATTAAACACAAAGATGAAGCATTTGAAAATTTTCAGATCTTCAAAGCATTGGTGGAAAATGAATTAGATCTAAAAATCAAGTGTCTTAGATCTGATAGAGGAGGAGAATATACATCAAATGAATTCCTTGAATTTTGTGAAAAACATGGCATAAAAAGACAATTCTCTGTAGCTGGCACTCCACAACAAAATGGCGTAGCAGAAAGAATGAATAGAAAAATTCAATAGATGGCTAGAGCTATGCTTGATGATTCAGGAACTCCTGACATGTTCTGGGGAGAAGCAGCACATACAGCAGCAAACATTCTCAACAAGGCACATGCTCGGGTAAATAGTGACAAAACTCCATATGAACTCTGGTATGGTAATTCTCCCTCTGTGAAGCATTTTAGAGTTTTTGGAAGTAAATTCTTTATCAAAAATAATGATGAAAAGCTTGGAAAATTTGAACCTAGGTTAGATGAAGGGATACTTCTTGGTTACTCATCTACAAGCAGAGCATACAAATGTTACAATAAAAGGCTTCGAAAGATTGTTGAATGTATTGATGTTGTTATTGATGAGTCTCCTGCAGCTCCTAAAGAAGAAAAACAAACAACAGAAGAAGATGATGGTGACTTTTGTCCTTCTACATCAAATAGAAATGATATAGACAGTGGATCCAATGAAGAACCTGAAGATGATTTATCTGAAAAGGCTCCATCCCGATATGTTCAAAAGAATCATCCTGAATCTCAAATTTTGGGAGACAAGGAATTAGGTGTACAAACAAGGAGGACTCTTGTGGGATCTTCTAGCTATCTAGCATTTTTATCCACAATTGAACCACACAATGTCAATCAAGCTAGCAAAGATGAATGTTGGATTCAAGCCATGAATGAAGAGCTTGATCAAATTGAAAAGAATCAAACATGGGATTTGGTACCAAGACCACATGATAAAAATGTCATTGGAACTAAACGGATATTCAAGAACAAGTTAAATGAGAATGGGGATGTTATAAGAAACAAAGCTAGACTGGTTTGCAAGGGGTATACTCAACAAGAAGGTATATACTTTGAAGAAACTTTTGCTCCTGTAGCTAGACTTGAAGCCATAAGAATGTTTCTTGCTTTTTCAATTTTTCAACAAATCAAAGTTTATCAAATGGATGTTAAATCTGCATTTCTCAATGGTGATCTAGAAGAAGAAGTTTATATAGAACAACCAGAAGGATTCATTTTGGGAAATGATGAAAATCTTGTTTGTAGATTTAAAAAGGCTCTATATGGTCTCAAACAAGCTCCAAGGGCATGGTATTATCGTCTTGACAAATATCTTCATCAACAAGGATTTTCAAAGGGGTCTGCTGATAACAACTTATACACAAAAGTTGAAAATGATAAACTATTGATTGTGGTTGTATATGTTGATGATATCATTTTTGGGAGTAATGAAGAATCTATGAGTCAGAAATTTGCTTCTGTCATGCAACAAGAATTTGAAATGTCCTTACTTGGAGAACTAACATTCTTTCTTGGCTTGCAAGTGCATCAAACTATAGATGGTATATTCTTATCACAAGCAAAATATCTTAAGCAAATTCTGAAGAAGTATGGCATGGAAGAATGCAAACCTGTAAGTACACCAATGATAACCGGATGTAATCTCAGTTCTCATGATGATTCTCCCACGGTGAATCAACCAGAATACAGATCAATGATAGGAAGCCTACTTTATCTCACTAGGACTAGACCGGACATTATGCATGCAGTTGGGATTGTTGGACGATTCCAAGCTAATCCAAAAGAGTCTCACCTTCAGGCTGTCAAAAGAATATTCAAATATCTGCAAGGAACTCAAGACTTTGGACTATGGTATCCAAAGAATGTTGATCTTACTCTTCATGCTTACACTAATGCAGATTGGGCTGGAAATGTTGATGATTGAGAAAGCACTAGTGGTGGTGCATTCTATATGGGACCCTGGTTAGTATCTTGGTTTAGCAAGAAGCAAAATTCTATTGCCTTATCTACAGCAGAAGCAGAATATGTGGCTTCCGCATCTTGTTGCACTCAACTCCTTTGGATGATGCAAACCTTACAAGATTTTCAAATCAAATGTACATCTCCTATCTCCATTATGTGTGATAACACAAGTGCCATCAGTATCTCAAAGAATCCGGTTATGCATTCGAAGACCAAGCACATTCCCATCAAGTATCACTTCTTACGTGAACAAGTGCTTGAACAAAAGGTGAAGTTGGAATATGTTCCCTCCAAAGAACAAGTTGCTGATATCTTTACCAAACCTCTGCCCAGGGAAGCATTCGAATATCTAAGACAGAAGCTGGGAGTAGTCTCTGCCAGTCAGAAGAACAAATCTGCCTAAATTCAGAAGATTAAATTGGATACGCGGGTTTCCTAAACGGCAATCGCGTATATACGCAAGTTCATACACAAAAAACCGCGTATGGTTGGTTGCTGACAAATTTTTGGGGTCAGCATTTCTCAGCACAGCTGCAGTACTGTTTGGTATCTATGATGATGCTTCAACTCTTATATTTTTGTTTCTTTCTTTGATATTGGGTGAAGATGCCTTGATGATTTGCTGTTGAAAGTGTTCAGGATGCACAAGCTAGGGGGGAGTTTTGGTCACTTGGAAAGGATGCATTGGTTGTACAGTTTCAGGGGGAGCATTAGCCTTGCTGGGTGTAATGCATTTTTGGCAGTATGATGATTCTGAAATATGATCTCTCTCTTGAGGTCCTTTTGGTATTGGTTATAAAATTCATATGTGTAATTTGATGAAAAGGCTATGACCTATGATGTAATTTGTAATATTCAGCCATGTAAAGGGCTTGTTCAGATTTGTAAACCCACTTGGTTGGGTAATTAAGTCAAAATGTGTAAACCCACGTGGTTGGGTACTTGGGTCACATATGTAAATCCACTTGGTTGGATCTTTGATGTAAGTATGAGTCCTTGATGATAGGAAAGGTCATAGTGTCATGTACTTCATTGAATAATAGGTTTGAAGATTCAGCTTGAACTTGACAAGAAAAAACCTTATGTTGGTTTGACCTGCCCTTTTCCCTTGATGTCAAAGGGGGAGAGTGGCATGGTGTTTGAATAAGGGGAGAGTAACGTGGTTGTTGTATAATTATTATAATAAATGTATCTATCTGTTTTGGTGCTCAAACTCCATCGTGGTTGCCATCAAGTCCAAAGGGGGAGATTGTTGGCAATATGATGCTGAGTGTTGTCCTTGATGGCAACCCACTTGATGAAGATGATGGCAACCTACTTAATGAGGTTGTTCTTGATGAGATTGTGAATGATATACATCTAATGTATCTAAAATCAGTATAGAAGGTGCAGAAGAAAGAATTTCTAGAATGGGCCAGAACAATGATGAAAAGTGTATGTCACAAGGAATACGCGAGTTTGTTTAGGGGAAGTCGCGTATACACGCGGAAAATAACGTACCAAGTCGCGTATGCTCAATTGCGCTCTAAATATGTAAAACCAGGGGTTACTACCATGGTATTGACCCATTGTATTGAGCGCTGGATTGTCTATTTGATCCCATCCAGGAATACCATCGAAAGTGATGTGGTTTTGACTCATGGTATTGATGAAGGCCAAATCTATATAAGGAGAAGAAAATCATTGTGCAAAGGTGTGCAAGTGTCTTGGATTTAATGAATACTTCACTCTGAAGTATATCTTCATGGTTGAACTCTGCTCTTGATTGATAGATCTGAATCTATGATGCATCTATGAACATGGTGAAGGTTAAATATCTCTAGATCTAGAAATGGTGAATCTCTTGGATGATCTGAAAAGAAGTGATGAAGACCTGGTGCAAATCTGCTGACGAACTTGAAGAAATCTGGGTAAGTTCATAGATCTGATCTGTTGTGCAAATTTTATCTTTTACAGATCTATATGCAGGTTCAGTTTGTGAAAAACACGTGTATACGTGGATCTGTTTCAACAAAATCGCGTATGGACAGTTAGGGTTATTCTGGTAAATGCACAGATGTATACGCAGGTTCACTTCATAAAAAGCGCGTATATACGTGGGTCTGATTAAATAAAAGCACGTATGATATCTGATCTTATGGTTGCTCAAGGTTGAATGTGTTTCTGCATATTTATTCTGAAGTCTGGGTTATCTTTGATATTTTGGTTACAGTGATTTCACTGTTCTGTTTGATGCATTGGGTAAAGGTTTTTTATTGACAAGTAAAGGGTTGTGTTGGAGCTGTTTGATCCAGTTTGAAAATTGATGAACGTGGTCTACAGTGGATCTGAGGGTTGAAACCTTCAGTCTGAATGTAGAAGCTTTCTGCCAGTAGAGGCTGGTGCTAATATCAGAGGGTAGTAGCTCCCTTCTAGGTGAGGCTAGTAAATGAGAGCAGGGGGTTGTTTCTCCCTTCCAGGAGAGGCTGGTAAATGAGAGAAGGTTGTAGCCTTATGCAGGTGGGTGCCTAAATATTGGTATGATTCTACACCAGTACATGTTGTAAGAAGTTTCTTAATAATAAAAGATTGAAGACTGAGACAACGGCAGTGGTGGTTTTCTCCCAAATTGGGTTTCCACCTAAAAATCCTGGTGTTCATGTGTGGTTGCTTATGTGTGATGATTATTCTGTTCTTCCTGCACATTTTTACTATTTTCTAAATATATGATGAATGAGTAATGCAATGATCTAAGTCAAGAACTAAATGCATAATTAGATCACTAGATATACGCGAGTTCTATAAAGGATATCTGCGTATATACGCAGGTTTGCTTCAGGAAAGTTTCGTATGGTTTTTAAGAAAGAAATATCAAAGTTTTATTATCTGCACTAAATACTGATTCAACCCCCCCCCCCTCTCAGTATTTTTCCCAACAACAAAAACACAAATGACCGAACAAGAATCCATCTCAACGCGTCTTCATGAACTGCGAGAATTAGAAGAAGCAAGATTTCTTGGAGATTTTGTTGTGAAACCAACTCCAAAAATAGAAGGAAAGAGAGATCAACGCCTTAGAAATAAGCCACTTCAAGGGGGTAACCTCCAATACATTACATGAATGAACAATTCTTGGATGATACAAATGAAAAAACCTCCTTTCTATATATAAGAGTCCATGCGGCCACAATGTAATCCTAGTGGGGCCACAATGTAATCCTAGCTGACCTAACAAAAATAATGTAAGGGCGCAATAGTAACAATATGGGGGTTATAGTGGTAAAACAATAAAAATAAGGGGGGCTACATTAACATAATATGGGACTACATTATTAATATAGGGACATAACATGTCCTTCTCCTTCAAACATGTCTTGTCCTTAATGCTTGATTATTTCTTTATGCTTCTGTATAAAATTCTCATCCTCCCATGTGGAATATTCTACAGGAAATTTCTTCCACTTGCTGAGATACTCTGAAATTGATTGTGCTTTTCAAGTTCTTGTTTCTATGACTGCTTCAGAACTTCTTTGATGTGATGTTGATCTTCCTATTGTTTCATTAAGTCATGCACCAAAGTTAGGTTATCCTTTGAGAGTTGAAGAACTTGTTGTTGATGCTTGATGTGATCTTCCACTAATTTATCATCCATATTAGCTATTATTTGATCCTTAAAACCATCCAAATTATCCTCCATTTCTACTTTTAAACCATCTATGTCATCTTCGGTTTCTCTTTGTAAGATTGAAATTTGTTGTACTTGGTATCGTAATTTCGATATCTCATATTGCAATTCTTCCTCTTCATGCGTCATAGTATATCTTTTTGAGGGCTTAATGGGTATGGAATTATTTTTTGGAGGCATTATAGAACCCAATACTGATAAAATTCTAAAATATTCCCTTGGAATCACTTCAAACTTCTTTTTCATACAAAAATTATGCAATTTTAAAAACCAAATACACACATTTTTCTTTCATTTGAGAAGATCGATATGGAAACTGAATTAAATATGTGATTTCAGATCATCAATAGATGAAATTCAGCCCTGAAGTAGCCCTCTAAATCTTATTTTGAATGCCATATGTATGACCTGATTTGGATTCTTTAAGACAAAGTTATGCCCAATCTCCTACGATGACCTAATTATGGAATAGTACAGTAGAGAAAACTTGTACGACTTCCCATGTGTCACTGTTTGCTCCTTTGGCTATGAAATTGATAGAAAGTAAACTAAAGTCCGTGAACTTCCATCCAATTTTTACATAATTCCAATCCGATGCTTAGAGAGAGAGTTATGAAGATTTTCCCACGATCACCTCTTTGAGATGAAATTCAGGAGCCTGAAAAATACCTAACTTCCACAGATCATATCTCTAAAACTATTGAAAACCCAGATCTGACATTTTGTGACGATGTTTCTAAGGATTTTTTCTTTGCTCTATGAAAATTTCAGCTTTTGACCCCTCGTAGAAAGAAATATATAGCTAAAATGACACAATGACCTGTTTGGTGCAGCGAAACCCTAGAATCCAAAGCTTTGATACCAAATGATGTGAAACCAACTCCAAAAATAGAAGGAAAGATATATCAACGCCTTAGAAATAAGCGACTTCGAGGGGGAAACCTCTAATACATTACATGAATGAAAAATTATTAGGTGATACAAATGAAAAAAACCTCCTTTCTATATATAGGAGTCCATGGGACTACAATGTAATCCTAGTGGGGCCACAATGTAATCCTAGCCGACCTAACAATAATAATGTAAGGGCACAATAATAACAATATAGGGGTTACAGGGGTACAACAATAAAAATAAGGGGGGCTACACTAAAATAATATGGGACTACACTATTAATATAGTGACTTAATAGATTTTTATCAATTAGTGCAGAAACAGACAGAAAGCCTGGCATGAACGCCGCATCAAATGAAAGACATTCAATATCGGTGGAAAAGTATTGCTCTATGATAGCAAGTTCCAAAAATTCCCAGGAAAACTCCAGATGCATTGAATGGGACTGTTTAAAGTTATAGAGATCTGTGACTCAGGATCGGCAAAGCTAGTGCAACTAGATGGAGAGATACTACCAGTATGGGTGAATGGCGCATGCCTAAAACCCTAGCATGAATAGACAAAAAAAAAATTAATTTCAATAACTCTCACACCCAAGAGGAGTCAGTAGGTTATATTTCAATAACTCTCTTGCAACTGATATGATCTGTAGGTTAGGATATCATTCAGTTAATAAAATAGGTCAATTTCCTCTTATAAGTTAGGAGTCTCAAGAAAATAGATGCATGTCGCGCAAATTTAGGCGTCACCATGTTTCAGCATAGGGACCATGCTGCAACCAATTATGGTCGGGGGAGTGACTATACGAACAAGCATGTTAGCCATAAGTCAATCATAATGAGCCATCATATAGGTATTAGCCTGTAGGGGCAACCAAAATTCGAAAAATATTTTACGTAATTAGTAACACCATTCTGTAATATAGTTTCCACATCAGGAAACAATTATTAGCCATAATTTCCTCCCATATTTCAAAGCCACCGACAGCAGAATAAGAGTCCACCTCACCCAAGTAACTAACCACGCGATTATAGCCGTGGAGGGAGCCAGGGAAAATTAATTAGTTATGCAATCGCATCAACATCATTCATGCCAGACTTCCTACTTAACCTACATATAGAAGAAAAAATCAAAGTGCAAGAGAATTTTGAATTGCAAGAAAAGGAAAATACTATAACAGTTATCCTGACTATAGCAGCATGAGCTAAAAATCACAGACTAGCAACATTAATAGTATATTGCGGGAGAAGAAATATGACGAAGGTGGTAGTTTCAGTGGTCAAACAAGAGCTTGATAGGAGAATTCAGAAATTATAGCCATTGGTCGGCAGGTATGATAACACTACCTTGATAGACGTATATTTTACTGAACCTTTTGAATTCCCACCTCTAAAGAGGTAGGTATACATTGATAACCATGTAAATGAGGGGGGAAGCGAAGTGGTAAGAGTCCACCCGAACTTCAAAAGCATCTAGAGGTCATTAATCCTACACCTAAGGAGCTTACTAGTATTCGGCACGACATGAGCAGCGTTGCAATGCACAAAGCTTCTAATCAGTGGAATTCAGAATGGGTCACTTTGGCTTGGAAGTAAGATTCCAATTCACGCAGAGGACATCCACAGGATTATTGGATTATCAAAAACGGGAAATTATGTATTAGCTTCATTTCAAAATACATCCAAAAGAGCGAATAAATTAGGAGATTATGACTATTACAGGAAATATGAGACAAAAATAGGGGGAAAGGGGGAAATATATATCTTATCATTGTCCCCAGTGTTAGATTTGCATGTTATTTAATTGCAGGGAAGACGATGATGCAGTACACCAAGGGAGAGTGTACCCTCGACACTATATTAGTTGTAGACCACTGTATACAGGGAGAACAATTGAATTGGTGTTCCTTCTTGTTGCAAGAACTCTTCGAAGCTTGTGATGATAATTTCAAGAGGACCACAAGATTCATATATGGGTACTTGATAATGACTTTGGCTATGTGGAAGTGGAGTCCACCAAGGAGGTGGTCCCTTGTGGAGATAACTGAATATCACCTGATGGTTCTCAGGTACACCCCATGAATAGTGTCTGGAAACCCTAGTAGCATGGAGATAAACGAGGAAGCGTTTTCAGAATCGTACAAACAAATTCTAGATGTTAGCAAAACACAATAGAGAGTCCCTAGGACTTTGCTAGATAACTATTCGCATCAGGTATGGTTTGGTGTCTCACACAACCACACATGGATTAGGTGCGACTGTCTTGCGTCCGATACCTTTCATAAGAAACCGTTGAAATTCCAACTAATGGAGGAAGCTTTCCACACAAAGGTCTCATCATTTCTTGGAGCAGTAATAGAAATCAAAGATGGAGATCGAAAATAGTCTTTCAAATTTATGTTTCTAAACCCCCTACCGAGAGAGACACCAGGAGAGCCAGCCCAAAGGATATCACAATTACAGCTACAAACCTTGATACATAAGTTGGACACTCAAGTACAAGCTTTCAATAAGGCAATGGGAAATATAGGAGCAAAATATACTGCGTTTCCTTCATTTTCTAAATTTTGGACACTTAATTTTGGATCTCCATCGTTGAAAACCCTTGTCCTCACTATACTCCATTCCACCACTTTCCATTCACATTTGTAGCCAACTATCGCTCCATTCCACAAGATAAAAGAAACCAAGCCACCCATCCCAACACCCAAAGGGAAGAAAGCTATAATTATGAAATCTGATCAGATAGTGGACCTCACAGCTAAGGACCATGGGAAGAAATTGACCACTGGAATCCCAATCACTGAAGATCCAATAGTGGGCACTCAAACCTCCACCATCATACTGCAATCCAACCCATCATCCTCACATACTGTACCCTCTTCCTCATCACCTACTACACAATATTCATTACCGCATACATTGCATACTTCCAAATACCATTTGACCCATACTCCATCCACTTCCGCAACTATTTTGGATGGAATACCCATAGGTACCATAATCGAGTTGTTCACATTGATTCAGGTAAAACACAGGTAACCGAGGTTAAATAAACTACAATAGAGTTGGGTACCCTTTTAAATTTACTCATCCATACTGATTCACCCATTTCTAATAATACGCCCATTGATACTTCACTCAATCCATTTCAACAATCCATGTTAGTACTACAACCATTTCTATCGACTCACCTACCATCCACCAATTATCATATTCCTGAACCATAGACTATCCCATCGATTCAACCCAGCTCTGCACAAGTCCAATCAGAGAACTCCATTTCCAATGACCAACCACTCAGATAAAGGAATCCCAGTACTAAAATAACAAGAAGTGCAGATCTTCAGAGTTGATGACTCGACCAAGTTTTCAGTTTTATTCAAGCAGCAACACAACAAGCAGAGACCCTCCATAATGACCTCGTTCAGAAGTACAAGTGGAAACAACAACAGATCATGACGCTCACTGATGAGCCCAATAAACTACAGCAAGAAAGCGACAACCTCAAACAACAGCTCGACCAAATCATTGAGAACTTTCATGAGTTGTGGTTGATCATCGATAGTGTAGTCGAAGCCACACCAGTAGACATTTGGGATTTTCTAGTGTTCGAACTCCCCATACACATAAGGACAACATGTGCCAATTTTGGCAATGCAAACCAACAGCTAAGGTAGACCCTTTCAGCTATACCTACACTACCATACCCCTCTAGAGTGTACACTGAAAATGTAATGCAAAGACAGGAGAAAATGCAAAACCTAAAAGAGACACTAGGAACCAATATCACAAAAGAATACAACCTACTCGTGAAAATTCATAAATTCCCTAACTCACTCATTATGAAGGCACAACTCATCTTGGAACAGCTACATAATTTTTTTGTTGAAATCAAAGGCACAGCTAATCCAGCCAGCCGCAACCAGCTATACGATGAAGCTGATGTGCTACAACTAAAAATAAAAACAATTGAAGAAATCCCAATGAAAACCAAGAAGCTCCTCTGAGGTTCTAAGATAGTAGGTCAATAAGAAGGAAGATACCATATAGTAACTAGTCTCTAAATTAGTCCCCAAGTTCAGGGTAACATTTAATGATCTACCCTAGCTAATTGATGCCACGCATGCTGACAAGTTGGTAAGTGAGACAAACCCCATGATGAAAACATGGCAAGAAGTGATCATTGAGTTCATGCAGCTCAAGATAAATGTCATGAACAATGTTCCAGAGTTGGGGCCTTTGTTAGAGGAGGGGGATTCAAAACATATGGAGTTGGAGAAGGAGACAGCCGAAGAGGATCAGCCAAAGACAACAATCGATGGTCAATTGGGGACCACCCCAAAGGAAACAAATTGACTTGGGATGATTCAAAAACTTGTGGTAGGGGCCTGTTGGGGCCTTTATTTTGAGTAACAAAATTTTTAGTTGTGGAAGGCTAGGTGGCAGACCACCATTATGAAAGGAAATTAACCGTTGTGGTTGTGGAGATTATACATATGGGTGGAGGAGCATAAGTAGGTAGAAGCACATATGGAAGAAACAGGGGACAATTAACAAAAAAAATGACTCCCAGAGGCAGAGCCATCTGCGTAAGGAGACGGGAAACAAAATAGTGCCAGGGAACAACCAAGAGAAGAAGGGGCTAAGACTAACACAACGATTTGGAAGAAGTAGATAAGAAAGGAAAAAGAGAGTTCGCTCGGTGATCAACAGATGGAGAAATTTTCTGGGGAGAAAATATATTTTTCTGTCCTAGGAGCTCCACGAAGCCTGAAATGTAATTTTTGTATATTATGTTGAACTCTGCAGAGTATAATATGTAATTTTTTGATGATTTAATATAATAGAGTAATGTCGGGTTGCGTATTATATGATGTGTATGATAGTTATATTTGTAGCTCTGTGTTTAGCTATTTCAAAAAAAAAATTAATGTTCTTTCTAGTAATTGCTAAGTGGTAACTTGTATCCTGATTCATGTTAGGTAAATGTGCTTTGTGCATTGTATTTTCCAGTTAGCTGTTAGCAGTCTCCCTTTGGCAATATGGTTCTATCGCTCTATCTTAGTAAGGTCACGACACCCCTTGGGTGAAACTCCTTTCTCTCTCGAGCAGTGTGAAAATGTCGGCATTGTATTAGACTATAGCGGAATATTTTTGGTCCTGAGCCTGAACCTAGTTCTTGCCTAGAAGTAACACTTTTTTCCAACAGGCCAAGTCACATACACACGTGGAGATGACGAAGTAAATTCGCATAAATATTGGTGCATTATTTTATTAAATACCAAGGGTCTTTACCATGGTATTAGCCCACAATATTGAGTGTAATAATGGCTATTTGATCACATCAAAGATTACCACTGGAACTAGTGTGGTTTTGGCTCATGGTATTGACTAAGGCTCAAACTATATAAGGAGGTGAAGATCAAAGTGCTAGCAGGTGGATGTGTAAGTGTTTTTGATGAATACTTCAATCTTAAGTATATTTGCATTGCATAGGCTATAGTTGATAAGTTGATATGAAATAATTATGCAACTATAAATATAATGATGGATCATGATCATGAGAACTTAAATGAGTTTCCATTGCATGATCTACTCATGGATTGACTAGATCTATAATTTGAATCATGTTTCTATATTTGAATATTATGATTTGGGTTTGTCTGAAGTTTTGAAGGATTGCGCAATTGTAGGTAAAAATTGCATATATGTATGTAGGTTGTTCTCAGTAAAAGTGAATATACACACGATTTCTCTTCATAAAATACACATACATAAAGGAAGGGATTCTACTGAAAATAGGCCTGATCAAGCTGATCAGTGATGCTATATTTTGTTGTCTATCAATGATATCTTCATGTTGATCTGGGTTTAGTAGCAATGTCTAAAGTTGAATTCATTGAATGATGATTGGTTATATAATATCCTTGCTGTAGTTAACAATATGGGGTTTCAAATATCTGTAATTCAAAATAATACTTCAATATGTCTGTGAGAAATTATGCGTTTTAATTTTGATTAACAATTTTCAAAACTTGGCAGGTTGATATTTGTACTCATATTTTTGTTCATAAAAACGCATATACAGGCGGGTTTTATTAAGTGAAGTAGCATATATATATATATATATATATATATATATTTAAGGATTATCAAGGTTGTAGTTAAGTCAATATTTTGATGCAGTATTTCTTTTTCATTTATAGTTACAATGAACTCACTGTTGTGTTTGATTTGAGCTGGTTATTGGTTAAGTGACTATTTGCTTCAGTGATTGATTGGTAAAATGATTGATTCGTTCAGTGGATTTTTTTGGTGATTTATTGGTTCAGCGTCTATTTTTAGTGAATGGTTTGGTATAGTGACCAATTTTAGTATTTGAACTTGAGCTTAAATGATCTTAATGGGTTCAGTATGAAAATTTTATGAAAATCAGCCTACAAGTTGTGATGTGTTGAAGCAGGTGGATCTAGTGTAAAAAATTATGAAGCATGGTCCACGTATGGTTGGAACCTTCAATGAGGAAGTCGAATATTCCTACCAGTTGTAGTTGGTGATTAGATAAGGGGGTTTAAGCTCCCTTCTAGTGGGTGTTTGTAAATGAGATCAGGGGGTTAGATCTCCATTCCAGTAGGATTTGGAGAATGAGTGAAGGTTGTATCCTTCAACTGGTGGGTTCCTGCGTGTTGTTATGAGTTTGCACTAGTACAATAATGTAAGAATTTATTCATAATAATAATATTGAAGACTGAGACAATAACAATGATGGTTTTGTCCCACATTGGGTTTCCACCTTAAATCCTGGTGTGTTTCTTGCTTATGTGTGATGGTTTAATTTGTTATTATTTCACATGTTTATTGTTTATTAAATATTTGATGAATCAATGATTCACTAGTATAAGTTAAGTAATTTATATGAATTATAAGTTTACTATGTATAAACTATTTTCCTTAATAATAGTCATGTACATATGCTATTTTTCTTCATTCAAGTCACCTAGAGAATTGAGAAAATAAAAGACAAAGTTTGTGTGAATTTTAAACACTAATTCACCCCACAACCGCCCTCTCAATATTTTTCCCAATAATTGGTATCAGAGTAGGTCCTTCAAAAGAAGCTTGATTGCTTGAAGGAAGATATACCAAGATGAGAAATCACAACATCTATCAAACCACCAGTATTCAAAAAAAGTAATTTAGTTTTCTAGAATACAAAACAAGATCCTATCTATAGTCTCTTGGAGCATATGTATGGGAAATTGTTGAAGAAGGTTACTTTTATCCAGCCACATTCCCCACAGATGCAGCAGAAAATAAGAAATATGAAACCAATGCAAAAGTTTTCAATGCCTTATTTGGAAGCCTGACAAAATCAGAATTTGTAAAATTTATGCAGCTAACTTCAGAAAAGGAAATATGGGACAAGATCATGTAGAGCTATGAAGGCGATGACAAGGTAAAATGTGCTATACTCCAAACTCTTAGAATTTAATATAAAACTCTCAAAATGGATAATGATGAAATTATTGCAAGTTTATTTCTACGAATAGAGGAGATTGTGAACCGTATGATAAATATGGGTGAACATATAAAATACCTAATTTTAGTACAGAAATTCTTGAGATATATAACTCCTAAATTTCAGCCTAAAGTGTCTGCCAATGAAGAAACGTAGGATCCGCAGAACCTTACTGTTGTTCAAATTCACAGGATCCTAACTGCCTTTGAAATGAGAAAAGGAGGCCCCTCAGAAATCAGAGAAGTTGCATTCAAATCATTCTACAAGAGGAAAGGGAAATGAATAACACAAGGAATCAAGTTATATATTAGAAGAATATGGGGTAAATTTTGTAAATAAACTCCAACTAGGCACCAGATGGTTCGAAGGTAAGCCTCCCTTCAAGTTTTTTTCTTGTGGTAGATTTCATCATTATGTTGCTAAGTGTCCTTATAAAGAAAAACATGAAAAGGGGAAGGAAATTGCAAAATGAAATAGGAAATAGTTTGAAAATAAGAAAATTTATCATACTCATGAAGATAGTAATGGTTGGTAAAATAGTGAAGAAGGAGAGTGTGATCAAGATCTTAAATTACTCATGGAATTTGAAAGAAGTACTAATGAGTCCTATGACAAATTCGTGGATGATTTAGAGAAAAATGATTTTTTCATTGAATAAATCACTCAGCTTAAAGTATGTTTAGAATAAAAAAAATAGCCATAGATATTTAAAGAATCAACTCATAGAAAAGGAGAAACATAAGGAGAAGTTATAATGTAAAATAGTAAGTCTTAGAAAGGAAATTGAGAATATAAAAACTATAAATCTTAGATTTTCTAAAGGATCGAAAACCTTAGATGAAATTATCAAAGTTCAATGCTCTCCTCTTATGAAGACATGTCTTGGATACAATGGAGAATCATCAAAGACATAAAAATCCTCTATCACAACTGGAAGCTATCTAAACGCAACAAAAGGGAGTCAAAAAATCTCTAACCTTCAGCAAAAGAATAAAGATATTTCACAGGTAAATCATGTCCACTCTAATCCAAGGATAGATAATAACAGAAGCATCAGTCAAAAGGTAAACAACACCAGAATATTCTATGATCATAGTAATTTCTAATTTAATGGACAATGTTTCTCATGTCATAATTTTGGTCACAAGGCTTATCAATGTTTTACATACAAAACCATCATGACTAGAGAAGCAAGAAAACAAGGAAATGAGATAGGAATAAAAAAAAACACCTATAATAATTTCTCGCCTCTTAAAGATGAAATCTAATGCTCATTTTGCACTAAATTTGGACATGAGGAATCTCAATGCAGGAGCAAATTACACCCAACATCTCAAAAGGATCAAACATCAAAAAATTCTAATGTATGGAAAAGGATGTTGTTATCACCAAAATAGGACCCTGATAGGCTACTGATCAGACTACCTCAATGTAACTATTTCAAACCAATATTTTAGCTGAGGCTTAGCCTCCTTAGCCTAAGAGGCCTCTCTCAAGGGTTAATGATTTTATATAAATATAGATGGCTAACTCTATGGTTTGTGGTTTTGTATGTTTGTAGATTCAAATATGAAGACAAGCTACCATTGGGCTATGGAGTCAGTGATAGGGATAAAATAAAAAAATAGCTCTTCTTACAAAACTGAGGCTTATATATACTTTAATGAAAGGGTGACACATTCAAGAAAGTCTCAATATCTTAAGGTTCAAAGGAAGTCAGAGCATGAGTGAATGATTTCTGAGTAAAGATACCTTAAGACAGTGAAAGGAAAGTATTTAACAGATATTTACCGAAGCTTAGCACTTAAAGGAAGTCAGAGCATGTTCCCATGAATTTTTAGTAATAAGCATCAAAACTATGGAAGTAAAACACATGATAGAAGATAAAGCTCACCGAAGTACACTAAGAATATCAGCTTCAGAAAAGTTTAACTGCTTCTGTATATATCACAGTTCCTTCACAGCATAAAGTAGCAGTTTGCCGAAAAAGTCTTCAACCCCCTTTGAATTTGACCTCATGCTTGACATATAGCATTTACAGCCTTGGATTCTCTCATCCTACTTGATGAGAATTCGAATTTTCTAGCTTGACACCTATCAACTACTAAAACAAACTATTAATTACATGTGACAGTTAAACTGTCTCTTCTAGAGTCCTAATACAATTAGGAGTAAAACGCTTTATTATGACTAAAACAACCTTATCTAGGAGTTGAATACTTTCTTTGACACCTATACCTCCATGAATTCGAATTTTATGAAGCCTTTAACCTTGTTATGAGACCCTGCTAAGTCATGTCTTATCTTCCCTACAAACCAAGAAATTGTTTCCTGCATTTAAGCTTTAACCTTCATTGATGCTCTTTGAACCCCTTTGCTGGAAATTTTGACCTTTTGAGACAAGTGACATATGTTATCACTCCCATGGAACCATGTCCTTCCATCTGTGCAAAATTTATCCCTTGAAAGAGTTTAAAGATAGTTGATGTGTCTGCGCTACGAAAATATCAGCGGTTTCGTAGCGGAACAACTATGTCTTTGTAAAGAATCTCTTAACATCCTATTTATTCTGCTTTTACACTTGGAACTTCATTTTTTCATCATCTCTATCCTCTAGCATCATCAATACTTTAAAAATCAAATGTTTCACCTTTTGAAACCTTAACAAAATGTTTAAAACTGCACCTACAACAGTTTCATAGTGCGCTATGAAACTGTTGTGCATGTCACCTACACAAACTTTTTTCAAAAATATCAGTTTTTAAAACTTCCTTCACTTCTTCCATGATGTATTCAAGCTTTGATGATCAATCTTAATTCATCTTTGAAACACTTTCAATAAATAAAGTCCTCCTCCACAACAAAACTGCATCAAGAAATTGTAGCTTACTGTTATATTCTAGATGAACAATAGGTGTTGGGATAGAACTTTTATATCCTCATAAAGAATTTATTTTGAAAAACTGAAGGAGGCTTTTGGATACCACTCTGTGCTGAACAAAAACCTCTCTTTTTTTTTTGCAATAATTCTCCTAGTTCCCATAAATTGTCTTTGAACATCAATTGTAAACTGGAAAAATTATGATTTTTGAAAATATGGCTTCAAAGAAATTCCTGTATCTCCCAACTGGTAACACTTATGAAGAAATTCAGATAGGTTATTGTATTTGATGATTTTATGAAGAGAAAAATCATTCCGAATTCCCAACTAAATTTGAATGTGGCCAAAAACTGATCTTGAAAAAGACTGTTAAAACCAGAAAACAGAGTTTTTCTCTGAATGACTTTTAGCAGTTTCGTAGCGCAAGTTCAACCATCAATTTCTCCCACCTCGTAATGCATTTAAATAAACTAAAGGAATTTTTTGTATTTCAGTATGTTAGGAAGAAAAACCGCATTCATTTTTCAAAAATGAGTTTTTAGTTGCTCAGGAAACCCTCTGGACGTTGACCACTAAAAGTAGAAAAACAAGGTTTTTTGCTGGAAAAATGGTTGTTTCAGCCATTTCGTAGCGCGCTACGAAAACATGATTTTTTTTCTAATTCCCAAAAAAAAATCAAAATGACTTGAGATATGACTTCTAAACACAAGGTGAGACTTCCAAGACATGGAATAAGGTTGTCAAACTTTGTTTGGAAATGAAATATGACCTTAAAGACTTCTAACCCTATGACCTAACCCTTTAAGCATGAAATGACCTAGATACCTTTAACACCATAAATAGAACAAGTGTTTGGAAATTAGAATGACACTATTGAGACTCTAATCCTATCACTTATCCCTTTAAGCATGTGATGACTCAAAACCTATTATAAGACCATGACTAGAAACAAGGAAAAAATTTCAAAGTTTAGAAAAAAAAAATATTTGGGGTGATAAAAGTGGCTCCACTAGGGATAGTATGCCCTTTGTGGTATGCTAAGAACTAGTAGCTCCAGTGCTGCAATCCATTCCTTTAAAAATAAAAACTCTGAAATTCTGCCCAATCTGCTTCAAACTATACCTAGTAAAAATGCTCAGTCAACCTTGAGCTTATTTGCATCTTCCTACCTACCCTATTAGCTACAATCTCCATTTGTAGCTCAAGGAACATGAAACATCCAATGAATCCAATCAATTGTTTTTTCTTGTATTTGAGGCTCTGAACTACATTCGACCTCAAAATAACCATGACAGTGAGATGACCAAAACAAATTATAATGTATCTGTTCTTCACCATGCAAATGAAAATGAAATATTGGTGTGCAAAGCTTTGCCATGTATTCAGCTATAGGGTCAAAGAAGGCATGGTTAGTTTGATGATCATCATGAAATTCTATATATTCATACAACTTATTCTCAGCCACACAAGATTCCTTTAATATGTTATCCAACTACTTTTCTGAATGACTTCCACAGACAATGTAATTTTCCTCATTATTATGGTAATTATTGGAAGTAGGATACTAAAAAGTATGACATAAATAATCAACCTTTTCCTCTGCCTGAGGGTTATAAAAGCTATCTTCCAGTATTTTTCTTGATGTATGCAATGATTCTCATTTTTTTGATGATCAAAAGATTGACAAACCTGCTGCAAATTTTCCTCAAACTCAAAGGATGTAACATGATTTTCAAAAGTAGATTCCTGCTGATTTCCTTCTTGCATTTTAGGGGATGCTATCTTCTCTTCCTGGTGTTGAAATGTATTGTTATGAAGAGCCTCTAAAATTTCTTCATCCATCGTCATCATAACAATCCTCCAAATACTAAATAAAACTCACAGAATATTTACAGCAATCTTTGACCAGTAATAAGGAGGGATGACACTATTTATACATCTCATAGAATTCATCATGAAAATTAGCAAGAGAATATAATGAACAATTTGCTAAACCTTTATACCAAGACCATGATTTTCCTTCAAGAGTGATCATAAACATATTCATAAGACATTCTTCAGGGATCTGAACCTTAAGACTATGTACATGCAGATGAAACCTAACCAAATGACGAGCATCATTGTCTTTATTTTCATCTTTGAATATTGGAATATCATCTAACCAAACAACCTTTGGCATAGGATTTGGAAAACTAGGGATATGAGACCAATTCATAGAAGCATACCTGGAATTCATTCTTGCAATGGAACTCATCTTGAAACTTCATCAAGCTACTGATCTTCTAGCAGTGGAGTCACCTTCCAATTTGTTATTTGATGTGTGGAGTTGCCAAGGTAGTGTTGCAGCCTCTAACAGATTCTGAGCTCCTGCTACCTTCAAAATTTTAGCTTCTTGATTACGGGAACAAATAATCTTTAGGCTCCTAGTAGACACACCAAAATGTTATCACCAAAATAGGACCCTGATAGGCTTCTAATCAGACTACCTCAGTGTAACTATTTCAAACCGAAATTTTAGCTGAGGCTTAGCCTCCTCAGCCTGAGAGGGCTCTCTCAAGGATTAATGATTTTGTATAAATATAGATGGCTAACTCTATGGTTTATGGTTTTGTATGTTTTCAGGTTGAAGGATGAAGACAAGCTACCATTGGGCTATGGATTCAGTGATAGGGATAAGATAACAAAATATCTCTTCTTACAAAACTGAGGCTTGTATATACTTTAATGAAAGGGTGACACATTCAAGAAAGTATTAATATCTTAAGTTTCAAAGGAAGTTAGAGCATGAGTGCATGAATTCTAAGTAATGACACCTTAAGACAGTGAAAGGAAAGTATTTAACAGATATTTACCCAATCTTAGCACATAAAGGAAGTCAGAGCATGAATGACCATGAATTTTAAGTAATAAGTATCAAACATTGAATAAACCATTCACATATAGGACCTAAGAACTCAATTCAGCATAAATTAACACTTAAAGGAAGTCAAAGCATGTTCCCATTAATTCTGAGTAATAAGCATCAAAAATATGGAAGTAAAACACATGATAGAAGACAAAGCTCACTGAAGTACACTAAGAATCTCAACTTCAGAAAAGTTAAAGTTCTTCTGTATATATCACAGTTGCCTCACAGCATAAAGAAATAGTTTTCCAAAAAAGTCTTCAACCCCCTTTGAATTCGACCTCATGCTTGATATATAGCATTTACAACCTTGGATTCTCTCATCCTACTTGAGGCGAATTTGAATCTGCTAGCTTGACACCTATCAACTACTAAAACAAAATATTAATTACATGTGACAGTTAAACTGTCTCTTCTAGAGTCCTAATACAATTAGGAGTAAAACTCTTTATTATGACTAAAAAAACCTTATCTATGAATTAAATACTTTCTTTGTCACCTATAACTCCATGAATTCTAATTTTATGAAGCATTTAACCTTGTTATGAGACCCTGCTGAGTCATGTCTTATCTTCCCTACAAACCAGGAAATTGTTTCCTACATTTAAGCTTTAACCTTCATTGACACTCTTTGAACCCCTTTGCTGGAAATTTAAACCTTTTGAGGCAAGTAATATATGTTATCACTCCCATAGAACCATTTCCTTCCATCTGTGTGAAATTTATCCCTTGAAAGAGTTTAAAGATAGCTGATGTGTCTGTGCTACGAAAATATCAGTTGTTTTCGTAGCGCAGCAACTATGTCTTTGTGAACAATCTCTAAACATCCAATTTATTCTTATTTTACACTTGTAACTTCATTTTTGAATCATTTATATCCTATATAATCATCAATACTTCAAAAACAATATTTATCACCTTTTTAAACCTTAAAAAATTATTCAAAACTGCACCTACAGCAGTTTCGTAGCGCGCTACGAAACTGTTGTGCATCTTACCTACACAGACTTTTTTCAAAACTATCAGTTTTTAAAAATTATTGCACTTATTCCATTATGTATTCAAGCTTTAATGATCAATCATAAGTCATATTTGAAACACTTTCAATAAATAAAGTCCTTCTCCACAACAAAACTGCATCAAGAAATTGTAACTTACTGTTCTGTTCTAGCTGAAAAATAGGTGTTGGGACAGGAATTTTATCTCCTCATAAATAATGTATTTGCAAACCTGAAGGAAGATTTTGGATACCACTCTGTGCTGAACAAAAACCTCTCTTGGTTTTTTGCAATACTTCTCCTAGTGCCCATAAACTCTCTTTGAACATCAGTTGTAAACTGGAAAATTTATGATTTCTGAAAATATGGCTTCAATGAAATCCCTGTATCTCCCAAATGGGAACACTTGTGAAGAAAGTGAGATAGGTTATTGTAGCTGAATATTGTATGAAGAGAAAACTCCTTCATAATTCCAAAATACATTTGTGTGTGGCCAAAAACGGATCTTGAAAAAGACTGCTAAAACCAGAAAACAAAGTTTTTCTCTAAATGACTTTCAGCAGTTTCGTAGTGCAAGTTCAACCATCAATTTATCCCACCTCATAATGAATTGGAAGAAACTGAAATATTTTTTTGTATTTTAGTATGTTAGGAATAAAAACCTATTTTAGTTTTTAAAAAATATTTTTCACTTGCTTAGGAACCCCTCTGGAAGTTGACCACTAAAAGCAGAAAAACAGGGTTTTTTGCTGGAAAAAAGGTTGTTTCAGCCATTTCGTAGCGCACTATGAAAACAATAGCGTTTTCATAGCGCAAAACTGTATGCACTATGAAAACATGATTTTGTTTCTATTTCCAAAAAAAAATTCAAAATGACTTGAGATATAACTTCTAAACACAAGGTGAGACTTCCAAGGCATGGAATAAGGTTGTCAATTTTGTTTGGAAATGAAATATGACCTTAAAGACTTCTAACCCTAGGACCTAACCCTTTAAGCATGAAATTACCTAGAGACCTTTAACACCATAACTAGAACAAGGGTTTCGAAATTAGAATGACACTATTGAGACTCTAATCCTATCACTTATCCCTTTAAGCATGTGATGACTCAAAACCTATTATAAGACCATGACTAAAAACAAGGCAAAATTTTCAAAGTTTAGAAAAAAAAAAATTGGGGTGATAACAGAAGGAATTAGAATATGAAATTTGTGGCATATAATTTTATGCATAAGTTCAATAAATAGTGGTACATTGAAAACATATTCTCAAAATGCATGATAGGTGATAAAGATAAACTCATTTCATACAATGCACTAGAGAAATAAAAGAACGTTACTTTTGAAAATGAATCACCTGCTGTCATTAAAGGTAAAGGATATTTTTTCTAAATGAAAAGGTTAAGGTTGGTAATGTTATGCTTGTGGATGGATTAAAGCATAAATTGTTAAGTGTTAGCCAAATGTTTGACCAAGGAAATGAGGTTGTCTTTAGATCAAAATAATGTGTGGTTCATGAACTTGACACGGGGAAGACCATAATAAAGAGAACAAGAACTCCAAGTAATATTTATGTATTGAAAGGTGACCAAGAAAAAATTTTCTTAGGAAATTCAAAGGAAACCTGGTTATGGCACAAAAGGTTGGGACATCTAAGCATCTCTCAACTACAAAAATCAACAAATCTCAAAGATGTTCGTTATTTTCCCAACATCACATTGCCAGAAAGTACCATCTGCAAGTCATGTCAATTCGGTAAGAAAAAAAGGGTTCAATTAAATGCCAAAGAAGGATCAACAAGTAATCCCATTCAACTTATACATAATGATTTGTGTGGGCTGGTAAGATAAAATTCACCTCGAGGAGAACAATACTATATCTTATATATTGATTACTTTTCTAGAATGTGATGGATCAGTTTATCGAAATAAAAATATGAAGAATTTGATAAATTCAAAGCCTTTAAATAATTAGTATAAAATGAGTTATATCTATAAATAAAATTTCTCATATTTGACAGAGGGGGAGAATACATATCAAATGAATTCTCTTATTTCTATGAACAACATGGCATCAAAAGATATTTTTTTGTAGCCAGAACTCCTCAAAAAAATGGCATGGTAGAAAGGATGAATAGAACATTTAAAAAAATTGCTTATGCTATTATTTATGAGTTTAGAACACCTAACAACTTGTCGGGGTGATAAAACTACTTATGAACTTTGGTATGGTAAGCCTCCTACATTAAATCATATTAGTGTCTTTGGAAGTAAATGTTTCACAAAAAAAAATGATGAGAAGCTTGGTAAGTTTGAAGCTAGGTAAGATGAAGGAATTATTATTGGTTACTCATATAGAAGAAAACAACACAAATGTTACAATAATAGACTTCAAAAAATTGTTGAATGTATTGATGTTGTGATTTATGAAGCAATGCATAGATCCCAAAATCATAACAACAAAAACAAAACAGGATGATGATGAATGCTTTCCCACATAAAATAAAAATGATATAGAAGAAGAAACTAATGAAGTAGCAGAATAAGAAACAAATTATAGATAAAATGTTTCATCTAGGTATGTTCAAAAGAATCATCTAGAAACTCAAATTCTAGGAGAAAAGGAATATGGAGTACAAACAAGAAGAACTTTTGTAGGATCTCCTAGCTATCTAGCTTTAGTATCCACTATTGAACCACAAAATGTAAATCAAGCTAGTAAATATGAATGTTGGTTTAAGGCCATGGATGAAGAACTTGATCAAATAGGGAAGAATAATGCATGGGAATTGGCTCCAACGCCTAAGGATAAAAAGGTTATTTGGGACAAAATGGATATTCAAAAATAAATTGAATGAAAATGGAGAAGTCATTAGAAACAAGGCTAGACTTTTTTGCAAAGGTTATTCTTAACAATAAGCTATAAACTTTGAAGAAAATTTTTCACCTGTAGCCAGACTTGAAGGCATAAGAATGTTTATTTATTTTTCAAGCTTCCACCATTTCAAAGTTTATCAAGTGGATGTAAAATCTGCATTCCTTAATGGATATATAAAAGAATAAGTATATGTTGAAAAACAAGAATGATTCATTCTAGGGAATGGTGAAAATATTATATGCAAACTCAAAAATGCTTTATATGGGCTAAAACAAGCCCCTCGTGCATGGTATTATCATCCTAACAAGTATCTTCAACAATAAAGTTTCACAAAAGGATCAACAAACAACAACTTGTACACAAAAATAGAGGATGATAAATTGTTAATTATTGTTGTTTATGTTAATTATATCATCTTTGGGAGTAATGAAGAATCTAGAGTCAAAAATTTTCTTCTGTTATGCAGCAAGAATTTGAAATGTTTTTACTTGGGGAACTAACATATTTTATTGGTTTACAAGTACAAAAAGAGAAATATGGCATCTTTCTCTCACAAACAAGATATCTCAAGAAGATTACAAAGAAATATGGGATGGAAGATTGCAAACCAGTATGTACTCCAATGATGACAGGATGTGGCCTTAACTCACATCATGAATCTCCCATAGTAAACCAACCAAACTATAAGTCTATGGTTGGAAGTCTAATTTATCTAACAAGTACTAGACAAAATATTATGCATACACTTGGGATTGTTGGATGTTTCCAAGCAAATCCAAAGGAAACACATCTTCAGGAAGTTAAGAGAATATTAAAATATATACAAGGAACCCAAGACTTTGGCTTATGGTATCTTAAATATGCATATGTTACCCTTCATGCATACACAGATGTAGACTCGGCTGGAAATGTTGATGATTGGAAAAGCACTAGTGGAGGTGCATTTTACGTAGGGCCCCGATTGGTATCTTGGTTTAGAAAGAAACTAATTTATCTATAGTATAAGAAGAATATGTGGTTGTTGCATATTTTTGCACACAAATTATCTGGATGATGCAAACATTATAAGATATTCAAATCAAATTTTATCCACCCATTTCCATTCTATGTGAAATACCAATTCTATTAGCATTTCAAAAAATCCTGGTATGCACTACAAAACAAAGCACATTCAAATTAAGTATCATTTTATAAGAGAAAAATTTCTTGAACAAAAGGTTAAATTGGAGTATATATAGTCTCATTTATAAGTGAGTTTATATTTAGACATACATGTGTGTGTGTGTGTATGTATATATATATATATATGAACCGAAAATTTGTGTCCAACTCAAGAAAATTTTCTCATATGCTTTTGTCAACTATTTACCATTCATATGTTGGTTATTTTTTGCAGGTATTATTTATAACTAGTTTTGAGCACTAGAAGTTGGTTCAATATGCCATTTATGCATTTTTAATGAAGAGAATATAATGCATGAATGGATGATCTGACAAAGAACATGTAGCATTTGTTCAAGGAGAACTTTAGCATTGCTACTAATAATGCATTATTGACACTATCTTTAAAGACATTGTTGAAGATGTTCATGTGGTTTATTGATGATGCATATGTGGATACCTTTCTATGTTTACATAACGGTGATTCTACTGCCATGGATGATACTTTATTGCCTTATTTTATGTCGTATATTTCATTTGATGTAAAGGCCATGTGGATACCTATGATGTAATTATCCATTGATGTTATGTAATCCCACTTGCTTGGATGATTGAGTCATATTTGTAATCCCATGTTGGGAAGCTAGTGGTATTTACCCCCACTTCATTGGGTGGTTGATGTAAGGTTATTGTTAAAATGAATCATAGAGTCATGTACTTAATTATAAATATTTCATAATCTTCAGCATGTGCTCAGGGGGAGCATTGATCCATCCTTTGCCCTTTATGTCAAATGAGGAGACTATATTGGTGTTTGAATTTGGTGATTGATATGTTTTTTAGGTATCTATAGGTTATGGTGATCAAACACCAACAGGTTTGCCATCATTTACAAAGGGGGAGATTGTTGGAATTATGATGTACATGTTGTCCTTGATGGAAACCCACTTGTAATAGAAAAAATGTATGGTAATCATATGAGTTCATAGATAAAATTAGAGGTGAAAAAGTAATGGAACATAATGAAAAAATGATGAGACATAGATTTGAAGGTTAGAGATAGAAGATTTATGAAATTGAATATTTGAATAAAATACAGAGATTAGATGAGGCCAAGTTGCGTACACACACGGAGATGACATAGTAAATTCACGTACATATTGGCACATTGTTTTATTAAATTCCAAGGGTCTTTACCATGGTATTAACCCACAATATTGATCATAAGAAAAACTATTTGATCTCGTCAAATATTACCACCAGCACTAGTGTTGTTTTGGCTCATTGTATTAGCTATGGCTCAAACTATATAAGGAGGTGAAGATAAAAGTGCTAGTGGGTGCATGTGTAAGGGTTTTTTATGAATACTTCAATATGAAGTATATCTGCATTGTATGGGTTATAGTTGATAAGTTGATCTGAAATAATTGTACACCTATAGATACAATGATGGATCGGGATCATGAGACCTGAAATGAATTTCCATTATACAATATGCTCATGGATTGACTAGATCTATGATTTGATGCATGTTTTATCTTTGAATATTATGATCTAGTTTTTTCTGAAGTTATGAAGGGTTACGAAATTATAGGTCAAAATTTGCAGATCTGTATGCAAGTTGGTCTTGGTGAAAGTGTGTATAAACATAATTTTTCTTCATAAAAAGTTCGTACATAAAGGAAGGATTTGTGCTGAAAATATGTCTGATCAATCTAAACAGTGATGCTATATTTCTTTTGTTTGCGAATGATGTCTTCATGTTGATATGGGTTTAGTAGCAATATCTGAAGTTGAATTGATTGAATGTTGATTGGTTGGAGAATATCCTTGTTGCAACTAACTATATGGGGTTTCAGAGATCTATGATATGACATAATACTTTAGTATGTCTGTGAGAAATTCCATGTTTTAATTCTGATTAACAATTTTTAGAACTTGGTAGGTTGAGATCTGTATGCAGGTTTCTTTTCATAAAAGCATGTATACACACGGATTTACTTAAGTGAAGTAGCGTGTGTGTGTGTGTGTGTGTGTATATATATATATATGGATGATCAGGGATGTAGTTGATTCATTATGTTGATGTAGTATTTTGTGTTCAGTTCTGATTACAACGATCTCACTATTCTATTTAATATGAGTTGGTGATTGTTTAAGTGATTGACTAGTACAGTGATTGATTGGTTCAATGCTTATTTTTAGTGATTGGTTTGATACAATGATTAGTTTCAGTTTTTGAAGTTGAGCTTAAATTATATTAGTGGGTTCAATGTTGAACATTGGGTTCAACACTCCCCATGTGTTTCATGACATGGACTAACTACCTCTTGTGGATCCTAACTCCGGTGATTGTAGTGAATAATAATGCATGCAGGTTTTGGTCTAATGGAAATCGTGATTCCAACAAGTGGTATCAGAGCGATAGGTCTCGAGTTTGAAACTCACCTGGCTCGCGTTGAGGGGGACATTGTTGGACATTGGGTTCAACTCTCCCCGTGTGTTTCGTGACATGGACTAAATGCCTCTCGTGGATCCTAAATCTGGTGATTGTAGCAGAGAATAATGCCTGTGGGTTTTGGTCTAATGAAAATTGTGATTCCAACATTCAGTGTGAAAATTTAATGAAACTTATCCTACAAGTTGTGATTTGTTGAAGCAAGTGGATCCAGTGTGAAAATTTATGAAAAGCGATCCATGGATGGTTGGAGTGTTTAGTGAGGAATTCAAAGCTTCCTACCAGTATTATATGGTGATAAGATCAGGGGGTTGAAGATCCCTTCCAGTCGGTGTTGGTAAAAACTATCAAGGGGTTGGAGCTCCCTTCCACTAGGAGATGGAGAACAAGTAAAGGTTTTAGCCTTCATCAGGTGGGTTCCTACGTTTTGGTATGAGTCTGCACCATTATAAAAATATAAGAAGTTATTCATAATAATAAGATTCAAGACTCAGACAATAAAAACGGTGGTTTTATCTTGGTGTTCATGCGTGTTTCTTATGTGTGATGATTTAATATGTTCTTATTGCACATGCTTACTGCTTATTAAATATCCGATGAGCCAATCATGCACTCGAATAAGTCAAGTAATTGAATATTTATCTGAATTATAAGTTTAATGGGTATATTATATTTTCCTTAATAACAGTCATGTAAATATGCTAGTTCTCTTCATTCAAGTCGTGTACAAAATTGAAAAAAGAAAAGAAAAAGTTTCTGTTTTGAGAAAAAAAAGCAGTGATTTTAGCCACTTTGATTTTCAATCCGATGACTATTTTTAATGGGAGGAGATTGGTTTGAGCCTTTAGGTGGAAAATTATTATGGGTTTGACTCAAAAATATAGTGTTTCTTTTCTTTCTCTTTTGGAAAGAAAAAGTAATGTGGGGTGAAAGAACAAGCTTCAGAAAATATTAGAATTTTTGGGCAAGTTTTTGCATCCTGCTAGAGTATCTGTAATGGTCATTACAATGGTATTCACAATATATGTTCTTGTTCTTCTTCATATTACATCTAGAAGAGAACCTCTAATACTCCCTTGAAATTCACACCGTCTCGAGTCTGAAGAAGGTTATGTTGTTACGAATTTGAAACCAGAGTCAATAGGTGGGTAGAATCCACATCCACAATAACCTTGTACAAAATATGTGATTGTGAATAGCATTTCAGTGAAGATAAATTATTGTGATATGTGTATTTTGTATCTTCCACTATACTGTTTCCACTGCTCTACATGCAATAATTGTATGGAGCATTTGGATTATCATTTTTCATGGGTAGGGTAGTCCATTGAACTACACAACTACCATTTCTTCTCTATTTTCATTCTTTCAAAAATGCTATTGTGTGTATATATATTCTCCTTTTTTTTTGTATATATCAAGAAAATTATGGTGAAAAATGATGTTACCATCTAGAAAGCTATGTCAAAAACACTTGCATCAATTGTGCTCATATTGTGCACATTATTTTTCAGTTTGGTTTATTGTTGGAATTACAACAACTCATCTCTATTTGATCAGTACAAATAAAAATTTAGGATATTGACATGATAGAAGAGAAAATCCTTACAAAAAAGTTATAATACACAATCAAAGAAATATTTTTTACAATAATTCGACCATCGAATAATTTTTGAGTCTTTACAATTCCTCATTGGATAGTTATAATTTATAAATATAAGCCACCATATTTCCACCAGGTAGACTGACAGGTGAACTATCTCAAGGTCCATTTTCTAGGCCATGCACTGTCAGTCTTTTCACATAATAATTATAGGGTATCTCTATCCTTGGACCCTCGTTCATCATGTTTATTGGTCAACTACAAAAACCACTTACCATATAAGTTCATTTTCTTGGTCGCACACTATTAGTATTGCAGTTGGACTACAAGAATTGCAAGGTATGTCTATCCTCGGGTCTTCATCACGGTTATGGGTCAACCACACAAAAACATTCTTTTCATTGGCTCATATTCAACAAAAGCTTCTAAGGAAGGAACTTGATGCAATGGGTACCATTGCTTCCTAATGGGAAAGGAGTGATTCAAATGGAAAATGGCATCCACCCATGGTATTTACCCATGGTATTGTAACAAAAAAGGTCTATAAATAATGAACCTCACTTTGTAAAGGGGGGGTTTCTCCTCCACAATGTAGTGGGAAAAATTTTCTTTCATTTAATAAATTATTTCTTGAATGACTATTTTCCTTATGTATTCAATGCATATTTTGAATCTTGTGTCATTTCTTTTTCTCATGCTACTTAGGTTTCCTAGATCTTGGCCCCTCCCAGGATACATATCATTAAGTGACATGGACATTACAGACCCCCTTGGTTAGTCGTCAGTGTGAAAATTCAAAAAATGAGATTCATATTGCAACAACTGATATTATTTCTCCTAATTGTTAATTAAATTTAACAATTTATTTTCTACGAAAAATATTGAAATAAATAAAGTACAACCTTCACAAATAAAACCGTGGAAGAATAAATGTTGGAAGAAATACTAAAGCACACACATAAAATGAACACAATTATCTTTGGACAAAAGTCTTCAGAAAAACGCAACTTGGGAAAACCGGCGCTGCAGATTGTTGGGTACTGGATTTGTATACTTTTCTCTCCCATTTTCGCCCACCTTTCTATCTCTTTGTATCATTATTTTTCTTAAACACACGAGGTAAACCAATTTCTTTTATATTACGTGGAATATTTGATTAATGAAGTATTAGTCATGGAGGTTTTACCTTTGCAAACATTAACTCTGATATTTTCATAGATTTGAAGAAAGAAGGAAGAGTATAGCTATGAGTTATGGAGCAGCTCCTAATTTCCAGTTCTATCTTCACTTGTTGCTACAACGCAACAAACTTCGCTTCACCCCAGTGATATTTCAGGCTTTTTCATGATTTCATTTTGGAAAATAGGTTGTTGTTGCAATGAATTGTATAATTTTAGAAATGTAGTTGTTAGAGGAAATCTGAAATTTCCTGAATAGTTGTGTAAAGAGGGCTTGTGGGCTGCGAATCGAGGTTAAGAAAGCACATACAGATTTTGTAACAAAATTAATTTGCAATTAACTGAATGGATAGGAATTTTTTGTTTTACCTATAAATTGTGAGTCTGCCACAACCTTGCTCAAATATTTGGGCCCAATCTTCTGATCATGTGTTGCATTACCTTTCTTTCTGTTGATTTCTTATTCTAGTTTGGTTTTGTTACTGCTATTCTAGTGTTAGCCATTAATTGTTGTGAATGCCTTTTTAATTCTACAATATCTGTTAATTGATGTTGCACTAGTCTGTGTGTTTATTGATTTAATACTGTGATCTAATAGCAGGTTGTGTGACTGCTTTTGCATATACTGTGCGCGTTACTCTTGAAATAACTAATGCCCTCGAGTTGATAATTTATGTGGAAAAATGGTTTGAATATTGTTCACATCTAGACACCAACATTTTGGCACCATTGACAGGGAAGGATAACAAGGTGCAACAACACAATCTGAAATTGATCTAAGGGTTGATATCTCGTCTTAAGGAGGGAATTTATTGCCCTACCTCAAGTCCTGAGCGTAGTGTTCTTTGTTTTCCTACTTTTTATTGCTTTCCTTAGAGTTAATCTCTCGTCTTGGGGAGGGCATCTATTACCCTGCTCCAAGACCTGAGTATAGTGTGTTGTTTTTCCTTCCTTTGTTTTCTTTTGTTAAGACCAATCTATCGTCTTAGGGAGGATATTTTTTACCCTGCTCTAAGACCTAGGCATAGTTTCAATTTTTTCTACTTTTTGATTATTTTCTAGAAGGGTCAATTTCTCGTCTTGGGGAGGGTATTTGATTACCCTACTTCAGGTCCTGAACTTTGATTTTATTCTCTTAAAAGTATATTTTTGTTTTCTTTTTGAACCTACTCTCTCGTCCCAGGGTGGAAGCTATTTTTCCTGCTCCGGGTCCTAAGCACTTTTTCTATTTTGATAAATTCTTCTCACCAATTGTATGAACAAATATCCGAATAAGAGGGACAAAGGAAGACCCCCAAACAAAGGAAAGGATCTGGGAAGGAAGACATATATTCAGAAGATCATCAAACATGATAAATTGGAAGCATCCTATCATGCTATTGTCAGGATAAGGGTTCAGATGATGTCTGAAGGGCAATCGGTTGAACAACCAGTTCCAGCGATGGTACCAGAGGAAATTCATTCGACGACGAAAGGAGCAATAAATAAGTTATTGGTGGAGGAGCAATCCCTGTTGTTAGAAGAAGGGGAAGAAATAGAAAGCAAAAGGTTAGAAGAACTGAGAAACTTCAATTGGGAAGAAGAACCTCCGAAAGGGTTTTCATCACCATGAGACCAAGGGAGTGCGGTGAAACCTCCTACAGTTGAATCACCCCAAGTACCAGTTGCGGAACCAATTAAAATCCTAGGTGAGTATTGGAGGATATTTATGGCACTTGCAAGTTCTTCTATTGATTTTACAATTGGGAACATTATAGGTGATGAATAATGAAGCCCATCCCTTTAACAACTCTACCTAATTTTCATGGGCTTTCTTCGAAAGACCCTAACACATTCCTCTTCGAATTTGAAATTGTCTGTCGAGGGTATGATTATATCTCCGATGCTCAGAAAATAAAAATATTTCTTGCTACCCTAAAAGGGACATCCTTGTGATGGTTCATGGGTTTAGGAGGGAGAAATATTACCTCATGGGATGGGATGAAAGAAGCCTTTTTGGAGAAATATCAAGATTACTGTAAATCCTGTGACATTAAGGTGGAAATATTTAATTTTTTACAGAAATAGGATGAGAAAATGGAAGAATGTGTGGAACGATTCAAATATATATTACAAAAATCATTCCATAGTGACCTGGATAAGGATATTTAAAATATCATTCTTCTCTGACCGCTTAGCAAAGATTTTGTGCAACTTCTGAACATAGTACGAAAGGGTGATATTTCAAAAGAAGAATTCAACACAATCTTCGACTATTGCATTCAGTGTTCACGAGGGGTTGTAAGGAGTAGACAAAGAATTTAGGCATTGAAGACTTATGGTGGAGGGGTTACAAAGGCTGAAATTGGAAACCTATTGGATAACCTAACGAATAATATCCTGAGCACATTACTGCCCAGATGGACACCTTGAAAGAAAAACAGAAACATATAGAGTTGGAGAAGACTATGGCTATATTATGCCCACGGTGTAGAAAGAAGCATCATTTGAAAGAATTACCATTAAGCACAGTGGAAGCCCGCACAATCTGTGAATAGACTCATGCGACCAGTTCGTGCCCTTCCTTACCTCGACTGAAGGTAGTTTTTCAAGGAGCAAGTGAAGAAAATGTGGTAGACCAGCTATACTTCATGGGGCCGAAAAATCCATGGCAACCTTGGCCACCAACTATGAATCCAAGTATGTTTCAGGACCCATTCCAGTATTTTAATAATTTTAATATGGGTCCTCAGTCTGCAACATTTTCATCTATGTGGTCTAATTATCAATACCCCCCTTAGCAACAATGGGTTCCCCAGGCTAGTTCGAATCCTTCATGGAATCAGAGTAGGCATGGACCCTCTCCTACTGGTCAGTTTCCTCAATCTATGCCTCAACAAAAAATTCAGTTACCCTTTAATGTAACTCCAGGTAATTCAACCCTTCGACCCCAGCTTCCTATCAAGCCCAATCTGAATCCTAATAATAGAGGGGTCCAAGAAACAGATACTCTTAACCTTCCATCTTATAGCATTTCCATCGCAGGACTTAACGAAATAAATTTACGATCTGGGTGGGTAGTAAATTCTCCCACTTCACCTATTATTATAGAACATATTGACAGTGAAGTTACAGAACCAGAACATAGGACCGTTGAGGATAAACCAGAAAAAAACATGAAAAATCAGATACTTCCCCAACATATTCTTAATCAGGGTCATTCAACTTATCCACCATATCCTGAAAGAATGACCTTGAATAAACCAAACCCTTAAGAAGAGTTTTATTTCCTAGGGGAATTGCAAAATATATTTTTCAAAATACCCCTACTACAGGGTATGACGGATGTACCTATATATGCAAAAACTCTCAAAGAGTACTTCTCTAAGAAAGCCGGGAAGAAACCAAGGGATCTGTTAACTATTCATGTGATGGGTAGACTATCCGAAATTATGTTAGGAAAGACTATGCCTATGAAATATGGAGACCCGAGAAACCTAATTATAACAGTACAAATCAATGGCATTGAAATACCAAATGTACTAGTGGATGTTAACACTGGAAAATCGTACAGTAGAAGATGACATCAGTTAATGTCGATCGTAAGGGTTTACAGGACAGGAATACATTATGGAATCAAGAATCTCTAAGGTTTTGAGAAAATCAAATTTGAACTAGTCACAAATTCTCAAATGTGTGCTTTTTCATTCGAAAAGAGTGCCTTCTGCATGCATTGGAGCCCAATAAGCATGCATTCCTAGAAGTAGCAAAAGGTCACTTTCTGGGACCACAAGCAAGCAAAGGACAGTTTCTCCTTATGTGAAAGCCACCTAAGGATAGCACCAGGGCCCCTTTAGGCATTGTGTGAGCACACAAAAGCATATTTTATCACACAATGGAATCATGCCCCTCCCTTGGGTCACCATCCATCATGTACCAAGGGAGGGAAGGAGGTTTTAAGGCTCACCTATATAAACCCACAAAGATGAACAATGGGTGATCACAAGGTTATGCTGGCCAAAGTTTCCGAAGCAACGCCAACAGTTTGTGTGACCCAAGGAGTTGAAGAAGAGGACTCGAATGTTGGCCACCCAAAAATATTAGTCCATTGCAATAGAGAGAGAGAGTTAGATTGCGTCAGAAGGTAGAACTTGAAGGAAAAACATCCTTGCATCGGGTCCTAGAGCCACTGCCTAGGCCCTTTGGCAAGTGGGTAAGATTTTTTTTCATTCCAAGCATTCAATAAGAAGAGGTCATTGAGCTTTTGTTTACCTTGTTACTGTTTGGAACTCTCTATATAGCTTCTTTTATGTTTTTAGTTTTAGTTTTTTAACAAAGCATACTTTATTGTATTACTTCATCTAAGTATTATACTTCTAAGCTCCCCCCAGATACCTCCTGTTACCTATAGTTTAGAGGGTAGACCACACTCTCTAAACTCATGCAATTTCGTACACCCGTGTGTCTAATCCACGACAATAGGCTTGTCGACTCCACTGACATGTTTCAAGTTTATGTGGTTGTGCCATATTTGCAGGAGAGCATTAGTCTATGCTGGAGTGGAGCTGACAGTCCTCTGACCCATCTTGAAGTCCCTAGACTCACTGAGGTGATAGACTGAAGAAGGCAACTCCTATTTTTTTTTTACTTACAGGAATTTTGTGCCCTGTTTTTTCACGCAGACGTGTAGGGAGCGCGTTCAGAGGTGACCTGCGCGCAAGAAAGCGCACCTGTGAGAGGTTTTTGCACGCAATTTGCAGAGAGAGTTTTTCTCCCTATCTTCTGTATTTTTTCTTCTTGTAATATTCTTGGGCAGCCCCTAATGTATCTGCCAACACCTGTGTTGATACCCCACAGCTTCTGAGAACTGATTTGTGCTGCTTTCTGTAGGTATTTAATTAGTTTTCATTTAAGTTGGTTTTTTGGAAAAAGTGTTCACATAGTTTAAGTAGGGGGCCAATTAACCATTGATTTCCAAACAATTTATGTTTTTGGAAAATTATGGTATGCACACATAGTTTAACTAGTCCAAGTAAGTGGCTCATGGCCACACATGCATAAGCTAGTGTAGAAGTTGTTTAGTTTAAATTTTAATTTTTGCATTTAGGAAATGTCGAGACTAGGATTGAATCGCAAATTAGAGCAAGTAATATCTGTTGTCTTTGTGCCATTGGGTGACCCTAGACAAGCATATGAACACTCTACATTTTTTATTCACCATCTCCCTTTAGTCACTCACATAGACTAAGTAGGAGGTTTTGGAAGCGGACCATTATCCACAAATTCTTTTTATTTGAGCAAGGAACAACATCACATAGTTTAAGTAGGGGACTTTTGTAAAGGATCACCGATATCCATATGTTCAAATTATGAGATTGTTCACCATACGCTCACATGCATTCACCCACTAAGAAAAGAAATCCACCTAAAAATAACTTAAACCAACTCACTAAAATATCCCCACAGGGGCCACAAGAGAAATTATAGCTTAAGTTAGGATCAAGGGGGTAGGCATCCAATAAGCCGCCTTGATCACGCTTCACATTTAAAAAATAGAATTTTTGTTTTTAAGGAGCTTTTAAATCCACCTATCATCCCACAGAAAATAAAACCCGAGCGCGGCAGAGACCCGATTCAGAGGGGGTTAGGCTTAGGTGCAGTGCGTGCAGTATCAGTTGGGGCTACCTGACCCGTCTGATACTCGGTACTATTAGTTGACTACCAAGAAGCCCAAGGCTCAAACGCTCACATGGGATGGTGATTCTTAGTGGCCAAAAATAGGGCATCCTTTACCCTATAGGTGACGGTGCAGGAAAGCGCCAGACCCTCTACCCTTACGTTGGTTGATTCTCTTCAACTGACTGGGGGCGTCACCAGATCTTTCAGGACATTGTACCAACACTCGCAAGAAATCCTCTCAAGGACCAGTTACTTTTGAGTGTGTGAGGACGTTATTAGGTCTTCTAGGATTTTTGAGTATCACGCACAAACAAACAAAACCATTTTTTGCTTGATTGATCACATATATTAAATTAAAGGAAAATCATTTCATTTTTACTTTGTTTTATGTATGTGGCCATAAATTTGTCGTGATCATATACTCAATCTCCTAAAAAAAAAATTCCAAAACCTAACTTCGAGGACCCTCAAATGCTTCCAATGGAACCTCTTCGGTCTAGGCGTCTTTTGGACCTCCCCCCATTATCGGGAGGGGTTCCAAGTCTTTTGTCGTTTAGGCGTCAAAGAAGGAACATTGCCAGAGTGGTTGGTTCCTCCTTTCTTGTAGGAACCTTAGTTGAGAACCCTAGTCGGTCTTCCAACACCACACCCCACATCACTCCCCCATCGTCCCCTAGGGGGTAGAAGAGTGCATCCCATACGAGAAGCCAGCTGAATTCACAACCGGGTATGTCACATACTAACCCTCATTCTAACTAGAACTTTGTGTCTTCACACGTTTCCATGTCGTGAACCTCTCAGTCACCCTTCTTAGCGGTGTTAAATCTATCGGATTTAACCAAGCTCACCAATGACCCCATCGCACATGACCCTAATTGGCCTCCCATGCCCACGAAGCTCCCTTAAAACATACCAAAGTTTGAGGGCAAGCAAGAGGAAGACCCAGGGAATCATATAATGATATTTCACCTGTGGTGCTCATTGAATAACATCATTGATGATACTATTCGATTGAGGTTATTTCAACGCACTCTCACGGGAGTGGCCGCGAAATGGTACATCGAGCAACCCCTTGCTTCACATAGAACCTTTAGCGCCCTTGCTACTACGTTCCTCACATACTTTCAATTGTCCATTCACCGCGATTCGGGAATGGAGTTACTCACTTATTTCATAAAATCTCCCTCTACCCACATTTGTGAACATCTCCATGAGTGGAGATGGCGTCGCAACTTATGCAAAGCACAACTCGATGACCGAGTCCTTTTAGATTTATTATTGAAAAATATGATGGCATAGATTTCAAAGGATGTGGCACAATGTAACCCCACATCTGAAGAGGACGCAATGAGTAAATCCCAACAGCTTGAACTGATCTATATGCAATCAGGATACATATACAATATCCTGCCTAATGCCCCATGCCTGTAATCTTATCAATAATTTCTAGGTGCGTCGAACTCTGCAGACGGACTTATTGGGTCAATGACCCAAGGGTACCTAGGCAGCAGTAGTCAGAATCTTGGTTACACACATGGGTCTATCTAGAACATGTCTCAACCCGAATTTCAAAGTCATCTTATGCAGCAACAAAATTTGACTAATAGGGCGCTAGCGGAGGACCTTACCCTCTAGCCAGGGAGACCCAGTACGCAGGAAGAAAAACTGACAGAAGAACTCCCCCCCAACGGAAAGGTGCAAACATAGGACAACAGTATGCTCATTCCCAAGCACATAACCCACCAACGCAAAACAATGTACAGGTGAAATTTGTGCAGTCGTCCCAAAATCATCCACACCAGTATGATCAGGATAATTTCCCTCCTAACATGGTCAAAATAAAGGTAAAAAAAAAACTCAAAGGAAACCTTGGACAAGGGGGCAGCAACCAACAGTGCCCACCACGGGCCCGACTGGTAAAAAACTCTAGCCGAAACCAAAACTAGGAGCCAAGCAATTCACAAAAGCAAGGCAAGCGGCCACCTCTCCGAACAAACCATTCTTGTTCGATATGTGGTGAGTACGGGCAATATAATCACCACCTTCCCAAACTCCTTGAGCTTAAAAAGCTTCAGAGTAACCTAGGACAAGGAGGATCTTCCTAGACAACTATAGTTATGTAATAACCCTTCCCCCATCAAGGAATGGTCAGCACTCAACAACAAAACCCCAACGATTCCGAGAAAAAAAATTATGAAATTTACATGGTTAGGGAAGAAATGTTTTTCCAAACCCGAAATCGCAGCTACGACACCCCACCAGACACTGGTACGTCAGGGGCTAATATGAGCGTGCCGACTACACCTTTGACCATTCCAAAGATTCCTTTGGAACCATTACCAAAAATGGTTAAAGGGCCTAATAGGCGAGCAGGTAACTACTCTAAAGCAGCCCACAATTACAACATCGTAGATGAATTAGCCCAGTCACCTGCTACTATGTCTGCTTTGGAGGTACTTCAGTCATGCCCGAAGTAACAGAAAGCCCTACTTTCCGCCTTAGGCACCATCGACCCTGCCGACATGCGCATGATGGCTTTTGATTTAGACAAAGCCAGCCCTAGGCTTCCCTCCATGGTCGCCTTCCAGATACCAATATTAGTACATAATATCACTATTCATCGATGTGTCATTGACGAGGGTGCATACACGTGCATAATGTCAAAGAATGTATGGCAGAAGTTAGGAGCCCCAAAACTCAAACCTTTCGTCATCACTCTCAGAGCATACGATGGTCATCCCTCGACCTCGTCCGTCTCTTCCAAAATGTGCCAGCTTTCTTTGCCAGGAAAATGGTCCACATAGACATCGAAGTCTTGGATTCTCACTTGGATTACAATATACTCCTTGGGCAGAGTTACATGTACACCATGTCTGCCATACCATCCTCCATTTTCCGCATCATGATGTTCCCCCACAAGGATTGAATCATTATAGTAGACCAGCTAACGCACACTGAAAAGAATCTTTTGAACAACACAGACATGGTTCTACCCCATGTAGACATAGCCAATAATGGTCTTGTATGGTATCAAGAATATGGCCCTGGCCAATTCAAACCGTCGTCCATCCTAGGCTCATTCCTAGGAGATCCTCCTATTATCCCTGAAGTATTGCCTAATTCCATAGGGGCCCTGATGTGCATGATGTCCACATCAAGCACTGAGGTTAGTCAAGACACAGACTCAAGTAGTAACGACACCAAGGCATTAGCTACTGCAGCCTCCATAGTTTATGCCGCCTCCCAAACTCCTTTCCTATACCCACCCCTGGCTTTACCTCCCAGCAGCTCTTGGCAACACTGGCACTACCCAACATATCGTTGGCATTCCCGGTGTGGTATCTCATTCCCCCTCCAAGAATGCCAGTTACCAACATTACTGCGTTTGGGTTACAGCCCCCCAGTCCCAAGGAGCCCCAACTTACCCAAGTAGCAATCGAAATCGCCCCCACAAGAGAAATCCCCACTGCAAGACCAAAAACTACGATAACGAAAATCACCAAGAAAGGAAAGAAAGTGGTGACCCCCACCATACAAAGGGAGTCATCGGCCTACACTATATGTGATGTCACAGGAAACCCTACTCACATATGACCAGAGTTGGATGAGTTAAAATCACTCCTCGGCTGCGAGGCAAGCACCTCAAAATGACATTCCCATAAAAAGGAACTTGCCACCAAAAGTACAGGAAAACCATTGCGTACAAATCACGCATGCACCCTCTGTGACACCTATGGTCATTATACCCACCAATGTCCAGAAATACCATGGTATAGGGATGCCCTACATGCGATCGAGCGATCCTATCAAGAGGATCCCTCCATTTAGTCTATAAATGATGAGCTGCGCACCATCTTGTACTTACAAGAGGAGCACCGATACGTAGAGCGCCCCCTAGTAATGCCCATTATACGTTGCACGCCATGTGATGAACGTGGCCACTACCTCAAAGAGTGTGCCACATTGGAACTCATTTACAAATGATATCCAATCGAAAGGGTCTACTACATGGGACTATGGACAGCACAATTCACATTCTCGTTATGCACCAATAATCACTTATTGGAGGATTGTCACTACATACCTCGCTTTCGACTAGCCCTTGCTAGCCTCCACTCAGCCATACTTTGTCTCTCCCAAGAAGACGATATGGATGTTGAATCCATCAGTATCTCCATGACCCAAGCAGAGGATATGAGCGGGTCTATCATGTTCTTGACAGCCGAAGAACGACCTAGTGGGAAACGCATAGTTACCCCTACAGACACTTCACGAAACCCACCCACATGCACGTTATGCAAGAATATGGACCATATAATAGTCCACTGCCCTGACTTAGCAGCATACCGACGATAGTATCCCGCCCAGCTCAGACCAGGTACGAGGGGAGACCCATATCGCAGACATTTTTCCTAATATGTCAAGGTAATCATTATGACTGACATTGTACTCATATCTCACGGATCCATCCCACTATCAACATGATTAATGCCATAGAAAAAAGGACGAGAGACCTCCAAGAATGGCATAAAAGATATGTTTCTGGCTCAACGTCCCCACCACCATGATGGTATTATAAGCCAGATAAGACCACACACCAACCACATAGACCCCAGGCCAAGCCTAGGATAACATGCGGCCTATGTGATCTAAATGATTCCCTAATCAACCAATGCAGAGAACTCAAACCCCTTGCAAATAGTCTCCACATAATCTCGTCTGTCCCCCAAAAGCCTCTCTCTAATAAAGAGAAGATCACACGCACTTACTGCTAGATTTTCTCACACTTTCATCATACATTTAAGTACACGCATATCCCCAAGCTGAGAGCAGCTAGAGAAGAATTAAGTCAACCACCTGCCAAAAAGGGAGGCAAGTTTCAACCCGCAACGCAAAAATGGAAACATAAGACAACTTGGTCTGCAACAGACCCTTTCCAAGCATCCACATCTAGAACATCGAGTAGTGTAGATTCTCGCACTATCTACTCTGTCAGTGCTATGATACCCTGCACCATTTTCACCAATCATAATCACACACTAGAGGTAATTTTCTTTGCTACAGACGTTCAGACACCTCTGTGATAAAATAAAATTCCATTTAACTGGAATTTTCTATCCTAGTGGGAAGGCCAACTATCGGCTCACTTAGGACTCCATTACGGAGATCCTTCCCCTGTCGCATGCCAGCAACACAACTCATCACATACCACTTGTGTCATCGCACACCCAAAACAGGATTTCAACAACCCCTCCATCATGGTAATTCAACTTTATTTTTGTCACAAAAAACCAAGGCACTTTATGCCCTTGTATCGATTTCCACAAGATCCCAAACTTGCACACAGCCATCGAACTCCTTGATGACACCAGCCTCTAGAGCAACACCTAGTACAACTAGAGCTAGTTGATGAAAATAGGCGTCAATCGCTGCAACATAATGAGGCCCATAAGAAAAGGGTAAGCATCATTCGACCGCCACATCACCCCTTACTCATTTACTAAAGGAGAGCTAGTCCTTCGCTATGATGTCGCAAAAGAAGCCTTAGGGCTAGGAAAGTTTGAAACCCTGTGGAAAGGGCCCTATATCATCAAAAATTGCCTCCAACAGGGGGCATACATCTTGATGGAACCAGATGGGACCTACCTCACTAACCCCATCAATGGCCTTTACCTCAAGAAATTCTACCCATAAGGCCCCCTGTAGCCCTTATCCCCTAGAGCTAGTGTACACAAAACCCTAACACCAAAATATTTTTGACCCAAAAAACCTAAGCGCACTCAAAATATCACCATGGATCACCAACTTGAACCTTACTTCGAATTTCCTGATGGAGCATCACGATGGTCTAAAAACTTAGCTGCAGCAGCCTGGGTCATCTACTACCCTGACCGATCACCGCTATGTTCAAACGGTGTGTGCATCGGTTAAGCAACTAACAATCAAGCATAATATTATGGTGTTCTTGGACTTATGTGCGAGGCCCTCCACCAGGGCATCTACCATATGCATTTCTACCTAGATTCCCAGTTAGTAGTCTCACAGTTAAACCAAACATTTGAAACCAGGGATGAAAACCTATTTAGAAAATATTTGCGTGCCAGAGGATTAAGTAGACAATTTGATTATATTACATTCTCACATGTATCAAGGAATCAAAACCAAATAGCTGATCGCATAGCTAACAATATCCTAGACTGGAATGCATCACGAGCAAACCACCATACATAAAAAGCCAAAAACATTTATATCCATCAGCATAACACAAAATATATAAACCGAAATAGACACCACACCATGTAGAGCTGCAAAAAAGATCTCTCATATATATATAAAAAAATATGTGTATCAAAGTACAAAATTAGTATCACTGGCCCATTGGCCAGCCCAAAAATATAGAGGTCATCAAAAATAAGGGAAGCATCCTTATAATGGGTGCTTTCCCTGTGTACAAATCTACCCTAGGAGGGTGCCCCCTCAGGAGGAGCACCTGGGCCCGCCACTGCTCCTGGTACCACCACTGGAGCTACTGTCACCACTGTGATAGCTACCCCTCATAGAGTTGGCCGGTAGTCCCTCTCGCAGGCCATCACTGTCTCTAGCCATATCTCTTTGAAGTCATCCATAAGACATCGAGCAGGCATTCCGTGGGTCAAATGGTCCACTCAACCTCGGAAATCCTCTAGAGCATCTACCTGAGCTGTAAGTACTGCGATGTACACCTCAGCCACATCTGCACGATCTCTCTCAGCCTCTACCTCAGCTACACCCGTGCTGCTACCCTCACTAGAAGTACCAGCACCATCCCCGCCAGGTCTACCAGCACCCTCGCCCCCCCAATAGGCACAGTCACCACGGGCCTCAGCAACACGACCCTCTCTTACCTGATGCTGCACAAAATGATAGCGTACAAAAATTATTTGGATCCATGCTAGACTCGGTTCAGTTGCAACACAATACCATCAAAGCATAAACGGGAAAAATCAAAGAAATTCCCATTCCTCAAATGGCGTAAAACCGCCAGCTATGGGCCCGATGCCCAATGAGGCGCAAACGACCCCGCCAGTCACATAATAATGGATAGAGCACACCGCTTGACCACATCAGTCACTGAGGAAATATTGATACACCCCTCAGTAATAGGCGCACCACTGCAATGCCTCCTCTAGAACCTATCCATATTCACCCGTCCATCAGGAAGTGGATACCTCAACGTCCCTCCCCGAGTCAGTAATCCGGTCACAAAGTAAATATCCGTCTTCGGATAGATAATCAAGTTCATCCCCCTCAGGACAAACATATTATGCCTCCTGTGCCAATGTTGTATGATATAACGTAACAAATAGTCTGGTGACTGAAGGAGCTCGTTTTTGGCAAACTTCAGCAGGCCCCATGCAGCCAACTAACGACACGCCCCAGCATCATTAGCCAGAGCAGTCTGGCTCTCATGCCAATCTCATTCTCTCCACACAAACCTACCAAGAAATAGGAACCCATCAATACAAAGGATAAAAATCATAAGGGACAGCAAAAAACCCAAGTTTCTACAAAAACACTGCCCTTGTGCGCATGTCTCTCAGATAGGCACACCCTTGTGCACAAGGAGGTAGGAATAGTGTGTCGTTGCACAGTTGTACCTGATAAATAAGCGCAAGGCAGGTGCCTATTTTCCTAGATCACCCACGCAATCTAGGGCCAAAATCCCCTTTAAGGCCGTACAAACCTAATTTCTACGGCCCCCACTGTCACCAAACTGAAAAAAAAATAAAATGCAGGACATCATAAGAGTTACCTCGACATAGTATTTCTAATCCCCGGTACAGAGGCTGACTGCAACGATAGGAAAAGCTCTGCTATCACCTCTGATCTCCCAAAACTCAACAAGTACAAATGAATAGGATTAGGGCCATAACCTCTTATTTATCGCCCTTTTCCAGAACTTCAGAGGTTCATAATAGGAGATCAGAAGGTCCATTCTGCAAACCATAAGTTGCACCATAATCAGTATACCATGAAAAATGAAAGTGGTGCCCTACATTCACTTTTCGAAGAAATATTTTTTTAAGCGCCGGCAGATATGCACCCTCCCATCTTCCTTTCCAAGATTCATGTTTTTCAATAATATTGAATGAAAAGAAGATGATTTCACTTGAGATAGTTGTTTTTGTATGAATAACCTACAAAACATTCACAACACCCACCACTAAAAATTCCAGAGCAAGTATCATTCTACCCTTAGCATGATAGAGTCCCAAAAAAATTTGCATATCCTGACATCATTCCTCCATCATAAATAAAACATAGGGTCCTCATACCCGACCATGTTTATCATCACCTCACCCTGGATATGATAAACGTTTTCGATGGTCGGTAGAGCCTCCCCTCCATGGTGATCATCATCCCAGGTAGACCATACATCACCCCATAAGTGATGCCATGGCCATACCAATTTTAGTCCGGGAAGCACCTCATGCCCATCCATATACCATGCATAAGGTCAATTTAACCATCTAAACCAACCCCCTTCCTGGACGATCTGGTTGTACAAGTAGAATGAAAATGCACCTCCATGCACCACATTTGGCCCACCATACCTCCATCAACATTAACCCATCTGTGACATCTTCCACTTCATCAACCCTGCACATGATACCAACCAATGGGACCCATACCCCCAGCAAAACACTGTCCTCACACCATTAAGTGAGCGACCCTGTTTCATGTTTTGGGGTACCCATCTCTGTGTTTTTTACAAACCAAACCCCATTATTTTATTCTTTTGGTAAGTGTACAAATATCACAAACAATTCCCTTCACCTATTTGCCTTCATATTGCACCTTTTCCTCCCATGGCAGAAGTCTCCCATCTCCCTTGGTCGAAGTATTTCATACCCCCCATGCACGCACCATTACGACAATCATAGCCGGTTCATACCTGCCCTGGAAGTCCTACGACTCCAGGGATTTTTCCCTTCAGAAATACCTATGACTGCCGCCAAGCTACTCAAATATACTTCGACCTTAGGCCACTAAATCCCCATCATCCATTTTCAGCCACCGCTCACCAACATGCCTATGTTAAACCCATTATGGTTCGGTTAGGGCTTCCTTTTTGTCTACATCAACACCTCTTTTCCAAAAAGGAAGCGGTACCTTGGATGACCGCTCCCCAGGTAAAGGGGTATCCTCAAGTGGAACTATGGGAGACGTCATTGTCCATAGATGTCATCGATCCTCTTGACATTCAACTACAGTAAAAGCTTTCATGTCATGATGGTATCGTACCTTACAACCATTGCACTTTGATCAAGATCCGTCAAAGACCCGTGCCTTTATGAGTGTCTCTGACAACAATGCTTACACGGGAAGGTCCCAGTCAGCACATATGAGTACATTTCACAGTGATATGCCATACCAAGATTATGCATATGGGTACCACATTCCACCTATAGTCGAAGAAAAAATGCCCCTGAGGGCATCAGTAGTCGTCGTCAGCAACCACCAACATCGCTACCATAGTAGTGACACAGACAACACATGTATCTATCAATTTTGTTTAAGTGGCCATAGCATCACGAGCATGGGACATGCCCGCCTCGTTGAAATTTTGGAAATATGTTATATATTTTTTCTTCTTGCAGGGGGTCCCTTAGGCCATGGTTATCTCAGAAACGGTGCAAGGTGTTGCCCATTCTACATGCAGGCCTCTCTCTCTCTCTATCTCTCTCTCTCTCTCTCTCTCTCTCTCTCTCTCTCTGCGTACAATACAGAAAAGAAAATATAATGTATTTCAGCTATACAGTTCTTCCTAGACCTCACACATTAGGGGGAAAATTTTAACATTGGAAAATCATACAGCAGAAGAAGACATCAGTTAATGTCGAGCCTAAGGATTTATATGACAAGAATACATTATGGAATCAAGAATCTATAAGGTTTTGAGAAAATTAAATTTGAACTAGTCACAAATGCTCAAATGCACGCTTTTTCCTTTGAAAACAGCACCTTATGCGTGCACTGGAGCCCAATAACCGCGCATTCCTTGAAGTAGCAAAAAGTCACTTTCCTGGACCACAAGCAAGCAAAGGATAGTTTCTCCTTATGTGAAAGTTGCCTAAGGACAGCACCAACGCCCCCTTAGGCATTGTGTGAGCACACAAAAGCATATTTCAGCACACAATGGAATCATGCCCCTCCCTTGGGTCACCATCCATCATGTACCAAGGGAGGGAAGGAGGTTTGAAAGTTCACCTATATAAACCCACAAAGAAATGAACAATGGGTGATCACAAGGTTATGCTAGCCAAAGTTTCCCAAGCAACACCAACAGTTTGTGTGACCCAAGGAGCTGAAGAAGAGGATGTGATTGTTGGCCACCCAAAAATATTAGTCCATTGCAGCAGAGAGAGAGAGTTAGACTACGTCAGAAGGAAAAACTTGAAGGACAAACATCCTTGCATCGGGTCCTAAAGCCACTTCCTAGGCCCTTTGGCGAGTGGGTAAGATTTTTTTTCATTTCAAGCATTCAATAAGAAGAGGCCATCGAGCCATTGTTTACCTTGTTACTATTTGGAACTCTCTATATAGCTTCTTTTGTGTTTTTAGTTTTAGTTTTATAACAGAGCATACTTTAGTGTATTACTTCATTTAAGTCTTATACTTTTGAGATCCCTCCAGATATTGCTTGTTACCTATATTTTAGAGGGTAGACCACACTCTCTCAACTCGTTCAATTTCATACACTCGTGTGTCGAATCCACCACAACAGTGGATTTGGGCGCTGCCATCAATATCATTACCTCCGAAACAATAAATACATCAAGTCTCGGAAATGTTAAGATAACCCCTACTATCTTGGAACTAGCATATAGGTCTACAATTACACTGGTAGGGAAACTAGAAGATGTGACCATTTCAGTGGATTCATGGCACTACCCTATGGACCTCCTTGTATTACAGAAAATATCCTTAGTTGGTGGTCACCCATTTATTTTGGGAAGGCCTTGGCTTGCAAATGCATATGCTTACATAGGTTGTCGATCTAGGCATATGGTCGTATCAAATGGGAATGTTACAAATAATATTACCCTCTACCCTCCTGGAGAACCTAGCCCATCTGAAAAGCTATTAACGAGTCAAAAACCTCCACCAATAGAAGAGCCTGAACCTTAAAATGAAGAAGTTAGACCAATCCTCACTATTGGGCAGGCCCTTCAATTCAAAACAGAAACTGAGGACGATGCCATCAATAATTTTATTAATGATCCCAATTTTGTTTCCAATTCAACTCATAAAATTTTGGAATCTGTTATGAGTTGTGGAACACAGGAAAACATTGAACCAAAATATGAAATTGAAGACATTGTTATAACCTCATCCCATGATAGTATTCCAATTGAGATTGAACTAGGGAAAACACTCAGTATCAATCCTAATCTATCTGAATCCCAGAAAAAATAGCTCTTAAAAGTCCTTCAAGATCATCAGGAATATTTTTCCTGGGATTATACTAACATGAAGGGAATCACTGCCAACTTATGTACTCATCATATTTATATTAAAGAATATTTCCACCCTGTGAGGCAGCCCCAATGGAGAATGAATCCCGCTCTAAAGAAAATTTTCAAGGAAGAATTACAAAAATTATTAGATGTAGGCTTAATTTACCCCATCTCAGATAAATAATGGTATCCCTGCTAGTTATTGTTCCTAAAAAGAATGGAAAATGTTGGATCTGTGTAGATTATAGGGAGCTAAACAAGGAAACTCAAAAATTCCATTTCCCTTTGCCATTCATTGACCAGGTCCTGGACGCCCTGGTTGGGAAGAAGTTATTTTCCTTCATAGATAGATTTAGTGGATATAACGAGATCTAGATAGCCCTAGAAGACCAGGATAAAACAAATTTCACATGCCCATGGGGGACCTTTTCATACAGGGTCCTCCCATTTGGCCTGTGTAATGTACCTGCTACATTCCAGAGGGAAATTATGGGAATATTTTATGATTTGGTCGATGATAGTGTTGAAATATATATGGATGATTTTACTCCATATGGAAACTCGTTTGAAGAGGGATTGGAAAATCTAGAGAAAGTACTCAAAAGATGTAAGCAGACCCATGTATCTTTGAGTACAGTCAAATTCCATAAGATGAGGGAAGAAGGGATAGTATTGGAACATTTTCTCTCAATTGTTGGAATTCAAGTTGATCCAGCCAAAGTAGAGGTGATATTACACTTCCTGGTACCAAAGACACCTACATAGGTACGTAGCTTTATTGGTTATGCTGGTTATTACAGACGCTTTATAGAAAAAGTTTCTAAGATAACCCATCCACTTTTTCAATTGCTAACGAAAGATGCAGAATTATGGTCGACTGAAGGTTGTGAAGCAACTTTCATGGAAATTAAGGGACTGATTTGAAAGGCTCCAATCCTTCAAGGACCTGATTGGGAATTTTCATTTCACATACATGCTGATGCTTATCAGACAGTAGTAGGAGTTTTTCTAGGATAGCAGGTAGAAAAAACACTGTATGTAATTTATTATGTTAGCAAGAATTTAATTCCTGCTGAACTGAATTACATGGTGACGGAGAAATAATTCCTGGCTATCATTTATACTATTAACAAGTTTCCGCACTACATCACTGGGTATCCTACTTTTGTACATACTAATCATGCAACAATCAACTATTTTATGAATAAACGTATCACTCCTTGCCATATTACAGTATGGTTTCTATTGCTTCAAGAATTTGATATCACAATAGTAGAAAAACCAGGAAAATATAATTTAGTTGTTGATTTCCTATCTAGAATGGATAACAATGACGAATGCACACCTATAGAAGATATTTTTCCTGATGAGAATATTTTTGCAATTTCTACTAAACCTCCATGGTATGTAGATATTGCTATCTATATTGCTACAGGGAAAGTGCCTCCTCATTTGTCATACAGGGAATAGTGAAAAATTATTCATCACAATGCCCAATATTCTTGGATGGCACGGTACCATTTTTATATAGGAGCTGATAAGAAGATTCAAAGTTGTGTATCTCAGGATTATATTTATGAAGTATTAAAGGCTTCCCATGATGGCCCTTGTGGAGGGCATTTTGCAGATAAAAGAATAGGCCATAAGGTGCTACAAATCGGATATTACTAGCCTTCTATCTTTCGGGATGCGCAAAATTATTTCAGGAGGTGTGACAGTTGCCAACGTATGGGCCAGCCTGGTTGAGCTAATGAAATTATTTTGTAGGCACAAGTAGTCCTAGAACCTTTTGAGAAATGGGCTATTGGCATCATTGGACCCTTTAACCCACCGTCCCACCAAAATGTCCACATTTTGGTCTACACAAATTATGTGACTAAGTGGGTAGAAGCCAAAATTGTTATGAAAGGAACAGAGCAGGTGGTCTCAGATTTTATATTTGAAGAAATTTTTGCTCGTTACGGTACCCCAAGAGATATTGTTTCAGATGGAGGAGCACAATTTACATCACAAAAGATAGCAAAGATTATGTAGAAATATGGGGTCAAACACATGGTGACATCTCCATACCATCCCCAAGAAAATGGACAAGTAGAAAGCACAAACAAGACATTCAAAAGTATCTTGACAAAAACTGTGGCATACCATCTTCGAAATTGGGCCCAGAAGCTGCCTGAAGTTCTCTAGGCATACAGAACAACATGGTGGAGCACAACTAGGTTTTCACCATTTTAGTTGGTTTATGGGAAATCCCCGTTGTTTCCAATATAATTTGAAACGAGTATGCTCAGAATAGCTCTTGAAGTGTGTTTGGATCTGTTAGATTCCCAGAAACACTGACTGGCCCAGCTCAATGAACTAGATGAAATCCGTTCAATGGTTGTCCAGAGAACTACTGCTATCTAGTAGCAGAGAATGAAATGGCACGTCAAGTTTATTAAGAACAAGGTGCTTTAGATTGGAGACTGGGCATTACTTTATGACTCCCACTTTAAGGTTTTTAAGAGAAATATTTGCACTTGCTCGATGGGACCTTATGAGGTGGACGTTGTATTTGATAATGGAACAGTCAGGCTAGTCACAATTGACGATACACGTGCTTCATTCATAGCAAATGGACATTGCCTGAGATTATACCACCACCCAACCTTTAAGTATGATTTTATCAAACACCTCTCTAAGAAATCTGGTTTGAAGGTTATCAGCGCAGAGAACTCCTCCTCTGCATCCTCACTCTTAAAAAAAAAAGAAAAAAGAATTATACTGTTACTATTTATTTTTGTTGTCTTTTTGCAGGAGTTACTACTAAGGAGTAATGTTTAAAAATTGAAAATTTTTCTAGGTATCGGTTACTGCTACTCATGATGCTGTTACTCGGTTGCTGCTACTCATGATGTTGTTACTCGGTTGTTTCTACTCATAATTTTGTTACTCGGTTGCTACTACTCATGATGTTGTTACTCGATTGCTACTACTCATGATGTTGTTACTTGGTTGCTGATACTCATGATGTTGTTACTTGGTTGCTCCTACTCATGATGTTGTTACTCGGTTGCTACTACTCATGGTGTTGTTACTTGGTTGTTGCTATTCGACGCTGTTACTCCTTGGTTGCTGATAGCTAGATGATGTTACTCTGGATGCTACTGTTACTCTAGATGTTGTTACTCCGGATGCTGCTACTCGCATTGTTGTTACTCCAGATTTTGTTACTCACACCGCTATTACTCCAGATGCTGTTACTCTAGATGTTGTTACTCACACTGCTGTTACTTCAGATACTACTACTCGAACTGCTGTTAATCCAGATGTTGTTACTCCAGATGTTGTTACTCGCACTGCTATTACTCCAGATGTTGTTACTCACACTGTTGTTACTCCGGATGTTGTTACTTGCACTGTTGTTACTCCAGATGCTGATGTTGTTACTCGCACTGTTGTTACTCTAGATGCTGCTACTCGTACTGATGTTACTCCACTTGCATCATTATTGCGTCATCATCCTACCAAACGTCACTTCGTCCAGGTAGGCCGCTAGGTACGCCTCCACGTGAATTTTACTGATTTAATTAAATATCATATGTGAATATATTAATACCGTGGACGAAAATTTTTAAGTTTGGGGGGGTGTCGTCATAATTTAATGATGGCGTAATGATGATTTTGTAATTCATTATTACAATTCCGTGTGTGGTACAACCTACGATCCTTATCAATACTCCGTATAATCATTAAATATACATTTGGATCCATAACACGTCCTTTCCATTTCGTATGAAATAATTTCCATTTTGTTTATTGCACTTCCCATGCTTTTTCATGATTCTCCCCAGTTTCCAAGGATTACCATCCTTACTTACCATTACCACCATTCATTTTCCCCATGTTGTTTTTCCAAATTTGGTATCCACCATTTTGTCTAACGGCCTGTTGTTCCAAAGTGTTTTTATAGTCCCCACATTATGGGCGGACTGACTGTGCGGCATGCACCTAAAAATACATCTTTGGTCTATAGTAATCCATAGGTATGGAAAATCTTTGTCAATGCGGGATGGGATACCTACTTCGATAGATTTTAGGGGTTTGACAGAGGAATTACAATGGAATTTGTGCTTGATTTGGATGATAATTTCTCATGGGTTAGAGGATTGGAAATTCCTGTCATAGAAGACATAATTACAGAGGTTAGTGGGCTGAGACAGAAAGGGCAGCAATGGTTTTATCGAATAGTTCCTCTCCCGTAGTTTTCCAAATTGTGCTTGCAAGCAGGAGAAAGTGTCATCCAATTGGGTAGAGGATATGAGCACAAGTCTGTACAATATCCATGGAACAAAGTCGCAGGCTTTGTAATGAAATACATAACTTGCAAGGGTCAGGCCACAACTCTATTTAAATATCATTTTAAAATTTTAAATCACCTTAGATTTCCACAGGCTCAGGTGCATTCCCTAAAAATTCCCTTCTTTTTATTAAAACATTTCAGCAGATGGCACAGTCCGCTCGGCGTTCGCGCGGGATGCCGACAGTGCTCTCCAATCATGGATTGGTGCATTTACTAGTCATATATGCAACAACCAGATTTCAAGTCGCTTGGGAAAAACTTTTTGGATCCTCAAAAGAAGAGATGGCAGCCATTATTGTTGTTAGAGAAGAAGAACCAACCTCTCCATCTGGTTTGGTAGAGGAAGAACATTTAGAGGAATTTGATCAGGACGAACCTGCAGAAATGGAAATGGAGGTTGATTAGGAGGAACTCGAAGAAGTAGAAATGGAGGTTGACCAGGAAGAACCTAAAGAAATGGGAATAGAGGAGACAGTTGGCAACATAGTCGAGGCTACCAAACAAGAACAAACCTCGCCTAAAGAACCCACAGATGAAGAAATCATGGATATAGTGCATGAAGTTGAGACTGTCATATAGTCGTCAACTTTTTTTAATGAAGAACAAGAAATTTGAATGTTAGATAGAGGGATGGAAAGTGATGTTGTTTTGCAAGAAACAACATCACTTTCCCAAGAAAATATGGATATTGAAATAAATGGGGGTGTTACACAAGATCCACCCCCGATTCAGCTAGAACATGGAAACAGGGAAGAAATTCATGAGGAACAAGAAGATAGAGGAGGAATAACCTACAAGGTCAATAATTTCCCATAAGAATCGGTATCGACTGCAGAGGTGGAAATAATGCACAAGGGTCAGGAGGACAGAAGGAAATGACCCTCGAAATTGATGTTGTTCCACAAGAACCAACGTTGACACTGACTGAAGTAATAGTGCACGAAAGTTTGGCCCAAGCTGGAAACAAGTATGATGAAGTTATTCCCCGCTCTCCGTTCGAGACCATGATTCCTAGAGGGGCGAGGGGATTTCTCTCACCCCAATGATTAATGGAGGAAATATTTGTCCCACCGGTGCTTAAGTTTGTCAACCAAGGAAAGGACATGGCCAATATTGGCCCAGTCATTGTTGAATCTCTGTTGGAGCACTGAGAGGCTTGCAAAGAAGATGGGATTCCTGTGGAAATACCAAAACACAGAATGGTCGATGGGAATGCTAGCCAAATGGAAGGCTTCCCTGAGGTAAATGTAGATGAAGATGCCCCTGAAGATAGGGAACTCAGTCAGAAAGACCTGACAAAAGAACCAACTGATAATAACAGTAGCATTCCACTACCTCCTAAGCCTGCTGTAGGTCTAGAAAATGAATTTATTGTCAAACAGGAATGGATTAACAGTGTGAGAAAAGAAGATTTCTTCTGAAGGAAAGGTATCAATTGCAGTTCAATGAAACCATGAGATTGAAGAGAGAAGTTCAGGAGTTGAAGAGGAAATTTTCCCAGTTGAAAAATAAGGTAAAATTCTACAAATGGAGGATAGTAGAGCCAAAAATTGAGGTCTTATCTACAACTACACAAACTGGTCCAATTGAATAGTTGTTTTAAGGCCGAGAATTTTTCTTGGCCGTTGAGATCTAGAGGTGGCAGTCTGCTATGAATGAGCATAATAAAGAGACAGTGCGGGTTCAAGAACAGGCTTCCAAGATCATTACAGGGTACATAGAATAGTTAGATAAGGCACGGCTAAGGCTAGAATAGAAGAATTGGAAGAACAAGTGCAGTTGCTACAATCAGTTGAGGAGAAGATGTTCTCCCTGGTATAGTAGGTAATAGCTTGCATACATCCTGCACATAGCTATGCCTTATTCCTTCATGAACAATTTTTTTTTTCTTTTTCTTGAGAGTATATATAAGGAAATTTGGCATGATATTGAGGACCCCATTCAATTTCTCTGTATTTTAAAAATTCATGATATCATAGGAAATCACTTAATGTGTGAGCTCTACATTCATGGATACTTTTTGAGGCATGATCAGGCTTTTAACCCCATTCCATTCGTGGGGGATATTCATTTAAGATATTTTTCCTCCTACACCATCAATCATATTAAATGGATAAATTCCTATGATACATTTGAGGAAAACCAAGTCACAAGGCCGCTAATGATGAGGAAGGAGCATGGCTAGTCAACAAATATTTATAACAAGCATTTTACCTTCCTATAGATTGAGGGGCACAAAGAGCACATGTTTATAACCCAGAAATGGTTTGCTGACCTCTATGTCAGACAAATTACAATGTTCCAAAGGGAAGCACTGGACAGTTGTCACAGGAGGTGGACGTTGTCATCTTCAACCGTCAGAGGACGAGAACCATTTGGAGCACCTAACTGTACACGAGCTCTAGAGAGGATGCCATGTTTTGTAGCATGCATTTAGACCTGTGGGGTCAGATGGATGGGGCTACGGTTTCAATTTCCCCTTATATGGTTGCCAGCCGAGCAATATACTCCTGCATACAACGTTGACCCAGACTAGTGGAAGGATGTTATTTTGACAGAAGGTTATAAACCCCCTAGGACAAAAATGGCCAAAGAATATGATCTCACACAACTTCATGCCAGTCACAATCATTCCAACCTAGATCCGAGAAGGCAACGAGCTGCATGAGGACATGTAGATAGACCAGTTGGGGGGAGATGATGGGTACTGGATTTGTATACTTTTCTCTCCCATTTTCTCCCACATTTATATCTCTTTGTATAATTATTGTTCTTAAAGAGGGCCTGTGGTTGTGAATCAGGGTTAAGCAAGCACATACAGATTTTGTAACAGAAGTAATTTGCAATTAATTGAATGCACAACACTCTACTATTTTACCTGTAAATTGTGAGTCTGTCGCAGCCCTGATCAGAGAGTTGGGCCCACTCTTTTGATCAGGTGTTGCATTACCTTTATTTCTATTGATTTCATGTTCTAGTTTGGTTTTATTACTGTTGTTCTAGTATAATCCATTATTTTTTGTGAATTCCTTTTTAATTCTGCAATCTGTTTTAATTATTGTTACAATAGTCTGTGTGTTTATTGATTTAAGCTTGTGATCTAATAACAGGTTGTGTGAATGCTCTTGCATATATTGTGTGCGTTAGTATTGAAATAACTAATGCCCCCAGGTTGATAATTTATGTGGAAAAAGGGCTTGAATATTGTTCACATATGGATACCAACACAAATGAGGGATTTATTATTAAGTAGCAGAGAAATAATATGAGTACAACTAGATGCTGAAATTGAAAATCCTATGGATAAATACTAGCAAGAAAAATATATTGAGGAAATTTCCTCACTCTAAAGGAAAATATCGGCTATGAATTCAGCTCTATGTGAGCCATCCAAACTAGCTATGCATAGCTACTACGTCACACGAGCAACCCCTTCTGCACTTAGCTCAAACTATCTTCTCGTCAATTCTTCTCATCTAATAATTTTTCGGAAAATGTCTCTCCAGGCCTTTGAAACCTGTTTCCAGCTTCTAGAACTGAAACTCATCTTTCCCAATCATAATTGAAATTTCCTCTAGAGGCTACTGAGCTACCCAATGCTAGCCTCTCTGCAAATACACTCACTAGATCTGGAATTCTTCCTTTGGCTTCACTGTCTCTATCCCTCTCTCATTGCTTTGATAACACTAGCTCTATCTCTAGTAACTAATTGTTGCTACTTTGGAAATCGATCTGCTCATGAAATCAAACCTCTCAAGTTTTTTCTCTATCACCATATTCACCTCTGCTTATAATCCTCTGTTGGAGCACCAATAGGAAAGATTAAAACTTAATCAATGGCTAGGATGATCTTGGAGTTGATATATGTGAGTTTATAGAGAATTCTCACCTTGGATTAATTAATTATAATTAGTTAACCATATTCCCTAAGTTTAGACTTGGGAAGTATTTAAAATTTGGTTAATAATCTAATTAATCCACTTCTAGGTGGAATTTCGAGAAAATATTTCTTGGTTTTGGAGAAATCAGGTATTTTATTCTCTTCTCAAATTTTCGTGGTTAGAACACATCCGATGCTAAAAAAAATAACATTCGAAGAGGAAGAGGGCCCCATAGATGATATATGTCATTGATCTATTTAGGTCGGTTGTGTGAGGGATTCAAGCTACAAAGAGTTTACCCATTGGCCACACGAGTGCCACATGGCATTGTGTAATTTCTTAGAATTTGAAGATTCGTATTTCTTGATCTAGATGTTGGATTGAGAAATAAATTATATTTGCAAATATCTCTTGATAAGTTGGATGTAACGATGTTATCTGAAGTTAATTCTCCTAACCTTAATGGAAAATAATAAAAATTTGGTAACCCCATTTCCATAATGAGGCCACGAAGGTTGGTTTAGTTAAAAGTAGCACCTCCCATTAACCTGGAAAAGTAAAATGGGGTGGGAGAGAGTGTTGCAGTGTGGTATCAGAGAAAAGTTTCTACACTATACCTTTGGAGAAATTATTTGGCACTCTACTATAAATTGTGTTATTTAGAAATAATTGTTGTTTTGTACAAAATGTATGTTAGTTGTACCATTATGACTGGTGACTATGTGTTGATACAAAAATTGTGAAATGATAGAAATGGAATATTCTTATATGTTAGTTGTGAATACTAACTTAAGGTTTGGGGTTTCAGATAGACTCACATCCACATGGTTATTGTGAATAGGCCAAGGTGATGGGTAAATGTGTTAATATATATATATATATATATATTGGCTGGCTAATATTTTTATGTGTAACAACACATAAGAAGACATTAAGGAACAAAAATGCATGGGCAGCATAATGGTGCAATATAACACTGATAGATCGCAACGTTGTATGGAAGAAGATTTAGTGGAGAAAAGGAGAGAGGAAGGCTCCCCTCACTAGATGGAAACCCCCATAAGTTTATGGGTTGAGCTAAGAAGTTTCAAGGTTGACAATGAAAATATTTTCATAGCTCAGGACAATTAGGCATAAGTAAATGTAGTTATACTACAAATTCTTCCATATTTACAAATACAAAAGAAACACAAGCTAGGTGAAAAATACCTAGGGAAGTATAAGTAAAAGTAGATTCCATAAGGACATGGAAATCATGAATTGAGGACTAATGGTATAAAAGGAAAAAAATCTAAGCAAAGGAATAAGAAAAAAAGTGATGTTACAATTAGAGTTGGAACTCCACTAAGTACTTCAGAGAGCTGCGCAGGTCGTGATGAGTAATTGTCTAGTTTTGTAACTGAAATAAATTATCAACAAAAAAAGAAAGAAAAATATTTGATTCCAGAAGAATTTGAGAAGGAAAAACCTCCTACATTTGGTGGAGAGATGAAAAAGGCTAAGGAAGCAGAGGCATGTATGGTTAGAATGAAGAAGTATTTTAGGCTTCATAATTTCTTAGAGAATATGAAGGCTAGAGTAGTCATTTTTAGCTTGAAAGGCAAGGCTAATATCTAGCGGGAATAACTGAGGACTTTCAAGAACATTAGAGAAAATCAGTTTTCCTAGAGGATATTTAATAGGTATTTCTAGGATAAGTACCTATCTGAGACGTACTATCACAATAAGGTCAAGCAATTTCATGAGCACAAATTGGGGCAATTAACAGATGATTAAGATACAAACTGATGTTTGGAGTTGTTGAGGTACATTCCTTACATCAAGGATGAGAAGGTAAAGATCCAAAGGCATCACAATTGATTTCCACAATATTTCAGGGACATATTGGAATTTGATTAACCTAAAACATTGGAGTAAACCATAAATAATATGAATTATTTATATGAATAATCCAAGCATAGGACTGAGTCCTAAATTTATTGTAAAATGAAAACCAAACCCAACTTTCAAGGGAAAGGGATAAAAACTTAGGGACATTAGCAAAGAGGAAGGAGTGTAAATTTTACCACTTAAATTTTTCAATGGTGAAATTCATCACAAATCCATGACCGCTAGTAGAGATTGATTCTCTCATCCAGTAGGGGAGGAAGCCATGGGGTCCATAAGAGAACCTATGCAATGTTTTACATGGAGAAAATCACATGAAAATATATTTTCCTCAGTGAAATATGATAGGCCTGAGGTTGTACAATGTGTAAGAAGCAAAGATAGTGAAATATGTGTCTTAGAGCATGCCATGAATTTATGTTGCATTGGACAAAAAGAAGGTAGATCACCCAAAATCAGTGATCAAGATGAAAGATATGGTCAATAATCAACCTATTTCATCTTTTATAGACCTAGGGTCTAATTTCAATTATGCTAGCCCAAAAGTTGCAAAGAAGTGTGTAGTGCAGAAGATAGCCCATGGAAAGTAATGTTTAGTTTAGCTATAAATGAGGACTAAGAGGCAAGTTGAAGATGTGGCAAGATCATGCCTAGTAATAACAAAGGGCATGCCTGTTAAAAATTATATATTACTAATCAATGGAACACATAAAACTATACAACAATACAAAAACAAAAAACATATAAAACAAGAGATACACAGATATATGTGGTTCACCCAAGTTGGGCTACATCCATGGAGAAACAACCAGTCCTTCCTTTATATTATCTATAAAAATGAAGAGAAACAACCTAAAATAGATCTGTTGTAATATCCTCCACTCTCTCACAGAAACACCCTTTCTCTTTCTCGCTCAAAATACACACACAACACACAGTCGCAATAAAATTTCCTTATATGAACTGAGGGGTTGCCTTCTAGTGAAAAAAAAAATTATAAATTAAAAATAACTTCTACTTTTATATCATCTGCCTAATGAACATCTCATATTGACTACAAAACTAGAATATTTTACAAGGAAATTTTACATATATTTTTAGCTTCGGGGGCGCTGCCCTTGAACCCCTATCGAGGAATCGTTGGCCCCCGAACTCCCACAAGGGGAAAAATTCCCCCCATTTGGAGGGGTGTACAGCCTTAATGTGGCATAAAACTAGTTGAAACAAATACCTTTATATCGGGATGATAATCAGGCTCCACACCCAATAATCTCGCACTTGGAGACTGATTGTAGCAACTCAACCACTGCTTCATTTCTTGGAAAATGACTTCAGTTTGGACCTAGCTATTTCTAATATTCATTATAATACTTTAGGACCAATGTGAAACTGAGAAGAACCTCATTTTCTAGCTGGTTACAAATTTTGTTAACATATTTGTAGTATTATTGCTAGTGTGTATATTTTCCAACTTTACATGTCCATCTTCTAACACAAAATGCATGAAATGGTACTTGATCTGTATGTGTTTAGTATTGTAATGAAATGTTTAATTATTTTCAAGATGAAGGGAACTTTGGATATCATTTTATTACCTGCCCATATCATGCTTCTTACCCAATTCATCCATAAATCTTTGTAACCAAATAATTTCTTTACTAGCCCTTGTAGCAACACCAGATTCTACTTTCGTTGTTGAAAGTGAAACAAAAATTTACATTTTCGAAACCCAACTAAAAGTTTATTCCACCTACAGTAAATAAATACCCTATAGTTCTCCTCATGTTATCTCTATCACCTACCATATTTTCATCAACATATCCCTATAGAGCAATGTTTGAACCACCAAAGCATAATGCTTAATTTTTGGCACCTCTCAAATACCTAAGAATCCATTTCACTACCATACAATTTTTTCCTAGATTGTTCATGTAGGTGCTTACAAATCCAAGTGCATGTGAAATATCAAACCTTGTACATACCATTACATACATTAAGCTTCCATTTGTTGATGCATATGCAACTTAATACATATATTTCATTTCTTCTTGGGTCTTGGGGCACATATCCTTACTAAGTTTAAAATGGCTAGCCAAAGGTGTACTAACTAGTTTTTCATTCTGCAGATTAAATATTTCCAACACCTTTAGTATGTACTCATTTTGAGACAATGTTAATTTTTTATTTTTCCTGCCTGTAGTTATTCTCATACCAAAGATTTGTTTTGCAGCTCCCAAATCCTTCATTGAAAATGAATTTTCCAATTTTCCTTTGATTACATTTATTTCCTGCATGTTATACCATGCAACAAGCATGTCATCTACATACAATAACAATATAATATAGTTTCCATCATTTTCGTTTTTCAGATAAACACAATGATCAGAGTGACATTTAGTGTAACCTTGTTCATACATAAACCTGTCAAATTTTAGATACCACTTCCTTAAAGCCTGTTTTAAGCCATACAAGCTCTTCTTCAACTTGCACACTAATTTTTCATTCCCTTTGACCTCATTTCCATGTGGTTGCTGCATATAGATCTCTTCCTCCAAATATCCACAAAGAAAGGTTTTCTTTACATCTAAGTGCTCAAGATGCAAATCTTTCACTTATACAATACTTAAAATAGTTCTAACTGAAGTCATTTTAACAACAAGAGAAAATATTTTGTTATATTAAATACCTTTCTTCTTTGTAAACCCCTTCACCACAAGTCTAGATTTGTACTTCTGTTTTCCTCCATCTTCTTCCTTCAACATGTAAACCCATTTATAGTCCAATTTTTTTTTACCTGTAGGAAACCTGACTAAGTCCCAAGTCTGGTTATGTACCAAGGAGTCCATCTCTTCTTTCATGGATAGCTCATACTCCTTCCTAGTTTCTTCCTGAATTGCTTCTTCATAACATTATGATTCACTAGAATTAGTCAAAAATACATAATATAATGAAAGAGAGTATTGTTTAGGGTGTCTACTTATCTTGGCAGATATTCTGACACCACTTTTTGGTGTTTGAGGTACTTGTTGCTGTTGTGGTGGTTGTTGTTGTTGTGGCTATTCATTATTATTATTTTTAGGCACCTTCACTTTTTCTGTAATCTCATCAAGCACTCTGTATTCTCTGTTTTATTTTTCATGTTTCTTTTCCTACATCTGATCTTTATACAAGACCTTTTCATTGAATATGACATCTCTGATCCTAATTATTTTTTGATTTTCATAATCATATAAGAGATAACCAAAATCATTAACACCATATCCAATAAAGGTACATTTCTTCGATTTTGACTCCAGATTTTTTCTATTTTCTTTATTAATATGGACAAAGGCGTCACAACCAAAAGGCTTTAAAATGTGTAGTTTACCTTTTTACCTCTCCATGCCTCCTCCATAATACCACCCACCAAGGAACTTGAATGCCCTCTTTTTATTAGATAAACAAAAATATCTAAAAAATCTGTCCAAAATTGTAAATGCAATCCTGCATGCAATATCATGCACTTTGCACGTTCCATGATTGTCATGTTCATCCTTTTTGACACACCATTTTCCTGTGGTGTTCCTAGAACTGTCTTATCTCTGCGAATTCCATGCTCTAAAGAATACATATCAAAATATTTGCTGAAAAATTCACCTCCATTGTTTGATCTGAGACACTTCAACTTATTTCCTGTCTCAATATCAACCAAAACTTTACATTTCTTGAAACTAACAAATATGTCATATTTCTTCTGAATAAAATAAATCCAATATTTTCTAGTTTCATCATCAATAAAAGTAACATAATAACGAGAGCTACCAAGAGATGATACCTAATCACATCCCCATACATTTGTATGCACAAGCTCTAATTTTTCACTCTTATTTTCTTTCCCAACTGTAATAAATCTGATTCTTTTATGTTTTCCATAAACAAAATTCTCACAAAAATCCAAATCAATATTCTTCAAACCTGGAAAAAAATTCTTCAGTGAAGAATCTTCATCCCCTTCTCGCTCACGTGTTCGAGCCTATGATGCCATAATGTTGCATCTTCTCATGTGGCATTTAAATAATTAACACAATTATAAATACGATCGCATAAGTAAAATTTACCAACCTTTTCTCCTTTTTCTATTACCAAGGATTGTTTAGTGACCTTCCATGTTTTATCTGTAAAATATGTCACAGAACCTCCACTGCCTAACTACCCTATTGAAATCATATTTTTCTTCAAATCCAAAATATGCCTTACCTCCTTTAATAACCATTGTTCCATGCTTATTTTTTACAATAAATTTACCGATTCCAACTATTTTACAAGGTTTATAATCACCGAGACAGACTTGTTCTGAAATATCCTTGAACATAGTCATGAAAATGTTTCTTATCTGATGTGGCATGGAATGAGGCCCCTGAATCTACCACCCAGGAATCAATAATATATTCTAAAGAAAGAATCAAATAATCTTGCAACACATCACCTGTCACATTCACTTCATGATTGTTTTCTTGATGTGTGTCTCATTCTTTTCCCTTCCGAGACTTACATTATTTCTTCCAGTGTCCTTTATTCCCACATTTATAGCACGTTATCCCTGATCTAGACTTATATTTTCCATTCCTTGACTTACTGCAATATCCTGGGCTCTTTAGTCTTTCTAATTTTCTTCCCCTAGTCTATGCAGTCAAAGCATTACTTGATGTCTCACCGGATATTTTCTGTCACATTTCCTCTAGATCCAGAGACAGAGTTACTAATGGCCATAACTAAACCATTCCAACTTTCTGGAAATGAAAATAGAAATGAAATATCCCTAACTTCATCATAAAATTTTACCCCTACATAAATTAACTGAATGATAATCATATTAAATTCATTTAAATGGTCAACAATAGATCCACTTTTCGACATTTTCATACTAAATAAATGCTTCATAATAAATACCTTATTTGAGACTAAGGGTTTTTCATATAGTCTAGCCAATGTCATCATTAAACACTTTGTTTTCATCTCCTTTGAAATATTAAAGGCTACAGACACCACTAGGCACAACTATATTGTTCCATGTTCCTTTCTGTCGAGATTCCCCCATTCTTCGTCTTTCATACTCGATGGATTCTTTGTTTTTTTTCTCAATGGTAGGTACATATATTTATTATTCATATAATATTCCATCTTCATCTTCCACAGTTGGTATTTTTGGCCATTAAATGTATCGACCCTAAACCTTCCATCTTCCGCCATTGCTCCCTCTCAAACCAAGAAACCTTGTTTCCTATGAGTTTATCAGCCACATGTACCATTGAATTTGATACCAATTGTAGGAAAATTATATATTATAGAGAAATGGAGAAGATAAAAATATGTGTAAATAAAAACACAAAAAAAATATAAAAGAGAGACACATATATATGTGGTTCACCCAACTTGGGCTACGTCCATGGAGAAACAACCAGTCCTTCCTTTATATTATCCAGCAAAATGAACATACACAACCTACAAAAGATCCGTTGTAATATCTTCTACTCTCTTACATAGTCCCCCAAGTCTCTTTCTTTCTCAGAATACACACACAACGCATAGCCACAATACAGTTCCCTCATATGAATTGAGAGGTTTCCTTCTAGGGAAAAAAACCATAAATTAAACATAAATTCTATTGTTAGATCATCAACCTCATGAATGGCCCAAATTGACTATGTAATTACAATATTTTATAAGGAAATTTTACATCTATTTTTAGCTTTAGGGGTATTTCCCCCGAACTCCTACTAGGGGACCGTTGGCCCCTATGCCCCCCAGCCAGGGGGGTATCGGCCCCCAGGAACCCCCACGAGGGGTACCAGTCCCCCCCACACCTACCCGCATGGAGGGGTGTATATTCTTCCTGGGGTATACATCGGACTAAAACAAAGACCTCTAAATCAAGATGACAATCAAGCTCCACACCCAACAATTCCTACATTGGCATATCTGAATATATTAACATTAGGCTCTTATTATGTGTTAGTTGACATGGATTGGTTGGCATGTAACAAGACTAAAATCTATTGTTATAATGATCCAATATAATGCCTCAACAATGAAGGAGAGAGAGAGTAATTCTTCAGGGGGTAAATAATATCATTACTATTCGACGAGTCACGAGTATGAACACTGAAAATGAAGAGGTGTAGATGAAAATGATTCAAGGTGTACATTTTATTAGTGACTAGTGAGTCAAAGGTTGAAAATATATAATGGAATACTACCTGATTCAAAAATAGTTTATTGATGTGTTTCTTGAGAAAATACTAGGATTACCACTAAGAAGAGAAATTTGTTTTTTTATTTAGTTATTAGCTAGATCAATATTGGTATCAAAAGCTTTATTTCACATGAGCGCACAGGCAATAGTGGCGCTAAAATTTCAATTAACGAATATTATAGAAAGGGGATACATTAGACCCAATGTGTCACCTTGGGGAGAACCAATATAATTAGTTAAGAAAAAAAAATGTCACCTTGATACAATGTATTAACTACAATCAATTAAATAAAGACATGATAAATAACATGTATCGTTTACCTAGGATTGATGACCTATTTTATCAGCTAGGAGGGGATGTAATATTTTCAAAGATAGATTCAAGGTCTGGGTACCATCAGATATGAATTAAGGATGAATATATTCACAAGAAGACCTTACGAACTTGGTATGGTAATTATGAGTTTGTGGTGGTGCCATTTGGACTCACTACTGCCCCAACAACATTTGTGTGTATGATGAACAATGTTTTAAGTCCATATTTCAACAAGTTTGTGTTGGTATTTATAGATGATATTTTGGTTTGTTCAAAAACCAAGGAGGAAAATGAAGAACATTTGGAAGCAAGTATAACATTGTTGAGAGAGGGTAAGATTTATGCCAATCTCAACAAGTTTGATTCTTTCGATCACAAGTTTAGTACTTGGGACATATTTTTTCTAAGGAAGGATTAGTAATGGATCCTGCGAAGCTCAAATCCATCATGGAGTGGCTTGCTCCTCATAATGTGGTAGAATTTATATCCTTTATGGGTTTGGTTAGGTATTATCAAAAGATGATTTGGAATTTTTCAAATATTTGTCATCCTGTTAATTTTTCATAGAGTTGGTGAGCCCTGGAATTGCACCATGAATGTTGAAACTCCCAGAGGTTTCCCTAATTTACTTTATCAACCTCAGGTTCATAAAAACTTGGAGTTGAAAATGTTATATACCAGTAGATGCATTCTACTCATTTCATCCTCTTTTGAGCTTTATGAAAGGGTGCTATTTCTAGGGTTTCTAGATGAATTCCATCACACTTCTGAATTTAGGCCTAATGCTACAAATGGTTCAAAGGCATGGTGCTATTATAAAGTACAAAATTACACTACAAAAATCAAGTACATCTAACTACTCTGCAATGAAATAAATATACACATTAAGCTATGATAATAAATGAAAGAAAACTAAGCATCTTGCATGAAGTAAATTGATGAATTGAAATTGAATAAAGGAAACTAACCTAAACACAATTTTCTGGGCCAAATGGATAAATACATTTTATGCACTTTATGTTATATCTATCATGATTTTAATCATGCAACTTATCATGACCTAACTATGCTTGTAAATGTGTTGTTTTGAAGCTAGGAGAAGAAAGCGCTAAGGTGGCTTATGGAAGGCTTGAACACATGAGTGCAAGGCTGAAGGTGTATGGGTGGTTTTTGCTGGTCTAGAAGATGTGGATGGTTGTTTTTGGGCTTAAGGAGGGGTCCACTATTGTTTTTGCAAGTGCTACTATAGGTTTCCTGTAGTGCTACCGAAAAGTCCTGAATTGCTACATGAAACAGTCTAAGGGAAATACGAAGCTAAAAAAGGGTGTGAAAAGGGTAGGGAAGGTGGCGTGAAGGTGGTTTTATATGAGTGGATGGTGGCCCAACCCTTGGCCAAGGTAATAAACTCTTGGGAGGCATGTATTGCACCCCTAGGCTTTTCTCATAGTGTAGGGATGAAAAATATGAAAAAATGGTTGATGGCGATTTTGATCAATAAAGGGTTGATGAAGGATGCGAAATGAAGCTGAAGGTGCTCGTGAAGTACTAGTTAGTTGTGCTACCTGAAAATTCAAGAAAAATACATTTTCATGCAATAAATATGGAGAAATTAATGATAAATACAATGGAAAATATGAATTGTGTTGTTATGATAACCCTCATCTTACAAGGTTCAGCAAAAACATAACTTGAGGTAAACAAAGAAGTAACCTTTGGAAGAGTAAGCAGACCAAATAGATATAAGGGAGGTATGCAAACCCTCCACTCATAGAAAAATGCAGAAAAAGGAGTCAATGTTGCATTACAGCTAAGCAAAGAGGACGCGGGCCATATGTGGGACAACCCAAGTAGCGCCGCCACGTGGAGGGATTCCGAGGGTACCGACGATGATATAAGGAGGGTAGAGCTATACCCCCTGGAACTCATGACATCACAGGTTGGTGGGGCAGGTTTTGACCATTCCGTGGGGTGGTGGTGCATCGTGACGAGACTTCACATGTCCCCGCCAGAACTCCTCAGTGGGCCCCTCTAGACTAATAGGTGGCGCACATAAAAGTAAAGGTAAGGTAAGTTAGGAAAGCTGGTACATGACTAGTACCAGTATTAACTCGGCTCATGGCTCACACCTATGAAGTTCCTAGTAGCCAACAGCCAAATGCCACATGCCTCATTGTCGACGTCCTTATGATGCCAGCCCTCCAAGTTGTAACCCAAGCCTTGTTTTTCGTAAATCTATGGCCTGTTTAACCCTATCTTATGCCCATTTTTGGTATAATACTTGTTTTTACAAACTCATCGAGCAGTTAAGCTTGAATTATAGCACCAGGTCACTTTAAACCCTTGCGTCTCTTTCCCTCTTGGGTTTTCCTCACTGGTTACAAGTATTTAGTCATTCCCGCATCTTACAGTTTTCTTTCTGATTTACTTTTCAAAATGGTCATCGGGAGAGTCAAGTCCAAAAAGTATGAACCTGAAACCCCTCAAGCCCATGAATTTAGGGCCATCCCTGGACCTGAGCCTCTCATTGACACACAGGCTCGTATCTTCGACCCACAGTACCCTTTCAGTGTCTCTCGTGTCAGACCCGACCCGTTAGAAAGCCATGTGAAAGGCCAAGACCGGTTCAAAGTCGTTCGGTCTGGCCTATATTACCAAATTTCTCCACCCACATTTCTAGTCACTGAGTTCATATGTTGGCTCAGAGATGCCTATGACGAACACAGGGATGTATTTCTTTCGGCTCAGGAAAATAAGGTTTTCCGCATATCCCATGAGCTCATTAAAGAAGCCCTCCATTTCCCTCACAACCAGGAGTATGTCGAGTTCACAGAGTTGTCCCTGTCTCGTAAGTTTTACAAATTACCATAGAAATAGCAGAGTGAATTCCTCTCTTCCATTTCAGACTCTTGTCTCATGTTTATCCCATCTTCAGATATGGTGCCCTTGGCCGCATTCACCGACAATCTCCAGCCTGTTCTTGCTTTCATCTCAGGTTTTCTAGGTCTCAAAGAGGTCGAGAGGGTGTCAAAAGAATGCATAGCCCTCCTCTGGCTCATGTCCCAGCTGGGTGTTGTTTTGTATATCCCCACTTTCTTGGCCTCGGCCATCCAAACCTACTTTCAAGAACTACCCTCTTCGGGAGCTTTCCATTTATGTTCACTTGTGTTTTACCTCTTTCTGTTTGAGCACACTGACAAGTTTGAAGCTTTAGGCCTCGAAAAACTCTAAAGAATGATCAACCAACCAAGAACTGTCTTTGAGTGGAATGTCTTAGTATGTCAAAAACCTAATGGGAGGGGTTATTCAAGGTTTTTGAATGAGTTCATGACCATTTCCTACACCATACTTCACGACAACCCCCCACCCAGGATTTTTCCCCAGTAGAAGGACTAGCTGCAATTTGATGATGAGGAAAGCATAGGGGACTGGTACTTATTTTACGACTACACTGAGATCAAAGTCTATGGTGCAGATGTACCCCCTTACTGCCTATCGTTGTTTCCTTCTATGCGGGTTTTCAACCTTAAATACATACGTCAAACCCTGAAATCGGACTAGTTCCACTTTGTCCCCGCAAGGAAAGGCGACATCCTCAATCTCTCTACCACCATCGGCCCTTTTACGGTAAACTCAAGACACGCCCTCTCCACAGTGGAGATGCTGCTTCAGGGGATGGATTTAGTGCTAGGGAAAGTTTTACCCTATTACCCAAAAGGATTCCTCTCTAATAGGAAAAGGAATATTAGTTCCACTGCATATGTGCATGAGACTAGGCCCTTCATTGAATGGAGAGCTAACCTTGACACATGGCCTTTGGCTTCGCAGATGGAGGCCGAATCTTCGGTTGCAGAAGGACGAGGCAACATTGCTTCAGCGGGTACAGGAAGGAAAGGAAAAACCGATGAGGTCGATTTTTTAGAGGAACTAGAAGGTTTGGATACAAGGGAGGGATCCCATCCCTCCAAGAAACATGTAAGTGATGATGTGGAGATTGCCCAGGAAGATCCGTTGCAAGAGGAACTGATCCGATACAGGGAGCCTGAGAAGAGTAAGGTCAGTTTTAGGGTAAATTATGATGGAGCTTCCTCTTCAGAACCCTCTGGGATATCACAGGTCGTTTCGGTAAATAGAGTTGAAGTAAGGGAAGAAATTGGAAATAGAAACCAGATAGTAAGGGAAAAACGCCGGGCAAAATTGGCCAGGTTTGTGGATAAATATCATACTCGGCTCACCTTTGAGCTGAATATGGATAAACAAAATTTTATAATAGCTACCACAGAGGTAGTGCTAGACCCTATAGCTTATGAAGTTAGGTACCGAGATTTGGAGGTTGCTGTGAATCTGGAAAAGGTACCTTTAACTGAAAAACTTGGCCTTCACCAATGCATCGGGGATATGTTAAGGGACGAGGTTGTGAAGCTTGCACTTACACTAAGGAAGCTAGAAGACAAATACAAGTATGAATTAGAGAATTAGAATAAATAAATGGCTAGTGCCAGGGGCATCAGAAACAACCTACACAATCTCAGAAGGATAATGAGTAAAAAAGGAAGCGACAAAGACAGAATCTAGAATAAAATCATCCTAGATTTAGAGGTCAAAAACTCAGAGTTGAGGAGGAGACTCAACATCTCCCATGGGGAATATATACAACCTAATGAATTAGTCCAGGCAGAAAGAGAGAAATTAGCCCTCAATGATACCTTGCTTGAGAAAGGGATGAGAATGTGAAAACGACTGCAAAAATGGTTGCCCTCAGATAGAGATTGGCTGAATTGCAAGGGAAATGGGACACACACATCTGTGTGGCTCCAACCTTTGATACATCAAGTGCCACTCTAGAAAAATTAACCAAGCCTCTTTCGGACCTACAGGTCTCAAAAAATCAAGCCCATATAGCACAGTAGAAATTTTAGGAGTTGGTAGCTAGGTTGGAACAAAATTACAACGTGATAGCGGCCTTGAAAGAAGAGGTGGAAGGAGTAAAAAGAGAGAAGTTGCAGCAGGAAAAGGTCATCAAGGATCTGAAAAATTATATGAAAGGAAATGCAACCCTCCTAGAAGCTAGGCACCTCATCTAGATTGACATTATATCAAAGGTAAGGAAACATTGGAAGTATATTATGTTAATGAATGATAAGAAGATTGTCGTCCGATTGTTGAAAGGGAAATTGCCGGAAGGACAAGCGAAAGTTGAGGCAAAGGTGGTCATGGCCAAGAAGTATATCACTTACCTAAACGGATTGGACTCTGAAGAGTTGGCAGTCCAAGGGATTGAAGAACATTTTAGGGGAGTGATGGAAATTAGAAGGGTAATTGAGAAACAGACCACGCGTGTAAATGCATTGAGTGGTTTGGAACAAGTTTCCAAGGGAGTAGAGAAGTTTGAGTAAGAGTGGGATGAGATGGTGAAAGTAGGCCTCCCATCATGTTGGGAGCATGTAATGGCTACGTTTTCAAGACTAACTGATTAGGAAGAGAAGCTAATAGCTGTTATGAATCAGACTAATATTACCTATGAGAAAACTACTCACCTGAAATCTAAAACCATAATTGATGCCTTGGGCAGGGATATTTCCCTTCTCTGTCAGATCATATAGCACTTGGCCATCCACGTGGATTACTCTAAATTAACTGATATACAGGCCTTAGTGGAGATTTTTTCCAGTATGCCCCCACCAAGGGTGACCATATGGAAAAAATGCAGCGAGTATGTAAATGTACCAGTCTCCACGCCATCCCTCCAGACCACGCCTCCTCAGAAACATAAAGCTGGATCGTTTGCATCATCAGTGCTTCCAAATTAGCCAGCAGCAACTACGCCTCATCTTTCCAAAAAATGATGCTCATTATATGGCCCTAGTGGCCTTTTTACTTGTTATTTCTTTTACTTTGTAATATTGGGTGAAATCTTCATTTTATCCTATGCATTTTATTTTCTGTTTAAGTTGTTTCATTTTCAGTTGGCGCCTTCATTAAGGCCACTACACAGATGATGAGAGGCATATTTCCTGATCATCAATTTTGATTTTGATTGAGACAATCAACATAAAATATATTTTTATAAACGAATATTGGTCTAAAAATATCTTTTGCAAATGGTCAGTGAGGGATTATAAAAGAAAGAACCTGAGTTTATGCAAGGGTTCCAGATTTTCCAGAGCGGAGACTGTTAGTTGTAAACGATCCTTTTTGTAAAGTTCTAAGGCTTTCTTATGGTTTATGTTGAATAATCCCGTTGGGAAATCAAAGTGTATTATTATGTTGTGATATGGATTCCTGGTGAGATCAGTCATAGTTTGTATTCCTTTTGTTATACTCTAATACAAAAAATTTTCGGCATTTCAATCACTCTATTTATATTATAAGCTATCGAAATGTGAGTGTTGATTAACTAGATGTGAATTTATCTGTCAAAGGGTACTCATGTCTATTGGTATATGGCACTTTCAATATGGCTTGAAGCTTTGATATTATGTTCATATGTTATATCTCATTTACACACCTTTCTTCTGATATTAGCTTGTGATAGATTCTTATATGATACTGAGCCTATATGTAGTTAATACTCTCTTCATTTTTTGTCGTCATTTCCACACTTCTTATTTTTATAACTGTGAATTGTGTTTCATGATTGGCCCTCCTCACAGCTTTTTAAATCCAGATTCATCTTTGATATGTGCTTATAGACCCTTACTGTCTTACTATTGGGAATTATTGTTGGTTTATCTCTGTTCCTGCTATATCGGTCCCACCTTATGAAGTTTCAAAACCAATTCTGAACAAGAGGATTTATATTCCCGACCATATAAAGTTCCTCTGAATCCTCTTAATGATAATATGTACTAGGCACTAGTCCTTTACAGCTCAGGGCTGTCTCTAAGAGTGAAAACATATTTTTGGTGCCCTTTCCAGGGAACAAATTTGAATATCTTATCCTTGGGTATGACAAGAACATTCACCCTTCAAAATTAGGTGAGCACGAAGGGTTGAGAGTTGTAGATCCCTCACCTTGGTGACTCCACTATCCTTTGAGATATAAAATACATTTGCAATCTTAGCTTATCAAAATCCCCACCTAAGGTCAGATACCTCTCAGTTGAGAACGCCTTTCATATTTTACCCAGAGAAGATCTTATTCAAAATAATCTGGAAATAAAATCAAGCTGCTCATACTGACATACCTAGATTCTCTCTTGAAGACTCCCCATCCTCCTCACAGCAAGCTCAAGCCCAAGGCCCTGGTTCCACTACACGAGTCCTTGAATACCCACCAGATAATCCTTTTCTTGAACAATCAGAGGTAAAATATGAAGCTGAGTCAATAGATATTTCAATATTTTTCTTACATCCCACTCTTGAAGCTGAAGAGATAAAACAGGTAACCATCACTCAAATTCTTTTTTCTCAAGAAAATTCACATACTACCATTCATTTTACCCCATTTTTCATTTATCCAAATCTTCCTCTTACCCCACCACTTCCCATGGTGGTTCTTGGCTTTTTATTAAATAAATATGCCCCCCCTGGCATTACCTCAAATTCTAAATGACATGCCTCGAGACTACATGAAGCTCTTACCCCAGTTTATCGGTGAATATAGTAGTGCTACAAAAAAGAATCTAGAAGATTTATGTTCTTTTGCAAAGAATTTTAATGTCAAACATTTGTATGTGGTACTAAGATTATTTGTTCTCTAGATGGACAATCCCGGAAGTAGTTCAAGACTCTTGGAGATCGCTACATCACTACTTGGGAGGAAATGGAAAATGCTTTCATCAGAAAGTGGGGAGAAAAAAGGGACCACGGCTATTACCTCATAGAGTTCAACGCACTAAAGAAAAAACATAATGAAGATGTGGGTGAGTTCATAAAGAGATTTAAAAAATTGTACACCAAATTACAGCCAATATGAAACACCCTCATATGGCTTCTAAGGTAGTGTTCATTGGAGCATTTGAATCCGAGTTCAGTTTCACCCTCAGGGAGAGGAAATCAATTTCTCTAGATCAAGCTCAGACTGACAAACTAGAGGTAGAAGCTAACTTTTATTCTACCGGGAAATTGAAAGGAAGATTGGATCACGATTTCAGGCAAAGGGGTAAGGAAGAAGCCTCTTCTTCTAACCAAGATAGGGAGGTTTCATATTACAATATTGAATAAATGAATAAGAATGAATAAGAATTTGTCAAGTAAATTGGTGAAAATTAAGTTAGAAGCAAAGAAAGCCTCATCCTAGCCATCCCATACTACTCCTAACTGAGGATATAATCCACAATACTGAAAGCCACCACTACAGATATTGGAGAGAGAGAAAAAAGAGCAACAAGATCATATACAACCCTTTCTGTATTTTGGAAGGGAAAATGGAAAGCCCTAATGAGGATGTTCTTGATGGAAAAAATGACCAATATCTCGCATATTTAGAAGGTGGGGAAGTTGGGTTTTCTATACCAAAAGAGGAGGAGGAGGAGACAACAAACCTTACTGTTGATCCTGATATTAATGACTATTGCAGATAGTTCGTGGATTTCATGCAAGACCAATTCCATAAAAAGTATGACCTTTGGTCTTCCAGGAAGAGGACATGTACTCAATATCAAGTGGAAGAGTCACTTTCCAAGGAGTTGACTCTCCAAAGGCTGATAACAAAGGTAAGAAACTTGTCGAAGAACCTTCAGGACAGAAAGGTGCTCCCACATCATCGTCCAATTCTATACCTGACCCTCATGCTCACGCTAAAGGTACCTCCACTAACGAAAAGCCTCATATCCTCATCAAGGAACCAAAAGAGACCTTTGTAGAAAAGGGGACCAATGTGTTTAATCTCCAAAAAGAGCTAGATAAAGTTAAAATCCCCGTTCCTTTGGTTGAACTCCTAAAACAACCGTCCTATAAAGCTCATGTCTCTCAGTTCATGCTCCCTCATGGGGTAACTTCACCCCCAGATTCTCTTAACCTTCAAAAAGAAAGGCCCATGGTAGTTTTTGGCCCCCATGTAGAAGAGTTATACTCTAAAACCCCACCCTTTTACGTATCTCTAGTCATCCATGATTTTTTGTTACTTAATTGCATGTTGGACTCAGGGGCTTTACATAATCTGTTACCTCTTTCAGTCATGGAACAAATAGGATTGCAGATCACTCATCCCTACAAAGACCTCTATTCGTTTGACTCCAAACAAGTTAAATGTCTCAAGATGATTAAAGATCTGGTGGTAAACTTGGCTTAGATCCCGACCAAGACTGTCATCATGGACATAGTAGTTGTCGATTTCCCAACCCGTTTTGGAATGATTTTATCCAGATCATGGGGTTGTAATATTGGAGGGTCGATCAAGCTAGATCTCACTTATGCAACTATTACAGTGTTTGGAGGACAACAAAGAAGGTTGTATAGGGAGTCAAGATTTGTGAAAATGGTGACCAAAGCCGATGGCTCAGTAAATTCCCCGGTGTATAGCAAAGAGGGGGAGTTATATTGTTTAATGCTTGAGGAGGACCAAGAGTTTTTGAAGGAACCAACATTCAACTTACTAAAGCTGCAACATTCCTCAAGTGATGATGAAAGGGGAATGTGGACCCTCCACTTTGATGGAGCGAATTCAAGGGAAGAGAATGGAGTGGGAGTGCTTCTAATCTCCCCTACTGGACAATTAGTCCCCTTCTCTTTTAAATTAGAGTATGGGGCCACCAATAATGTGACTGAATACGAGGCATTATTACTGGGCTTACAAACTACTAAGAAAATGAATATTCACAGTCTTAAACTTGTTGGAGACTCTGAGCTGGTGGTGAGACAGATTAAAAATCAGTGCCAAGCCAAACAACCTCCTATAAGGGCATACAGAAATGAAGTATGGGACCTAGTGGAGAATTTTTTCTTAGAATTTGACATACATTTTATGCCAAGAGATCAGAACAAGATGGAAGATTCACTAGTTGTGGCAACAAGTAATTTCTGTCCACCTCAGAATCCACTTTTGAGATATGAAGTGGAGGTGAATTATTTCCATTCCATCCTAGAAAATTTCGAACACTGGCAGGTGTTTGAAGATGAAGAACAGATAAAAATATTCATGGAAAGTATTGGAGAGTTCTCTAACCTGGTCATCGATACCGGGGAAGAAGAAGAAACTGAAGAAAAACCTCAAAATAAATGGCAAGAGACTGTGGCTGGTCATAAAGTGCTACGTTTAAAGGAAATGTGATCCCTAGAGGTTTAGTACCTTTGGAGAGGTTGTTTGATAAAAATGACATCCCTGTCAACCCTAATAAGGTGACACCAGAAGCTCAAGTGGAAGACATTAACGTTGGGATGGAAGAAGATACGAAGATAGTCAAATTATCTAAAAGAGTCTTGGAAGAACACAGAGAAAGGTATGTACAACTATTTCACTCCTATAAGGACGTTTTCTCTTGGTCTTACTAAGATCTAAAAACATTTGACATAAGTATCATCTAGCATAAGATCCCACTGAGGCTCGATGCCAAGCCACATAAGCAGAAGCTAAGGCAGATTAACCCTTTGCTGCTTCCCGCCATAGAGAAGAAAATCAAGAAGTTGCTAAAGGCTAAGATTATTGTACCTCTGAGGTATTCAAAATGGGTGTCTAACCTAGTACCGGTCCGAAAGAAGAATGGAGAGATAAGGTTGTGTGTAGACTTTCGAAATTTAAATAGGGCATCCCTTAAAGAAAACTACCCTCTCCCAAAAATGGATCACATCTTGCAGAAGGTGATTGGGTACTGTCGCATGTCCATGATGGATGTTTTCTCGGGATACAATCAGGTGGTAGTCCTTCCCAAAGACAAAAAGAGGATGACATTCACCACCCCATGGGGCACATTCATGTATTCCCGAATTCCTTTTGGTTTGATAAATGCTAGAGCCACTTTCCAGAGGGCGATGGACATTGCATTTATAGGAGAACAGGAAAATTTTGTGGTGGTATATCTGGATGATATCACCATATTTTTGAAAGATGATGCTGAACATGTTGAGCACTTGCGCCAGACTTTCGAAAAATGTCGCAAGTATGGTCTGTCCCTAAATCCTCAAAAATCTATGTTTTCTTTAGAAGAAGGAAAATTATTGGGCCATATTGTAACTAAAGTAGGAGTTAATATTGATCGAAAAAGTGTGGAAGTGATCAACGAAATATCCTTACGCCGCAATAAGAAGGAAGTTTAGGTTTTTCTTGGGCGCATAATTTTTCTGAGAAGGTTCATCCCGAACTACGCAGAAATAGTTTGGCATATCACCAAAATGCTTAAGAAAATAAATGATGTGAAATGGACAAATGATTCAAGAGAAGAATTTAATAGAATCAAGAGTGCCTTTGTAGAAGCTCCAGTATTAGTAGGACCAGATTACAGTAAGCCATTCATGATATTCTCATTTGCCTCCTCGCATACTGTAGCTGCAGTACTTTTACAGAAAAATGAGGAGGGGTACGAATAGCCCATCACCTTTTTTAGTCAGGTATTTCGAGATGCCGAACTAAAATAAAAAATTCTAGAGAAATAGGCATATGCTTTGGTGAAGTCCTTAAATGCATTTCGGATCTGCATCCTACAGTCAGCCATCACTGCTTTTGTACCTACGGCCGCAGTTAAATATATTATGATTCAAGGGGATCATGAGGGAAAAAGGGGCAAATGGATCGCTAAGATCCAAGAATATGAATTAGAAATTCGCCCCACAAATCTCATCAAGGGACATGGTCTAGCCAAGATTCTGTCTGAGTCTAACTATTAAGCTCTAGGAATAAATCTATCCATGGGAATTGTGGAGTTATCTAGATACATGGAGGAACAACCTAGGATAGAAATGACCGTGCAGAAGACCCACATGAAGTATCTTATCAGTGTTTGGTATAAGGATATTGTAGAATATATTTTAAATATTAAGTGTCCTCCGAACTTCGATAAGGCTAAATATCGAACATTGAGGTTGTCTTCGAAGAAGTATATCATTGAAAATAGCCATGTATATTGGAAGGATCCCTCGAGAATCCTTCTCTTATGCCTTACAGAATCGGAAGTGGAGGAAGTTATGGTTGAATTCCATGAAGGAATTTGTGGAGGGCCTTACAGATGGAGGTATACAACCCATAAGATATTGAAGGCATGTTTCTTCTGGCCCAAATTTTTTGGGGATGTGCATGCTCGAGTCAGGGCCTGTGAAAAATGTCAGGTTTTCACTAGAAAGAAGAAATTTGCTCCCTTACATATGATACTAGTACATATAGAAGAACCTTTTTAGCAATGGGGGACAGATTTCATTGGGGAAATTCACCCACAATCCAGTGACCAACATAAATGGATCCTAACCGCCACTGGCTACTTCACCAAGTGGGTAGAGGAAATACAAGATAGGAACAAAAGTGATGTAGTGGTGATCAAGTTCCTAGAAGAAAATATTATATCTAGAATTGGTTGCCCAAATAATATTGTGACAGATAATGCACAGGATTTCAAGTCTGTAAAATTCATCAATTTCTGTCAACAATACCACATCACCTTGGGGCACTCCACAGCCTATTATCCTTAGGGGAATGGATTGACTAAGTCTTCCAATAAGAAATTGGTAAGGGCATTAAAGAAAACTATAAATGAATGTTAGAAAAACTGGGATTCCCAACTAAAATTCGCATTGTGGGTGATCAAAATCACAAATAAATGATCGACAGTCAAGTCTCCATATGAAATAGTCCATGGTAGAGCCTCAGTTTTCCCAATACAGCTTTCCTTGCCTATGGTCAGGTTCCTTTAGGATAGTCAGGAAGAGCCCAACGATCTTACCAGAAAAATAAATCAATTGGTCGAGTTAGAAGAGACTCAGAGCCAAGTAAATGACCGTTTAGTAGAGTACTAAGAGAAAATGAAAAATATGTTTGATCAACACACCAAAGACAAAGAAATGCAAACAGGGGATTTAGTACTAAGGTGGGACATCAAGAGAGCCAAAAAAGGTAAACATTGAAAGTTTGACCCCCTGTGGTTTGGACCTTTCAAAATTGTTGAGGTCAAAGGAAATAACACCTTCACACTGGAAAATTTGGAAGGTGATGTGATCAAGACGCCCGTAAATGGGCAGTTCCTGAAGCCCTATTTCCAAAACTGATCCAGGTCCTGGAGACCGCTGTATTATAGTGTGTATATATTTGTCATTTCTACTTTCATAATTGATGTTTGTTTCACCATGTGAATGTTTGAAAATTTTGAAGAGACTCTAGCTCTTAAAGAATGAGTTACAAGTGGTTTGCGAGGTTCTAAACATGTCTGAGGAAGAACGTGCCATCCCCAGGTGGAGCCAATGTTGTTATGATAACCCTCATATTACAAGGTTCAACAGAAAGATAACTTGAGGTAAGAAAAGAATTAACCTTTGGAAGAGTAAGAAGACCAACTAGATATAAGGGAAGTATGCAAACCCTCCCGTCATAGAAAAATGTGGACAAAGGATTCAATTCCGCGTTACATCTAACCAAAGATGTTGTGATCCATACATGGGACAGCCCAAGTAGCATCACCACGTGGAGGGATTCAGGGGGTACCCAGGACGATATAAGGAGGGTGGAGCTATACCCACTAGAACTCATGACGTCACAGGTTGGTGGGGTAGGTTTTGACCATTCCATGGGGTGGTGGTCCATCGCGAGGAGATTTCACATGTCCCTATCGGAAATATTCAATGGGGCCCTTGATACTAACAGGTGGCGCACATAAAATAAAAGGTAAGGTAAGTCATGAAAGCTGGTACACGACCAGTACATGTATTAACCCGGCTCGTGGCTCACACCTACCCGGCTCCTGGTAGCCAACAACCAAATGCCACGTGCCTTAGTGTCAACGTCCTTATGACATTAGCCCTCCAATTTGTTACCCAAGCCTCGGTTTTCGTAAGTCTATGACCTGCTTAACCCTGCCTTACACCCATTTTTGGTAAAATACATTTTTTTACAAACTCGCCGACCATTTAAGCTTAGATTACAGCACTAGGTCGATCTCAACCCCCGCGTCTCTTTCCCTCTTGGGTTTTCCTCACTGGTTATAGGTATTTAGTCATTCCTGCATCTTACAATTTTCCTTCTGCTTTAGTTTTCAAAATGGTCATCAGGAGAGTCAAGTCCATAAAGTATGAACCTGAAACCCCTCAAGCCCATGAAGTTAGGGCCGTCCCTGGACTTGAGCCTCTCATTGACACACAGGCTCATATCTACGACCCGCAGTACCCTTTCAGTGTCTCTCGTGTCGGACCTGACCTATTAGAAAGCCATGTGAAAAGCCAAGACTGGTTCAGAGTTGTTCGGTCTGGCCTGTATTACCAAATTTCTCCACCCACTTTTCCAGTCACTGAGTTCATATTTTGGCTCAGAGATGCCTATGACAAACGCAGGGATGTATTTCTTTCGGCTCATGGAAATAAGGTTTTCCGCATATCCCCTGAGCTCATTAAAGAATCCCTTCTTTTCCCTCACAGCCAGGAGTATGTCGAGTTCACAGAGTTGTCCCTGTTTCGTCAGTTTTCCAAATTACCTTGGAAACAACAGAGTGAATTCCTCTCTTCAATTTCAGACTCTCATCTCACGTATATCCCATCTTCGGATATGGTGCCCTTGGCCACATTCACCAACAATATCTAGCCTTTTCTTTCTTTCATCTCAGGGTTTCTAGGTCTCAAAGAGGTCAAGAGGGTGTCAAAATAATGCATATCCCTACTCTGGCTGATGTCCCAGCCAGATGTTGTTTTGGATATCCCCACTTTCTTAGCCTCGGCCATCCAAACCTAGTTTCAAGAACTACCCTCTTCGGGGGCTTTCCATTTATGTTCACTTGTGTTTTACCTCTTTCTGTTTGAGCAAGTCGACAAGTTCAAAGCTTTAGACCTCGAAAAACTCTGAAGAACAATCAACCAACCAAGAACTATCTTTGAGTGGAACATATCAGCACGTTAGTAGCCTAATTTAAGGGGTTATTCAAGGTTTTTGAACACATTCATGACCATTGCCTACACCATACTTCACGACAACCCCCCACCTAGGATTTTTCCCGAGCAGAAGGACTGGCTAGAGTTTGATGATCAGGAAAGCATAAGGGACTGGTACTTGTTTGATGACTACACTGAGATCAGAGTCTATGGTGTAGATGTACCCCCCTACTGCCTGCCATTGTTTCCTTCTATGCTGGTTTTTTCCCTTGAATACATACGTAAAACCCTGAAATCAAACTATTTCCACTTCGTCCCCGCGAAGAAATGCTACATCCTAAAGCCCCCTACCACCATCGACCCTTTTACCATAAACTCAAGACACGCCCTCTCCATAGTGGAGACACTACTTCAGGGGATGGATTTAGTGCTGGGGAAAGTTTTTCCCTATGACCCAAAAGGAATCCTCTCTAATAGGAAAAGGAAGATTAGGTCCACTGCATATGTGCATGAGACTAGGCCTTTCATTGAATGGAGAGATGGAGGCTGAATCTTTGACTACAGAAGGAAGGGGTGACACCACTTCAGTGGGTACAAGAAGGAAAGGGCAGAAAAATAAGGCCAATTTTCCAGAGGAACCAAATGGTTTGGATACAGGTGAAGGATCCCATCCCTCCAAGAAACATAGAAGTGATGATGTGGAGATTACCTGGGAAGAGTCGTCGCAAAAGGAATTGATCTGATACAGGGAGCTTGACAAGCGTAAGGCCGGTTTCAGGGTAAATTACGATGGTTCTTCCTCTTCAGAACCCTCTAGGATATCACAGGTTGTTTCGGTAAATAAAGTTGAAATAAGGGAAGAAATTGGAAACAGAAATCGGACAGTAAAGGAAAAACTCCGAGCAGAATTGGCCGGGTTCATGGATAAATATCATACTCGGTTCACCTCAAAGCTAGATATGGATAAAGAATAGTTGATAATAGCTATCACAAAGGTAGTTTTATACCCTACAGCTGATGGAATCAGAGACCGAGCTTTGGAGGTTGCTGTGAATCTGGCAAAGGTCCCTTGAATTGACAAACTTTGCCTTCACCAATGCATCGGGGATATGTTACGGGACGAGGTTGTGAAGCTTGCACTTGCACTAAGGAAGCTGGAAGAAAAATAAAAAGAGGTGTTAGAGAATAAGAAGAAATAAAGGGCTAGTGTCAGGTGCATCAACAACAACCTACACAAGCTCAGAAGGAAAATGTGTGAAAAAGGAAGGGACAAATATGGAATCCGGAAGAAAATCATCCTGGATTTAGAGGTCGAAAACTCAGAGTTGAGGATGATACTCAACATCCCCCATGGGGAATATATAAAACCTAAGGAATTATTCCAGGTGGAAAGAGAGAAATCATCCCTCATTGATACCTTGCTCGGGAAAGGGATGAGAATGTGAAAACGGCTATAGAAATGGTTACCCTCAGGTAGAGATTGGTTGAATTGCAAGGGAAATGGGATACACACATCTGTGTGGCTTCAACCTCCAATACACCAGGCGCCACTCCAAAATAGTTAACCAACACTCTGTCAGACCTAAAGTTCTCAAAAACGCAAGCCCATACAACACAACAGAAAGTTCAGGAGTTGGTAGCTAGATTGGAACAAAATGACAATGTGATAGTGGCCCTGCAAGAAGAGGTGGAAGGAGTGAAAAGGGAGAAGCTGCAGTAGAAAAAGGTCATCAAGGATATCAACAATAGGATGAAAGGAAACACAACCCTCCTGGAAGCTAGGCACCTCATCTGGGCCGACATTATATCGGAGGTAAGGAAACGTTGTAAGTATATTATGTTAATGGATGATAAGAAGATTGATGTCCTATTGTTCAAAGGGAAGTTGTAGGAAGGACAAGTGGAATTCGAGGCAAAGGTGGTCATGGCCAAGAAGTATATCACTTACCTAAATGGATTGGACTCTAAAGAGTTGGTTGTCCAAGGAATTGAAGACTGTTTCAGGGGAGTGATTGAAATTAGAAGGGTAATTGAGAAAGAGACCACGCGTGTAAATGCATTGAGTGGTTTGGAATAGGTTTCCAAGGGAGTGGAGAAGTTTGAGCAAGAGTGGGATGATCTGGTGAAAGCATCCTACCTGTAATGGTTGTGTTTCAGGACTAACTGATTACGAAGAGAAGCTGACAGCTGTTATGAATCATACAATCTTCCCTATGTGAAAACCACTCACCTGAAAGCTAAAACCATAATTGCTGCCCTGGGCAAGGAGATTTCCCTTCTCTATCATATCAAACATCACTTGGTTGTCCACGTGGATTACTCTAAATTGACTGATATACAGGCCTTAGTGGAGATTTTTTCCACTATGCCCCCACCAGGGGTAACCATATGGAAAAAATTCAGCGAGTATGTAAATGTACTAGTCGCCACGGCATCCCTCCATTCCCCACCTCCTCAGAAACATAAAGCTGGCTCATCTATGTCATCGGTGCTTCCAAATCAGTCGGCAACAGCCACGACTCGTCTTTCCAAAAAATGATGCTCATGATCTAGCCCTAGTGGCCTTTTTACTTGTTATTTCTTTTACTTTGTAATATCGGGTGAAATCTTCATTTTACCCTATGCATTTTATTTTTTGTTTAAGTTGTTTCATTTTCAGTTGGCACCTTCATTAAGGCCACTACACAGATGATGAGAGGTGTCTTTCCTCATCATCAATTTTGATTTTAATAGAGACAAGCAACATAAAATATATTTCTGTAAACGAATATTAGTCTAAAAATATCTTTTGCAAACGGTCAACGAGGGATTATAAAATAAAGAACCTGAGTTTATGCAAGGGTTCCAGATTTTCCAGAACATAGACTATTAGTTGTAAACGCTTCTTTTTGTAAAGTTATAAGGATTTCTTATGGTTTATGTTGAATAATCCCATTGGGAAATCAAAGTGTATTATTCCATTGTGAGATGGATTCCTGGTGATATCAGTCACATTTTGTATTCCCTCTGTTATACTCTAATACAAAAGTTTTTCAGCATTTCAATCACTCCCTTTATATTATAAGCTATTGAATGTGAGTGTTGATTAGCTAGATGTGAATTTATCTGTCAAAGGGTACTCATGTCTATTGGTCTATGGCGCTTTAAATATGGATCGAAGCTTTGATATTATATTCATATGTTATATTTAATTTACTCGCCTTTCTTCGGATATTAGCTTGTGATAGATTCTTATATGATAATAAGTCTACCTGTAGTTAATACTCTCTTCATTTGCTGTCGTCAATTCCATGCTTCTTATTTTTATAATTGTGCATTGTGTTTCATGTTCGGCCCTCCTCGCAGCTTTTTAAATCTAGATTCATCTTTCATATGTGCTTATAGACCCTTACTATCTTACTATTGGGCATTATTTCTGGTTTATCTATGTTCCTGATTTCTCGGTCCCACCTTATGAAGTTTCAAAACCAATTCTGAACAAGATGTTTTATATTCCTGGCCATAGAAAGTTCCTTCGAATCCTCTTAATCTTAATATGCCCTAGGAACTGGTCCTTTGCAACTCAGGGTTGTCTCTAGGAGTGACAACAAATTGGATTTGTAAATAAAATCTACTTTAACTTATAAACATATATCTAACATATCATTCTAAACATATCCATGGAATTACAACAAACTAACTTATTCATTCCAAGAAATCATAATATAAAAAGAAATTTTGACTTGTGGGGGTAGTCCTACCCTCCTCAACTCCAATGAAAGAGATGAGAGGGGGAGGCTTGACTCATTTCTTTCTAAATCTATAACCTACTCTACTAACATGTAAGTAAGATAAATCTACATCAAAAGAAAAATGGAAGAAAACTAAAAAAGGTGAATGAAAATGTTAGCAAACTAGCTAAATATTCATAAGAAAAATTAGCTAAAATGACATAAAAGTAAATAATTAATACACAAGAAATACTAAGGCACATGGATTGGTCCCTAACCCACAAGCCTAGCCCTCTGAAACTAGATCATTGAAGCACAATCTGAATACTCATTTCATTGCAAAAGGTAGTCTCATTACATCAACATGAAAGTCTCAAAAACTTATTACAAGAGCTAAGATCCTAATGGATTTCTCCAATGTTCAAATCCTAATGAGATCTTGCTCAAACCTATTTAACCTAAAGGGTAGCTACCAACAAATCCCTAAAAAGTAGGTGATGATTCCACTTTGACTGCAAGCGAAGTGTAGCTTTGGTGCACTTGATCTTGAGTTTTCTTGGATGCCTTTGATTTCGATTTGTTGGAAGGAATATTGAGGATACCTTGGCTGCCTTTTGGAGTTAAGGAGGTGGAAAATACCCCTAGAATATCTCCTTGCTATCTACTATGAGTCTTAATGGTAAAATATTTACCAAAAATGCAATATCTTCATGATTTTTCTGCATTTAACTCATGTTAGGCACTTGAAGTATGATAAGCCTCAATCACCATATACACTAGCATCATAAGACCTAATATAATTAAAATTCAAGAAAAAGAGACTTAATAAGGCAAGAAGGTGACCATTAACCCCTCCAAATCTACCTAATGATGGAGCTCATTGTGTTGGTGTGTTTGGCGCATGAATGTACCAAATCACACTTGCTTAAGAGGGGTGGTTTTTCCCTCTTAAGTTATTGGTCATAGGCAGAAAATAGATGGAGTCAAGCAAGTTAGTGGAACATGATAAAAATAAAAATAAATGAAACAAAAGCTGTAAATAGCATAAAACAACTTCAATAATCCAAACGACTGTGCTTGCGTCCCCTCTTATTGAGTGCTGGTAGGAAATGAGGATGAAACTTTAACCCACTTTCCAAGGGGCCCTTGGAACTATGGAGCTCCAAGTACCAATGCAAGGACATATTTACTTCTGAGATTCCTTGGCGCAAAGTTTTTGTCTCTCTACTATGGTGGACTGGAGTTGTTGGACGGCCAACAACTGAGTCCCCTCTATCTCTTCTCCGGATCACACACTACTGGTATTTCTTGGGGAAATTATGGCGAGAATAACAATGTGTTCTAATATTTTTCATCTCTTGATGGCCTTTTATAGGAGAGTTCAAATCCTCCTTCCCTCTCTTGGTACATTTTGGATGGTGACCCAAGAGAGGAGGGATATTGAAGAATTATGTGCGCAAAGGCGCATTTAACTTGTTCCTTATGTGCGTAGTTTGATTTTTCCTTTTAGACCTTAGAGATTTTTAAATACTTTAGGTTCTCTAATGTCTCTCCACCCTATAAATCCTTCTACCTCACATTAAGTAATGCCATATTTTCTTGTCCTATTTTCCAATGATAACAGTTTCCCCTAATGTGTGAGGTGTAGGAAGAACTATATAGCCGAAATACATTATAGTTTATTTTTTGTGTACTGTTTGGAGAGAGAGAGAGAGAGAGAGAGAGACCCATGTGTAGCTCGGAGTTGGAGACACCCAACACCGAGTCAAAGAGTGACCATGTCCTATGGGATCCCTGCAAGAAATGGTATAATACAATATATACAATTTTTTTGCGAGCCGGGCATGTCCGATGTTCATGATGCTTTAGCTAGTTAAACAAATATATTTGACATAAACATATTATGTCTGTCACTAGTATGGTAGTGATTTTTTGGTTGATGATGATGACTGCCAATGCCTTCAGGGGTTTTTTTTTAATTGAATATAAGTGGAAAGTGGTACCCATATGCTTAAACTTGGTATGGCATATAAATGCACATTGTATGCATAGGCACTGGCTAGGACCTTCCCGTGTAAGCATTGCAGAAAGAGATGCTTATCAAGGCATGTGTCTTTGATGAATTTGATCAAAGTGTAATGGTTGTAAGGTACGATACCATATTGACATGAAAGCTTGTGTTGTTGTCAAATTTCAGGAGAGTCGATGACATCTATGGGCAATGATGTCTCCCACAGTGCCACCCGAGGGTGCACTTTTTGTGGAGAGGGGTGATCCAAGGTCCTGCTTCCTTTTTGGAAAAGAGGTGTTGATGTCGACAAAAAGGAAGCCTCAACCAAATGAGGGGGTTACTGATACAGAGGATCAATATGTTGGATGTGACGGGTTTAACATAGGCATGATGGCGAGGGGTGACAGAAAATTGATGATGGGGATTCAGTGGCCCAAGGTCAAAGTATAAAAGGCAGCTTGGCGGTAGTCATAACTATTTTTGATGGGGAAATCCCTAGAGTCGATAGGAATTATAGGGTGGGTACAAACTGGTTATTAATGTCATGGTGGCTTTTGCATGAGGGTGTGATACCCTGACCAAGGGTGACTAGGGATTACTACCATGGGAAAAAAAATGAATGGGTCAGTGGGGGAGATAGTGCATCATTTTGCGGTCTTTGTACACTTACCAAAAGAATAAAACAATTGGGTTTGGTTTGTATAAAAAACAGAGATGGGTGCCTAAAAATATGAAAGTGTTCGCTTACTGATGATGTGAGGAAGGTGTTTTGCTGAGGGTGGGGGCCCCATTGGTTGGTTTGATATGTGAGGTTGATGAAGCGGATGAAAAAATATCATAGATGGGTTATGCTGATGGAGGTATGGTAGGCCAAATGAGACGCGTAGTAATGTGCTTTAAATATTCTTGCACAACCTGGTCATCTGGGAAAGGGGTTTTATTTTGATATGGTAAAACTTGACCTGATGCATGGAAAGTGAACGGGTATGAGGTTCTTCTCGGACTATAGTGGTATGGCCATGGCATCAATTTTGTTGTGATATATGGTATACTTTGGGTGACAAGTGCCATGGAGTGGAGGCTCTACCAACCAACGAGGATGCTTATCATGTGCAATGTGAGGTGATGATAAACATGGTCAGGTGTGTGGAACCTATGGAAGATTTCTAATGGAGAAATGATGTCAGGATATGCAGAGTTTTTCTAGGACTCTATCATGCTGGGGGTAGAATAATACCTTCTCTTGGAACTTTCATTGGATGGAGCTGCGGATGGTTTGCATACTACCTGCAAAATCAAATACCCAAAGTGAAATCATCTTCTTTATTCAAATATTTATTTGAAAGACATGTGCTTTAAAAAAAATATGAGAAAGGGCATACCTACCGGCACTGAAAATTTATTTTTTCGGGGGTACGAATGTATGGCACTGCCTTAGGGTGTTATGGAGTGTTGATCACAATTCTACTTTCGGTCTAGTGATTGGGCCTCTTGAACTCTCGTTATCGTACTCCAAAGTTTCTGAAAAGGGCGACATATATGAAAATATGGCTCAATTCAGTTCATTTGTGTCTGTTGAGTATTGAGAGGCCAGAGGCATTTTCAGAGTAGTTCTTGTTGTTGCGGTTAGCATAAGCATCGAGGATTAGCAATTTTTTAGTCAGGTAAGCTCCATGACATCCTGCTATTTAATTTTTTCAGTGTACTGGTGCTGGCGTCCATACAAGATGGGTTTGTATGGACTCTAGGTCAAATTTTACCTTGACTTCGTAGGTGATCAAGGTATAGGCACACCTCTTGTGTGTAAAACCTGGGTTTTGCATGCATTTAGAGCACGTGTGCTAGCTTTACGCATGCCTCTGGTGAATTTGTGAGAAGGACAGATGCACCCTCCTCGTGCCTATCTGAGGAACATGCACGTGGAGAGCCGAAGTTGTTTTTGCTAAAATTTTTAGAAATTTTGTTTGTTTATTGGTGATTTTTGTGTTGCTGATGTGTTCATGTTTTGATGACAGGATGTTGTGGAGGAAGAGGGATTGGCCTGAGCTCCATGCTAACTTACATGCTGATGGTCATGTGCGCGAACAATTGGCGCAATGGGGTCTCCTCAAATTTCTAGAGAATGACCTTCTTTGATCACAGGATTGACTTTTACGCTACTTGATCTGATGTTGGAATAGGTTGCACAAGTTGATGGTTCTACATGGGTGCGAACTCACTATCTGTCCCAAGATAGATATCAACTTTTTGATCGTGTTTTTGCCTCAGGGTGAGGTGCTTTCGTATCCAATTCCCTCTGGGAAGGTGGATCTTGAGTGGTTCTAGGCACGTCATTGCGATGGTGCGCCCCTTACGGAGGGGTGTATATCCATTTATACAGTGATAAATTTGGTTGATTGATGTTATTTAGAAGCCATTTTGTAACTAGAAAGGTTGTCTACTCCTCATCAGGCATTGGGTCTGTAGATCAGTGTCTTGTGCCGGCTGAGGGTTGGGAAATTTTTTGACTTTTCCCGTTTATGTTATGACGGGATGTTGGCACAAATTTCCTAGGTCCACAATGGATCAAAGCTATTTACACATGCCAACATATTTTGTGGAGGTAAATCCCCTCTATGGACAGAGGCGATCCCACTAGCCCTAGAGTGGGTCTAGCAACAATCGAAACATGCAAAGCTTTTGATTCCTAGCTACAAAAGATAGAGTCGCGATAGATCACTTATCGTGATTCCTTCACTGATGTTGTCGAAGAAGAAGTGGTGCTTCCATTCCTAGCTAGACAGGTCATGATCCATGAACTTACTACATCTAGATACCTGTACACATGCAAATAAGAGAAACAACATGTAACGTACTATTTCACACTTTATAACTATTGATCAGTCAGAGAGGAATGAATGAAATTGCATTATATAATGGACAAAAACAATCATGGAACCAATAGCAGAGTCATGTATATTAAGATATGAGAAAATGATTACAACCGGTGCTCTGATGTTGTGATCTTCCTTTGACATGATTCCAACAGGACGTGTCTCACAAATCTCATCGGGAATTTGACAAAACTCTCTCTCTCACAAAGTTCTCCTTAGCTCTGCTCTTGATTGTCACTCATTTATAACTTCCTTCCCAAAAGTTCAGCTAGCTAGCAAATGGAAAGGGTAGGTTTTTATAGAAGGAGAAAGGGAAGTTTGGATCCCTATAATCATGGGGGAGAGTCCTATCTCTTAGGAAGGTTCCATGAGAGGTGGAAAACCACTTCCTAATCAAGGAGATCCAGAGCCAAACAACCCAACCTCTTTCTAATGATTCATTTTGAAGTTGTTAGAATCAAAATTTTGCCTTCTATTGTTAAAAAACATTCCTTAATAGGCTTGGCGCGGGCACAATACAGGGACATAGCACCAGCTGGTGTGCCCACTAGTGTATATTTTCCCCATTGGCACAAGGGATTAACTAGCTACCCACGCCAATGCCAAAACATGGGTTTTTAGGGTTTTCCAGAGAAAATGTTCTTGAGGAGAATTCTTTCCCTTATGCAGAAGGATGCCATCAAGGTGTTTTCATGACTTTTTAATGTTCACAGGTTACAGGAATAGCCCTCAAATGTATGGGATGAGGGATTGCAGGGACGGTGAAAAAATGCTGTGTAGCAGATGCCCCCTATAGCATGAGGTCCGAGAGAGAGGGAGGGGTGAAATGCTTTATGAGAATGCATCCAACTGATAACACTACCGTCAGAAGACCTGCAAATACAAATACCACTGATACCTCTGATATATGATATGTGGTATGGGCGCAACCATCCATAATAAAGTGTACAAAAACCAGAATCAAAGGTATGGACGCAACCATCCAGTAGAATAAGGATCAAAAAGTAGACTCAGGTATGGTCACAACCATCCAATCAGAAGAGTCATGTAACAAGTCATAATAATCCACAAAGAGCCTGTAGCCTGGATTTCATTAGATAACATCAAGGGTCTTGCACTCCATCTCGATCCGAAAAAATTACAAGTTTGAGCATGCGAATATGTGAGATGAAGTCAAACATGCAAAAACATCATCTGATTACCATCCAATGATGAAATTTGTTAATAGATGTGAGAGAAACCATCAATAATGACAATGGATCTCAAGGTACAAGAGGTACAATCCACTGAATGTGAAAAGTGATCTGGCATCAAACACCCACAGAATCATCCAATCGAAGGCCAATAATGAAAACCTTGAGTCGAATGCAAAGAACCTTCCATTGAGGCATGCAGGCTCCAAGCTACTGGAAGGGAGTCTGTAGACCAACTTCCTGCATAATGAGCTAAAGTCGATAGGAAGTGACCCTGATCGAAGGTGGGCCATAATGTTTCCTACATCATCGACACGAGACAGAGGGATATAATGTTTGTGAATCAAGACCAACAGAGAATCAGAGGGAGGTTGAAAACTACAGAGGCCAACTTCTCTTCAACATATCAGCGGCATGACATTGGATTTGGAAGTATTTGACATCAAGGGATTTGAGGTCATGATGACGTGGAAAAGAGTAGATAAGTGGTCAAAAGATATTATCCAAACCCACGAAGGCAAGCAGATAACGAGATGAGATGTCCCCAACCTGACACAAATACAAACAAGTGCCATGTTCAAGAGCGACATACTGCCGACACGACTATAATATTGGTTCCATTTCCCCCACACCATTTATGGCGAGTACCCAAATTATTTTTGAAAACAAGCTTGAAGGGGATAACATATGCTTGTGATGTAAGTTTGTCCTTTGGACAAATCCAAACTAGTACATTTTACGAGCCCTAGGAATTAGGAACTCGAGTAATGTCATGACGACGGAGTCCTATGTCATCAGTTTTTAACGAGTCTGACAAAGTGTTGAAGCCCGGAAAATCGAGTCTACAACAAGAGGGATACCCACCCGGTCCAGACCTTGGTTAGCAGCTCCTTTTCCGTTTGGTGTAGTGGGTCCGACTGGGGATAATGGGACTAGTTTCCCAATATGTGTGTGTGTGTTGAAAATAGATATTTCCTCTCTAAAAAGGTTCCTAAGGGAAATGCTTTTATTCTATTTCTAATCTAATTATATGAAAATTATATTCTAATTTAAACAGAAATATCTAATTCTAAACTAAACCCGAGATGTAATCTTGTTTATGTGATCTAAAATAATTTCGAATAACAACTAATAATAAATATTATTCAACTATTATAAGAAAAGAATTCAATAAAGATAAACCATTTCATATAAAAAGTTAGATGAAACAGTTATGAAAAACATATCGCATAATAAGCTATTCATACATTAAGCATAAATAAATAGCTATCACCATACAAAAGTGTCAAATGATAACTTAAGCATTCAAGCATCAATATATAAATAACTGAATATAAATATCACTTTTAACACAAAAGCAGAAATAGTTAAGAGATAAAAGTACCATTTATAACTGGTTCTACTCATGAGCTAGAAGTAATAATGACTTATATCTTCCAATCCAACATCTACTTTGAGTACAGAATGTAACATCATTGATGGATATTAGACATAAATATCAATAAATCTCATCAATTGGCCCATCAAACTCTCCGAGGTTTGTGAAGTGTATGTCTAGGAGTAGTTTCTTGACAAATCAGACTCTTCTCAAATGCAATATAGAAGGTTTAAATACTACTAACTAAATCTAATTATAGTTTATTACAAAAATTTAGGATTCGGTTTAAATGAACGTCCTTTTTCTATGCAAAAACAAAGTAAAAATAAAATTAAATCTAAAATTAAAAACTATTAACTAACTACTTATGAATCTGGTCTTTGAATTTGCAAGCATCCAGCATTGATTTGAGAAGAGGGGGCTGGCCGACTTCAGATTTTAATTGTCCCGAAAACACGGAATCAGCAAGTGATGGCGCGATTTTCTCAGCAAAATTAATGATGCAATTAAGAGCGCTACATTGGCTGTGTGGTTTAACCAGGCACGTCCAGTAAGAATCCCAATTTAATTTTGTCAATCCTTGAATTGATTTTTCCTTCTCTTTAGCTTTATGTTTCCACTCTGTTTGCAATTGCTGTGCTTGTGGTAGGTATCCTGGAATAGTTTTAGAAATCAAATTAATTTTGTGCAAATTTTCATTTACACAATCAGTCATGTTACTTGCCGCTGTAGCTGCTTCCTCTGCTGCTTTTTCTGCCTCTCTGATCTATGCATCCCAATTATTGAAGAGTATTTATTTATGACCATCATGGATTAATTGGTGCTCCTACTCTTTTTTCTTCCTCTGTCTTTTGCCATGCCAAATAATTAGTAACTCTTTCATTAGTTAAATCATAATCATGTCGTAATTCTACGACATGATTAGTGATTTTATCACTTTCTTGACAAAAAGAGTTCCATTGCGAAATTTTCTGGCATAATATATCTTGTTGTTGCAGTAGTTGATTATTCAAAGAAATAGAGATTTCAGATGATAACCAGAAGCTGTCTATTTTTATGCATCTCTTGCATAACTTGTTTTTTCTTTTTTCGGACCAAGCTTTTTCCGACATCCAGCGCATTTTTGAACTGTTGTAACTCAAAGTAGGTCCTGTCACCATGGTATGTGGTTGCTGTACGTGCCAAGGCAACTTGTATTTGATCCTCTTTTCATTTAATAACAAATGTATCTTCCATGCTTTGTCAATAGTTGCGGAGGCATAAGCTCCTGTAATCTGAGATAATTTAGTAAGATTTTCAGTGGGATCCGTAGTAGGATCTTTCCATAAAACATCCAATTGTTCTGCATCAGTAGAGAGCACACTTTCTAATTTTCTCTTCCTCCTTTGCTTCCTTACTACTGCTTTATGTTGTGGGCTATACAATATATGTAGAGGAGGAATTTCCTCTATTTTAAGTACAAGCTCAGAGGAAGGAGTAATGGGTATATGTTCTTTTTCTGTGACATTGCCACTTATTTCTGTAATCAAACCTTTTGCTGTCTGTATAGTAGTTTGTATGTTTTGTCCTTCAACATTAATCAAATCATTAAATGATTCCAATTCTTTATCTAGCTGAGTGCTGATGGATGGTTGTTATACATTAAGAGGGGGAAGATTCAACTGTGGAGTGGTTGAGGTCTGTTGTTGTGAAAGCTCTTTTGATTGAGCTGTATCCTTGACTGAGCCTTCACTTTTATCATTATTAGATTTTTTAGAACGTTCATAAGTTTCTTTGCTAGAGTTTGATTTAGACCTTTCTGTATCTGAGTTGCCATTGAGACTGACACTAGGAGTTGGTTCCCTTGCGGGTTCCAAGCGAAAATTATCCAAAGGAATAGTGGTCAATCTTCTTTCTCGGTATACTTTAAACTCTTGAAATTCTTCTGGGGAGAACCGTGTTTGAGCTAAATGAAAAATTTCTTTAAATGAACATTTTTCTTGAAACATATCATAAAAAAGATCTTCTTCTCCAGAAAATACTCTTACTTTGACTACAGTGGTGAAATCCTTGACAATACCATATGGATCAAATAGCCTTCTTGGAAACTTAAACAATTTTAAACATGTAACATTGTTTAATTCCTTAAACACATGACCAACATCAAATAATGAAAATGCTCTACAGGACACAGGAAATTGTGGCCAGATGGATTTCTTTTTATCCTTTAATTCTTTTTTCAAACCTCTGTCTCCACAGGTTTGATATGCAATTTCCCGAGCTATGAGTTTATCCGGAACATACTTTGGCAAAACATGAGGAGAAACAAAGCTTCCAAAAACCCTCACATGAGTAAACAATTCTTCTCCATACCATCTTGCGACAGGGAGAATGTCAACTTCTGCTTCAGGGGATAACCTTGGAGCATCCTTATTATAAAACAATCTATACAGTGGCAACATTATGCCATGGCAAATCTTGTAAAAATGAGGAATGAATTTTGACTCCCACAATTCTTTGTGATAAACATGGAAGGGTAGGGGATCCTGAATTGTCCATTTCCAACCCATTAAAGGGAACTTAGAAACAAAGTAGATTGAATCCATAACATAGGTAGATATATAAAAAGGAGGATAAATCCTCTGAGAGATAGTCCATTTAGACTGGTAATTGAAAATAGCCGTGGCTAAATTATCAGCCAATATTTTAGCCCAGTCCACGATGGTAGCGTTAACAACAACATTCAATAATGGAAGCAATTCAGGCAAAAACTTATTAATGTTAGGCTTTCCAAAAAGCCTACATAGCATAGCAGTAGCAAAACAATATGGAGAAGTGAGTAAGCCAGTACTGTACATACTGTGTTTATCTTTTTTCGATGGTTCATCTCTTCTAGACCATTCCTTAGTGCATTCCACCAAATTTGCATTTTCCTTGGCAAATTTCTCCATAAATTGTTTGTTGTAAGTTGCCTGAGGCTCCAGCAAATGATACATAAGCCTCAAATATTCTGGAGTGAATGACCCGATGAGCTTTTGACCTTGATTTTTTAACTGTTTGTCCATAATATCAGTGCTATCCAGCACCCATTTTACCATGTCTGTATATGGAAGAATTCTTGGTCTTGCTACTACCCGGTGTAAAAATGAATAATCCAGCTCTGTAAGAGACGCTTTAGAAGAATTACTTGAGCTTGTGGTAGCTGCAACATCCATTACCCTTGGTTTCTCTTCTTCAAGAAAATTAAACAAACCCTCCCAAGTGGTGATACCAATGTCCTTGTTGCAAGCAGTGTCTGCGTACAAGGATGCCATCTCTTTACTTTCAGAACTCAGAGCTTTCTCTTTCTTTCCAAAACTTGGAGCTTTCTCTTTCTTTCCCATAATACTCTGAATATTGCTTTGTGACGGGATAGTTTTAAATGCTGAAGGCGTATGAAATATATTATTTTAACGTGAAATAACCTTTCAATCAAAACAAAATCCTTTTAATTAATAATTGAAAATACATTCATTAATTTGACATCAAAGTGCATAACAAATATTGATTTATGGAAATATTTTCTTCGTACAATGAGCTTTAAGAATGTGCGATCCTGCGATTTGCCATTTGCTTTGCAATATCACAAAATCACAATATCGCAAATCGCAATATCGCAAATCAGAAAATCCACATCATCGTCATATCACAAATTACAACTTTCATAAATTGAAATCTCGTAACATTGCGAAATCGCAATATCGCAAAATGTATCATGTGAAAAATATCCGTTAATATATTTTCTGCGATATGCGATTTACGATAAATATTTTATTGCGTAGTTTTTGGATCGCACTATCGCAATTTAGAAGATTATTCTTTGTACAAGATATATTCTACTTTTTTGCGATGAATGCGATATTTTCTTCAAAGAAAGATTTTATTCTAGTCTATCATAAACTTAAGTTTATTTAAATATTTTCCAAATAATTTTCTTAAGTTAATGATAGTAAGTTTTATTAAAAATGAAAACAAACATCAATTAATTTTTTTTTAATTTTTTTTTGGATTTTTAAGCTAAGGGTCCTCACTTATTTAGTATTATTACTCACACCAAATAAGAAGGGGGGTTGTTGCTGGCCACAACAATTTGCGATTCTTTTGGAAGAATCAGTTATCTCTGCTTTTCTTTTGGATTTTCTAAACTTTTTCAAAACAGAAAAATTTCCAACAAATAAAACTTTATTATAAAAAGAAAAAGTACATTATGTTTTAATCTATAAATGATATTTCATTTTTTCTATGTTCAACTTTGACTATTCACTTCCTCAAGCTAGTCCTTATATCTATATCAGTCATTACTTGGTTTAAAAAAGATAAAAACAAAAGGCTTCTCTGTAAATCAGTTTTTAAATATGCTCATTTGTCGTATGTAGAGCCACTGCTGCTAGCAAGCGTCTATAGCTTCGACAGGGTTACCTGTTACCCAGCAATGATCCTGTGTCCCACTTAGAGAAATACACAATTTTCAAAGAGAAATCCATATTCACACTTATTTCTTTTTATTTTCTTTTTTACCCTTAAAGAACAATGTCTTGGTTTGGTAGCCAATTTATGACAGTGCCATTCACTTGATATATAACTTTGCTGAACAAGATGGCTCGTGATGAGACCCCTTTCCTTTTGATTGCAGTAATATTGAGTCATTACCCTATTGTGGTATACAGTATTGGCAAAGTCAGCAAGCTATAATATCTATGATCATGATAAGTCGGCTCGTGATGAGACCTCTTACTCTTTAAGTTAAAGTGTATCATTGGATTATTCCCTGAACATTGTAATTTTCTAAGTGGGGAGGAAGTCATTGTTTCCTTAAGATAGTTCTGGACGACAATGATAGAGTTTTTTGAAGAGGAATTTTCTACATAGAATCTTCATTTTGTTATAGATACTTTTCATTGAACCGATATAAAACATCTTCCTGCTAGAAGTTGCTTTTCATCAAAATTTTCAAAGTTGAAACTAGTATCATTTCTAGACTAAAGCTTTTAATTGTATCTTTGAATAATAATGATCAATATTCTAAAAATAATTCTATTTATATAAGTGAAGAAATAAAATCTAAAACAGAGAATTTGTATCTTTTTCATGAATTCCAAATGTAACTGTTAACAACTGGTTTTATTTAAAAATAAAGAAAACTAATATACAAAATAGAAGAATAATTTCCTATGGAAAATATTTTTTGAGGATCTGTCCATTAACAGGTAAAGACTCTCTCTTTCCTGTTAAATCTTGTAACATAAAAGTAGATGGACCTAAGATCTCTGCAATTTGGAAAGGACCAAGCCACATTCGTTGAAATTTTGTATGTTTTCCTTTTTCTTCATGAGCCTTGTCCCATTTTAAAACTAGATCTCCTATCTGAAAATCCTTTCTGGTTATCATGTTTGAATCAAAAGAAGCTTTAACTAATTCTTGATGATGAGCATGAGTTACTTTGGCTTTTTCTCGTTGTTCTTCTAACTTAATTATTTCCATCTACCTTAATTGTAAAGAAGAAGTTGGTACTTCATCAATATATTGGACTAAGGCTAGAGAAGGAATCGCTAGATGAGTTGGAAGAACCACTTCTCTCCCATAAACTAAATTAAAGGGAGAAGTGCCAATAGAAGCCTTCTGCGTTATTCGATCTGCCCATAAATCATATATTAAGGACTTATGCTAATTTTTATGACTTTGATCAATGGTTCGCTTGATTATTCTGATTAAGTTTTTATTTGTTGATTCAACTAACCCATTTCCCTGTGGATAATAATTGGAAAAGTATTTAAGCTTGAAACCCTTCTTGAGTGAAAATTCAGTCATAGCATTACCAGAAAAATATGATGCATTATCAAACATTAAAGCAGAAGGTAAACCAAACCTAGTGATTATGAACTGATCTATGAACTCGATGATGTGTTCGGCATTAGCAGTCTTGAGAGGGACTGCTTCTACCCATTTCGTAAAATAATCAGTTGCTGTGATGATATACCTATGTTGTTTAGAAGAGTGAGGAACGATCTCACCTATTATTTCTAATCCCCATTGATCAAAAGGCTAGTCGATGTTGATTGGTTGTAATGGAAATGATGGGTTCTTTTGTCTTCCAGCTGCATTTTGACAAATTTGACATTTCCTTGTGTAGCTATGTGAATCTTTGAATAATGTGGGCCAGTAATATCCTGCACGGAGGATCTTATGTGCAGTTGCATCTCCAGCATAATGTCCACCTGCTAGCCCATCATGAAGTTCCTGCAAGACTTTTTCAGCTTCAAATTTCTCCAGACATCTAAGAAGAACAAAATCATAATTCATGCTAAAAAGAACATCATTTACAAGCTGATATTGTTTAGCTTTCAACCTTAGAGCTCTTTTCTTGGTGTAATCGAGATTTGGAGGAGCACATCCATTCTTCAGATAAAATTTGATATCAGTATATAATGATTGAACATCGTTTAGGCTTACCTCATATGTTTGTATTTCTTCAGATGGTTTTTCAGAGATAAGCGATGCTCCAGCTAGTATTTTGCAAAAACCTTGACCTCTTACAATACTTTCCGGTTTGATTTCAACATCATATTCTTGTAAGGCAGTAACCCAATTGGCTCTTTTCTCACCCACATCTTTTTGGACTAAAAGATTTCTTACTGCTGGAAACAATACTATGATTTTTGTATGGGTTTTAAGTAGAAAGGGTCTAAAATATTTAATTGCTTTGAAAACAGCATAAGCTTGTTTTTCCACATCTGAATAATTCAACTCAGCCCCCTATAAATTTGAACTAAAAAAAGAAATCGGGGCTTCTGATTTGTCTTGATTTGCTTGAGTGAGTATTGCAGCATAAGATTTATCAAAGGCAAACGTATACAAAATAAAAGGATCGGAAAAATTTGGAGTTGCTAAAGATGGAGCATTAATGATTTCTTTTTGATCAGATTGAATGCCTCATATTCATCTTTGCCCCATTTGAATTTTGAATTCTTTTTAATCATTGCTTGCAAGGGTGATACAATTCTTGAAAAATCTGGCACAAATCTTTTTACAAAATTAATCTGACCAAGAAAAGATTGCATAGCTTTCTTGTGTGAGGTAATGGTATTTCAGAAATTTCTTTGATTCTATCAGGATCAATATGAATTCCAGATTTTGATACTATGAATCCAAGAAGTTTTTCTTCACTTAAAGCAAAAAAATATTTTTTCGGATTAAGTGAAATTCCATACCTTTGAAAACATTGGAAGATCTGTTTCAAATCTCTAAGATGATTGCTTCATTTTTTGGAATATAGATGATATCATCCAAGTAAATTACCACTGATTTGTTAACTAATCCCTTGAAAGAAATATCCATGGCTCTCTGAAATGTGGCACCAGCATTGATCAGACCAAAAGGCATCTTTTGATATGCATAAGTGCCCCATTTGGTTCTGAATGTAGTTTTCAATTGATCATCAGGATGGACTAACACTTGGTTGTAACCAGAGAAACCATCTAAGAAAGACATTAGTTCTGATCCTGCAACTGCCTGTAATATTTGCTCCATAGGAGGCAAAGGAAATTATATTTTTGGTAGGCTTTATTAAGATTTTGAAAGTGAATACAAATTCTAATGTCTCCGTTCTTATTTCTAATAGGAACCATATTGGAAACCCATTTAGAATGTCGGACGGGAAAAATAATCTTGGCTTTCAATAAATTATTGAGTTCAGATTTGATCTGATTTTCTAGATTGGGGTGGATCTTTCTCAACTTTTGTTGGACAAGTTTCTCATCATTGATCATTGGGATATTATGTTGGATAATAGAAGTGTCATAAGTTTTGAGTTCATCGTAGTTCCAAGAAAAGACACTTTTATATTGTTTCAACAGACGAACATACTCTAATTTTTCTTCAGGAGCTAGGCCAAGGCCTAGGTTGATATTCTGTGGTTTGGCATCATTTCCTAGATTTACTAATTCATAATTCAAAGTTGAACTTTGCAGTTTTGAATTGGTAGATCTTTTAAATTGATCTTTCAAATCATAAAGGTCTTCTAACTTGACTACTGATTTTGGCATAGCATTATTGGTGCTATCTTGGAGCAATTGTCTATCATGTTGATCTTCATCAATTATCTGATTGGTGTAAGATCCTTCAGATGTGAAAAATTTACAATATCAGGATCATCATTGAAAATCCTCCAATTGGTAACGTTATCAGGAATCGAGGGTCTAAAGATTAATTCGATTGAAAATCGATCAGGACTAAAGTATTCTGCAGGAATGAGCTTGGAAGCTACATTAGCTAGGAGGTCTGAACTAGCATTCTGAATTCTGGGAATTGATGAAATATTAAACACTATAAAGTGTTCAATAAGATCTTGGACTAAAGATTGATAATGCTTTAAATGACCTGATAAACAATTTATAGTATTGCGTACCTATTTAATTACAATTTCCGAATCTCTGAAAACTTGCATATATTTGATGTCTAATCCGGTTGCTTTATATAATCCTTGGACTAAAGCCTCATATTCTACGATGTTATTAGTGAAATCAAACTCAATTCTACAAGTTAACATAATTTTGTTTCCCTCTGGACTAACCAAAACGCATCCTGCTCCTGATCCTTCATTAGACTTAGAACCATCAAAAAATAATTTCCAAAATAAAGATTTATTTACAGGAGTATCTACAAAATTAATACATTTAGAACTATCTATTTGAGAAAAAATTTCTATTTGAGATAAAACAGAATGTTCTAAATAAGGTGAAGTATGAGCATTGAAATTTCCTAAGAAATAATCAATTGAATAATTGCCAATGATATTACTGCTGTATGCAACTGGTTCATTCTCTCCTTCAAGTTCTGTTACTATGTATTTTTGATGTTTTTCTCGTTCAATCTTTATCTGATTTGGTTTACCATTGTAAGGAAGCCACATATGCGACCAATCAGTTGCAAAATATCCATGAAGTTTTCTGACCAATCTCTGCTAAGAATTAAGCCATACAATTCTGGAATATCTGCAACTAAAATATCAATGACTTGACATACCTTTGGATTTGATGACAATCTTATGGTAACCTTATTTAATTCGCCAATCACTTCAAATTGCGATCGATCTAGCTGGACTATGCGCACAGCAGATTTTTGTGGTTGAATTTTCAACTTTTCACATATTGATTTTGGTAGAATATTAGATGAAGCTCCAGAATCCACTAAACAATTATGCAAATTTTTATTGAAAACTTCATAAGTAAGAAGAAATGGAGGAGTATGAGATCTTGACCTTCCTCCAATTAAAGCGATATTTTCTAGATCAACTTTACTGATCGTATTAGCTGGAGGTCTTCCCATCTCGTTGGAAGCTTGAGAAATCACAGGATCAGGTAAAGGTTTTTTCTAGTACAGCATGTAATTCTTTCAAAAGTACCTTTTGTTGCTATTTTAACTTTCTCAATTCATAAAAAGTGATGTTATCCCTATTCTTCTTCATGTCTTATATGATATTATACTCCATCTCATCTGGAACAATCAGTGTTCTTGATGGATTTGATGAATTTGTTTGGACTGGGCTGGTTTGAATTTCTTTAGATGTCATTTTCTTGGGTGCAACTTTATCCTTAGTCAATGAGCTTGCGCTCTTTGACTTAAGAGTAGGTTGAGGAGGATCAAGTTGATTTCTACTTCAAGTGCTAACTGGGGATGCTTCTTGATCTTCCTCATCTAGAAGTATGAAATCCCACATACCTTGTACTTCTACGACTTCTTCTTCATCAGTAGTTTCTTCTTCTTCTTCTTCTGATTCAGCATTAGTTATAGCGTTTGGTGGCTTTGGATCAGTTGAAGGATTTCTTCTAAAAGGCTTGAAAGACTTTTTAGAAGATGTTTCTGCCACTTTTTTCTTAATGTCAACCATTTCATTAGACATGGTTTTCAAAACTTTCTGCAATCTTTCTAAATCAAATGGATATTTTGATTTTTTTTTCTTGGGGTCTTCCTTAAAAGTAACCTTCTTGGATTTTCGTTCTTCTATCACATTTTTCTTATCTAGAGCAATGATACATTTCTCTACCGCTATTGCCTCCTTCATGTTTTCTGCTAAAGTTGTTTTGTTAGCCCTATCAACAAAGATTGCTATGTTTGATGGTAAAGAAGAAATGTACCATTCACTTCGCACTTCTTCACTAGGCTTGGAAGAAGTAGGATTTTTGTTTAACAATTTATTGAAATGTGAATTAAAATCCTTGATAAGTTCTTTTGAATCAGCTCTAAGATTAGACAGATCATTGATTAATGTCATTGTAGACCTGTCATCACCAAATTTAGTCAAAAATTGATCTTGAAAGATATCCCAACTAGTGATGCATCTAGATGGTAATGAGAAATACCATGATCCAGCTGCTCCTTGTAGAGTATAAAGGAAAAATCGGACAACAACATCTTCATTAATAACTCCATTGAGATTTATGGAAAACATAAAATTGTTTATGTGTTCTTCTGCTAGCATGCCTGCTTCAGGGTTAAACTTAGGCAACCATTTTTCAGGATGGGCTGGTAATTGACTCAAGGGTGCAGGCATTAAGACTGCCTCTGGATTATTCCATGGAATTTGGGCCATCGCTGAACTACTAATAGAGGAAAGTGTAGAAGATGATGTTTTTGATTGGGAAGATGAAGATATTACAATTATAGATGATTGAGAAGTTGATGTGGAAGTTCTAGTGGATTGAGGGAAAATGGTTTGAAGTGGATGGGTGGATGACTGACTTCGTGGTGAAGAGGTTGAGATGGATGATGATGATGAAAGAGTCTCGCTATCAGACCCTTTAGGTGATTTCCTTGCTCTTTTCCTTGTAGGTAAAGGTAATTCAGTTGGATGAATGCCAAGCTTCTCACTCTGTAATCTGGTAAGAGGATGAGCAGGGTTATATTGCGAAGTCACACTGCCTTGAGATTTATCAGATCTTTGAGGTGATATTGAAAATTGCTGAAGTTTATGAATCAAAGATTCAACTTCAGGAGGTTCAATAGCAGATTCTTCTGAAAAGTCAGGGTTTGTAGCAGTGTTTGTTCTTCATTCAACTTCTGGATCTAGATTTAAAGTTTCTGAGTGCGATGGAGAAGTCGGGGGAGATGGTGAGGGTGATTTACTCTCAGAATGGTATTTAGATTTAGATTTACTTTCCATTCATAGTTCATGACCCTCCTTCTAGTGCCAAATATGTTGAAGCCCCGAAAATCAGGTCTACAACAAGAGGGATACCCACTCGGTCCGGACCTTGGTTAGCAGCTCCTTTTCCATTTGGTGTAGTGGGTCCGACTGGGGATAATGGGACCAATTTCCAAATATGTGTGTGTGTGTGTGTTGAAAATAGATATTTCCTCTCTAAAAAGGTTCCTAAGTGAAATGATTTTATTATATTTCTAATCAAATTATATGCAAATTGTATTCTAATTTAAACATAAATATCTAATTCTAAATAAACCCGGGATGTAATCTTGTTTATGCGATCTAAAATAATTTCGAATAACAACCGATAATAAATATTATGCAACTATTATAAGAAAAGAATTCAATAAAGATAAACCATTTCATATAAAAAATTAGATGAAACAGTTATGAAAAACATATCGCATAATAAGCTATTCATACACTAAGCATAAATAAATAGTTATTACTGTACAGAAGTGACAAATGATAACTTATGCATTCAAGCATCAATATATAAACAACTGAAAATAAATATTACTTTAACACAGAAGTAGAAATAGTTAAGAGATAAAAGTACCATTCATAACTGGTTCTACTCAAGAGCTAGAAGCAATAATGATTAATCTCTTCTTAATCCAACATCTACTAAGAGTAAAAAAATGCAACATCAGTAGCATATATTAGACACAGATATCAATAAATCACGTTCCATTCATTCATCAAAACCTCCTCTGAGGGTGCAGAAGTGCATGTTCTGAGGACGGGTTTTTGAAAAATTTCAGGACCCCTCTCTAAATGCATGAGAAGGGTTTAAATACTACTAACTAAATCTAATTATAGTTTATTACAAAAATTTAGGATTCGGTTTAAATGACCGTCCTTTTTCTATGAAAAAATAAAGTAAAACTAAAACTAAATCTAAAATTAAAAACTATTAACTAACTACTTATGAATCTGGTCTTTGAATTTGCAAGCATCCAGCATTGATTTGAGAAGAGGAGGCTGGACGACTTCAGATTTTAATTGTCCTGAAAAGACGGAATCGACAAGTGTTGGTGCGATCTTCTCAGCAAATTAATGATGCAATTAAGAGCACTACATTGACTGTGTGGTTTTACCAAATATGTCCAGTAAGAATCCCAATTTAACTTTGGCAATCCTTGAATTGATTTTTCCTTTTCCTCAGTTTCCTGTTTCCACTCTATTTGCAATTGTTGGGCTTGTGGTAGGTATCCTGGAATAGTTTCTGAATTCAAATTAACTTTGTGCAAATTTTCATTCACACAATCGGTCATGTTACTTTCTGCTGTAGCTGCTTCTCTGATCTGTGCATCCCAAGTATTGAAGAGTATTTCATTATGACCGTCATTGATAATTGGTGCTCCTGCTCTTTTTCCTTCCTCTCTCTTTTACATGCCAAATAATTAGTAACTCTTTCATTAGTTAAATCATAATCATGTCATAATTCTACGACATGATGAGTGATTTTATCCCTTTCTTGACAAAAAGAGTTCCATTGCAAGATTTTTTGGCACAATATATCTTGTTGTTGCAGTAGTTGATTATTCAAAGAAATAGATTCTGAGATGAACTTTGTAAGCTTGGGGTCATATTTATGCATCTCTTGCATAATCTGTATTTTTTTTTCTTTTTCGGCCAAGCTTTTATGATATCCAATCATCATTTGTTTAAACTCTTGTTGTAACTTTTCAAATTGTATCTGTGCTTCACTGTTGGCATGTGCTTGTTGCAATTGTTGTTGCAGAACTTGTATTTGATCCTCTTTTTCATTTAATAACAGTCGTACCTCAGATGCTTTGTCAATAGTTACAGAGGCATAAGCTCCTGTAATCTGAGATAATTTAGTAAGATTTTCAGTGGGATCCGTAGTAGGATCTTTCCATAAAACATCCAATTGTTCTGCATCAATAGAGAGCACACTTTCTAATTTTCTCTTCTTTCTTTTCTTCCTTACTATTGCTTTATCATGTGGGATATAGAATATACCTAGAGGAGGAATTTCCTCTATTTTAAGTACAAGATTAGAGGAAGGAGTAATGGGTATATGTTCTTTTTTTGTGACATTGCCACTTATTTCTGTAATCAAACCTTTTGTTGTCTGTACAGGAGTTTGTATGTTTTTTCCTTCAACATTAATCAAATCATTAAATGATTCCCATTCTTTATATAACTGAGTGCTGATGGATGGTTGCTGTACATTAAGAGGTGGAATATTCAACTGTGGAGTGGTTGAGGTCCGTTGTTGTGAAAGCTCTTTTGATTGAGCTGTATCCTTGATTGAGCCTTCACTTTTATCATTATCGGATTTTTTAGAACATTCAGAAGTTTCTTCGCCAGATTTTGATTTAGAACTTTCTGTATCTGAGCTGCCACTGAGACTGACACTAGTAGTTGGTTCCCTTGCGGGTTCCAAGCGCAAATTATCCAAAGGAATAGTGGTTAATCTTCTTTCTCTGTATACTTTAAACTCTTGAATTTCTTCCTGGGAGAACCGTGTTTGAGCTAAATGAAAATTTTCTTTAAATGAACATTTTTCTTGAAACATATCATCAAAAAGATCTTCTTCTCTAGAAAATACTCTTACTTTGACTACAGTGGTGAAATCCTTGACAATACCATATGGATCAAATAGCCTTCTCGGAAACTTAAACAATTTTAAACATGTAACATTTTTTACTTCCTTAACGCATGAACAACATCAAATAATGAAAATGCTCCGCAGGACATAGGAAATTGTGGCCAGATGGCTTTCTTTTTATCCTTTAATTCTTTTGTCAAACCTCCATCTCCACAGGTTTGATATGCAATTTCCTGAGCTATGAGTTTATCCAGAACATACCTTGGAGCATCCTTATTATACAACAATCTATACAGTGGCAACATTATGCCATGGAAAATCTTGTAAAAATGAGAAAAGAATTTTAACTCCCACAATTCTTTGTGATAAACATGTATGGGTAGGGAATCCTGAATTTTCCATTGCCAACCCATTAAAGGGAACTTAGAAACAAGGCAGATTGAATCCATAACATAGGTAGATAGATAAAAAGGAGGATAAACCCTCTGAGAGACAGTCTGTTTAGACCAGTAATTGAAAATAACTGTGGCTAAATTATCAGAAAATATTTTAGCCCAGTCCATGATGGTAGTTTTAACAACAGCATTCAATAAGGGAAGCCATTCAGGCAAAAACTTATTAATGTCAGGCTTTCCAAAAAGCCTACATAGTATAGTAGTAGCAAAACAATATGGAGAAGTGAGTGAGCCAGTACTGTACATACCATGTTTATCTTTTTTCAATGGTTCATCTCTTCTAGACCATTCCTTAGTGCATTCCGCCAAATTTGAATTTTCCTTGGCAAATTTCTCCATAGATTGTTTGTTGTAAGTTGCCTAAGGCTCCGGCAAATGATACATAAGCCTCAAATCTTCTGGAGTGAATGACCCGATGAGCTCTTGACCTTGATTTTTGAACTATCTGTTTGTAATATCAGTGCTATCTAGCACCCATTTTACCATGTCTATATATGGAAGAATTCTTGGTCTTGCTGCTACCTGGTGTAAAAATGAACAAGACAGCTCTATAAGAGATGCTTCAGAAGAATTATTTGAGCCTACAGTAGCCACAAAATCCATTACCCTTGGGTTCTCTTATTCAAGAAAATTAAACATACCCTCCCAAGTGGTGATACCAGCGTCCTTGTTGCAAGCAGTGTCTGCGTACAAGGATGCAATCTCTTTACTTTTAGAACTTGGAGCTTTCTCTTTCTTTCCAGAACTTGGAGCTTTCTCTTTCTTTCCCATAATACTCTGAATATTGCTTTGTATAGTCTCCTGTTCTTCGCGCCTGCGGTTTTATGAATTAAGTGAGAATAATGATATGAGAAAGGTGATGGGATAATTTTAAATGCTGAAGGCGTATGAAATATATTATTTTAACGTGAAATAAACTTTCAATCAAAACAAAATCTTTTTCATTAATAATTGACAATCCATTCATTAATTTGACATCAAAGCGCATAACGGATATCGATTTATGGAAAAAATTTCTTCGTACAACGAGCTTTAAGAATGTGCGATCCTGCGATCTGCGATTTGCTTTGCAATATCGCAAAATCATAATATCGCAAATCGCAATATCACAAATCAGAAAGTCCACATCATCGTCATATCACAAATCATAACTTTCATAAATCGCAATCTCATAACATCGCAAAATCGCAATATCGCAAAATGTATCATGTGAAAAATATCTGTTAATATATTTTCTATGATATGTGATTTGCGATAAATATTTTAATGCGTAGTTTTTGGATCGCACTATCGCAATTTAGAATATTCTGCTTTGTACAAGATATATTCTACTTTTTTGGATGAATGTGATATTTTCTTCAAAGAAAGATTTTATTATAGTCTATCATAAACTTAAGTTTATTTAAATATTTTCCAAATAATTTTCTTAAGTTAATGATAGTAAGTTTTATTAAAAATGAAAACAAACATCAATTAATTTTTTTTTAATTTTTTTTTGGATTTTTAAGCTAAGGGTCCTCACTTATTTAGTGTTATTACTAATACCAAATAAGAAGGGGGGTTGTTGCGGGCCACAACACAAAGGAAGAACTTGGTGTCTTTTCATATTTAGATATTTTAAAAAGACAACAGAAAAGAAAACTCCAGTAGTCCCTTCTCGTAGTAGTCCCACAGATCCGAAAAGGTAGAAAACTATGTCTAAGATAACCTCCTAGTCGCAATAGGCTAGGGTATTCCTTTTTCTTAAATAATATATCCCAGCCCGAAAAAGGGGTAAACGTATACTGGGTAGATGTCATTTTGCAGCCAATTTAATGAGCTCAAAATGACAAGCAACTGGAAAATATTTTTAGTTTTAGAGAGTCAGAAAAGAGCTGAAAGGGGACTCCAATAGTGACTTTTTTGTGTTTTTACCAAGTACGAAAAAGAATAAAATACAACTCGTCTCTTCGTCAAAACCACGTGAAAAACCCGTTGTTGCACAAAAACGCGCGTGTAAAACATATTCGACGAAAATAATGTAAAAATATCGACAAACATGTTTAAAAAACCTTTTAGGACTTGAAAAGGCTATAAAACACCAACAATGGTAAAAAATATTTACTTTTCACTTTTTACCTCTTTGAAGAGCAACAGTGACCCTTTTGTGCTTCAATCTTCAGGTGGCGAGTGCAGCCAATCCAGTGGACAAAGTCAACTTCCGTCCGGTTCAGGTAAGAGCCGACCTCTTTGTCCATCTTTTAAGTTACATTTTACTATTTTTAATCATTGGTTGAGGTCCTTTAGGGAAGGATTTTCAAATTTTAGGGCTCCGCGGTTGGCGCGGGTTCTGGGCATAGACCCGCGCCAATCCGCTCTGTTTTACACAAAGGTCATGCCACCTGGCACGACTGTTAGCCAAACAGCCGCGCCAACGGCACAACATAAAATCCAGTTAAAATTTCTCAAAAAAAAACTAATGAAATGGAAATTTTGAATACCCAAGGAGGTTTATAACGTTCCTATGTTTGATTGATGCAGGTATCCAGAAAAAAGGATGGTCATTGAATGGAATGAGAGAGAGCATAGCGAAGAGGATGAATTGGCAATGGGAAATGAGCATTGTATGAATGCCCTTCGAAATTGTGAGCTGAAAAATTTCTTTCTAACGCCATTTCTCCAAGCTCAGCCCGAACTACTGCAGTATCTCATCAGCATTTCAGATGAGGATGAGGAGAAATTTAAACTTCGAGATTAGGAACTTGAGCTCGAGGTATCAGATGTATACTTCATCACTGAACTGTCACGCAGGGGTCTAGTCCCTATTCTGATCGGTACCAGGCCTTCAGGGGAAAACATGACAATGGTCATGAACAGGGTGTGCACAGGGGCATGCAAAGGAATGGGGAGCGGGAAAGTAGACATTCAGACCGTCCCCGATCTAGCACTGAGAGTAGTGCTACACACCATTACGCAGGCTGTGGGATCGCAGGCACTGCATGAGGCCACAAAGATGCAGCTACTACTTGCATCAGAGTGCATGAACCCAACTATCTTTGACTGGGCCACGACCATGACCATGAACATTAAACGAAAACTCCAAAAATGAAAGTAGACCAAACTGAAATAGTTTGGATATGGGTCAATTCTAGCCTCGTTCTTCCTGGAACGATTACCAATTTGTCAGTGCCAGGAGGTTATAGTCCCGGATCCACCACTGAGAGAGCCACGGATGGCTCGGTGGGTGGAATTGATGCCCAGGGCAAGGGGCAGCCAGCAGATGTCCTAGCGACCTGAGTTCTTTGACTGTCTTCAATGATAGTTGATCATCATGGAGGACTAGCCCTATATGGGCACTAATTTTACCAGAGACCCAGACCTTCCGCTCCCAGAGGGAGAGGACTGGGATGAGGAGCTTGGCAAGACTCTTTTAAATTTTATGATTTTTATGATTTTTTGGTATAAATGCATGTTCTAACAACTAATCCTATATGTATGCATATGTTGGCCCAGAGAGGCCCGCCAGAATGTCACAAATAGCGAGGAGGACCCCTCTCGCTCATGACCCTCAAGGTGAGGGGGTGAGGTGGACGAGCTCGTACAGAACCTAGAGGGGATCGCTCACAAAGTTCCAGATTATGCTCGTTTAGCTGATGTTCCCTTAGCTTATCAGAGGCACACTGTGGTGGTGCCGAATCGTCTCCATCGTTTACTGAGGCGGTTGGTGCGGACAGTGACGTGCTACCATGAGCACCATGCCAATTAGTCACCTAGGCTTTCTATTTGAATATTTTTTAGAGACATGTCGTCTTCAGATGTAACTAAAACAAACATGTATATTTTGGTTTTATATGATGCACACGTTGCAAACACTGGACATATATATATACATCTATTTTATATGTGGATCTTGATTACATATGATAATGTTTTTATATGTTATGAAAATGTTTTATAAAACATTATCTGTTGTATCAGCTAAATAATTTGCAACCCAATGGAAAAGTTAAAAGTTCACAAAATGCATCAACCCAACATATTTTATTTTTACACAAGATTAAAACACAACTGTAAACTATTCTTGAAGATGGGTTTCATTTTTACACAAGCTCGAAACACAAAGTAAAGTATGCTTGAAATGAGTTTTCATTTTTACGCAAGTTTGAAAACACCAAATAAACTATGCTTGAAATGACAAGGAAAACCGGTCATTCCCCTAGCATGGTGACTCAATTCAAGGTGTACATGCCCCCCAAGCTTCATTCCATAGAAAATGGAGTGAAGGTTCAAAACACAAGAGTAAGAGAGACTCGACCTAAATTTTACGAAATCTAACAAAAACTCAAATTGAACGGGAACGTGTTTCATTATTTTAACGAGGTTGACACACTTAAAAGAACTGTCCTCAAACCAGCTTGCTTCATTGTCTAGGGAGCTTGACACAAGACAAGGAACTATGCTCCAATGAGCTCAAAGGAGCAGTTTCAGGAGGGGGATAATCAGATGCAGCAACGAGCTCACAATAATTAATTTCAACCGGGGTTAGAGGCATCGAATCTCCAAAAGTGGCAACTTTTTTAGGAGAAGGGATGATCCAAGGGTAATCTGACCAATAGATCATGTTGAATTGAATGGTAGGGGGTGGCAGAAAGGGAAAAATACCCATAAGAGTGGGATCTTTGAAAATTCCCAATCCCACACTGTCAAAAGGAGTAGGTATCTGATCCACATATGGGACGTTTTTCTCGGATGACGAGGTAAAGAAGGATAGCTGGTCGACAGTGAAAATTTGGTCCTCATGCAAAAATTTAAACACACTAAAGAGGGTGTATGGCACACACAGCATAGCATGGATCCAACTACAACTGAGCATAATATTATAGTTTAATTTCGCATCAACAACTTCTACTTCGACGTTAACCGTCTTCCCTTGTAAATTAATCGGTAGACTCGTGATAACACCCAACGATTCTGATTCGCTTCCATCGAATGCCTCGAGGGAATTGGGATATGAAGTCAAGGCTATAGGGCTAATGGCCTTCCAGCAAGAAAATGACATGACCCATGTGGATGCACCTTCATCCACAACGGATCTATGGATATTGAGACCGTTAATACCAACTTGTATAATAAGTGTAATCTGATGCGGAAGTCGAGGAACATAATTTTCCAAGTTAAAAGAGAGAAGGCTAGAATCAGCGGGATCAATCTTACCGATGTCAGATAATAATTCCTTTCGCTGAGATGGGAAACTATGGAGCACTTCCAACGTAGACATGGTGGATGGTGCCTATGCCAAATCCTTAACAATGCTATAATGCTGGGCAGCATGGGAATTTGGATTATAGGAATATTTCCTGAGAACACCTTTAGAAGGTGGCTGCACAACTGGTTCGGTACTAGGCCTTTTAATATCAAGTGAGACAGATACAGATGGGGGAGGAGGACCATCATCAATCTCCTTCCCTGTCACCTGATGTGACCCAACATAGTCTTTCGACCCAGTGCCAATAGAAACAGGTGCAGAGCCATTCATCATGAATACTTGTGAACCAAATGGCGCAGATGGGGCAGGCTTCTCAACCATCTGTGTTTGCTGAGACGGGAAGGGATTTTTGAGAATATCAAGAGTTCCCTTTGTGCCCTTGAGCAATATACTGACCTCGGCTCGTCATGGACAATCCTTGGTGTAGTGCTCTTCATCACAGATTAAACAAGGATACTTGGGCTTGCGCTGCAACCCATCATCAGCACAAGGTTTAGCAAAATATAGCTTTGGGGAATCGGATTTATCCTTTCCATTGCCCTTATTTTTACCTTTGGAAGTCTTGTCCACAGGATTGGCCTAAACGACGTTGACTTCTGAGGACTTGCCAGAGTCCGGAGCATGCTGAGAAGTAGAATCATTAGACGAATTGGATTTTGGCTTCCCAGCATTGGAAGATGAAGACTTGTGAGAAGTATGAAAGACAAAAATAATAACATCGTCTACTGATGGAGTAGTTGGCGCTTTAGAGGTCCCAATTCGTGGGGCATCAAACAAGATGTCGTATAACGTTCCCGATTGAGAGTACACTAAATCGAGGTACTGCGCACGAGCAATGGCTTGTTCCTCGGTTACAAATGCCCCCATTGAAATTTCCTGTGAAATCTTATTGAGAAAGGAGGTAGTGAACCAGTGAGTCAGAAGCTAATCAGGAATTTCAAACTTGATCAGACAACGACGACATCTCCATTCATGAATGTGATCTGAAATATGAGTAGCTTTGTCCTGTTTCAAAAATTTCAAGAGATGCGTCCTAGATTCGTAACGAACTGGTATCTGGAAATGCATCAGGAACGCCATAGATAAAGTATTAAAATCTTTAAAAATACCATGGGACAATTCTATGTACCATTTAGCAGCAGTGTCGGTGAGCATGCACTGAAAAAGACGCAAACGAATCAAGTTATCCACCCAAGAATTTGAAGAACACCATAAATGGTATGTCATGACATGTGCTTGGGGGTCTTCTCCAGATTTTCCCTCAGACTTAGGAAAATCACCAGGAACCATTTTTGGAACTAGAGGCCAATATGGATTATGAAGAATTGGATCATTGGTCAATTTGGACACGTCCGATAACTCCAACATGGCGAGAAAAGGTAATTGAGGGTTAAAAGGCATGCCAGGTCCTCGATAATAACCTATACTTGTACTCCATCCTGGTTGAGCATAACTCTGCCCCCATTGGTTTTGTCCTTGAGGATTTTGACCATAGGGGGTATAAGCTCGATAATTGGGTTGATATGGCGGCTGAAAACCAAGATACGGGGGTTGATAACCAGGATATTGTTTCTGAGTATACATGGGTCCTGATTGACTAGTGTAAGGATTTTTCTGCAGAGTATATGTATATCCCGGCGGTTCAGGGTAATAACCAGAACCTTGAGGTGGGTTGTAAACTGGTCGAGACTAACCTTGAGGGTAATATTTTCCTTGGGGTTGAACGGGCTACTGGTAAGTGAGGCCCTACTAAGTTGGGTAAGTCGGGCGCACAGGTGGATTCAGTTGTGGCATTGAATGGATCGGCCACTGAGAAGGGTTAACAGGTTGTGCAGGTTTCCCTGGTTGAACAGGTTGACCTGGCTAATGAGGGGAACCAGGTTTCCCTGGCTGAGCAGGTTGGACTGATGGCAAGAGTGGGCCAGGTTGTGCCTAATAACCAGGCTGACCTGGGATAGGACCATAAGATGGCCCTGGCTGTGAAAAAATTTGACCAATGGGAAAATGAGGTTGTTGAGGTTGCACCAAAGGTTGAGAAGGATGGGTTTTCCCCCTAGGACCATATGAAGGTCTAGGTTGATACATCAGTTTTCCTTCTGGACCTTGAGGTTGCCATGTTTGGACCAGAGGGTGATGTTGTAGAGGTTGACCTTGAGGATTGTAAGACTGCCCTTGTAGGCTGTAAAATAATCCCTACTGGACCAAAGGTTGTCCCTGTAAGGGTTTCCCTTGCGGGTTGTATGTATACCCTGGCTGGGCTAAAGGTTGTCCCTGGAAGGGTTGTCCTTGTGGGCCAGAAGCATATCCTTTCTAAAACAAAGGTTTTCCCTGAAAGGGTTGTCCTTGTTGGTTAGAAGGTTGCACAGGCAAGGTAGGTATAAAATTGTTAATATACTAGTAAGCCTTAGGAGCCAGAAAAAGAATGGGGTTATCTAGCTCATCATATTGAAATGGAAATGAATAGATCGGGGTACCATCTGCTCCATAATGGGAAAATTAAGGATGATTAAGATCCTAAGATGACTGATCAACTTGGGAGATCGGCGACTATAAAGTCATCTAATACTCTTCGGGAGAAACATTCTCAGGAATGGCAGAAGCTATATAAACGTCTTCAGGAACTGACGAGGTCCTAGTTGACTAAGTGGTGACAATAGGCATAGACGCAACCACGCAAACAATAGGTCTAACAGGTATCGATGTGACAAAAGGAGATGCCATGAGAGGTGTCGATGGTGACATCCCTAATGAGGGAATGGTTGGTTCCATGGATGGAGTTGATATTCCCATAGAGGCAATAGCGGCCATGACCAGACTTAAAGACCTATATCTAGCTGGGATAAATGGACAAGGTGAAGACAAAACATAAGGTTTAGGTATGTCTTCAAGAAAAAGCTGGTAGTCTTCACCAGAAGAAGGAATTCCCTCACTGGGAATAGGACTGGATGAATCCATATATGACCCTGTCATAAGATCTTCTAAAAGATGACAGGGACTAGGAGGTATGACAACAGCCAAAAAAGGTGATCCCGATGTGAGAGGAGGAGAGTGTTCCCCAACTCCAAATCCAAACCAAGTGTTGGACAAGGGCCAACTGAACTCAACTGGTCCTCCAAAAGGAAGCTGAGATATAACCGGTCCCCCAAAGGGAATCTCAGATACAACGGGCTGTTGATGCTCAGCATAGGACTGAGATAATTCTGATGAATCGTTTGTATAAGGACTACCCATAGAATAAACTGACGGTTCCACCACGGTGACTATAGAAAAAAGAGGAAGAGATCAGAAACAAAGACACATGGGAAAAAACCAAGGCAAACAAAAACAGGCCGAAAAAATCAATCTCTAAATGGGCGTGTGATTGTAGGTGATTAATTTTACCACATTGAAACTAGAAATTTTACTGTTTCATGTTTTAAGAGTCTTGAAACGAGTAAAACATGACTCTATCACTTTCATTTTGGAAACAAACGTGAAAGGACAAGCACTTGATGATATTTTCAAATTTAGGGAGTCAGTAAAGATCAAAATGACTGCTCTGGTAATCTAGGTAAATGGGTGTACTAGATATCCGTGAACTGCCATATACACCTTGGTAAAAATGAAATATAAATCAACCAAGGACTTAACGTACGTGCAGGTAATCTCTCTAAATGTTGTGTCTGGTGTATTATGAGTAAAAGGCGGCAGACTCGGCTTCCTATGGATAAAGGATTTGCAACCTATTGGGGTCTCCCTTTAGATACATGACGGTACGGGGAGCACAAGTCTGTACTAGCACTGTCTATAGCCAGATGGCGAGTGAAAGATAATAGGCTTAAATATTCCAGAACACATCTCTACTTTAGACTACTAGATGTTCCGTTAATTTTCAATGTTGCCTTAGGTTAATTCAGTAAATTTTAAAGTTGATCTTCAATTTACATTTCAATTTCAAGGCCCTATCGAATGTTGGATCTCATAAAACCTCTAGATGCAAACTACATGCCACAAAATATCATTTCGTTCAATGAAGAGCTATCTAAGGGAGAGTTGAGAGCTTTCAAATGATAGCAAAATGAACACACAACAACATCCACTACCGATTTCAATGCAAGCTAATGAAACTGGAAATTTTTTCTCTAGAATATACAACACTAGTAATGCGGAAGAGTTTTCAATTTTCACTATGCCAATCAAGAATGCAAAAGATTTTTTTTTGTATTTTTCAATATATTAGAGAAAATGCACTAAATAAATGAAAAAATGATGAAAACATCAATTTGAGAATGATAAAGAGAGTTGAAACAAAACAAGTTCACTCAACTCAAAAAAACACAATCATGACTCAAATGTGATCTAGGCTTGGAGCAACACAAAGCGAAACTGAATGAAAGAGAGGAAAATCACTCAATAAATGCAATGACTCAATTGGATTTAGCAAGATGAGTGCAAAGAAGCAGAAACAAAGTTGACTGGGAAAGCAAAGACCCAAAACTCCCATGGGAGGCTCCGCACACTAAAGCACCTAGAAGCCCTAGGGCTAAAATGAAAAATTGATAGAGAAGGGAAACAAATTGGAGGACAAGGGCTAAACACAGTAAAAAATGACTTCAAAGCACTCAAAAAATAAAAAAAAACAAACCAGGACCAAAACTCAAGCTCAGAGAGTCCAAAAACAGGCAAACCGTAAAACCAAGTAGGGTTGGCGCGCCTGTCTGGCTGTAATCTGTGCCAAACAGGGGATGGCGCAAGTGCCTAACTATAAACTCATGCCCTTTGGTGTGACTGTCATAGGGATAACTGCTCCAATCAGTTTTACCCTAGAAAATTATGAAAATGAACTAACAGAGGCTGGATCTGGTCTTCTGGGGGCTCAACAGGGTTTTAACACCAAGGAAGGTGAACCAGAAAATTAGACTAATCAAATAAAAATCCAAAAAAAAACCCAACGGAGGAAGGACCAACTCCCACTAATCCCAATTGGATTTGAAAATTTGTTTTGGAGGTAAATCCTCTCTGTGGAAATAGGCGATCCCACTAGCCCTCGAGTGGGTCTAGCAACAATCGAAACACGCAAAGTTATTGATTCCTAGTTACAAAAGACAGAATCGCGATAGATCAATTACCGTGATTCCTTCACTACTGTTTTAGAAGAATAAGTGGCGCTTCCATTCCTAGCTGGATAGGTCACGATCCGTGAGCTTGCTACATCCAGATACCTATACACATGCAAAGAAGAGAGACAACATGCAACACAATATTTCACACTTTATAACTATCGATCAGTCAGAGAGAAACGAATGAAATTGAATTATATAATGGAAAAACAAAATCATGGAACTAATAGCAGAGTCATGTATATTAATATACGAGAGAATTATTACAATTGGTGCTCTGACGTCGTGATCTTCCTTCGACAGGATTCCAGCAGGACGTGTCTCACAAAGATCGTCAGGGATTTGACAAAACTCTCTCTCTTACAAGGTTCTCCTTAGCTCTGCTCTTGATTTTCACTGAACTATAATTTCCTTCCCAAAAGTTCATCTAGCTAGAAAATTGAGAGGGTAGGCTTTTATAGAAGGAGAAAGGGAAGTTGGGATCCCTATAATTATGGGGAAGAGTCCTATCTCTTAGGAAGGTTCCATAAGACGTGGAAAACCACTTCCTAATCAAGGAGATCCAGAGCCAAAAAAACCAACCCCTTTCTAATGATTCATTTTGAAGTTGTTAGAATCAAACTTCCACCTTTTGTTGTTAAAAAAAATTCCTTAATAGGCTTAGCGCAGGCACAACATAAGGACAAAGCGCCAGCTGGCGTGCCCACTAGTGTATATTTTTCCCATTGGCGTGAGGGATGAACTAGCTACCCGCACAAATGTCAAAACATGGGTTCTTAGAGTTTTCCAGAGGAAATTTTCTTGAGGAGAATTCTTTCCCTTATGCAGAAGGATGCCATCAAGTTATTTTCAGGACATTTTACTGTTCACAGGTTATGGGAATAGTCCTCTAATGTACGGGATGAGGGATTGCAGGGACGGTGACAAAATGCCATGTAACAACATCCTATGCAGCACCATGTATAAGTGGTTGGTGCTACTAAGACCTATGGTGGCGATGCTTTCTAGGGGGCCATAGGAGCCTCACATGAGGAGGTGGGCTCTCGTGATGCCTCGAGGAGGTGGTGGTAGGGTGGGGCATTACTGGAATTCCACCACTGATGGCTTGGTTTGAGGCCAACCCTAAGATGTTCCTGCCATTCCCTTTTTTAGGGATGGACATCCAGGGAGATCTAGACATGGGTCTTCCTTATAGATGCACTTGCGGGCTAGCAGTTATGTGTTTTTGCTTTCTGCATTTACTTGAGTATTTATGTTTATTTTTGTATTATGATGACACTGTCATATTTTTTGTTACTCTTGCAAATGTTGGTGAGGTCAGTCATCCTGTAGCTCGATTGGTTGGGCACCAGCCAATTCACCGACCTTGAGGAGCTCTCGGGGGGGATGGAGGAGCTCCTACACAGCCTCGAGGTGGAGCATTGGGTGGTGAGGCTAGCCCCTTGGGGGAGGGTAGAAGCTCGGCTGCTGCTGAGACTGCTGTTGAGTGAGCTTGTGCTAATGCGGTAGAGGCTCGTGTTACTGAACTAACCGAGTAGGTGGAATCTCTAGAGGATGCATGGGTTCGACTGGACTGCTTGACCTAAAGGATGCCTACTCAAGCCTTTGTGGATGACCTCGAGGATGTATGGCTGGAGACCTTGATGGCCCGGGACTGGTGCTATCGGTCAGTTTTATGTTGGGTGGCGGTCTCTGTATTGACGATAGCTCTAGTACTGGTACCAGGAGCGGTAGTGGGTCCTGGTGCCCTGGTTGGGGGAACACCATCCTAGAGTCTTGTTGTACATGGGGAAAGCACCCATTATGAGGATGTTTCTCCTATTTTTTATGACTTATATATGTATCTTTTGGGCTTACCTATGGGTGAGAGACACTATTTTTTGTAATCAAACACATACATTTTGATATATATATATATATATGGGAGAGATATTTTTTTGTAGCTCTACATGGTGTGCCCCTGTTTCTGTTTATGGATTATATTATGTTGATGGATATCTTTGCTTTCTATGTTTTTGTTTTTTATATATGATGGTTTATCCGAGATGCACTCCAGTTTAGAACATTGTTAGCTATGCGATTAGTTGTTTATTTTTGACTCCTTGATACATGTGTGAAAGTAATATAGTCAAATTTTTTGCTTAATATTTTTGAACGCAATTATTTTCTAAATAGACGTGAATCTCGTATCTCAAATGTTAGGTTTAAATGCAACAATACCAACTGGGAATCAAGATAGATATGTATAGGGCATATGCCCTGATGGAGGGCATCTCACATAAGTCCAATGATGGCCTCATACTCTGCCTGATTGTTTGTTGTTGAACTAATAAAAAAACCATTGGTACAGAGTGGTGACCAGTCAGGGTGATAGATAACCTAGGCAGCTGCTGCTAATCTTTGAGAGCATCTTGATGCTCCATCAGCAAATCTGAAGTAAGGGTCAGGTTGGTGATCCATTGTGACACTCGAGCACGTTTTTTAACAAGTATTTTGGTCAAAAATTTAAAGTGGTTGGGTTTGTGTACATTGACTCTAGGGTAGGGCCTTCTTTTCCCTTATGGGTATAATTTCTTGACGTAAAGGCCATTGGCGAGATTGCTGAGGCATGTTTTGTCTAGTTCAGTAAAGATGTATGCACCCTTGAGGAGGAAATGTTTTATGATGTAGGGTCCTTTCCATAAGTTTTCGAACTTTCCTAGCCCTAGGGCTTCTTTTGCGACATCATAGTGGAGGACTATCTCTCCCTCGACGAATGAGTGAGGGTTTATGTGGCGGTCAAACGATGCTTTTACCCATTCCTTGTGGGCCTCGTTGTGTTGCAGTGACTGTTTTCGGCTTTCTTCGATGAGCTCTAGTTTTATTAGACGATGTTCTAGAGGCTGGGTATTATCGAGGAGTTTAATGGAAGCATGTAAATTGGGGAGCTTGAATTCTATGGGAATCATAGCTTCGACCCCCTATACCAAGTGGAAGGGAGTGAAACCAGTTGACGTTTTCACGGCTGTGTGATATGCCTACAGGGCGAAGAAACGCATATGGTTCCAGTTGGTTTTATGGTTATTCACCATGCATTGTAACATTGTTTTGAGGACTTTGTTTACAAATTCTACCTGTCCATTGGATTGGAGGTAGTATGTTAAAGAAAATTCATGGGTGAAAACGAGGTGGTGGGATAGCTCCTGAAAAACTTCATTCTCGAACTATTTCCCATGGTGAGAGACTAACTCCTTGGGAAAGCCGAACCAAGAAATCACGTGGTTAAACAGAAATCAAGCGATGATTTCTGCGGTGTTGTCATATGTGGGCATGGATTCCTCCGACTTGGTGAAATAATCAACAGGCACTATGATGTATTTATGATTTCCAGAAAATGCAGGGTTGCCCAAGAGAGGAGATGCAAGAGAGGAGGGTGATTCCATTGTGTGCCACATTTATTCCATTGTGTGCTCCCTTGAGGTCCTAAGGAGGCTTGGGCGGTTGTCCTTAGGTGGCCTCAAGTGTGAGATCGATGTCCTAGAGTGTGCCTTGTGGTCCCAAAAAGTGACTTCCACCACTCTCAGGACCGTGCGCCTTTTTGAGGAAAAGTCGCACGAAGGTGCGCTTATCGAAGAATTATGTGCGCAAAGGCGCATTTAACTTGTTCCTTTTGTGCGCAATTTGATTTTTCCTTTCATACCTTAGAGATTTTTAAATAATTTAGGTTCTCTAATGTCTCTCTGACATATAAATCCTTCTTCCTGACATTAAATAATTTCATCTTTGCTTGTCCGATTTTCCAATGATAATAGTTTCCCCCTAATGTGTGAGGTGTAGGAAGAACTGTATAGCCGAAATACATTATAGTTTATTTTTTGTGTACTATTTAGAGAGAGAGAGAGAGAGACCCATGTGTAGCTCGGAGTTGGAGACACCATACACCGAGGGAAGAGTGACCATGTCCTGTGGGATCCCTACAAGCAATGGTATAATACAATATATACAATTTTTCTACGAGCCAGGCATGTCCGATGCTCATGATGCTTTAGCTAGTTAAACAAATCTATTTGACAGAAAAATATTATGTCTGTCACTGGTATGGTAGTGATATGTTGGTTGATGATGACAACTGTTAATGCCCTCGGGGGTGTTTTTTAATTGACTATAAGTGGAAAGTGGTATCCATATGCTTAAACTTGGTCTGGCATATAAATGTGCATTGTATGCATAGGCACTGGCTAGGACCTTCCCGTGTAAGCATTGTAGAAAGAGACGCTTATCAAGGCATGGATCTTCAATGAAGTTGATCAAAGTGCAATGGTTGTAAGGTACGATACCATATTGACATGAAAGCTTGTGTTGTTGTCGAATTTCAGGAGGGTCGATGACATCTGTGGGCAATGATGTCTACCATAGTGCCACCCGAGGGTGCACTTTTTGTGCAGAGGGGTGATCCAAGGTCCCACTTCCTTTTTGGAAAAGAGGTGTTGATGTTGAAAAAAATGAAGCCTCAACCGAACGAGGGGGTTACTGATACAGAGGATCAGTATGTTGGACGTGATGGATTTAACATAGGCATGATGGTGAGGGGTGACTAAAAATTGATGATGGGGATTTAGTGGCCCAAGGTTAGAGTATAAAAGGCAGCTTGGTGACAGTCATAACTATTTTTGATGGAGAAATCCCTAGAGTCAGTAGGAATTCTAGGGTGGGTACAAACTGGTTATGAATGTCATGGTGGCTTTTGCATGAGGGTGTGATACTCTGACCAAGGGTGACTAGGGATTGCTACCATGGGAAAAAGAATGAATGGGTCGGTGGGGGAGATAGTGCGTCGTTTTGCGGTCTTTGTACACTTACCAAAAGAATAGAATAATTGAGTTTGGTTTGTACAAAAAATAGAGACAGGTGCCTCAAAACATGAAAGTGTTCGCTCACTGATGATGTGAGGAAGGTGTTTTGCTGAGGGTGGGGGCCCCATTGGTTGGTTTGATATGTGAGGTTGATGAAGCGGATGAAAAAATATCATAGATGGGTTATGATGATGGAGGTATGGTAGGCCAAATGAGAGGCGTAGTAATGTGCTTTCAATATTCTTGCACAATATGGTCATCAAAGAAAGGGGTTTTATTTTGGTACAGTAAAACTTGACCTGATGCATGGAAAGTGAACTGGTATGAGGTGCTTCCCGGACTATAGTGGTATGGCCATGGCATCACTTTTGTTGTGATATATGGTCTACTTTGGGTGACAAGCGCCATGGAGGGGAGGCTCTACCAACCAACGAGGATTCTTATCATGTGCAATGTGAGGTGATGATAAACATGGTCAAGTGTGTGGAACCTATGGATTATTTTTTATGGAGAAATGATGTCAGGATATGCAGAGTTTTTCTAGGACTCTATCATGCTGGGAGTAGAATAATACCTTCTATTAGAACTTTCATTGGATGGTGCTGCGGATGGTTTGTATACTACCTGAAAAATCTAATACCCCAAGTGAAATCATCTTCCTTATTCAAATATTTATTTGAAATACATGTTCTTAAAAAAGAAGATGAGAAAAGGCATACCTACTGGCACTGAAAATTTATTTTTTCGGGGGTGCGAATGTGTGGCACTGCCTTAGGGTGTTATGGAGTGTTGATCACAGTGCTACTTTCGGTCTGGTGATTGGGCCTCCTAAACTCTCGTTATGGTACTCCAAAGTTTTCGAAAAGGGCAACATATAGGAAAATATGGCTCTATTTAGTTCATTTGTGTATGTTGAGTATTGTGAGGTCAGAGGCATTTTCGGAGTAGTTCTTGCTGTTACAGTCATCATAAGAATCGAGGATTAGCAAGTTTTTAGTCAGGTAAGCTCCATGACATACTGCTATTTTTTTTTTTTAGTGTACTGGTGCTGGGGTCTGTACAAGTTGGGTTTGTATGAATTTTAGGTCAAATTTTACCTTGATTGTGTGGGCGATCAAGGTATAGGCACGCGTGTTGTGTGAAAAAATTGGGTTTTTCATGCATTTAGCACCCTGTGCTAGCTTTAGGCATGCCTTTGGTGCATCTGTGAGAAGGACAGATGCACCTTCCTCGTGCCTATCTGAGGAACATGCGCATGGAGAGCAGAAGTTGTTTTTGCCAAAAATTTTAGAAATTTTGTTTGTTTTTTGGTGCTTTTTGTGTTGCTGATGTGTCTATGTTTTGATGACAGGATGTTGTGGAGGAAGAGGGATTGGCCTGATCTCCGTGCTAACTTAGGTGATAGTGATCATGTGCACCAACAATTGGCGTGATGGGGTCTCCTCAAATTTCTAGAGAATGACCTTCTTCGATCACATGATTGACTTTTACGCTACTTGATCTGATGCTGGAACAGGCTACACAAGGTGATGGTGCTACGTGGGTGCGACCTCACTATCCATCCCAAGACAGATATCGAATTTATGATCGGGCTGTTGCCTCAGGGTGAGGCGCTTTGATATCCAATTCCCTCTAGGAGGGTGGATCTTGAGCAGTTCTAGGCACGTCATTGCGGTGGTGCGCCCCCTATGGAGGTGTGTATATCCATTTCTACAATGATAAATTTGGTTGATCGGTGTTATTTAGAAGCCATTTTGCAACTGGAAAGGTTTTCTACTCTTCATCATGCATCGGGTCCGCAGATCAGTGTCTTGTGATAGTTGAGGGTCGGGCACTTTTTTGACATTTCCCGTTTTTGTTATGACAGGATGTTGGCACAAATTTCCTAGGTCCACGATGGATCAATGCTATTTATCCATGTGAACACTTGTTGTGGAGTTAAATCCCCTCTGTGGACAGAGGTGATCCCACTAGCCCTAGAGTAGGTCTAGCAACAATCAAAACATGCAAAGCTATTGATTCCTAGTTACAAAAGATAGAATCATGATAGATCGCTTACCATGATTCCTTCAATGTTATTGTCGAATAAGAAGTGGCGCTTCTTTTCCTAGCTGGATAGGTCACGATCCGTGAGCTTGCTACATCTAGATACCTGTACACTTGCAAAGAAGAGAGACAACATGCACCGTACTATTTCACACTTTATAACTATCGATTAGTCAGAGAGGAACGAATGAAATTTCATTATATAATGGACAAACACAATCATGGAACCAATAGCAGAGTCATGTATATTAAGATACGAGAGAATGATTACAAATGGTGCTCTGATGTCATGAACTTCCTTCGACAGGATTCCAGTGGGACGTGTCTCACAAAGCTCTTAAGGGATTTGAAAAAACTCTCTCTCACACAAGGTTCTCCTTAGCTCTGCTCTTGATTGTCACTCAGCTATAATTTCCTTCCCAAAATTTTAGCTAGCTAGCAAATTGAGAAGGCAGGCTTTTATTGAAGGAAAAGGGAAGTTGGGATCCCTATAATCATGGGGGAGAGTCCTATCTCTTAGGAAGGTTCCATGAGAGGTGGAAAACCACTTCCTAATCAAGGAGATTCAGAGCCAAACAGCCCAACCTCTTTCTAATGATTCGTTATGAAGTTGTTAGAATCAAAATTTTTCCTTCTATTGTTAAAAGTCATTCCTTAATAGGCTTGGCACGGGCACAACACAGGGACAGAGCACTAGCTGGTGCGCCCACTAGTAATATTTTCCCCATTGGCACGAGGGATGAACTAGCTACCCACGCCAATGCCAAAACATGGGTTCTTAGGGTTTTCTAGAGGAAATGTTCTGGAGGAAAACTCTTTGCCTTATGCAAAAGGATGCCATAAAGGTGTTTTCAGGACATTTTACTGTTCACAGATTACGGGAATAGTCCTCCAATGTATGGGATGAGGGATTTCAGGGATGGTGACAAAATGCTGTGTAAGAGATGCACCCTAAAGCATGAGTTTCGAGAGAGAGGGAGGGGTGAAATGATTTATGATAATGTGTCCAACTGAAAACAATGCCGCCGGAAGACCTGCGAATACAAATACAACTGATACCTCTGATACATGATATGTGGTATGGGCATAGCCATCCATAATAAAGTGTACAAAAACTGGGATCCAAGGTATGGATGCAACCATCCAGTATAATAAGGATCAACAAGTAGACTCAGGTATGGTCGCAACCATCCAATCAAAAGAGTCATGTAACAAGTCATAATAATCCACAAAGAGCTTGCTGCCTGGATTTCAGCAGAAAAAATCCAAGGTCTTCCGCTCCATCTCAATCTGAACGAAGTACAAGTTTGAGCATGCGGATATGTGAGCTGAAGTCAAACATGAAAGAACATCGTCTGATTACCAGCCAATGATGAAAGTTGTTAACAGACGCAAGAGAAACCACCAATAATGACAATGGATCTCAAGGTATAAGAGGTACAATCCGCAGAATGTGAACAGTGATCTGGCGTCGAACACTAGCAAAATCATCTGATCGAAGGCCAATAATAAAAACCTTGTGTTGAATGAGAAGAACCTTCCATTGAGCATGCAGGCTCCAAGATACCGGAAGGGACTCTCTAGACCAACTTCCTGGATAATGAGCTAAAGTCGATAGCAAGTGACCTTGATCGAAGGTGGGGCATAATTTGTCCCACACCATCGACACGAGATAGAGGGATATAATGTTTGTGAATCAAGAGCAACAGAGAATTAGAGGGAGGTTGAAAACTACAAAGGCCAACTTCTCTTGAACATATCGGCAGCACGACATTGGATTTAGCAGTATTTGACATCAAGGGATCTGAAGTCATGATGATGTGGCAAAGAGCAGATGAGTGGTCAAAAGAGATTACCGAAACCCACGAAGGCAAGCAGATAATGAGATGAGATGCCCCCATCCCAAAATGAATGAAGACAAGTGCCATGTTCAAGAGCGACATACTGCCGACATGACTATAATATTGATTCCATTTTCCCCCACCATTTATGGTGAGTACCCAAATTATTTTTTAAAATAAGCTTGAAGGGGATAGCATATGCTTGCGATGTAATTTTTTCCTTCGGAAAAATCCAACCTAGTACATTTTACGAGCCCTAGAAAGGAGGAACTCAAGTAACGTCATTACGACGGAGTCCGATGTCATCAGTTTTTAACGAGTTTGACAAAGGAAGACCTCGACGTCTTTTCATATTTAGATATTTTTAAAAGACAAACGAAAACAAAACTCCAGCAGTCCCTTCTCATAGGTAGTCCCACAGATGTGAAAAGGTAGAAAACTATGTCTGAGAGAACCTCCTAGTCGCGATAGGCTAGGGTATTCCTTTTTTGTAAATAATCTATCCTAGCCCGAAAAATGGGTAAACGTATACTGGGTAGATGTCGTTTTGCAGCCAATTTAACGAGCTCAAAACGACAAGCGACTCGGAAATATTTTAAGTTTTAGAGAGTCAGAAAAGAGCTGAAAGGGGACTCCAATAGTGACTTTTTTGTGTTTTTACCGAGTCCAAAAAAGTACAAAATATAACTCATCTCTTCGTCAAAACCATGTGAAAAACTTGTTGCTGCACAAAAAGACGTGTGTAAAACATATTTGACGAAAATAATGTAAAAATATGTCGACAAGCATGTTTAGAAAACCTTTTAGGACTTGAAAAAGCTATAAAAGACCAACAGTGGTAAAAAATATTTACTTTTCACTTTTTACCTCTTTGCAGAGCAACAATGACCATTTTGTGCTTCGATCTTCAAGTGGTGAGTGCTGTTGAGTCTCAAAAGTGTTTTCCATATTCATACATATTTCCATTATGTCATTACCATTCAGCTCTCATTTCATAACTATCTAACCTAAAACCCTATATCAAGTAACCATTTTCATAAATATATGGGTTAGGATCCTTGTCTTCCAAAGTTATTTATTTTATGTATTTAAAGTGAATTTATGATTAGAAACTAGAAAATTAACATAGTTTCATATATCTATATATGTGCTATGATTTTTGTGACATGTGTAGGTCAAAAGGAAGCTTCTAAAAGACCCTTATGTGGCCTCCCAAAACCAATTTCGAATTTTAGTGGAGAAGATCATGGGATCATGAGGACATGTGTCTCATTTCCTTTTTGTATTGAAACTCTAAGAAGATATGTGTCTCATTTCTTATTTGTATTGCAGCTCTAAAAAGACATGTGTCTTATCATTTCCTATTTTGATTGTAACTCTAGAGATAGAGGGAGAGATTCATGGACTCTCATTAATGAGATAACCTCTCATATTTTGTATAAATAGGAGAATCTTTCTCCTATCAAGAGTAGTGAAACATAGGAGAAGAAGAGAAAGGATTCGAGAGTGTTTTGTAACAAAGCTTAAGATATAATGGGATGTAGATTTGTGAGTTTAATAATAAAGAAGTTCAGTTCTTTGATGTTGTTTTGATTACAACTTTAAGGAGCCGAAGAATTTCACCAAATTGGTAGTAGAGGGCCCCTGCTATTCAAGGAGGTTTTACATGTTTTCTAGATAAGTTATTTTCAATTTTGTTTTGTCATATTTCCTTACTTAGATTGCTTTCTGAAATCATAGCTTTTAGCATTATTTTTCATGTCATTTGCTTAGATAAAGGATCCTCATGATATTGCAGTTAGTATCTTTCTCAAGCTCTTCCAATACATCTCTATTAAGAATGGGATTCAATTGTGATTTTCTGAGTTATTAGCATTTCATTTTCTGTTATTTAGTTAAAAAGAAGATCTTCATTATACTGCAGTTAGTCTCTTTCAAAATCTTTTCCAATAAACCTCTAATTCACGAATGAGACTAAGTTGCAATATTTTGAGTTATTGATTGTTTTGCTTCATAGAAGATCCTTATCACATTATGATTAATCTCTTTCAAAAATCTCTTCCAATAAACCTCTAACTCATGAATGAGATTTAGTTGTAATGTTATAAGTTGTTTTAGCATTTCCTTTTATGTTTTAGGAGATCCTCATTGCATTAGAATTAGTATTTTTCACAAGCTCTTCCAAAAAATCTCTAACTAAATGAATCAGATTAAGTTGTAGTGTTCTGAGTTACTTTTCATTTCATGAATGTTCATTTAGAAGCTGTAATATCCATGGATTAGGACTCTCTGTTTTCATCATTTTCTAATTAGGAACAGAAGTTGAAAATAAATTATGTTTTAATTCATTTATTAACATTTCATTTTCTCCTTTGTTGACATAAATATAACTTCATCTTTTTAGCATAGAGTAGCATACTAAGAATCAAACATATAAACCCTAAAACATCAATAAAACACTAAAAACAACGAAGTAAGAAAAAGGGATACTTAGGCACATATAGTGCATCACACTTCATGAGTTTACTAGCCCTGGTTCATAATTTATGTTAGCAATTTAGGACACTAAATTGACTAGACAAGTGCGGCCAATCCAGTGGACCAAATCAACTTCCATCCAGTTCAGGTAAGAGCCAGCCTCTTTGTCCATCTTTTAAGTTACATTTTACTATTTTTTATCATTTTTTGAGGTCCTTTAGGGAAGAATTTTCAAATTTTAGGGCTTTGCGGTTGGCGCGGGTTCCAGGCATGGACCTGCGCCAATCCGCTCTATTTTACATAGAGTTCACGCTAGCTGGCACAACTATTAGCCAAATAGCCGGACCAACGGTGCAACACAAAATCTGGCTAAAATTTCTCAAAAAACAACCAATGAAATGGAAATTTTGAATACCCAAGGAGGTTTATAACATTCCTATGTTTGATTGATGCAGGATGAATTGGAAATGGGAAATGAGCATTGTATGAATTCCCTTCAAAATTGTGAGCTGAAAAATTCTTTCTAACGCCATGTCTCCAGGCTCAGCCCGAACTACTGCAGTATCTCATCAGCATTTGGGATGAGGATGAGGATAAATTTAAACTTTGAGTTAGGAACTTGAGATCGAAGTATCAGATGTACAGTTCATCACTGGACTGTCACGCAGGGGTCCAGTCCCTATTTTAACTGGTACCAGGCCTTCAGGGGAAAACATGACAATGTTCATGAATAGGGTGTGCGCAGAGGCACACAAAGGAACTGGGAGCGGGAAAGTAGACATTTAGATCGTCCCTGATATAGCACTGATATTAGTGCTACACACCATTACGCGGGCTGCGGGATCATAGGCACTGCACGAGTCCACAAATACGCAACTACTGCTTGCATCGGAGTGCATGAACCGAACTATCTTTGACTGGGCCATGACTGTGACCATGAACATTAAACGACAACTCACAAAATTCAAGCAGAACAAGCTAAAACAATTTGGATATGGGTCAATTCTGGTGTCGTTATTCCTGGAACGATTACCAATTTTTCAGTGCCAGGAGGCTATAGTCCCGGATCCACCACTGAGAGAGCCACGGATGGCTCGATCGACGGAATTGATGCCCAGGGCAGGGGGTGGCCAGCAGATGTCCTGGTGGCTCAATTTATTTGACTGGCTCTGACGATAGTTGATCATCATGGAGGAATGGCCGTATACAGGCATCGATTTTACCAGAGACCCAGACCTTCTGCTCCCAGAGGGAGAGGACTGGGATGAGGAGCTTGGTAAGACTCTTTTAAATTTTATGAGTTTTATGATTTTTTGGTATACATGCATGTTCTAACAACTAATCCTATATTTATGTAGATGTTTTCCCAGAGAGGCCCATTAGAATGTCACCAATAGTGAGGAGGACCCCTCTCGCTCATGACCCTCAAGGTGAGGGGGGCGAGGGGGACGAGCTCGTACAGAACCTAGAGGGGATCGCTTATGGAGTTCCAGATTATGCTCGTTTAGATCATGTTCCCTTAGATTATCAGAGGCACACCATGGGGGTGTCGAATCGTCTCCACCGCTTACTAAGGCGGTTGGTGCAGATAGTGGTGTGCTACCATGAGCACCATGCCGATTAGTCACCTAGGCTTTCTATTTGCATATTTTTGAGAGACATGTTGTCTTCGGATGTAACTGAAACAAACATGTATATTTTCGTTTTATATGATGCACACATTGCAAACACTTGACATATATATATATATATATATATATATATATATATATATATATATAGAGAGAGAGAGAGAGAGAGAGACGTCTATTTTATATATGGATCTTGCTTACATATGATAATGTTTTTATATGTTATGCAAATGTATAATAAAATGTTCTCTAATGTATCAGCTAAATAATTTTCAACCCAATGGAAAAGTTAAAAGTTCGTAAAATGCATCAATCCAACATATTTTATTTTTACACAAGCTTAAAACACAAATGTAAACTATTCTTGAAGATGGGTTTCACTTTTACACAAGCTCGAAACACAAAGTAAAGTATGCTTCAAATGAGTTTTCATTTTTACGCAAGTTTGAAAACACCAAATAAACTATGCTTTAAATGACAAGGAAAACCAAGCATGCCCCCAGCATGGTGACTCAATTCGAGGTGTACATGCCCCCTAAGCTTCAGTCCATAGAAAATTGAGTGAAGGTTCAAAAAACAAGAGTAAGAGAGACTCGACCTGAATTTGATGAAATCTAACAAAACCTCAAATTGAATGGGAATGTGTTTCATTATTTTAACGAGGTTGAAAAAGTTAAAAGAACTATCCTCAAACCATCCTCCTTCATTGTTTAGGGAGTTTGACACAAGACAAGGAACTATGCTCTGACGAGCTCAAAGAAGCAGTTTCAGGAGGGAGAGAATCAGATGTAGCAATGAGCTCACAATAATTAATTTCAACCGAGGTCAGAGGCATTGACTCTCCAAAATAGGAAACCTGTTTAGGAGAAGGGATGATCGAAGGGTCATATAACCAAGATATCATGTTGACTTGAATGGTAGGGGGTGATGGAAAGGGAAAAATACCCATAAGAGTGGGATATTTGAAAAGTCTCAGTCCCACACTGTTAAAAGGAGTAGGTATCTGATCCACATATGGGACGTTGTTCTCGGATGACAAGGTAAAGAAGGATAACTGGTCAATAGTGACAATTTGGCCCTCGTGTGGAAATTTCAACACGTGAAAGAGGGTGGACGACACACACAACATAGCATGGGTCCAACTATGACCGAGCATAAGATTATAGTTGAGTTTAGCATCAACAACTTCTACTTCGACGTTAACCGTATTCCTTTGTAAAGTAATTGGTAGACTCGTGAGAGCACCCAAGGGATTCGATTCCCTTCCATCGAATTCCTTGAGGGAATTGGGAGATGAAGTCAAGGATGGAGAGCCAATGGCCTTCCAGCATGCAGATGACATGACACATGTGGATGCACCTTCATCCACAATGGCTTTATTTATATTGAGACTGTTAATACCTACTTGTATAATAAGTGCAATCTGATGCGGAAGTCAGGGAACAAAATTTTCCAAGTCAAAAGAGAGAAGGCTAGAATCAGTAGGATCAATCCCGTCGATGGAAGATAATAATGCCTTCCATTGAGATGGGAAATTCTGGAGCACTTCCAACGCAGACATGGCAGACGATGCCTGTGCCAAATCCTCAAAAATTCTATAATGCTGGGCAGCACGGGCATTCGGATTATAGGAATATTTCCTGAGAACACCTTTAGAAGGTGGCCGCACAAGAGGTTCGTGAATAGAGCTTTCAATCTCAAGTGAGCCAGAGACAAGTGGGGGAGGAGGACCATCAGTGATCTCCTTCCCTGTTGCCTAACGCAACCCAGCATAGTATTTTGACCAAGTGGCGATAGAAACAGGTGCACAGCCATTCATCATGAATACTTATGAACCAAATGGCATAGATGGGGCAGGCTTCTTGACGATATGAGTTTGTTGAGACGAGAAGGTCTCTTTGAGAATAACAGGAGTTCCCTTTATGCCCTTGAGAAATATACTAACCTATTCTCGTCATGGACAATCCTTGGTGTATTTCTCTTCATCGCAGATTAAACAATGATACTTGGGCTTGCACTATGACCCATCATCAGCACGAGATTTAGCCGAATCTAGCTTTGGGGCATCGAATTTAGCCTTTCCATTGCCCTTATTTTTACCTTTGGAAGTCCTGTCTGCAGGATTGGCCTGAATGGCATTGACTTCTGAGGACTTGCTAGAGTTCGGAGTAGGCTGAGAAGAAGAATCATTGGACAAATTGGATTTTGGCTTTCTGGAATTTGAAGATGAAGACTTGCAAGATGTCTGAGAGACAGAGCCAATAACATCATCTACTGATGGAGTAGCTGGCGGTTTAGAGGTCCCGGTTCCTGGGGCATCAGTTAAGATGTCATATAACGTGCCCAATTGAGAGTACACTAAATCAAGGTACTGGGCATGAGCAATGGCTTGTTCCTCAGTTACACATGCCCCCATAGCAATGTCCTGTGAAATATTATTGACAAAGGAGGTAGTGAACCAGTGAGTCAGAAGTTGATCAGGAATGTAAAACTTGATCAAATGATGACGACGTCTCCATTCGTGAATGTGATCTGAAATATGAGTAGCTTTGTCCTGTTACAGAGATGTCAGGAGATGCGTCCCAGCTTCATAATGAACCAGTAACTAGAAATGTGTCAATAATGCCATAGCTAAAGTATTAAAATCTTGAAAAATACCACGAGATAGTTCTATGTACCATTTAGTAGCAGTGCCGGTGAGCATGCACTGAAAAAGACACAGACGAATTGAGTCATCCACCCAAGAATTCGAAGAACACCATAAATGGTATGTCATGACGTGTGCTTGGGGGTCTTCTCTAGATTTTGCCTCAAACTTAGGACAATAACCCAGCACCTTCATCGAAACCGAAAGCCAATATGGATTATGAAGAATCGGATCATTGGTAAATTTGGACAAATTCGGTAACTCCAATGTGGCGAGAAAAGGTAATTGAGGGTTACAAGGCATGCCAGGTCCCCGATAAGGACCTGTACCTGTACTCCATCCTATTTGAGCATAACTCTGCCCCCATTGGTTTTTTCCTTGAGGATTCTAACCATAGGGGGTATAATCTGGATGATTGGGTTGATATGGCGGCTGAAAACCAGGATACGGGGGTTGATAACCAGGATACTGATTCTGAGTATACATGGGTCTTGATTGAGTAGTGTAAGGATTTTGCTTCAGAGTATATGTATATCCTGGCGGTTGAGGGTAATAACCAGAACCTTGAGGTGGGTTTTGAATCAGTCGAGACTGACCTTGAGGGTAATAGCCACCTTGGGGTTGAACGTGCTGCTAGTAAGTGGGGCCCTGCAGAGTCAGGTAAGTCGGGCACACAGGTGGATTCGGCTGTGGCATTCAATGGATCGGCCACTGAGTAGGGTTAACAGGCTGGGCAGGTTTCCCTAGTTGAATAGGTTGACCTGGCTAATGAGGGGCACCAGGTTTCCCTGGCTGAGCAAGTTGGCCTGATGGAAAGAGTGGGCCAGGTTGTGCCTAATAACCAGGTTGACCTGGGATAGGACCATAACATGGCCCTGGCTGTGCAAAATTTTCACCAATGGGAAAATGAGGTTGCTGAGGTTGCACCAAAGGTTGAGAAGGATGGGTTTGACCCCTAGGACCATATGAAGGTCCAAGTTGATACACCGGTTGTCCTTCCAGTCCTTGAGGTTGCCCTGTTGGGACCACAGGGTGAGGCTGTAGAGGTTGACCTTGAGGATTGTAAGACTCCCCTTATAGGCCGTAAAATAATCCCTGATGGACCAAAGGTTGTCCCTGTAAGGGTTGCCCTTGCGGGTCGTATACATACCCTGGCTGGGCTGAAGGTTTTCCCTGGAAGGGTTGTCCTTGTGGGCCAAAAGCATATCCTTTCTAAAACAAAGGTTGTCCCTGAAAGGGTTGTCCTTGTTGGTTAGAAGGTTGCACAGGCAAGGTAGGTATAAAATTGTTAATATAATAATAAGCCTTAGGAGCCAGAAAAATAATGGGGTTATCGAGCTCATCATATTGAAATGGAAATGAATAGATCGGGGTAACATCCGCTCCATAATGAGAAATTAAGGACAATTAAGATCCTGAGATGATTGATCAACTTGGGAGATTAGCGACTGTAAAGTCATCTGATAATCTTCGGGAGAAACATTCTCAGGAATAGCAGAAGCTATATAAACGTCTTCAAGAACTGACGAGGTCCTAGTTGAATGAGTGGTGACAATAGACATAGACGCAACCACGCAGACAATAGGTCTAACAGGTACCGATGTGACAAAAGGAGATGTCGTGAGAGGTGTCAATGGTTACATACCTAATGAGGTAATGGTTGGTTCCGTGGACGGAGTTGATATTCCCATAGAGGCAATAGCGACCATGAACTGACTTAAAGACATATATCTAGCTGGGAGCAATGGACAAGGTGAAGACAAAACAAAAGGTTTAGGGATGTCTTCAAGAAAAAGTTGGTAGTCTTCACCAGAAGGAGGAATTCCCTCACTAGGAATAGGACTGGATGAGTCCATATATGACCCTGTCGTAAGATCTTCTAAAAGATGACGGGGGCTAGGAGGTATGACAACATCCAAAAAAGATGATCTCGATGTGAGAGGAGGAGAGTGTTCCCCAACTCCAAATCCAAACCAAGTGTTGGACAAGGGCCAACTGAACTCAACTGGTCCTCCAAAGGGAAACTGAGATATAACCAGTCCCCCAAAGGGAAGCTCGGATACAACGGGCTCCTGATGCTCAGCACAGGACTGAGAGAATTCTGATGAATCATTTTTATAAGGACTACCCATAGACGAAACTAATGGTTCCACCATGGCGACTATAGAAAAAAGAGGAAGAGATCAGAAACAAAGACGCACGGGAAAAAACCAAGGCAAACAAAAACAGGCCGAAAAAATCAATCTCTAAATGGGTGTGTGATTGTAGGTGATTAATTTTACCACATTGAAACTAGAAATTTTACTGTTTCATGTTTTAAGAGTCTTGAAACGAGTAAAACATGACTCTATCACTTTCAGTTTGGAAAAAAACGTGAAAGGACAAGTGCTTGATGATATTTTCAAATTTAGGGAGTCAGTAAAGATCAAAATGCCTACTCTGGTAATCTAGGTAAATGGGTGTATCAGATATCCGTGAACTGCCATATAAACCTTGGTAAAAATGAAAGAGAAATCAACCAAGGACTTAACGTACGTGCATGTAATCTCTCTGAATGATGTGTTCGATGTATCACAGGTAAAAGGTGGTAGAATTGGCTTCCTATGGATAAAGGATTTGAAACCTAATGGGGTCTCCCTTTATATACACGATGGTACGGGGAGCACAAGTCCATACTAGCCCTATCTGTAGCTAGATGGCGAGCGATAGCTACTAGGCTTAAAGAAGTTGGAACACGTCTCTACCTTAGACTACTAGATGTTCCATTAAGTTTCAATGCTGCCTTAGGTTAATTCAGTAAATTTTAAAGTTGATCTTCAATTTACTTTTCAATTTCAAGGCCCTATCGAATGTTGGATCTCATAAAAACTCTAGATGCAAACTACATGCCACAAAATATCATTCCGTTCAATGAAGAGCTATCTATGGGAGAGTTGAAAGCTTTCAAATGATAACGAAATGAACACACAACAACATCTACTACCGATTTCAATGCAAGATAATGAAACTGGAAAACTTTTCTCTATAATATACAATACTAGTAATGCAAAGGAGTTTTCAATTTTCACTATGCCGATCAAGAATCAAAAATATTTTTTTTTGTATTTTTTAATATATTAGAGAAAATGCACTAAATAAATGAAAAATTAATGAAAACATCATTTTGAGAATGATAAACAGAGAGCTGAAACAAAACAAGTTCACTCAACTCAAACAAATTTAATCAAGACTCAAACCAATGACGAAATCCCTCAAAGCGAAGAATAATCTCGAAAGAGACTCAAACAAGGTGTGTGATTTAGGCTTGGAGAAACACAAATTGAAACTGAATGAAAGAGAGGAAAATCACTCAATAAACGTAACGACTTAATTGGATTCAGCAAGATAAGTGCAAAGAAGCAAAAACAAAGTTGGCCGGGAAAGCAAAGACCCAGAACTCCCATCGGAGGCTCCGCACACTAAAGCACCTAGAAGCCCTAGGGCTAAAATAGAAAATTGACAGAAAAGGGAAAAAAACCAGAGGAAAAGGGCTAAACACAGTAAAAAATGACTTCGAAGCACTCAAACAATTAGAAAAAACAAACTAGGACCAAAACTCAAGCTCAGAGAGTCCAACAACAGGCAAACCCTAAAACCAAGCAGGGTTGGCATGCCTGTTTGGCTGTAATTTGCACCAAACAGGGGATGGTGGGGGTGCCTAACTAGAAACTCATGCCGTTTGGCATGACTATCAGAGGGATAATCGTGCCAATCAGGTTTACCCTAGAGAATTATGAAAATGAACTAACAGAGGCTGGATCTGGTCTTCTGGTGGTTGAACAGGGTTTTAACACCAAGGAAGGTGAACCAGAAAAGTAGACTAATCAAACAAAAAGCCAAAAAAAAACCTAATGGAGGAAGGACCAGCTCCCACTGATCCCCAGTGGAGTCACCAAATTGTTGTGGAGGTAAATCCCCTTTGTGGACAGAGGTGATCCCACTAGCCCTAGAGTGGGTCTAGCAATAATCGAAACACACAAAGCTATTGATTCCTAGTTACAAAAGATAGAATTGTGATAGATTTCTTACCGTGATTCCTTCACTACTATTTTTGAAGAATAAGTGCATTTCCGTTCCTAGCTGGATATGTCATGATTCGTGAGCTTACTGCATCCATATACCTGTACACATGCAAAGGAGAGAGACAACATGCAACGTAGTATTTCACACTTTATAGCTATCAATCAGTCAAAGAGGAACAAGTGAAATTGCATTATATAATGGACAAACACAATCGTGGAACCAATATCAGAGTCATGTATATTAGGATACGAGAGAATGATTACAACTAGTTCTCTGACGTCGTGATCTTCCTTCGACAGGATTCCAATGGAACGTGTCTCACAAAGCACATCAGGGATTTGACAAAAATCTCTCTCTCACAAGGTTCTCCTTAGCTCTGCTCTTCATTTTCACTCTGCTATAATTTCCTTCCCAAAAGTTCAGCTAGCTAGAAAATGGAGAGGGCAGGCTTTTATAGAAGGAGAAAGGGAAGTTGAGATCCATATAATCATGCCAGAGAGTCCTATCTCTTAGGAAGGTTCCATGAGAGGTGGAAAACCACTTCCTAATCAAGGAGATCTAGAGCCAAACAACCAAAACTCTTTCTAATGATTCATTCTAAAGTTGTTAGAATAAAACTTTCGCCTTCTATTGTTAAAAAAAATTCCTTAATAGGCTTGGCGTAGGCACAACACAGGGACAGAGCGCCAGCTGGCACACCAACTAGTGTATATTTTCCCCATTGGCACGAGGGATGAACTAGCTACCCGCGCTAATGCCAAAACATGGGTTTTTAGGGATTTCTAGAGGAAATTTTCTTGAGGAGAATTCCTTCCCTTATGCAGAAGGATGCCATCAAGGTGTTTTCAGGACATTTTACTATTCACATGTTACGGGAATATCCCTCCAATGTATGGGATGAGGGATTGCAGGGACGGTGACAAAATGTTGTGTAACAAAATCCTATGCAGCATCATGTATAATTGGTTGGTGCTACTAAGACCTATGGTGGTAGTGCCTTTTGGGGGGCCATAGGAACCTCACATGAGGAGGTGGGCTCCCATGATGCCTCGAGGAGGTGGTGGTAGGGTGGGGCATTACTAGAATGCCACCATTTAGGCTTGGTTTGAGCCCAACCCTAAGATTTTATTTCTATTCCCTTGTGCAGATATTTACATCCAGGGAGATCTATACATGGGTCTTCCTGCTGGATATGCTTGCAGGCTAGCAGGTATGTATTTTTTCTTTCTGCATTTACTTGAGTATTTATTTTTATTTTTGTATTATGATGACACTCACATAGTTTTGGTTATTCTTGCAGATGTTGGCGAGGTCAGTCATCCTGTAGCTCGGTTGGTTGAGCACCAACCAATTCAACGACCTCGAGGAGCTCTTGTGGGGGATGGAGGAGCTCCTACACAGCCTCTAGGTGGAGTGTCAAGTGGTGAGGATGGCCCCTTGGGGGAGGTTAGAAGCTCGGCTGCTACCGAGACTACTGTTGAGTGAGCTTGTGATAATGCGGTAGAGGCTTGTGTTGCTGAGCTAACCGAGCAGGTGGAATCTCTAGAGGATGCATGGGTTCGACTGGACTGCTTGACCTAGGGGATGCCTACTCAGGCCTTTGTGGATGACCTCGAGGATGTATGGCTGGAGACCTTGATGGCCCCAGACAGGGGCTATCGGCTAGTTTTATGTGGGGTGGCGGTCTCTGTATTGACGACGACTCCAGTACTAGTACCAGGAGCAGTAGTGGGTCCAGGTGCCCCGCCTGGGGGAGCACCACCCTAGAGTCTTGTTGTACATGGGGAAAGCACCCATTATGATGATTTTTCCCCTATTTTTGATGAATTATATATGTATCTTTTGGGCTTACCTGTGGGTCAAAGACACTATTTTTTATACTCAAACACATACATTTTGATATATATATATATATATATATATATATATATATATATATATATATATATATATATATATATATATATATATATATGTGAGAGATATTATTTTGCAGCTCTACATGGTGTGCCCCTGTTTCTGTTTATGGATTATATTATGCTGATGGATATCTGTGTTTTATATGTTTTTGTTTTTTATATATTATGTTTTATCTGAGATGCATTCCAGTTTATAACATTGTTAGCTATGCGATTAGTTGTTTAGTTTTGGCTCCTTGATACAAGTGTGAAAGTAATATAGTCAAATTGTTTGCTTAATGTTTTTGAACGCAAGTATTTTCTAAATAGATGTGAATCTCGTATCTCAAATGTTAGGTTTGACTGCAACAATACCAACTAGGAATCAAGGTAGATATGTATAGGGCATATGCCATGATGGAGGGAATTGCACATAATTCCAATGACGGCGTCATACTCTGCGTAATTCTTTGTTGTTGAACTGATAAAAACACCATTGGTGAAGAGTGGTGACCAGTCAGGGTGATAGATAACCCAGGTGGCTGCTGCTAATATTTGAGAGCATTTTGATGCTCCATCAGCAAATCTAAAGTAAGGGTCGGGTTGGTGATCCATTGTGACACTCGAGCACGTTTTTTAACAAGTATTTTGGTCAAAAATTTAAATTGGTTGGGTTTTTGTACATTGACACTAGGGTAGGGCCTTCTTTTCCCTTATGGGTAGAATTTGTTGAGGTAAAGGCTATTGACGAGGTTGCTAAGGCATGTTTAGTAAATATGTATGTACCCTTGAGGAGGAAATTTTTTATGATGTAGGGTCCTTTCCACAAGGTTTAGAAATTTCCTAGCCCTAGGGATTCTTTTGCAACATCATAGCGGAGGACTAGCTCTCCCTCGACAAATGAGTGAGGGTTGATGTGGCAGTCAAACGATGCTTTTACCCATTCCTTGTGGGCCTCATTATGTTGCAGTGACTATTGTCCAGTTTCTTCGATGAGCTCTAGTTTTATTAGACGATGTTCTAGAGGCTGCGTATTATCAAGGAGTTTGATGGTAGCATGTAAATTGGGGAGATCACGTTCTATGGGAATCACAGCTTTGACCCCGTATAGCAAGTGGAAGGGAGTGAAACCACTCGACATTTTCATGGTTGCGCAAAATGCCCACAGGGTGAAGAAAAGCATATGGTTCCAGTTGGTTTTATGGTTATTCACCATACATTGTAACATATTTTTGAGGACTTTGTTTACAACTTCTACCTATCCGTTGGATTGGGGGTTGTATGGTAAAGAAAATTCATGGGAAAATACGAGGTGGTGGGATAAATCCTGAAAAAATTCATTCTCGAACTGTTTCCCATTGTCAGAGACTAGATCCTTGGGAATGCTGAACCAAGAAATCACGTGGTTAAACAGAAATTGAGCGACAGTTTCTGCGGTGTTGTCGTATGTGGGCATGGATTCCTCCCACTTGGTGAAATAATTGACAGCCGCTATGATGTATTTATGATTGCCGGAAAATTCAAGGTTGCAAGTCATGAAGTTGATTCCCCATTTAAAAAAGGGGTCGGTGATAATGAAAGAGTGCAGAGAAGTAGGAGGCGCTCTTTCTTTATGAGTGAAGCGTTGGCATCGCTCGCATCTCTTGAATATTGTAATGCAATAACGAGACAGGGAGGGCCAGAAATATCCTACCCGTATGAATTTTTGGGTAGTGTCCATCCTTGAGAGGTGGCCGCCACAAGCTCCTCCATGGTAGTCATTAAGGGCTTGTTCCACTTGGTCTTGAGTAAGGAATCAACGTAAAATGGTATCGATGCCACATCGGTACAAAACATATCCCATGAGGAGATATCGGGGGGCCTGATGGCAAATGCACCGATGGTCGTCTCGAGTGAGATGAGGTCTGAACTTTTGGGTTCATAGGAATAGGATAATATCTTTGTACTAAGGGTCGTCAGTTGCTATGAAGAAGAGATGTTCATCTGATAGTGAATCATTTACTCATGATCCCTTGGTATCTCTTGGGAGGTCCGTAATGAAGTCTTCTAAGATAAATGCCTTTTTTCTTTTAAGTGAGCGAAACTATAAGTCATATTCTTGGAGAATGACTATCTAACGGGTGTACTTATGGTTCATTAGGTAGTGTGTGAGTATATATTTGATGGGATTAATATTCGCGATGACCATAGTGGTCTTTAAGATGATGTAGTGGCGAATATTTTGGACTGCATGTATTAATGTTAGGGCAATATTTTCTTTGTGCTCATATCTTAATGCTGGGCCTGCTAAGGTTTTACTGACGTAATAGATTACATGCTCCTTACCATCTGGGCCTTCCTGGATCAATACTCTGGCCAAGGAAGTCTCGGAAGCTGATAGATACAAGATGTAATATTTGTCATAGTCTACGGGACTGATGATCAATGCTTGAGACAATGTTTCTTTCAGCGCATCGAACGCTTGTTGGGCATGATCATCCCATTTGAATTGGATGTCCTAGCAAAGGAAGAACAAGAAACCTTGAGCGCAAGTGGCATAATATGCGATGAAGTGTCTCATAAATTTGGCCTTCCCCTGTAGGTTTTGTATTTTCCTGAAGGTTTGAGGTGGAAGTACCTCTTTTATGGCTTGGAACTTGAGGGGTTACATGCAAATCCCTTGCTGTGACATGATAAAACCTAAGATTCTTCCTGCTGTGATGAAAAAGACACACTTAAGGGGGTTCAAGCATAGGTTGTATTTTCGGTGTCATTGGAATACCAATCACAGATCCTCAATATGGCCTGGGTATTTCTTGGAGCAGACGATGAGGTCATTCAAGTAGGCAAGGATAAGGTGTGCCAAGTAATGAAATATATAGCTCATGAGCCTCTCGAAGGTGGCTCCAGTGTCTTTTAGAACAAATGGCATTACCTTGTATGCGAATGTGCCCCAGGGGGAGGTAAACACAATTTTATACCATTCTATATGGTGGATTTGAATATGATTATACCCAAAGAATCCGTCCATAAAGGAGCAAGCCTTGTGACCGGCGCAAGCGTCGATGACCTTGTCGATGAATGGGGTGGGATAATTTTCCTCGGGACATGCTTTGTTCAAATCTCGAAAATCGGTGCAAGCATGTATTGTGCCCTGTTTTTTCATGATATTAACATGGTTGGAAACCCAATATGTGTAAGAAATGGGGTAGATAAACCCGACATTGTGAAGCTTATAAATTTCTTGTTTTATTGCTTCTTCCTTTGATGAGTGTAGTTGATGTTTTTTCTAGTGTACTAGAGGTACATCACGCCAAGTGTCAATATGGTGCTCTATGATAGTGGTAGTAAGCCCAGGAATTTTTGAGTAGTCCCACGTGAAGATATCTCTATACTCTTGTAACAATTTGGTATAAGATTTTATTTGTTTTGGAGAGCATGCTGCCCCCAGTGAGATTTCTTCAACCTTTCCAGGATTTTTGGATATGTTCACCTTGATGGTAGGTGAGATGTTTGACATATTTTCTTCCTCAAACGCATCAAGTGTCGGGATAGGATTCTTGAACCAATAAAATTTCCTTGATGGGAGGAAATATTTTGATTCAATCACATAGATCTCTTGTTCTTTTGTCTTCTGAGGAATGAACATTTCCTTGGGGATAAAAAATGAACGGTGATGCATTGCATCCCATGGATAATCTGGCTCCTTCATGGCTTCTAGGATGTCCTCGTATGAATTAAATAGGGACCCTAAGTGGGATTGATCGTGTGCAAGGCTGTGTCGAAGAGGTTCAATCCGTATGGAGCTAGTTGATAGACATGAGAAGGATTCCATCGTCGACGTGGTGGAACCAGACGTGGTCGACAAAGTGCAGACAGATTGGGTCTACACTATCATAGGTATAGCTACTCTCATAGTTGCAGTTGACTCAACACCTATGGCAGATGAGAAGACAGCTCGAGTCATAGTTATGATACATGATGATACAAATCATATATGGTGTATTGTGTCGTCTCCATTTGGTGGGGGGAGAATCTCCATGATGGGATTTTTCTTAAGAACAAGGTTGGGTCTCCTGTTAGGATGGTCAATTTCCTATCGGTGGAAATTGTGCCTAGTTTCCATAATTGTTGCAGATAGCACATGCGTGATTGGTACGCAATGCTTTGCCTTGAATTTTGGTGGCAGGCTCCTTCTTACGAGAACGTGGTGTTGCGATGTCTATCATAGAGCTAAGGAGTGGTTTTAATTTGTCCAGCTCTGGGAAGATGTGGGTAGGGTGTCCTACTACATCACATATGGCACAGCGTAGCGATTCCAATTGCGTGGTGGGAGTCTCCACCTTCTTTCCTCTTCTCTCAGTTTTCTTAGTCATAATCATCGGTTTTGCAATGGGGATTTTCTTTGCAGGGATGTTTGCTACACTCTCTTGAATGGCTTGGGCCATTTCAGGATTGATGGGGATTAACCCTATAGAGGTGATGTGTGTGTATTCCATTGGAGTGCGTGGGAATAGGTACCAAACTGGTATCATGAATTATAAGTTTGGTAGGACCGTCGTGTCCATGACCTGTTGTGACACAAAACCAGTTGGGGGGAAGAGGAAAGGATTTTTGGAGGTGACGTAGGCTAGAGAGGCTACCATGGCCGAGGAATCGGTGTCATTATTACTTGTCTCTATGTCTTGACTAGCTTTTGTGCTTGGTGTGGACATCATGCACACCAGAGCCCTTGTGACATCAGGTGATGACTTAGGTATAATAGGGGATCTCCTAGGAATGACCCTAGGATGGACGATGGTTTGAACTTGTTGGGGCCATATTCTTGGTACCATGTAAGTGCATCCATAGATGTGTCTACATAGGGTAGAATGACATCAGTATTTGTTAGGGGATGCCTTTCGCTATGTGTCAATTGGTCGATAGTAACGATGCGGTCCTAATGGGGGAACATCATAGTTCGGAAGATGGAGGAGGTGATGGCTGACATGGCATACATATAACTCCAGCCAAGGAGTAAATTGTAGTCTAATTGGGCATCCAAGACTTCAATTTCTATAAGGACCATATTTATGGCTAAGCATACCAGGACGTTTTGGTAGAGACCAACAGGGGTTAAAGGGCTACCATCGTATGCTCTAAGCGTGATGTCTGATGGCTTTAGGTTGGGAGACCCTAACTTCTAGAAAATGTTCATTGACATGATGCATGTGCATGCACCTTCGTCAATGATACAATGGTGAATGGTGATGTTTTGGACTGATACTGGTATCTGAAAGGAAACCATTGAAGGAAGCCTAGGGGTGGCTTTATCTAAATCAAAAGCCATCAGGTGCGAATTGGTAGGGTCGATGGTGCTTGATGTGGAAAGTAAGGCTTTCCACTACTTTAGGCATGACTTTAACACTTCCGAAGATGACATAGCGGTGGGAGATTGAGCTAGATCATCCACAATTTTATAGTTATGGGCCGCTTTGGAATAGTTTCCTGCCTGCCTAGTTGGTCCTTTAGCCATTTTTGGGAAAGTTTCAATAGGCATCTTTGATATGTTTAAAGGTGTTTTTGGTGCAATGGTACTAGCCCCTGATGCGTTGGTGTATGGTGGGGTGTCATAATTTTTATTTCATGTTTGAAAAAAAAATTCTTTGCCAGTCATGTAGATTTCGTGGCTATTTTTTCCTGAATCGTCAGGAGTTTGTTGCTGTGTGCTAACTATCCCTTGATGGGGGAAAGGCTCCTGCATGACTGTTTTCTACTGGGAGTATCCCCCGTTTCCACGTTTAATCTGTACCTTCTTCAGCTCAGTGAGGTTGGGAAAATGATGAGTGTAATGGTCGTACTCACCACAGATCGAACAAGAGTGGTTTGTTTGAAGAATCGGCATTTTTTTCTACCTCTGGGAGTTGCGTGGATCTTGGTTTTTATTTCGGTTGGAGTTGCCTCTAGCTTGGGATTCTGGAGAGCGTTGTTGATTTCCCCCCCCCCCTATCCAGGATTTTCTTTAGGATTTTTTTTTTACCTTTTTCTTAACCAGGTTAGGAATATAATTTAGATTGTTCTGGTTATATGGTTGGTGAAGTTGGTTTTCGAAGGGTTGCACGAAGTTCACCTGTGCATTATTTTGCATGGGCAGTTCTTGTGCTGGGGACTAGGCATATTACAGTCCCTGGTTTGTAAATGGATGTTGGGGGTTGCTCTTCCATATGCAAGTATATCTGTGTACTGGGTCCCTTGAGCCAGAGGATATGGTCCTCCATGTTGATGGTGATACGATGAATCCCTACTGGAAAAAAAATTCGGAGGCATATGATGACTTTGGTAGCTGGGTTGTGGTATTTTCTTGGTATAATCATACATGTAACTGGGGTATTGAACACTGCTGCTTAGGTGATTTTGGGTCAATGACCCAATTAAATCGTCTGTAGAGTTCGATGCACCTAGAAATTCTTTGTAAGTTTGCAAGCGTGGGGCATTCAACAAGATATTGTAAGTATACCCTGACTGCCTATAGATCAGATCGAGATGTTGGGCCTTAATAATGGCATCCTCTTTGTATATGGGCTTTTATTGTGCCAAATCCTTTCAAATCTCTACGGTGAGATTTTTTAGGAATAATTCTAATAGAATTCGATCGTTGAGTTTGGATTTGCACAAACTACGACATCGCCACTATTTGTGGATATGATCCGAGATATGGACGGCGGGGGTTTGCCTAAATCGGGTCAGTAACTCCATCCTAAAATCATGGTGGATGGGTACTGAAAATAGGTCAGGAATGCAATGGCGAGGGTGCTAAAGGTTCCATGTATAGCAGAGTCTTGCTCCACATACCATTTCACTGCTACTCCAGTTAGAGTGTGTTGAAACAACCTTATCCGAATGGTATCATCAACGATGTTGTTTGATGAACACCATAGGTGGAAAGTCATAAAATGATTTCCAAGGTCTTCTGCTTACTTACCTTCAAATTTTGGGAATGTATGAAGGGAGATTCGTGGGCATGGGAGGACACATGGGGTTGTGTGGAATGGGGTTGTTTGTCAACTTGGTTAAATCTGGTAGATTTAACGAAGCTAGAAAAGGTGGCTACAGGTTTTTATCCATTGCGACTTGTGAAAACACAATTTTATTGTTAGGAATAGGGTGTGTCTGTGATGTACCCTACTGTGTGTTCACCTGGCTTCCCGAATGGGAAGCACTCCTCTGCCCGCTAGGGGTTGTGGGAGGAGTGGTGTGTGGTGACCCTATGGGGGCGTTCACCGGTGTGGCATTGGGAGAATGACGATGGTTCCCAACTAAATATGCCCCGATAAAGGATGAACCAATAAGGGTGGCAGTGTTCCATATTTAATGCCTAAATGGCGAACGACCTGGAAAAAAAAACGAAAATAAAATAAATTTTCCCTTTAGATTAATATTATGTGATAAGTCAATCAAAAAAAATGGTTTTCTTTTGTTTGCATATGATGCTCAAATCCTATAATACCTACTCATCCTCACACTCTCAAATGTAACTAGGCCTTGAGAAGATATCTTGCGAATGCTGGCACAACGTCCCGAAAGAGCTGGTGACACCCCCAGTCAACCGAAGAAAATCACCCAAGGTAAGGGTAGAGGATCTAGTGCTTTCCTGCACCGTCACCTATAGGGAAAGGATGCCCTAATTTTTTCCACTAAGTACTTCCATCTCACATGAGTGTTAGAGTGTTGGGCTTCTTGGCAGCTCAGCTACCAGTACCGAGTATCAGTCAATTCAAGTAGCCCCAACTGATACCACACGCACTGGGCCTAAACCTAACCCCCTCTGAATCAAGTCTCTGTCGCACTCAAGTTTTATTTTTCGTGGGCTGATAGGTAGATTTAAAAGTTCCCCAAACACTCAAATTCTATGTTTCAAGGTGAAGACTAACCAAGGTGGCCTATTTGATGCCTACCCCCTTGGTCCTAACTTAGACTATAAATTCTTTTGTGGCCCTTGAGGGGAGAATTTGGTGAGTTTTGTTAAGTTAGTTTTAGGCGTCTTTACTTTTCTTAGGGTGTGGATGTGTGTGAATGAAAGGTGAAAAATCACATAGTTTAAACATGTGGATATGTGATGATCCTTTTCAAAATCCCCTATTTAAACTATGTTTCGTTGTTCCTTGCTAAAAAAGAAAAACATGTGTGGATATGGGCCGCTTTCAATTTTTCCTAGTTAATCTATATGATCAACTATAGAGAGATGGTGAGTTGTCAATAGAGAGTGTTCATATGCATTCCTAGGATCACCCCAGGGTGCAAAGGAAGTAGAGATTACTTACTCTTCTACTGATAATTCGATCTTGGTCCTAAAATCCTAGTGCAAAAATTGAACTAAACTAATGACTTTTACACAAGAGAAAAGAACTAGCTAAGCATGCGTGGACTTGGGCCACTTACTTTGGCTAATTAACAAGGTTTTCTAGCACCTAAATTCACAAAACATAAATTATTTTGGAATTCAAGTCCATTTTCCTCCTACTTAACTATGTGTTAACTTTGCAAAAATAAACTTGATACAAAACCAACACCTAAACTACTAAAAGAAGCTAAAAGTGAGCTTTAGAAAAGTTGTGGGGCACCTCAAAAAGTGCTAGAAGATATATTATGGGCTGCTAGTCACTTTTACAAGCAAGAAAAGATGTAAATAGTGGAAAAAATCCCACTTCTAGTTTCCATGCACATATCAGCTTTGAATGTGTACACTGGGGCACGCTTGTTTGTAAGAAAGCCGCACAATTTCCTGCAAAGTAATTTTTTGGGAGCTCTTTAGCTTCACCCTATCACTAGGGATAATAGAGAAAGTGAAGGAGAGAAAGGAGGTGGTTCCAACCCAACTCCACAACAAATATGGAGGTCTCTGCAAAAATTCACAATAACATAAACCTAGAAAAAAAAGTTAGTGGGGTCGCCAATCCTTTGTTGGTGTGTTTGGCACAAGAATATACCAAATCAAACTTGATTAAGAGGGATGGTTTTTCCCTGTTAAGTTGTTGGTCACAGGTAGAAAATATATGGAGTCAAGAAATTTAGAGGAACATGTTAAAACTAAAACAAATAAAAAAAATCTATAAATAGAGTCAAATAACTTCAATAATCCAAATGACGGTGCTTAAGTCCCCTATTATTGAGTGCTGGTAGGAAATGAGGATGAAACTTTAACACACTTGCCAAGGGCCCTTGGAACTATGGAGCTCTAAGTATCGATGTAAGGGTTTATTTACTTTCAAGTTTCCTTGGCGCAAAGTCTCTCTCTCTCTCTACTATGGTGGACTGGAGTTGTTTGATGGCCAACAACTGAGTCCCCTCTATCTCTGCTCCAGATCAGACACTTCTGGTATTGCTTGGTGCAATTATAGCTAGCATAAAAATGTGTTCCCATATTTTTCATCTCTTGGTGGCCTTTTATAGGAGAATTCAAATCCTCCTTCCCTCTGTTGGTACATTGTGATGATTACCCAAGAGAGGAGGGTGATTCCAGTGTGTGCCACATTTATTCCATTGTGTGCTCCCTTGAGGTCCTAAGAAGGCTTCGGCGGCTATCCTTAGGTAGCCTCAAGTGTGGGATCAATGTCCTGGAGTGTGCCTTCTAGTCCTGGAAAGTGACTTCTGCCACTCTTAGGACCGTGTGGCTTTTTGAGGAAAATCTGTGCAAATGCACACTTATCAAAGAATTATGTACGCAAAGGTGCATTTAACTAGTTCGTTATGTGAGAAATTTTATTTTTCCTTTCAAACCTTAGAGATTTTTAAATATTTCATATTCTCTAATGTCTCTCAACCCTATAAATCCTTCTGCCTGACATTAAATATTGTCATCTTGTCTTGTCTGATTTTCCAGTGATAACACTCATCATCACCCCCATACTAAATGGTTACTCATCCTCTAAGAAACTAGTCCTCCTTCTGAATTTTGTTCAAAGATTTTATGGACCCTATGAACTCCCAAGGAATAAGTGTGGGAGTCCCTTCAGGAGGGTAAAAACTATCATTTATTTTGGCTTCCTCCCATTCTTTGTTCTTCTCATCTTCGTCCTTTCCATCACTCAGCCCCAACAGCAAGGGTGGATTGAGATTCAAACCAAGCTATTGAATATTTTTGGCCTACATGACCCTCTTGTATAATGGTGTTCTCTCCAAGGCACCCCTTAATCTTTCAGGTGTGTGGTACTCCATGTTTCTAAGGTTATGAGGGAGGTTGCTCTATATCCTTTGGCTAGCCCTTATGTGCTTGTATCCCAATAGGCTAGAAACATCATAAAAGTGAGCCATTGTGTGAGATTGTGTGTGGAGGTATTTTTCTGCAAGTGCATGATCCTTTTCAATATTTAGATGGTTATTGATGACTCCCCTAGGGCTGAATATTTCTGCCCTAATGTGTAAGGGTTCTATGTTTTCTCTCCCCATAACCCTCCTCATTTCTTGAGCTCTAGTCTCTTCATTAACCATCCATGATGCCAATTCCATTAATTTCATGTCTCCCATCCTAGGATTGGCGTCCCAAATGTTTAAGTTTGTAAACACAAGGTTATGCATGTAAAACTCTACCATTTTTCCTTTTCCACCATACTTGATTGGTTGCATTAATCAATGAACTGTTTACAGTTTTTGAAAGGTAAGGATCCACTGGAGGCTAATGTTTTGATTTGAAATAATATCCACTTCTCCTTGAGGTAAAATGCATATGAATCTGAAGGATACCTATGTTGAATGACCTCCATGCACAAATCTGGCATGGTGACCACTTTTTAATCCTTTTTTCTGAATTTTCTCTTATAGTTATACATTCTCTACATGTTCCTTCTGAGGCTGCTCTTTCGACACTTACTCTCTGAGCCTGACATCAAATAAATCCTTCCCCAACTTAGCTAATTTTCCTTCCATGACTCCCTATTTCATCGACACCTTGAGATGTGGAAAGCTTCATCCAATGATGAGTGTGTGCCCTCTCCTCTTCCAACTGATAAAGAAAAGACACTGTGAATTTTTTAGGAATTAATCTACACCCCTCAATGTATGTGTAGTAGAATCTGAGATTTGGTTGAGGACTAGGGTTTGGCACTACTACAACATCTTTGAGGAGCAGTTTTTGTGAGGTGGCCTCTTCCTTATCATATTTTCCACCTTATTTTTCATCTTTTCTTTCCTCTTGTGTCTTGTCCTCAACTTATTTGACATCTTACCCCTCTGTGTTTTTCTTTTCCTCCTCAACCAAGGTGTTTTTATATAAATCTATGCTCTATAGATTTTCCTGTAGAAAAACCAGAGTTTCCTGTAGAAAACTTTGTTTTTCTTGCTGAAGACCCTCTTTCCTTTTTTTTTCACTATTTTCAGTCCTTGAAGGGTCTGCAGGGGTTGCATGAGGTGTATGTGATGCTAATCTTGTTGAATGTATACTGATGTATGTTACAGGGGACCTTATAGGTGAAGTTACCTCTTGCACCCTTACTTCTTATAATCTGATTTCTTCCTCCTACTTTAATGATTCTTCAATGGAAATAGGGCTCTTGGTGGGTGTCTGTGGTTTTCCTTGCCTCACCGTTTGACTCTTCCTAGTTTTTAAATAGATAGGTGTCTACCTGTTTCTTTTTGTTTTGATAGGTGTGCTCAAAGTAGTTAGGGTAGAAGTCACTTCTTGATTTGTGATGTCTGGTGACATGCTGGTGTCTTGGGGGGGGCTACAATACCTAGGATAGGGCTTTGTCTCTGCTATCTTTGTGTTTTCTGCCTCAATTTCCATATCTTCTTTTTCTTCCTTATTTTTTTCCTCCTCCTCTTCTTCTTCTTCTACCTCCTCTTCATCCTCTTCTTCTTCTCCTACCTCACTCTCTCTAAGGCTAGAATCACATGTTTCCCCTATTTGGGTAGCTATAAAAGATTCCCTATCCATTTCAATGAAATAAGACCAAGATACAGGTAGGTTCAACCTTCTCAAATCATAATTATAAATTAGTTTTATGAGGCCATGATGGGATAAGTGTCGATATTTTCTTTGCCTCACTTTATGACTCATGTTAGTTATGGAGTTTAGGAGGAAGTGAGGGATGTTTAATATTTGTTCAAGTGGGAGTTCTCCTTGAAACCTAAGTTCATTTAACAATATGAAATGATACCCATAGACCAAACTAAGTATGCCTTCACAAGAAATAAACTTCATGATATGGAAGGCTACTTCATCTGAGGGGCATGATAGGATTTCTCTCCTCACTCAATTTTTGTCTTCAATGTACTCCTCTCCTGGAAAAAATAAAATCTTCTTGGCTGCAATGATAGGCATTCTTTCCTTAACCCATTTGACTCCTAAAGGTAAATTTGTAACTTTTATTATGAGTTTAGGAGATAGTGTGATGGATATACCTCTAACCACAGTGATGGCTCTCTCTTCTGAATGTGACTGCAAAGCCACTTCAAATTCTCTATCTATCTCTTCATCAAAACCTTCCAAAATATCAAAGAACCCTAACCATTGGTGATTTTGGAATATTTCCATGACTTGACGATGTTGCCTAATTCTCTTAATGTCACTGGGTTCCCTTCTGTTGAATCCCCCTCCCATTTTAATGGTTGTGAAATGAAGGTGGTGAGAGGTTTGAGATTATTTCTTGGATATGAAGGTCTTGAAACAACATGAAGAAAAAAGATCTTTTACCCTTTAATTTCCAAATTGAACTTTTTGTGTGCAAATTTCATGGAGAAATTTTTGGTGTTGGAGGGTGGCAACGACTTATTTTTTTTTTCTAGATATGGTGGCTTAAGGAACCAAATTTTCCCATAGGTGACTCTGTGTTTCCTTCTAAACGCTTGCTGATCTTCTTCTGAATTTTCCTATAGAAAATTTGTGTTTCCTATAGCACAATGGTGCATGCAAGCTCAAACATCATTTCTTATCTTCTGATGTCTCCCACTGCCCTCCTGCTCTGTTTCTCTTCGGAATTCTCAGCGAAATGGTGAAAATGAGATTAATCTTACCTTTATGGAATTTTTAACTAAATTTGGAGTGTTGTGGTGACTCGTACTTAACACAAGATTTCCTCTTTGAGACTATTGATCCCATTTCAGTTAATCATTGTTGAGCCTTGTGATAACTCTCTTTGTACCCATCCACTCTCTCTCTCTAATTTATTTGACTTTCTCAGGTAGTGTGCACTTTAAATTTTCCTTCAGTTTCACTTTACGGAGGTGGCCAAGTTAACTAGCCACCTTTTTTCCTTTTAAATTTCTAAAGTTCGACATTCAACCATGTTGGTAATTATGGATCCAGAGCGAGAGGTGAAGGGTCATACCTGAAATTACATGGTGTTTATGACGTGATAAAGGAGATGGTTCGAGGAGCTAGAGATGGTGGTGGAAGCCTTTGTCTTTTCTTTGTTGTACCTTCATTTATTATCTGTTTTCTGAGTGAGAAGCATTTTTTGAGTGAGCTGCTTGTTTTTTCTGACTGAATTGCTTAATATATATATATATATATATATATATATATATATATATATATATATATATATATATATATATATATATATATATATATATATATATATATATATATATATATATATATATATATATTTCAGGTGTTACATGGAGGTATTTCGGTGTCATGGTTGGTGTTATTACCCTTCTGGAGTCTGCTGGTGGTCTTTTGAAGTCATCCTCATCAACTTCCCTTCATCTTTTGGCCTTGTTGTGCCACACATAGATTTTCTACAAAAAACTTTCTGATGCTTTTAGCAGTTTGTTTCTTGCATCTTCTTATTTAAGTTCACTTAGAAATGGAGGGATATGGTTCGTGGAGGCTATGGATGGAGTTATGGAATGAATGAGGTGGAGTATAGTAAAGTAAAGGTATCTCATGCCAATTTTTCAATGATTTTAGTTGCTAATGGTGCAACATAAGGTTTAGAGAGTGAATCCTTGGGCATGGAGTGAAATAAAGGTTTGGGTATGGTGAGTATAGGAAAAACATGAATTATAATTCTCTCCTTGAAGTTCAAAAATACTTGATAGAGCTTATTCCTCCATGAATGAGTTTCATGTATCATTTACAAGAGTTTCATATAGTGCTACAAGAATCTTGTAGCTACTGGATATTATTGTAGAAATTACAGTTTAGGAAGAAAAATGAAATTTTTGCCTATATGAAGGGTGCAATGGATGAAGGGATTGATAATGGAGTGGCTCATGGAGTGTGCAAGTAGAGGAGAAGAGAAAATGAAGAGAAATTTCACCTCTGATCCCAAAAAAACCATCTTTAATCAATAACTTTCAAAATAGAAAATGCATAAGTGCATAGGTATTTTTCTTCTTTTTTCCCTTTTATTTTTGTTTTCAAGGAAAGTGGGCTACATCCACAGAGGTTTTTGATGCACGAGCCTGCCTTGGGCGCCTCAAAGAGGTTTTCACCTAAGGATTTTTTATTATCTCTTTTTTCTCTTTCTTTCTTTGTCCTTGCTTCAGGATGTCCTCATGGAGGTTTTCAACATTGGAGTTGGCCTTGGGTGCCTCAGAGAGGTTTCATCCATGCATATTTATTTTTATTTTTTTATCTTATTTTCTAGGAGGGGGAGGAATTGGCAACTGTGGAGTCTCCCATGATATACACCTCCCTATTTATGGAATTTATAAATTCTTCTCTAGACAGGGGATTATTGTAAAACTTAACCCTGTAACCATTGACAAGTAGGGGAATTCCTTCCTCATCTATGGTTTTTATTTGAATTGAATCATTATCATAATATTTTTCCACTTTGTAGGGTCCCATCCTTCTTTTCATTAGTTTTCCTTTGAAATCCTTAAACCTTGAGTGATACAACAATTCCCAATCTCCTTCTTGAAAGGTATTTTCCTTAATTTACTTGTCATGCCAGACCTTCATTTGCAGCTGAATTACCTCTATGTGAAGGAGTTATTGCATCCTGAGCTCATGTAATCCATTTAATTGCAACGACCTCTCTTGTTGGGAATTTTATATATCTAGGTATAACTTAGCTACCATCCTTAAGGTGTTGAACTCAAATTCAATTGAAAGCAGAGCTTTCTTGCCATAGACCAGGTCATAAGTTGTGAATCCTTTTGTTGTTTTCCAAGTAGTGTTGTAGGCCCAAGTAGCTTCTACAAATCTTTCCACTCAATATTTTCTGCTACTACTCACAACCTTGGTGAGGATATTCTCCAAGGATTTGTTGGTCACTTCCACTTGGTCATTTTCTTGAGGGTGGTAGGTAATGGAATTCTTGTGCTTTATCTTGTGCCTCCTTGGAAGATTCTCAATGAGATGAGATGTGAATTCCCCCCCCCCTGATTAGTGACTACTTCTCTGGGATATCCAAATTTTTAAAACACATTCTCTCTTAGAAATTTCGCTACTTTTTCCTCAGTTTCTACCTTCACAACTTTTGTTTGAGCCCACTTTGTCAGGTAGTTATTGTAGACTACGATTTACTTTTTTTTTTCCAGATGGTGGATCAATAGGTCTAAATAATTCCATGTCCGACTTGTCGAATGTCTCAAGAGCCACCCGAGGGTGAAAAGGAATATCATCCCTTTGTGTAGTTTTCCCCATCCTTTGGCACTGGTCGCACATGCTAGTGTATCTTTTGGAATCCCGGTGAAGGGTAGGCCAATAGTATCCTCCTTAAAAAATTTGAAGGTAGTCATTTTTGTAGCAAAGCGGCCTTCACAAGGGCTATCAAAACATGTAGAGAGGATATCAAAAATTCTTCCTCCTTGACACACCTTCTAATAATTTGTTCAGGGCCTAGCTTGAAGAGATTTCCCCCAATCCAGTTGAAAGGGCCAATTTTTCTGATGATCTTACTTTTCTCCTTGAATGAGATATTAGGAGGGAAATTTCCAATAACCAAGTAGTTAGCTATGTCATCAAACCATGGTGAGAGTGATGAGATAGAGAAAATATGTTCATCTGACAGCTGGTCATCCACCATTCCTTCTTCAGCTGTAGTTAAAGCTACCCTAGATAAAAAATCTGCAACAACATTTTCCTTTCTAGGTTTATCAACAATGGTTAGTTCAAACTATTGTAATAGTAACAACCATATAATTATCCTAGCATTAACATCTGATTTTTTAATTAAATATTTAATGGCTACATGGTTAGTGTTTACAAAGGTCTGATACCCAAAGACATAATGTCTAAATTTTTTTAAAGCATGAGAAATGGGTAACATCTCCTTCTCTGTGACAGTATAATTGAGTTCGGCCTTAGACAAGTTCTTACCGATGGAATAGATTGTGAAAAGGTAACTTGTCTTCTAATTTCCGCAATGTTTCCCCCACAATTCTTTTTGTGTGGATGTGGAAAGGTAGAGTCCAATTTGGACCTCGAAGAACGGGGGCAGTAGTTAACTTTCCCTTAATGAGCTCAAAAGCTTCTTGACAAAGACTAAACCAAGTAAACTCAGAATCTTTGGCCAACAAACCAAATAGTGGCGAAGGAATCTTGTTGAAATATTTGATAAATATTCTATAATATCCAGATAAACCCAAGAAAATCATGACATCTATATGATTTTGAGGAGTAGGTACCCTTTTTATAATCGTGATTTTGTTCGGGTCCACCTGTATTCCTACTTGGGATATTGAGTTTCCTAATACAACTCCTGCACTTTTCAGGAACTCACACTTTGTTGGGCTCAGGGACAGATGCATCTCAATGCACCTTCTCATCACTTTTCCCAAAGTCGAGAGAGATTCCTAGAATTCATCCCCATAGGGTGTGAAATCATCCATGTAGATTTCAACTGATTCATGGACTAACTCAAATAAAATTCTCAACGCATCTATTTTGAAGGTAGATAGGGCATTGTACAACCCAAAGGGTAGGACTTGGTAAATGAAGGTACCCCAAGTGAAGGTGGAAATAGTCTTTTCCTAGTATTCAAGGTTTATTTGGATCTGGTTATACCCATTGAACCCATCTAATAAGGAAAACAACTTCTTTCCTGCAAGGCCATCCAACAGTTGGTTTATAAAGGGCGAAGGGAAATGGTCCTTGTTGGTGGCTTTGTTAAGTTCTCAATATTCAACATATACTTTCCATTTACCATTCTTCTTTGGGACTAGGAAAACAGGAGATACGCACTCACTGTCTGATATAGGATAAATGAAACCTGTATCCAACAATTTTTGTAGTTATTCCTTGAATATGTCCTTTAGAGTTGGGTTCATCCTTCTTTGGGGGTTTTGCATAGGCTTGCATCGTTCCTTAATGTAAATATGATGTTTGCATACTAAAGGATGCACCCCTTTCATGTCCTTGTAATCCCAAGAAAATGCATCTAGGTTTTCTTTTAGAAGCCGACATAGCTGATTTTATTCTTCATCTGAGAGGTTTGAGTTTCTTTTCAAAGATCTCGATGTGCCAAAATCTAGAGCCTTGGGGGTTTCAGAGGTTGAATCGACTGAGTGAAATTCCATCCAAGGTTGTCTTTCAGATTCTTTGACTATTGTTTCAAGTGAACTATTAGTGGGGGACTGGTTTTGAATGACATGGTCAATGTTTTCATCTTCATCAAGGTGTTCCCCTGTAAGAACAACATCTATGGTACAAATGGGGGTAGTGTCATATACCTCATCTTCTTCATCCTACAACCATATGGGTAGATCATGATTAATGGAAGGTTAGGCTGGAGGATATAACACCAGTTTTTTAGATAAGGGCCCATTCTTAATAGTCATGTTTCTGGCCCAAAAGCTGATATAAGCATCGACAATGACTAACCAAGGTATCCCTAAGATGAGAGGATATCCATTGAACTTGGTTTACGATTGCAAAACTAGGAAATCTATAGGATACTCCCAAGATTCAATTGAAACCATAACATACTCAACAATTCCTTCCATAGCTACTGTGGTCTGATATGTAAGTTGCATAACTGTTGTGGTTTTCCTGAAAGTCCATTGGAGGTTGAGTTTCAACATAGTTTCCTTGGTCATGACATTGATGGTAGCCCTAAGATCAATCAGAGTATTGGGGAATATGACACCATCTATGTGCACATCTACAACTAGACTTCTAGGGTCCAAGTACTTTGGAAAGATCACCCTTTCCAACATAAAGTTGAACATATGTCCTACTACATTAATGGTGGGGGTATATTTATTCTTTCTCCTATGTTTTTTGAAGAAATTTTCCTTGATGATCCTATTGTAAATAGGGACATCCTTACTGGCTTGGACAAGCAATATATTTACACACAAATTTTTTAGTTCTCCCAGAAGTTTAGTCTCCCTTGGGGTGTGCTAACAGGAATGGATCAAGTGCTTGGGAATAAGAGGTTGTTGGATCTGAGTGTTACTTTCTTCCTTTTCCTCCTCAACCTCTACAGGTGGAGATGGAGGATGGTTTTCTAGGAGTACTCTTCCTGACCTAAGATTAATCTCTTGTATCTCCACAACATATGCTGGATAGGATGTCTCTCCACTATAAACTTATTGTGCATGTATGGTGTTTGAGTTTAGATTGGGATATGTAGGAATATGAGGCAATTTGGGTGGAGAAGCATGAGTAATCTTGAGGTTGGGTGGAGGCATTATAGGAGGTGGTTGATTATGTTGAGGCATCCACCCTTATGATGGATTTTTCCACTGAGGTTGATGAGGAATATGTTGCTGAAATGGTTGGTTCACAAGCGAGTATGATATGGAGGGATGTAAGGCCAAGTAGGAGGTGTAGGAAAGGATGGAGGAGTGGGGCTATACCAATATTGCATGGGTGCATTCTGATTATTGTGATAGTAAGAGTAAGGTGCACATTTCATACCTTTGTGATATGACCTAGGGCCTTGAGGCCTTCTATGTTTGATGAAATCAAGTTTCTCTAGTCCTAATTCCCCACCTTGATATAAAACTTTGAGTCCAGGTAAGGAGGGACACTTGTCTGTGGCATGATTCTCATCACAGACTAAGAAAACCTCTATGTCATTTAATGGACATTCATTTGTAGGTTGTTTTTTGGTACATCTAGGGAAAAATATAGCCAAGGCTCTTTATGCTTGCTCTTGCCTCCTTTTGACCTGCATTGTGTCCATTTTTAAATAAAAGGTGTGCAAAATTTCACTTTTAAAGTCCTCCAGTATATTTCCAATCTCATTTTTGATGGAGGTGGAAGAGGAAGGGGTATTGGTTGTACTTTGACCAGCTTTTCCTTTATTCCTAGATGCCCTAGAATGGTTCTTGAAGACTGTTTTTATTGTTTCATAAGGTAGCTGATAGATATATCCTCCTCATAACATATTGAAGGTTTCTATCACCTCATCCCTGATCCCTAAGAGAAGGACTAGTTTAAGTGATTCAGTATCAAGAGTACAATTGGATCTCTTATATTTTAACTGAAACCTCTATTTATAGTCTTATAGGGATTCATCGGGCCCTAGATTCATCCTAAATATATCATATTTAGTTTCCTTGGACCTAAAGTAGTCCATGTACTTGTTTTTGAAGACCTCTTGCATCTGTGCCTAGGTAATGATGTTGTTCCTAGGTAGACCCATGAACCAGCACAAGGCTACATCCTTAAGGGTAGATGGGAATAGCTTTAGCTTTTGATCATATCAGGTAGAGTCATAGGTCCTACATTAAACAACAAATTCAAACATGAATGTGTTAGGATCTTCAGAGGTAAGTCCATGAAAGTGTGGAAGGGTTGAGGGGATAATGTTCTTAATTTTAGTTTCCCCATCTACCTCTATAATGGGAAAGGCTCCCTGGGCTTCAGTTTCAGCCATGGTTGAGATAGGCGAAGAAGGTTCCTCGGGTGAAACAATATATTCTTCTTCTCCAATAGGTTCTTCAAAATTTTTAGAGGGCTCACCTATGGTGTGTTCAACCTCACAGCCACTGAAGAAGAGTGAAGGGTGACTATATGGTGATGTGGGGGTTTTTGGTAAAAAAATTCCTTGAGTATTCCTACCCCTATGAGACATGAAAATAGGATTTTTTTGTATTTTTTCAATAGTTTTGAAACATGTAAAAGGAAAGAAAAAAAATAATTCTAAAACAAAATCAAAGCATCTACTAGACACCTCCCCAACAACGATGCAAAATAGTGGTGAGCCCTGGTATTGCACCAAGAATTCTGCAACTCCCAAAGGATTCCATACTTTACTTATCAACCCAAGGTTCATAAAAACTTGGAGGTGATAGTGCTATATAGAGAACAGATGGATTATACACATGTCATCCTCTTTTGAGCTTTATGAAAGGGTGCTACTTATAGGTTTTCTGGATGAAGTCTGTCACACTTCTCAATTGAGGCCTAGGGCTACAAATGATTCAAATCCATGGTTCTACCAGCAAGTAAATAACTACACTACAACAAGAAAGTACATCTAAATATTTTGAAATGAAATAAATCTACACATTAATCTATGATAAGAAATGAAAACAAACTAGGCATCTTGCATGAAACAAATTTTTGAATTGAAATTTCATAAAGGAAACTAACCTAATCACACATTTCTGTTCCAAATGGATAAACACAATCTACTCACTCTATGTTCTATCTATCATGGTTTTAATCATCCAACTAATCATGACCTAACTATGCTTATAAATGTGTTGTTTTGCAGCTAGGATAAGAAAGGCCTAAGGTGGCTTATAGAAGACTTGAACACATGGATGCAAGGTTGAAGGTGTATGGGTGGTTTTTACAGGTCAAGAGGATGTGGATGGTGGTTTTTTGGCTTAAGGAAGGGCCCACTGGGGCTTCTACAAGTGCTGCTATAGGTTTCATGTAGTGCTACAAGAAAGTTCTGAATTGCTACAAGAAATAGTCCGAGGGAAATACGAGGCAAAAAATGGGTCTGAAAAGGGTGAGGACGATGGAGTGAAGGTGGTTTTAGATGGGTGGAAGGTGGCCCACCCCTTGGAAAAGCTGATAAAATCTTGGGAGTCCTGTCTTTCACCCATACAATTTTCTCACGGTTTAGAGATGAAAATTTTGAAAATAGGGCTGATGGTGATTTTGATGAACAAAGGGATGATGAAAGTTGATAAATGAAGTTTAAGGTGTTGGTGAAGTCGTCCTTGGCTGTGCTACCTAAACCTGCAAGAAAACTATGGGGAAAAAACTTGCAAATTAATCCTATTAGATCATCATCAAATGATTTAGAAAACTAGAGTACAATGATCCATAAATCAATATATTCATCATATAGAAAACATATAACATATGAATAGTGTGACCTTACACATACCTCTGCTGAAGGAACTTGATTCTAAGAAATGAGATGCACTGACTCTAGCTGAGGAATATTGATGAATATTTTTTATACTGAGTGAATACTATAGATACATCTTACACTGGAAATACATAGAGTAGATATACAAATCTACATTGGTGCAAAACCCTGGATACAACCAATCATTGAAAAAAAAAAATCTTGTCCTATATATGAATCCAAGACACTGTCAAATCTGGCTGCTACCATCTGCATCAACAATGGTGGCTGGATCGGGCTCAGATCTGCCCAGAAGCCCTTAGTAGTGACCTCAGCACATTGTGCCCGCAGTTTTATCTTCCATGCTCAGTACCAGGTAATGTTTTTCCCATGACTGAGGGAGTGTGCAATGCAAAACTACTCTATGGACTCTAACCTCTCCCATAAATCCTTGTGCCTACAGATCTAGGGTCCTTGAAAAAAGGCATAACACCCTGCCCACAGTTATGGCCCATATTAGCATGATCTGACCTAAGGCAATAGGCACGACCTCAACATGGCATGCCTGTGGCTATAGCAACTTAGCCTCTACCATGACACATCCTTCCTGCAGATTTGGCCCAAAAATTATAGATTTGTGCCTGTGACTATGTCTTAGGAGACCCAGATTAGATGTGAGCCTCTAGGCTTTGATCCTAAACCCTACACGATATTTTCCCGATGAACCTGTGCGTGCCAAGACAAAATATACTAAACAAACAAATGGATGAAAATCGAAAATAATTTGAGAAAATGTAAGAATGAGCTTAAGGTCACCTCTATTTATAGATTTTGTGTGTGACCACTAGGGGTTAAGGCTAACTCCACATGTGGTTAGGCCAACCCATTCCATTTCATTTTAATAAATTAATTAATTCATAATTTAACTTCCTCTTAGCCCATTAGGGCAATCTATAGGTCTATTTTTGTCCTCTCGAAAATATGAATCTAATGAAATCATAATCTAGACCATCAGAGCTTTCCGTAGAGGAATTTTACTGCAATTTTATAATTTTAACACATCTAATAAAAACACCATAAAGGAAAGGAGTCCAATTCCACTCGGCAATAAATGCACAACAAGATTTGATCAATTAAAAAATCTGGTTACTCATGCTCCAACATTAATAATAAAATACCCATAAAAATATTTTACGAAATGCAAATATGCTTGCAAAGAGGAGCTCACTGTAGTCCTAATACAAGAAGGATATTTTTTCTATAACGAATCAAGGAAGTTGAATGAGAATGAGAGAAATTATGTCACACATGACTTGGAGCTAGTAAGAATAGTGAATGCATTGAAAATGTGGAGGCACTATTTTGTGGGAAGAAATTTGATCTTGATGTTAGATCATGGAGGGATGAGGTATTTATTTGATCATACCAAGATGAAAGAATGACAGGAAAGGTGGCTAGCCTTGATTAACAAATTTAATTTTGAAATAAAGTATATCAAAGGAAAGGACAAAAAAGTAGAAAATGCACTTAGCAGAAGGATACAAGTGGTTCATGTGGTAGCCATCAATACTTGTGAAGCTTAAATTAAGGAAAATATTAAAGAGGTAATGCAGTAGGATGAGAATTACTAGCAAGTAAAAGAACACTTGCAGTGAGACATAGGAGGTACATTAAGTAAGAAATACTCACTCATAGAGGATGGAATGTTGAAATTTAAAGGTAGGTGGTATATACCTTGCATGGGTGGCTTGAAGAATCTCATATTTTATAAATTCCATAAAATTACCTTATTCAGTTCATTCTATTGATCAAAAAATGATAACAACTATAAAAAATATGTACTATTGGCCAAGCATAAAAAAGGGTGTTAACAACTATATTTTAAAATTATTGGAGTGCCAACAAATGAAATAAAGATGTAAACATCTAGCAATATTGATGTAAAAAATCCCCATTATTGAATGGAAGTGGGAAGTAATTTCTATGGAATTCATCACAAGGATGCCAAATATGTCTTGGTAGCATGATACCATAATGGTGTTGGTAGATAAAGTGAGTAAGGTAGCTCATTTTATAGATGTCAAATCCACCCACAAGGAAATTGATATTGCTCATATTTTCATGAAAGAATATTTAGATTAAATGGTATACAAAAGGATATCATCTTAGATAAAGATACCAAGTTTACTTAAAAATGTTGTAAAGTATTGTTTGTTGGTTTTGGATTCAAGTTAGCATTTGGTAGAATGCATCATCCTCAAACAGATGGGAAAATTGAAATATTAAAAAGGGTGCTTGAGGAAATGATGAGAATGTATTTCATGCATCAACTTAAGAGGTAGGAAGACTTTCTACCTTTGGTATAATTTTCCTATAACAATGAGTCTTAGGAATCATTTAAAATGAGTCCTTTTGAGTCTATATATGGTAGGAAATGTAATACACCAAGTAGCTGGAATGATCCAGTGAACTAGGTTCTTCTTGGACCTGATATGCTAAAGGAAATGGAACAGGAAATAGTTGTTATCAGGTAGAAATTATAAGTAGATAAAGACAGGAAAGAAAGCTATGTAGATCAATATAGAATTCACAAGGAGTTCCAAATGGGTGAACATGTTTATCTCCAAATTATACCAAGGAAAGTTCCACTAAAGATTTGGTATTGTGCTAAGTTAGCACCAAGATTTTGTGACCATTTAATATTTTAGAAAGATCACAGTGGAAAATAAATTGGTTTTTATACCCACAGTGGCAACACATGATTCTTTCCATATTTCATTCCTTAAAAATTATGTGCATGATTGTAATCGTATTATTTATTGGTGTGTCATATAGGTGGAAGCGGGGGAGAATTCCAACCAGAGCCACAATGCATTATGGATCATAGGAAGATCACACTACTGGATTGAGTAATCAATCAGGTCGTGGTGTAGTGGAAGAAATTTTGACTAGATGATGCCTCTTGGGAAATGGCTTATGAAATGAGGGTATCATACCCACTTTTTTTTACTCTGTAAATAAACATAAAAACGGTTGTGTATATAAATCTCACTGTAAATTTTGTGTTCAAGTGTATAACACTAAGGATGGTGTTCCTATAATGGGGTGGGGAATGTGACAACCCATTTTACTACCTTGGTTGTAATTGTCATTATGAATTGTAAATTCATGTAAAGAATGTTGAAAAAATAGAAATAATGAATCACTGAGAAGTGGACACAATTTTAGTGATCTGAGGAGGACGAGTTGGTTGTAAACCCAAAATATTACATTAATTTTATCACTAACCACCCTAATGAATTTATGTCCTTACTGGTGCAAGCATTGAAGGGTGTATAGGAAGCCTACAGTAAAGGAAAAAAACCCATGCAGCCTCCGAGTCTCGAAGGACATGTTGTGGAAGTAAACATGTAAGGGGGGGACAGTATGCAAGGTATGTGATGGGAGGCATATAGACTACCCAAAGTGGCAGATGAAAATATGTAGAGAAGAAAAAGAGAAAAGTTTGGTGTGATATTCTGTAGAGAATAAGGAATCATGAGCACATTAAAAAAGGTTCAAGTAGATGAACAAATTTCACTCACAAGGATTATTCGAGGATTGGAATATGGGATTTATGAAGTGATGGTAGAGAATAAAGGAGCTCAAGAAGTAGTGCAGGTGAAAGAGTGAATAATATAGGTAGACACTTTGTTTTCGGATACCTATAGCTTCGCGGGTGGAACACAATGTGCTATGGATTCCTGTTTGGTAGAGTGGAGAATTTTTGAATTTGGATACTTGCAGGGGTTTTCAAGTGGAAGTACCATTTTCTGTGGATTATTTTTGAGTGGGTCAAGACACAAGGGATATGGCTATCTATAGAAATTAGCATGTGGAAACATTGTTGGCTCTAGATTCCTTGTAAGTGGTTGGAGACACTTTGAGCTTTGAATTATTGCATCATCAAAATGATTGGAATTGGTGTGAATTCCCTTGGGAACTTTACTCCTCCAAAACTAAATCTAGCTCGAAAGAGGTCAAATGAAAGAAACAATATAATTTAGTTGGCCTATGGTTGTGGTGAAGAGTTGAAGCCCCTCCCCTAGTTTTCATTTATTCAAAATAATCAGATAAGTGTGTTTTCTTATGTTACACTATAAATAATGATTTATGTTGTTATGTGTTATTACAATGTATGTAGCAACACTGTTGATAGAGTAATTCATTATTCCTCGTTATGTTACAATGAAATTATTATATTAATTCTCTCATGGTTGTGAGGGGCTTTGATCTATGGTAAATTCTTGATACCTTTAAACAAGACCTTTTACTTCTGCAGATAAATTGGAATTGCATTTGAGTAAAGTTTTAATGAACATAAATGAGCAATTGCATGCTATAAAGCAAAAGAACATATCATGTCAAGATCATAAATCATAAGAACACTTCATTTGATAACAGAGTTCATCCAGGAGGGACTACATCTATGGGCCTCAGTGTCAAGATGGTGTAGGCCGCTGCATTAAGTGTTGTAAAGAAGAAGATGTACATGGATGGTGTTTTATTTGTCGTACAAGGAAAATTCCCTCATGCAGGAGTGGCTGGACCTCTTTACGAGATGTTCCACTAATGGAACTCTCATACATAAAAAGGAATCCTATTGGTATGACAACAACTTACACATAATTACTATGAGTATCCCACCAACATGGAAAACAAAGGGATCTCAAACAACATACATGTGAAAATGAGTATCCCGCCAACATGGCATCAAAGGGATCTCAACATAATACACATCTATGACAGAAAGTGCATCTCACATCAAAAACTAAACAAGACACCACATCAAACATCAAGAGGGATCTGTACATCATAATGCATCTCAAAGACAAAAAGACAAATAAGTACATGAAATCAACTCATAAAAAACCTCACGCTAAATATGACTAAAGAATGAGTTGCTCTGCTGCTATATATGAAATCACCATCACAATCGTGGCATCAAAAAGTGTGAAAAAGACTACTCACTCACTGAAAACTGACACCTATAACTCCACTTCAAAAAGTGATAAAAAAATATAAAGCTCATATGGAAAATCTAAATGTGCCATCAGATTTGTGCTGTCGAATATTGAAAAATCGATTGTCCATTTTCTGAATTCTGATGAAGTGAAAATCTGGGGCAAAAAGGAATCTTTTAGATTCCACCTAGATCCATTCAAGATGATGCTCCATGGGTGGACTATAAATCTAAAACTCAAAAGGTGAATCTAACTTCGCCATTGTGTTCCCTGCAAAAAAATGTGAAAAATGACTCTAAACTTAACTATATTCTGACATGGACAAAAATTACATCCCCGAGAAAATTTCAAGGCTCATTCCCTATTTCTGGGTCTGCTCATGGTTCTGCCTATAAAAAATCAGTCTCGAAATCCATGCACACTCCGCTTTCTACCTTGGCCTAGGAACACTGTGAAGAACTAGGTTTAAGTAATGAAATTCAAGAGAATTAACCAAAGTCACTGTTGGTGTAGTTGGTAAAATTTAGAAATTTTTTAAGGGAGGTCGGGGGATTAAATCCTGCCTCCCACAAAATCCACAGTGTATAGTTTTATGAGGCCACATTTTTGTTTCTGGTATGGGTCAGGTCTGCATTGGGCGGCCCTCCCAACCAACCACGCACAGGGTATTAATATGCATGAGTTATTTTGTGGTGGTGGGGTTGACCTCTAACCACCCCTCATATATATGCATTTGTTTTTGTTTTAAAATGGTGGGTGCGGTTATGTGGGGTGACCACGTGGGTGGGGCGGGAAACCGATCAGTCGTGGGTTCAACTCCCACTTATCTCATAAGGTAAATGGTTGTAACGTGAGGGTGGTTTCATGGGGGTGGTGGCCCACCACCCCCCTATATTTTTAATACTTTTTTTGGATTTTTAAAACAAATCATACAAGTTTAAAAATTTTAATTTTAGGTCTAAGGAGTCTTTTTAAGGACCCCACAATTTTTCCCGAAACTCGATCGGAGATGGCTGAAATCCAGTAGGTAGAAAAGTGCAAAATTGTGCCTTCCTTAAGTCTTCCACTTCGTCAAGTCAACCCAAAACTTTGATTGCTTATAACTTTCACATACAAGCTCGATTTGACGAATGGTTTGCACCGTTGTGATCAGGGCGACAAGATCTTCACCCTGAACCTGGTTCAAGATAAATCCAATTTTTTTTTTATTTTTGAGCTTCCATCAACCCTCTTTGTCATGTGTGTGTCTCTAGAGCCACTTGGATCAGGCTTAGAGATTCTTGTGATTGATGTTACTCTCCTATGTCATAGATCTATTTACATGTTGATGTGTAAATGTTTGATGTGCTCAGTAAATATGTTTATAATATGTGAATTCCATTGTTGTCATATCATGTATTTCTAATGGTTTAAGGATATTGATTATCTTGTTTATTAAGGATCTATTAATAGCATAAAATATGATGTATATTTGGTTTTAATATAATTATTACGATCCTTTCTATGGAAGGAATTGATGTTGTTATATGTGAATTTATAGTGTAATTTTAGTGATATATTAGTTGGTATTGGTGCTTATTAGTGGGCATGTGAATAACCTCTTTGAGAGAAATTTTGTCTATGGAAATGTATGAAATATTGGTGGGGGACAAGGGTGTCATTACTATAGGAGTTGGTGTTCTAAATAGCACTAACATTGAAGGAAAATTTCAACTAAGCCCTTGAAATCATTATACTTTCTAAGTCTAAGTACTGTAGGAATTCACGATTATATCTGGGACCGGATACCTTGTCATCTAGTGAAAGAGTATGCAGTCCATATTAAGAGCTAAGAGATGCATTCGAGAGTCTGTGCATCCAATTAGGTTTCACTAGTGTTGGGAATGCACTCGATTTTAAACATGTATATTCCACTGGGAAAGAAAGAAGGGGTGAAATATAGTGTGGATCCCACTTAGGGTAGAGCCGAATGAATTTTTTTCTGGTGGATGTATCAAAGAGTCCAATCATCTAAAAAATTTGTAGTTGTGAACTTTGTAAATGCACCATATTTGGTAATAAACCTGATAACAAAGGAAATTTATGCATTTTCACAAGGGTTTGGGCCTAGTGGGATCTACTGGCTAGGTTGAGGTGGTGAGCACCAAGTAGGCTACATGGATGCTATGTGAGGATTCTAGATGGATTTGGATTATTTTATGTGGCCATACTGGTGACATGGCATGTTTTTAATGTGACATGGTAGGTAGAAACACCATTTTTGGCTTGTCATGAAGATGATTTTTGGATAACACGTGGCACCATTAGAGGATGAAACGTGATAGGGTGACATCACTATGATGTCAATATAACATCAAAAAGACATGGGTAGAGGGGTGAAGTGGATATTAAGTAATGTTGACATAACATAGATGCTAAGGTGGCACCATGTATGACATGTACATGAGTATAAATGAGAAATAATGAATCACCCCCTTTTTATTTTTCAGAAAGGTACGGAAACCCCACTATTAGTATAGGCCACCAATGTAAAGAATTGGTCACGTGGAGAATATATCTTAGGGGGAAATTGTGAGGGGTTTAGTCATAGAAATGAAAAATTCTAGACCCCCCACTCCCCCTTATTAATTGTTAGAGAGGTAGGGGGGCCTATAATTTATATAGGTCATTGATCTATTCAGGTCAATTGCGTGAGGGATTCAAGCTATGAAGGGTTGAACCATTGGACATGTTGGTGCCATATGGCACTTCGTGATTGGCTAGAATTTGAAGGGGCATATCTCTTGATACATAGGTCATATTGAGATAAAAATTATATTGCTAGAAAGCTCTTGACAAGATGGACACAATGGTGTTCAAAGTTATTTTTTCCAAATTTGGAAAATAAAAAATTTTGTAACCCCATTTCCATGATGAGATCATGTAGGTTGGGTTAGTTAAAAATAACATCTAAAATTATCCTTGAAAATTTCAACAAGGTGGGAGGGAACATTACAATTTTTAGTATCAGTGTGGCAATGATAAAAAAGAACTCTTTCAGTTGTTTTCCTAAAATTCATAGGTCAAAATTTTTAGTTTTTCAAACAATTTTTAAAAAATTAATTTTGGTCACTAAAGGAGTCTACGTAAAATTTTATGCTCCCTCATCTCATCCATGGCCATCATCACTTCAAAGGTCATATAATTTCATTTTCATTTAAAAGGTTTAGGGTCATTTCACTTCACCTCATCTAGGTCTACTGTAGGTGTCATCATCTGCCTTTGAAATCCGTCAAATTTGTCATCATAACAAGGCACTCACGCTTCATTTAACTCATAAGCCTTTAAAGGAAAGCGAGCATTCTTAGGAGGTAAAATAAGATAAGTTGTCTTGTTTTAAAATGTGTTTAAATGTAGAAAAGTTTCAAAAAGTCAAATTTTTCATATTGTTTCACTACAAGACAAAAAAGGTCATTTCAAGGTTATAAAAGACAAATTCAAGCTCATTTTGACTCATTATTATCTTTTGTTATGTGGAAGACATTCTATCTTACCTCATTTTCACTCCTTAGGTGATCAAAAGCTCAAAACCAAGGCGAAAACTCACTCCAACAACACTTTGCTACAACTCGGGCTACCTTTGTTACACTCATGTAGCCTTCTGCTACAATTTTAGAAGCTTTTGTTACATTTCTGGCCCACTTGTTACATCTCTAGGTGTGCTTGTTACGTTTCTAGGTGTTCTTGTTACATTTATGGTTGTTCTTGTTACGTTCCTGGGTGTGTTGTGCAACTGTTTTTACAATTTAGGCCTATTGTTATGCTTCTGCAAATACTATTGTTACACTTCCAACCAGTTGTTACACTACTGTTCATTACTGCTACGCTTCTGGAGGGAGGGAAGAATTAGGTTTTTGGCTTCAAATATCTTCAAAAAAGCCCAAGTCATGTGACCATTACTCCTTGTACCTATTACAAATAGTAATTAATTACTCTCATGCCCTCCCTTGGTCAAGTTATAGAGTTTTCAATTCATTTTCATGCTCACTCGATATTACACCATATCATCACTTCTCCATGTCAATGAAAGACTCCATTTGAATAAAAACTAATCTAATATAGCTAAATAAACCCTAACCCTAGCAGTATAAAACTAACCTACACCTCTCATATACCTCACACCCTCATCTCCCATCATCCATACCATCCCTAACAGTCATTCTCATAAAACCCTAAATTCTAGAAAATTTTCACAGTGAAAAAATGGAAATTTCTTGTGTTTTCTTGATTTGATCACCCTCCTCACATCCATTTCAATTCATTCCACCCAAAACATGGAGCTAACATATAATCCTACCTACAAATTTTTTGTACAATTTTCCCTAGCTCCATAACCCTCCATATCACCTTCTAAACCTACCCCATCCCTACACTCTATTCTTTCCAGATTTCACTACATACACCCATCGCATCAACATACTAGGTTTTTAATGTTTTCAGTGATAAACAAGATGGAGAGTGAGAATAAGAGCTTCAAGGTAGGGTTCCACCTCATGATATAATCCTTTACCATTGATGAACTTAATGCTTCACCCTTGTCTAAAGGATGTTTTGATAGGATTGGATGTTTGAGGTTCTGTGAAAATCTCATGGAGGAAAGGTATTATCCTCAATTGACCAAATTATTTTCCACAAGATTTAGCATGGGAAAGGTCATTATTTCAAGTGTATATATTAACCTATCACCATACCTAATTTATTTAGTGATAGGTATTCCTTCTCATGGAGAGAATTGGCTCAAGGGAATTGATTTAGACATTGAAAATTACAAACAATTTCTAAAGCCTCATGCCAGAGAGGAAAAAAATTACCTCTTCCCTTTCAGACACTTCATAAAAAAATATGCTTCTTTGATGATGTTAATAATTAAGTATTTCATATGTGAAGGAATATTTTCCAAGTTTTATAGGTACCATATTAGGTTGTTCATGCATTTCACCTCTGTCAAAACACTTGATTTTCCACATTACCTATACAAGAGTTTGATTAATATGACTATGAAGGTTCAGATCAGAAAACAAGATCAACACCCTATTATTTTTCATCATGGTCTACTCAAGCTCATTGTATTGCATCACCTTTCATCCATCAACATGACTTGGAAAAATTCATGGAAATAGTAGCAGCATTGCCTACCACTAGCCCTCCCATCTTGCATAGTACATCATCAGTAAAACTAATGGAGGTTGGTTCTTCTAGCATGCCAACTCAGTTTTGATATTCTCCTAGGGTTCTTTAGTTTACTCATACCTATGAGAAGGGGAAGAGACAAATATTTGCGCCCAATTCTACCAAAAGTGAACCTATACTTGACATTATTGTTGAACAATCTGAGATAGAGGAACAACCCCTTATGCATCAAAATGAAACACCTTTGCAACAGCATAGTGAACCACTACCATTGGAGGTTGAGGTAGCAGAGAAGGTGGAGATCAGATCAACTAAGGAGATAATTAGAGATAAATTTTAGGAAATAACATAGTTGAGGAGGATTTTATCCATGCTAATTCTCAAATTACTTTCCTATAGCAGGATAATTTTCAATTGAAGGTAAAGAAATTGTTACAAAGAAAGCCCAAGTTAGAACTGGAGGTAGACAAAGGTAAAGGTGAGGAATTTATTGATGTTGATCAAATTTAGGATATAGAGGCTGAACCACAACAATGAAGGAGAAAAGAAAGAGGTCTAAAAAGGGCATTGGAGCTGGAAAGACAATCAACTCATCCACCTGAAGAGTTGACCTTTGATGAGCTTACAACCATGGAGATCAATAAAGACATAGAAAATTGTTTTTCAAGGGTAAATGAACATCTGGATAAGTTCTCGAAGAGAGCTAAGAGGGACAATAATCTCCAAACACATGGAAAATCATTATCGCACGAGGAACACAATTTCTCAAATAAGGCTAAAATAGTTGAAGAAAAGGCTTAAAGAAGAAAAATTGAAGAGTAAAGAGAAGGATAACTTGGAGTTGTTGGTTGAATCCTTGGTTTTTTATCCCATCACTCACAAGTGCTACAGAAATAATTTCAAGAAGTTTGGAAGAATTTTGGTATCTTTTGTGATTTTTGCACAATTATGGAAATTCCTCCTGGCAGAAGCGTAGAAAAATTTTGTTACACTTATTTTGGGGGCATGCAAATGATGATTTATTTACATGGTTGGATTCATTTTCATGATGAAATTACAAATCAAGAAGCCCCTTGACATGAAAATATTTAATTTTGAAGAAAAGGCCAAAAAAATACTCATTTTTCATGTTTCTTCGACCTTTTTGGTGCCTCTTCCACGCTTTTGGAGTAACCTTGGGAGAATGGAATTTTGGAGGCCTTCCCATGGGTAATTTTTCAAAATTCAAGATTTTATGGAAAATAGACACACAGGAATAGTTGATCATTATTTCAGAAGTCAATTTGGACTCCTAAAAGTGCCTCAAAAGTTCCTGCAAACTTTTGCTACGCTTCGGTATAAAATTTCTACTCTTCTATCAGAAATGTTACAAATCAACATTGGATTCCTCAGGACACTAGTCAAGCTCAGAAAATGTCACAAATTCAAGGTTTTGTTGTCCTATGAGTTGGCATTAGATTTATTGAGTTGTTTTTTAACTCTTATCATGAGGGAATATGTAATTTAATGTAAGGGACAAACACTCCTAGTTCATAGCTGAAATTCATGGAATGGTTTCTAACATCCCTAGAATCTAGGAAATGACTCACATTTTGTATTTATGATGCATTATAGATGGGATTTCGACCTAATGAGGTGTCGTAGTCCATAAAAGACTAATCCTAAAAGACCTGATGAGCCAACTCCTAAAATACATACTAGGTCAAATCCAGACCCAATTCCCTTACCAATTGTGAATGACCCTAAGATTCTCTTAAGAAATAATAAAACCAAGCCTCAGAAGGTTGAAAGAGCTATTCCTCCACTTTTCAAATAAAATTCCTTGCCTATGAGATTTGTTTCAGAATATTTTTTTTGTAATTTGGAATGTGAAATATTGTTGTTTAGGACTAAGTCTAAAACCTTTATTTCAAAAACTATCTTTGATCCTTTTGATTTTGATACCTTTGTACCATTTTCTGAGTCTTTTTATTCCAAATTTGATAGTGAAGTCTGGTCTAATTTCCACAAAATTAAAGGCTTGGTGGATAACTTTCAAGAAACTTCAGAAAGAGCTTATTTCCAATATCAATGACAGGATTTTGCTTCACCACCTATCATTACACCTTCTCATACTTCTACATCATCAATCCTTCCTTTTATTCCATCATTACCTCTGGAATTTTTCACTCCATCAGCACCTACACCACCTCCTCCATTAGTCAGGGCCATATTTTCTCCGTTGATCCTACCACTACAACTCACTTCACTACCTCAAAACTATCGTTAAAGAGTTGTTGTTTTTTATAGAACATCAGAGGTTACTTCTTATCAACACATTTCCAAAGTGAGTGATTTCATAGATCTTGAAGAGATTGACAATGATGATGCCAAGTTGCGCGTCATTGCACAGAGTTTCTCAGGAGAGATTAAAAAATGGCTTCACTCTCTCATAGCTGGTTCAATAGATACTTCATAACATTTGATTGAATTTTTTATGGAAAAATGGGAAGAGAATAATAATCCATTGTATATTTTATCTGAGTGTAACACCTTGAAAAGGAATCCAAATGAGTCTGTCTTAGAATTTACAGCTAGATTCAATAAAATATATGATTCAATTCATGAGAATAGTAAGCCTACTTAAGGCCTTGCTTTACTTCAATATCCTGATGGTTTTGATCCTAAAATGGCCTATCAGCTGAGGGAAAGAAACCCATCAACTCTTGAATAAATGCAGAGAAAGTTAGTGAGCGTGGAAGCTAATTTGATCATCAAAAATTCTAAAATAGAGATTGAGAAAAGAGTTACTATCAAAGAGGAAACATCTACTTCATCATAGGGAAAATTAGACACCTTGATCAAGACCATGTAGAATATGATGGATAAAATGTCCATCATTGATAGAAAAGTTGAACCCTCCATTAGAAATCCCAATTTCAAGGGTCAAAATCAATAGCCTCAGTACAGGATCAAGCAAAGGGAATAGAGGTGCCAGGATCCACAAAGTCAGCAGAAAATTCACACTCCATTTCAGCAGAACTGCACTGAAGGCCCTAATGAAGAAGATGAAGAATAAATTTCTGGTGAGAATCATTTATTTGAGTAAAATAAAAAACCTATTGTCCTCACTCAAGAAGATCATTTTTTTGTAGAAATTTGTGCACTAGACAATCAACAATATATCTTGTCAAATGATGAAATTTTATCACTGCAGACAAAATATTATTATAGGTAATATCAGAATTCTCTTTCTCAAGTGTAGAGACAGTATGGTTTGAGGAGTAGGAATGTTCCTATAACCTCCAATCAGGAAAAAAAATAATGCTTAAGTGGATGCTCATCATAAAGAAATGGTTGCTCATCATAAAGAAATTGTTGCTCCAAATAAAAGTAAAGACAAAGGACCTGTTGTTCCCAATCATGATAAAGGAAATGAAGCTTCCTCTAACAGTAAAATAAAGGATAAAGAAGGCCAATATGGTTGACAGAAGAAGGAGACTTCACACAAAGATCAAACCGAAAGGAAAGATGCACCATTGAAAGAGGTAGAAAAACATTATGCTCTTTTTAGTCTTGAAAATGAAATTTCCAAATTGAAACTTTCCATTCCTCTAACTGAGATCGTCAAGACTGATTAGTAAAAATTTCAAGTAGCTAAGTTGCTTAGAGTGGATCAAATTTCTAACATGATTAATGTCAGTGATGATCACCCTAAGCTTCTATTTGGTCCTATTGTTGATGGTGATCTAGAAGATAACGAGGTCCCTTCATTTTATCTAAGCCTAAAAATCCATGATTTTATCCTCCATAATGCCATGCTTGATTCTATAACCTCTTAAAACCTCATGCCCAAGGCCATTATGGAAATATTAGAATTGTATATCACAAGACCTTATCTTGATCTTCATTCATTTCATTCAGGGAGGGTGAAATGTCTTGGCCTCATTAAGGAACTAGTGGTGTCATTAGAGAAAATCCCTGCCAATAATGTCCTCATGGATGTTTTTGTGGCTTATATCAGTCCCAAATATTGAATTTTTCTATCCTGGTCATGGGGAGTGAAACTTAGAGGTACCTTACAACTTGAACTTTCATATTCTACCATTCTCGTCTTTGAGAAATTTAGGAAACTATACTGGGAAATTAAAATGAGGTACATGATCAACAGCTGAGAAAAGCCAAATAATAATCCCATACATGTTTTCCATGCATATATTAGAGTCCTTTATCTTATTCAATTATGAATGTTCAACATCTTCCAAAGTTTTGATTGAAGAAAAAGCAGAAAATTATGAATTTTCAAATTTTGTTTTAGAAATGGAAAATGCAGAAATTTATGAAAAAGGTGAAAAGTGGTTTGGAACCAAGCACATCACCTAAAAAATTTTATGAAACAGTGAAATAAATAGAAATTTGTGGTACAACAGAACTCTCTCAAGTAGCAAGTAAAGTTTAGCCATCTGATTTGTAGCTTCCTGATGAAGAAAGTAGTTTGTGGACCATGGACTTTGATGAATATTTGGGTAAACAAGGGGCTAGAATTGGAGTGTGGATTCACAACCCTATAAATCAGTCATTAAACATTCCTCCCAATGTTTTAATTTCCTCTTATAAGTTGGCTTTCAATTGTTAAAACAATGAAGTTGAGTATGAGGCTTTGATAGCACGTCTAAAAATTCTCAAGAAGATAGCGGCCAAGAAGATTTTTGTATATGGTCACTCCGAGCTAGTGATAAAACAAGTCAAAGGGGAGTACCAGGCCAAGCATCCAAGGATGCTAGCTTATCTAAATTCAGTGCTAGACATCCTCAAAACTTTATACTTTGTCGTTGATCCCAAGGGACATCAATTTTAATGCCGATTCTCTTTCTACTTCAGCCAGCCTGTTCAAAATTCCACTGTAACCTAATAAGAAGTATGAGATAGGCATAGAACACCACCCTGATATTAAAAATAATTTTAAGTATTTGAACATATTTCAAGATGATAAACATATCAGAAACTTCTTGCATAGAGAAGAGGAATTTGTGAATTCAAAATTGGATAACCAGTGCTATGAAGATGACCAAAAATTCCATGCAGCAGAGATGGAAGTGCTTCAGCTGAAAGATAAATCCATTCCAAGAGGTTTGGTACCTTTGGAAGAGCTTTTCAATTAATATTATGTGGCACGCAAACTGACTGTGCTACCAACAGAACTGGGAGTGTAAGATCTCAATATTGGCACTTCGGAAAATCCAAATATGGTCAAAATTCCAAAACATTTGAGTGCAGAAAGGAAAGGTAAATACACAGCGCTTATGTCTCAGTTTGCTGATGTATTTTCTTGGGAATATTCTTATTTGAAAGTATATGATAAGAGTATAATCCAGCATACCATTCCCTTAAAACCGGATCAAAAACCTTTCCACCAGAAGTTAAGGAGAATGAATCCCAAGTTTTTGCCCTCTATTCAAAAGGAGGTAAATAGATTATTTACTACTGGTATTATAGTTGCTCTTCTCTTTTCAAATTGGATGTCTAATCTACTTCTAGTGAGAAAGAATACATGAGAGATATGCTTGTGCATAGATCCCAAAAATCTGAATAAAGTGTCATTAAAAGACAATTACCCACTACCAAAGATGGAAAATATTATGCAAAGGGTAGTTGGATCTTCCAGACTTTCATTATTGGATGGATACTCTGGGTATAATCATATTTTAGTACATCCATATGATCAGGAAAAGATAGCCTTCAAAACACCATGGGGAACCTTCATGTATGCCAAAATTCCTTTCGGATTGAAGAACTGAGGGGCTACTTTTCAGCGAGAAATGGATATTTCTTTCGCCAATGAAAAATATGTCTTTATGGTCATTTATCTTGATGACATCACTATTTTTTCCAAGACACATGAGCAGCACTTGCAGCACTTGAAAATAGTTTTTTAGAGATGTAGAAAGTTTGGTATATTGTTGAACCCAAAGAAGCACATTTTGCTATGAAGGTAAATTGATGGGCCATATCATATCAAAATATGGAATTGGGATAGATCGTTCAAGGATTGAAGAAACGCAGACCTTGGACTATCCTAGGAGCAAAAAGGAAATTCAGCCGTTTAATGGAAAAATCAATTTTTTTAGAAGGTTTGTCCCCAATCTTGTTGAACACTTTAGGAAAATTACTGACATGCTGAAGAAAAATAGTGAATTAAAATGGTCTAAAGAGGTGAAGAAGTCATTCAATCAAGTTAAATTGGCTTTTATCTCATGCTCCTATTCTTATTAGTCCATATTATACACTTTATTTTATCATTTTATCATTCGCCTCAGAGAACACTCTAGCTATTGTCCTTATGAAAAAGAAAAATTAGAACATGGAGCAACCCATGACCTTCTTCAGTAGAACCATAAGAGATGTAGCCTTCAATTACAACATCATTGAGAAATAAGCCTTGGAATTAGTCAAAGCATTGAAGGACTTCCGAGTCTATATTCTCCACTCTCATGTCATTGCATATGTTCCAAACACTGTTGTCAAAGATGTGCTTATGAAGAATAATCCTGAAGGGTGACGAGGTAAATGGATCGCTTCTATGTTGGAGTATTACTTAGAGACAAGGCTTTAAAAAACTTATGGAGGATTCAAATATCCATGCTTTGGACATTAATTTTATTGTTGCATTATCGGAGGAGTAGGAGGCTGAAACATTACCTGAGGTATCTAAAAAAATTTCTTTATTGCGTTGGTATGCTTATATAGTTCATGTTTTCCAACACTTGAATCATCCTCCCAGGTTTCCAAGTAGTAAGGCTAGATATTTGAAGTTGAGAGCTCTTAATTACTACCTTTTTAATGGTGTCTTGTATTGGAAATATCTGGGTGGAGTGTTGCTAAATTTTTTGGTTGAAGGAGAAGTTGAAAAAGCGATTATTTATTTTCATAAAGGTGAATGTGGCGATCATATTTATTGGAAGACTACATCTAACAAGATCTTGAGGGCAGGTTCCTATTTGAAAATTCTATCTTCTAATGTTTATAAAACAATCATGAGTCATCATGAATGTAAAATATTTCAAGGAAAAAGGAAGCTCTTGCCATTTCCCTTAAAACTAATTGAAGTGCAAGTACCATTCCAAAAATGGGGACTTGATTTCATTGGTGAGATCCATCCTCCATCATCATCTCAACATAAATGGATACTCATGGCCACAAACTAATTTACTATATGGATTGAAGCCATCCTCAAGAGACAAGATGTTCACACTATCATTATTCAATTTTTAGAGAACAATATTTTGTCTCGTTTTGGTTTTCCATACAAAATTTTCACTGACAATGTAGATGCCTTTAAGTCCAAGAAAATGATTGAATTTTGTGATAAGTATCAGATTAGGATTGGTCATTCTACAACATACTATCCTTAAGGAAAATACCTCGCTTAATCATCAAATAAATATTTAGTGAACATAATCAATAAGATGTTGCAAGAAAACAAGAGGAATTGGCACAAAAATCTCACCAATGTTGTATGGGAAGATAGAGTTAGAACGAAGAGATAAATAAGCATGTCACCTTTCCAACTCGTATATGGTGTTGACATGGTGTTCCCTACTTCTTTAGCTATACCGGTGATGAAATTTTTTCAAGAAATTGACAGTGAACCAAATGATATCCAATGAAGAATCAACCAAATGATCCATCTACAGTTGTCAAGAGATGAAGTCTTCATTCATACTTCAAAGCCTCATGAGAAAATAAAAAATATTTATGATAAGAAGACTAAAGTTGATGATTTTAAGATTATAGATGTTGTTCTTTGTTGGGATGCCCATAATGAAGACAAAGGTAAGCACAAAAAGTTTGAAAATATATGCAAAGGTCCTTACAAGATCAATGCATTTAGAGGTAATAAAGCATTTATATTGGAGGATATTTAAGGGAAAGAAGTGTTGGGGGGACCAATCAATGATAGGTTCCTCAAATATTATCTTACATGATATTTGAAGATGAAGTCCACGTTCATGTACATATCATTTTAATTTCATGTTCAAGCAATAAGGAATTGTTTACATAATTTTGAAGCCCGAGGAGAAGGATATGAGACTTCGACATTCAACACATGTTTTCGTTCAAAAATTTCGAAAATTCCAGTCAGTTGTCAAGTCAGAGTCAAGTAATTTTTTTCTATTCAAAGTCATTTCTAGAATTAGTTCATAATTTCCAGTTTTTCAAAGTTTTTTCAGTGTCCATTTTTTACTCCATTGCCCAATGGTAAGGTTACTTGATATACAGTGTTCTTGAAACCTCCTGGAGGATTTTCCATCCCTAGGTGGAGCCAATGTTAGTGTTAGTATGTCAGTGATAAAAAATAACTCTTTCAATTATTTTCCTAAAAGTCATAGGTAAAAATTTTTAGTTTTTCAAACAAGCTTTCAAAAAATAATTTTGGTCACTGAAGGAGTCTAGGTAAAATTTGATGCTCCCTCATTTCATCCATGGCCATCATCACTTTCAAGGTCATATCATTTCATTTTCATTTAAAAGGTTTCAGGTCATTTCAGTTCACCTCATCTAGGTCTATTGTAGGTGTCATCATTTACCTTTGAAAATTGTCCAATTTGTCATCATAACATGGCACTCACCCTTTATTTCACTCATAAGCATTTAAAAGGGAGCTAACATTCTTAGGAGGTAAAATAAGACAAGTTGTCTTGTTTTAAAATGTGTTTAAATGTAAAAAAGCTTCAAAAAGTCAAATTTGTCTTATTATTTCACTACAAGACAAAAAAGCTCATTTCAAGGTTATAAAAGACAAATTCAAGCTCATATTGACTCATTATTATCTTTTGTTGTGTGGAAGAGCTACTATATTAGCTCATTTTCACTCCTTAGGTGATCCAAATTTCAAAACCAAGGCGAAAAATCACTCCAACAACACTTTTCTACACCTCAAGCTTCCTTTCTTACACTTTTGTAGCCTCCCACTACGCTTTAAGAAGATTTTGTTACATTTATTCCCCCTTGTTACGTTTCTAGGTGTTCTTGTTATGTTTCTGGGTGTTCTTATTACATTTCTGGGTGTGTTGCGCAAATTTTGTTATTCTTTCAGGCCTATTATTATGCTTATGCAATGATTGTTGTTACGCTTCTGTTCATTGCTGCTACACTTCTGGAGGGAGGGAAGAATTAGGTTTTTGGCTTCAAATCTCTTCAAAAAAGCTCAAGTATTGTGACCATTACTCCTTGGACCTCTCAAAATAGTAATTCATTACTCTCATACCCACCCTTGGTCAACTTATTGATTTTTCAATTCATTCTCATGCTCACTCCATATTACATCATATCATCACTTATCCATGTCAATGAAAGACTCCATTTGAATAAACCCTAACCTGCTCTGGATAAAAAAATGCTAACCATATCTATATAAAACTACCATACACCTCTCATATAGCTCACACTCTCATCTCCCATCATCCATATCATCCCTATCAGTCATTCTCATAAAACCCTAAATTCTAGCAAATTTTCACAATGAAAAATTGGAAATTTCCTATTTTTTCTTGATTTCATCACCCTCCTCACATCCATTTCACTTCATTCCACCCAAAACATGGAGCTAACATCAAACCCTATCTACTAATTTTTTTTTATAACTTTCCCTAGCTCCATAACCCTCGATATCACCCTCTAAACCTACCCCATCCGCAGACTCTGTTTTTTTCCAGATCTCACTACATATACCCATCCCATCAACATACTAGGGTTTTCATCCTTTCAGTGATAAAAAATATGTAGAGTGAGAAGAAGAGCTTCAATGGAGGGTGCCACCTGAGGTTATAACCCTTCACCATGCATGAAATCAATGCTTCACCCTTGGCCATAACATGTTTTGAGAGGACTGGATGTTTTAGGTTCTGTGAAAAGCTCATTTCAATGGATTTTATCACAGGTTTACCTAAGTCTGAAGGAAAGAGTGTCATCATGGTGGTAGTTGATAGGCTTACCAAGTATGCACACTTTTGTGCATTATCTCATCCATTTAAAGCAAGTACAGTTTGGAATGAAATCAAAGACAAATTGATGTAGGGGCATCATGGTTCCAAAATTTTGTACATTTAGTAGAATATAGGGGTCTTATATATCAAGGGAGTTGGTTCTCTAAAGTATTTAATTAATGTAATTCTCAATGTTTTGAGTGATTTTATGTGAGACATTTAGAATAGGATTTAATTAAATATTGTGAGGCATATTTGTAAATGTTCTCGAATGTAGGAGAACATGAGAGATTTAGGATAGTTGAGATTTAAAAGGGATTGTGAATCCTAGACTTAAGGAATTAGTTGATGATTTTATGGATTTGAGATGATCCTTAGAATTTAGCTAAGTAACCTATGGATCTGAACCAGAATTGGTAACAAAATATTTTGTATAAATTTGTAAACCTCAAAGGGACAAAGGAAAATGAATTATCTTAGATAGGGGATTTGATTATAAGCCTATGGGCATAGTTAGATATAGAGAGAGTGATGAGAAAAGGCCACTGATAAATAAAATGAAGTCGAGATAAGGTCTTGTTACTCTAATTATTTGTTTGTAAATATACAACTCAATTTCGAGTTTATGTGGAGTGCAGAGTGTGAATAAATTACAAATTGTGTGATTTTTCTTTTATGTGTTGAGTGATCCGTAAAAGAATAAATATGATTTCTTTATGATACATTATTGATTACTTGAATTTTGATGATTATATAAGTCTTTCTGAGTGAAAAGGATTTACAGTGGAAGAACTGAGTAGAATCATGAGTGATTCCAGTTCTGGAGAAATTGGCTGTGAGAGAAGCTAATTGGAGAGAATGAGTGTAATTAAAATTTTTGTGCAGGTCGAATATGAATAAATTACAAATTATGGATTAAGAATAGTGTTCAAAGGTGTTGCAGCAACTGAAATCGCTCTTTGAATGATTGGATAACCAGAATAATTCTCAGGAGGGTTTTAACATCGTGGAGAAATATGGAGTCGCATGAGTTCATTGAATGAACTATCATAGGGAGTAGCATGGAGAAGATGGAGTTGTAGAGCGGTGATAGCCGAAGAAACAGAGTGTTGGAAATGTTGTCATTGATGGTAAAAGAATTGGAAAATAAGGAGCATCTGAAACTATAACCATGAAAAGAGGAAAAGCAAAGTAGCAGCAGAAGAAGAGTGCAGAATTGAAGCAGAATTGTCCAGAGACAAAGTAGGAGAAAAAGGCCATCGAATAGAAAAGAATAAGTGAATTTTCTAGTAAATTGTAATTCACCCTGATGGAATCTGTGATAATTAAGAAATCCATTGAAGGAATTAATGGTTGCGGAGATATGATGGTTTTTCTTGCAGAATCAAGAACTTGAATGTACAGTTAGAAGCAGAACTGTGACAGGATAAAAATCCGAACATGCAATGGAAGGTTGATATATTATAGCATAATTGAAGACAGAATGACATTGAATTGTCTCGAGTTGATGTTTGTGAGGAAATCCCATCCATTGGTTCTTCATTCCCCTCATAGAGGAAGCCTGCGTATAACTAACTCTATCCTAATGGTAGTGAAAATACCGTTGGAAGAGAACTAAATTTGTTCTTTGTTTATTGGACATCCTGCCGAAGATAGACCAAAGTTAACTAAGTAAGAAGGATAGCGCAAACCTAGACTAAACCTTTGGAATCATGAATGGAACCTGCAAGGAAAGAGGTAGAACGTAACAAAAGGAAGTGCGACGGAACCCTGCGTGGAAGAGCAGAACCGAGACCGAGTGAACAATTAAGGCGGTTTATGGTTTTCATCACACCACCTATGTGGAGTGAGCGGTATTTGAGGAGTTGGGAGCGATTCCATAGATCATTCGACACGTGGCGAGGTGGACCCACGGAAAACCGCTTGTCACTGCGCACCATCGCGCGTTATTGTTCGACCCAAGATGCCCAGTGATATTGATACATACCGTTTATCTGGGAAGATGCCATCGGATGGTGACCGTGGTTGGAAGGTGTGCGAAGGATAACCCAAGTATGGCGTGCCATCGCGCATTATTGCCCGTGCAAGTTGCTCGAGCGATATCCGTCGGATTGGATGTTGCTGCGCGATGAAACGTGAGCCCTCCAATTGGATCGATTGTTAGTGATGGGCCCCAGTTTAATTTATATTTCTCGATTTAAAAGCCATTTGATAAAAGCGCTGGTGATTAATATAAATTTCTATTATATAATTTAAATTTCCAAAGGTTGTGGATAATGTTTATTTATCAAATTCCACGAATTTGATAAATAAAATTCCAATAAAAGAAGGAATACCATCAGCAGCTTGGTGGTTTTGACTCATGGTTTTACTAAAGGCAAAAATATATAAGGAGAAGAGAAATAGAGTACGAGGTGTGCATCCATAAAGGTGGTGAATGAATAAATTTCTCTAAGGAATATCTGCATGGACGAACTCTATTCTTAATTGATAAATCTGAATTTACGATGCACCCATGGATATAATTATCTGACAATGATGAATCTCTGGTTTGATCGAATGACAAAATCATGAATAACTGGTGCGAATGTACTGAAGAAAATGAATAAATCTAGTGGCCTGCAAGGTATGTTGTGTGGAAACTGGTGGATCCTGTATGAAAATTGAGGAACATGGTTCGTAGTGGTGCTGAGGGTCGAAGCCTTCAGTGAGGGGGTTGTAGCTCCCTTCCAGTGGTATCTGGTAAATGAGAGAAGGTTGTAGCCTTTCTACAAGTAGGTGCCTGCATGCTGGTATAAGTCTGCGCCAGCATAAAGTGTAAGAATTTTTCTTTATAATAAATATTGAAGACTGAGATAACAGCAGCGGTGGTTTTCTCCCAAATTGGGTTTCCACCTTAAATACTGGTGTTCATATGTGTGGCTTATGTTTGATGGTTTGTTCTGTTATTTCTGTTCATACTTACTTCTTACTAAACATCTGATGAATGAATGATGAAATGATCTAAGTAAAGACATAATAAGATCTCTGGACATACACGTTGGATTCTGTAAAATAGCATATGGTTTTAAGAGAAAGAAAAAGTAAAAAAATTTCAGCCCTAAATACTGATTCACCCCCCCTCTCAGTATTTTTCCCAACAATTGGTATCAGAGCAGGTCCTTCTGAAAAGTCTTAGCCGCTAGAAGGAAGATCAAGCAAGATGAGAAATCAAGATGGAACAACATCTATCAGGCCTTCGCTCTTTAACGGAAACAAATTAATCTTTTGGAAAACAAGGATGAGATCCTATCTTCAGTCTCTGGGAGCAGATGTATGGGAAATTGTTGAACAAGGATATCAATATCTAGCTGCAGTACCAACAGATCCGACGGAAATAAAGAATTATGAAACAAATGCAAAGGTGGTCAATGCTATATTGGGAAGTCTAACTAAATCAGAATTTGTCAAAGTCATGCAACTGAATACAACAAAGGCAATATGGGACAAAATCATTCTGAGTTATGAAGGTGATGCAAAGGTAAAAAGTGCTAAACTCCAAACTCTCAGAATTCAATATGAGAATTTAAAAATGGATAATGAGGAGAGCATTGCCAATTTATTTTTACGTCTTGATGATATTGTAAATCGTATAAGAAATCTGGGAGAAACAATAACCGAATCTACTTTGGTTGAGAAAATTTTAAGATCACTAACGGCAAAATTTGAGTCAAAAGTTTCTGCTCTTGAAGAAAAGCAGGATCTTCAAAATCTTACTATGGTGCAACTTGATTGCATACTAACTACATATGAAATTAGAAGAGGAGGATCATCTGAAGTCAAAGAAGCAGTATTTAGAGCTTCTACAAAAGGGAAGGAAGTACAAAAAATAGAAGGATCAGGATATATCTCAGAAGAATATGAGGTAAATTTTGTAAAGAAACTTCAACTTGGCATAGGACAGTTCAGAGGTAAGCTTCCTTTCAAATGTTTTGATTGTGGAAGAGTTGGTCATTATGATGCTAAGTGCCCTCATAAAGAAACACATAAAAAAGGGAAGGAAGTAGCAAGAAGGAATAAGAATCATTTTAGAACTAGAAAAAGTTACTATACTCATGAAGACAGTGATGGGTTATCTGATAGTGAGGAAGAATGTGAACAAGATCTTAGACTTCTCATGGCATTTGAAAAAGAATCTAGTGAATAAAATGATACGTTTGTGGATGCTCTAGAAGACAATGATTTTCTTGATGAAAACAATAAACTCAAAATTTGCTTAGAAGAGAGTAAAATAACCATAGAAACTTTGAAAAATCAGCTTGAAGAAAAAGAGAAACACAATGAGAAATTAGAGTGTGAAGTAGTAATTCTAAGAAAAGAACTTGAGAAATTAAAGACTCTGAATCTTAGATTTGCTAAAGGATCTGAAACCTTAGATGAGATTATCAAGGTACAACATTCTCCCCTTATAAAGATAGGTCTTGGATATATCAGAGAATCTTCTCAGGCTTCAGCACCAAATTATCTAAAAGCAGCTACAGCTGGTATACAACATGCTGCCACTTAGCAAGGGAATAAAGAATATTTACAGGTAAAGCATGATCATCTCAATTCAAAGAACACTAACAGGAATATCTTTCAAAGAAACACCAATCAACAGGTAAATTAAAGTAGAATATTTCATGATCGCAGAAATTTATTCTTCAATGGACAATGTTTCTCATGTCACAAATTTGGTCATAAAGATGTTCAATGTGTTGCATGTAAAACCATCATGAAAAGAGAAGCAAGAAATAAAAGGATTGATATTGAAACAAAGAAGAATACCTACAACAATTTTTCTCCTCTTCAAAATGAAGTTGAATGTGCTTATTGCAATAACTTTGGCCATGAAGAATCTGAATGCAGGAGAAAAGTTCAGCCAAAAGAACATGTTCCTTCAAGCTCCAAAGTATGGAAAAAAAGGAATTACAGGTTGAAAATTGTGGCATAGCATTATTTGCAAAATATGAAGAAAATCAATGGTACATTGATAGTGGATGCTCAAGACACATGACAGGTGACAAAAACAAACTTCTTGCATATAGTGCTCTAGAAAAGGAAAAGAATGTTACATTTGGAAATAATACTCCTGTGGTCATTAAGGGAAAAGGGTCTGTTTTTCTAAAAGAAAAGGTGAAAGCTAATGATGTCATGTATGTGGATGGATTAAAGCATAAATTGTTAAGTGTAAGTCAAATGTGTGATCAAGGAACTGAATTTGTCTTTAGTTCAAAAGAATGTGTGGTACGTGATCTTGATACAGGTAAAGCAATTATCAAAGGAAAAAGAACTCCAAGCAACCTGTATGTATTGAAGAACTAAAAAGAACAATGTTACTTGAGTAAATCTTCAGAAAACTGGCTATGGCATAGAAGGTTGGGGCATCTGAGCTTCTCTCAAATCAACAAATCAAGCAGACTTAAAGTTGTTCGTGATCTTCCCAATATTACTCTACCTGAAAATATCATATGCAAATCTTGCCAATTCGGTAAGCAAACTAGAGTACAATTTAATGCCAAGGAAGGATCATCAAGTAAGCCTCTTGAACTCATTTATACTACCATATGTGGACCTATGAGGAAAAAGTCACCACGTGGTGAACAATACTATATGTTATTTATTGATGATTTCTCTAGAATGTGTTGGATTGGGCTGCTTAAACACAAAGATGAAGCATTTGAGAAATTTCAAATCTTCAAAGCACTAGTTGAGAATGAATTAGATCTAAAAATAAAGTGTCTCAGATCTGATCGAGGAGGAGATCATACATCAAATGAATTCCTTGAATTTTGTGAACAACATGGCATAAAAAGATAGTTTTTTGTAGCTGGCACTCCACAACAAAATGGTGTTGCAGAAAGAATGAATAGAATAGTTCAACAAATGGCTAGAGCTATGCTTGATGATTCCAAAACACCTGACACATTTTGGGGAGAAGCAGCACATACAGTAGTAAACATTCTCAACAAGGCACATGTTCGTGTAAATAGTGATAAAACTCCATATGAACTCTGGTATGGTAATCCTCCCACCGTAAAGAATTTTAGAATTTTTGGAAGAAAATGCTTTATCAAAAATAATTATGAAAAACTTGGCAAGTTTGAACCCAGAGCAGATGAAGGAATACTCCTTGGTTACTCCTCTAGGAGTAGAGCATATAAATGTTACAATAAAAGACTTCGGAAGATTGTTGAATGTATTTATGTTGTTATTGATGAGTCTCCTGCAGCTCCAAAAGAAGAAAAAAAAACAACAGATGAAGATGATGATGACATATATCCTTCTACATTAAATAAGGATGATATAGACAATGAACCCAATGAAAAACCCGAAGATGATTTATCTGAAAAAGCTCCATCCATATATGTTCAAAAGAATAATCCAGAATCTCAAATTTTGGGAGAAAAGGGATCAGGTGTACAAACAAGAAGGACTCTTGTGGGATCTTCTAGCAATTTGGAATTTTTTTCCACTATTGAACCACACAATGTCAGTCAAGCCTGCAAAGATGAATGTTGGATTCAAGCCATGAATGAAGAGCTTGATCAAATTGAGAAGAATCACACTTGGGAATTAGTACCAAGACCTCATCACAAAAATGTCATTGGAACTAAATGGATATTCAAAAACAAGTTAAATGAGAATGGGGATGTTATAAGAAATAAAGCTAGACTTTTTTGCAAAGGGTATGCTCAACAAAGAAGGTATAGACTTTGAAGAAACATTTGCTCCTGTAGCTAGACTTGAAGCCATAAGAATGTTTCTTGCTTTTTCAAGCTTCCAACAAATCAAAGTATATCAAATGGATGTTAAATCTGCTTTTTTCAATGGAAATATAGAAGAAGAATTTTATATAGAACAACCAGAAGGATTCATTTTTGGAAATGATGAAAATCTTGTTTGTAGGCTTAAAAAGGCTCTATATGGTCTCAAACAAGCTCCAAGGGAATGGTATTATCGTCTTGACAAATATCTTCATCAACAAGGATTTTCAAAGGGGTCTACTGATAGCAACTTATACACAAAAACTAAAAATAAAAAACTATTGATTGTGGTTGTATATGTTGATGATATCATTTTTGGAAGTAATGAAGAGTCTATGAGTCAGAAATTTGCTTCTGATATGCAGCAAGAATTTGAAATGTCTTTACTTGGGGAACTAACATTCTTTCTTGGCTTGCAAGTGCAACAAGCAACAGATGGCATATTCTTATCACAAGAAAAATATCTTAAGCAAATCTTGAAGAAGTATGGCATGGAAGATTGCAAACCTGTAAGTACACCAATGATAACCGAATGTAATATTAGTTCTAATGATGATTCCCCCATGGTGAATCAACTAGAATAAAGATCTATGATAGGAAGTGTAATTTATCTCACTGGGACAAGACCAGACATTATGCATGCAGTTGGGATTGTTGGACGATTCCAAGCTAATACAAAAGAGTCTCACCTTCAGGCTATGAAAATAATATTCAAATATATACAAGGAACTCAAGACTTTGGACTATGGTATCCAAAGAATGCTGATCTTACTCTTCATGCATACACTGATGCAGATTAGACTGGAAATGTTGATGATCGTAAAAGCACCAGTGGTGGTGCATTCTATATGGGGCCCCAATTAGTATCTTGGTTCAACCAGAAGAAAAGCTCTATTGCCTTATCTATAGCAGAAGCAGAATATGTGGCTGCCGCATCATGTTGCACTCAACTTCTCTGGATGATGCAAACCTTACAAGACTTTCAAATCAAATTTTCACCTCCTATATCCATTATGTGTGATAGCACAAGTGCCATCAATATCTCAAAGAATCCTGTTATGCATTCCAAGACCAAGCACATTCCCATCAAATATCACTTCTTACGTGAACAAGTGCTTGAACAAAAAGTGAAATTGGAGTATGTTCCCTCCAAAGAACAAGTTGCTGATATATTTACCAAACCTCTACCCAGGGAAGCGTTTGAATATCTCAGACAGAAACTGGGAGTAGTCTCTGCCATGTAGAAGATCAGATATACTTAAATACAGAAGATTAAATAGGTTGTGAGGTGCTGTTGGGCATCTCTGAATGCACAGGCTAAGGGGGAGCATTGGTCATATGAAAAGGATGCATTGTTGGCATTTATAAGTCATTTTTGTTTGAAGATAAAACATGATCTCAGGGGGAGCATGGTATTGTCGGTTCAAAGGATCTTGAGAAACTCTTTGCCATTGATGTCAAAGGGGGAGGAAAAGCAAAAAAATAGGGGGCTTCTATAAAGACAATCAGAGGAAGAGTATTGCCATCAATGCCAAAGGGGGAGATTTTTGGAAATTTTGTCATTGATGGCAAAATAATTGGCAAAGAACGAGCATCTGAAACTATAACCATGAAAAGAGGAAAAGCAAAGTAGCAGCAGAAGAAGAGTGCAGAATTGAAGCAGAATTGTCCGGAGACAGAGTAGGAGAAAAAGGCCATCGAATAGAAAAGAATAAGTGAATGTTCTAGTAAATGGTAATTCACCCTGATGGAATCCATGATAACTAGGAAATCCATTGAAGGAATTAATGGTTGCGGAGATATGATGGTTTTGCTTGCAGAATCAAGAACTTGAATGTACAGTTAGAAGCGAAACTCTGACAGGATAGAACTACGAACATGCAATGGAAGGTTGATATATATAGCAGAATTGAAGACAGAATGACATTGAATTGTCTCGAGTTGATTTTTGTGAGGAAATATCATCCATTGGTTCTTCATTCCCCTCATAGAGGAAGCCTGCGTATAACTAACTCTATCCTAATGGTAGTGAAAATCCCGTCGGAAGAGAACTACATTTGTTCATTTTTTATTGGAAATCCTGCCGAAGATAGACCAGAGTTAACTAAGTAAGAAGGATAGCACAAACCCAGACTAACCCTTTGGAATCATGAGTGGAACCTGGAAGGAAAGGGGTAGAATGTAACAAAATGAAGTGCGATGAAACCCTGCATGGAAGAGCAGAACCATGACCGAGTGAACAGTGAAGGCGGTTTATGGTTTTCATTGCACCACCTATGCAGAGTGAGTGGTATTTGAGGAGTTGGGAGCGATTCCATAGATCATTTGACACGTGGTGAGGTTGACCCACGGAAAACTACTTGTCACTACGCGCCATCGCACGTCATTGTTCGACCCAGGATGCCCAACAATATTGATACATACCGTTGATATGGGAAGATGCCATTGGACGGTGGTCATGGTTGGAAGGTGCACGAAGGATAACCCAAGTATGGCGCGCCATCGCGCATTATTTCCCGTGCAAGTTGCCCGAGTGATATCCGTCGGATTGGATGTTGCGGCATGATGAAATGTGAGCCCTCCAATCGGATCGATTGTTAGCGATGGGCCCCAGTTTAATTTATATTTCTCGATTTAAAAGCCATTTGATAAAAGCGCTGGTGATTAATATAAATTTCTATTATATAATTTAAATTTCCAAAGGTTGTGGATAGTGTTTATTTATCAAATTCCACGAATTTGATAAATAAAATTCCAATAAAAGAAGGAATACCATCAGCAGCTTGGTGGTTTTGACTCATGGTTTTACTAAAGACAAAACTATATAAGGAGAAGAGAAATAGAGTACGAGGTGTGCATGCGTAAAGGTGGTGAATGAATAAATTTCTCTAAGGAATATCTACATGGATGAAATTTGTTCTTAATTGATAAATCTGAATCTACGATGCACCCATGGATATAATGGTCAGACGATGATGAATCTCTGGTTTGATCGACTGAAAAAATCATGAAGAACTGGTGCGAGTGTACTGAAGAAAATGAATAAATCTGGTGGCCTGCAAGGTATGTTGTGTGGAAACTGGTGGATCTAGTATGAAAATTGAGGAACGTGGTTCGCAATGGTTCTGAGGGTCGAAGCCTTCAGTGAGGGGGTTGTAGCTCCCTTCCAGTGGTAGCTGGTAAACGAGAGAAGGTTGTAGCCTTTCTGCAGGTAGGTGCCTGCATGCTGGTATAAGTCTGCACCAGCATAAATTGTAAGAAGTTTTCTTTATAATAAATATTGAAGACTGAGATAAGAACAACGGTGGTTTTCTCCCAAATTGGGTTTCCACCTTAAATGCTGGTGTTCATATGTGTGGCTTATGTTCGATGGTTTGTTCTATTATTTTTGTTCATAATTACTTCTTACTAAACATCTAATGAATGAATGATGCAATGATCTAAGTAAAGACATAATAAGATCTCTGGACGTACATGTTGGATTCTGTAAAATAGCATACTGTTTTAAGAGAAAGAAAAAGTAAAAAGTTTTCAGCCCTAAATATTGATTCACCCCCCCTCTCAGTATTTTTCCCAACACAGAGAAATTGATTAAGGCATAAAACCTTTAAAATATTTCCAAAGGAGGTGATTGAACGATGAGGATTAAATCACAGTATTGAAGTGAGAGATGGACAGACCATATTACATCACAAAGTTGAGTTTGAAAAGTTTCGAAGTGGACATGTGTGGAGCGGAGGATGCAATGCATATCACACATCGGCGATTTTAGTGTTTTTTGTTAATTACATCGTAAGGTAAAGGATTTAATTTTCGATGTAAGTTGAGAAAATTGCGAAGTGGACACGTGTCGGGAAAAGAGTTCAATTGCATATCGCACGTGGGCGATTCTAGAGTTTATTGTTTAAACATCGCATGTTAAGTTTTTTTGATTGCGATGCAATACAAATGGGAGATGGCGGTGTGAGACGGTACAACGGGACCGTTGGATCTGGCATAGACCAACGATGGATATTACATCATAGTTCCAGAGAGATTTCACATCGGCATTGGGATTGTTTAGTTGTTAAAGTTATTTGTTATGGGTTGCGATCTACTAAGTTATATAAGTTGCGAAGTGCGATTCGATGTGATTGGTTAGGTCGTGTGTGGGCCCATAAACCACAGGCCCGCGGGGTTTGTAGAAAGTTGCGAAGGTAATGTCAAGGGGCAACCAATGCATAAAGGTAAAAAAATTATTATATGGTTATATGAGTTATAAACTCGAGAGCCACTTATTGTTAATATTTCGCATGCATATGATTAAAGGATGAATGTTTAAGGTTAATGGAGGTAATGTGGGGTTAATTCTGCTAACCTTGCATATTTGGGTATTTGCGGCCTTATGGTTGCATCATTTGGTATTAGAGAGAGTAAAAGCTCTTGTGGGAGAAAGTTAGAGTAGGTATGTTCTTCAGAGGAGAAATCAGGACATCAAGAGTTCTTTGAAAAGAACATAACAAGAAGATTTTTCATAAATCAAAGGTGCAGCAAAAGTAAAGAGAAGAATCAGATCTGAATCTGATTGAGGTAAAAGAAGAAAATGATTTTCTTGTTGATTTTAAAATTGGTGATTGATAAATTTATTTTTGAAAGAAAAATAAAGAGATAGAAGAAAAATCTACTTTGGGAGAAATCATATTAAATTATTGAAAGAACAAATTGAGAAAATTGTTTATGAAGGGATAGTGACAACTGCAAATAGTAAAGGTAAAGTCAGCAAACTGAAAAGAGAAACTGCAACAATGACATGTGTTCAAAAAATTGGACAGTGAGGTATGGTCCTCATTTTTTCAGTTAACTAATAATGAATTATTGATTGAAAGAAATTATATGAAGATGTTTGATGATTATAGCCAAGAACATGCATATTTTTTTATGATGATGGAAATGAACCTATCCAACTAGAGGTTTGAAGAAAGGAGAGAGGTGACTAAGTAAAGAAGCTAGAGGAGTAGCGAAGCTCTATATGATTCAAGAGAGTGAACCAAGAGAGAGAATACCTAGGGAGAGATCAAGATCAGAGAGGAAGCTTGATAAGGTATTGAGTACCAAGAGGAGATTTCTACAAGAGAAGTGTATGTTGCAAATCACCAATCAAGCATGTATTATCTCATGAGGAAGATGGCCATGGAGGGTCATAGAAGAGGTTCAAGAGGATGCCATAAAGGTAAGATGAGTAATGAGGAGCGAGAGTGAAATCTTGCAGTGATGATAGTACAGTTGGAAGTACTACATGGATGGCTATAAGAGAAAGAGAATGAATACCAAAGACATGGATGGAGAATGAGAAAATGGGTTAGATGAAACCTATTGCAAAAAATATGGAATTTCAAACCGATAAAAAAGTTTAGATAACTTGAGAAGAGACATATTTACTTGTTGGAGAAGGAGAGACTCAAAGGAATTGAGTCACAACAAAAAGGATCTGCTAAAAACCAAAAAGGACATTGTGTAATATTGGTGCTTGAAGCATCAAACGAGACCGAAAGGTCTTGTATTTTTAAAACTAATGATTTTCTTATGATTGTAGGTACATCACAGGATGATGAAAAAAATTTAGAGTTTGTTAAGAAGGAGCAGAATATGGAATCTCTTCATATTAAGACTGAGATAACAAGATCTGAGAAACGAAAGGAGATAGAGAGGTCTCATGGAAATGTGCAACAAAATATTGATGCTGGTAACATTGAAGATTGGAATGGAAGATATGAGTTAAGACATAGACATAAAAATCCTCGGGTAATAGAATTTAATGTTATGTTTAATGGTTTGAGATAGGAATATGTGAATATTCATCTTGAAGAGAAGGAAACTGTGAAAATAGATGACCATAGCGGAGATCGAGTAGGGGATTATGGTCAAAGAGAAATTATTTGTGAACCTGAAGTAGATTGGAATGAATATCTTTCATTCTATAATGATGAAGAGGAAGAGGTGAGATTGTAGGGAAGTCTCAAGAGTTCAGAAGAGAAATCGGATCAGCATACTAATGTACTAACAGAGAAGTTAGAAGAAAGCTCGGAGAAGCATACTATGATGTTTCTAAAGGAGGAAGAGGCACTGAGGCCTTATATTTTTAATTCATGTGTTAATGTAAGTTATGCCGATAAAAGAGGATAGAGAATGGGAAATGTCAAGGAACCTAATGAAGAAGAAACTATGTTAGCTAAAAACATAGTGAAGGATCATCACATCATCATCATGATAGACACAATGGAGATAACCATGGAATTTGTTGAGATGACAACCAAAAAGGAAAAATTACTAAAGATTGTTCAAAAGAAAGAATATGTCTACACTGAAGATGCAATTAAAAAGCATGATGAAAAAAAGGTGTTTATTGTGCTTAATGAGATTGGAAATTTTAAGCATGATGATTTAGACATGTGTGTAGATTTAGTAGAGGGAGGAGGGCCATCTAATGATTGGTCAACAACAAGTGAAGGTATTGAAAACTGTGTAAAGTTTCCAAATTCTACTCCAATTGAAATTTTTGAGTAATATAGAAAGTTAGACCTTCAAAGAAGAAAGTTGGTAACACAAAGGATATACATTCAAGATGAATTGTTGAAGAAGGAAGACAAATAATATGTCAAGAATGACAATCATGAAGAAGAGGGTAAGGATGTAAGGATGGTAGTAAGAAGCCAATGAATTCAAAGTTAAGGTAACAAACAATAGTTTGAAGATGAATGGATAGAGTGCAGCAACAAGTGGCAGAGTGATGACCAGTCAAAAGCTAAATTGGACATGGAGATTGAAAGAATAAGAAGGTTGATGATGAAAGTGTCTCAAAAGAAGACAACAACAAGAAACCAAAGCAACCACAACAAGAGAAATACAGCAACAGACTATGAGAGCATAGTCAATGGGGTAATGCAACATTAATTATGGAGACCTAGAGAACAACAACAAACAACAACATCATCAACCAAAGGCAAACTATAGGACAAAGTTTGGGATCTAGGAGGAATTTCATCAACATTGAAGACACACAATCTGGAGATCATGATTATTTTCTACCTTGGGAGTCTGATGCAGGAGCGTCATGGTTCCAAAATTTTGTACATTTATTAGAATCTAGGGGTCTTATATTTCAAGGGAGTTGGTTTTCTAAAGTATTTAATTAATGTAATTTTCAATGTTTTGAGTGATTTTATGTGAGACATTTAGAATAGGATTTAATCAAATATTGCGAAGCATATTTGTAAATGTTCTCGAATGTAGGATTACATGAGATATTTAGGATAGTTGAGATTTCAAAGGGATTGTGAATCCTAGACTTAGGAATTAGTTGATGATTTTATGGATTTGAGAGGATCCTTAGGATTTAGTTAAGTAACCTATGGATCTGAACCAGAATTGGTTACAAAACCTTTTATATAAATTTGTAAGCCTCAAAGGCATAAAGGAAAATGAATTATTCTTATATAAGGGATTTATTGTAAGCCTACAAGCATAGTTAGATATAGAGAGAGGGATGAGAAAATACCAGTAATAAATAAAATCAGGCCGAGAGAAGTTCTCATTACTGTAATTATTTGTTTGTAAATATACAACTCAATTTCGAGTTTATGTGGAGTGTGGAGTGTTAATAAATTACAGACTGTGTGATTTTTATTTTATGTGCTGAGTGGTCCGTAAAAGAAGAAATATGATTTTTGTATGATACATTATTGATTACTTGAATTTTGATGAGTGTATAAGTCTTTTTGAGTGAAAATGATTTACAATGGAAGAACTGAGTAGAATCATGAGTGATTCCAATTCTGGAGAAATTGGCTTTGAGAGAAGATAATTGGAGATAATGAGTGCAATTAAAACTATTGTTCAGGTCAAAGATGAATAAATTATGAATTCTGGATTGAGAACAGTGTGCAAAGGTGTTTCCGCAACTAAAATCATTTTGTGAATGATTTGATAACCAGAATAAAGTTCAGGAGGGTTTTAACACCATGGAGAACGATAGAGTCACATCAGTTAATTGAATGAACTATCACAAGGAGTAGCATGGATAATATGGAGCTATAGAGTGGCGACAACTGAAGAAACAGAGAAATCGATTAAGGTAGAAAACCTTTTGAAGATTTCCAAAGGAGGCGATCGGATGGCGAGGATTAAATTGCGGAATTGAAGTGAGATATGGACGAACCATATTACATCGCAAAGGTAAGTTTGAAAAGTTGTGAAGTGGACATGTTTCGGGTGGAGGATGCAAGCGCATATCGCACATCGAAGATTTTAGTTTTTATTGTTAACGACATTGCAAGTTAAATCATTTAAGTTGCGATGCGGTAAGTTGAGAAAATTGTGAAGTGGACACGTGTCGGGCGAAGAGTTCAATCGCATATCACACATCGGAGATTTTAGAGTTTATTTTTTAAACATTGCATGGTAAGTGTTTTTTATTGCAATGCGATACAAATGGGAGATGGTAGTGTGAGACGGTATAGCGGGACCGTTGGATCTAGCATAGACCAATGGTGGAGATTACATCAAAGTTCCAAAGATATTTCGCATCAGCGTTGGGATAGTTTAGTTGTTAAAGTTATTTGTTATTGGTTACAATATTCTAAGTTATATAAGTTGTGAGGTGTGATTCGTTGTGATTGATCAATTTTTGTATGGGCCCATCAACCACAGGTCTGCGGGGTTTGTATAAAGTTGCAATCGTGTATGTGATAAGGTAATGTGAAGGGTTGGCCAATGCATAAAGGTAAAAAAATTTATTATATTGTTATATGAGTTATAAACCCAAGAGCCGCTTATTTTTAAGCGTTTTCATGCATATGATTAAAATATGAACATTTAAGGTTAATGGAGGTAAAGTGTGGTTAATTCTTCTAACCTTGCATATTTGGGTATTTGCAGCCTTATTGTTGCATCACAAATTTGCAGAACTTATGTTGACAATCTTGTGGTATGCATTGGAGCATTTTTTCTTCATATGTATGTTTATCTATTCATGTTAGATGGTGTATTTTCATCTTTCAGATACATCTTTCCATGTGTTTATCTTGTAATTTTATAAGCAAAATCATGTCTATTCATTCTCTGTTTTAGAAACGACTTACATGTTATGTCTATTTACTTCTAAATGAATGAATTCACCTTAGTGCTCATTCAAAATATCTATCACTTCATCCTATACTCAATGACATATTAAACACATTTAAAACTACCTATCTATCCTCACACATTCTCTGCAAATTGAACTTGGAGTTCAGACCTCAAAAACCTACACAAATCCTTCTCAGTGATCTTTTTATCCAACACTAAAAACATTAAACAAATCCTATTTACTGAGCTTACATACCTAGCCTAATATCATTAGATACATTCATTCCTTTGACTGCAAAGGTGAAAATGAGAGATATCTCTCTGGTCCTAGTAGGGCTAACTACCTAACCTAAAGCCTGCTATGTGGTTATCTTTCTTCAATCCCATTTGCAGCCTTGGGAAGTTGGGGAGAGTGATAATAATAGTGATGAAGACCGATGTAAGAAATATTGTTAAAAAAAAGCAGACATGAAACATTAAAATATTTGATAAGGATTGGATCATTATATTTTTTTTCATCCATCTCAATGCATTGAAAGTGGGAAAAGGGGAGGAATCAGCTCACAGGACTGTTTCTACTAGCAATTCCTAGTTTGGAAAAATGGGGTCTGAAACCTTCCAAGAGAATTTTGAGGCATAAAAGGATGTTTCCTAGGGGTAAAAATTTTCCATTTTAGCCTTGTACCTTTTCATTATATTCTACACACAAATACCTTTCCAACAATGCAATAATCACGTCAATCAGAGTTTGTATGTGAAAGTTATGTCACTCAAAATTTTACCTTCATGTTTTCACCAGCATAGTTTGAGAGGATGAAACATACACCTCATTATTCATGGAAAAGGGTCTAGCCATGTGATTTTGATGTAAATTACTCTAGAAGATTCTATATTGTAACTCTAGTTAAAATTTAATGTAGTCAAACTTAACCACTAGTAAGCTATCAGACTCTATTATAACTGTGCCACTAGCAGGAAGAGACATTCCATTATTTTGAGATAATTTTATTCCATAGTTGAGCAAAGATAGCTAAGAGATATATGGAATAGAGATCACAGAGATGATTTGGTCACTGTAGCAACCCACAAGCCACAATCCTTACTTCTTTGTACCTGTAGCCATATTTCCAGACAAAGAAAAGGAGTGAAGTGACCTCACCTTCTGGTTGGGTTTTCTCTCGAAAGGATTTCCCAAAGAATACATTTTTTCTTATGTGTGTGTGTTAGATTATTTTTTAGTTCTATATTTTTTTCATAATTTCCATCTACATGCATGCACTAATTACAATTAAATCTACAGATGTTGATGTTTAATAAAACTACAATAGTGTATAATTTTTATATTTTTAATATAATATTATCAGAGCTATTGTGACGAAATTTCCAGTGGAATATCCATGGAAAATATGGATAATTTGTATCATATCAGTTTTCTTTGGGTATTTTGTGAATATTTGTAGGGGACATAAGTTGGCAGGGTCGAAAATCATAAAACCCCAATCAAGGCTGATGAATTTGTAAATGAGCCTCGTGATCCAACAAGGGTGAGTTTTTCGTGGATAGAAAAAAAAGTAGCATATATAAACCATAATTTAAAACTACTTATGGAGGCCCTAATAAATAATGTAGGGACATTTGGAGAAGATGTGGGTTCAAATGTAGAGGAAAAATCAAAAGAGGGATTGAGATATTGAGAAGAAACGAAGAACCAGCCAGAAAAAGAGCCTAAAAAAGATCAACCTAGTTCAAATTCGTGAACCAATAATAGTCCTTATTTAAAATGGAAGAACAAGTAGATATAAATATGTACCAAAATGGTATAAAAATTATAAATCTAAAACACTGGTTGCAATAATTGGAAGTTTATTTCAGCACCCATCAGATTGAAGAAGGATAAAAAATTTCATTTTCACGACTAAAATTAGAGGGCCATGTATTGAATTAGTTGGAGAGACACACAAAAACCCTAAGGTTGGAGGGAGAACCTCGAGTGACTAAGTGGGAATATTTTGAGACCATTATTATGTCACAATTTTATCCCATTGGTTACGTGGAGGACCAGTAGATGTGGTGCCATTACTTCATGAAAAATCCATGCCAAATTGTGTAGCAATACAACATAGAATTTAGAAATATGATTATAATGTTGGGTATCTATCCAAAGAACCTAGATGTATTCCTCAATTATTTTGGGGGTCTACACTACCATCAAGCCCAAATCGATGGATGAGGCTTGTGTACAGGTGCAATACTTGGAAAACATAGGCATAAAGAAAATACAATAAAGTGGATCGAAGAAGAAGGAGAAACATGATGCTTCTAAGAAGGGGAAGAAGAAGAAAAAAGGGAGGGAAGATAAAAATATGTAATCCAGAAAACATCAGTGCAAAGATCCTACCAACCACTGCAACATTGATGGCCATGTAGAGGAGAAGTGTTGGAAGCTGCAACCATAGCTAAAATAGAAGAACAAGAAGAAATATAATAAGAAGAAGAATCTCATGGCCAAGTATTTGATAAACCAAGTTGAAAGAAAATAAAATGTGTATGAGAAGATCTTATATACAACAGTGCTGAAGGAGGTGAATATGAGTAGGCTTAAACAATAGGAAGATAAATAAATGAACAAACTCTTCCATATAAATATATAGGTCAAGAGACAAAGATTGATGCTCTATTTGACTCAAGATCGCAGATGAATCTCATTGCAACAGAGCTGGTCAATAATATGGGGCTGAAAGTTTGTGATCATACAAACCCATATCCATTGGGATGGGTAAATAAGGATTCATAGTTGAAGGTAAAAAAATAGTATAAAATTAAATTTTCTATCAGCATTGATTTATTGATGAAGTAGATTTAAATCTGGTTCCCCTTGATGCATGTGGAGTCGTGTTTGGGAGTCCATACATGTACATGAATTATGAATTATTCATGGGGAGAGCCAACCAATACCGTATCATCAAGGATGGAAATTTTTTTATCATCAATGTGCACAAAGGAAAGTCAAAATTTTCACTGATAAGTTCCAACCAAGCCAAGAAATTGATCAGTTCCAGCAAGAAGTATGTGTTATTTTTTAAAGAGAAATTTAGTCTGTAGAGGATTCAATAAGAGGAAAAGAATACCTAAAGGGGTGTAATAACAAGCAAAAATAACAATTGGAGGAGTTGTTACAAGCATACATTGATGTGTTCCAAGAGAATAATGGGTTTCCACCTAAAAGAGACATGGAGCATGATACCCAACTATTTCCATACTTCCCATTGCTAAATATTGGGTTGTACAAGTGATATGTTATAAAAGAAAGTGAGGTGAAGAAACAATTCCAACAGTTACTAGAACATGGTTTCATTTGACCAAGTACATCACCATGTAGGTCATCCATAATAATTGTTCCAAATAATGATGGGAATTGGTTGATGTGTATGGATTACACGATGTTGAAAAAAATCACACTAAAGAATTGATACCCCATGCTCAGGATAGATGGTATTCTAGATCAGTTGCAACAAGAAAACTACTTCACCACGTTGGACTTGAAGTCTAGATATCACCAGGCTTGAGTCAAAGAAGAAGATACCTGGAATATTGCCTTCAAAACTAGACAAGGTTTGTATGAATGGTTAGCCATGCCATTTTCCTATGTAATGCACCAATTAAATCTATGAGATTAATGAGTGATGTGCCACACCCTTTTATAGATTCATTTTTTATTGTATATTTGGATGATATAAAAGTATATAGTGCTACCTAGGAGAAGTATATTTCACATTTAAGCACGTACTAGAAACATTGAAGAAGCACTAACTACTAGAAAATCTCAAGAAGTGTGACTTTTCGTAACAATATTTGGTGTATCTAGGTTATGTGATTGATGGAGGAGAGATAAATATATAACCTTCCAAGATGTAGGCCATCATGAAATGATGGTTCCTACTAATGTTTCTGAGGATATGAGTTTAATTGGGGAAACATAGTACCTGAGGAAACTCATAGCCTCATTTTCAGCGGTAGAAACATCGTTCAATGCCATAAAAAAAAGTAGCAAGAGTTTCAAGTGGGGAAAAGGTCAACAAAAGGATTTCAAGGAGCTAAATAAGAAGACCATCCAAGCACTAGCTCTAGCATTACCAAACTTGCAACAACCATTTAAAGTGGAGACATATGTGTGTGGGTATTCTATGGGAGGTGTCTTGATGCAGGGTGTAAGACTTGTATGCTATCATTCTAAAGTATTTCATGGGTCAGTTCTTAACTAACATACCTATGACAGGGAGATTTATGCCATGGTGAAATATGTAAAGAAGTGGGAGCATTATTTGATGGGAAACGAGACTATAATCCACATAGATCACCAACAATTATTGTACTTGCAAGCCTGGAGTAAGCCATAGCAAACCATACATTACAAGTGGATGGTGATTTTACAAAATTTTCATTTGGTGATCAAGTATAAGAAGGGAAACATGAACAATTTGACCAACATGTTTTCAACGCCAACCAGAAAAAATATCAAAACCTTTGGGACTCTTATGCACATGGATCCATTCACCCATGATGCATATAGAGAGACATATTAAGAGGATGAGGACTTCAAGTCGGTGTATCAGTAGTTGTAGATTCAGAGTCATGTGCACAATGGTGACAAAATTGTTGACTACCATTGCTATGATGGGTTACTATATAGGTTGGATAAAATATATTTTCCTAAAGGTAATTGATTGTATCTAATTAGAGAGGCTCACACCTCCAACGTTGTAGGGAACTTTGGTGCAGGGAATACTATGACTAAATTGCAAAGGTATGTGTATTGGCCCAAGATGCAAGATAAGCTAGCTAGGTTCATAAGAGGATGCATTGTTTGTTGTACCATGGACATGTATCTACTCGTCCTTCAGAAATAATTTCCATGGACTTTGTGGGAGGTTTACCAACAACCAGGAAGGGACATGACTACCTATTCGTGGTAGTTTATAGGTTCAAAAATATGTGTGTTCTGGTTCCCTATAAAAAGACCATAAATGAGCACGAAGAAACAAAATTTTTCTTTGGAAAGGTTTGGGTGCACATTGGGATGCCAAGGAGTATCGTTTCAAATAGAGATACAAGATTTCTCAGTGAATTATGGACTACATTGTGGGATAATATGGACACAAATTTGAAGATATCTACAACATTCTATCCATAGACAAATGTGTACACATAATTACTCAACAAGTCTTTGGTGCAACTTTTGAGGGGATACAACCAAAAGAATCCACATTCTTGGGATGAAAATATGGTGTATATAAAAAATTCTTATAAGAAAGTCCCCATTTGAAGCCTGTTTTTGATATTTTCCACCTTCACCTTTGGATATTTCATATGAGCAATATGGAGGAGTGAGGGAATATATTACGAGAGATTCTTTTAGGGCTGAAAGTTTTATAGAGAAGATTAGATAGATCCATCTAAAGGTACAAGAGTAACTGCAAAAGTCACAGTAGAGGTATAAGGCGAGGTATGACCAACAGAGAATATAGAAATTATTCAATGTGGGAGAAAAACTATGGCTATAGTTGAACAAAGAGAGGCTACAAGGGCCTAGTAATAAAATCAAGGCTTTGAGGTATGGCCCCTTTGATATACTCATTTTACCACCATATATTTTCATTTACGCAGTTGTGAATGTAGAGTATTTGAAACTCCATGAGCCTTCCATGCTAGATAAGGAAGAGGAACATGTCCTACCTCCTGTGGAGGATTTGGAACCATATGCTCATCCAGAGTTGAAATAATATATAATTTATAAAATATGTCCATAAATATAAGACAAGGGTAGCATGACCTTTGGCATATTAGGTTGAAGTGAAAACTTATAGGCAAAGCTAAATGGTACATCAGTGAGAAGGTGGAGGAAAAATTTCCTCGCCTCATTCAGTAGAATATTTTGGGGACCAAAATCATCCCAAAACAGGGGGGTTTGATCCAAATTTTTCACTATATTTTTTTTCATCCATCTTAAGGAAATTATAGTGGAAAAAGGGGAGGAATCAACTCATGGGACTACTTTTACCAGTGAATCCCAGTTTGGAAAAAGAGGGTCTGAAACCTTCCGAGAGTGTTTTGAGGCATCAAAAAATGTTTTTGTGGGTAAAAATTTTCCTATTTAGTACCACAAAATTTCATTGTATTATACACATATAAACCTTTCTAATGACACAATAATCATGTCAATCAGAGTTTGTATGTGAAAGTTATGCCACTCAAAATTTTCCCTTCCTGTTTTCACCACCATGGTTCGAGAGGATGCCGCATCAGCCCCCATGATTTATGTAAAAGGGGATAGCCACATTATTTTTATATAAATTACCCTATAATATTTTATATTTTAACTGTACTTAAGTTTCTATGTAGTCAAAATTAACCACTAGTAGGATATTGAGTTGTGTTATAACCAAACCACTACGAGGAAGAGGCATTCCAATATTTCGAGAGAATTTTTTTCCATAGATAAGAAAAGATATGCAACAGAGATAGGAGGTAGAGCAAAAAAATAGGATCTATGTACTGTATCAGCCCATGGGCCACAAGCCCTACTTCTTTGAACCTTTAGCCATATTTCCATATAGAGAAAGAGAGCGAAGCAACCTCACTTTCTAGTTGGGTTTTCTCCTGAAAGGATTTCCTAGATCATATCTCGTGTCTTATGTGTGTGTCTGTGTGAGATTATTTCGTCGTTATATATTTATTTTCATAATTTACATCCACATGAATGCACTAATTACAGTTAAAACTACAAATCTTAAAGTTTAATGAAATTTTAATAGTGTAAAATTTTCAGATTTTTAATATAATATTATCAGATCTATTGCGACAAACTTTCTAATCAAATATCCATGGAAATTTATGATTCAATATTAGAGTAATATATTGGTCACTTTTTTTAAGGAAAAACATTGAACCTGAGAGATAATACTTTATTTGAGTAACTACTGAGAATATTTAGGCAAATGATGCAAGAATTGGAATTTTAATTATTATAGATTATCAATGTGAGCCAACCCGACTTTATATTCAAAGAAAGAGGGTGATGGATATTTGATGAATATGAGATATGTTTTAGAGGTTTATGATATAAGTTTTCCTTTAAAATGTGGGAGATGATATTATTATAAATCATTGATGAAGAAACCAAAATTTGGAGATAAATATAAGATGTTGGCACATTTTGTAATCAAGTTATTATTCAAGAGAATCAATGAGAATTGTGGTTGTTTAAAATGTGTCATGGTGGATGAAGATAAACCCATATATAATACTAAAAAAAATTATCCGTATTGTGTTTCTTTTCGCAAAAAAAATGGGTTATAAAATTCATAAATTTAGTGTTAAGGTAGAGTTTGATATCTAAGAAACATTATTTTCTTGTTAAGCCGACTTTTATAGTAGTAACACTCAATAGTATTTAGGAGTCACTAAAAATTGTCATTTTATGTTAATTATGTTACCAACATAATGTTTAGGTATGTTTAGTGCCCAGTGGTGGGGTGTTGAAATCACCCTAAGTACTTTGGGATGTTACAAAATGTACTTACATGATGTAAAGAGTAAGAAACATAGAATTGCGAAATTTGTATTAACTACTTTTATGTTATATTTCTTTCCTTAGTGTGGGAAAAATTAATTGTAATTTTGAAGAGGAATTATTGTATTTAAATGAGGCATGTACCTGTCTTTCATCTTATAAAATTATGGGAATTCAATAATTATTCGTGTCTCATATATTAATGGTTATAACATAATGTGATAGCCTACTAGCAGTTAATGTTGACTCCAAGTTTTAGCTAGAGTTACAACATTCACTCTTCTAGAGTCTTATTCATCATGATTGCATGGCTAAACCCTTTTCCATGAATAATGGGGACTGTCATGACATCCTCTTAAATCATGGTGGTGAAAATATGAAAATCAACTTCTAAGTGGCATATTATTGCATATAGACTTTGCTTGTGTCGTTGGAGAGGTATATAAGTATAGAATAGAACTAGGGGGTTCAGAACTTAAGAAACAAAATTTTACCCCCATAATAAACCTTTTAATGTTTCAAATTTATTCCAAAAGGTTTCAGACATTGATTCACCAAAATGGGGCCCACTAGTAAAAATGGTCATATGAGTTGATTCCTCCAAATTTTCCACTCTGAAAGCATCAATATGGATGAAAAATAATATAATGATCTAATTTGTATCATACCTCCCCATTTTGGGAGGATTTGGTCCCCAAAATATATTGCTAAATGAGGTGAGGAAATTTTCCTTAAGCTTCCCTTAGTTGTACCATTTATTAGAAAATTATATATTACAGAGCAATGCAACACATAAAATATGCGGAAAACACAAACACAAAAAACATATAAAACCAAAGAGACATAGATATACGTGGTTCACTCAATTTCGGCTATGTCCATCTTTAACAACCGGTCCTTCCTTTATATTATCTAGAAAAATGAAGAGACACAACCTACAACAGATCCGTTGTAATATTCTATGTTCTCTCTCACAGTCTCCCTTTCTGTTTCTTGCTCTGAGAATACACATACAATACACAGCCGCAATAAAATTCCCTCATATAAAACGAGGGTTTGCCTTCTAGGGAAAAAAACCCTAAATTAAAAATAACTTCTACAGTCAGATCATCCGCCTAATGAACTACCATGATTGACTAGAAATTACAATACTTTTACGAGGAAATTTTACATATGTTTTTAGCTTCAGGGGCGCTACCCACGAACTCCACCGCCAGGAAGCGTTCAATTACAGGAAAAATTTACACCCCGTTAAGAACAAGGGTCCAACATTGTGATACAAAATAAATAATATAATTAGGCTCCACACCCAACACTATTTATCTTTTCCTAGGATTTATCCTTTCAACCGGTCAATTTTTCAAAGGTCATGTTTCCCCTTTATTGTAGTGTTGGAGCTCTATAGAAGGTAATATTTTTTCCTCTTCTTGATCCAACATGGAAGGATAATACATTTTCATATTCTTTACATTCACCATAGAGTAAATATGCATGTATGAGGGTAAACTAAGTCTATAGACATTATCTCCCACTTTTTATGGTATCTAAATGGGTCTATATCACAAAGCCTTGATTTTCTTACTAGGACAATGTATCCTCTCCTTGTTTAATTGTAACCATAATCTTCCTCCTACTCTACCCTGTGTTGACTGTTGGGTCGGAATGAAGGTATGTTTTTACCTATAATCCCTTCGAATTGTGACATAGTTTTGGTAGTTCTCTCTCATTTCAAGCAACAAAGATAGGAAAGGTTTATGAGAATCAGGGAAAATGGGCTAACGACAAAAGGAAACACTTTTATAATGGAAATTTGACTTATTTTATCTCTGTATACAGGAAAACAGAGCAGCCGAACCAATGTTAAACAAAAGACAACCGACATGCACGGACTCATGGAATCTCAATAGCTTCCAGAAACTGACAGAAGATAGAAAGATGGGTCCAAGCTCGAGAGCCCAAACGATAGCCACGCACAGCGAGCTGTCGTCTAGAGAATACTGACTCACTGCATGAAAATTAATTTAAAAGGATGAAGGATGAATGAGAAATATATAATTTTTTCCCTTTTGTACTCAACGCTTCAGGACAGAACTGTTCGATTGTACCCCTGTAGTATCTTTTGATTAGATAAAGAGTTTTTGATGTTTTGAACAATCATATTTTGAGTTAGATATTCCGGTGGTCTAGGCCCAACCTCTGGGAGTTCTTTAATAGTTTTCGTGTTGTGCGTTAATTACATAATCAAACTCCAGTTATTCGATGCAGTTGTAAATTACTTTTCCACTCAATAAAGTTATGGTTTTTCTTTCTTCAGTATAGTTTAACATTCGTTCTTCCATATTCACAATAATGCTTTATTGCTATTAGATGCTTTCATTTTCTCTCAACGCCCTTGCAGTCGATTTACGAATCTTATAATAATTACCGATCAATTCTATTCATATTCACAGATTATATTGTTCCTTTAGTACGATAAGATGTCCAATTCTTGATTATGTACAGTAAGATGTCAGTTACTCATTTTGAAAAGAGAATTCAATTGCAAAATTATATAAGTAGTTGTTGATTTAGTTTATTTGGGTTGTTTTTCAATTCACTTAAGTTGTTGTTCAATTCGATAAGTCGTTGTTCAATTCACTTAAGTTGTTTTTCAATCCATCATTGCATTGTTCAATTATAAGTTTATCTCCTTCAAAGCTAGGCAGAGTAGTTAGCTACATTATTCCATTTTCCTGTCTCTTTGAGTTGATTGAAATTTGAGAATTAGAGAATTTTTTTCATAAGCATCATAGAGTAGCTATCATTCGATCTCACTTGCATATATTGTTCCTACACTCTTGAAATAAAAAGACTTAGCCTGGGTTGACAATTGAATGAGGAACTTAGAGGTTGCCTACAATAAGCCACCTTTGTGAACTGAAATTTTTGGCATCGTTTCTGGGGAGGGTGTTAAGAGTTATATCTTTTATCTTTCTCATTTGTTGTGAAGAATTGGGAATTAAAAATGAGAGGTAAAAACCTACGTACCAGTAATCAAAACGCTTGCTCCATAGTTGATTCTCAGCAAATTGTGTAAATATTGGTAGAATAGGTACCCTTGTTTTATGACTTGGAAGAAAAATATTGAAACAGATCAAAATCATCCGCAAAAATCCCCGAAATCCAAGGGACCGGTGATCCTTGGAAGAACAACATCTATAGATGAAATCATTAAGAAAGTTGAATCCCAGGCATCCATAGGACCCAAAATCATCCCCACTCAAAGTCCTACTACTCTCCCTCAGGAGGAAGCCTCACCGTCTGTAGCCCATGCTGAGATTCACAATAAGACAGAAGGATCAGAGCTAAGCCTTCAAACTTCCAATCATATAGGTACAAACCCTTTAAGAGAGGGATGTTCTTGTAACTTATAGGAAGGGGAAGGAGAAATTAGCGATTCAATACAAATAGAAGCTTCCAAGCCTAATTCTCCTAAAGGAGTGTTTGAGACAAAAATACGCGGTATCCCAGACCAGGGAAGTGCTTTAAAATTTCCTCTGTATTCACCTCCCAATCCCCTCGGGATTACTCCTCTAGAAAAATAAATTCCTGAATATTAATAGCACATCCTTGATCAAATGGAAAACAATCAAAACCAGAATCAGAGGCACACATCAACGTTGGAGTATCCCATCATTGATCATGCTGAAAATGCTCCTATGAAAGTTATCCCCTTACAAAGCATCCCCACCTTCAATGGGCTGACCACAGAAGATCCTGATGCATTCTTATTTGAATTCGATGTCCTATGTAAGGGGTATCACTACACCACCGACCCTTGGAAATTAAATCTATTACCCTCTACTTTAAAGGGAGCATCCTTATGTTGGTTCATGGGGCTAGGTGGGGGAACCATCAATAACTGGGACCAGATGAAGAACATTTTTCTTAATAAATATCAATACTATTGCCGGACTCGAGAACTAAAAAATGAAATCTTCAATATGTCTGTAGGGGACATTGAAGAATTAGAGGAATATGTAGAAATATTTCAATACAATTTACAAAGCTCTCCATATACTACACTATCCAAAGACATCTTAAAATATACACTGATTAAGGGAATGAAAGAAGAATGGGTTGAAACACTTAACATAATGGGAAAAGGGGATATTTCCCAGGAAGGATATGATGAGATTATTTCCCTATGTATTAGGTGCTCTTTGGGAAATACATGTAATAAGACAAGTGAACGTGACTCAATAAAAAAGGAACTTAGGCAGCCCAGTGGAAATGTAACTAGAGTTTTGTTTGGAAATCTCTTATAAAATTTTAAAACTGACATTTTGGGTACTTTGACAACGCAGCTTGATGTCTTACAATCCAAGAAGAACCAAGCTATAGCAGAGCATAATTTGGCCATATTTTTCCCATGCTATCGAAAGAAGCATAGCCAAAGGGAATGCCCCTTAGACATGGTTCATACCTGTGCCATCTACACTAAGGACCATGCCACGGACCATTTCCTTTTACTCCCAGGGCTGAAATCGGTTTTCAAAGAAGCGGAAGAAGAAACAGAACTAGTCTACCTAATGAATTAGCTTCGTCAATGGCAGGCATGACTAGGTATCTCTCAAGACCCACCCTAGTTCTTTTCTCCTCAGCAGTTTAACCAACAAAACCCTTCAGCAGCTTGGAAAAATAAAAAACCTTTCTCTACTTGGTCAACCTAGTTGTTCCCTATACCACCCTAGCCAACACAACCCTCACCAGGGAATAATTGGGCAATACTTCCTTGTTCCCCTCCTTATTGGAAAAACACTCCATACTAAGCCTAGTGGCCAGTATCCCCTTCCCAAACCAATAATTGGCCTCAGAGTTGGCAGCGACCCTTGGGAATGACCAACGTACCAATAGGAGTAGGGGCCCAAAATCAACCTACACTTTCAAATCCATACCCAGTTCAGCACAACCCCCAGCCTAACCTACATCCTCAATTACTTGCTTAACCCAATCCTAATCCCAATAATAGACCGGTTCAGCTGATCTAGATAATAGAAGATCCACACCATGACACTAGATTAAGGCAATGCAATGAACTAAGGCTAAGATCAGGGCGTACTATATCACCAGCAAAAGTCACAATCCAACCTTAATCCAAACCTGGGACTTCAAAGGAACCTAGCCAGGAAAATTTAGCAGAAAGAAAGGGATGGAAAGAGAAGGAAATGAGTGATGAAGGGAGGCTTAAAGAGCTTAGGGTATTTTCACCTCCATTCCCTGAAATTTTAACTCTGCCTAGACCTATAACCTCTCCATATTTTGACATCCTGGAAGAGTTAAGAAACCTTTGTATCAAAATTCCTCTTCTCTAGGCCATACAAGGCATTCCCATCTATGCAAAAACAATTAAAGAGCTATGTGGGAAAAATCAAGTAAAATAAACAAAGGTTGTGCCCACTGTTCATGTAGTAGGGATGCTTTTTGATTTATTACTGGGTAAGGAACCGCCCGCAAAATATGAAGACCCAGGAAATCCCATAGTAACTGTGTAGATCACTGGACATTTCTTTCCAAACACATTGGTTGACTTAGGGGCGGACATTAACATCCTAACTATAGAAACCTGTGAAAAGCTAGGGATATCAACGTTAGAACCAATGACTACATTGTTGGAGCTTGCTGACCATTCTCTCATCAGACTAGAAGGAATAGTGTAGCACATCCTCGTCTTAGTAGATTCATGGGAATATCCAGCCAATTTCTTAGTTATTAACCCAAAGAGCAGGATGGAGGGGCACCAAATGATTTTGGGGAAACCTTGGTTGGCAACAGCCGATGCTTACATAGGCTGCCAAATAGGCAGCATGACCATCACTAGAGGAGACTCCATAGAAAACATCATTATTTATCCACCGACCAAACCTAGCTTACCCACGGTAAAAATTCACAAACATCGATATGCATATTGGGAGCAAAAAATTTGTCCACCTCTGATATTAGTAGAATCTCTCGAATTTAAAAATCAAACCGAAGACAATGTAATGAATAATTTTATGAACCAGCCACCCTTGTCTGAGAACTTAAAATGCCTAATGTTGAAAATAGTTCTTGAAGATGGAGTTCAAGAGGACCCCTTGATGAACATTGACGATCAATATATTCCCACAACCACCGTGAGTAACAGCACACCCATTGAGATTGAGCCAGGGAATATCCTGAACATCAATAACAATTTGGATAGCAACCAAAAGCAAAGGATCATAAAAGTTATACAGAAGCATAAAGGGGAATTTGCTTGGGACTACCCAGACATGAAGGGTTTAGATCCCCAGCTTTGCACCCATCACATTTATACAGATAAGAAATCTCGACCCATTATACAACCTTAGCGAAGGCTGAACCCACACTTGAAGAATGTTGTAAGAGACGAGCTACAAAAACTGTTGGATGTAAATTTCATCTATCCTATTTCAGATAGAAAATGGGTCTCACCTCTGGTAGTCATCCCTAAAAAGAATGGGAAATGGAGAATAATTGTGGATTAGATAGAACTAAATAAAGAAACATAGAAAGATTACTTCCCCCTCCCTTTCATTGACCAAGTCCTTGACTCATTGGCAGGGAAGTGGTTCTTCTCCTTTATTGATGGGTTCAATGGCTACAATCAAATCCAAATAGCCCCCGAAGACTAGGATAAGAAAACATTTACCTGCCCATGGGGTACTTTTGCTTATATATTTTTACCACTTGGGCTATGTAACGCATCAGCAACATTTCAAATAGCCATAATCAACATTTTTTCTGACTTAATAAATGAGTGGCTTTAAATCAATATGGATGACTTCACACCATATGGTGAGGACTTTGATCAAGCTTTAGAAATGTTAGAAAAAGTGTTGGAGTGATTCATCGCTACTAGATTATGTTTAAGCAATGAAAAGTGTCACATGATGATGAACAAGGGAGTGATCCTAGGTCACTACATCTCTGTAGCCCGAATACAGGTAGATCCAGCAAAAATAGAATTAATCCTTCTATTAACCACACCTTGTACACAAACAAAGGTACACATTTTTTTGGGATATGCAGGATATTATTGCATATTTATAAAAAAAAAATCACAAATAGCTACACCTTTGTATGCATTGACTGGAAATGTTGAATTCCACTGGAATGATAAATGTGACATCGTTTTTACAAATTTAAAGAAACTTGTCTCAATAACACCAATTCTACAAGGACCCAACTGGAAACTTCCTTTCCACATCTCTTCAGATGCATATGACACCGCAATAGGGGTACTTCTTGGCCAAGAAGAAGACAAAAGGCCTTATGCTATTTATTATATTAGAAAAAATCTCACTCCTGTCGAGTTAAATTATATAGTGACTCGGAAGGAGTTTTTGGCTGTCATTTATGCTATTAATAAATTTAGACATTATATAACTGGCTACCAAGTACTCTTGTATAATGATCACTCTGCCATTAAATATTTAGCTAATAAACCAATCACAAATGGGAGAATAACTCATTGGTTGTTGCTACTATAGGAATTTGACATAACTATCAAGGATTGTCCAAGAAAAGAAAACGTGGTTGCAGACTTCCTGTCCAGGGTTCCAAAGATGGACGATACGCTAGAAGTTGATGACTAGTTTCCTGATGAACATCTATTTGTGGTAGCGGTAAAAACACCATGGTATGAAAATGTGGCGAATTACTTGGTAGTAGGAAAGTTGGCTAGAAACTTAACATCAAGAGAATGGAAGCTAATTGTACAGTACCGCTGTTGGAATAGGGTCTCCTACAAGAGCTATGAAACTAGTCCATTTTGTATATTTTTTATTATATTTAGTCTAACATAGGGGTTTTGTTGTGGGTCAAAGCCCCCAATGCATTGTAAATGGGTCAAGGGTAGACCAAGAGTCCGCAAACCACGGTTTGTGGACCATTGGATGCGTAGGCTAAAATAGTATTAGTAGTTAAATATTTTTGAGTTGTAAGACAGAGTTGGATCAAGATTGGTGCGAATTGAAAACTAGTAGATCTGTTTGGGTATTTGGGGAAAGGACTCCTGCTGGCTATGTGCACGGAGATCCTCAGTCCTATTGTGTGCGGACCCTGCTGCTGTGTGTGTAGGTTGGGTTTTTTCGGGTATTGTAAAATGAATTGAAGGATTAATGAATGTGGAAGGCTGTTGAAATCTTTGAATCTATTGGATCTATGATATATGTTTATGTATGCTCTGTGTCATTGATTTAAGATGCGAAAATACTGGTGTTATGTGTTTATACTGCGATCTAGATCTATTATGGTATGCATAATTCTATATTGAGCTCCGCAAGTAACTCTGCTATGTGTTTATGCTACATTGACCATTGATCTAAATCTATTTATTAGACTTGATGCAAGAATAGCTGCGATAGTTGCCTTATTTTCCTATATCTGTGATTCGTTTCGATTAATGATATTGTGCATGTGGATGTGGAAGAGCTGATAGATCTGGGTTCTATAATATGTGATCTGATAATTGTCAAGTCGAACGTAGTTTTACTTGACTTACCTGACTTCTCCCAGGGTGTGGAAACCTGGTTCTAGCACCCTCCCATACTACTTCAGGTGAGACTTTGGCCTGCGCAAGAAAGCCACTGCTGAAAGGGCCAGTAGTATAGGGGTTGTTGGAAAACCTTAACCTCTGAACTTAGGTCATGACCCCTCAAGCCAACAAATGGTTCCGTTGCTGGGACTAGGATAATTTTGAGAGAGGGATCGGGTAATTCCAAGACCATACTGGAAACTTGAAAGAAAATTAATTGATGAATGGTTCAAACAGAAATTTCAAGAATTCGCAGTGAAAGAAAACCGTAGTAAGAGGTTGACCACCAAAGAGTGGAAAATAGGTATATTTTCAAATAAATCTACGAGATCTTCTTCATAAATATTGCGATCGAGCTCCAAGAGTGGCTCGCAAGGTTGGTCAAATTTCAGAAGTGTTGGAAGGACGAGCAGGTCACACAGTGGACCCCAGAATTGATCCAACAGTTAGAGAATGCTAATAACACTATCACTCGCACTGTAGATCACTAGGTGGACAGCGTGCTAGGAGGATTCGTGATGAAATTTTTCTATCAATCAATTCGTCTCCTACTTCGAAGTAGAGCGAATATTCTTCAAAGGATTTAGGGGTAAGTTTCTGAAGACTTTACCATTTCTGATTAAGATATTACCGTGCGAAAAAATTATTCTGTGTAGCCACACTGAGTGAATGACCACTGATCCAGAAGGAAGTATGACGTGAAGCAGAAAATACTATTCGACCAACCTAGAAGGAGGTAGATCTGCCTACATCTTGGTAAGAGAAGCAGCTGCGTGGATTCCTCCAGCCACACCACTTTAAAAATAGCGTAGGGGTAATAATTCACCTACACCTCCACCACCAGAAGGCGACATGGCTGTGAACATGAAATTTCCTGCCTTTAAGGGTGTGGGAGATGAGGACATGGAGTAGTTCTGGTTTGTCGCAGAATCAGTTTGGACTACGTAGAACGTAGCTAGTGATTTGGTGAAGAGGGAACAATTTTCCCTTTCCTTCAAGGGAAGAGCGTTGGATTGGTACATAGGATACATTAGAAAACATGCAAAATAAACCATCAAAGAGATCATGAACGCCTTAAAACAACAGTTCAAGAAGCCTAAGTCTTATTCTCAAATAGTGGTCGATATAAAGGATTTCAAGTAAGGGCCTTTTGAATTGGTATGGGAGGTCAATCAATGACTGAAGAAGGTGATCAGGGAAGGAGGATTTCAGTATGACGACAGACAGCACACGGAGTGGTTCATTAATATTTTGCTACCTCACCTACGCATACCTATGGGTCACCAAAACTTTCGAATCTCTGAAAAAAGCCTTGGAGGTCGCTATGAAGTTAGAATTTGCACCCAGAGACGATACCCAACTAGGCATCCAGCAAATCCAAGGACAACTGGAGGCGAATCACATGGAGAGGCTAGCCTGGAAAGATGGTGCATATGTTACAAGACGAATGGTGACAATAAGGATAACTGCTCGCTGTTAACAGACTACATGCAGGCTGGGGGACCTAGTCCGTTGCTCCCTAGGGAAGTAGCAAGACCAAGTGGGCCGGAACTATGGTGCGATGATTGCCGCATTGTAGGGTTGCATGACAAAAACCACTGTCATCGCCTTGTTGCGTACATCCCAGAAGTAAAACAACAATGGTGCAGGTTCTGTAGGTCGGTAGGACATGATGAACAGAACTGTCGGACATATGATTTGATGATCAATCAGGGGAATCTCTATAGGGTGCAGTCAGATCCATCCTCACCCAGATCCCTTTTGAGTGCAAGGGGTTCCCTAGCAAGGGGCATCGGAGGCGGAAGAGGTGGAAGAGAAGGTGGGGGATGAGGGAAACTCATCTGTTAGAATTGTACAGAGGTAGGGCATATTTCCAGGGACTATCCAAACCCTACAAGATAGACCTGTCAGTATTGCAGGCAGCTAGAACATGCAATTGAATATTTTCTATTCTTGATAGTGAATACGTAGGAAAAAAAGCTGACACCTACGCAAAATTTACAGAGGTTTAAGGAAGAACTACGAGACAAATATCCAAGCATGAATGTCGTAACACGTAGTGGGATGGCCATCAGGGGGCCTGGGGAGAAGACTGCAACCAAGCCTCTAATCCGGCCAAAAATTATCAAACAGGAAGGATAAAGAAACATTTATCACAGCTCTCAAGGACTTTACTAAGGCAGAGGCATCTACCTCTTAGCCACCTAAGGACCTCAAGGTAGATTAGGAGGTCAAACCCTTTTTACAAGCATGTATGAAGCTACTTCGCAACCCAAGCACTATGGAAAATATTCAAGAATTGATAGATAGTTGCACAACATGACCTATCCTCCCTCCGAAAGTCAAGGACGTACATAAAATATATAGGTATAAGAAACGCACCGACAAGGAGATGCAGTTGACTGTGCAGATCGGTGATTACGAGATGGATCAAGCTATTTCGTACCTATGGTCAGATGTGAATGTATTACTTAAAAAACTTGGCAACGAATGGGAGAACCTAAGTTGGAATGGTCCACTATCTAGCTGCGTATGGCCAATCAACAGAATATCATTCCATTGGGAAGACTATCGAAGATTGTGGTGGATATTGTAGGGGTTAAGGTCTGGGCTGAATTTGAAGTAATTCAGATTAGCGAAGATGTGGACCCCTAACTTGTGATCCTAGGCTTGGATTGGGCCATTGATATGGGAGGCATCATTAACCTAAAGAAGAGAAGCATGGTATTCGAGAATAACGGTACAAGGGTAATAGTACCATTAGATCTGGTAGAGGACGAATGATACACCGAACCTGTGTGTGATGAAGAGGATGTGGATCACATCTATAAGTTGACTGAGTGAGATGAAGATTGGATTAACCCCACGGTGGAGGGGGTACTCTTCTGGGAAAAGGACAACGAATGTTTCTTCGACTCTGATGGGGAAATTGTAATATCCCAAAATAGGGTAATTCTACAATAATGGGAATATCTTAAGATATTCCAAATTGGAGATCCAGCAATAGATGAACAGAAACTGGAAATATAAGTGGATAAAATCATACCAAAATGTCTGGAAACCATGGAGCCATTTTATTATACATATCAGCAGCAAATGAGTACAATAGAAGTGTGCATAACTCAAATAAGCAAGGCAAATGAGCCTCCCATAATACATATGCCAAAAGTGAGATGTTGCTATATTGCAGAATGTTCATGAACATGTAAAACATAGTCATGGATGGTAAAATGCTACATGGAGATGTGAAATAAGACAAATCTGCAAATAAATGGCTCATAAAACATTGGGAGTGAATATCTAAGCCCCCAAACACAATTTCAAGACAATCCTGGAAGGATTGGATAAAATATGGAAATGGAAAAAATGTCGGAGTTGCATTCTCAAGACTGAGTAGTAGCTGCAACTCAATAACTGGATGGAGATGGTCGTAGATGGTGCACAAGCTGAAAAAACCTCCTCCAATGGATCTTCCAAGTGAAAGGTTGATCCTAACACTGAAGATCTCACCCTCCAAATAAACACTGCAACCCTCACTGCAGATGCTCACTGAAAATAACACAGTCAAGAAGAGGGACTGTGCTGTAGATGATGGAAAAGGGTTGGCCTGATGCCAAATATCATGAAATCAGCCCAGATTCTTCCTCAATAATCCTCCAAAGGAAAGAAACTTTCCTCCTCTGAAAAATAAGCTTTGGAAGTGGTGTTGAGTAACCTCCACTTCAACACCCTACAACACAACCCAGCTCTAAACAGATATTGCACTGTAGTTGAAGGAGGATGCTTGGCCTGAAGCCTAAATGTGGATAAATGAAGAGAAATCTCCCTCAAGAGGCCTCTCTTGAAAGGATAAGGAATTCCTAAACAGGAATTCCTTGTGCTAAGTAGCACAACAACTCTGCTAAATAGCAAGAGAATGCACAAAGTCTAACCAGACCATGAAATTAATAAACCATAACATGAATAACATTGGCCTCCTTGCCCTCCTTTTAAATAAGTGAAAGACCTCTCACCATGGGTCCCACTCATTAGGGTTTCCTTCACCAAATAAACCTCCTCCCATTCATACTGCATTGTCTCTCAAAGTGTTCTCCACCTCCTATCCCAGCATTGTTGACTTGGTCAAACTTGACCTTGTCCACATGCAAATGACCCTGTTCACACATGAGGGTGTGAGATATAGCTCTTATGACTATCCCCTCTCACATTATGAGGGATTTTATTCATATTTTTAATATGCATGGGCTTCCTTACCCATTTATTAATCTGATAGGTGATAGAAACAAAAACAATATTCCAATTAGCTGCATGCTAATTTTGGAATATTACAGTCCTCCCCTCCCAAATGTTGCTTGTCCTCAAGTAACTGCAAGGATAGAAATAAGAATTTCCCCCTCCTCTGGTTGTAGCATCCACATGTGATATGCTCCTCCAAAGAATTAGATGTTGTCTCATCAATAAATATCCATATTTCCCCTCCCAAGCACGTAAGTTAGAAAAATAGCTATCATAATGAACAAGTAGAGTACTCAAGAAGGAAATAAGGTGTTTTCCAGAGGTCCCCTTAAGGCATGGGAACTGAAATGCATTGTGAATCATTATTACCATGTGGATCCTCCATCCCCAAGCAATCATCCATACAAAATGAGTTACCTCCCAACATGGAAACTCATACAAATCATCCTCCACCTTGAGCTCCTGCAATATAGGTGGGCTGAAAATTTGACCATGGTAGACAAAGTAGCCTACCCCACGCTATCCTCCTCTCCACTTAAGATAATTGTATAGTTTTTGTTGATCCTGGGCTGCAATAATGTTTCCCTCAAGTGGAAAAAAGAATACTAGATCCTCAAAGACCTTCCCTCTAGCGTTATGAATTATGTTGGCGCAAACCATCTCATATGTGATGAGTTGGAAATCACCATCATATGGCATCCAATCAATCATATGGCTTACCTCAAAAGGAAACAAGTTTTTTGATGTAGTGGCCACATAGTCTCTCATTCTCCCATTAGAACATGGAATGCAAATAATATGGGAAATCTCTTCCCCAAGGGACACATCCAACCAATGTGCCACTCCCCCAATCATGTTCCCAACAAAAATAAGAACAACAACAACATAAGGAACTACAATGAGAACTATACTTTATGCCATATGTAGCAAGGGAGAAGGAAAATGTTCCCTCAAATTTAACCAATGCAGTTTGACCCTCAACTGCAATAGAGAGTGACAAAAAGTGTGGTTTCTCAACCACTTGCTTGTTTTCCCACTCTCCTCATATGTTTGGAGAAAGTGAATGATGTATGGTACAAAGTGAGTATGTTCTCCATAATACATCTCCTCCCCAAGTCCTCCTAGGGAGTGGTCATCAATACTTCTCATGGTCTCAAGTAGACCATGAAGTCTAGAAAAAAGAATGCCCCTCCTTGGAGAAACATACTGTACATATATGGTTAAGGGATGCATATATACATTATACAAGTCATTGTGCAAACAAACAATACCCTTACCATATGTCTTACTCATGCAAATGGAGTGTCTCATACATGAGTCTCCTCTCATCCTCAAATAGAAAATATTTGGATGTGCTAACTCTTCCAAAGAGTTATTTATCTCCTCCATCTCCCCATGATCCATGCATCTCTTCATATGCTGATATATCTCCTCCTCAAAGCCTTCCCAAAAATACCCCTCCATGATGGTGTGGTATGATTTCATAGAACAAGTGTGGCTGAAAATGAAATCTCCATGAGCTTCTTGTAGCAACTTCTCCTTGAGCTTGGAAGCTCCAGATAAGAATATCCTACCATGGTAGTAGATGACCCCATCTCTAACTAAATATCCCTCCTCATGCAACTAGTCATCCAATATCATGCAAGTGAAAAGATCCTTTGAATACTCCACCAACAACTGGGAGTTCCAATATGGATCTATCCTCCATAGTGACAGCGCTGATGATCTCTCATGAGGTGCATATGTCATATGGTCATCCTCCTCTTTGACATCTCCCATGCCAAATATGCAAGTTGGAAGGCTGTTATCCTTCCCCTGCTTCTTTTGCCACAGCGCAGAATCTGAAATGAGAGTGGGAAAAGATGATGTTGAGAGAATTCCTCTCTCCTCCTTGAGTCCACCCAAGTCTCTTAGCATTGTATAAATCTCTTCCAAGGTATCCACTCTTTTAGAATCAATGAGTGGTGCCTCTAAATGTGAAGCATCTCTCACCATCTGCTGACCTGGTGGTCTCCTTGGTGAAATGTCTCCATGCTATGAGACATCATCATCAAGAGCAGACTGCATATATGAATGGAAAAACTTGTCCATTCCTTCACTGCGCAATCCAGTCTCCCTCTTAGGTGCATCAACCTCCTGAAATGGATAGGGGTGTGTGTTCCTCATCACATGATGTTGGCCATCCTCCCTATCTCCTCCTTTTATCTCCATAGTTTCGCACCCTTTCATCCATGTCACATGTAGATCATGAGGTGTGCCTTGATCTCCACATGTGAGATCCTAGGGAATCCCTTGCAATGATACAAGAATCCCTCTAGTTGGAGAAAGATCTCCCTCTTCCTCTGCATGAGGTGCTAGATAAACTCTAGACATGACAGCCTTGTTACCCTCCTCCTCATCAACATGTATGGGCAACCTCCCAAGAATTGGATCCTCTTTTGAAAAAGAGATCTCCATGCCCTCTTGTTCAGGAATATGAGATATAGACTTTTCCTCTAACAAGGTATGTTGAAATATTTCAGTCTCCTCCATGGGTTTCTGAAGTGGATCTAAGTTTATAGTTTTCTCCATCACATGCAAGGTTTTTGTTTGTTTAGGTTTGTTTAACTTTTCCATGTGTGTTGCAGAAAGTTTTCCATCAAACCTTTCCACCAATGTCTTAATAAACCTTGCATAAGAATAAGTATTTTCCTTTTTCAAATAGAAAGACTCAAATATCCACCATGCATAGGCCTTACCCCCAAGATGCAGCGATGCAACTCTGATGGCTTCATCTTCAGAAATTTGGTGCTGCTGTAAAAAGGTGTCTAGTTCTTCCACCCAAGCTCTGGCTGAACATGTAGGTGAACCATCAAAAGTAGATTTAAGGAATATACCCCTATCATGCTGCTTACTTCTCTTCACCTTGATCTTGCAAAACTTTGGAAAACTAATAGAATCTCTAAACTTCTGATTTTGAGATTCATACTCTTGCAAAAAGTCATTAAGAGTTTCCCTCCTAGCCTTTCCTTCTTCTTCCATATATCTCATGGAAATTCTGGGCATGTGACTATGTTTTGCATCATTGTGTGTGGCTGCATTCTCACACTCTTCATGTGACATTCTAGAGTTTGATTCAGATTCAAATCCTCTTGGAGATTCTATATACATCTCCCTCCTGACCTTCTTGAGATCTCCTTGAATGATCTGTACAGATTTAGGAAGAAACTTTGAGAGCCTCTCCTCCTTCTTTCCTCCAAATAATGGAGTATTCTATCTGTTCATCTTCTCTTATTTTGATAGCATAATGTCTGAGATCCACAGGCTGAGCCACTGTAATATCCCAAAATAGGGAAATTCTACAATAATGGGAATACCTTAAGATATTCCAAAATTGGAGATCCAACAATACATGAACACAAACTGGAAATAGCAGTGGATAGCATCATACCAAAATGTATGGAAACCATGGAGCCATTTTATTATACATATCAACAGAAAATTAGTAAAATAGAAGTGTGCATAACTCAAATAAGTAAGGAAAATGAGCCTCCCATGAATACATATGCCAAAAGTGAGATGCTGCTATATTGCTGAATGTTAATTAACATGTACAGTGCAGTCATAGATGGTACAATGCTACATGGAGATGTGAAATAATAAAAATCTACAAATATATGGCTCATACAACATTGGGAGTGAAGATCTAAGCTCCCAAACACAATTTCAAGACAATCCTGGAAGGATTGGGTGAAATATGCAAAATGGAAAAAATGTTGGAGTTGCAGTCTTAGGAATGAGTAGCAGCTGCAACTCAAGAACTGGATGGATATGGATGTAGATGGTTCACAAGATGAACAAACCTTCTCCAATGGATCTTCCAAGTGAAAGTTTGATCCTAGCACTGAAGATCTCACCCTCCAAATAAACACTGCAACCCTCACTGCAGATGCTCACTGAAAATAACGCAGTCAAGGAGAGGGACTACGCTGTAGATTATGGAAAATGGTTGGCCTGATGCCAAATATGGTGAAATCAGCCCATATTCTTCCTCAAGGATCCTCCAAAGGAAATAAAGCTTCCTCCTTTGAAAAATAAGCTTCAGAAGTGGTGTTGAGTAACCTCCACTGCAACACCCTGCAACACAACCCAGATCTAAATAGATACTGTACTGTAGCTGAAGTAGGATGCTTGGCATGAAGCCTAAATGTGGAGAAATGAAGAGCTCCCTCAAGAGGCCTATATTGAAAGGATAAGGAATTCCTAAATAGGAATTCCTTGTGCTAAGCAGTACAATAACTCTGCTAAACAGTAAGAGAATGCAAAAAGTCTAACCAGACCATGAAATCAATAAGCCATAACATGAATACCTATGGCTGCCTTGCCCTCCTTTTAAATAAGTGAAAGCCCTTTCACCATGGGTCCCACTCATTAGGGTTTCCTTCACCAGAAAAACCTCCTCCCATTCATATTGCGTTGTCTCTCAAAGTGTTCTCCACCTGCTATCCCAGCATTGTTGACTTGGTCAAACTTGACCTTGTCCACATGCAAATGACCCTATTCACACATGAGGGTGTCAAATCCAGCTCTTATGACTATCCCCTCCCACATTATGAGGGATTTTATTCATATTTTTAATATGCATGGGATTCCTTACCCATTTATTAAGCTGCTAGGTGATAAAAACAAAAATCAATATTCCAATTAGCTACATGCTAATCTTGGAATATTACAGAAATGGATAATTGGAAAAACTGGTTACATGATGTCTCTACGCTGAGATATCTTTGGATCATGAAGAAATTCCACTACATCTCCTCAGAGGTAATATATCTACCCTATTTAGATGGTTCTAGTAATGTTAGGGACTTTTTACGGGCATTCGAAGCAGAGGTTCCCCAAGGACAACGGCTATGGGCCTGTAAGCTGGCCATGCATGGATCACCTGTGCAATGGTGGGTAATGCATGAGGAGTCATTCCAGGATTGGGAAGAGTGTCAGAATATGATGATCCTATGATTTGAGGCCCCAAACAATGTACGAATTAGAACGTTTCTTAGATCCAAAGATGTACCAGAGTATCTGTTCACATGGGTAAAACAATGGTGCGATAGAACTGCCCAGGAGTGAGTTCATCTACTTATTCATGCCCTGGGACCACTTCAAACTGCATGGTACTTAGATTTGGAGCTCCATTATTGCACCTTACACTGGGAGGCTTTGAGGGATGAATTTTTGGGAACATTTGGGATAATAGGCGGGACAGAGCCACTTGACGCAGCTCTGCGGGACATTGACACTGTAGCATGGGGTGAATCGAACCTGTGTGTCACACCTAAAATTCCCAATTGGGAGCCGTAGACACCAAACATGATAAAATATTATAGCCTAGCCCCACAAGAAGGTAAAAATGATCCACAAGAGGGTCCTGGCTCATAATTGAACAGGGTTCGCACGGGTTCCAGACCACTTGGGCTGTGAAAAAATAGCATTAAGATGCACCCCACATTGGAAAAAATTGGGGATATGAATATTATATCTCCACCAGCTCCCACAAAAAAAGGGTGGTTGCACTCACTTCTTGGCCACATAACTTATTACAGAACTTTTGTTTGAAAATACGCAGTAATCATAGCACCTCTGAAAGAATTTCTCATGAAGTCGGCCCAGTTCTGTTGCGATGACACAAAACAAGAAAACATATCTTTGGGTTTGAAGTAATCAGGTCTTAAGCCTATGTTGGGGGAAGATGCACAAGAGGCATAGGTGTTTGAACTAGGTGTAGTAGGAATGCCAAAAGCACAGGAGGTGTGAAAACTAGTTGTTGGCACAATAAAATCTGGTAAAAAGCAAAAGTTACCATTAAAAGGAGCGGGCCACTGGCATTTAATCGGACAGATTATGTGGAGTTTCTACCGTTTACTTGATGGTAAGTTCCAAGTCAATTTTACCCTACCATTAGATGCCTTCAAGCACTATAAAAAGAGCTGGATAGCTCAAACAAGGGTTTCATCTCACTTGCATAACTTGCACCTGTACTCTTTATCTTGCACGAGCCTAAGCTGCAAGATTTTTCGGGTCTGCACTGTTCCTCTCATATCATATCAACCTCCCCCTACTGATAGTTTCCACCCAGAGTCGGGATTCATTTTCCGTGCTAGGATGACAACCACCAACACAGCTGAGCCCTCGGCCCCTACTGCCCCACAAGTTGAGAAAGTAATGGAAATCGGGTCTGAGGATGAAGAACTGCCCTCAACGCCGATCATGAGGAAGAGAAAAGAGTAGGCACAGGAATCAAGAAAGCCCCCAAATGCCGTGAAGTGGGCTTTAGGGAAGCCTAGGACCTCCCCGAGGCATGCCAAGTCCCCGCGAGCAACACCTTAGGCTCAGGCTGCATAGGAGGAAGCTTCACATGCTAATCCGATCAACTGCTTACCTCCCTTCATCTTCCCATGTAGGCCCTCGATGAGCAGACCAAAAAACCATGATGGCCTGATTACAAACCTAAAGATGCCGCTAACCCCGGGATAAGTCCCTGTCCTGAGCAACCCCTGCAGGAAGCTCCATGAAGTTAAATTCGATGATCATGATTTGGAAAATTATGAAGCCTTCCTGGAGCTGACCCCCATTCTGTGCTTCGAAAAAATTTACGCGAATGATGGGGTCACAGTCATTCCTCAGCATTGGGTAAGCGAAGTGGCCAGATTCAAGTTCTTGAACCTGTTGCATATGCCTCACTTTGGCTATTACAACGTCACGGATCTACTAGGCCGGAAGCTGCTCGCCCTAGTACACAATGGTTGCCTTTGGATTCGAGATTAGGGTCCCCATAGATGCTGCCTTGGTTCATAAAATCACGGGCCTTCCCATGAATGGGCCACACCCTTTGGAGCGTGTAGGCAAGAAATATGAAGGGGAGACCACTAAGTATGTGCGTAAGACCTACCATGTGAAAAGGAATATGCAAGGCCTCATCATAAAATCCATCAGTGACCCAACTACGTAGATGGGTACCATATTACTAGGCTGCAAGCTAATGCAAAAGTGCCAGGTCGCAACCATTCCTGCCTATGTCATTCGGCTAGCCGATCAATGTGTGAAGGGGGTCTGCCTCAATTAGGCCCAATACTTATGCGACGAGTTCTTAGCCAACATTCCCAAATCACAGGAGAATGGTAAATCCTTCTACTATGCCTAGCTATTATTTCTTATAGCCCTCATTGCTTGGGAAAACCCTGCAAAGTTAGTCCTCCCTGAGATCCCTCCAGATATGTGCGAAGGGGCCCAGTATGCCCATATGTGGGATTCCAGGGATGCATAGCACATAGAAGATAACCAAGTCTTCTAGATCCTCTTTCATAGTAGTGTGGGCGCAACCATCAATTCTCGACCTCGACTGTCCCCCACTATATATGACAAGTACAAGAGTATCACAGCATTCCAAGTTACCACGAACAACATTCAGATCCACAACCACAAGGATAAAACTTGGACATCACTCCCTTATATGGTAGATGTTACATAGCATTTTGTCACCGTCCTTGCAATCCCTCGCCCCGCATATTGGAGGGTCTTTCCTGTGACCTATGAGCAATGTCATACTCTGCAAATACCTTATTTTCATCCTTCTACATAAGGACATGATTCCTCTTGTTGAAAATTTCCTCAGAAAGCACTCAAAAACCTATGTTTTGGCATTGGTGCTAGTAGACAGTTCACCCCTCGCACCAATGGGGAATATTTTCACTAGAGCCCATGCCAGTTTGCACTCTGTCTCTTTGTTGTGCCCATGCTAGCCTTTTTTGGAATGTTTTTTAACAAATTGGAGGTGGAAGTTTCCATTAATCATCTCAGGAATGACTCATTGCAAGTGGTTAAACTCGATAAGCCACGGATCTCTTCCTTTAGGAAATGGTTGATGGAACATTCTTGGAAGATAGGACTCCTGCCATTATTATAGGAATCCTAACTTCTCCTTCTCCCTCTATATAAACAAGCTTTCTCCTTTTACAACAGCTAGCTGAATATATAGCCAAGAAGTTGAACTTGGAGAATAGATATTATAGCTGAGTAATCACTATAGAGAAGGTTGTACCAAGGAGGATCCCGTAGAGAGAGCCCCCGTCTAAATTCCCGATGAGCTTTGTGAGACGTGCTCCACTAGAACCCTGCTAGAGGAGATCGCAACGTCGAAGTCTGGTTGTACTCTTCATTCTTTAAATTAATATACTTGACTATGTTATTGATTCCATATCTGTGTTATGTTTATTTGACGCATTTGATTTAGTCTTATTTGTCTGTCTGATAGTTAGGAATGTGAAATAGCATGTTGTGTATCGTCTTCATTTCTTGTGTATGTGTAGGTATCCAGGTGTGAGAACAAGCGGATCGTGATCTGTCGAATCAGGAGCGAGAGGTAGCCATTCTTCTGGATGAAACAATAGTGCAGGACCTACGGTAAGTGATCTACCAAGTCTTTTTCCATTCTTAACTAGGAATTGGTGTCATAGCATTTCTCGTTTGTGGCTAGACCCACTCTAGGGCTAGTGGGATTGCCTTTGTCCGTGGAGGGGATTTACCTCACCAAAAAATTGGTGACTCCACTGGGGATCAGTGCGAGTTTTTCTTTCATCTATTAGATCTTCTTCTTGGTATTTTCTTGCTTAGATTTCCTTTTCTAGTTGTTTTGTTGAGTCTTAGGCCCCTGTTCAACCCCAAAGGATCAAATTTGACCTCTGTTTTTCCAAATTTTCATCTTTCCTAGGTTGGCTTGATTGGCGCAGTTTCCAACCTCACAGTCACATCCACTGGCACAAGTTTCCATTTTATCACCTGCGTCATCCCCTGTCTGGCGTAGATTATGGCCAGACAGTCGTGCCAATTCCTGTAGGTGCTAGGTTTTTATCTGTTTTGGAGTTTTTTGTCCATCCTGGTGTCTCTAGGTGTTTTCTTGACTTGATTTGAATTATTTGGGTTTGTTTGTGACTGTGATAAGCCTTCTTCCTTCGGTTTTTTGTCCATTTCTTTCAGCATCATGGCTTTAGGGCTTTCTAGTGCTTTTACATGCTAAGCCTCCTGTAGGAGTTTGGGTCTCTTGTTTCGCGGTCACCTTCGTTATTTTCTTGGTTGCATTTAGCTCCCTGGATCCATTTTGAGTGATTTCATTTGATGGAATGAGTCTTGAGTGAGTCTTGCCTCTTTCATTCAGTTTTTCTTCTTGTCACTCCAAGCATAGCTCACATTGATTGTATGGGTCTGTTTCGACATCTTTCTTTGATTTGAGAGATTGTGACATTGGTTTGAGTTTTTGTCTTGTTTTCTTTTGAGTTGTTTGAATTGTTTTGTTTCGACTCTTGCCTTGGAATTCTCGAACTAGTGTGAAGATTCGTTTTTCATGTTATTTAGTGCATTTTTTTCTCTATTACATTGAAAAAATCAAAAATATATTTTGTGCTTGCATCTTGGTTTGCATTGTGGAACTCAAAAATCTTTTGCATAACTAGAATTCGGCATTCTAGGAAAGATTTCTCGTTCTCATTAGTTTTCATTTGGTTATGTAGTGGAAGCTCCTATGTGTTCTCATTATTTTCCATCACTTGAAAACTCCTAACCTTCTCGTAGATAGCTCTTCATTGAACGAATTGGTATTTTATGGCATGTAGCTTGCATTCAAGAATTTGTGAGATCCAACATTCGGTAGGACCTTGGAATTGAAACATAACTACAAGATCAACAAAAAATTTATTCAATTAACCTAAGGCAACATTGAAACTTAACGAAATATTTAGTGGTATAACTTAGAGACATGAACCGGCGTCTTAAAACCTAGCAACTGTCACTCGCCATCTAGCTTCAGACAATGCTAGTATGGACTTGTGCTCCCTGTACCGTTGAGTATATAAAAGGAGTCCCCTATAGGTTGCAATCCTTTTATCTGTAGGAAGACGAGTCTGCTGCTTGTAACCATGATACACTGAACACAGCATTCAGGGGCACTACCTGCACGTACGTCAAGTCCTTGGTTTATTCCTCTTTCATTTTATACCCAAGGTATATATGGTAGTTCACGGGAACCTGGTACACCCTTTTACCTAGAATACCTGAGCAGTCATTTTCGATGTTTATTGACTCCATAAATTTGAAAAGGTCATCGAGCACTTGTCCTTTCATGCTCGCTTAAAAATGAAAGAGACTAGAGTCATCTTTGGCTATTTCTTGACTCTTAAAACATGAAACAACAAAATTTTGGTTTCAATGTGGTAAAATAAACTACCTATGATTACATGCCCATTAAAGATTGATTACTTGGCCTATTTTTTTTTGCCTTGGTTTTGATCCAAGTGTCTTCGTTTTCGATTTTTTTTTCATTTTCTAGTGTGCTAAAGTCATAGTGGTAGAATCATCAGTTTCATCTACTTGCAGTCCTTTCTGGGACGATTCATCCAAAACTTCTCAGATCTATGGCTCTGTTGAGCTTCAAAATCCTATCATCCCGTCAGAGTACCCCTTTGGAGAACCAATTGAGTTCCATTAGCCTCTTTCAAATTCTTGGTTTAGATTTGGGGTTGGGGAACATTTTCCCCCTCTTACATCGGGATCACCGTTTTTGGCTGCTATCATACCTCCTAGCCCCCGTACTCTTTTGCAAGATCTTACGGTGGATTCAAACATGGATTTGTATGGTCCTAATGGTAGTGAGGGTATTCCAGTTTCTAATGAACAATACCAACTTTTCCCAGAAGACATCCAACAATATCTTGCTCAATATTCACCATCAGTGTCGCTTCCAGCCGAATATAGGTCTTTGGGTCAGATTATGGCCGGTATTGCCTCCATGGAAGCATCAACTCCATCAAGGGGTTCGGTTCTCCCATCCTTAGGTATGTAGCCAACTACACCTGTTTCGTCGTCGATTCATTTTGTTACGTCTATTCCCACTCGACCTACTTTCTGTGTGGCCTCTTCGGCACCGGTTGTCTCTGGTCAATTGTCAGGGGTTTCAACTTCAGTAGAGACCTCGATTGCCATGGCCATCCCTAATGGCCTTCCTTTTGAGGAGTTTCGGCTGGCTGTTCAGCAGCAGAATTCCCAGACTTATCAGTCCCCTCAGTCCCCTCAGGATCCATATCGGTCTTATTTTTCTCATTTTGGAGCAGATGGTACCCCGATTTATTCACTTCTGTTCTAGCATGATGAGCAAGGCAACACTATCTACTTGCCTGCTCCTGAGGCTTATCAATTTCTTTCCAGTTTTATACCTAACTTGCCTGTGCAACCCTCTAACCAACAAGGAAAACCCTTTCAGGGAAAACCTTCGGTTCATCAGGGATATGCTTATGACCCATAAGGACAACCCTTTCAAGGACAACCTTTGGTGCAACAAGGGTATGCGTATGACCCACAAGTGAAACTGTTATAGGGACAACCTTCGGTCCAGCAAGGATTGCTCTCCGTCCTGCAAGGGCAACCTTAAAATCCTCAAGCTCAACCTTTACAAGCTCAGCCTGTGATCCAACTAGGGAAACCTCAAGGACCATCTGGGAATCCGGTATATCAACCTCGACCTTCATACAGTCCTGGGGGGAAGATTCATCCATCTCAACCTTTGGTGCAACCTGAACAGCCATATCTTCCGATTGGTCCAAATGTTGCATAGCTAGGACCATCTTATGGTCCTGCTCCAGGTCAACCTAATTACCAGGCACAACCTGGCCAACCACAGCCATCAGGCCAACCCTCTCCACCGGAGCAACCTGGTGGCCCACAGCAATCAGGACAACTCACTCCATCGGGGCAACCTGGTGGCCCTCATCAGTCAGGTCAACCTACTCAGTCGAGCCAATGTGAAAAGCCTATTTACCCTGCTCAGCCACCGCTCTACTCTATGCCGCAGCGAAATCAACCGCTGCCCCCGACGTATCCAGCTTAGCAAGGCCCCACTTATCAGCAGCCTGTTCAACCCCAAGGCAGTTATGTTCCTCAAGGTCAACATCGACTAGTTTACAACCCGTCCCAAGGTCCTACTTATCACCCTCAAATGCTAGGCTATACTTATACTTTGAAAAAAAATCCTTATGCTACTCAATCAGGACCCTCATATACTCAAAATCAGTATCCAAGTTTTCAACCCCCGTATCCTAGTCCTCAGCCGCCATATCAACCGAATTATCCAGCTTATACCCCTAATGGTCTGAATCCTCCAGGACAGAACCAATGGGAGAATATTTATACTCAACCAGGATGGAGTATGGGTACGGGTCCTTATCAAGGACTTGCTATGTTGTTTATTCCTCAATTACCTTTTCTCGCTATGTTGGAGTTATCGGATGTGTCCAAATTAACAAATTATCCCATTCTTCATAATCCCTTTTGGCCTCCGATTCCAATGAAGGTTCCTGGTAATTGTACCAAGTTTGAGGGTAAGTTTGGAGAAGACCCCAAGCTCACGTCATGACATACCATTTATGGTGTTCTTCCAATTCTTGGGTGGATGACTCTGTTCAGCTCTGTCTCATCCAGCACACTCTTACCGATGCTACTGCTAAGTGGTATATCAAACTACCTCGTGGCATCTTTCAAGATTTCAATACACTCACTATGGCATTCCTTACTCATTTCCAGTTTCCGGTTCGTTATGAAGTCAGGACGCATCTCCTCACATCCTTGAAATAGGACCGAGTTACCCATATCTCGGATGACATTCATGAATGGAGACGACGTCATTGTCTGATCAAGTTTGAAATTCCTGATTAGCTTCTTACTCATTCGTTCACTACCTCTTTTGTCAATCATATTGCAAAAGACATCGCCATGGGGGCATGTGTAACTGAGGAAAAAGCCATCGTTCATGCCTAGTACCTTGATTTAGTGTACTCTCAATCGGGCATTTTGTATGAGATATTGATTGAAGCTCCACATCCTGGGACCTCTAAAACGTCATCTCCCCCATCAGTCGATGACGTTATTGGTTCTGTGTCTCAGAATTCACGCAAGTCTTCCAATGGGAAGCAGAAATCAAATTCTTCCAATAATTTTTCTCCTTAGTCTACTCCAGATTATGGTAAAACCTCGGAGGTCAATGTTGTTCAGGCCAATCTTGTGGAAAATACTTCCAAGGGGAAAAATAAGGGAAAAGGAAAGGCCAAATCCGATGCCCCAAAATCGAAATCATCTAAACCTCGTGCTGATGATGGTTCACAGTGAAAGCCAAAGTATCCCTGTATGATTTGTGATGAGGACCACATATGTTAGTGTTAGCCTTTGCAGCCTTCCTCCAGTGACCAAACATGCTCTTATAAGGTGATGTTAAGGTGTCAAGGTCAAATTTTGTCATTTCAGTGAGTCTTCAAGCAAAATTTGGTCACTAGGCATTAGGTCTAGGGTTTGCTTTTACTCCTGTAAAAGTTGTCCAAATGTTGGTCCATGTCACCATTCAGCTAATTGTACCATCATTCAGAGGTTTTTCATCATCATTTCATTTTACAGCTTGTTCATGCTTCAGTTGTGCCTAGGTAAGGTTCATTTCCCTCTCCTAAGGTTTTGGAGGTAATTTCTCTTGGATGGTCAAATCATTAGAAAAACTTGTATCCTGATGTTAATGCACCTTCCCCTATCCTTAATTTACATTATTAAACACTTCCCATCACTGAGATCCCCCAAATTCATCATTTTCACACAAACCCTAGTTTCTTGCTACAACTTGGCAATTTTCTAGGCTAGGTCTGTGTTTTTCCCTTTTGGACCCCTTCCCCTCACTAAATTTCTAAGATTCCACTTTCCCCTGCTTCCTAACATCCCTCCCTACTTCCAAAAATTTTCTCGAGAATTTAGAAGCCCCTTATCCCCTTCATTTCGCTTCATTTCGACAAATCCCTCGTTCCACACATCGGGATAGGTTTCACTCAAATCATCTTTCTGAGAAATAGAAGATGAATTTGGAAAAAATGAGAGAGGTTTTTGTCCAAAACAGGACAAGGAAGAAAAAATTTCTTCACTTTTTACACAGGTGTCATGGTTTTAGATAAATGTCAAAAATACTGTTGCCTCAGGAGAATTAATGCACCTCTGAAGTGACCTTGGAAAAATCAAGCTTCCTTCTAGATTCGTTGGCCAAATGACTTCCTTGATAAGTTAAATGATAACTAGAAAACAATATCTTTCCAATGAGGTATCATGAGCTCAATTTGGAGTTGAGGAAGACCTTCAAAAGTTGACTGCAACAGCACTCTGCCTTGAGGCAGCCTCATTTTTCTCATTTTGACCAGTCTTGGGAGATTTGATTTTTGACAAGAAAAATGAACTCCAAATTGAAAAATTACAGTTGGGTTGCAAATTAGACTCAAATATCTTTCCAACGAGCTATCCTGTACCCCATTTGGACGTCAGGAAGGCCTCCAAAATCCTCTTGTAAAATGGCGCGGCGCATAGAAGAGTGGGCGCGACCCACTGGGTGTGCGCGTGGCGCACTGGGCTTGTGCGCGGCGCACAGATCCTCCAAGACAAAAATTCATCATGGATTCATAAAAAATTAAAAAAATTCCATATTTTATACTCCAAGTAAGTTTTAAAACTCTTTCCCATTGATTTTAGTCGCGTTTGGTGTGTTTGGAGGCAAAGATATGAGAGTTTTGATTGGTGAAATATAAACCCTATGTCCATACCAAAATCTGCTTCTTTGGGTTTTGAAATTGGTGTTTTGAATTTGAAATTTTGCTTCCAAGTCCCCTTTCCCTTTTTTGATCCTTTCTCTTTCATAATTCTATCATTATTTTTTATCCCTTGTGCCCTAAACTCCCAAACTACTCATATCATTTCTTTACATTTTCCCTATCCTAAACCCTACCATTCCCTATCATGTTCCCTCTCCCATATCATTTGTAGTAAATTCCCAAAATCCCCATATCCCCATAAAATCAAGTGAATGTATTACACTTTAAATTCACTCGACAAAACTCCATCATTCTCACTACCCATTCTTCCCACAGTCCCTCATTTGACTTTGACACATTTGGCGAACTAAGACAAAGACACCAAGCTCTTCATTTTCACCTCAGGCAGCATAGATGAAGAAGGCATAGAGGAGGCGTGAAAAGAAATAATATTGGCGTAAGATTCATTGGCTGAGCATGACACATGATGGAGGACCTTCAATCCATATTTCAGCAAATTTGGAGTAAATTGTGTCATTTTTGAAATTGTGGTCGCAAAACAGATTTTTCCGCCCGACGCGTGGCGCCACTTGGCCCGCGCTTACATTTGAGAGATATTCTGGAGGAAAAATTGATATTTTTGGGTTTTTTATGATAAATTATGCATGCTCAGGAATTTTTGAGAGATTTCATCAAGTTCTGGGTGGTTTAAAGGGTCAGAAACACCTTGAAAATGGCCTTTCTGCCACCTTTTGCACACACAGGAACCAGTTTTGGGAGATTGAAGTTTTGGAGGGAAAATGAACTCTAAATTAAAAAATTCCACTTGGACTGGATAGTATACAGATAGGGCTTTCCAACGCGCTATCATGAGCTCAATTTGGACTTCAGGAAGTGCTTCAAAAAGAGGCTTAAAGTGGCGTGATGCATTGAGTTTTTGGGCACGGCGCATAGAGAAATTTGGCCTCATTTTGACTCTTTAGCTCAGAAATTCGCCCAGTTTTGGAAATTTTTACTTTTTGATGTAATTATTGACCTATATTGATGTAATTTGATGACTATGATGTAAATTTGTCTCATTTTTACTTGTTCTAGAGGATTCATTCACTAAAAGGTGAAAATTAAATGAATGAATCAGTTTCCTTCCATATAGAGGCAAGTTGTTTGATTGCCTAGATTTTAGTTCATAGTTTAGAATTGGTTGAAACAGCTCCTAGAAGGATGAGCTCGACCCCTAGAGGCATGGGAAGGGGTCAGAATTGTCTATATTATGTATTTTCTGAGTCATTTTTGAGGGTTGGACTCTTGGGAATAGTTTGGCACTTCATTGTACATACACTTCTGCATTTTTGGCAAAGGAAAGACCAGGGTTTTGTAGCACTTGTTGGGATCCTTGTGGCTCTGAGTTTTGATGATTTTTTTCTCCATGTAATTGTAAATTAATTAATTTTTTATGTATGCCATTTCCCTTCTCTTTGCTTCTGAAATTAAACAAATGAGTAACTAAGGTAGAATTCATTAGTTTGCTAGTGCTCTGCCTTAAACTTTTGTTTAGTTTTATGTGTTTTCATTTGTTTGAAGAGGATATTTGCAGCCTATTTCCCTCTTAAGCTCCTCAGCAGTATTTTCTATCCATTCATTCAATCTAAGACATCAAATCCATTGCCTTCCCTGCCCCAACTTGAACTCTGCAAGAATTTGGCCTCATCCCCAAGCCCAAAATTGCCTTTCTCTTTTTTCCAACAAAAACCCCTAAAAATCATTCCAAACTCCTTGATTAATATACCTAGCATGAAATTAGCACTCATTTCAATCATCTCAAGACCTATTGATCCATTTTTCCTGATATTGACCCGAAGAGAGCCCTCTCCTAATCTGGTAGGGCTAGCTACCAAACTAAGCGTGGTATGATGTTACCCTGACCTCTGCCTTTCTTCAACCTAAGGTAGATTTAGGCAATAACATAGTGGCGACCATACTGGGGAGAAAATGGTTTGCTTGTTGGTGTTATTTGTTTTATAAGCTACAGACAGAGCCTGAAGTTATGTTAGGAAGCCTTCGAAATGCTTTTGCTTTGCATTAGCGAATGTAGATAAACGCTGCTTCAGTTGATCTCCGGTCTAGTTTATAAACGTGATACTTGACTTGTAAATTGCCCCAGTACATGTATCAAGTTCAGATCTGATGGTTGATGGTGGACAACGATCAGACATAAGAATGTTGAAATCATTCACCTGGTGACTCCAATTCGAAGTAGAGACTCCACTAGAGGACTAACTCTTTCTCTGCGAAAATGGAAGGATCTTACACAAAGTTCAGGTATCCAAAATGGAATGGTATTCAGGTTCTAGTCTGCTTTCTTGTAAATTATTTCTTTGCTGTTCTTGAAACTGTCCTAAAAGTTTTTCAAAATCTTCATTCGACATATTCAAAAAGTGTAAATACTGAGTTTCCCTTTGATCCTGACCTCCTTACTTTTCCCACATCTTATGATGATCCTCTTCAGAGTGATGAGCCAGAAAAAAAAAACTGATCTCGTAGCTCTTGTATATACTCCTACACCTGTTATAGTCCCAGATAGGTATAAACCTCTTGTTTTACCTTCTGTTCTCCATGATTTCCCTGTAAATTATTACCTATATCTACCAAGATTTGATGGTGAATGTAACAATGTCAATGCTGAGCAACATGTGCAAAATTTTGAGACTTTTCTAGACCTTTTCGAAGTTGATGAAGAAGATGTTAGTATTAGACTTTTTGCTCTTTCTTTTCAAGGCAAAGTGAAGAGTTGGTTCAAAGCCCCGCCTGATGCGAGCATCTCAGATTTCCAGCATTTTGTCGAAGTTTTCCTTGACAGGTGGGTGATCGGATAGAATCCTTTCCTTATTTTAGACGAGTATGCCCAGCTAAAAAGACTTCCAGGGGAGACTGTACAACAATTTTCTGCCAAATTTAACCAAGTATATTTTTTGATGCCAGCTGATATAAGACCTTCTCCTAGATCTTCTCTCTTGCACTACCTGGGTGCTTTTGATCCGGAAATAGAATTTCAGTTGAGATAAAGGAATATTGCAACACTTCAAGAAATGCAGAATAGTGCAGTGAATGTAGAGGCTCATTTGCTGATCCGAAGGGAAATATTGAAGGAAGAAGAGACAAAAAACATAGATCCGGAGAAATTGACATCTTTAGAGGTAAAGCTTGACATGTTGGTAGGTGCAGTAGAAGAGATGATGCAAAAGAACACCAGAAGGAATGATTATAATGTTCAAGCCCATGATTTCCTGATTGAAGAAGAACGAGTGGCTGATCCAAAACATTTTGTTTCTTATCCCAGCTGTCATAGTAATTTTTTTATAGATCATTTTGAAGAAGAGAGAGTTGTTGATATGACATGTATGCTTGACGATGTGTTGTATACTGATGATTTGCCTCAGTTTTATCAGTATAATGATGATTATTTTCTCCAAATAGAAGCTAACCTTGCAAACAAATCAACAGCTAGTTTGTGGAAGGAGGAAGTTCACTTTCAGCAGCTCGAGTACAGTGATCAACCGATGCATATCAGCTATGACAATGATGAGGAAAGTGCAGAAAATTTTGAAGTAAGTGAAGGATCTTTGCCTTTTTGTTTTGATTCATTTCAGTGCATTAGAGACAACTACCATGCAATCAGAAATCAAATGTCAACAAGTCTTGATCTAGACCATCTTGGGCGCAATGAAAACATTTTTCAAGACTTTTCATATTCATATTTATAGCCCTCGAAACCCATTGATTGTCAAGTTGCAGATGAAGCCATGGAAGCTGGTACATATGATCATATTATACAAGGTGACTCCGTACCATTTTTTTTTTGAATCATTCCAGTTTTTGAAGGGTAAATTACATGGTTAATTTTCAAATGAGCAGCCTATAGGAAATCGACAATCTCTCAATTTTAATATTGAGGATGAGATAGATAGCGAAATTATTGAGAAAGTTGTTGATGAGAAATCTTCCCTTCAAATGACTGATGAAATCACTTCGGATACAAAATTCTCCCTACCACCAGATTTGCAGCCACCAAATGAAATTGAAGGTCAGATTACAGATGAAGGCGTGCAAGATGAAATACATGATTTAATGATGCAAGAGAATTTTGTACCCTTTTGTTTCAAAGCATTTCAGTTCATAAAGCAGAATCTTCATAATATCTCTCAAGAGAAAGATGAACAGCCAGTAGGATGTCACACAGTTTCAATGGATACTTCGCAACAGTCTTCTCAATTTTTTGATGATCCTATTGCTCGTGTGTTGGATGATGTTTGCTGTAAAAAATTTCCTCCATTAGCTAAACATGTGCCGGAAAAGAATGTTGATGATAATCTTATTCAAAGGTCACTTTCATTGTCTTGTTTAACAGATTTTTCATTACAAAGCTCACACCAATGTTTGCAGTTATATGAGGAGATTGATAAAGGAGACTTTTGTTCTGTTTGGAATCAACTACAGAGTTTGGTTATCGACGAATTGCAGGATCCTTTTGACAGCTTGCTGTAGTCACCAAAGAAAGACAACAGAGATGTGAGGAAAATATTAATATCCAAATATGAAGATTTCTTGGACCAGAGTAGTGATGTATTGATGGGAATCAATAGTTATGTTTATGAAGATCCTTTTACAGTATTCTTGAAGTCATCCATTCAATTCATGCTTTGCAAGTTTATCAGCAGTCAACTTGATTCCAAGTTTCCATGTGAGTTGCCTTTCGATTCTTCCCTTTTCCTGCGTATCAAAAAGAATTTGGGAAGAAATCAAATAGTAGCCAGGATGCTTACATGGTTGCATTGGCTGTTCCATTTCACTTGATCAGGTGATGAAGGGAACAATTAGAGTAGGTTGTATTGAATAAGGTCTACTTTGAGAATCTATTCCAGTTTGTCAGTTGTGTTTAAATATTGAGTCAATTTTTAGCTGAGTGATAGTTATTTTGTGTCATCAAGTCATCAGTTTTCAGTCATGCATTTCAGCTTGAGTTTTTGACTCCACTGCCTAATGGATGAAGGCACTTGTCTTTCCAAAGATCTGTAGTTCTTGGCACCTCCAAGGAGCTACCATCCCCATTGGAGCCAATTTTAGTGTCAGCCTTTGAAGCCTTCCTCCAGTGATCAAACATGTTCTTACAAGGTGATGTTAAGGTGTCAAGGGAAAATTTTGTCATTTCAGTGAGTCTTTAAGCAAAATTTGATCACTAGGCATTAGGTCTAGGGTTTGCTTTTACTCCTGTCAAAGTTGTCCAAATTCCGGTCCATGTCACCATTCAGCTGAGTGTACCATCATTCAGAGGGTTTTCATCATCATGTCAAGTTCCATTGGGTCATTTTACAACTTTTTCATGCTTCAGTTGTGCCTAGGTAAGGTTCATTTCCCTCTCCTAGGGTTTTAGAGGTAATTTCTCTTGGATGGTAAAATCATTAGAAAAACTTGTATCCTAATGTTCATACACCTTCCCCTATCCTTAATGTACATTATTAAACACTTCCCATCTCTAAGATCCCTCAAATTCCTCATTTTCGCACAAACCCTAGTTTCTTGCTACAAATTGGCAATTTTCTAGGCTAGGCCTATGTTTTTCCCTTTTGGACCCCTTCCCCTCACTCAATTTCTAATATTCCACTTTCCCCTACTTCATAACATCCCTCCCTACTTCCCAAAATTCTCTCAAGAATTTAGAAGCCCCTTATCTCCTTCATTTCGCTTCATTTTGACAAATCCCTTGTTCCACACATCGGGATAGGTTTCACTCAAATCATGTTTCTGAGAAATAAAAGATGAATTTGGAATATCTGAGAGAGGCTTTTTTCCAAAACAGGCCAGGAAATAAAAACCTCCTTCACTTTTTACACAGGTATCATGGTTTTAGAGAAATTTCAAAAATATTGTTGCCTCAGGAGAATTGATGCACCTCTGAAATGACGTTGGGAAAATCAAGATTTATCCTATCTTGGTTGGCGAAATGACTTTCATGATAAGTCAAATGATAACTAGACAAAAATAGCTTTCCAATGAGCTATCCTAAGCTTAATTTTGAGTTGAGGAAGACCTTCAAAAGTTAACTGCAACAACACTCTGCCTTGAGGCAGCCTCATTTTTCCCATTTTGACCAGTCTTGGGAGATTTGATTTTTGTTAAGGCAAATGAACTCCAAATCAAAAAAATTTAGTTGGGTTGGAAAGTAGACACAAATATATTTCCAACGAGCTGTGTTGTGCCCCATTTGGACGTTAGGAAGGCCTCCAAAAGCCTCCTGAAAAATGGCGCGGCGCATAGAAGAGTGGGTGCAACGCACTGGGTGTGCGCGCGACGCACTGGGCTTGTGAGTGGCGCACAGAGCCTACAAGACAAAAATTCATCACGGCTTCATAAAAAATCAAAAAAATTCCATATTTTCTGCTCCAAGTAAGTTTGAAAACTCTTTCCCATTGATTTTAGTCATGTTTGGTGTGTTTGGGGGCAAAGATATGAGAGTTTTGATTGGTGAAATATAAACCCTATGTCCATACCAAAATCTGCTTCTTTGGGTTTTGAAATTGGTGTTTTGAAATTGTAATTTTTCTGCCAATTCCCCTTTCCCATTTTTGATCCTTTCCCTTTCATAATTATATCATTATTTTTTATCCCTTGTGCCCTAAACTCCCAAACTACTCATATCATTTCTTTACATTTTCCCTATGCTAAACCCTACCATTCCCTATCATGTTCCCTCTCCCATATCATTTGTAGTAAATTCCCAAAACCCCCATATCCCCATAAAATCAAGTGACTGTATTACACTTTAAATTCACACGACAAAACTCCATCATTCTCACTACCCATTCTTCCCACAGTCCCTCATTTGACTTTGACACATTTGGCGAACTAAGACAAAGACACCAAGCTCTTCATTTTCACCTTAGGCAGCATAGATGAAGAAGGCATCGAGGAGGCGTGAAAAGACATAATATTGGCTGAAGCTTTGTTGGCTGAGCATGACACATGATGGAGGACCTTCAGTCCAAATTTCAGCAAATTTGGAGTAAATTTTGTGATTTTTGAAATTGTGGTCGCAAAAAACAGATTTTTCCGCCCGACGCGTTGCGCCACATGGCGCGCGCTTACGTTTGAGAGATATTATGGAGGAAAAATTGATATTTTTGGGTTTTTTATGATAAATTATGCATGCTCAGGAATGGCTGAGATATTTCATCAAGTTCTCGGTGGTTTAAAGGGTCAAAAGCACCTTGAAAATGGCCTTTCTTCCACCTTTTGCACACACAAGAACCAGTTTTGGGAGATTGAAGTTTTGGAGGGAAAATGAACTCCAAATTGAAAAATTCCACTTGGTTTGGATAGTAGATAGATAGGGCTTTCCAACGAGCTATCATGATCTGACCCAGGTTTGGTGTGCTAAAGTCACAGTGGCAGAATCATCAATTTCGTCTACTTGCAGTCCTTTCTCGGACGATTCATCCGAAACTTCTTAGATCTCTGGCTCTGTTGAGCTTCAAAATCATATCAACCCGTTAGAGTACCTCTTTAGAGAACCAATTGAGTTCCATTGGCCTCTTTCAAATGCTTGGTTTAGATTTGGGGTTGGGGAACATTTTCCCCCTCTTACATCGGGATCACCGTTTTTGGCTGCTATCATACCTCCTAGCCCCCGTACTCTTTTGCAAGATCTTACGGTGGATTAAAACATGGATTTGTCTGGTCCTAATGGTAATGAGGGTATTCCAGTTTCTGATGAAAAATACCAACTTTTCCCAGAAGACATCCAATAAGATCTTGCTCAATCTTCACCATCAGTGTCGCTTCCAGCCAGATATAGGTCTTTGGGTCAAATTATGGCCGGTATTGCCTCCATGGAAGCATCAACTCCATCAAGGGGTTTGGTTCTCCCATCCTTAGGTATGTCGCCAATGACACATGTTTCTTCATCGATTCCTTTTGTTTTTTCTATTCCCACTCGACCTACTGTCTGTGTGGCCACTTCGGCACCGATTGTCACTCGTCAGTCGTCAGGGGTTTCAACTTCAGTAGAGACCTCGATTGCCATGGCCATCCCTGATGGCCTTCCTTTTGAGGAGTATCGGCTAGCTTTTCAGCAGCAGAACTCCCAGACTTATCAGTCCCCTCAGGATCCATATCAGTCTTATTTTTATCATTATGGAGCGGATGGTACCCCGATTTATTCACTTCTGTTCTAGCATGACGAGGAGGGCAACCCTATCTACTTGCCTGCTCCTGAGGCTTATCAATTCCTTTCCGGTTTTATACCTACCTTGCCTGTGCAACCCTCTAACCAATAAGGAAAACCATTTCAGGGACAACCTTCGGTTCATCAGGGATATGCTTATGACCCATAAGGACACCCCTTTCAAGGACAACCATTGGTGCAACAAGGGTATGCATACAACCCACAAGTGAAACCCTTATAGGGACAACCTTCGGTCCAGAAAGGATTCCTTTACGTCCTGCAGGGGAAACCTTAAAATCCTCAAGCTCAACCTTTACAAGCTCAGCCTGTGATCCAACTAGGGAAACCTAAAGGACCATCTGGGCAGCCGGTATATCAGCCCTGACCTTCATACAGTCCTGGGGGGCAAATTCATCCATCTCAACCTTTGGTGCAACCTAAACAACCATATCTTCCGATTGGTCCAAATGTTGCATAGCCAGAACCATCTTATGGTCCTACTCCAGGTCAACCTATTTACTAGGCACAACCTGGCCAACCGCAGCCATCAGGCCAACCCTCTCCACCAGAGCAACCTGGTGGCCCACAGCCATCAGGCCATCTCGCTCCACCGGGGCAACCTGGTGGCCCTCATCAGTCAGGTCAACCTACTCAGTTGGGCCAACGTGAAAAGGCTATTTACCTTGCTCAGCCACCGCTCTACTCTATGCCACATCAAAATCAACCTCTACCCCTGATGTATCTAGCTCAGCAAGGCCCCACTTATCAGCAGCCTGTTCAACCCCAAGGAAATTATTTTCCTCAAGGTCAACATCGACTAGTTTACAACCCGTCTCAAGGTCCTACTTATCACCCTCAACTGCTGGGCTATAGTTATACTCTGCAAAAAAATCCTTATGCTTCTCAATTGAGACCCTCGTATACTCAGAATCAGTATCCAAGTTTTCAACCCCTGTATCCTGGTCCTCAGCTGCCATATCAATCAAATTATCCAGCTTATACCCCTAATGGTCTGAATCCTCCAGGATAGAACCAATGGGAGCATATTTATACTCAACCAGGATGGAGTATGGGTACGGGTCCTTATCAAGGACTTGCTATGTCGTTTAATCCTCCATTACCTTTTCTCGCTATGTTGGAGTTATCGGATGTGTCAAAATTAACAAATTATCCCATTCTTCATAATCCCTTTTGGCCTCCGGTTCCAATGAAGGTTCCTGGTGATTGTACCAAGTTTGAGGGTAAGTTTGGAGAAGACCCCCAAGCTCACGTCATGACATACCATTTATGGTGTTATTCCAATTCTTGGGTGGATGACTCTGTTCAGCTGTGGCTCATCCAGCACACTCTTACCGATGCTACTGCTAAGTGGTATATCGAATTGCCTTGTGGCATCTTTCAATATTTCAATACACTCGCTATGGTGTTCCTTACTCATTTCCAGTTGCTGGTTCATTATGAAGTCAGGACGCATCTCCTCACATCCTTGAAACAATACCGAGTTACCCATATCTCGGACGACATTCATGAATGGAGACGACATCATTGTCTGATCAAGTTTGAAATTCCTGATTAGCTTCTTACTCATTGGTTCACTACCTTTTTTGTCAATCATATTGCGAAAGACATCGCCATGGGGGCATGTGTAACTGAGGAACAAGCCATCGCTCGTGCCTAGTACCTTGATTTAGTGTACTCTCAATAGGACATTTTGTACGACATATTGATTGAAGCTCCACATCCCGGGACCTCTAAAATGTCGTCTCCCCCATCAGTCGACGACGTTATTGGTTCCGTGTCTCAAAATTCACGCAAGTCTTCCAATGGGAAGAAAAAATCAAATTCTTCCAATAATTTTTCTCCTCAGTCAACGTCGTTCAGGCCAATATTGTGGACAAGACTTCCAAGGGAAAAGGCAAGGCCAAATCCGATGCCCCAAAACCGAAATCGTCTAACCTCGTGCTGATGATGGTTCAAAGGGAAAGCTAAAGTATCCCTGTCTTATTTGTGATGAGGACCACTGTGTTAGTGTCAGCCTTTGCAGCCTTCCTCCAGTGATCAAACATGCTCTTACAAGGTGATGTTAAGGTGTCAAGGTCAAATTTTGTCATTTCAGTGAGTCTTCAAGCAAAATTTGGTCACTAGGCATTAGGTCTAGGGTTTTGACTCATCAAAGTGTCCAAATTTCAGTCCATGTCACCATTCAGCTGATTGTACTCATCATTCAGAGGGTTTTCATCATCATGTCAAGTTCCATTGGGTCATTTTGCCAGCTTGTTCATGTCTTCTGGCTTGTGCCTAGGTAAGGTTCATTCAACCTAGGTTTTGGAGGTACTTTCTGATGGTCAAATCATTAGGAAAAACTTAGACCCGATGTTCATACACCTTCCCCTATCCTTAATGTACATTATTAAACACTTCCCATCACTGAGATCCCCCAAATTCCTCATTTTCACACAAACCCTAGTTTCTTGCTACAACTTGGCAATTTTCTAGGATAGGCCTGTGTTTTGCCCTTTTGGACCCCTTCCCCCCACTAAATTTTTGGTATTAGGCTTTCCCATGCATCCTAACATCCCTCCCTACTTCCCAAAATTTTCTCGAGAATTTAGAAGCCCCTTATCCCCTTCATTTTGCTTCATTTCGACAAATCCCTTGTTCCACACATCGGGATAGGTTTCACTCAAATCATGTTTCTGAGTAATAAAAGATGAATTTGGAAAAACTGAGAGATTTTTTTGTCTACGACATGCCAAGGAAGAACAAACTCCTTCACTTTTTACACAGGTGTCATGGTTTTAGAGAAATTTCAAAAATATCATTGCCTCAGGAGAATTGATGCACCTCTGAAGTGACTTTGGAAAAATCAAGATTTATTCTAGCTTCGTTGGCCAAATGACTTCCTCGATAATTCAAATGATAACTACACAAAAATATATTTCCAATGAGCTATCATGAGATCAATTTGGAGTTGAGGAAGACCTTCAAAAGTTGACTGCAACAACACTTTTCCTTGAGGCAGCCTCATTTTTCTCATTTTGACCAGTCTTGGGAGATTTCATTTTTGACAAGGAAAATGAACTCCAAATTGAAAAATTCCAATTGGGTTGGAAATTATACTAAAATATCTTTCCAACTAGCTATCCCGAGCCCCATTTGGACGTTGGGAAGGCCTCCAAAATTCTCTATAAAAATGGCGCGGCGCATAGAAGAGTGGGTGCGGCGCACTAGGCTTGTGCACGGCGCACAGAGCCTCCAAGACAAAAATTCATCACGGCTTCATAAAAAATCAAACAAATTCCATATTTTCTGCTCCAAGTAAGTTTGAAAACTCTTTCCCATTGATTTTAGTCGTGTTTGGTGTGTTTGGAGGCAAAGATATGAGAGTTTTGATTGGTGAAATATAAACCCTATGTCCATACCCAAATCTGCTTCTTTGGGTTTTGAAATTGGTGTTTTGAATTTGTAATTTTGCTGCCAAGTCCCCTTTCCCATTTTTGATCCTTTCTCTTTCATAATTATATCATTATTGTTTATCCCTTGTTCCCTAAACTCCCAAACTACTCATATCATTTCTTTACATTTTCCCTATCCTAAACCCTACCATTCCCTATCATGTTCCCTCTCCCATATCATTTGTAGTAAATTCCCAAAACCCCCATATCCCCATAAAATCAACCGAATTTATTACACTTTAAATTCACTCGACAAAGCTCCATCATTCTCACTGCCCATTCTTCCCACAGTCCCTCATTTAACTTTGACACATTTGGCGAACTAAGACAAAGACACCAAGCTCTTCATTTTCACCTCAGGCAGCATAGATGAAGAAGGCATCGAGGAGGCGTGAAAAGAAATAATCTTGGCCTAAGATTCTTTGGCTGAGAATGACAGATGATGGAGGACCTTCAGTCCAAATTTCAGCAAATTTGGAGTAAATTTTGTCATTTTTGAAATTGTGTTCGCAAAACAAAATTTTCCGCCCGATGCGTCGCGCCACTTGGCGCGCGCTTACGTTTGAGAGATCTTCTGGAGGAAAACTTGATATTTTTGGGTTTTTTATGATAAATTATGCATGCTCAGGAATGGATGAGATATTTCATCAAGTTTTGGGTGGTTTAAAGGGTCAAAAACACCTTGAAAATGGCCTTTCTGCCACCTTTTGCACACACACGAACCAGTTTTGGGAGATTGAAGTTTTGGAGGGAAAATGAACTCTAAATTGAAAAATTACACTTGGGTTGGATAGTAGACAGAAAGGGATTTCCAACGAGCTATCATGATATCAATTTGGACTTCGGGAAGTGCCTCAAAAATATGCTTAAAGTGGCGCGATGCATTGAGTTTTTGGGCGCGACGCATAGAGAAATTTGGCCTCATTTTGACTCTTCAGCTCAGAAATTCGCCCAGTTTTGACTAGTTTTACTTTTTGATGTAACTATTGATCTATATTGATGTAATTTGATTACTATGATGTAAATTTGGCTCATTTTTACTTGTTCTATAGTATTCATTCACTAAAAGGTGAAAATTAAATGAATGAATCAATTTCCTTCCATATAGAGGCAAGTTGTTTGATTACCTAGATTTCAGTTCCTAGTTTAGAATTGGTCGAAACAGCTCCTAGAAGGATGAGATAGACCCCTAGAGGCATGGGAAGGGGTTAGAATTGTATATATTATGTATTTTTGGAGTCATTTTTGAGGGTTGGAACCTTGGGAATAGTTTGGCACTTCATTGTACACACACTTCTGCATTTTTGGCAAAGGAAAGACTAGGGTTTTGCAGCACTTGTTGGGATCCTTGTGGCTCTGAGTTTTGATGATGTTTTTCTCCATGTAATTGTAAATTAATTAATGTTTTATGTATTCCATTTTCCTTCTCTTTGCTTCTTAAATTATACAAATGAGTAACTAAGGTAGAATTCATTAGTTTGCTAGTGCTCTGCCTTAAACTTTTGTTTGTTTTTATGTGTTTTCATCTGTTTGAAGAGGATCCTTGCAGCCTATTGCCCTCTTCAGATCCTCAGCAGTATTTTCTATCCATTCATTCAATCTAAGAAATCAAACCCATTTCCTTCCCTACCCCAACTTGAACTCTGCAAGAATTTGGCCTCATCCCCAAGCCCAAAATTGCCTTTCCCTTTTTTCCAACAAAAACCCCTAAAAATCATTCCAAACTCCTTGATTAATATTCCTAGCCCAAAATTAGCACTCATTTCAGTCATCTCAAGCCCCATTGATACATTTTTCCTAATATTGACCCGAAGAGAGCCCTCTCTTGTTCTGGTAGGGCTAGCTACCAGACTGAGCGTGGTATGATGTTACTCTGAACTCTGCCTTCCTTCAGCCTAAGGTAGATTTAGGCAATAACATAGTGGCGACCATACTGGAGATAAAATGGTTTTCTTGTTGGTGTTATTTGTTTTATAAGCTACAGACGGAGCCTGAAGTTATGCCAAGAAGCCTTCAAAACGCTTTTTCTTTGCATTTGCGAAAGTAGATAAACGCTGCTTCAGTCGATCTCCGGTCTAGTTTATAAACGTGACACTTGACTTGTAAATTGCCCTAGTACATGTATCAAGTTCAGATCTAATGGTTGATGGTGGACAATGATCAGACATAAGAAGGCTGAAATCATTCACCCGGTGACTCCAATTTGAAGTAGAGACTCCACTGGAGGACTAACTCTTTCTCTGCGAAAATGGAAGGATCTTACACAAAGTTCAGGTATCCAAAATGGAATGGTATTCAGGATCTAGTGTGCTTTCTTGTAAAATATTTCTTTTTTGTTCTTAAAGCTATCCTGAAAGTTTTTCAAAATCTTCATTCGACCTATTCAAAAGTGTAAATACTGAGTTTCCCTTTGATCCTAGCCTCCTTACTTTTCCCACATCTTATGATGACCCTCTTCAGAGTGATAATCCAGAAAACCAAACTAATCCCGTAGCTCTTGTATATACTCCTACACCTGTTATAGTCCCAGATAGGTATAAACCTCTTGTTTTACCTTCTATTCTCCATGCTTTCCCTGCAAATTATTACCTATATCTACCAATATTTGACGGTGAATGTTACAATGTCAATGCTAAGCAACATGTGCAGAATGTTGAGACTTTTCTAGACCTTTTCGAAGTTGATGAAGAAGATGTTAATATTATACTTTTTTCTCTTTCTTTTCAAGCCCAAGTGAAGAGTTGGTTCAAAGCCCTGCCTGATGCGAGCATCTCAGATTTCCAGCATTTCGTCGAAGTTTTCCTTGACAGGTGGGTGATCGGACAGAATCCTTTCCTTATTTTAGACGAGTATGCCCAGCTGAAAAGACTGCCATGGGAGACTGTACAACAATTTTCTGCCAGATTTAACCAAGTATATTTTTCGATGCCAGCTGATATAAGACCTTCTCCTAGATCTACTCTCTTGCACTACCCGGGTGCTTTTGATCCGGAAATGGAATTTCAGTTGAGAGAAAGGAATACTTCAACACTTCAAGAAATGCAGAATAATGCAGTGAATGTAGAGGCTCATTTGCTGATCCGAAGGGCAAGGTTGAATGAAGAAGAGACAAAAAACATAGATTCGGAGAAATTGGCATCTCTAGAGGTAAAGCTTGACATGTTGGTAGGTGTAGTAAAAGAGATGATGCAAAAGAACACCAAAAGGAATGAGTATAATGTTCAAGCCCATGATTTGTTGATTGAAGAAGAACCAGTGGTTGATCCAAAACATTTTGTTTCTTATCCCAGTTGTCATAGTAATTGTTTTATAGATCATTTTGAAGAAGAGAGAGCTATTGATATGACATGTATGCTTGATGATGTGTTGTATACCGATGATTTTCCTCAGTTTGATCAGTATGATGATGATTATGTTCTCCAAATAGAAGCTAAACTTGTAGACAAATCAACAGCTAGTTTGTGGAAGTAGGAAGTTCACTTTCAGCAGCTCGAGTACAGTGATCAACGGATGCATATCAGCTATGACAATGATGAGGAAAGTGCAGCAAATTTTGAAGTAAGTGAAGGATATTTTCCTTTTTGTTTTGATTCATTTCAGTGCATCAGAGATAACTACCATGCAATCAGAAATCAAATGTCAACAAGTCTTGATCTAGAACATCTTGGGTGCAATGAAAACCTTTTTCAAGACTTTTCATAATCAGATTTGCAGCCCTCGAAACCCATTGATTGTCAAGTTGCAGATGAAGCCATGGAAGCTGGTACATATGATCAAATGATACAAGGTGACTCCGTACCATTTTGTTTTGAATCATTCCAGTTTTTGAAGGGTAAATTACATGGTAAATTTTCAAATGAGAAGCCTATAGGAAACTGACAATCTCTTAGTTTTAATATTGAGGATGAGACAGATAGAGAAATTCTTGAGCAAGTTGTTGATGAGAAATCTTCCCTTCAAATGACTGATGAAATCATTTCGGATACAAAATTCTCCCTAGCACCAGATTTGCAGCCACCAAATGAAATTGAATGTCAGATTACAGATGAAGGCGTGGAAGATGAAATACATGATTTAATGATGCAAGAGAATTCTGTACCCTTTTGTTTCGAGGAATTTTAGTTCATAAAGTAGAATCTTCATAATATCTCTCAAGAAAAAGATGAACAGCCAGTAGTATGTCACACAGTTTCAATGGATATGTCACAGTAGTCTTCTCAAGTTTTTGATTATCCTATTTCTCGTGTGTTGGATGATGTTTGTTGTAAAAATTTTCCTCCATTAGCTAACCATGTGTCGGAAAAGAATGTTGATGATAATCTTATTCAAAGGTCGCCTTCATTGTATTGTTTAACAGATTTTTCATTACAAAGCTCACACCAATGTTTTCAGTTATATGAGGAGATTGATAAAGGAGACTTTTGTTCTGTTTGGAATCAACTACAAAGTTTGGTTATCCACGAATTGCAGGATCCTTTTGACAGCTTGCTACAGTCACCAAAGAAAGACAGCAGAGATGTGAGGAAAATATTAATATCCAACTATGAAGATTGCTTGGACCAGAGTAGTAATGTATTGATGGGAATCAATAGTTATGTTTATGAAGATCCTTTTGTAGTATTCTTTAAGTCATCCAGTCAATTCATGCTTTGCAAGTTTATCAGCAGTCAACTTGATTCCAAGTTTCCATGGGATTTGCCTTTCGATTCTTCCCTTTTCCTGCGTATCAAAAAGCATTTGGGAAGAAATCAAATAGCAGCCAGGATGCTTACATGGTTGCATTGGCTGTTCCATTTCACTTGATCAGGTGATGAATGGAACAATTAGAGTAGGTTGTATTGAATAAGCTCTACTTTGAGCATATTTTCCAGTTTTTCAGTTGTGTTTAAGTATCGAGTCAGTTTTTAGCTAAGTGAGAGTCAGTTTGTGTCATCAAGTCATCAGTTTTCAGTCATGCATTTCATCTTGAGTTTTTGACTCCATTGCCTAATGGATGAAGGCCCTTGTCTTTCCAAATATCTATAGTTCTTGGCACCTCCAAGGAGCTACCATCCCTATTGGAGCCAATGTTAGTGTCAGCTTTTTCATCCTTCCTCTAGTGATCAAACATGCTCTTACAAGGTGATGTTAAGGTGTCAAGGTCAAATTTTGTCATTTCAGTGAGTCTTCAAGCAAAATTTGATCACTAGGCATTAGGTCTAGGGTTTGATTTTACTCCTATCAAAGTTGTCCAAATTTTAGTCCATGTCACCATTCAGATAAGTGTACCATAATTCAGAGGGTTTTCATCATCATGTCAAGTTCCATTGGGTCATTTTACAGCTTGTTCATGCTTCAGTTGTGCCTAGGTAAGGTTCGTTTCCCTCGCCTAGGGTTTTGAAGGTAATTTCTCTTGGATGGTAAAATCATTAGAAGCACTTGTATCCTGATGTTCATACACCTTCCCCTATCCTTAATGTACATTATTAAACACTTCCCATCACTGAGATCCCCCAAATTCCTCATTTTCACACAAACACTAGTTTCTTGCTACAACTTGGCAATTTTCTAGGCTAGGCCTGTGTTTTGCCCTTTTGGACCCCTTCCCCTCACTCAATTTATAATATTCCACTTTCCCCTACTTCCTAACATCCCTCCCTACTTCCCAAAATTTTCTCGAGAATTTAGAAGCCCCTTATCCCATTCATTTCGCTGCATTTCGACAAATCCCTTGTTCCACACATCGGGATAGGTTTCACTCAAATCATTTTTTTGAGAAATAAAAGATGAATTTGGAACAAATGACAGAGGTTTTTGTCAAAAACAGGCAAAGGAAGAAAAACCTCCTTCACTTTTTACACAGGTGTCATGGTGTTAGAGAAATGTCAACAATACGGCTGCCTCAGGATAATTGATGCACCTTTGAAGTGACCTTGGGAAAATCACCATTTCTCCTAGCTTGGTTGGAAAATTTACTTCCTTGATAAGTCAAATGATAACTAGAAAAGAATCTATTTCCAATGAGCTATCATAAGCTCAATTTGGAGTTGAGAAACACCTTCAAAAGTTTACTACAACAGCACTCTGCCTTGAGGCAGCCTCATTTTGCTCATTTTGACCAGTCTTGGGAGATTTGATATTTTTCAAGGCAAATGAACACCAAATTGAAACATTCCAGTTGGGTTGGAAATTAGACTCTGATATATTTCCAATGAGCTATCCTACGCCACATTTGGACATCAGGAAGGCCTCCAAAAGCCTCTTGCAAAATGGCGCGGCACATAGAAGAGTGGGCGCGGCGCACTGGGTGTGCGCGCGGCTTACTGGGCTTGTGCGCAGCGCACAGAGCCTCCAAGACAAAAATTCATCACGGCTTCATAAAAAATCAAAAAAATTCCATATTTTCTGCTCCAAGTAAGTTTGAAAACTCTTTCCCATTTATTTTAGTCGTGTTTGGTGTGTTTGGAGGAAAAGATATGAGAGTTTTGATTGGGGAAATATAAACCTTATGTCCATACCAAAATATGCTTCTTTGGGTTTTGAAATTGGTGTTTTGAAATTTTAATTTTGCTGCCAAGTCCCCTTTCCCATTTGTGATCCTTTCTCTTTCATAATTCTATCATTATTTTTTATCCCTTGTGCTCTAAACTCCAAAACTACTCATATCATTTCTTTACATTTTCCCTATCCTAAACCCTACCATTCCCTATCATGTTCCCTCTCCCATATAATTTGCAGTAAATTCCCAAAACCCCCATATCCCCATACAATCAAGTGACTGTATTACACTTTAAATTCACTCGACAAAACTCCATCATTCTCACTTCCCATTCGTCCCACAGTCCCTCATTTTACTTTGACACATTTGGCGAACTAAGACGAAGACACCAAGGTCTTCATTTTCACCTCAGGCAACATAGATGAAGAAGGCATCGAGGAGGCGTGAAAAGACATAATATTGGCTGAAGCTTCATTGGCTGAGCATGACACGTGATGGAGGACCTTCAGTCCAAATTTCAGCAAATTTGGAGTAAATTTTGTCATTTTTGAAATTGTGGTCGCAAAATAGATTTTTCCGCCCGACGCGTCGCGCCACTTGGCACGCGCTTACGTTTGAGAGATATTCTGGAGGAAAAAATGATATTTTTTGGTTTTTTATGATAAATTATGCATGATAAAGAATGGCTGAGAGATTTCATCAAGTTCTGGGTGGTTTAAAGGGTCAAAAACACCTTGAAAATGGCCTTTCTGCCACCTTTTGCACACACAGGAACCAGTTTTGGGAGATTGAATTTTTGGAGGGAAAATGAACTCCAATTTGAAAAATTCCACTTGGGTTGGATAGTAGATAGACAAGGCTTTCCAATGAGATATCATGAGCTGACCCAGGTTCAGTGTGCTAAAGTCACAGTGGCAGAATCATCAGTTTCGTCTACTTGCAGTCCTTTCTGCGACGATTCATCCGAAACTTCTCAGATCTCTGGCTCTGTTGAGCTTCAAAAGCCTTTCATCCCGTCAGAATACCCCTTTGGAGAACCAATTGAGTTCCATTGGCCTCTTTCAAATGCTTGGTTTAGATTTGGGGTTGGGGAACATTTTCCCCCTCTTACATCGGGATCACCATTTTTGGCTGCTATCATACCTCCTAGCCCCCGTACTCTTTTGCAAGATCTTACGGTGGAATCAAACATGGATTTTTATAGTCCTAATGGTAGTGAGGGTATTCCAGTTTCTGATGAAAAATACCAACTTTTCCCAGAAGACATCCAACAAGATCTTGCTCAATATTCACCATCAGTGTCACTTCCAGCCGGATATAGGTCTTTGGGTCAGATTATGGCCGATATTGCCTCCATGGAAGCATCAACTCCATCAAGGGGTTCGGTTCTCCCATCCTTAGGTATGTCGCCAACGACACCTGTTTCATCATTGATTCCTTTTGTTACGTCTATTCCCACTCGACCTACTGTCTATGTGGCCGCTTCGGCATCGGTTGTCACTACTCAGTCGTAAGGGGTTTCAACTTCCGTAGAGACCTCGATTTCCATGGCCATCCCTGATGGCCTTCCTTTTGAGGAGTATTGGCTGGCTATTCAATAGCAGAACTCCCAAACTTATCAGTCCCCTCAGGATCCATATCATTCTTATTTTTCTCATTATTTAGTGGATGGTACCCCGATTTATTCACTTCTGTTCTAGCATGATGAGCAAGGCAACCATATCTACTTGCCTGATCCTGAGGCTTATCAATTCCTTTCCGGTTTTATACCTACCTTGCCTGTGCAACCCTCTAACCAACAAGGGAAACCATTTCAGGCACAACCTTTGGTTCATCAGGGATATGCTTATGACCCATAAGGACAACCCTTTCAAGGACAACGTTTGGTGCAACAAGGGTATGCATACGACCCACAAGTGAAACCCTTATAGGGACAACCTTCGGTCCAGCAAGGATTGCTTTACGTCCTGCAAGGTCAACCTTAAAATCCTCAAGCTCAACTTTTACAAGCTCAGCCTGTGATCCAACTAGGGAAACCTCAAGGATCATCTGGGTAGCCGGTATATCAACCCCGACCTTCATATAGTTATGGGGGGAAGATTCATCCATCTCAACCTTTGGTGCAACCTGAACAGCCATATCTTCCGATTGGTCTAAATGTTGCATAGCCAGGAACGTCTTATGGTCCTGCTCCAGGTCAACCTATTTACCAGGCACAACCTAGCCAACCACAGCCATCAGGCCAACCCTCTCCACCGGAGCAACCTGGTGACCCACCGCCATGAGGCCAACTCACTCCACTGGGGCAACCTAGTGGCCCTCATCAGTCAGGTCAACCTACTCAGTCAGGCCAATGTGAAAAGCCTATTTACCCTGCTCAGCCACCAATCTACTCTATGCCGCAGCGAAATAAACCACTGCCCTCGACGTATCCAGCTCAGCAAGGCCCCACTTATCAGCAGCCTGTTCAACCCCAAGGCACTTATTTTCCTCAAGGTCAACATCGACTAGTTTACAACCCGTCTCAAGGTCCTACTTATCACCCTCGACTTCTAGGCTATACTTATACTCTGCAGCAAAATCCTTATGCTGCTCAATCAGGACCCTCGTATACTCAGAAATAGTATCCAAGTTTTCAACCCCCGTATCCTGGTCCTTAGCCGCTATATCAACCAAATTATCCAGCTTATACCCCTAATGGTCTGAATCCTCCAGGACAGAACCAATGGGAGAAGATTTATACTCAACCAGGATGGAGTATGGGTACGGGTCCTTATCAAGGACTTGCTATGTCATTTAATCCTCAATTACCTTTTCTCGCTATGTTGGAGTTATCGGATGTGTCCAAATTAACAAATTATCCCATTCTCCATAATCCCTTTTGGCCTCCGGTTCCAATGAAGGTTCCTGGTGATTGTACCAAGTTTGAGGGTAAGTTTGGAGAAGACCCCCAAGCTCACGTCATGACATACCATTTATGGTGTTCTTCCAATTCTTGGGTGGATGACTCTGTTCAGATCTGTCTCATCCAACACACTCTTACCGATGTTGCTGCTAAGTGGTATATCGAATTGCCTCATGAAATCTTTCAAGATTTCAATACACTCGCTATGGCGTTCCTTAATCATTTCCAGTTGCCAGTTCATTATGAAGTCAGGACGCATCTCCTCACATCCTTGAAATAGGACCGAGCTACCCATATCTCGAACGGCATTCATCAATGGAGACGACGTCATTGTCTGATCAAGATTGAAATTCCTGATTAGCTTCTTACTCATTGGTTCACTACCTCTTTTTTCAATCATATTGGGAAAGACATAGCCATGGGGGTATGTGTAACTGAGGAACAATCCATCGCTCGTGCCCAGTACCTTGATTTAGTGTACTCTCAATTAGGCATTTTGTACAAAATATTGATTGAAGCTCCACATCCTTGGACCTCTAAAATGTCATCTCCCCCATCAGTTGACGACGTTATTGGTTCCGTGTCTCAGAATTCACGTAAGTCTTCCAATGGGAAGCAGAAATCAAATTCTTCCAATAATTTTGCTCCTCAGTCTACTCCAGATTATGGTAAAACCTCGGAGGTCAATTCTGTTCAGGCCAATCTTGTGGACAAGACTTCCAAGGGGAAAAATAAGGGAAAAGGCAAGGCCAAATCCGATGCCCCAAAATCGGAATCGTCTAAACTTCGTGCTGATGATGGTTCACAGCGAAAGCCAAAGTATCCCTGTCTAATTTGTGATGAGGACCACTATGTTAGTTTCAGCCTTTTCAGCCTTCCTCCAGTGATCAAGCATGCTCTTACAAGGTGATTTTAAGGTGTCAAGGTCAAATTTTGTCATTTCAGTGAGTCTTCAAGCAAAATTTGGTCACTAGGCATTAGGTCTAGGGTTTTCTTTTACTCCTGTCAAAGTTGTCCAAATGTCGGTCCATGTCACCATTCAGCTGAGTGTACCATCATTCAGAGGGTTTTCATCATCATTTCAAGTTCCATTGGGTCATTTTATAGCTTGTTCATGCTTCATTTGTGCCTAGGTAAGGTTCATGTCTCTCTCCTAGGGTTTTGGAGGTAATTTCTCTTGGATGGTCAAATCATTAGAAAAAATTGTATCCTGATGTTCATACACCTTCCCCTATCCTTAATGTACATTATTAAACACTTCCCATCACTGAGATCCCCCAAATTCCTCATTTTCACACAAACCCTAGTTTCTTGCTACAACTTTGCAATTTTCTAGGCTAGGCCTGTGTTTTTCCCTTTTGGACCCCTTCCCCTCACTCAATTTCTGATATTCCACTTTCCCCTACTTCCTAAAATCCCTCCCTACTTCCCAAAATTTTCTCGAGAATTTAGAAGCCCCTTATCCCCTTCATTTCGCTTCATTTCGACAAATCCCTCGTTCCACACATCGGGATAGGTTTCACTCAAATAATGTTTCTGAGCAATAAAATATTAATTTGGAAACACGGAGAGAGGTTTTTGTCAAAAATAGGCCAAGGAAAAAAAAACTCATTCAATTTTTACACAGGTTTCATGGTTTTAGAGAAATGTCAAAAATACCGTTGCCTCAAGAGAATTGATGCACCTCTGAAGTGACCTTGGTAAAATCAAGATTTCTTCCAGCTTCGTTGGCCAAATGACTTCTTTGATAAGTCAAATGATAACTAGACAAAACTAGATTTCCAATGAGGTATCATGAGCTCAATTTGGAGTTGAGAAAGACCTTCAAAATTTGACTGCAACAGCACTCTGCCTTGAGGCAGCCTCATTTTGCTCATTTTGACCAGTCTTGGGAGATTTAATGTTTGACAAGGCAAATGAACTCCAAATTGAAAAATTCCAGTTTGGTTGGAAATAATACTCAAATATATTTCCAACGAGATATCTCGCACCCCATTTGGACATTGGGAACGCCTCCAAAAGCCTCATGCAAAATGGCGTGGCACATAGAAGAGTGGGCGCGGCGAACTAGGCTTGTGCGCGGCGCATAGAGCCTCGAAGAAAAAAATTCATCAAGGCTTCATAAAAAATCAAAAAAATTCCATATTTTCTACTCCAAGTAGGTTTTAAAAATCTTTCCCATTTATTTTATTCGTGTTTAGTGTGTTTGGAGGCAAAGATATGAGAGTTTTGATTGGTGAAATATAAACCCTATGTCCATACCAAAATCTGCTTCTTTGGGTTTTGAAATTGGTGTTTTGAATTTGTAATTTTTCTTCCAAGTCTCCTTTCCCATTTGTGATCATTTCTCTTTCATAATTCTATCATTATTGTTTATCCCTTGTGCCCTAAAATCCCAAACTACTCATATCATTTCTTTACATTTTCCCTATCCTAAACCCTACCATTCCCTATCATGTTCCCTCTCCCATATCATTTGTAGTAAATTCCCAAAACCCCCATATCCCCATACAATCAAGTGACTGTATTACACTTTAAATTCACTAAAAAAAACTCTATCATTCTCACTGCCCATTCTTCCCACAGTCCCTCATTTGACTTTGACACATTTGGCGAACTAACACAAAGACACCAAGCTCTTCATTTCCACCTCAGGCATCATAGATGAAGAAGGCATCGAGGAGGCGTGAAAAGACATAATCTTGGCCTAATTTTTTTTGGCTGAGCATGAAACGTGATGGAGGAACTTTAGTCCAAATTTCAGAAAATTTGGAGTAAATTTTGTCATTTTTGAAATTGTGGTCGCAAAACAGATTTTTCCACCCGATGCGTCGCGCCACTTGGCGCGCGCTTACATTTGAGAGATATTATGGAGGAAAAATTGATATTTTTTGGTTTTTTATGATAAATTTTGCATGCTCAATAATGGCTGAGATATTTCATCAAGTTCTAGGTGGTTTAAAGGGTCAAAAACACCTTGAAAATGGCCTTTCTGCCACCTTTTGCACACACAGGAACAAGTTTTGGGAGATTGAAGTTTTGGAGGGCAAATGAACTCCAAATTGAAAAATTCCACTTGGGTTGGATAGTAGACAGATAGGGCTTTCCAAAAATATATCATGATCTCAAGTTTGACTTCGGGAAGTGCCTCAAAATAGGCTTAAAGTGGCGTGATGCATTGAGTTTTTTGGTGCGGCGCATAGAGAAATTTGGCCTCGTTTTGACTCTTCAGCTCAGAAATTCACCCAGTTTTGACTAGTTTTACTTTTTGATGTAACTATTGATATATATTAATGTAATTTGATGAATATGATGTAAATTTGGCTCAATTTTACTTGTTCTAGAGGATTCATTCACTAAAAGGTGAAAATTAAATGAATGAATCAATTTCCTTCCATATAGAGGCAAGTTGATTGATTCCCTAGATTTCAGTTCCTAGTTTAGAATTGGTTGAAATAGCTCCTAGAAGGATGAGCTCGACCCATAGAGGCATGGAAAGGGGTCAGAATTGTCTATATTATGTATTTTCTGAGTCCTTTTTGAGCGTTGGACTCTTGGGAATAGTTTGGCACTTCATTGTACATACACTTCTGCATTTTTGGCAAAGGAAAGACTAGGGTTTTGTAGCACTTGTTGGGATCCTTGTGGCTCTGAGTTTTGATGATGTTTTTCTCCATGTAATTGTAAATTCATTAATGTTTTATGTATTCTATTTCCCTTCTCTTTGCTTCTGAAATTAAACAAATGAGTAACTAAGGTAGAATTCATTAGTTTTCTCGTGCTCTGCCTTAAACTTTTGTTTACTTTTATGTGTTTTCATCTGTTTGAAGAGGATCCTTGCAGCCTCTTGCCCTCTTTAGCTCCTCAGTAGTATTTTATATTGATTCATTCAATCTAATACATCGAAGTCGTTGCCTTCCTTGCCCCAGGTTGAACTCTGCAAGAATTTGGCCTCATCCCCAAGCCCAAAATTGCCTTTTCCTTTTTTCCAACAAAAAACCCTAAAAATCATTCCAAACTCCTTGATTAATATACCTAGCCTAAAATTAGCACTCATTTCAATCATCTCAAGCCCTATTGATACATTTTTCCTGAGATTGACCCGAAGAGAGCTCTCTCCTATTCTGGTAGGGCTAGCTACCATACTGGGTGTGGTATGATGTTACCCTGAACTCTTCCTTCCTTCAGCCTAAGGTCGATTTAGGAAATAACATAGTGGCGACCATACTGGGGAGAAAATGGTTTGCTTGTTGGTGTTTTTTTTTTTATAAGCTACAGACGGAGCCTGAAGTTATGCCAGGAAGCCTTCGAAATTCTTTTGCTTTGCATTAGCGAAAGTAGATAAACAATGCTTCAGTCGATCTCCGGTCTAGTTTATAAACGTGACACTTGACTTGTAAATTGCCCCAGTACTTGTATCAATTTCAGATCTGATGGTTGATGGTGGACAACGATCAGACATAAGAAGGCTGAAATCATTCACCTGGTGACTCCAATTTGAAGTAGAGACTCCACTGGAGGACTAACTCTTTCTCTGCGAAAATGGAAGGATATTACACAAAGTTCAGGTATCCAAAATGGAATGGTATTCAGGATCTAGTCTTCTTTCTTGTAAACTATTTCTTTGCTGTTCTTGAAGTTGTTCTGAAAGTTTTTCAAAATCTTCATTAAACCTATTCAAAAAGTGTAAATACTGAGTTTCCCTTTGATCCTGGCCTCCTTACTTTTCCCACATCTTATGATGACCCTCTTCAGAGTGATGAGCCAGAAAACCAAACTGATCCCGTTGCTCTTGGATATACTCCTACACCTGTTATAGTCCCAGATAGGTATAAACCTCTTGTTTTACCTTCTATTCTCCATGCTTTCCCTGCAAATTATTACCTATATCTACCAAGATTTGATGGTGAATGTAACAATGTCAATGCTGAGCAACATATGCAGAATGTTGAGACTTTTCTAGACCTTTTCAAAGTTGATGAAGAAGATGTTAGTATTAGACTTTTTGCTCTTTCTTTTCAAGGCCAAGTGAAGAGTTGGTTCAAAGCCCTGCCTGATGTGAGCATCTCAGATTTCCAGCATTTCGTCAAATTTTTCCTTGACAGGTGGGTGATCAGATAGAACACTTTCCTTATTTTAGATGAGTATGCCCAGCTGAAAAGACTGCCATGGGAGATTGTACAACAATTTTCTGCCAGATTTAACCAAGTATATTTTTCGATGCCAGCTGATATAAGACCTTCTCCTAGATCTGCTCTCTTGCACTACCCAGTTTCTTTTGATTCGGAAATGGAATTTCAGTTTAGAGAAAGGAATATTGCAACACGTCAAGAAATGCAGAACAGTGCAGTGAATGTAGAGGCTCATTTGCTGATCCGAAGGGCAAGGTTGAAGGAAGAAGAGACAAAAAACATAGATCCGGAGAAATCAACATCTCTAGAGGTAAAGCTTGACATGTTGGTAGGTGCAGTAGAAGAGATGATGAAAAATAACACCAAAAGGAATGAGTATTATGTTCAAGCCCATGATTTTCTGATTGAAGAAGAACCAGTGGCTGATCCAAAACATTTTGTTTCTTATCCCAGTTGTCATAGTAATTGTTTTATAGATCATTTTGAAGAAGAGAGAGCTGTTGATATGACATATATGCTTGATGATGTGTTGTATAATGATGATTTTCCTCAGTTTGATCAGTATGATGATGATTATGTTCTCCAAATAGAAGCTAACCTTGCAGACAAATCAACAGCTAGTTTGTGGAAGGAGGAAGTTCACTTTCAGCAGCTCGAGTACAGTGATCAACTATGACAATGATGAGGAAAGTGCAGCAAATTTTGAAGTAAGTGAAGGATATTTTCCTTTCTGTTTTGATTCATTTTAGTGCATCAGAGATAACTACCATGCAATCAGAAATAAAATGTCAACAAGTCTTGATCTAGACCATCTTGGGCGCAATGAAAACCTTTTTCAAGAATTTTCATATTCAGATTTTCAGCCCTCGAAACCCATTGATTGTCAAGTTGCAGATGAAGCCATGGAAGTTGGTACATAGAAGTTGGTACATATGATCAAATGATACAAGGTGACTCCGTACCATTTTGTTTTGAATCATTCCAGTTTTTGAAGGGTAAATTACATGGTAAATTTTCAAATGAGCAGCCTATAGGAAATCGACAATATCTCAGTTTTAATATTGAGGATGAGACAGATATCAAAATTCTTGAGCAAGTTGTTGATGAGAAATATTCCCTTCAAATGATTGATGAAATCACTTCGGATACAAAATTCTCCCTAGCACTAGATTTGCAGCCACCAAATGAAATTGAAGGTTAGATTACAGATGAAGGCATGGAAGATGAAATACATGATTTAATGATGCAAGAGAATTTTGTACCCTTTTGTTTCGAAGCATTTCAGTTCATAAAGCAGAATCTTCGTAATATCTCTCAAGAAAAAGATGAACAGCCAGTAGGATGTGTTGGGAAAAATACTGAGAGGGGGGGGTGAATCAGTATTTAAGGCAAACTAAAACTTTTTACTTTTTCATGCTCTAAAACCCATACGCTAATTTTCTAAAGCCAACTAGCGTATACACGCAGATATCCTTCATAAAACTCGCGTATACACAGAGATCTAATTATGTCATTAGTTCTTGCTTATATCATTCCATTATTCATTCATCAGATGTTCAATAAACAGTAAACATGTGCAGTAAGAACAGAATAAACCATCACACCCGGGCATCACACATGAACACCAGGATTTTTAGGTGGAAACCCAAGTCGGGAGAAAACCACCATAGCTTGCTCACCTTCAATATTTTTATTATAGAGAAAACATGTTACAACATATGTGCTGGCGCAGACTTGACCAGCACGTAGGCACCCACCTGCGCTCGTTTACCAGCCTCTCCTGGAAGGGAGCTACGACCCCCCGACTCGTTTACCAGCCTCTCCTGGAAGGGAGCTACGACCCCCCGATCTTGTTTACCAGCCTCACCTGGAAGGGAGCTACCACCCCATGACTTAAGGCTACAACCCTCAGCACCACCTTGGACCACGTTTCATCAATTTTCACACTGGATCCAAAAAATTCAATAGAACAACACTTGCAGGCCACGTTTCATCAAATTTTCAGACTGGACCCTCTTCATTCATTTACGCACAGTCAAACATCCACAACAAATAGCTAAAACAGAGCAGATCAGATCAGACATTTCTTACCCCATACTTCAGCAAACCCTAGTTTGCATACGCGCTTTCCCTTCACTGATGTCGCATATATACGCACTTCCGTCCACATAAAACAGCGTATACTTCAGTACATATTATAGGGCAGATTTTATTGCGCATACGCGCTTTTTCTTCAGCGAAGCCGCGTATATACGCGCTTCTTTGAGGCAAAGTAGCGTATAGATCTTCAACCATTACAGAGCTGCATACTTCTTCAGATCAGACATTCAGTTCAGATTTTAACCCTTTACTTCAGACAGATGTTCGCCTCATCACAGATCTAATCACTCCATAAACAGATCTAGCAAATATAGATACATTTCATATCTAGATATCCCGCTTCATCATTTCTTCATAGGTGCATCATAGATTCAGATCTATCATCAAACCTTTACCCTTTCTATACAAATATACTTCATAGAGAAGTATTCATTCAAGCTCAGACATCTTGCACCCTCACTCATGATTTGCACAATAAATTTCTTCTCCTTATATAGGTTTATCCTTTTTCAATACCACGGGCCAAAGCAATACCATGAGCCTTCAATACCACGGGCCCCTTTTTCAATACCATGAGCCAAAACAATACCATGAGCCCAAAACTACATTACTTCCGATGGTATTCCTGGATGGGGTCATTTAGACGAATCATTACCCAATACAATGGGTCCATACCATGGTGGTTACCCCTGGTTTTGCACTTTTAGAGCGCTTTAGCCCATACGCGACTTTGAACGTTGTTTCCCGCGTGCATACGCGACTTCCCCTAGACAGATCCACGTATGTCTTGAAACATACTCTTTTCATCATAGATCTAGCCCATAATGAATTCCTTTCTTCATTACCTTCTGTACTCTCTATAGATACATCAGATTTTCATATTTAAACAAGTTCATCAAGACATTCTATCAAGCACAACTTCATCAAGTAAGTGGCCATCATCTTCATCAGGTGGGTTGCCATTCTAGAACAACTCTCTACATCACATTGTTTCATCAGGTGGGTTGCCATTCTAGAACAACTCTCACAAACATCATATCACATAGTCAAGAATAGCTTCATCAGGTGGATTTCCATCAAGGACAACACTCTGCATCATATTGCCAACAATCTCCCCCTTTGGACTTGATGGCAACCACGATGGTGTTTGGTTACCACAACAGATAGGTACATTAAGAATACAATGACACCATGTCACTCTCTCCATTTGTGACACCATTCTTTCTCTTCATTCAAACACCATGTCACTTCTCCCCCTTTGACATCAAGGGCAAAGGGCGGATCAAAACCAACATACTCTCCCCCTTTTCTCCTCATGTGGAAGAAGCGTTCTGCAGATCTGATATATACTGAAGTGACCAAGCTCCCCCTGAGTTCATGCTGAATCTTCAAACAAATTTTCAATGAAGTACATGACTCTATGACCTTCCTATCACCAAGGATTCATACTTACATCAAAGATCCAACCAAGTGGATTTACATATGAGACTCAAATACCCAACCAAGTGGGTTTACACATTTCAATTCAACTACCCAACCAAGTGGGTTTACAAAATTTGACTCAGCTACCCAACCAAGTGGGTTTACAAAATTTGACCAGTCCTTACATGACTGAATATTACAATTTTACATCATGGGTCTCAATAAGACCTTTTCATCAAATTACAAATAAGACCATTTATGACCAACACCAGAAAATCCTCAAGAAAGAGAACATGTTTCAGAATAATGCCAACAATGCATTATACTCAGCAAAGCTAATGCTCCCCCTGAATCTATGCATCCAAGCATCCTTTCCATATGACTAAGGCTCCCCCTTAGTTTGTGCATCCTGAACACTTTCACCAATAAATCATCAAGGCATCTTTATCAAAACATTAGAAATAGAATTATGAGAACTGGAACACCACCAGAGATACCAAACAGTATCAGAGATACCAAACAGCACTGCAGCTGTGCTGAAGAGAGCTGACTCCAAACAGAAAAATGTCAGCAATCAGACATACGCGGTTTTCTGTGCATGAACTCGCGTATATACGCGACTGTGTTTCAGGAAACCCGCGTATCCAATACCATCTTCTATATTTTAACCAAATCTGATCCTCTTGTGAGAAAAAGACAGTGTTCAGCTTCTTTCTTGGATATTTTTAATGCTTCCCTGGACTACAGATAGATAGAGCAGTGTAGTTGTGTCTTCAAGCGTCATCCAACGGTTGTAGCATAAGCACATTAGTAACCAAGCCTTCAGATTCTTTGCAGCATCAATACAATCTTTTCAAGAGAGATTATCATACCAGAACAACATCTTCAAAAATGTGTCAAGCAATCATCCATGTGGTCCATCATCACCAAGATCTTCAAGATTTAACATGAAGTAACATATGTAGGCAAAAGATCTCAACCATAGTAACAAACTCTGCATGATCTATTCAAACACATCCAACTCATCCATGTGTGAGCACAAAAGATACTTATCAGCAACCAGGGCTCAAAATCTCATCATAATAAACCATGTACCAAGTCATCATCATATGAGTATCACAAAAACCAAAGAATAAGTAGTCATATTGCCAACAATGCAATCATTAGTATTCAACCTGCTGCTCCCCCTGAACCAGTGCTCCTTCTTAACTTGTGCTACCTGAATACGTTCATCAGCAAGTCATCAGAATCAATCTCTGCATGAACTGTCCTTATCTCTGAATTATAAGTCTTTCACTTCAGCCACTAATACTCTTCATTCAACAAGCAAACAGGACTCATTCATAATCTTCAACATAAGACATCAAGTATCATATCATCATCATTTAGAACTGAGAAATTAAGCTGATATTGAGTCAACAATATAGTTATTAACAATCAGACTGATGCTCCCCCTGAACCTCTGCTCCAGATCTTCAGCTAGCATATAAATTCTCTTATCATCAATGCATACGCGACTGTGTCTGATGAAACTCGCGTGTATACGCGACTTTTGTTAATATAACCCGCGTATGGAAAGTGAAGCATAGAAATTTTTCACATTCCTTCATCTCCCCCTGAACTTGTACTTCCTGTACCTGTCTTCTTCATATCAGATGCTCTGTCAGAAATACATATAACCAGAAAAATCAAATCAACCATGAGAGTCATCATGCATTGCTCCCCCTGTGACGATACATTACTAAATCTCATAATGTATCCCACATCATTCCTGCAGTCAATAAGAAAAGTCAGCTTCAGAAGCGGATGACTGCAGTAGGGTCAGAATCCCCTACGTTTCTGATCGGTCCTCCATCTTTTTCCAGATTTGTTTGAACTTTCTATTTGTGTGCTGGAAGTTATCCAATTTCTCATGTCTGTTCAACCTGCATTCCTTTTCTACATGTCCATACTTGTTACAAGAATAACATCTCATGTGTCCAGAGAAATAAGCATAAGAATCATAATGAGTATTTCTAATCTTTCTCCTTTTGCAATCAGTTGCTTTATGTCCATACATGTTACATGAGAAACAATATCCCCTGAAGAAACTAGAGAACCTTTCTGAGTAGAACCTGTTTGTTTGTGGCTGAAATGATCTGCTTCTGCAATTTGCTGCAACATGCCCATAATTATGACATTTAAAACATTCAACGTTTTTGAATGAATTCCTTTGAGAATTCATGATTGTTGGTTGATATTTTATTTCTTTCAACACTTCAGGTTTTGCATTGACATCCTCTGAATATTTAGCACTTCCTTGTGAGCTAGATTCACCTTTAACAGTTTCATGGAAACGAAGACCAAGTTTGATAGCAGGAGACCTTTGATTACTTAGAATATTGTCCAAAGTGTTAGTACTATCTTGAAACCTCAAAAGTTTAACCTTTTCTTCTAATTTACCTTTGAGAATGTTTACCTCAACCTCTAAGGCTTGACATTGCTTTGTCATGCTTTCTTCTTTCCTTCTTCCATCTTCTACTTGATCCTTCAGATTTAGAATTTCTTCTTTCAACCAATTTTCGTTTTCTTCACATGTTTGTTGCAGCTCTTCATTCTTCTTCTTCGATGCTTTGAGATATACTTTCAGAGATACGTTTTCATCTTCAAGTCCTGCAGTCTTCTTATTTGATTTATCCAGGTCTTCTTTGAGGGAAATGATTTCAGCTTCAAGTCTTTCATTCTTCTTGTTTGAATCTTCCAGATCTTCTTTGAGGGAGACGATTTCAGCTTCAAATCTTGCATTCTTCTTGTTTGATTTTTCGAGATCTGCTTTGAGGGAAATGACTTCTGCTTCAAGTTCTTCATTCTTCTTGTTTGATTCTTCAAGATCTGCTTGTAGAGAGATGATTCCAGCTTCATATCCTTTACTTCGATTGTATACATCATCGAACATCCTTTTCAGTCTAAATACCAAAGCTTTGTTAGCAGATTCCTTCTCATTAAATTTCCTTTGTTGATCTTTGATAACTTCTTCTAGATTCACAACTTTTCTCTTACTATCTTCATCATTGTTTGCACCACGAAGATCATTCAAAGGATGACCCCAATCACTATCTGATTCATCTTCTTCAATGTCTGCTAAACCGGTTTTCTGAGACATCTCCTTACTTTGAGTATCCTTCTTCTTTGCCATGAGCACTTGTAGAGCTTGGTCAGAATCTTCTTCATATTCACTTTCACTATCATAATATTTGCATATACAGTTAAGTAAAATACAAGAACAACGATCAATACCTGTTTCATCTCCTTCAATTTCTGCTATACATGATTTCTGAGGCTTCTTCTTTCCTGGAGTAACCTTCTTCTTTTGCTTCTTTCCCATTGCGACGGATCTCCTTCAAGCGATCAAGCTTCTGCAGAAGGACCACGCTCCGATACCAATTTTTGGGAAAAATACTGAGAGGGGGGGGGTGAATCAGTATTTAAGGCAAACTGAAACTTTTTACTTTTTCATGCTCTAAAACCCATACGCTACTTTTCTGAAGCCAACTAGCGTATACACGCAGATATCCTTCATAAAACTCGCGTATACACAGAGATCTAATTATGTCATTAGTTCTTGCTTATATCATTCCATTATTCATTCATCAGATGTTCAATAAACAGTAAACATGTGTAGTAAGAACAGAATAAACCATCACACCAAGCATCACACATGAACACCAGGATTTTTAGGTGGAAAACCAAGTCGGGAGAAAACCACCGCTGCAGTTGCTCAGCCTTCAATATTTTATTATAGAGAAAACATGTTACAACATATGTGCTGGCGCAGACTTGACCAGCACGCAAGCACCCACCTGCGCTCGTTTACCAGCCTCTCCTGGAAGGGAGCTACGACCCCCGACTCGTTTGCTCACCTTCTCCCGGAAGGGAGCTACGACCCCGATCGTTTACCAGCCTGACCGGGAAGGGAGCTACCACCCCCCGATCGAAGGCTACAACCCCGCACCACCTTGGACCACGTTTCATCAATTTTCACACTGGATCCAACAACTTCAATAGAACAACACTTGCAGGCCACGTTTCATCAAATTTTCAGACTGGACCCTCTTCATTCATTTCCGCACAGTCAAACATCCACAACAGATAGCTAAAACAGAGCAGATCAGATCAGACATTTCTTACCCCATACTTCAGCAAACCCTAGTTTGCATACGCTCTTTCCCTTCACTGATGTCGCGTATATACGCGCTTCCGTCCACATAAACCAGCGTATACTTCAGTACATATTATAGGGCAGATTTTATTGCGCATACGCGCTTTTTCTTCAGCGAAGCCGCGTATATACGCGCTTCTTCTGCGGCAAAGTAGCGTATAGATCTTCAACCATTACAGAGCTGCATACTTCTTCAGATCAGACATTCAGTTCAGATTTTAACCCTTTACTTCAGATAGATGTTCGCCTCATCACAGATCTAATCACTCCATAAACAGATCTAGCAAATATAGATACATTTTAGATCTAGATATCCCGCTTCATCATTTCTTCATAGGTGCATCATAGATTCAGATCTATCATCAAACCTTTACCCTTTATATACAGATATACTTCACAGAGAAGTATTCATTCAAGCTCAGACATCTTGCACCCTCACTGATGATTTGCACAATGAATTTCTTCTCCTTATATAGGTTTATCCTTTTTCAATACCACGGGCCAAAGCAATACCATGAGCCTTCAATACCACGGGCCTCTTTTTCAATACCATGAGCCAAAACAATACCATGAGCCCAAAACTACATTACTTCCGATGGTATTCCTGGACGGGGTCATTTAGACGAATCATTACCCAATACAATGGGTCCATACCATGGTGGTTACCCCTGGTTTTTCACTTTTAGAACGCTTTAGCCCATACGCGACTTTGAACGTTGTTTCCTGCATGCATACGCGACTTCCCCTAGACAGATCCGCGTATGTCTTGAAACATACTCTTTTCATCATAGATCTAGCCCATAATGAATTCCTTTCTTCATTACCTTCTGTACTCTCTGTAGATACATCAGATTTTCATCTTTAAACAAGTTCATCAAGACATTCTATCAAGCACAACTTTATCAAGTAAGTGGCCATCATCTTCATCAGGTGGGTTGCCATTCTAGAACAACTCTCTACATCACATGGTTTCATCAGGTGGGTTTCCATTCTAGAACAACTCTCACAAATATCATATCACATAGTCAAGAATAGCTTCATCAGGTGGATTGCCATCAAGGACAACACAAGTCAACAGTCGCATGTCTTCATCTTCATTCAGTGGGTTGCCATCAAGGACAACACTCTGCATCATATTGCCAACAGGATGTCACACAGTTTCAATGGATAGGTCGCAGCAGTCTTCTCAAGTTTTTGATGATCCTATTGCTCGTGTGTTGGATGATGTTTGCTGTAAAAGTTTTCCTCCATTAGCTAACCATGTGCAGGAAAAGAATATTGATGATAATCTTATTCAAAGGTCGCCTTCATTGTCTTTTTTAACAGATTTTTCATTACAAATCTCACACCAATGTTTGCAGTTATATGAGGAGATTGATAAAGGAGATTTTTGTTCTATTTGGAATCAGCTACAGAGTTTGGTTATCCACGAATTGCAGGATCCTTTTGACAGCTTGCTGCAGTCACCAAAGAAAGACAACAGAGATGTGAGGAAAATCTTAATATCCAACTATGAAGATTGCTTGGACCAGAGTAGTAATGTGTTGATGGGAATTAATAGTTATGTTTATGAAGATCCTTTTGCATTATTCTTGAAGTCATCCAGTCAATTCATGCTTTGCAAGTTTATCAGCAGTCAACTTGATTCCAAGTTTCCATGGGAGTTGCCTTTTCATTCTTCCCTTTTCCTGCGTATCAAAAAGCATTTGGGAAGAAATCAAATAGCAGCCAGGATGCTTACATGGTTGCATTGGCTGTTCCATTTCACTTGATCAGGTGATGAATGGAACAATTAGAGTAGGTTGTATTGAATAAGCTGTACTTTGAGCATATTTTCCAGTTTTTCAGTTTTGTTTAAGTATCGAGTTAGTTTTTAGCTGAGTGAGAGTCATTTTGTGTCATCAAGTCATCATTTTTCATTCATGCATTTCATCTTGAGTTTTTGACTCCATTGTGCAAGGGATGAAGGCACTTGTCTTTCCAAAGATCTGTAGTTCTTGGCACCTCCAAGGAGCTACCATCCCCATTGGAGCCAATGTTAGTGTCAGCATTTGCAACCTTCCTCCAGTGATCAAACATGCTCTTACAAGGTGATGTTAAGGTGTCAAGGTCAAATTTTGTCATTTCAGTGAGTCTTCAAGCAAAATTTGGTCACTAGGCATTAGGTCTAGGGTTTGCTTTTACTCCTGTCAAAGTTGTCCAAATGTCGGTCCATGTCACCATTCACTGAGTGTACCATCATTCATAGGGTTTTCATCATCATGTCAAGTTCCATTGGGTCATTTTACAACTTTTTCATGCTTTAGTTGTGCCTAGGTAAGGTTCATTTCCCTCTCCTATGGGTTTGGAGGTAATTTCTCTTGGATGGTCAAATCATTAGAAAAACTTGTATCCTGATGTTCATAAACCTTCCCCTATCCTTAATGTACATTATTAAACACTTCCCATCACTGAGATCCCCCAAATTCCTCATTTTTGCACAAACCCTAGTTTCTTGCTACAACTTGGCAATTTTCTAGGCTAGGCCTGTGTTTTTCCCTTTTGGACCCCTTCCCCTCACTCAATTTATAATATTCAACTTTCCCCTGCTTCCTAATATCCCTCCTTGATTCCCAAAATTTTCTCGAGAATTTAGAAGCCCCTTATCCCCTTCATTTCGCTTCATTTCGACAAATCCCTTGTTCCACACATCGGGATAGGTTTCACTCAAATCAAGTTTCTGAGAAATAAAAGATGAATTTGGAAAAAATGAGATATTTTTTTGTCCAAAAAAGGCCAAGGAAGGAAAACCTCCTTCACATTTTACACAGGTGTCATGTTTTTAGAGAAATGTAAAAAATATCGTTGCCTCAAGAGAATTGCTGCACCTCTGAAGTGACCTTGGGAACATCAATATTTCTCCTAGCTTGGTTGGCCAAATGAATTCCTTGATAAGTCAAATGATAACTCAACAAAACCAGCTTTCCAATGAGCTATCATAAGCTCAATTTGGAGTTGAGGAAGTCCTTCCAAAGTTGACAGCAACAGCACTCTGCCTTGAGGCAGCCTCATTTTGCTCATTTTGACCAGTATTGGGTGATTTGACTTTTGGCAAGGAAAATGAACTCCAAATTGAAAATTTCCAGTTGGGTTGGAAAGTAGACTCAAAGATATTTCCAACGATCTATCTTGAACCCCATTTGGAGGTCGGGAAGGCCTCCAAAATCATCCTAAAAAATGGCGCGGCGCATAGAAGAGTGGGCGCGACGCACTGGGTGTGCGCGCGGCACACTGGACTTTTGCGCGATGCACAGAGCATCCAAGACAAAAATTCATCACGTCTTCATAAAAAATTAAAAAAAATCCATATTTTCTGCTCCAAGTAAGTTTGAAAAATATTTCCCATTGATTTTAGTCGTGTTTGGTGTGTTTGGAGTCAAAGATATGAGAGTTTTGATTGGTGAAATATAAACCCTATGTCCATACCAAAATCTTCTTCTTTGGGTTTTGAAATTGTAATTTTGCTGCCAAGTCCCCTTTCCCATTTTGGATCCTTTCCCTTTCATAATTCTATCATTATTGTTTATCCCTTGTGCCCTAAACTCCCAAACTACTCATATCATTTCTTTACATTTTCCCTATCCTAAACCCTACCATTCCCTATCATGTTCCCTCTCCCATATCATTTGTAGTAAATTCTGAAAACCCCCATATCCCCATACAATAAAGTGACTGTATTAAAATTTAAATTCACTCGACAAAAATCCATCATTCTCACTGCCCATTCTTCCCACAGTCCATCATTTGACTTTGACACATTTGGCAAACTAAGACAAAGACACCAAGCTCTTCACTTTCACCTCAGGCAACATAGATGAAGAAGGCATCGAGGAGGCGTGAAAAGAAATAATCTTGGCTGAAGCTTCATTGGCTAAGAATGACACGTGATGGAGGAAATTCATTCCAAATTTCAGTAAATTTGGAGTAAATTTTGTCATTTTTGAAATTGTGTTCGCAAAACAGATTTTTCCACCCGACGCGTCGCACCACTTGGTACGCGCTTACGTTTGAGAGATATTCTGGAGGAAAAACTGATATTTTTAGGTTTTTTATGATAAATTATGCATGATTAGGAAAGGATGAGATATTTCATCAAGTTCTGGGTGGTTTAAAGGGTCAAAAGCACCTTGAAAATGGCCTTTCTGCCACCTTTTGCACACACAGGAACCAGTTTTGGGAGATTGAATTTTTGGAGGGAAAATGAACTCAAAATTGAAAAATTCCACTTGGGTTGGATAGTAGACAGACAAGGCTTCCAACGAGCTATCATGAGCTCAATTTTGACTTCGGGAAGTGTCTCAAAAATAGGCTTAAAGTGGCGCGACGCATTGAGTTTTTGGGCGCGGCGCATAGAGAAATTTGGCCTCATTTTGACTCTTCAGCTCAAAAATTCGCCCAGTTTTGACTAGTTTTACTTTTTGATGTAACTATTGATCTATATTGATGTAATTTGATGAATATGATGTAAATTTGCCTCATTTTTACTTTTTCTAGAGGATTCATTCAGTAAAAGGTGAAAATTAAATGAATGAATCAGTTTCCTTCCATATAGAGGCAAGTTGTTTGATTGCCTAGATTTCAATTCCTAGTTTAGAATTGGTTGAAAAAACTCCTAGAAGGATGAGATTGACCCCTAGAGGCATGGGAAGTGGTCAAAATTGTCTATATTATATATTTTCTGAGTGATTTTTTAGGGTTGGACTCTTGGGAATACTTTGGCACTTCATTGTACATACACTTCTGCATTTTTGGCAAAGGAAAGACCAGGGTTTTGCAGCACTTGTTGGGATCCTTGTGGCTCTGAGTTTTGATGATTTTTTTCTCCATGTAATTGTAAATTCATTAATTTTTTATGTATGCCATTTCCCTTCTCTTTGCTTCTGAAATTAAACAAATGAGTAACTAAGGTAGAATTCATTAGTTTGCTGGTGCTCTGCCTTAAAATTTTGTTTATTTTTATGTGTTTTCATCTATTTGAAGAGGATCCTTGCAGCCTCTTGCCCTCTTCAGCTCCTCAACAATATTTTATATCCATTCATTCAATCTAAGACATCAAATCCATTGCCTTCCCTGCCCCAACTTGAACTCTGCAAGAATTTGGCCTCATCCCCAACCCAAAAATTGCCTTTCCCTTTTTTCCAACAAAAACCCCTAAAAATCATTCCAAACTCCTTGATTAATATACCTATCCTAAAATTAGCACTCATTTCAGTCATCTCAAGCCCTAATGATACATTTTTCCTGATATTGACCCGGAGAGAGCCCTCTCCTGTTTTAGTAGGGCTAGCTACCAGACTGAGCATGGTATGATGTTACCCTGAAATCTGCCTTCCTTCTGCCTAAGGTAGATTTAGGATATAACACACTACACTAAGGATTGTCCTAGACGATCCGAGGTTAGTCAACTACTAAAAGGCACTAAGGGAACTCCGACAGTCCTTAAAGAACCTTTCCCATCTTAGCAGACCCAGATGGTCGAGCAACCTCTGCCATGTGTGTCGTTTGGCTCTCAAGTTTTCATGATCAACGGTTCTGAACCTGTTTCCATCGATACTCGGTCAAAGGATTATGCCGGATCATGCCAGGAAGCTGGGAAATAGGTCGTTGATGGTCCTCCTCCCCCACCTACCTCTGGTCCTCTTGAAATTGAAAGGCCCTGTGTTGAACCCGTTATATGGCCACCTTCTAAAGGTGTTCTCCGGAAATATTCTTATAATTCTGACGCTCGTACTGCTCAGTATTACAGTATTTTTGAGGATCTAGCATAGGCGCCTTTCTACGATGTCCATGTTATAAGTGCTCTAGAGTTGTCCATCTCAATGGAAAGCGTTATTATCTGTGATCGGCGGGATTGAACCTACTGATTCTAGCCTTCTCTCTTTCGATTTAGAGAATTTCATCCCCTGACTTCTGCACTAGATTGTGCTTGTTATACAAGTCAGTATCAACGGTCTCAACATCCATAGGGCTGTATTGAATGAAGGTGCATCTACCTACGTTATGTCGTCTTCTTGCTGGAAGGCTATTGTCTCTCCAGCCCTTAATTCGTCACCCAATTCCCTTGAGGCATTCGATGGAAGGGAATCAAAACCCTTGGGTGTTCTCACTAGCTTGCCAGTTACATTGCAAGGAAAGAAAGTCAACATTGAAGTAGAATTCGTTGATGCCAAACTCAACTACAATATTCTAGTCGGTCGCAGTTGGACTCACTCTATGTTGTGCGTTCCGTCCACCCTCTTTCGACTTCTGAAGTTTCCACATGAGGGAAAAATTATTACTATCGTTCAGTTTTCATTCTTTATGGTCTCATCTTCCGAGAAAAACGTACCATACGTGGATCAAATTCCCAATCCTGTTGACAGTATAGGGCCGAGTATTTTCAAAGATCCTGCTCTCATGTGTATTTTTCCCCTTCTGCCACTGAATACTATTCAAGTCAATATGGTCTCTTGGTCAGATGACCCTTGGATCGTTCCTTCACTTGCACAGGTTGATTCGTTTGGAGATTCAATGCCACATAGTCCAATCGAGATCAATTATTGTGAGCTTACAACTGCATATGATTCTTCCCCTCCTGAAGTTGCTCCTTTGAGCATGTCTCTCGACATGTATTCTTAATCCCCCTGGCTCGGCGATGTGGATTCAATTGATCCTTTGAAAGAAGTGTTTCCATCCGACAAGGCTATCATGGAAACCATATCTCTCGAAGATCTACCGTGGAGCGATGGGCATCAACATTCCTCATTTATGCCTTGCCTCGGGGCAATGTCTACCTATCTAGAGTGTTTTGCATCCCAATTTCCTTCTCAGCCCCTTCAAATGCTTATTTTGACTCATGAAGTCTTTGCGAAAGGTAACTTGGGTAACATTACTCAAACAATGCCTATCGAAATTTCCGTCAAACCAGGGATTTTCGAGAGCATCCATGTGGGAGTCACTTGCTCTTCCGAGGAAGTCCAAGTGTACACTAGTCTCTTTCACGAATTCTGTGATGTTTTCGCCTGGTCTTATGAAGAGATTCCTGGAATCGACCCCAGTATTGTGGTGCACTAGATTCCCACCTACCCAGGTGCGAAGCCTGTTCGCCAGCGTCTTCGTCCCGTACATCCTCAAAAAGTCACTGCTATCAAAGCTAAAGTTGAAAAACTTCTTAAAGTGGATTTCATATATCCAATTCCCCTAACTGAATGGGTTTCTAATATTGTTCTTGTGGATAAGAAGCAGGGCACCATTCGTGTTTGTGTTTATTATCATGACATCAATTGGGCCTGTCTTAAGGATAACTATCCCACACCGTTTATCGATCAGATCATTGATAATTGCGTGGGGAGTGAAATATTCTCCCTTATGGATGGTTTTTCTGGCTATAACAAGATTAACATTCTCCCATCGGATCAACACAAGACCTATTTTATCTATCCATGGGGAACATTCATGTATAATAAAATCACTTTCGGCTTGAATAATGATGGGGCTACGTTCTAGCGCGCGATGTCTTATTCCTTCCACGATATTGTACATATTGTCCAACCATACCTGGATGAGCTTCCGGCTCATTCAACTGCACGAAAGGACCACCTGAAACATCTCCGTAAATTCTTTCTTCATTGTAGACACTACAAAATTAGGCTCAACCCACATAAATGCATCTTATGCATCGACTCTGGTAGACTCTTAGGGTTTATCATATATAAATATGGAATTTTCCTTGACCCTCTTAAGGTTGAGGCTATTGTCAATCTCCCCTCCCCGTCCTCATTACACCAGCTCTAGAGTCTTCAATGGAAATTCAATTTCCTTCATCATTTCATCTCGAAATAAATCGAAGTAGCCAAAGGATTTACACGACTATTAAAGCAGGACGTCCCTTTCTGTTGGGATGATATTTCTCAAAAGTATTTTGATAGACTTAAGACGTTGCTTGTCAACGCTCCTCTATTACATCCTCCGAATTACCATCATGATTTCACCTTCTACCTAGTTGCTGCCTTCAGTACGATCACCATGGTATTGGTTCAAAATGATGATGACAATAATGAACATGTCGTTTACTACTTTTCTCGTAACCTTCTCGACCTTGAAACACGCTACGCACATGTCGAGAAGTTAGCATTGGCTGCGGTCCAGGCCGTCCAATGGTTTCTTCAATACATTCTCTTACGCACGGTGATCATGATTTCTGATTGTAAACCCATGACTTATATTCTATCACGGAAGTTTCTGGGGGGCGAATACTCAAAGTGGATCATCATCCTCCAAGATTTTTATTTGGATTTCACTACCACCGAATCCAAGAAATCACTTTTTTTCACTGATTTTATTTGTTCTCTCCCCGCCGACTCTGCTCCTTCTTCTTCCGAGGATCATATTTCAGATGAAACTCTCTTCCTAATCAACACCCTCAATCCGTGGTATGGTGATATCATTGTGTACGGTGATATCATAGTGTACGTCTACTTTTAGGTCTGACTTAACAAAATATGCCTGATGCCACATTCGGCATCAATCGCAACCTTATCGTATTATTGGAGATACCCTTTATCGTGTCGGAGTCGATTTTGTACTCCACCGGTGTTTGGCCCTCGAGAAAGCAGAGAAATTTTTAAATGGCTGCCACAGTGGTGCCTGTGGTGGTCACATGTCTGGTTATGCCAGTGCACAGAAGATCCTTTGTGTTGGCTATTTCTGGCTGTCCATTTTTAAATATTGGATTGTTGCAGTACGTAAATGCCATGCATGCTAGATTTATCAACACAAGATGTGTGTGCTTCCTGTTCCATTACACCCTGTCATTACCGTTGGCCTTTTTTCCAAATGGGGCATTGATTTTATGATGTGTAACCCTCATTTGGCCAGGGGGAATGCCTATATTATTGTTGCCATCGATTATTTTATGAAATGGGCTAAGGCAATGCCTACACTAACCGCAGATGGTAAGATAGTGGCACAGTTCATATTCAATCGTGTTATTGCTCGGTTTGGTGTCCCTCAAGCCATATTCACTGAAAATGGTTCTCATTTTCGAGATTATATGATGGCAGAGCTGACGTCTAGGTTGGGTCTACGTCACGACAACTCAACGCCTTACTATCCTCAAGCTAAAGGCCAAGTTGAAGCTATAAACAAGGTCCTTGTTACAATGCTTCAATGAACAATTGGGATCCATAAATAAAACGGGCATCTAATGTTGTTGTTAGCTTTATGGGCTTACCGAACATCGATCAAGAATGCAATTTGATTTACCCCATTCCAATTGGTATATGGTTTGGAAGCTACACTTTCGATTAAATGTGAAATATCTTCACTTAAATTAGCTGTGGAATTACTGCCTGATACTTCACCTGAAGAAGAATGTCTCCTCTACTTAGAGATATTGGATGAAACTCATCGCTTAACTGCCTTGGTCATCGAATCACAGAAGAAGCAAGTCAAAGCCATTTTTGACCAAACAATTTCTCCTCATTCTTTCACCAAAGGCGATCTCGTTCTTCTATACGACCGTGCTCATGAAAAGATGGGGGCAGGCAGATTCCAACCCATGTGGCATGGGCCCTACATTGTCAAGCATGTGTTACAGAATGGAGCTTATGAGCCTATTGACTATGAAGTTTGTCCTTTATCGCAACCTAGAAATGGGTTGTATCTGAAAAAATATTATGCTTGAATCATTCATGCGTCATATGTGTACATAGGAGATTATTTTCATTTTGTGTGCATGATTTGGTTTGATGTGCTTTGTGATATTTTTTATGCTTATTGGGTCTTGTTTTCTATGTAGATGTTTATTTCCCCTTATGTCAGTTTCGGGATGGTGCTTCCCGCAGTACCAGGAACTTGTCTTCATCAGCCTAGTTAATTTATGATCCTATTGGTGAGTTGATTAAATTACAAAGTATTTGTCTGGGACAAACAATGTCACTAAATATAGTGCAGTTGTGGAACTATTAACCGAGGCAATCAACCTCGGCATACTTGCATTGTTTGTCAAGTTGGATTCACAACTTGTTTTTCTTCAACTGAACGACCATTATTCGGTTTGAAAACCATGCATTTTGAGATTGTATTTGCGTATTCGTTTACTTGAAATACATTTCGATTTCATTACATATCAACATATACCAAGATGAATGAATATATTAACAGATGTAATAGCTAACATTGTGCTAGATAGACATTTGCGCAATTTATAAAAACATCATCATATGTGCATAGACCCATGTAGAAAATAGATGTATATATATATATATCGTTTGTTTTCAACGTGTGCATCATAAAACCCACAAAAAATAATATATGTTTGTTTTAGTTACATTGTGAGACAACACATCTCTAAAAAATATGTGGAAATAAAGCCTAACTGCCTAATCAGCATGGTGCTCATGATAACATGTCACCGCCCATACCAACCACCTCAGCAAGTGGTGGATATGACTCGACACCCCTACAGAATGCGTCTGATAAGCCTGAGGCACATCATCCAAGCGAGCATAGTCTGGGACCCCACAAGCAATCCCCTCTAGGTTCTGCACTAGCTCCTCCTTGCCACCCTCACCATGAGGATCGAAATCCCGAGGAATCTGCCTTGCTACTGGCGACATGCCTGCAGGACACTCTAGGCCAACATCTGCATACATATAAGCATAACTATCATAACATGCATATATATCAAAAAAATTATAAACTCATGAAAATAAAAAATGATTCTTACCAAGCTCTTCATCCCAATCCTCTCCCTCCAGGAGTGGGAGTTCTGGGTCTCCAATGAAGTCTGTACCGGTGTAGGGCCAATCCTCCATGACAATTAGTTGTCATCGAAGCCAATAAAAAAACTCTAGCGTCCAAGACATCTGTTGGCCACCCCGTACTCTAGCAATCAGTGCTGCCCATCGGGCCATCCATGGCTCGGTAGGTGGTGGCTCCATGACTATAACCTCCTGACGCTGAAATATGGGTAATCGTTCCAAGGAGAACGATACCAGAATCGACCCATACCCAAAATTCTTGAGTTTGGTCTTCTTACACTTAGTAAGTTTCTGTTTGATGTTGATAGTCACAGCCTTGGCCTAGTTGAATATGGTCGGGTTCATACACTTTGAAGCAAGAAGAAGTTGTGTCTTCATGGCCTCGTGCAACACCTGCAATCCCGCAGCCCGGGTGATAGTCTGCAGAACTACCCTCAGTGCCAAATCAGGGAAAGTTTGGATATCCACTTTGCCGCTCCCATCCTTTTCATGCCCCATGGCACATCATAAACTTAGAGTTCAAGCTCTTGATCCCGAAGTATGAACTCTTCTTGATCTTCATCCCAAATTCTTATTAGATACTGAAGCAATTTGTTGGCTTGAGGGGTACTGACCCAGGTTTGGTGTGTGAGGTTTGCAAAAAAACCCTTATACTACTAGCCCTTTCGGCAGTGACCCGCTTGCGCAGGTCATAGTCTCACCCGAAGTAGTATGGGTGGGTGCTGGAACTAGGTTTCCACACCCTGAGAAAGGAAGGGTAAGGCAGGCAGGGTTGCGTTCTATTAAAATTACCTTGTTCTCTGCGTGGGGGTAAATATGTATCCAATTGCATGCACATGCACTAGATCTACAATGATATGCTTTTCATAATATCAGCACAACCAGAATAGAACAGATCTAGATCCAATTCAATACATAGACTTTCGCAGCATGATATATCCAGAGCAGGATAGATCCAATCATTCAATCTACAGACCTTTGCAGCGCAAAGACAAAAAATGCATAACACAATAATTACCAGCAATTCATTCAATTTTACTCACAGATTCAGATCTAATAATCCAGAAAATTCATTCATTTATTGAACTTTCCTTACAATTCCCTTCCCAACCTGCGCACACAGTAGCAGGGTCCACACACAATTGGACTAGGATCTCCACGCACACAACCAGTAGGACTCTGTTCCCCAAAATCCCAAACAGATCGCTTACACAACAGATCACATCAATAGCTCATCAAATCCTACCTCTTACAATCCGAAATGCCTTTCTATTTATAAAAATCTAGCTTTAACAATCTTATGGTTCGCAACCCATGGTGTTCGGACCCCTAGTTTACCCTTTAACCCATTACAATGTGTTCGGGGCTTTGACCCGCCCCTAACCCCTACACTATACTAAATATAATAAAAAATAACCAAAATGGACCAGTTTCGTAGCTTGTTAGGAGACCTTGTTCCAATAGTCCTCCAACACAATCTTGTGACTCATCCCAAGTCAATTTGGTGGTGCGCCTTCAATATACGCATGCAAGGTAGCTAGGGTGCGAAGGAGTGGTGGAAGCACTTCCTTGATTTGGGTCGTAGCATGTCGTGCAATGTTTATCATTGTCAGAGAAGCAGGCCCATTGAGATCCAAACCAACTCATTCCAACAATCAGTGGAGGCGTGAAATGGTGGACTGCACATCATGGGCAAGCTGGAGTGCAACATCAGACCATGGTTTTAAAATTTTGCACACAATATTCTTGGAGTGATGGAGGTCCTCAATCTTGTGTATGGCGTCCAGGCGTTGTGCGAGGGTGGGGGGGTGTGGAGGCCTGAACTTGATCCAAAACATCTTCTACCACCTTCAATTCCCATTGGGCATGTTGAAGCATGGGGTGGTTCTGTGCTATCATCCATAGATGCATAGCCTCTTCAATCAATTGGGCTCCCTGCACCAGTTGTTCTTGAATCATGCGTGTTGCATTAGTGACCACGACAATTTGTTGGGCTCATTCTTCTGGAGGCATGAAATACTGCTTGCGCCTTTCTCGGGCATGACAGTGCACTTATTGCATTACTTTGGTAGACAATTTTTGTAGCTCTATAGTAGATAGCTACGCTAAGTCTACTTGAATGTCCCTAGTAATCAGTTCAGAAGTGTGAATTATGGCAGTGTGAGGCAGTACACATACGTTGCTTCTAGCGGCCAAGGTTTGGAAATGGCGGAGATGTCGTAGTAGGTCCTGATATTGTAGTGTTCCTGCTGAACTTAGTTCACAGATATTCCTTCCAGGAAGTAGTCTGCACACACTCCTATTACTGCACTCAGCATCTCTCGGACCTCTTAGCAGTTCCTCCTGTGAGTTGGGATCCATAACAGAAATATGGGCATCATATAACGTATGAATAAGTACAAAAAACCAGAATGCGGGTAGCCAATGCTACTTGATGGTTGAATAAATAGCCCGACCCAATGTCTTCTAGCCATCTGCGCCCCAATCAAAGCTACTTAATGGCAAGGTAGCTCGCATGTGGCGCATACCATTGATATGTTGAACCATACTTATCATAAATGGTGATATTGATGATCTACCACCCATTTTCTGTGTTTGTAAGTGTCTCTTTGCATTAACTCAGGATGAGATGATGTTCTTCCTTCGTGTCCATGGTCGTGTCCCTGTAATGTTAGAGTGTGGCTGACATGTTGAGGGAATTTTCCTATCTTGACGAAAGGTTGACACAAGGCAATCCTGCAAGTCGATCGGAAGTCCTTTCGAAGAATTTATTCCATTCGTGGAGGGAGAATTATTGCGCAAGACAACTGTGTCATATGTCCGTGGGTGATTTATTTCTTGAAACATTGGCCGATTCTCCCTGATACACATGATTGTAGACAGGTCCATAATCCTATGCACGCTGAGGTCAGTAGTACTCTGGTAAGCTTGGTTGGGCAAGGGTCAAGCGCACCCTTGAGTGTTGCAGGTCAGTAAGTAACCATGTGGGTCGACCATCTTTGGGGCTGATCTAGCTAAGGGAGTTTCTATATGTAGGATCACCCTATCCCTATACTTCCTCTAGGTAGAGGAGACGGGTCCCTGCATAGGTGCTTCATATCAGGTTAGTGGTAGTGCTTCAGACCTACATTCCGTGAAACCCTTAGGTTTCGTAGGCTTCTGAGTGTCATCTGAGTCCTCTTGGTAAGGCAAGTTTCTTTCTAGGGTAGAGATGCGACGGAAGTTTTTGACGGTCTGAAGGCTGCGAAGTGTCAAAACCTCATGCAGCCGGCTCTACCAATTCTCCATCTCCTCATCGGAGTTAGAAAAACATTCACTGTCCTTTTCCCAACAAAGAATCCCTTCATCCATGGGGTTAACCTGATCTTCGTCTTGTGTAATGATCTTATAAATATGATCTAATTCTTCCTTCGTATGGATAGGCTCAGTATACCGAGTACCTTCGGTGGGGTCTAGGGGTACTATGACACACGTGCCTTCGCTTTCAAACACCATGCTTTGTTTCTTAAGGTTGATAATACCTCCCATGTCCATTTCCTAATCTAGTCAAAGGAGTGCAAGGTAGGGGTCCACATCCTCAACTATCTCAATTACTTCAAAGTCAGCGAGGACCCTTGCCCCTACAATGTCAACCATCACTTTTGGTAACATACCCAAGGGAATGATTTTTTGTTGATTTTCCATGCGTAGCTGGATAGTGGACCATTCAAACTTGGGCTTTCCCATTCGCTGCCATGTCTGCTTGGGTAAAATATTGGCATCAGATCCAAGATCTAAGATAACTTGATCCATTTCATAGTTTCTAATTTGTGCAGTTAGCTGCATTTCTTTCCCTGTGCATTTCTTAGAGTTGTATAGTTTGTGCACATCCTTGGTATCAGGAATAAAGGTGGGCCGAGCTATGCAGGTATTCATTAAGGCCAGGATATTTCCTATGGCCTGCTGGTTCCTAAGCAATTTCATACATGCCTTTAAAAAGATCTCAATTTATTCCTCGCTCTAAGACTGTGCAGGGGCTGCTAGTGGTGCATGTTCTTCGCAGGATACCTCTTTGCTTGCCTTGGTGTCTAGCCCACTATGTATTATGAATTTTACACTTGTATCCACTTCTCGTGGCTCAGATTTCACCCTATGTACATTCGGCGTAGGGGTAGGCTGCTTTTCCCGCATTAGGGCTATTAAGATTGGACAGTCTTCTACCTCATGGTCCAACTATCTGCAGTATTTACATGATGGCCTGGCAGGATTAGGGAATTATCTGGCAAAGTGCCCTATCTCTCCACAATTATAACAGATTAGCTAACCTCGTCCTCGGCCTCGGCTTCTGCCCTGACCTCCTCTACCTCGGGCTAGTGATCCTCCAGAGTGCACAGCCAGTATTGGCGATGTAGGGTCTTATTGCACCCGATATAGGTTCTCGCGATCCATGATCAAGTCATATGTTCATCAATTCTACTCGTCATGTCCTACAGATCGACATAATCAGCCGAATTGTTTTTTTAGCTTTGGGACATATGCACCCAGCCGAGGGAAATGGTTCGTATCGTGTAGTCCTGCAACCCGACAATCATCACACCATAGCGCAGATCCGCTTGATCCTAGTCACAATAGGGCAGGTTCCTTAATTACCCCTGGGCATAGCTGGCTAGTTCCTCCAACTTGAATATAATCAATCAGTAGAGGGCACTGATCTTTTGTGTGACCAGACACTCTACAACGTATCCACCAGAGATCCGAGAAAATGTCTTTTCCTCACTCTTTTCATAAGTTCTGTATCTCTATGTGCATAGCCCCGAGTTGTTCCTGGATCTGTTGTACTCCTACTGAGGTATCTTCCCGGGGAGTAGCTTCTAACTTCATAGTGGCCTCTACAAATTTCTCCTATGATTCAAAGGTCTACTAATGCATTGGTGTGCGCAGGTGAGGTAACAACATGGCGATGAACCATTTTGTATGTTCTCTATCATCATACTCAAACCCTCCTTCCCTAATTGCCTTCTTTAACCGTTGATTTTCCTCCCATACTGATTCAGACGCACCTTGTTTGAAGTCCTTTATGTCTGCTACTAACTGGGAATAAGACTTCGTCTTGCGGAATTGTTGCTTCAGAGCATCCTTAATATCCTAAATGGAGGCGGTTACATTCTGGGAAACATATTATATATACCAATCCAGAGCTCTGTCTTCGAATGCTAAAGATAGCTGCGCCCTTTTTATTGTATCACTTGCCACATTCTGCGCAGTCGAGACAGAGTCCACAATGAACCAAAATCGATCCATATCCTCATCTCCTACCCCTTTGAAGGTAGGTAATTTTAGATGCGCAACCATATCACTATCCAAGGACGACATTATAGGTGAATTCTTACCCTTGCGTGCCCTAGGTGGTGATGTAGCAGGTTCCTTTACTAGGCTATAGGCGGCCCTTCCTCCATCAAGGTTGGTCTGATAATACTTACCACTGCGTGTTGCACTCCTATCTAGATCTGAGGTCATTCAATCGGTATGGCTACACAGAATGATCTTCTCATGCAGCAACTTCTTGATCAGTAATGGTAATGTCCTCAAAAAATTATTCCGAAATCCTTTGAAGAATCATCGCTCAGCCTCCGAGTATGATACAAAATGATCAATGGAAAATTCTATCACAAACCCTCCTAGCACACTATCCACCTAGTGATCCACCGTGCGTGTAATAGTATCATCGGTTCTTTCCAGTTGTTCAAGCAGATCTGGAGTCCACTGAGTGACTTGCTCATCCTTCCTGCACTTATGGAATTCTACCAGTCGGGCCAACCACTCCTGAAGCTCAATTGCAAAGGTTACAAAGAATATTTCATAGCTTTCAGTAAGAACATACCTATTTTTCCACCTTTCTTCCGTTAACTTTTCACTTCGGTTTTATTTTACTACGAACTCCTGGATCTGCCTTTCAAACCAGTTCTTGGTCACTTTTCTTTCAAGCTTCCAGTACTCTCTTGTCATTACACGGTTCCTTTCTCGAATCTCTTCCAGTCCTGGAAATGAAACCATTTGTTGGCTTGAGGGGTCCTGACCCAGGTTCAGTGTGCAAGGTTTTCCAACAAACCCCTATACCACTGGCCCTTTCAGCAATGACCTGATTGGGCAGGTCATAGTCTCACCCGAAGTAGTATAGGTGGGTGCTGGAACCAAGTTTCTGTACCCTGAGAAAGGAAGGGTAAGGAAATCAGGGCTATTTTTTGTTCAGATTATCTTGTTCTCTGCGTGGGGTTAAATATGTATCCAATTACATCCACGTGCACTAGATCTACAATGATATGCTTTTCATAATATCAACACAACCAAAATAGAACAGATCTAGATCCAATTCAATACACAGACTTTCACAGCATGATATAACTAGATCGGAATAGATCTAATCATTCAATCTACATACCTTCACAATGCAAAGACAGAAAATCCATAACACAGTAATTACCAGCAATTCATTCAATAGTACTCACAGAGTCATATCTAATAATCCAACAGATTCATTCATTTATCGACCTTTCTTTACCATTCCCTTCCCAAACTACGCACACAGTAGCAGGGTCCACACATAGCCAGACTAGGATCTCCGTGCACACAGCCAGCAGGAGTCTGTTCCCCAAAAACCCAAACAGATCGCTTACACAACAGATCACATCAATAGCTCATCAAATCCTACCTCTTACAATCTGAAATGCTTCTCTATTTATAAAAATATAGCTTTAACAATCCTATGGTCCGCAACCCATGGTTTTTGGACCCCTATTTTATCCTTTAAACCATTACAATATGTTTGGGGCTTTGACCAACCCTAAAACCCCTGCGCTATACTAAATATAATAAAAAATAACCAAAATGGACGAGTTTTGTAGCTTGTTAGGAGACCCTATTCCAACATAATTCGGGCTGAGCCCAAAGACATGGTGTCATAAAGAATTTCTTGGGCCCACAATTCCTGAGGGAATTCATGTATTGTTCATTTCCCATTACTTGTTCATCCTCTTCACTGTGATCTCTCTCCTTCCACTCGATTACCATCTTTTCTCGCTTTTTACCTGCATGAATTGTTCATAGAAACATTATAAGTCCCCTTGGGTATCAAAATTTGTAGTCTATTGGTTGCATTTTCTTAAATATAAAGTGGATTTTGGGTTGCACGGTTGGTGTGACCCCTATGTAAAAATGGGTCGGTTGGCATGGGTTCGTGCCCGAAACTCGCACTAACCGTGGTGCCCTAGAATTTGCCAATTTCCCCCTAAGGGATCCCAAAATGACAACTAAATGCAGTAAAATACAGCTTAAAATATGGAAAATAGAGTCGGCTCTTACCTGAAGTAGACGAAATCTGGATTGGTCCACTTGATTTTTCACAGTCGTCGCCTAAATATTGCAAAGGAAATGGGTCACTGTTGCTCTGCAAAGAGGTAAAAGTGGAAATTAAATATTTTTTTACCATTTATGGTCTCTTATAACTTTTCCAAATCCTAAAATAGGTTTTAAAACATATTTTTCGATATACTTTCATATTATTTTCGAGGAATATGTTTTACATGCATATTTTTGTGTAGCGACAGGTTTTCACATGGTTATGAAGAAGAAACGAGTTGTATTTTATACTTTTTCGGACTCGATAAAAACACAAAAAAGTCACTACTGGAGTCACTTTTCAGCTCTTTTCTAACTCTCTAAAATTGAAAATATCGCCGAGTTGCTTAGCGTTTTTAACTCGTTAATGTGGCTACAAAATGATATCTACCCAGTATAATTTTACCCCTTTTTTGGGCTAGGATAGATTATTTACAAAAAATGAATACCTTAGCCGATCACAACTAAGAGGTTCTCTCAGACACAGTTTTATACCTTTTCAGATCTGTGAGAGTTTTTATGAAAAGGGACTGCTGGAGTTTTCTTTTCCGCCTTCTTTTCAAACTCTCTAAACATGAAAAGATGTCAAGTTATTCCTTTGTCAGACTCGTTAAAAACTGATGACATCGGACTCCGTCGTCATGATGTTACTCGAGTTCCTCCTTCCTAGGGCTCGTAAAATGTACTAGGTTGGATCTTTCCGAAGGACAAACTTACATCACAAGCACATGCTATCCCCTTCAAGATTGTTTTCAAAAATAATTTGGGTACTTTCCAGAAATGGTGGGGGAAAATGGAACCAATATTGTAGTCGTGTTGGCATTATGTCGCTCTTGAACATGGAACTTGTCTGCATTCATGTTGGGTTGGGGACATCTCATCTCATTATTTTTTTGCCTCCTTGGGTTTGGGTAATCTCTTTTGACTGCTCATCTGCTCTCTGCCACGTCACCATGACCTCAGATCCCTTGATGTCAAATGCTGCCAAATCCAGTGTCATGCTGCCAATATGTTCAAGAGAAGTTTTCCTTTGAAGTTCTCAACCTCCCTCTGATTCTCTGTTGGTCTTGATTCAAAAACATCATATTCCTCTGTCTCGTGTCGATGATGTGGGAAAAATTATGTCCTACCTTCAATCAAGGTCACTTCCTGTCGACTCCAGCTCATTATCCAGGAAGTGGATCTAGAGACTCCCTTCAGGTACCTTGGACCCTGCATGCCTCAATGGCAGGTTCTTCGCATTCGATGCAAGGTCCACATCATTTGCCTTCAATCAACTGACTCTACAGGTGTTCAATGTCAGATCATTGTTCACATTCTGTGGATTGTACCTTTCGTACCTTGAGAGCCATTTTCATTATTGGTGGCTTCTTTCGCATATGTTAATAGCCTTCATCATTGGCTGGTAATCAGATGATGTTCTTGCATGTTCGACTTCAGCTCACATATTCGCATGCTCAAATTTGTACTATGTTTGGGTCGAGATGGAGCATAAGACCCTGGTTTTGTCTAATGAAATCCAGGTTGCGGGTTCTTTGTGGATTATTATGACTTATTATATGACTCTTTAAGTGGATGGTTGTGACCATACCTGATTCTATTTGTGGATCCTTACTACTGGATGGTTTTTTCCATACCTCAGATCTCATTGTTTATGTACTCTATTTATGGATGGTTGTGCCCGTGCCACATGTCGTATATCAGATGTATTAGTTATATTTGTACTTGAAGGTTTTCTGACAACAATGTTTTGGTCGAACGTGTTCTCATAAACCATTTCACCCCTCCCTCTCTCTCGGACCTCATGCTTTAGGGGGCATATGTTACACAACATTTTTTCATTGTCCCTGTAATCCCTCACCCCGCATATTGGAGGGTATTTCCCAAGACCTGTGAGAAGTGTCATACTCTGGAAATACCTTCTTTGTATCCTTCTACATAAGGAAATTATTCCTCTTGTTGAACATTTCCTCAGAAAGCACTCAAAAACCTATGTTTTGGCATTGGCGTTGGTAGACAGTTCACCCCTCGTGCCAGTGGGGAAGATTTGCACTAGAGCCTGTGCTAGCTGGCACTCTATCTCTTTGTTGTGCTCATGCCAACCCTTTTTGTAATGTTTTTTAACAAATTGGAGGCAGAATTTTCCTTTAACCACCTCAGGAATGACTCATTGCAAGTGGTTAAGCTCGATAAGCCACGGATCTATTCCTTTAAGAAATGGTTGATGGAACATTCTTGTAAGATATAACTCCCCCCATGATTATAGGAATCCTAACCTCTACTTATCGCTCTATATAAACAAGCCTTCTCCCTTTACAATAGCTAGCTGAACATATAACCAAGAAGATGAACTTGGAGAAGAGATATAATAGCTGAGTAATCGCTATAGAGAAGGTCAAAACAAGGAGGATCATGTAGAGAGAGCCCTCATCTGAATTCATGACAAGCTTTGTGAGGTGTGCTCCACTGGAACCCTACTGGAGGAGATCGCAACATCGAAGTCTGGTTGTACTCTTACTTATTTAAATTAATATACTCGACTATGGTTTTGATTCCATCTCTGTGTTATGTTTATTTGACGCATTTTATTTTGTCTTATTCGACTGACTGATATTTAGGAATGCGAAATAGTATGTTGTGTATCATATTCACTTCTTGTGTATGTTCAGGTATCCAGGCGTGAGAATGAGCGGATCGTGATCCGTTGAATCAAGAGCGAGAGGCAGTCATTCTTCTGGACGACACAATAGTGTAGGACCTACGGTAAGTGATCTACCAACTCTTTTTCCATCCTTAACTAGGAATTGATGTCATAGCATGTCTCGCTTGTGGCTAGACCCACTCTAGGGCTAGTAGGATCGCCTCTCTCTGCAGAGGGGATTTACCTCACCAACAGTAGCAGACGAGGAAATCGATAATGTGATTGCGCTATGGCCTCCCGCTTGGAAGATAGGCTTAAAACCACTGCAAGGGGCACCACTCCTATTAGCACGACACAGGTACCCCCACCTATTACCACAAAGGAGACTAGAAGCATAAGGAAATATTCCAGCATAGCCGCGAAAAAGGACACAGCCACCACAGGCCACCACGAAGAAAACCGGAGCTAAGACCCAGATTGAGTCATAGCTAGGTACGGAGGAAGCGAACGTCGGAGGTATGAAACTCATAGGTGAGCCTATCAAGGGACCCCAAAAGAAGTAGCGTGCCCAATAGAAGGAACAGGATGAGACGGTTACGTTGACAAATGAAGATCTTAAACAAATTGCAGATGTTGTTACAGTGGCCATAGAAGAAAAATGGGTCGTGTTAGAGGAGCACCAGAAGGCTGTGATTAGCACTATCCAGGAAGAGATGCAAACCTTGCAGCTAAAGATAGACACCATTCAAACCAACATGGTTTAGGGATGAATTCCCTTGGCATCTAGCAGTACCGCGCTAGCCATGGAAGAAAGTAGCCTCTATCCCTTACCTAGAATTTCCCTTGTGATCAGTACACCAGACCAAGAGATCCAGCTTCAAGCAGGTGCAAGGGTGCAACTGAGTCTTGCCAAGCTACCCCAAGCAACATTAAAGGGTCTCCACACTATAGTGTTTCAGGAGATCCACCACCGGGACCAGCAAGTACACCACCAACTTGGTATGACCAAACAAACCATCGCACAACAGAATGTAGAGGTACTCTTTGCTGTCGCACAGAAGGAAGAGCTCAAAACTCTTATCCACCAGCTCTACACAAAAGTTACGGAAGAAATCCTAGCCGCAGCCACTCTTTGGGCTAAAGTGGAAGGATTGGTCACAACATTAAAGGCTTCCAAGATGGAAATGCAGGTCATTAAGACTCAATTGGAGCAGCAAATCTCTGACTTACAAGCCAAACTGTAGCTTGAAACACCCCCGAAGGTACAAGCCCAACGCACTGCACTAGTTAACAAGGCTACCAACACCATTACAGGACATATTTATCAGGGTGCCCAGTTACTCGAGGACGCCATGTAGCTTTGTACCAAGATCCAACGCGATCCGGTCCTCCAGAAAATCAATCAGGACTTGCGACAGAAGGAGGAAACTTTCAAGCAGATCGAGGCTACATTACCTACCTTGGTCCCTGCACAGTGTTTGGCACAATTGCAGACCAACAACACCCTCCAACATGAGATTGAGGGACTCCACCAGAAGAATCATGTTATCGGAGAACGCTTAAAGCCTTGGACTGTTGCGGCCTTCCAACTCTCATAGGATGTTGATGGTGTTGTGAAGTGACTAAACCAGACACTAGAGAGTGCCATAGCTGCGACAGAGGGACCAAACTCATAGAAGCTTTTATATATTGTGCAGAGCGCTGCTTCTCAAAGCCAAGAAGTGCTGCACCCATTGGTCGCAACTATTAATGCACTGAGCACGCAAGTGGAGACCCCACCACCACAGTGACTTGGGACGAGTCACAAGATTTTGTTGGGGGACTGTTGGAATAGGGTCTCCTACAAGATCTGTGAAAATGGTCCATTTTTTATATTTTTTATTATATTTAGTTTAACGAAGGGGTTTTCGGGTGGTTTAAAGCCCCTAATGCATTGTAAATGGGTCAAGGGTAGACCAAGAGTCTGAAAACCACAGTTTGCGAACCATTGGATGCGTAGGCTAAAATAGTATAAGTAGTTGAACCTTTTTGAGTTCTAAGACAAACTTGGATTAAGATTGGTGCGAATTGAAAATTAGTAGATCTATTTGGGTTTTGGGGGAAAGGACTCCTGATGGCTATGCACGTGGAGATCCTCAGTCCTGCTATGTGCGGACCCTGCTACTGTGTGCGCAAGTTGGGTTTTTTTGGGTATTGTAAAAGGAACTGAAGGATTAATGAAAATGGAAGGCTTTTGAAATCTTTGAATCTATTATATTTTTGATATCTGTTTATGTATTCCCTTTGTCATTGATTCAAGCTGCGCAAATACTAGTGTTACGTGTTTATACTGCGATTTAGATCTATTATGGTATGCATAATTATATATAGAGCTCCACAAGTATTTGTGCTATGTGTTTATGCTGCATTGACCATTGATCTGAATCTATTTATTGGACTTGATGCAAGAATAGCTGTGATAGTTGACTTATTTTTCTATATCTGTGATTTGTTGCGATTAATGATATTGCGTACATAGATGCGGAAGAGTTGATAGATCTGGGTTCTGTAATATGTGATCTGATAATTTTCAAGTCGAACATAGCTCTACCTGACGTACCTGAACTCTCCCAGGGTGCGGAAACCTGGTTCTAGCACCCTCCCATACTACTTTGGGTGAGACTTTGGCTGCGCAAGTAGGCCACTGCCGAAAGGGACAGTAGTATAGGGGTTGTTGGCAAACCTTAACCTCTGAACCTGTGTCAGGACCCTTCAAGTCAACAATAGCGCAAGGTTCTCCGGGGTCAGTGGATACCTCTTCCATATGGGGGGCGATATGCACATATGCAGATGCATCAGGGAAGATAAAATATATGACATCCTACAGGCCTGTCACGATGAGCCTTATGGTGGCCATTTTGTAGATCGCAGAAAAGGGAAAAAAATGTTACAATTAGGCTACTATTGGCCTACGATTTTCAAATACGCAAAAAAACATGTCTAAGCCTATGATAGCTACCAAATAATGGGCTGCCCATGCCAAGAAAATGAAATGCCACTACATCCACAACTGGTGATAGAACCATTTAAGATGTGGGTACTAGATTTTGTTGGGCCATTCCACCCACCATCAAACAAAAAAACCTACATATTGGTTGCCACTGATTACGTAACAAAGTGTGTAGAAGTAGTGGCCTTATCAAGAGCCATGGAGGAATCTGTGATTAATTTCCTTTGTGATTTGTTCGTACGATATGGTTTTCCGCCGGAAGTGATAACCAATGGAGGGGCACAGTTCATAGGTAATAAAATATAGCCACCTTAAAAAGTCATCATATCATCCATAGAGTTACATCTCCTTACCACCCGTAGGAAAACAGGTAGGTGGAAAGCACCAACAAAGTTCTGGAGGCAATTCTTACCAAAACTGTATCAACACATCACCGAGACTGCGTCGCCATTACCAGAAGCCTTATGGGCCTATCGCACAACCTGGAGGAACACCACTAGATGCTCCCCATATCATCTAGTATTTGGGAGAGAGCCTATTTTCCCTATTGAGTTCTAGATAAAGAATCTAAGAACAACCTATGAGGTAGGGTTGGACTTAGCAGAAGTCCAGGTTAAAAGGCTCCAACAAATAAATGAGCTAGACGAAATACGACTACTAGCTCTATAGCGAACAATGATCGTCCAAAAATAGAGAGCTAATTGGCATGATAACCTAATCAAGAAGAAGATATTTCAAAAAGGATATTGGGCACTCTTCTATGACTCCAGATTCCAAGATTTTCTTGGAAAATTGCAAAAAAGGTGGCTCAGTCCATACGAAATTCAAGAAGTATACAATAATGGTACACTCACCTTGACCACCATAGATGTGTCAGGTTCTACATTTTGCATAAATGGACACAAAGTGCACCTGTATCACAAACCACTCACAAAGAAATCTTTTTTCCAGCAAGTATGAAACGATCCTACCATTCGAGTTATGGCTGGAGGGGGTGATAACCCCACAACCCCAAGTACATGAGAAGTTTGCTACCGTCATTTGTAAATAAGGTATATAATTTCTTTACAATTCCTAGTTCCTATTTTGTTGTACATTCTTCATGCCGAAAACGTATTCTCTCTCTCCTTTATTTTTCTGTTACTGTTCAAAATCTCTGAATAGCTTCTGTTCAATCTAATTGAAAAGTTTTTGTTCAATCAGATTGAACAACTGTGTTTTTGCATTTTTATTATTTTTCTATTCAAACTCATTGAACGGCCATCGTTCAATCTAATTGAACAGCTATTATTCAATTGGATTGAACAATCGTGTTTTTGAATTTTTATTATTTTTTTGTTCAAACTATTTGAACGGTTGTTGTTAAATCTAATCGAACAATTGTTGTTCAATCGGATTGAGAAACCATTTTTTTCTTTTTTATTATTTTGTTGTTCAAACTCTTTGAACAGCTGATGTTCAATCTAATTGAACAGCTGTTGTTCAATCTAATTGAACAGCTACTGTTCAATCGGATTGAACAGTTTTTTTGTTTGTGTTTTTATTATTTTTCTGTTCAAACTCATTGAACGATTGTTGTTCAATCTAACTGAATGGCTGATGTTGAATCTAATTAAACAGTTGTTGTTCAATCAGATTGAATAGCTGTGTTTTTGCGTTTTTATTATTTTGTTGTTAAAACTCTTTGAACGATTGTTGTTCAATCTAATTGAATAGTTGTTGGTCAATCAGATTGAACAACCGTGTTTTTTCATTTTTATTATTTTGCTGTTCAAAATCTTTGAACGGCTATTGTTCAAATTGAACAACTGTTGTTCAATCAGATTGAATAGCCTTGTTCTTGCGTTTTTATTATTTTTTTGTTCAAACTGTTTCAAAAACTTCTATTCAATCGGATTGAACAGTCATGTTTTTGCATTTTTATTATTTTTTTGTTCAATCATATTGAACTGTTGTGTTTTTTCATTTTTATTAATGTGTTGTTAAAACTCCTTCAACGACTGTTGTTCAATCTAATTAAACAACTGTTGTTAAAACATCCTTCCTTCTTCTGTTGATATTTCCCTTCATCCACACCTTAAATATGAAAGGCATCTCAGAGGAGGAAGTGGCAGTGGAGGAAAGGAGGAGAATAGTAAAACTTACCAATAGGATGATTCTTTGACACTATAATATTTAAATCGGAAGCTGACAGTGCACATATATGAAATGAAAGGCTAAGCCATTCTCAACTCAATTGCGTTATCATACAATACATGATCTTATGATGGTACATATTTCTATACTTTTGATTACTATTTCCCTCCAATATGAAGGAATGGGAATAGGGGATATTAATTGTATTGGCTTTGTTTTACTTCTCTAACCATCCCTAACTCTTAAGGAGTTAATGAGCCTCCCTTCATGTATAAAGAATAAATATTATGTTTTAATACAGATTTTTAAGAAAGGATAAGGGGTCTCATCACGAGCCAACTTACCATGATCATAGGGCTTTAACAAGTGACATTCCCACAATGTCCACCACACCAGGGTAATTAACTTCTCATCTACTTGAAGGACAGGAGGTCTCATCACGAGCCGGCCTCATCACTCTGTTGCAATCCTAGTGAATGGCACCGTGACTATTTGGCCATCACAGCAGCACAATGACCTCATTATAAATCAAAATCCTTATGTTTCAAACTATTCTTACATGAAATTTTCAAAAGAGGATAGGGGGTCTCATTACGAGCCAGCCTACCATGTTAATAATAGCCTAGCAAGAGACATGCCCACAATGGCCACCACACCAAGGTAATGACATTCTAAGTTGCTTGAAGGACAGGAGGTCTCATCATGAGCTGACCTGATCACTTTTATATAGCTCTAGTGAGTGGCACTATGGTTATCTGGCTATCATACCAGCATGTTGATCTCTTCACAAAATTGGCAGAACAATTACTTTTACACAAGGATCCTGGCTCATTTTTCTTGGGTTAAAATAGCAACCATGTCGAGGCTATGAATGCCTGCTGGCAGCAATGGCTCTGCTTGTGGTATGATAGTATGTTTCCTCAATAGCCAAATACTCTTATCCTTCTATACCATTCTTCTTCCATATGCCACTACTCAAATGAATGATGACACAAATCTACCACATAAATAACTATAAGGGAGATATGCTTACATTTTTTACCCTCGGGATGACAGTGCCAATAATTACCCATCTCAATCTTGCTTCTATTAAAATTATCATTAAAGAAGGACATCATATCATAATAATAGTTATACCATTCTCTCTCCCTCTCCGATCACTTCCAAACGAGATGCATTCATGTCAAAACTTCCAAATCCAACCTTTACACTGCGTGTTAGGTCCCTATATTACTAGTATAGCCCGTTATTGTTGTTAGTGTAACCCCCTTATTGTTATTATTGTACCCTTGTAACCCCCATTTTTTTATTATTGTGCCCTTAAATTATTATTGTTAGGCCGGCTAGGATTACATTATGGCCCACTAGGATTACATTATGGCCCCATGGACTCCTATAAATAGAAAGGAGGTTTTGTAAATTGTATCATCCAAGAATTGTTCATTCATATAGTGTATTCGAGGTTTCCCCCTCGAAGTGGCTTATTTCTAAGGTGTTGATATCTCTTTTCTTGTATTTTTGGAGCTGGTTTCATAACATTTGGTATCAGAGCTTTGGATTCTAGGGTTTCACTGCTCCAAATAGGTCATCTTATAATTTTAGCTATAACTTGTTTTCTACGAAGCTTTAGAAGCTAAAATTTTTAGGGTGCGAAGCTGAAATATTAAGGAACTTTGTAAAAAAAATTTAGAGCTTGGTTCACAATATTTTTTGAGATATAATCTGTGGAAGTTAGGTCTTTGTTCGGGATCCTAAACATGTCATCGTGGAATTTGCAATATAACTTTGTTTCTAAAAAGGTTCAGAATCTGAAATTTTTAGGGTGTGAAGCTGAAATCCTAAGGAAACGCTTAAAAAACTTTAAGATATTGGTTCGCAATATTTTTAGAGATATGATCTGTGGAAGGTAGTGCTTTTTCAGGCTCCATAATTTCATCTCAAAGAGGCGATCGTGGGAAAAGATTCATAACTCTCTCTCTAAGCATCATATTGAAGTGCTGTAAAAAATGGATGCAATTACATGGAATGTAGTTTCTTGGATCTCAATTTCAGAGCTGAAAGATGAAACAGTGACACATGGAAAGTCGTACAAGTTCACTCTACTGAACCAGTCCAAAATTGGGTCATTTTGGGAGATTGGAAATAACTTTGTCTTGAAGAATCCAAATCAGATCAAACCTGTGGAATTTGAAAGAAGATTCATAGGGCTACTATAGGGATGAATTTTAGATATTGAAGATCCCCAATTACAGAGATAATTCAATTTCAATATCGAGCTCCTCAAAAGCAAGTAAAAGGTGTGTATTTTTTTCTGAATTACATAAGTCTTGTTTGAATAATCAAGTTGAATTTATTCCAAGGGAATATTTTAAAATATATATCAGTATTGGATTCTAAAATGGCCCCTAAAAATAATGCAATGCCCATTAAGCCTTTAGAAGGCTCTACTATGACTCACGAAGACGGAGAATGGCAACATGACATATCAAAATTACAAGAGCAAGTGCAACAAATTTCGCTCTCGCAAAGAACAACAGAAAATGAAATGGAAGTTTTGAAGAAAGGCATGGAAACTAAGATGGATGGTTTGAAGAAAGGCGTGGAAGCTAAGATGAATGGTTTGGAAACTAAGATGGATGGCATGGAAGTGGGCATGGAATCTAAGATGGATGACATGAAAGACAACATGGAAAACATGAAGAATGATATAAACGCATACACGGAAGGCTTGATGACAAGCTTAAAACAAGAAATGATTCCTAATGGCGGAAATATAGTAGAAGAACCTTATGATGAGAACAAAATAAATTTTAATCATGATTTCATAAACTCTAATGTTGGCGGGAAGAACCACCATATTCCAAAAATGGATATGAGGAAGTTTGATGGAAAGGATCTTGTAACATGGATACTACAGATGGAGCAATATTTTGATCTCCATAACGTGAAAAACACACAAAAGGTACGCAATGCAACTTTACATTTAGAACAAAATATATTTGTATGGTATCGATGGCTTTGTTCCCGTAAAAAAAATTTCACATGGTTAATTTTTACGGAGGAAATGATAGCACATTATGAGGATACAAATAGCAACACCTTCTTTAGCCAATTGATAAATCTCAAACAAAATGGCTTAGTGGGGCGGCACATTGAGGACTTCCAAAAATTGAATATAAGCATAATTTATATTCCAAAGGAACACAGGATTGATCTCTTCATAGGCACTTTAAAGGATAACATCCAACATGAAGTTTGCGTTTTGGAACCTGATTCATTGGAGAAGGCATTCAAGTTGGCAAGAAAAGTTGAATGTAAAATTATGGCGACAAGGAAGCCTACCACTCAATTCTATAAAGAAGGAAGTGTTGCTATGCATAGATTTCGACAACCTACAAGGTTGACACCACAAAAATTGGAAGCAAAAAGAGCAAGAGGGCTTTGCTACAGTTGTGATAGAAAATACACTAAAGGTCATAAGTGTGCCGAGAAGAAATTATTTTACATAGATTGTGAAGAGGAAGAAGAAAATGAACAAGAAGAGGATATACACAAGGAACCAACCCCAGAAGAGGAAGAAATGAATCTGACCATATCGTGTAATGCACTGGCAGGAATTACCACTCCTCAAACTCTCAAGATAGAAGGACATATCAAGAAGAAAAAGGTAATAGTGTTGATTGATTCAGGTAGCACCCACAATTTTATTCATTGTAAGGTAGCCAAGGAATTAAATTGTTTCCTATACCCAGCACCAGAATGTCAAGTGATGGTTGCAAATGGAGGAACTATAAATTGCTCGGGAAAATGCCATAATATCAAGCTAACCATGGGGGAATATGTATTGACTAGTCCAATGCTTTCCATTCCTATGGGAGGTGTTGATGTTGTACTAGGAGTACAATGGTTACAATCTTTGGGGATGATAGATTTTAATTTTCAAGAAATTTTCTTAAAAAAAAATTCAGAAGGAAAGGAAGTCGAATTAAGGGGTATTGCAGGGAAGCCGGGAAGGATAATAAGCTCTAATGTCATGAAAAATCTTCTAAATACAGAACAACAAGGCATAATTGCACAATTATTCTCACTAGAAGTTCCAACATCAAAATCATCTATTTCTGCAGATCTCCAACAAGTCTTAGACAATCATTCCAAGGTGTTTGAAACTCCCAAAGGACTCCCACCTATTCATGATCATGATCATGCTATTCATTTGATTCCAGGAAGTGTTCCTCCAAACATCAGGCCTTATAGATATCCTTACGTCCAAAAGAGAGAAATTGAACGTATGATTGCAGAAATGTTAGAGGCGGGTACAATTCAACCTAGTCAAAGTTCTTTCTCTGCTCCTGTAGTATTGGTACACAAGAAGGATGGATCATGGCGAATGTTTCTGGATTATAGGGAGCTCAATAAGCTCACCATTAAAGACAAATTTCCCATTCCTGTGATTGATGAATTATTGGATGAATTACATGGAGCAATTTATTTTACCAAGTTGGATCTTCGTTCAGGATATCATCAAATTAGAATGAAGATCGAAGATATTCCAAAAACAACATTTCGAACTCATGAGGGTCATTATGAATTTTTGGTCATGCCTTTTGGCCTTACCAATGCACCTTCTACATTTCAAGGGTTGATGAATTCCATTTTCAAACCCTTCCTTAGAAAATTTGTGCTAGTATTTTTTGATGATATACTAATCTACAGTAGGTCTTGGAAGGATCATGCTGAACATGTTAATAGGGTGCTCAAACTATTGCAGGAGAAACAATTATATGCAAAAAAATCCAAATGTTTCTTTGGAGTACAAGAGGTGGAATATCTGGTTCATATTGTATCTCACGAGGGTGTTAAAGTAGACCCTAACAAAATTAAAGCTATTAAGGAATGGAAAGTCCCCACAACCATAAAGCAGTTGCGAGGATTTCTTGGGTTAACAGGGTATTATCGCAAGTTTGTTAAGAATTATGGGAGAATAGTAGCACCTCTAACAACATTATTGAAGAAAGATGCATTTTCATGGACTCCTGAAGCAGCAAAAATGGGTCACAAGGATGTTGGGTTATGACTTTGAAATAATCTACAAAAAAGGAAAGCTTAATGTTGTTCCAGATGCACTCTCAAGAAAGAATGAATAGGTGGAAGCATTACATTATTCCATTTCCATTATCCAACCAGATTGGATAACCGAATCCAGAGATGAATGGAAGAAGGACAAAGATGTATGGAAACTCATTCAAAAGTTGCAGCAAGATCCTAGTACATCTGATACATTTAGTTGGAAAAATGATTTCTTATGGTACAAATATCACCTATATCTTTGTAAGAATTCCCAACTAAAACAAAAGATTCTTCTGGAATTGCACACCTCTCCTTTAGGAGGACACTCAGGATTTTTAAAAACTTACCACAGGGTGAAGAATTTTTTTTTTTGGGATGGCCTTAAATCTGATATTCAAAATTTTGTGGCGGAATGTTTGGGTTGCCAGCCGAATAAATTTGAGACAATTAAGACCCCGATACTTCTACAACCTTTATCCATTCCAAGTCAACGTTTGGAGGAGATTTCAATGGATTTTATCACAGGTTTACCTAAGTCCGAAGGAAAGAGTGTCATCATGGAGGTAGTTGATAGACTTACCAAGTATGCACACTTTTATGCATTATCTCATCCATTTAAAGCAAGTATAGTTGCTAGTACATTTATGGATAGAATTCAAAAGCTACATGGAAGCCCAAGAGTTATTGTGAGCGACAAAGATCCCATTTTTACTGGAAATTTTTGGACGGAGTTATTTTCTTTTTTGGGTACTCAATTAGCTCATAGCTCATCTTATCATCCTCAATCTGATGGTCAAAATGAGATAGTAAAAAAATGTTTGGAAGGATATCTTCATTGTTTTGTATCTGATAAAAAAAAAATGGGTCAAGTGGTTACCTCTCGTTGAATGGTGGTATAACACTTCCTTCCATACTGCAGCAAAAATGACCCCATTTATGACACTTTATGGATATCATCCACCATCCATCACATGATATTTAATTGAAAATTCTAAGGTTAAAGCAATGGAAGATGACATCGAGCATCAACAAGAAGTTCTCCAACTCTTAAAGGATAACCTGAATTTGGCACAAAATCGAATGAAACAACAGGCAGATCAACATCGCAGTGAGAGAATTTTTTATGTAGGAGATTGGGTATTTTTACGACTACAACCATACAAAAAAATGTCCCTCAAGCAAGCTAAGAAGGATAACAAATTATCGCCAAATTACTATGGTCCTTACAAGGTGTTGCAAAAGATTGGTACTATGGCATACAAATTGGAGCTTCCTTCTTCTTCGCGAGTACATCCAGTTTTCCATGTTTCATGCTTAAAGAAGGTTATAGGTGAAAATATTATAGTTCAAATAGTATTTCCAGAACTTGATGAGGAAGGAAAAATCATATTGGAACCTGAAGTGATCACGGAAACAAGAACTCGACAGCTACGGAATCGATCAATTTCAGAGTATCTCATCAAGTGGAAGAACTTACCCATTGAAGATTCTACATGGGAGGATGAGAATTTTATACAGAAGAACCCAGAGCTACTCAAGCATTGAGGACAAAATTTTTTTGAAGGAGAGGGGCATGTTAGGTCCCTATATTACTAGTATAGCCCCTTATTGTTGTTAGTGTAACCCCCTTATTGTTATTATTGTACCCTTGTAAACCCCATTTTGTTATTATTGTGCCCTTAAATTATTATTTTTAGGTCGGATAGGATTACATTGTGGCCCAATAGGATTACATTATGGCCCCATGGACTCCTATATATAGAAAGGAGGTTTTTTAAATTGTATCATCCAAGAATTTTTCATTCATGTAATGTATTGGAGGTTGCCCCCTCGAAGTGGCTTATTTCTAAGGCGTTGATATCTCTTTTATTCTATTTTTGGAGCTAGTTTCACAAAAATGTGTATGCTCATAATTAATCAATTACTCCTCATCCCTTGAAACTTTGAAAGCCATGACCTCTTATCTCATGTAAAAACCATGATTATCGAATCCTGACATTCCTCACTCACATTCATGACTAGCCATACGCCTCTTGTACTTGAGGACGTGGGCATCCTTACCTCAATGGAGGGGGTGTAATTAGTCATAAATTAGCAATCATGTGGAAATTTTTCACAAATCCCGTTAGATATACCGATAAGACCAGAAGAGCATTGAAATAAGGCATGAAGTTACCTGCGCATGATCACAATCGCTCTTTCTATTACATACAACATTCATTCGAAAAAATAGAGATGAGAGAGAATACAATCATAAGAAGAAAAAATATAGGGAAATATACCAACCATGAGAGGAAATTCTCTTCAGAACACAAGCATAGAAATAGTTCCTTTAACACCTAAAGGTAGCATTGTCCCGCCCAATCAGGACCTTCATATAGAAGTAAACTCAGAATCCCAAGTAGAAAATACCATCGTAGGCCACCCTGAGGTTGGCAGTACTGTCCCTGAGAAAGAGAATGTTGCTTCTCCACCACCTGTTGAAATCAGGATAGGTGAGAGTGCAGTTGAAAAGAAGGTTAAGAAACTGAGCAGGACGTACAAGAGATTGAAGAAAATGGTGAAGCACTTAAGGAAATAATTGAAGGAGGAAAATAAGGCTCGGAAGCCTAAGAAGGAATTAACTGCAACCGAAACCCAAACTAAACCAAGCCCCAATCTGTTAGACACTACTGAGGCTGGAATATAGACTAACCCAGCAGATACTACCGAGGCTGGGACTCAGACTGACTTAGAAAGCACCATTTAAATTGAGGTACAAACAAACACAGTGGACACTCTTGAAGCCTCTGTCCAAACGAGGCAAGAATGCACCGATGAATAGGGTACCCAAACAGAAAAAACCCCTGCCTATGCCCCTCTAGTTGAAAGCGTCTCCAATCAAAAATGGTATAACGAGCTAATCAGAACATAAAATGAGTTGGATCAGTGCAAAAATGAGGTAGTACTAGCACAAGAATATCATGCACTACTAAATAAATTCACAAACCTTTCCATTATAGAAGATGAAACATTTTCCCAGCTCAGAGAAGAGCAAGAAAAAGTAAAAAGGGCACAATAACAAGTGGAGCAGGCCAAGAAACAAATCACTATGATTTTTTCCTTGTATTATGATGCACTAACATGCATGGCACCAGCCACCAACTACGCCCTGTTCTTAACAGAATGATATTTGCTACTGAAAATCAAGGCCGTTAGGGCAGGGATGTCCACAACTTTCAGAACCATAGAAGATTTCATCCACTGCTGCAACGAGCAAGATGAATAGGTCCAGTGCCTTTTATGTGAACTCTACATGCATATTTCTTTTTAGAAGAGGACACAGATAGCAATTCTAGTCCCTTTATAGGGGATGTTCAGTTTCAAGCCTTCCTCTCATTCACTAAAAATCAGATTAGGTGGGCCAAAGCTTATAACATCTTCCAAAAGGGAGAGCATGGCTTAGACCTGTGGGTCAGAGGAGAACCTACAAAACCTCTGCAACTGTTTATCCAACACAAGAACTTCATGCAAAGGGAAGGTGTAAGGATTAGGCTGGGGCCCATCCATAAAGACATCGTATAAAATGGATGGGAATATTTTGAATATATTTATGAAGTAGCCTTCGCATCAGCTAAACAAAGATGTATGGCCTCCACCAATAGTGTGAAGAATAGGGAGCCGTTTAGCTATAGAAATTTCAAGGCAGCCGCCTCCGAATTCCTTTCATATAGTAACTTGGTCTTCATCATGGGTCTTGCATGGTTATGATGTAGATATAGATGCCCTATTATATGGTATCCTCCTGAGGGCTATGATCATGACTACAAATTTCCAAAAGGGTATACAGTCATTTCCTTTGCAAGAATTAGACAGAAGCAAGGTTTCAGAGCATACAAGGAAAACGTCTACCCTGCCTACTCCTTAAAAAAACTACATCTCAACCATCAGTTTGCATGAGGACCTAAAAATAAGTAAGCAGGGGATTATGTTGGGCCGGAATTGTAACATAGTTTTGAGATTTCTCTCTCATTTTAAGCAATAAAGATAGAAAAAGTATATGAAAATCAGGGAAAATGGGCTAACAAGAAAAGGAAACACTTTTATAACAGAAATTTGACTTATTTTATCTCCGTATACAGGAAAATAGAGCAGCTAAACCAGCCTTAAATGGAAGACAATCGGCAATCACGGACTCATGGAATCTCAATAGCTTCCAGAAATTGGCAGAAGACAGAAAGATGGGTCCAATCTCGAGAGCCCAAATGATAGCCACACGCAGTGGGCTGTCGTCTGGAGAATACTGATTCACTGTGTGAAAACTCATTTAAAAGGACGAAGAACAAACAAGAAATATAATATTTTCCCTTCTGTAATCAACGCTTCAGGACAGAACTATTCAATGTTACCCTTGTATTATATTTTGATTAAATAAAGATTTTTTGATGTTTTTAACAATCATATTTTGAGTTAGATATTCTGGTGGTCTAGGCCCAACCTCTAGGAGTTTTTTGATAGTTTTTGTACTATGTGTTAATTACAGAATCAACCTCCTGTTATTCGATGGAGTTGTAAATTACTTTTCCACTCAATAAAGTTATAGTTTTTATTTCTTCATAATAGTTTAACATTCGTGCTTCTAGATTTACAATAATGCTTTATCACTGTTACATGATTTCATTTTCTCTCAACACCCTTGCGGTCGATTTACGAATCATAGAATAATTACCGGTCAATGTTCTTCATCTTCACAGATTAGATTGTTCCTTTAGTATGATAAGATGTCCAATTATTGATTATGTATAGTAAGATGTCAATTAGTCAGTTTGCAAAGAGAATTCCATTGCAAAATTATATAAGTAGTTGTTGATTCAGTTTATTCAGGTTGTTTTTCAGTTCACTTATGTTGTTGTTCAATTCGATAAGTCATTGTTCAATTCACTTAATTTTTTTTTCAATCCATCATTGCATTGTTCAATTATAAGTTTCTCTCCTTCAAAGCTAGGCAAAGTAGTTAGCTGCATTATGCCATTTTCATGTCTCTTTGAGTTGATTGAACTTCGAGAATTAGAGAATTGTTTTTGTAAGCATCATAGAGTAGCTATCATTCAATCTCACTTGCATATAATGTGCCTACACTCTTGAAATAAAAATACTTACCCTGGGTTGACAATTTAATGAGGAACATAGAGGTTTCTTACAATAAGCCACCTTTGTGAACCGACATTGATCATGCCCTAGCCTTGTATTTTACCTATGAATTCTACAACATATACTTTACCTATAGATGGATCTTCCTAATCATATCAACAAATTTATATGCCTGAATACATCCCATGTAATATTCTGCCACATTCCACTTTTCTTTCCAAATGCGATATCCAAAGGTAAAGATGGAAAACATCCAAAACAAGTTTCAAATGGGGACTTACGAGTAGAATTGTGGATTGATTTGTTATGAGAGTGTTGTATATTTACCAAATTTTCACCCTAAGTATTGAGATGATTTTTTATTATAATCCCTCAAAATATATACAAAATTCCTAGTTACTTCTTCTATTTTCCCATGTTTCTATGGATAGAATGTTGTGTAAATCGTAAATTTTTTTTCCATATTCTCCCAAAATGTAGTCCAAAATGCACTAAGAAATATTTTTTCCCTTTTCGAAATAGTTCTCCTTGTTATCCAAAAATAAACCCATATCTATCTAATGATTTTTTTTTCTTATTGCATAATGATGGCCTTTATACAGGTCATGATGACACACAACTTTCTAAACATGTCAATTATCATGAATAGGTAATCATGTACCTTCTTGGTTATTGATAAAACTCCCATAAATTCCATGAAAATACATTCCCAAGTATGAGTGGGTACAGGAAGGGATGGGATAGATTTTTTTTTCTTCGTGTATAGTATAGTTGGTACAACAAATCATTCATCCTCTTATAAACATAGCTACCTCTTCTTACATCTTAGGTCAATACACATACTTATACAAGTTGGCCATTGACTTCCCTACACAAAAATGCCTCACAACATTAGAGGGGTGAGCCTCTTTGATTAATTGTAGTCACTCACCTTTATGAATACATATCTTATCCAACCAATATATTAACCCATTCTCAAGATGATATTCAACTATGCTATGACCACTGTGCACATGAATCTAGTTGTGCAACTATTGAAACACCTCATTGAGTTCCTCATACTTTATATATTCCTCTTTGTATGCATCATGGATGAATGGATCCATGTGAATTAGAGTTGCCAAAATGTGATGATTGATGTGGATGGCCTTCAAACCATGTTGGACAACTTGTTTGTGCTAGCTATTTGAGTAAATAGGGTATTCAAAACAAGATGAAAACCTTCATTAACCAATAACACAACCAAATGAAATGTCACAATGACAATATTTTTATGTGGTTAAAACCCTCTTAGAGGTAAATATTCCATGTCCCTAACCAATGTTTCCACTTGAGGAAATTTCATTAATGCAAAAGAAAATATTTTACATAAGAGAGTTCTCCAAATCAATCATCATCCATGACCGTCCATATGATTTAAATAGATATCATGGCCGAATCAAGTGTTAAGAAAGAGATCGATAGAATATGAGTTTTTGGATCACTTTATGTCTAGAAAATATCATGACCATATAATTACAATGAAACTAATTCATACTAAATAAACAGACTACGAAACACATTCTTACCTAATATGCACATTAGACCAATGTAATATTCCAAATTTTACATTTGTTTATTGGAATATTAGAGTTCTTACTTATTTTTCATAACTAAGTAAATAAATGGGTGGAGGGATCCATAACCCCTTAATAAGAATAAAAACCCTCATAAGAGTGTGAAAATGGTTAATTAGCTCATAAATCTACATCATGGAATAGTGGAGAAGCTTATTAATGAATCAAAGAGTGGGGATCAAACATCATTAATAAGAAGAACATGGAGAGATGAAGGAGTCAAATAAGATATAGGAGGAATAAAAGTTATATCATAGAGAAATAAATGATGAGATGATGGAGGAAGTGGTGCATTAGTGCACACATGATGGAGAAGTTGAACATTAAATACATATATCATGGAGATCATGGAGAGACAACACAGTCAACATATAGACTTATGTCCACATGTACAGTGCAATTATGAGGTGGGCCAAGGCATGGGAAGGCTCAAAATCTATATAATGAAGATGAAGACAACATTGGAGGGAGGCTTTTGTATTATTGATTATTGATCGGTTTAGATCTAGATTTGACATTTGACATTTATATGCATGCTTATGTTGTTTAGCTAAGTCTGTAGTGATGTTTAGCACAGGGTGTTCCCGAGAAGGAATCCCACCCTCACCCACGGGGGAATTCAAGTGCCTACTCTAGGAAGGTTATTCTGAGCTACCATTCATCATCAGGCATTTGTGCCACATTGTTCCTACTTTGTGCAACCCATACATCTTTAGAAATAACACATTTCTGCATCAGGGTTTGAGAGGAGGAGGTTGTCCTTCATTATTTCAGATGAGGAACCGGTGAAGGATTCATCATATCACCTTGATCTTCAATATCAGCCTTCCAACACTTTATATATGTATAATGAATTAGGAAAAACACATCACACCTCCATGCAGCAAGAGTCCCATCAAGGATTGTGCAGTCCAGTGTTATAGATCCATTGGAGGAGGGAAGTTTCCAGTACTTCAACTGGAAATCCTATGAGGTATATTCCCCTCACTTTGTCCTTATTATTTCCATAATTATTGAGCTAAGTAGACATATTTTACAATAGGAATCAGCCTCTCCCTCCCATACAGTGCATTTTTTCTAGCTGTTGTGTATGCAACAATTGTCATCTCAAGAGGTGCAAGAAGAAGCTAGATCTCAAGCTTCTATCTTGGAGATATGAAGGAGGGATCAACCCTCAAAGCATAGATATTATTTTAAAAAATATTTCAGCCATCCTACATCTATTTATGCTTCAGAATTTCATAACCTAGCAGTTAAGGGATCAAACCCTAGGAGGGTGAATTTACGATCTTCTTAGATATGGATTTCCTTTCTGGGTTATCTGGGGTTTCCATCATAGTGCCCAGATCTACAATATTGGCATCATCAGAGCTATAGAGCACCATATATCTTCATTTCCATTTCTTCCAGCAACTATTAGATTATCATCAGCTTAAGAGACAACGCAATATACAGCTTCGAGTAACTCCAATTACGTAGTTCCTGCTTTGGCATGATTTCAGGGTCATTCTAGGCCATTTCTCTTAAGTGCTTCTATTTTATGAAGTATTGTATATATTATTCATCTCCACATAATAAAATGGCTCACATATTCTATCTATATATGTATGATCATAACTTATGTGTACATAATCTGTTGTTACAAATATTGTGTTTGTGTATTACTACATTCTCCCTTTTGGGATATTACACCAAGTTGATCTTAACTAACTCCTAAGAGTCTAAATATCCTAACACTACCCTTATTGTACCTTATCACTAAATTAAATTTTTGTAGAAACCCCATCCACTTGTAACACATAGTTTGATATAGCTTATTACGGGCTTGTATGCATTTTAGTGGCTAGCAATCAATCTGGATTATTGTCTACCATCCCATTAGATAGTGTTTCCACTTATTAAAAACTTCTACCAAGGCATAAATATCCTTCCCATAGGTATGTTAGCTAAGAAACAACCCAATGAATACTTTAGAATGGTAGCATATAAGCCTTCCTCCCTACATGAAGACTACACCTATAACTTAACCACTCTCATATGTCCCCACTTCCAAGGGTTGTTGTAAGTTGAGTAACACTAAAACCAATGATTTTTTTTATTCTTTAACTCCTAAAAGGATTTATTCTAACCCTTTACCCACTTAAAAACTCTTTTCTCTCATTTTTATGGCATGGAGTGATGCCACTACTGCTAAAAATGAGGTTATGAATTTCCTTAGGTACCGTGCTATCACATTGAAACTCCTAACATTAACAACATTAGTAGGAACTAGAAAATTCATCATGGCTTCCTTATTGGAAAGGTCTATTTTTTCTCTCCTACACCAATCACATTTCCTAAATAAACCAAATACTATTATGTGAGACGAAACTTGATGTTTTATAATAGCTGGTGCTTCTTCAATTTATATATCCTGCATTAAATCTAAGGTTGATCCTCCCAGGTAGCACTGTATACCAGTACATCATCCAAATAAATAATAACAAATAAATCTATAAAAGGGTGTAGTATATCATTTATTAACATCAGCATGTATCTAGTGCACTACATAGGCTAAATGAAATGAATATCCACTAATACCAACCTTCACTAGTTTTGGAGGAAATATTATAGGCATACTCTTCCCTGACCTAAACCCAGTTATATCCTAAATTTAATTCTATCCTGGTGAGGTATTTGGCTCGATATAATTGATATAGTAGATAATCTGTCTAGGGAAGGGGTTACATTTTATTAGTATAATTTTGTTTAATGACCTGTAATTAATACACAACCGCCAAGTCACATACTTATTTAGCACAATGATGATGGGTGACCACATGGTGAGGTACTTGGTTGAATGACATCATGTTCTGGTAGTTGTTGCATCTACTTCTTCACCTCATTAAGATCTACATTGTATTTCTTGTACAACCCAATGTTTTGTAATGGATAATGAAAATATATGGATATTTTACTCCACTTCCCTCTTGGGCAGTATCCCTTTAGGCTCTTGGAACACACCCCTATATGCCTATAGCAACTTCCAGTTGTTGTTTGTGTTCATTAGTGAAGCCTTTTATGGATGACTTAGCTCTCATGGACTCCTATAGAGATTTATTTTCTCTTAAGAATAAAAAAACATACTTCTTGGTAGAATTGATCAACTTTTTGGCCTGATTGGAACTTACGAGTGAGATCTTTGGATTTACCTTTTGCACATTGATGATAGAAGGGTTTTTTTTCCTTAATTAGGAAAACTTGGTTGTCTCTCTTCATAAATATCACATCCTATATGTATGTATAGTTTGTCTTAAATATCCACATACATTAAGAGGAATTACACGCAACTCAACTTCATCAATAAAATGAACATTAATAGAAAATTTTATTATGCACTATTTGTTTACCTTTATCTCAACCTCCTTGTTGACCCATTCCAAAGGATATGGTATAGGATGGTCATGAATTTATAGTCTCATTCCTTGACCAAATGTTCTTCTATGAGATTCACTTTTGATACTGAGTTGAATAGAGAATCAATTTTCATCTCATTGACATGTATCTTTATGTGAACGAGTATGGTTATTTATTTCTCTTCCTATAGTTAAAGGCTACTCAAATTCACCCCCTTATGCACTGATGTATAAATTTTTTTATAATCTACATCTAAGCTACTTTTCAACTAATTACTCGAATCTATGGCAATGATATTTTTATTCCTACCATCTTTCTTTTTTTCTTTGAGTTGAGCTCTAAATGAAACTTCCAAAACTTCTCCACTGTGTGACCATAAATGTGAAAATGTTTGTAGCAATTGTTGGGATATTTGTACTAGGGTTTTATGGCTATTTTCATTTTGTCTTTTCCCCATTTTTTCTTCTTCATCCCCTCCATGGAATGTTCGTAATTCTCATTAAACTTTGACCCACTTGATTTCCCTTTCTTGTAGCCTATGTTCTCTAGGAACTATTCCTGTACACAAGCCTCACCCCTCGTTTTAGGTTTTACAATCATCACTTACTTTCATAGATGGCTATGTATACCCAAAAATAATTGAGGAGTACATTTGTATTCTTTTGGGAGATACTCGACATTATTTCCATCTTCCTAAATTACATGGTGTACCCATATACACTTTTCCTCTGTCTCTGCATGAAGTGATTCCACTGGATCCATTGGCCCTTCACATACTCTATAGGGTAGAGTTATGACTTTATGAGAGTTTTTAAGTCCTCACACTTATTCACTATAGGATATCACTATATTATCAAGGTTTCGAAGTGGATTTCACACTAGTTGAAGGCATGGGCTTCTAATTCTGGATGTGAAAATGAAATTTTTGTTTCTTCCTTTATGTGGTGAAAAATAAAGTATACCTATAAATATTGTGATCAGTGATTTAAATTCAAAGTATAAATATAACATTGATATGTATTGATGTCAAAATTCACTTCAATCTTGAATAGGGACTATGAATTGTTCATGAAACTCAAACTAGGTTGTTCCTTTTCAGGTTTTTTCTTAGACTCCCTCTTCAACTGTTATCAATATCCTAGTATCCCCCTTTGATATGACCTATGAGTTGGAACCTAAATCTTCTCCAATTCCAAAATTTTTCTCTAGAGTCATCATTAGGAAATTGATTTTACGGATGATATCCGTGAGCTACGTTTCCATCGTCAAGAACTTCTCCTTTGCCTAATCTCAAGGGTTGTTAATAGATTCATCGATCATTGTTATGGTTTTATTACTTTCTTCTTAAACCAATATATATTGCATGAAATTTCCTAGAAAATACCCAAAGACACCTACATTGATACCAATATTATATGTAAACTTCCATGGAAATTCTGCTAGATAGTGCGACAAAATAGATATGATAAAATTATAATTAAAATACGAAATTTATACTATGTTTATTAATTTCCCCTTAGATTTATGGATTCATTTGTTGGAAATGTGATGCAGAGTGTTGTCCTTGATGGCAACCCACTGAATGAAGTTGAAGACATGAGATTGTTGGCATGTGTTGTCCTTGATGGCAATACACCTGATGAAGTTGTTGTTGACTTGATGGGCTTGGTAAATGATGTAAATCTGATATGAAATGATGTTTGATAGAAATATGAGGCTGAGTATTGTCCTGAGTGTTGTCCTTGAATGGCAACCAACTTGATGAAGATGATGGAAATTTACTGGATGAAGTTGTGCTTGATAGAATATGTCTTGATGAACTAAAACTGATGTATCTACAGTGAGTACAGAAAGAAATGAAGAAAGGAATTCAACATGTGTTAAATATATGATGAAAAGAGTATGTCTCTATGAATACGCGGATCTGTCTAAGGGAAGTCGCGTATGCACGCGGAAAAGAACGTTCCAAGTCGCGTATGGGAAAAAGCGCTCAAAAAGTGCAAAACCAGGGGTAACCACCATGGTATTGACCCATTGTATTGGGTAATGATTCGTCTAAATGACCCCGTCCAGGAATACCATCGGAAGTAATGTAGTTTTGGGCTCATGGTATTTTTTTGGCTCATGGTATTGAAAAAGGGTAAACCTATATAAGGAGAAGAAATTCATTGTGCAAATCATGAGTGTGGGTGCAAGATGTCTGAGCTTGAATGAATACTTCTCTCTGAAGTAGATCTGAATGGAAGGGTTACACTTGAAGACAAATCTGAAGGTATGATGCACCAATGATGAAGAAGGGGATCTATATCTGAAATGCACTTGTATCTACTAGATCTGCTGATGGAAGGCCTAGATCTGAATTGAGGCGAACATCTGTCTGAAGTAAAATGGTAAATCTGAACTGAACATCTGATCTGAAGAAGTATGCTGCTCTATAATGATTGAAGATCTGTATGCTACTTCGCCGCAAAGAAAGCGCATATATACGGGGCTTCGCTGAAGATAAAGAGCGTATGCGCAATAAAATATGTACTGAGGTATACGCTGGTTGATGAGGACGAAAGCGCGTATATACGCGACACGCGAGCGTAGGTGCGCGTATGCAAACTAGGTTTGGTCTTCTCCTGTGGTAAGAAATGTATGATCTATTCGCTTTTTTATCGATATCCCACAATGAGTTATATGAGTCTCGTTGCATGGTTGGACTCGTGCTTAAAAGTATGGAGTGGGTCCAGTCTGAAAATATGATGAAACGTGGCCTGCAAGTGGTTTCCTAAAGGAAGCTTTGGATCCAGTGTGAAAATTGATGAAACGTGGTCCATAGAGGTGTTTAGGGTTGTAGCCTTCAGTCAAGGGGTTGTAGCTCCCTTCCAGGTGAGGCTGGTAAACGAGAGTAGGGGGTCGTAGCTCCCTTCCAGGAGAGGCTGGTAAACGAGTCAGGGGGTTGGAGCTCCCTTCCAGGAGAGGCTGGTAAACGAGCGCAGGTGGGTGCCTGCGTGCTGGTAGAGTCTGCACCAGCACATGTGTTGTAAGATGTTTTCTCTATAATAAAATATTGAAGGCTGAGCAACTGCAGCGGTGGTTTTCTCCCGACTTGGGTTTCCACCTAAAAATCCTGGTGTTCATGTGTGATGCTTCGTGTGATGGTTTATTCTGTTCTTACTGCACATGTTTACTGTTTATAGAACATCTAATGAATGAATGATGGAATGATATAAGTGAAGAACTAATGGCATAATTAGATCTCTGTGTATACGCGAGTTTTATGAAGGATATCCGCATGTATACGCTAGTTGGCTTCAGCAAAGTAGCGTATGGGTTTTAGAGCATGAAAAAGTAAAAAGTTTCAGTTTTCCCTAAATACTGATTCACCCCCCCCTCTCAGTATTTTTCCCAACAATTGGTATCAAAGCAGGTCCTTCTGCAGAAGCTTGATCGCTTGAAGGAGATCCATTGCAATGGGAAAGAAGCAAAAGAAGAAGGTTACTCCAGGAAAGAAGAAGCCTCAGAAATCATGTATAGCAGAAATTGAAGGAGATGAAACAGGTATTGATCGTTGCTCTTGTATTTTACTTAACTGTATATGCAAAGGATATGATAGTGAAAGTGAAGATGAAGAAGATTCTGACCAAGCTCTACAAGTGCTCATGGCAAAGAAGCAAAAGAAGAAGGCTACTCAAAGTAAGGAGATAACTGAATTTGAAAAAAATGAATCTGATAGTGATTGGGGTCCTAATTTTCTTATTGGTGCAAACAATGATGAAGATAGTGAGAGAAAAGTTGTGGATCTAGAAGAAGTTATCAAAGATGAACAAAGAAAATTTAATGAGAAGGAATTTGCTAACAAAGCTTTGATATTTAGACTGAAAAGGATGTTCGATGATGTATACAGTCGAAGTAAAGGATATGAAGTTGGAATCATCTCTCTGCAAGCAGATCTTGAAGAATCAAATAAGAAGAATGAAGGACTTAAAGCAGAAAACGTTTCTCTAAAAACAGATCTGGAAAAATCAAAAAGGAAGAATGAAAGTCTTGAAGCTGGAATCATCTCTCTACAAGAAAAACTTGAAGCATCAAGTAAGAAGAGTGAGGAACCTCTACAATCATTTTAAAAGGAAGGACTTGAAGCAGAAATCATTTCCCTCAAAGAAGACCTGGATAAATCAAATAAGAAGAATGCAGGACTTGAAGCAGAAAACATATCTCTGAAAGAAGATCTCAAAGCATCGAAGAAGAAGAATGAAGAGCTGAAACAAACATGTGAAGTAAACGAAAATTGGTTGAAAGAAGAGATTCTAAATCTGAAGGATCAAGTAGAAGATGGAAGAAGGAAAGAAGAAATCATGACAAAGCAATCTCAAGCCCTGGAGGTTGAGGTAAACATTCTCAAAGGTAAATTAGAAGAAAAGGTTAGACTTTTGAGGTTTCAAGATAGTACTAAGATTCTGGATAATATTGTTAGTAGTCAAAGGTCTCCTTCTATCAAACTTGGTCTTGGTTTTCATGAAACTGTTAAAGGAGAATCTAGTTCACAAGGAAGTGCTAAAGATTCAAAGGAAGTCAATACAAAACCTGAAGAGTTGAAAGAAACAAAAGGTCAATCAACAATGATGAAATCTCAAAGGAAATCATTCAATAATGTTTAATGTTTAAAATGTCATAATTATGGGCATGTTGCAGCAAATTGCAGGAGCAGATCATTTCAGCCTCAAACAAATAGATTCTACTCAGAAAGGTACTCTGGTTTATTCAAGGGATATTGTTTTTCATGTAACAAGTATGGACATAAATCAGTTGATTGTGAAAGGAGGAAGAATAGAAATACTCATTATGATTCTTATGTTTATTTCTCTGGCCACATGAGATGTTATGCTTGTAACAAGTATGGACATGTAGAAAAAGAATGCAGGATGAACAGATCTGGGAAAGTGGACAATTTTCAGCACACAGTTGGAAAGCTCAAGCAAATTTGGAAAAAGAAGGAGGACCGATTAGAAACGTAGGGAATTTAGACCCTACTACAGTCATCCACTTCTGGAAGCTTACTTCTCTGATTGACTGCAGGAATGATGTGGGATACATTATCCGATTTAGTAATGTATCGTCACAGGGGGAGCAATGTATGATGTCTCTCATGGTTGATTTGATTATTCTGGTTATATGTATTTCTGACAGTGCATCTGGTGTGAAGAAAAGACAGGAACAGAAAGTAAAATTGCAGGAGGAGATGAAGGTGTGAAATTTTTCTATATTTCACTTTCCATACGCGTGTTCGATGAAACAAAGTCACGTATACACGCGAGTTCCAGCAGACACAGCCGCGTATGCATTGATGATAAGAGAATTTATCTGATAGCTGAAGATCTGGAGCAGAGGTCCAGGGGGAGCATCAGTCTGACTGATAATAACTATAGTTTTGACTCTGTATCAGCTTAACTTATCAGTTCTAAATGATGATGATATGATACTTGATGTCTTAATGATGAAGTTTGTGGATGAGTCCTGTTTTCTTAATGAAGAGTATTCGTTGCTGAGATGAAAGTCCTATAATTTAGAGATAAGGACAGATCATGCAGAGATTGTTGCTGATGGCTTGCTGATAAAAATATTCAGGTTGCACAAGTTAAGGAGAAGCACTGGTTCAGGGGGAGCAACATGTTGAATACTAATGATTGCATTGTTGGCAATATGACTGATTATGCTTGGCTATTGTGATACTCATGCTTAAATGATGATGACTTGGTATATGGTTCATTATGATGAGATTTTGATCCCTGATGCTCACACATAGATGAGTTGGAAGTCATTTGATTCAGAGATAGGAATAGTTCATGCATATTTTTGTTACTATGGTTGAGATCTATTTCCTACATATGTTACTTCATGTTAACTCTTGAAGATCTTGATGATATTGGACCACATGGATGATTGCTTGACACTTATTTGAAGATGTTGCTCTGGTATGATAATCTCTCTTGGAAAGATTGTATTGATGCTACAAAGAATCTGAAGGGTTGGTTCCTAATGGGCTTATGCTACGACCGTTGGATGACGCTTGAAGAAACAACTACACTGTTCTATCTATCTGCAGTCCAGGAAAGCTGTCAAATATCTCAGAAAGAAGCTGAACACTGTCTTTTCCTCACTGAGGATCAGATCTGATCAAAATATAGAAGATGGTATTTGATACGCGGGTTTCCTGAAACACAGTCGCGTATATACGCGAGTTCCTGCACAGAAAAATGCGTATGTCTGATTGCTGACAATTTCTGTTTGGAGTCAGCTCTCTTCAGCACAGCTGCAGTGCTGTTTGGTATATCTGATACTGTTTGGTATCTCTGGTGGTGTTCCAGTTCTCATAATTCCTTTTCTAATGATTTGATGAAGATGCCTTGATGATTTGTTGATGAAAGTGTTCAGGATGCACAAACTAAGGGGGAGCCTTAGTCACATGGAAATGATGTTTGGATGCACAGATTCAGGGGGAGCATTAGCTTTGCTAAGTATAATGCATTGTTGGCATTATGATGGTTCCGAAATATGTTCTCTTTCTTGAGGATTTTCTGGTGTTGGTCATAAATGGTCATATTTTTGATGAAAAGGGCTTGTTGAGACCCATGATGTAAATTTGTAATATTCAGTCATGTAAGGACTTGTCAAATTTGTAAACCCACTTGGTTGGGTAGCTGAGTCACTTCATGTAAACCCACTTGGTTGGGTAGTTGAGTTGAAATGTGTAAACCCACTTGGTTGGGTACTTGAGTCTCATATGTAAATCCACTTGGTTGGATGTTTGATGTAAGTATGGGTCTTTTTGTGATAGGAAGTTCATAGAGTCATGTACTTCATTGAAAAATATGTTTGAAGATCTGGCATGAATTCAGGGGGAGCTTGGTCACTTCAGTATACATCAGATCTGCAGAACACTTCTTCTACATGAGGAGAAAAGGGGATGAGTGTGTTGGTTTTGATCCGCCCGTTTCCCTTGATGTCAAAGGGGGAGAGTGTGTTGGTTTTGATCTGCTGGTTTTGATCCGCCCTTTTCCCTTGATGTCAAAGGGGGAGAGTGACATGGTGTTTGAATGCAGATAATGGTGTCAAAGAATTGGGAGAGTGACATGATGTCAATGTACTTATCTGTTGTGGTAACCAAACACCATCGTGGTTGCCATCAAGTCCAAAGGGGGAGATTGTTGGAAATATGATGCAGAGTGTTGTCCTTGATGGCAACCCACTGAATGAAGATGAAGACATGAGATTGTTGGCATGTGTTGTCCTTGATGGAAATACACCTGATGAAGTTGTTCTTGACTTGATGGACTTGGTAAATGATGTAAATCTGATATGAAATGATGTTTGATAGCAATATGAGGCTGAGTATTGTCCTGAGTGTTGTCCTTGAATGGCAACCAACTTGATAAAGATGATGGCAATTTACTGGATGAAGTTGTGCTTGATAGAATGTCTTGATGAACCTGTTTAAAGATGAAAATCTGATATATCTACAAAGAGTACAGAAGATAATGAAGAAAGGAATTCAGCATGTGCTAAATATATGATGAAAAGAGTATGTTTCAAGGCATACGCGGATCTGTCTAAGGGAAGTCGTGTATGCACGCGGAAAAGAACGTGCCAAGTCGCGTATGGGCTAAAGCGCTCTAAAAGTGCAAAACCAGGGGCCCGTGGTATTGAAGTCTCATGGTATTGTTTTGGCTCATGGTATTGAAGGCTCATGGTATTGAAGGCTCATGGTATTGTTGGGCTCGTGGTATTGAAAAAGGATAAACCTATATAAGGAGAAGAAATTCATTGTGAAAATGGTGTGTGTGTGGATGCAAGATGTCTGAGCGTGAATGAATACTTCTCTGGAAGTATATCTGAATGGAAAGGGTTACACTTGAATGATAAATCTGAATGAATGATGCACCAATGATGAAGAAGGGGATCTATATCTGAATTGCACTTGTATCTACTAGATCTGCTGATGGAAGACTTAGATCTGAATTGAGGCGAACATCTGTCTGAAGTGAAAGGGTAAATCTGAACTGAACATCTGATCTGAAGAAGTATGCTTCTCTATAATGATTGAAGATACGTATGCTATCGCGCAAAGGAAAGAAACGCATATATACGGGGCTTCGGCGAAGATAAAAGAGCGTGTCTTGTAAATGAAATATGTACTGAGGTATACGCTGGTTTTTGTGGACGGAAGCGCGTATATACGCGACATCAGTAAAGGGAAAACGCGTATGCAAACTAGGGTTTGCTGAAGCAAGGGGTATGAAATATCTGATCTTTTCTGCTGTGTTTCTGCTATCTAATCTGTGTTGATATGTATCTTTTGGTGATGTATGATTGAACTTAAAAGTATGGAAAGGGTCCGGTATGAAAATATGATGAAATGTGGCCTGCAAGTTGTGTTCTATTGAAGTTGTTGGATCCAGTGTAAAAATTGATGAAACGTGGTCCAAGGTGGTGTTGAAGGTTGTAGCCTTCAGTCAGGGGGTTGTAGCTCCCTTCCAGGTGAGGCTGGTAAACGAGATCGGGGGGTCGTAGCTCCCTTCCAGGAAAGGCTGGTAAACGAGTCAGGGGGTTGGAGCTCCCTTCCAGGAGAGGCTAGTAAACGAGCGCAGATGGGTGCCTGCGTGCTGGTCAAGTTTGCGCCAGCACATATGTTGTAAGATGTTTTCTCTATAATAAAATATTGAAGGCTGAGCAACTGCAGCGGTGTTTTTCTCCCGACTTGGGTTTACCTAAAAATCCTGGTGTTCATGTGTGATGCTTCGTGTGATGGTTTATTCTGTTCTTACTGCACATGTTTACTGTTTATAGAACATCTAAGGAATGAATGATGGAATGATATAAGTGAATAACTAATGGCATAATTAAATCTCTGTGTATACGCGAGTTTTATGAAGGATATCCGCGTGTATACGCTACTTTGCTTCAGAAAAGTAGCGTATGGGTTTTAAGGAATGAAAAAGTAAAAAGTTTTGAATATGCAGTAAATACTAATTCACCCCCCCCCCTCTCAGTATTTTTCCCAACATCATTAATTATTATGTTATTATTATGCACATAATATATAATATATGGAAAATAAAAAAAAAGGAAATAAAACTCAAAAACCACAATGAACAAAAAATATGATGTGGGAAACCCTTATGGGAAAAAAACAAACTAGAAGGTGAGGTTGCTTTGATATTTCTCTAAATCAAAATAGGTGCAAGTAAAAAGGAGTGAGAATTGTGGAACATGCGTTGCTATAGTACAAAAACTATAATTATCCTCTCTCTATCTATACACACTCAACTACACTTCTCATCTATGGAAAAAAATTCCCTTTAATAGAATGGAAGCCCTTGTCCTCTTATTAGTCTAGTTATAACACAACTTGTTAAAAATGAGGTGTCATTGTTCTGATACTAAATTCCCAAGACCAAAGCTCTTGGGTGATACCACTCAACACCTCATAATCGAGAGATGTGACTTATTCAGCCCATTGCTTCGTCATTCATCGTACAAATTTTATACCTTTTTTTCTTGCACTTCTGATTGTTGATAGGTGGGATTGTAATAAAAAAGAAAATTATTTATTTCTTAGGTATGGTAAGTGAAAAATCATCACTAGTTCTCTAATCTCAACAACTGGGTGAAGACTCTTTCTTGGTCGACCCGATTCCTTGATGTTGCAATGGCTTGAGAGGTTGATGGTCACATTACCACTTAACTATCATCCACGTCAACAAATCAACTCTTTCTATCATTACTTGCCACATGTAGCCCACCAAAAGTGTACTTATTCGGTTAAAAATGTTGAATTTACTTACAACATGTCACCCTCACGTGTTTCCACATCATCATATCAACCATGGCATGCTTCCTCCGCCATGTCTTTCTGATGTCATTCTATTTTCATGGTGACATTATCATGCCACATGACATCCTATGGTTTTTTCCACATGTCACCCTAAACTAACCTGTGTTTCCACCCAAAAACACTAAATGTGGAGGTGCCACTTTTCCTACGATGTTCGTTGGCCACTGATGATTGCTCATAATTTTTTTGTGGGCTATTAATTTCTCACCCAAGGGTTCAATAAGCCTTTTGAAATCTATCCTAGGCACCTTGTGAGCAAAGGTTTTGACCAGGTATTTCCTCCTTAACATATACTACTTTACGTTAACTAGTAATAGCCTTCCAATGGTGCACCATGCATTTCAAAAGAGATCGACGGAAGAAAATCATATCGTCCCCCTCCCCCTCTGTAGCAAACAATCAACAAACGGGGGGTTTTGGATTTGTCACATATGTGACTTATCATACCCCTACTTTTCCCAAGCGTACCATGAAAATATTCTTGGCTTGTTACATTAGACGACAAGGGCCATACTTCTGATGAAGGGGGGAGGGGGGGTTGGGTGTTGGGTCTAAGACTTGTCATATATTCCCACATTGGAACCATGATTATATAGAACCGTGTTTGAACTACAAAACTTGAAACTTATTTTTCTCTTCATTCCTTGGTAGTTAGGTCAAGTTATGTATATCGTTGGAAAGGTATCTAAAAAGGATATTTAACTAAACATTTATTTTCCTCATTATCGGTAAGAAACTAAAAAAAAAACCTTCAAATATATTACCTTCATCCATGACATCAAGCTAGTCAATAACACACATTGAAACATCAATGGTATAACACTTACCAAACTCCCTCTAAACTTGAAATTTGACATCAATGATTAGGATTCATATAAATGAAAATAATTTCCCAAGAATATCCTCTTTTTCATTTATATCAACACCACCAAACATTTCTTGATGGTCATTGATGGAAACACCACCATTTGGAAAAACTCCCCATGTCATGCTAAAATACTATTGTTGTTTTCTCACTCTCCCCCTTTATTGTTGATGATTAATCACTCTCCATCTTCAATATATCCAATTTTTGAAGATTGATCACTTTCCATATTCAATATCTCCAACGTTTACATACTCTCCTCCTTTTAAATCAATGGAAAATGGTGTAGTTTCTCCCTCAATGACCATTCTCATCTTAATGGGATTTAGAAATAATCTTGTATATAATAGGTTATTGATACATATATATGATAAACATAATGATTGATGTGATCGATATCAATCGATTGTATGTTTGCAACAATCCACACTTAAAAATTAACAATCCACACTTAAAACTGCACCAAAAGTAAAATATACTATTGTATCAGTGGTTAATCCAAATACCAAGAGCTCTCCCCTTTTAGTCTGAGTTGTATTTATATTGTTGTACACATGATTCAATGCAAAATAATGCATGTTTTATTTTTATTTCCCATTTTCTAGTTTGATATTACTATGGAATTGCCTAATGTGCCCTTATATATCATCTTAATTTGTCTCCACTTCATCTAATATCCCCCTGTCAAGGTCATGAACGATTTTTTTTCATGCATCGTTACTAGTCCTACTTCTCTATTTTGAGAACTGCTCCCCCTAGACCTGTACCTCTCTTGCTAATAACCCCCCCCCCCCCCAATTTTGGACTCTTTTATGATCTCAAATAAATACACATGAAAATTTTCCTCTTCGCATGTGAAGACAACTAGTGAAAATAAGAGTAAGAGATCACTCCCAAAATCTAACTTAATATTCAAAAGGTTTTAGGGAAAGAGGCTTGGTAAAGATATCAATGATTTCTTTCCTTTGTTGAGAGATATTTGAGCTTCAAAATATGATAAAACACATTTTATTTAATAAAATAGTAGTTTATGGGGATTTTCTTGGTCTTTGAATGAAGAGAAAGATTATTGAATATATTGATAGTGCTTGTAGTATGATAGATAAGTGGAATAGGTTTATCATATATTATCTTCATGTCCTGTAATGTTTGTTTTCTCTACAAAATATGAGTCAAATTTATGTAGTTGCTACATACTCAACTTCAACAATAGAAAGGGAGATATATGTTTTATTTTTGTTGAAACATGCCACTAAGCAATTTCCAATAAATAATGAAAAACCACTTGTGTTTTCCAATCATCTACACTTCCAACCGAATCAACATTTGTGTATGCAGTTAATGAAGTATTTTGACCCTTTGTATACAATAGACGGTAGTCCTATGTGGCTCTTAAATATTTGAAAATAATCTTGGTAGGTAAGAGATGACTTTATTTGGGGGATTATTGATACCTTGAAACTAAACCAACAACTTGAATGCTGTCTGTCCATCAGGTTGTTAGATACAAAAGGCTGCCAATTATTGATATATACATTGTTTGATTTATCTATGGAGACTCATCATATTTGTTGAGATTACATCCAATTACCATAGGAGTAATGAAAATAGAAAACTCTTCCATTCCAATTTTTTTCTACATTTCTTTGTGGTACTTACTCTAGGAGATTAAAATAACTATTTTCTGATTGAGTAATTTGAATTCCAAGGAAAAAAGAGAGTTCCTCAAGCATGGACATCTCAAATTTAGTTTGCATGTCCTTGGAATTTTTTTTGTTAAGTAAATTTTCATCACTACGAAAAATAATGTCATCAACTTAAACAGAAAAAATTAAAATATTATCATTCTTAGATTTCATATACATGTTATTGTCATTTTTTCTCTTTTGAATCCTTCTTGCTATCGATATTTTTCTAATCTCGAATACCATGCCCTGGGTGCTTGTTTAAGTGCATACAACTAATTTTTCAACCTACACACTTCCTCAAGATTTTTTGACAGCTGAAAACCTTTTAGTTGTTCTTTGTAAACCTCTTCTGCAAGATTTCCATTCAAAAAAGACGATTTTACATCCATCTGATATACTTTAAAATTTTTGTGATGAGAAAATGTGAGGAACATATTTATTGCCTCCAATCATGCTACAGGTGAAATAGCCTCTTCAAAATGTATTCCCTTAACTTGAGCATAGCCTTTGCATACCAATCTAGCCTTATTTCTTAGAAATTTTCCATTATTATTCATTTTTTTCTTAAAGACCATTTTGTTCCAATGATATTTTTATTTTCTAATCTTGGAACCATTTCTCAAGTCTATTTTTGTTCAATTCGATCCATTTCCTCATTCATAGCTTTTACCCATTTCTCATATTGGCTTACTTGAGAAGAATATTTTAATTTAATCATGGACTACATAGCAATATTCACGTCAATAGAGGTATTCATTAATATTCTTCAAGTTTGAAATCTTGTTTCCTTATCACCAACAATTTGATTTGTAGCGTGATTATTTTGTACGTTACCCAATTTTATTCTTGTTCTCCCAATTCTTCAAGTTGTTATTCATTTTCACTATTGGTATGATCAAGTGGACTAATAAATCTTGGCTACTGGGTTTTCAGAGGTAACTCCTCATCAACCTTACCATCAATGAAGTCAATTATTTTTCATATCCTTTTGTTCTAGAATATATATCCCTCACTCTTATTAGAATATCCTAAGAATATTCCTTCATTATCCCTTGCATCAAACTTACCCATATTGTCATCATTATTTTTATTGTAGCACTTCTTTCCAAAGACTCTAAAACTTTTTATTGCATTCGGTTTTCCATTGAAAGGGAATCTAACATTCTTCCCAATTTGGCCTGATTTATCGATTCTGTTACTTGGTTTAGATATTTTTGGCAAGTCCCATAAAACTTGTTTTTTGTTGATATTCACAAAATGGTCAAAATTCAAGTGTCCCAGTATTATTTTCCACAACCCACTCTCATCAAGCTTCCCGAGATAACAATTCTCATTTCCTTCTTTGAGTATGCACACAATATTGCGGTTCTAACACCCTTTTCTATTACTTTCCTTCTGTTTTCCAAATTTATCTCACAACCTTTTGAGCGAAAGGTAGCATCATAACCTTGGCCAGAAATTTGACTTACACTTAATATATTGTGCTTGATTCCATCTACAACGAGAACATTTTGAGCTTTACCTCTTCCATTGTCTATGCTCATTGTTCCTTTTCCTTTGATGTTTCTTGGGGAATCATTGCAAAAAATGATACTTCCTATCTTGCTTTCATTTAGTAACAATAATGTTCTTCTAACACTAGTCATATGCTTAGAGTATCCATTTTTGAGATACTAATGGCTTCCTTGGTTTTGCGCATATAGGACAATCCCACATTCTTATTTAATTGTTTCCTTTTTCTTCCTCAAGGTATTAGGTTCTTCTTGTGGTTGTTTAATTTGAGAAGTGGATTTGAATTTGTTGATTCTACACCGAACCACTTTATATCCATAATTATGATAATTATAATATTCAACATCACCAAATAAGGGAGAAAAATTATTATTGTCCCTAATATTATTTCTATGTGAATTTACAAAGTTTATAACTCTATTTGACTGATAAGATTAATTTCTTATTATCATATTATTTCCAACATTTTCCTTATAGTTTAAAAATTTATGTCTAAAATTTGAACATGAAAATAGTAACCATTGAAAATATTCTGGAAACTAGGAAAGAATTTCCTTTGAGGATGTTGTTGTGGCGTATTCGATGCATGGGCGGACCAAATACACTATGCTTAATAGGGAGGCTACTTTACTACAAGTAAATAACATGCCAATTGGTTTGTTATGTTGTTAGCGGAACAAAATAATATGTAGTAAACTAAGTAAAGAACATATCATGCTAAATTAATGAAGAAACAAGAAACAAAATAATCATGTACAATAACAAGCTCAATCGAGTCAAACACACTAATAATTCAAATGGATAACTCTCACTCTTTATAGTTGCTACTGTTATAATAGAATAGGATGATAAATCAATTGCAATGAATCCTTAGAGCTATGGAGCTTTAATATTCAAGGCAAGGGGGTCTCTTCCCTTTAATATTATTAAAATCCTCTCTCTCTCCTCAAAGGATGGTAGAATATTGGACACTTGGTGAACTTATTCTCTTGTATTGAGGTGTTGGGTGGCCAAAAACTGAATCCTTCCACTCCTTTCTACTCCGAAAACACAATTCTGGTTTTCTCTCAATAAATTTGGCTAACATAACAATGTGTTCTCCTGTTCCTCTTCCCATGGAAGTATTTTATAGAAAAATTTCAAATTTTCCCTCCCTCTCTTGGTACAAGATGGAAGTTGACACAAGAGTGGGAGGTTTATTCTTTTGTGTGCTGCACTAAGGCCTCAAGGTGGCTCCAAAGCAGCTGTACTTGCCTGGCTTGAGTGGGAATATTCTTCTTCAAGTGTGCCAAGTGGTCCCAGATGGTGAATTTCCACATACTTAGGACCATGCGGCTCTCTGAGGGATAGTCACGATGATATTCACTGCTATCGAAGACAAGGGTGTGTGGATTTCTTGTGGTCAGTGATTTCTACGTTCTATTTGATAAATTTTCCTGCTTGACCTTAGGAAAAGTTAAATTTTTTAAATCTTGTAATGTCTTCTTTCCTTGTAAATCCTTATATGTACATTTTGCTTGACATTTCCTAATTTCTTTTACTTCTACAATTTTCCAGTGATAGAAGTTTCCCCTAATGTATGAGGTCTAGGAAGAATTGTATAACTAAAAGACATTATAGTTTCTTTTCCTGTGTAATCTATTTGAGAGAGAGAGAGAGAGTAACGTGCATGAAACCTGAGGTTGGAGACCCCTTTGCGTGAGTAAAAGAGGTACCATGCTCTATTGGAAACCAACAAGAGATAAAATAAATAAAAAAATTCTACGAAGCAGGCATGTCCTGTGCTCATAATGTTTTGGCTTGTTAAGCTTATCTAACAAGGAAAGGTTTTTTCTGTGTCACTTGTGTGGTAGTGACCTGCTGTTTGGTTGATGACAACGATTTTTGACACCCTCATGGTTTTTTTTCTTTTACAGTAGGTTAAATGTGGTGCCCACATGCATAATATTGGTATGGAATGTTTTTAGAGTAAATTATCATTACATGCATGGGTTTCTGACTGGGCACCTTCCCTTGTAAGAATTGTTGAAATAGATGCTTACGATGGAACGTGTCTTCAAAAAATTCTGACTGAGTGCAATGGTTGTGAAGTATGATACCATCTTGACATCAAATATTATGTTGAAGTCGAATGTCAGGAGGATCGATGACATCAATGGGAAATGATGACTCCCATAGTTTTGTCCCAAAATGTCCCTATTGAGGTGAGGAGCCATCAAAAGTATTGCCTCCTTCTCGGAAGATGGTTGTTGAAGTCGAAAACAAGGAAGCCTCAACTGACCAAGAGAAGTACTCATGCAAGTGACCAAGATCTCTGATGTAGCATGCAAGGTGTGATGGGTTAGCTTAGGCATGATGACAAAAAATGAGTATAACTGATGATGGAAGTTCAGTGGCCCAAGGTTAGAGCTTGTAAATGCAAGTGGCGGAAGTCATAACAATTCCTAGTGAGGAAATACCTAGGATTGGTAGGACATCTAGCGTGGGTATGTGGTTGCTATGAGTGTCATGGTGGGGTTGGGTAAAGAATGAAAATCTCTAACCAAGGGTTATTAGGTATTCATACCAGGTTAGAAATGTGGATGGATGGGTGGGAGAGTTCTCCTAAAAAATATATTTGTACACTTGCCAAAAGAATATAGAATGGACTTGGATGTATGAGCACAAAGATAGGTGCCTTGATAAACATGAAAATAATCCATCACTTATGATGTGAGGAGGGTTTTTTTGCTGAGGGTGGGGGGACCCATTGGTTGGTCTCAGTGTGAGGGTGGTGAAGCAGATGAAAAGTGTTGCAGATGGGCTATGTTGATCAGGGTGTGGTAGGCGAAGTGCGAGACACGCTGGTGCGTATTCGATCTTCTTATGAGAATGGTAGTCTGGGAAAGGGGTTTTATCATGACATGGGTAAAAATTGACTTGAAGTATGATGGATGAATGAACATGAAGTGCTTCCTAGACCTGGATGTTATGGATGTGGATCCATATTTTTGATGTATGGTCTACTTTAGTGATGGCACCATGGAGGGTGAGGCTCTACCCACCGACAATAATTTTTATTATGTTTGAGGTGAGGTGATGATAAAAATTGTCTGTTGACTGGAACCTATGGTTGATTTCTGTGGAGAAATTATGTCAGGATATGAAAATATTATTTAGGGAGCCTATCATGCTAGGGATTGAATGATACATTCTCTTGTACCTTTAGTGGTTGTGGAAATAGGTTAGTTGTCATGCTTGTAGTACTTGCAACCAATACCCCAAGTGAAAGAATATTTTCCATTAAAAAATACTAAAAATAGTGTTGAATGGAAATTGATACGAGAGGGCGTACTTGTCATAATTGAAAAATAATTTTTTCCCAAGCGTGGATATCTAAAGCCTACTTTGGACATGATAAGGTGTTGATCAATGTGTTTATTGCAATTTTTCAATTGGGTGTTCTCAGATCCTGTTATGGTCTGTCGAATAATGAGATAAGGGTGATATATGGGTCAATATGTCTCATTTCATTTCATTTGTGTCGTTTGATATTTTGAGGTCAGAGTTGAGCCCCTGCTACCGAGCCTTTCTTTCCATTTCGACTAGCTTGAGTACCCAGGATTTGCGTCGTTAGTGTCAGATAGGGCCTTGAACTTACTTCTTTTAAAATTTCTCATTTATGTCTGTGGTAGGGTCCATACAAATTAGGTTTGCACGGATTACCTGCCTCCTTTTTTCCTTGATCACGCGGGCAATCAAGGCACGTGATCAAGGCAAAGACGCGCGAACCTTGCAGGGAAGGAAATATGAGATGTATGTCATCGATGTTAGCTAAGTTTCTTTGGGAAACGTAAGGGATTTGGTACAAATGAGTGAATGCCCATAATTTGGGACACTATGTGACTAAGTGGTCAGGCTCGTCACATAGTGTGAAAACTGGGGTTGGCTTAGTGGCCTCTCTTTGTTGTATTTGGTTTGTTGGGGTAACTATGTACAACCAGGATGTAGGCTCCTCTCATAGGTACAATATGGTTCTAGGTTTTGCTTCATCCATTTCCATGGGTGGATTTTAAGGATCTTATTTGTATGATTTCTCTAGGGCTTGCAAGTAATCCCTATATCGTTTTATCTCTAGGAAGTGATGAGTGTAATTCCCATAACAGTCATAGATTACGCATGCATGGTTGGTGCGTAATGTTTTCCATTGATTTTTTGTGGCATGTTCCTTTTTATGGGAAATGAAGGCTCTGACATTTATTTTGGTGCTTATAAGAGGTTTTAATTCATCTAACTCTGATAAAATATTGGTAGGATATCCTATGATATCAGATAATTCACAAGGTTGCAATGCCCTAGGTATGTTTATTTTTTCAATTTTCTTCCCTTTTTTTTTGGTTTAATTAGTCTCTCTAACTAGATCTACTATGGGAGTTTCGTTAACCAGTGTCGCCTCCTGAGGAGTGATAGGGGCTATCCCTAGAGAAGTGATGTCAGGGTTTCCCAACATGGCTGGTGGGACCAAATACCAGACAGGTATTGTGAAAGACATGTTTGGAAATGTTAGAGTTTATAAGGCTTTCTTTGACATCAAACCAAGTGGAGGGTATAAGAATGGGCTTTGGGAGATGGCGTAGGGTAGGAAAGTTGTTTCAGTGGAATCGGTTTTCATACTACTGGTTTCAGTGTTTGATGATAGCATCATGCACACCCTATGACTTCTGGGGTTTCCTCTGGTATGACAGGGGGATCTCCTAGGAATGATCCTAGGATTTATAATGGTTTGAATTGACCGGGGTGATATCCTTAGTAAAGCATGAGAGACTACGTAGTTATGTCTACGTAAGGTAGAACGACATCGACAGACGACTTGGGTTTCTTATCATAGTATGTAAGTTGGCCAACGGTGATGATTCAATCCTCGTGGGGGAACATCATCACCCGAAAAATGTAGGAGTCTATGGAAATCATGGCATACATATAACTCTGCCTAAGGAGTATATTTTACTCAAGATGAGCGTCCAAGACTTCAATGTCTATGAGTACCATTTTTCTGACCAAGTTAATAGGTACGTTCTGATATAGACTGATGGGAGCAGAAGGTTGACTGTCGTATGCTTTGAGCATGATGTCAAATGGCTTCAGTTTGGGTGATCCCAACTTTTTCCAAACGGACTTGGACATGATGCATGTAGATGCATCTTCCTCAATGATACATCGATGTATGGTGATATTTTGGACTGACACTGGTATATGAAAGGTGACCAATGAAGAAATCCTAGGGGTGGTTTTGTCTAATTCAAAATCCATTAGGAGTGAACCAGAAAGGTTGATTGCGCAAAATGCGGAAAGTAAGGATTTGTTTTTTTTTGGGAAATATTGTAGGACATCTAAATCTGACATAGCAGAGGGAGATTGTGCCAAATCATCCACAATGTTGTAGTTATGGGTAGCTTTTGTGTGGCATCATACGCACCTATTCGACCCCTTAGCCATATTTGGCATGAGTTACATAGTTAATTTGGATATGGTCAATGGTGCAGTAGGTGCACTTGTGCTCGCCCCTGATGGGTTAGTGTTTGGGGGGGTGTCATTTTTTCGATTACATGTATGAAAGAACATTTATTCGCCAGTCATGTAAATTTCGTAGTTGTCATTCCTGGAATCATTTTGGAGTGGTTTTTGTTGTTGGGTATTAACCACTCCTTTGTGGGGGAATGGCTCCTACATTACAACGGTTTTATGTGCAAGTCCCCTTTGTCCATGGTTGCCCTGAATTTTTTTCAGTTCAGGGAGCTCGAGAAAGTGATGCATGTAATATTCATACTCACCACATATGGCACAAGAATGGTTTGTCCTCAGAATATACCTCTTTTTCTACACTTCGGAGTTGTTTTTTGGCTTCTGGTTTTGATTTTGATTGGGGTTGCCCCCATACTAAGATCGCGGGGGCATTGTTGGTTACTCCCCACCTGTCTAGAGTCTCCCTTTTGTTTATTCTTATGTAGAAAATATATACATTAAGCATGAATATGTCCTAGATTCCCCTGATCTCACAATATTTAACTTCTTGCAAAATACATAATCATTCACCTGATCATTTAAGGAAAGAATTGCATATAAGAAGCAATAAAAACAATCGTGACATAACATGCAAATATTAACGATTCCAATAAAACCCCAAATATCATATATTTTTACCATATCATATAAATCTCATACAAATCTTAAAATCAAGCCTTTAGCAATATAATTGTTTGCATCAACGTGAAAATCAAATGCACCATATTTCCTCCTACTAGCTTGCTCTGTTTACAAATCCCAACCATAAGTCATATTAATGAATTAAAATTCGCTGACTTTTCTTGATCAAAACTTCATTGGAAAACTCCAATGGTGGTGTGATAATCATTCATCACTATAGTCACGTCGCATAGTCCATCTTGGTTCTTTCAATTAACTGATCAGTTCCACCTGAACTTCCATGCACCCGCTTAACTAAAGCGTATTGTCGTTTTACTAATGAGTATATTGTAATTAATGAAATGACCACCACCACCAAGTGTATCATTCAGTTAGACTAGATACAACTAGCTCAATTGAGTCTAACTAAGTTAAACTGAATACAACTCCATAAACTACTCTTCCAACTCTGTCATAACTTTTCCACTTCAGTTCTAACTGAGTCCTCCATGCATGAACCACCAGTTTCCCTTGGGAATTGATTAATCCCATCAATCCACTAATTTTCCAAATCTGTGCACTGAACTTAAGTGCTCCAAGAGAATAAGTTGTTGTTTAGAGTCTGATTATTATTAAGAGCTAATAATAATCGACATGTATCTATTTTTAGATTGACGATCTATAAATAGAATTTGCCCAATATTCTAAAAATATAATTTTATCTATTTTTCCTACTTGATCAACCATCCACAAATAGCATCCTGCAACTTCTAAAATATGATCACCATGTCTAAAAATAGACATAGTCTAAGAATAGACTTGCACCAAAAATAGCTTGTGGGCCCACTTAGTGAAGGCGAATCTTTTCACTAAGCTCATCATCTTGTTGAATCTCAATGCTCCCTCTCAACAAGATAGGGATTATCTTTCACCCCAATCCTCCCTCTATGGTATTCAAATTTTCTCCTGGTGAGCGCCTTCGTCATAATATCTGCATCCTGATCTTCCATAAGAATGTACTGAAGCAAAATGATCTTCCACTGCACACAATCTCTGATATGATGATACCAGATATCAATATGTTTAGATATATCATAAAACACAGGATTAACCAAGAGTTTAATGCAACTCTGATTATCACAATGTATCACTGTGGGATCTAAATGTGAACCAAACAAACCAACCAGGATCTTCCTCATCCAGATAGCCTCACATGCAACTTGACTTGCTGCCATGTATTCTGCTTCCACTGAACTGAGTGCCACGGATATTTGTTTCCTACTGTATTAAGAAACTGTTGTAGATTAGATACTGAAAATCCCTCCTGATGTGCTCTTTCTGTCTATTGGGCTTCCTTCCCAATCTGCATCCATGAAGCCATGTAAATTCACCTCATCTGTCTGTCTATACCATAAACCATACTCGGATGTGCCCCTAAGATATCTCAGGACATGCTTTCGTACCTTCCAAAAGAGCTTGGTAGGCTTAACCATCTCTTTTGAAATCTGGTTCACCACATAGCATATGTCTGATCTTGTATTAACTAAATACATGAGTGAACCCACCAACTGTCGATAAACTATGGCATCCACTAGCTCTGTCGATGTAGCATCCTCTTTCTTCCAATTTCCTACAAGAGGAGTGTCGATAGGCTTGTAGCCTTGCATGTCAAACTTCTCCAGTATCTCCTGGGCATACTTTCCTTGAGACACAAACAGTTCACCTTCCCACTGCCATATTTCCAATCCAAGGAAATAATGAAGGAGGCCCAAATCCTTCATCTCAAACTCTTTTGCAAGATCTGCCTTGCATGAGTGTATCAACTTCTCATCACCCATTAGTATTAAACCATCAACATAAATAACAATGATTAAAAGCTTACCCTCCACCACAATATGGTATAGTTTTGCATCCGCCTCACTCTTGGTGAAGCCAAGTCCAGTTAAATAGCTATCAATCTGAGTGTACCAAGCACGTGGTGCTTATTTCAGCCCATACATCGCTCTTTGGAGCCTGCACACATGCGACTCGTTGTTGAAGATCTCAAATCCTTCAGGTTGCTCAATGTACACCTCTTCCTCAATGATCCCATTCAGGAACGCAGTCTTCACATCCATCTGATGAATGTGCCAACCCATCTGCACTGAGAGAGCAAGGATGGTCCGTATGGAAGAATATCGTGTGACAGGTGCAAAGGTTTCTTCATAGTCAATCCCCTCGATCTGCGAGAAGCCTTGGGCAAAAAATATTGCCTTATACTTATAAAATCTCCCATCAGTAGCTTGCTTTATCTTGTAGATCCATCTTGATCCTACAACTAATTTTCCCATCAGTCTTGGAACAATCTCCCAAGCACTGTTTCTGACAAGGGATTCATAATCCTCCACCATGGTATCTACCCATGTGGGCTCCTACAATGCTTCTTCGAAATAATATGGCTCTGTCACGATACACTTGCTCATAAGAGCCATGTATCTAGTAAATCGGTCAGGTGACTGTCTCTGTCTGCGCTGTGATGTAGGAACTCCTACATTCTGTGCCCCATCAAGCTTCAGTATCTTAGCTTCTCTGGTACACTCTATGCCTTGTCTGATGTTTAGCTCTGCATGAGTGGACTCCTCCACTCCATGAATCTCCTCCTATGGTTGATCCACAACTAGAGGCTCATCTTTGGGAACAAGAAGTTCCTCCTCCACATGCAAGTGTAGCTCCCTCTCAAGCGACAACTTCATGGCTTTCACCTCATTTAATTTTATATCCTATTGCACCACAGTCATCCGAATATCTAGAAAATATGCACGATAATTATGGGGTGTTTTTGTGTACCCCAAAAATATCCCAACTTCTGCAGTCGGCTCCAGCTTCTTCCTGGCATCCTTTTTCACATGAATGTAAACAAATGAGCCAAAAATCTTCAAATGAGAAATATCAGGCTTCTTACCAGTAAAAGCTTCTTCAGGTTTACTCATGCCAAGTACTCTATGAGGACAAGGATTTTTCACATAAACCACAATGTTGCATGCTTTCGCCCACAAGTGCATCGGTAGGCCCTGGTCATTCAACATCACTCGTGTAGCACCCATGATCATTTTGTTCTTCCTCTCCGTGACCCCATTTTTCTGTGGGTTATGAGGCACTATGAGTTCTCTTTCAATTCCTTCTTTGCTACAGAATTCTTTGAATTCGCCTGAGATGTATTCACCACCATTATTGCTTCATAGAGCTTTCACTTGATTCCCCGACTCCTTTTCCACCAATGATTTGAACTCATAGAACTTTGAGAACGTTTCACTCTTCTTCTGTATGAAGAAGATCCACCATCTGTGAGAATATTCATCAAAAAATATAACATAATACCTGTGTGAATTCTCTCAAGGATCATCGAAGCATGGTTCTCCTTCTCATGAAAGGTGGTCTTCACAAACTTTCCCATAGTACATCCCTTGCACTGATTTTACTATGCAAGAGTACCCTTGGGAATTCCAGTAGAAATCTGCTGCAAAATATTCAAGGCGCCATGGTGAAGATGACCCAATATCTTGTGCCATAATTCGCCCTCATCCCGGCTCACCACTTCTTCTACTTCGTCCACCATTGCAGCACAACCATCTACCTCCAGCTTGTAGAGATTCTTAATTAAAACCCCTATCTTCTTGGTTTGACCCATTTTCTTATGTCGAAGGAAGGATTTTCCCTCACTGAAAACAACATCATAACCTTTGTCTTCCAGCATTGTGACCGAGACCAAGTTCTTCTTCAGACCTGGAGCATGCATAACATTCTTCAACAAGAATGGATTACCAGACTCCCTCTCAAAGGTAATGGTCTCAATGCCAGTCGAACTGTACCAACCATTTTTTCCCATTTCTATATGCATCTGGAGGTCCTTCTCCTCCAAGTCACTAAACAAATTCTTGTCTCCCATCATATGGAAAGACACACCACTATCAAGATACCACATCGATCCCATTGCGCTTGAAACCAAGCATGCGATCAAAGAGAAATTAAGTTCAAATTGTGAAGCTACGACCTCTCCAGATGCAACTACAATAGCCTTCTTGTTCTTCTTCTTCCATGGGAAAATAGTGGTGAAATGCCCATGTTCATGACAGTGAAAACAGTTCACTTTGGAAAAATCCTACTTCTTGCCTTTAGCATCAAATTTTGAAGGAAAATTCTTCCCCTTCTCTTTCCTTGATTTGGCAGCCAAAGCGCAATTCTCTTCATCTTAATTCTTCTATGACGAGCCATCCCTAGTACCCTGCCCTATCTCCTCCTGCACAAGATCCGACCAAAGTCGCTCCCATCTCGGCAGTTTCTCCCGTCCATTGACAAAGTCTTCGTAGCTATGCCAAATATTCGGAAGCCCAAGGAGATCCAAGCTCACCAAGTCTTCATCATCAATAGTAACCCCCAGACTTCCCAGTTCATCCTTGTAGTGGACAAACTTCACGAGGTATTTTGGAATACTGTCGCCCTTATCCATTTTTATTTTTATGAGCTTGTATTTAAGCGCCAACTTCCTCTGGTCACTTCTTCTTTGGAAAAAATCTATCAAAGCCTTCCACATTAAGAATGGAGTGGCTTTCCCATGAAGGCTGGACACAATATGGTCCTTCACACCTTCCAACATAATTCTTCTCGTATTTGCTGTTTTCTTTTGCCATGCGTCAAGTAATGCAACATCGCTAGATCTCGACTTAGGAACATTGCTATCGATGAAATCCTTCAGTCCATTATCCTCCAACACCGCCTCCATCCTATCCTTCCAGGCTATGTAATTCAATCTCCCATCAAGGGCATACTCCAATCTCAACCCATTGAAAGACATTTCAATGTATACTCAACTTCTGCACCAAGAATCTTCTGTAGCGAATTTGAATTGTCCACCAGCACAAACTCAACAATTCTTCAAAATTGCAATATTCACGAATTAACAATCCTATGATACCATGTAGAAAATATATACACTGAGCATGCATATGTCCTATATTCCCTTGATCTCACAATATTTAACTTCTTTCAAAATATAGAATCATTCCACTGTTAATCTTTTGCGGAAAATTAATTGCACACACATGTGAAGCATAAATAAAAACAATCGCACATAACACAGTTGTTTAACGGGAAAGCTTTAAGCTGAAAACCCCAACTATCATATATTATGTATCATGGATATCATATGACAATATCATACAAATATTAGTACCTCAAGCTCTCAATACAATACAATCATCACACACTAATCAGGAAAAATCTGCAAATCCATGCACCGATCTTTGCCCTCCTACTAGCCTGCCTCCACTACGCAATCCCTGCTGAAGAATAGATCTGAATGAATTCAAATTTCCCTTGAATTGATTGTGAAATCCTCATTGGAAACTCCAATGTGTGTGTGATGCAATCAATGCATCACTATAGTCACAACAGATAGTCAATCTTTCCCTTTCACCTATCTCTCCACTGGGTCTCCACTGGAACTGCCATTAACTGTAGTTAACTGCTGTATTGTTCAGTTGATTAATGAGTTATTATTTTTGAATTAATAAACTAATTAATTCACTCCACTCTCACTAGTGTATCATTCAGTTAGACTAGATAAAACTAGCTCAACTGAGTGTAACTAAGTTAAACTGAATACAACTCCATAAACTACTCTTCCAACTCTGTCATAACTTTTCCACTTTAGTTCTAATTGAGTCCTCCATGCATGAACCACCATTTTCCCTTGGGAATTTTGTAATTCCCTCAGTCCACTAATTTTTCAAATCTATGCACTGAACTTAAGTGCTCCAAGAGAATAAGTTGATGTTTAGAGTCTGATTATTATTAAGAGCTAATAATAATCGACATGCATCTATTTTTATATTGACGATCTATAAATATACTTCGCCCAATATTCTAAAAATATAATTTCATCTATTTTTACAACTTTATCAACCATCCAAAAATAGCATCCTGCAACTTCTGAAATATGATCACCATGTCTAAAAATAGACATAGTCTAAAAATAGACTTGGGCCAAAAATAGCCTGCGGGCCCACTTAGTGAAGGCGACTCTTTTCACTAAGCTCATCATCTTATTTAATCTCAACATCTTAGTCTTCTTTCTTGTAATTTCAGGAGGATTATTATTATTCTCCTAGTAATTAGACTCACATGGATGATCCTGAGAAGGTTGGACGAATTTCACGCAGGCATTGTTTTACAGTGGTGGGTTTTGTGCGGGGGAAAGGAAATATTGGTTTCCCTGTCCCTGGTTGGTGTATGGTTTCCAGGAGGGGGGGGGGGGATCTCTTCCATGAGAATTCCTAGTTGAGTACTGGGTCCCCTCTGAGGGAAGGTATGATCCTCCCTCCTAATGGTGGTATGATGAAATCCTATTTGTCATATTCTGTAGAGGTGCAGACTGACTTTGGTGGTAGCCAAGTTGCGTGATATTCTGGTTATAATGATAAGATTAACCTAGGTAATGGATACTTCTACCTAAGTAGCCTTTGTTCAATGACCCGATCAATCCATGTATAGTATTCGACGCACCTAGAAATTCTATGTAAGTTTGCAGGCGCGGGGTGTTAGGTAGGACATTATAATGTATCCTGATTAGGTATAGATAAGTTTGAGCTACTGGGGTATGCAAATGGTTTCCTCCTCTGAGGTAGGTCCTTGTGTTGCCACATCTTTTGAGATTTTTGCTATGAGAGTTTTCAAAACCAAGTCCTGTAAAATGTAGAAAATCTCTAACACGGATATAATACCATGTAGAAATTATATCAATGGAATCAATCTAATCATGCAATGTACTAAAGCAAGATACTAAATGCTTCTACAATATTTTTGGAATATAAAACATGATCTCTCAATCACATCCAAGTAATATAAATAATTAAATCAATATAGAACACAATATATTCTTAGGAAAAGAAACTTATCAAAACCCCTACATCTTTATTGTATAATAAACCAAGGAATCATGAAACAATACAATGTATTTATTATCACCACAACCTCATACACTCTACCAATTGGTTCACACTGATCTAGGAAAAATTGGACAAAAACATAGCCATTTATCAACCTACCCTGCTTATGCAATCCCTAGAGAATTAAACCCCTATTAAATAGGAAAATCAGCCTTCCTTGACTACGTAATTCATTATGGGATTCCCATGGTTTTATAACTAAACTTGGGTAGTTTTTATAAAATACAATTGATATTTTACTATCGTTGAACCTTTGTCTCAATTGGGTATCCACCAGAATTAGCATGCATGCAGCTATAAATAGTGAATCATCAGTTACATGGTAGATCACTACTGGTGAATTAACTCTATTGTAATTCACTTGATCTTCCACTAGCTCATCAAACAATTAGAACTAGTTAAATTTATTTTATCTCAATTATTGTGAGTTAATTGATCCCAGCCACACTACACTAGTGCTACAACTGCAACCAGACCCTGTTAATAATAGAATCACTATACATGCCTATCCTTAGACCCTCAACTTGAAATTCTTGAGCTAACTAATTCTATCACACTTAGTTAACTATTACAATTTGTTATGAGATAAGATTACAATTATTTTTCCAATTTATTAAATAAATTGGTTGCACACTAATGTATCACTAGGACCCATTACTGTGACCTATGATCCCACACTAGTATGTTTGTGTGTTGCATTTTATTATTGAATTTCAACACTTTGTCTCAATAAGAAATGGATTATCTGCTACCTCAATTATGCCTATGTGGTATTGGAATTTGTTATTCGCAAGCGCATACGTTAATACATCTGCATCATGATCCTCCGTGGGAATGTACTACAATAACATAATGTGCCTCTAAACACAAAAACTAAGATGGTGGCACCGGATGTCAATATACTTGGACCTGTCATGTAATGCTAGATTAACTGAGAGCTTTATGCAACTATGGTTATCACAATGTATCACCATCATATCCATCTGATGACCGAACAAACCAACAAGTATCTTCCTCATTCAGATGGCCTCACATGCAGCTTCACTAGTTTCCATGTACTCTGCCTCAACTAAACTGAGTGTAACTTATCTCTTCTTCCTGTTGTACCAAGAAACTGCGTCTTCCTATGCTAAAGATTCCCCCTAAAGTGCTCTTCCTGTCTGATGGAATACCTGCCCAATATGCATCATTGAAGCCTTGAAGATTCACTCCCTCTTTTCGTTTGTACCATAATCCATAATTTGTAGTTCCCCTGAGATATCTCAACACATGCTTCCCAGCCTTCCAAAAGAGCTTGGTAGGCTTAACCATAGCTTGACTAAGCTGGTTAACTACGTAGCATATGTCTGGTCATGTTTTCACCAAATACATAATTGAACCCACAAGCTTCCTATAGGCAGTAGCATCCACTAACTCACCTGAAGTAGCATCCTCCTTCCTCCAGTTACCTGCAAGAGGCATCTCCATGGGTTTTCTACCCTCCATGTGGAACTTCATCAGAATCTCCTTTTCATACTTTCCCTAAGATACAAATATCTCCCCATCTCTTTGCTATATTTCAAAGCCTAGGAAATAATGCAAGAGCACCATGTACTTCATCTCAAACACTCTTGCAAGATCCTCTTTGAAAGAAGTTATGAGCTACTCATCACCTATTAGTATAAGATCATCTACTTAAATTAAAATGATAAAAATCTTACCATTAACCACAATATGATATAGGTTCGCATCCACTTCACTCTTTGTGAAGCCCAACCTAGTAAAATAGATGTCTATCCTAGTGTACCAAGAACGAGGTGCTTGCTTCAGCTGATACAATGCTCTCTTGAGTCTGCACACATGTGAATCCCTGTCAAATGTCTCAAACCTTCCGGCTGCTCAATGTACACTTATTCCTTAATAAATCCATGATAAAGGTTGTATTTACATCCATATGATGTATCTTCCATCCCATCTGTGTTGAGAGTGCAAGGATAGATCTAATCGATGAGTACCTTGCAACTGGTGAAAAAATATCCTCATAGTCAATCCCCTCTACCTGTGAGAATCCTCAGGCCACAAATCTAGCCTTGTATTTCTCCACACTCCCATATGATGCATAATTCACCTTTTAGATCCACCTGGATTCAAACACTGACTTCCCCACTAGTTTTGGGACCACTTCCCATTTACTTTTTCTGATAATGGATCCATACTCATCAACCATGGCATAAACCCATGTTGGATGTTGCCCTGCTTCCTCAAAATAGGATGGTTTAATCACAATACTCTTGCGCATAAGAGCCATGTATCTAGTGTACATGTCTAGTGACCTTATCTTCTTGTGATGTTATGTAGGTTCTTCTACATGCTCTATCACATCTAGCATCAATCTATCAGCCTATCTAGTGTGCTTCCTACCATTTTTGGTGGATGGCTCCGCATGAGTGGTTTCTACCACTCATGATCCTCTACTTGTGGTTACTCCACATACTGAGGTTCATCCTTTGGAACTAAGAGTTCCCCATCTGCATGAAAATAAAGCTCCCTCTCAAGGGATAATTGCATGGTTTTATCCCCATCACATTTAACATCTCTCCTGACAATTTTCATCCTGTTAGCCAAAAAATACACCTAATATTTGTGGGGAGTATTAGTGTACCCCACAAATATCCCAACCTCTGTTTTTGGTTCTAGCTTCTTCCTAACATCTTTGGTCACATGGAAATATATAGATGAGCCAAAAATTTCAAAATATCGAACATTCAATTTCTTACCTGAAAAATCCTCCTCAGGTGTACTCATGCCAAGTATCTGACGAGGACTCTAGTTTTGCACAAATACCGATGTGTTTCATGCCTCTGACCACAGATGCAATGGTAGGCCTTGATCATGTAACATAGGAAGTGCTTCTCCCACAATTGATTTGTTGTTTATTTCTACAACCCCATTCTGTTGTGGGTTATGAGGTGAAATAAATTCTCTCTAAATTCCTTCTTTGGCACATAATTTATTTAATTCATTAGAGATCTAATCACCACCATTTTCGCTCCTTAGAGCCTTCAACTTCTTCCATGTATCTTTCTATACCAGTGCTTTTAACTCACGAAACTTGGAGAACGCATGATATTTCTTCTGCAGAAAGAAGATCCAACACTTTCTAGAAAAATCATCAACAAAAATCACATAATACCTGTGCTTTGTTGTGGAAGGCATAGAGAATGGTCCACACATGTCTAAGTGAACTCTCTCAAGGATTTTCATTTCTCGATTCTCCTTCTCATGGAATGTGGCCTTAGTATACTTCCCCATGGTAGATCCCTTGCATGTTTCTATCTGTGCAAGAGTACCCTTTGGAATATGGTGTAGATGGCCCAATATCCTATGCCATAACTCACCTATATCCCAGCTCACCACCTTCCCTACTTTACTGGTCAATGAAGTGTAACCATCTGCATCATGTTTTTATAGGTTATTCACATGAACCCCAATCCTTTTTACCTGTGATGTGGCTTTGTGATGAAGGAATGCCTTTCCTTCACTAAAAGCCGCATAATATCCAAGATCCTCCAACATAGCAACTGAAACTAAATTATTTTTCAAGCCTCGTACATGAATAACATATTTTAATAAGAAAGTTTTACCTGAGTATTTCTAGAAATTAACTGTACCAATCCTGGTAGTGCTATACATATTGTCATCACCTATCTTGATGTCCATATGAATATCCTTCTCCTCCAAGCTACTAAAGAGTTCCCTGTTTCTCTTCATGTGGAAATATGCTCCACTATGCAGGTACCACATAGATCCCATCAAAGTTGACGACTTGCATGTGATGAGAGAGAAGTCCAATTCAAACTATGAGGCCAAAGCTTCACCCATTGCAACTCTTGGAGCCTTGTTTTTTTTCTTATTATTTTGTAGACAATTTGTGGCATAGTGTCCATGATCATGACAATGAAAACATTTCACCTTTGACATGTCACACTTCTTGCCTTCTTTGCTAATCTCAGATTTGGAACGAGACTTCCTCCCCTCCCCCTTCTTTTCCTTACCAGCCAAGGCACAATTTACCTCATCATCAGTCTTGGATGAGGATCCATCCCTGGCATTCCACCAAAAATCTTCTTGTAAAAAATCTGACCAAAGTCGTTCCCACTATGGTAACTTCTCCCTCCCATTCACAAAGTCCTGGTAACTATGCCAGCCCTTTAGAATTCCTATAAGTGCTAGGCTCACCAGTTCATCATCGGATACACTACTCCCAACACTTCCAAGCTCATCTCGACATTGAATGAATTTGGTAAAGTATTTTTGGATTGTGTCACCCTTCTCCATTTTGATTTTCCTGAGCTTGTCCTTGAGTGCCAATTTTTTGTGGTCACTTCTTCTTTGAAACAAATCTGTCAAGGCCTTGCACATAGTATATGGAGATTCCTTTCCATGGATACTCGAGACAATATGATCTGGAACTGCCTCTAACAAGATCCTCCTCGCCTTTTCTACCTTCTTCTGCCATGCATCAATAATTCGGGAATCTGCTACTACGGGCTTGGGAATATAATTATATATGAATTCGTTCCACACATTTTCCTCCAACAGTACCTCCATCCTATCATTCCATGCAATATAATTCGAATTTCCCTTGATTTCACATTCAATTCTCAAGCCATTGAAAGACATCATGATCCGCTTATAGATTCAAAGAAAGTACCTGCAAATTTGAATACTGTTAAACACAAACTCAATTTCTTCTCCACTATTGTGATTCCTGGCACTCTGATACCATGTAGAAAAACTCTAACATAACTATAATACCATTTATAAATTATATCAATGGAATCAATCCGATTATGCAATGTACTAAAGCAAAATACTTAATCCTTCTACAATATTTGTGAAATATAAAACATGATCACTCAATCACATGCAAGTAAGAGATAATTAAATCAATACACAACACCAAATATTCCTAGGGAAAGTAACTGCTCAAAAACCCTCCATATTTTTTTTATAATCAACCAAGTAATCATTAAACAATACAATGTATTTGTGATCACCACAACCTCATATACTCTACTAATTGCTTCACATTGATCTAGGCAAAGTTGGACAAACACATAGCCAATTATTAGCCTAACATCAGCCTACCTTGCTTACACAATCCCTATAGAATTAAAACCCTATTAAATATGAAATATAGCCTTCATTTATTGCACAATTCATTATGGGCTTCCCATGGTTTTATAACTGAACTTGGTCAGTTTGCCTAAAATACAACTGATAGTTTACTAGCCTTGAACCTTGGTCTCAAATCTATATCCACCATAATTATCATGCATGCAACTATAAATAGTGAATCATCAGTTACTTGGTAGATCAATACTGGTGAATTAAATTTATTTTAATTCACTTGATCTTACACTAGCTCATGATACAGTTTGAACTAGTTAAACTGATTTTATCTCAATTATTGCGAGTTGCCTGATCCCACCCACACTACACTAGTGCTACAACTACAACTGGACCCTATTAATAATAGAATCACTCTACATGCCTATCCTTAGACCCTCAACTTGGAATTATTGAGCTAACTAAGTCTATCACACTTAATTAGCTATTATAAGTTGTTATGAGATAAGATTACAATTAATTTTCCAATTTATTTAATAAATTAGTTTCACACTAATGTATCACTAGGACCCATCACTATGACCTATGGTCCCACACTAGTGTGCTTGTTTCATTTTATTGTTGAATTTGAACATAAAACACCATTGTCGAGTTTTTTTTTCACAAACTACGATATCTTTGCCATTCGTGGAGATGATCCAAGATATGGACAACTAGCATTTTCCTAAAATGAGTCAACAACTCCATCCCCGAATCATGGTGGATGGGTAGCTGAAAATAAGTGAGGAGTACAGTAGCAAGGGTGATAAAGGTTCCATTCAAAGTATAAGGTTAATCCACATACCATTTCGTGGAAGGTCCCATTAAGGTGCATTGAAATAGTCTCAGTTGAATAGTATCATCAATAATAAAATTGGACAAACACCATAGGTGGAAAGTCATAATATTATTTCTAGGGTCTTCTGCTTTCTTCCCCTCTAATTTTGGTATGTCTGAGGGGAGCTTCATGGGCATGGGGGCCCAAATAAAGTTGTGTGCAATGGGGTTGTTACTTAGCTTTGATAGATCTAGAAGGTTTAATGATTTTAAAAAGGGTAACTAAGTATTGACTGCCATTGTGTACTGTGGAAACATAGGTATCTGAGTCTGATGATGTATTGGGGGTGTCTGGTGAATATTACCCTGTGAGATACCCTGTTGTGTGTTCTGATAACTTTCTAGAGGGTTATCACTCCTTTTCCCTCTACAGGTTGTGAAAGGAGTTGAGTGTGGTCACCCTGCTAGGGTTTCCATGGGTGTGGTGTTGGGGGACCCTTGGGGGTTTCCAACTAAAGATGCCCCAATAAAGGATGAACCAATAATGGTGGCGGTGTGTCGTCTTTGACGCCTAAATGGATAAAGACATAACAGTCCTTCCTCTAATGGGGTGAGGTCCAAAAAACATTTAGATTGATGAGGTCCCATTGGGTTTGTTATGGTGTCGAATAGGTTAATTTTAGAAATATTTTTTATTTTTCTGAGAGAAGGAAGATTATTATCAAATAAAATATTATCACATACATGGAAAAAAAAGGTTAATATTTCCTTTAGATTAATTCTATGTGTTAAAGCAAGAAAAAAATATGGTTTTGGTTGTTTTGTGTATGATACCTAAAAAACTAAAAATACCTAATCTTTCTCACACTCTTGAATGTAACTGGGCCTTGCAAAGATATCTTCCAATGGGTACTGAGGCTAACATCCTAAAAGAACTGGTGACACCTTTTAGCAGTCGAAGAATCAACTGAGGTAAAGGTATGAGGATCTAGTGTTGCTTACACTGTCACCTCTAGGGAAGGATGCCCTAGATTTGGCCACTAAAGTACTGTCATCCTACGTGAAAGTTTGGGTCTTGAGCTTCTTGGTATTGATCTACCAGTACTGAGCACCAGATGGGTCAGGTAGCCCCAAATATTACCTCATGCATAGGGCCTAAGCTTAACCCCCTCTGAAATGGGTCTCTGTAACGCTTGAGAATTCTGTTTTGTGGGCAGATATAGGTATTTTGAGCTCCCTAAAAAGTCAACATCTATGTTTAAAAATGTAGAATAACCATGTCGGCTTAATGGATGCCTACCCCCGATGGTTCTAACCTAAACTATATTTTCTTTTGTTGACCCTGTGGGGAGAATTTAGTGAGTTCAATTAGTGGTTAGTTTTAGAGAGTCTTAATTTTATTAAGGTGTACCTTTGTGAAGTAACTGTAAGGAGAGGACAAAGGTCCCAACACACTAGGTGCCTTTTGGTCCAATGCTTACCGATTCTTCGTGTGTGCTTTGGAGTGTACAATCAAAATTGTTATAAGATATGGATATGCATTTATCCCTTACAATCCTTCTCTAATTACGTTATGTTTGATTGTTCCTTGAAAAAAATAAACAATGTGTGGATGATGGGTCTCTTACACTTTTTCTAGTTAGACTAAGTTTTGCACTATAGGGAGATGGAAAATTATCTTAAGAAATATTTCATATGCGTACCGAGGCTCACCGAGAGGTGTAAGGGTGGAGGATATTACTTCTCTTATTTTCTATATTTTGGTCCTGACCCTGAATCCTAATGCAAAAAATTGAACTAAACTAATGCAAAAGATTTGAAAAACAAAAAACTAGGTAAAGATGTGTGGATGTATGAGCCACTTACTTTTTCGTTAATTATTCTATTTTTTCTATATTTTACCAAAAAATAGTTATTTTAGATAATATTTGTGGATTGAAGGCCATTTACTTACCCCTACTTAAACTATGTGTGATTTACAATGATAAAAAACTAAAAAAATTATTTCGTAAGCTAAACTACAACAAAAAGTGTCCTAACTAGTTATGAAACACTAGAACATAGTGATGGAAAATTTCTTATGTGTTGCCAACACCTTAAAATTGCTCCAAAATGATACAAATAAGTGAAAAAAGAGGTCACTACCTACCGCGCGGCTTATTTTTACATAGGTGCGAGGTTTGCGCGTACGTCTGGGCTGAACACGTGCAGATTTACAGTGTCCGAAAAATTTGCCTTCTCTGAGCCAAATTTCTCACTAAGGGTGACTGAAAAGTGCTAAGAGGAAGCAAGAGTGATCTTGCAGCAAGTCTGGGCAAGAGAGAGGACCTGCAATCAACAACCATTAGCTTAAAACAAAGAAGTGGAGTCAACATTCATATTGTAGTGTATTCGACGCATGGGTGGATGGAATACACTGTGCTTAATAAGGAGGATGCTTTCCTACAAGAAAGTAACATGTCAATTTGTTTGTTAAATTGTTAGTGGAACAAAATAACATGTAGTAAACTAAGTAAAGAACATAGTATGCTACATTAATGAAGAAACAAGAAACAAAATAATCATGTACAATAACAAGCTCAATCAATTCAAACTCACTAATAATTCAAATGGAGAACTCTCACCCTTTATTAGTTGTTGATGGTATAACAGAATACGATGCTAAATCATTTGCAATGAATCCTTAGAGCTATGGAGCTCTAATATTCAAGGCAAGGGGGTCTCTTCCCTTTAATATTCTTACAAACCTCTCTCTCTCCTCGATGGATGGTATAATAATGAACACTTAGTGAACTTTTTCTCTTGGATTAAGGTGTTGGGTAGCCAACAGCTGAATCCTTCCACTCCTTGTTTCTTCGACAACACAATGTTGGTTTTATTTCAAGAAATTTGGCCAGCATAACAATGTGTTCTCATGTTCCTCTTCCCATGGCAGTCTTTTATAGACAAATCTCAAACTTTCCCTCCCTCTCTTGGTACAAGATGTATGTTGACAGAAGAGTGGGAGGTTGGTTCTTTTGTGTGCTACACTAAGGCCTTAGGGTGATCGTACTTGGCTGGTTTGAGTGGGAATATTCTTCTTCAAGTGTGCCAAGTGGTCCTGGATTTCCGCATACTGAGGACCGCGCGGGTCTCTGAGGGATAGCGACGATGATATTCGTTTCTATTGAAGAAAAGGTCACGCATATTGCTTGGGGTCAGTGCTTTCTGTGTGCTATTGGATCAATTTTCCTACTTGACCTTAGGAAAATTTAAAATTTTGAAATCCTGTAATGTCTTCCTTCCCTGTAAATCCTTATCTGTACCTTTTTCTTGAAATTTCCTAATGTCTTTTGCTCGTACAATTTTCCAGTGATAATAGATGTGATATGATTATTATTTTATAAATTTGTCTCGACTATTTTTTCACTCATTCTCTATGGCTATTTGAATTGTTGTTATGGAATTTCCATTGCTATTGTTGAGTTGTATTGTTGTTGTTGATTTATCACTTGATCTTGGTGATTATTTGAATGACTATTATAAAATCTCCCTTGGTACTGTTTATTTCCTTCGGTTGTTTTTCTATTAGGTCCTTTGAATACTTCAACATAGCTAATTGATTCTTGTCTTTAGATTTCTTAGATATTTATTCTCCTTCATATCCAAAAATAATTTTGAAGAGAGGAGATCATGGAATACTTAGAATCTCATATGACTTGTTAGATCCTTTAATAAATTTTAAATTCCAGTTCAACCGAGTCTTGGATTTTTCTAATTCCTTTCTAACAGAAACTATTTCTTCTTCTCATTTTTTACACTCCTTGGCCTTATCTTTAAGCTATTATAATAGGCATCTTCAATTTTATTTTATTATTCCAACTTAACTTCCAGAAGAAGTGATGATTATTAATATTTAGCCTTTTCCTCTTCAATTTTTTCTAGAACATCCTTCTACTTCTTATTATTTTTCTTGAGTCTTTGAATTTATACTAAGGCTTGATTAGTTCACCTTCCGGGTCTAATTCAACCTCCTTTTCATCAAAATTATTTTGTCCTTCATGTAGAGTTTCCAAAATCCATGCCAACATAGAATCCTTCATTGTATCTTTTCCTATTTCTTTGTTAGAGGATTGCTCATCTTCATCTTCTAAGGAATTGTTATCTTCATGAGTTATAAACTCTCCGTTTTGAACTTATTTTCCTTATTTACTTTCCTAAATTTATTTTCTCTTTATGATCATATTCATTATTTTCTTCCTTATATCGAAATTTAGATGCATAATGACCTACTTTTACACAATTAAATCATTTTAAGTTTAACTTAGCATTGTACTTTCCATATCCTCTCTGTTACACCAATTTGTGGTCATCTAACCTGTTACTATTAGATGGAAAAAAGTACACCATGTAAGACCAATTTTACCCTAGTAAAATTGCTTTCACTATGAAAAATAACTTAGTAATCAATAATTTATTAAGTTTTTTACTGTCTAAATAGGAATCTCCATGAGGAATAATTGAATAAATCATTATTTGTTTGATTTTCCTCAAGGGATAATTAATGAAAACACAGTTTAATTAATATTCCTGGTCATACTTAACCAAAAAAGGGAAAATTAATTAGATAAATCATTATTTGTCTTATTATTTTCCAGGAATAATGATTTAAAACATTATTTAAATAAATTCCTTGTTAAATTTGACTAAATCATTTATAAATAATTAAATAAATCATTATTTATTTAATTATTACTCAATCACACTTTTAAAATAATAAATAAATCATTTATTTATCTATTATTTACAAATAAAGGGATTTGAGCAAATTCAAATCCTTTTTCCCTCCAACAAAAATAATAAAATATTCCATAAGATCTAGATTTTGTTAATAATATTTTAACTATGCACCAATACCTAGACTAACTCAATATTTTGTTATAAATAGAAGGGTTTTTCCATTCATTCACTACATTTTGTTGCCTAAAGAGCACCCTGGATCTATACTTTTGGTCTGACTTTAATCCTCCATCATTGTCATATTTTTCTACCTTTTTTCTTGTGAGCTCCCCTTGAGTTCCATTTTTATCTGGGTTTTTTACACCATCAAGAGAGAGAGATCTTAGATCTGAAGCATTAAGGACATACAAGAACCCATCCCATTGAGGGGGACTGGTAACACCTTTCTATGTTCCTGTCCCAAGCTTCGTAACACAAAAATTATTTAAGAATTATTGTCTTGTTCATTGGATGCATGGAGCAACTCTTGCATTTTATTTGTTGTTTAATGTCTTTAAAATCATAGATATGGATTTCTGTAGCATTTATTCTGATCACTAAATGCAGATATAAGGAAATTGACAGCCATATTTGATGTTAGGGTTGTTTGTTATGCATAGCTAAAGTGAGATTTTTTTGTACACTTGCAATTAGAATTCACACTAACATAGAGACTCCACAAGGGTTTATAATTATGACTGTTGTCATTTTTCAGATCCCTACATGACCAGCTACTTCAACCCCTATATTTTTTCTTCAGCTTCTTATTTTTCATTTCCTGATGTTGTTTTTAACCTTAAAAACTCGAAAATAGTAAGAATTCTTACTTTTGTGTGTTTCTAAGCCTATTGCGTAGGTAACAAGTATTAGCCACAACAGAGACAACAAATTGTTTTGAAACCTACTGAGACAACCAGAATTGTGGGTTGTACTTTTTGGGCCAAAACCTATGACCTCAACCTTCATGACATGGAAAACAACCCGAAACCTATGACTTCATGTGAAAATAGGTCAGAACCTGCGAAATGTAGTTTTTGCGGGAATTTTTCTGTGATTTTTCTGGGTTTGTCTGGGCTACTATTCAAGGTTTTCTGACCTCTGACTCCACCCGTCTTGGACCTATGATTTCTTATTTTTAATTTTGGAAGTAAGAACCAAGCCCCTTAGGGCTTCAATGCACTTCCACCTTTGTAGGAGGAGTTTAGCTGAAGTAGGTCTTATGAGATTTCAGCGTGTTTAGCCTTTTTTCAAATCTGAACCTGTACTTTCAAATCCATTTCAGGTCGGTTATTAATCCATCCAAAATAACTATCTTCAGTTTTTTTTTGTCCTCCTTTAGGGTCCCCTCCATTTCCCTTTAGGTTGTAGCCTTTCGCCACCCTTTTTGCAGCACTTTTACCTCTGGTTTTTTGTTGTTTTCTGTACCTTTTTCCAGCAGACCTGACCTTTAGATCCCTATCCCTCCCGAATTTAGATCCATTGTAAATTTTGTGTGTTTTGAATAGATTTTTCCTACCCATAGACTAGTTGTGGGGAATTCCTCCTCCTTGGATTTAAATTGATGCATCTTTAACTGCTTATTTTCTGTTGTATTCAGTTTCCTTTACTGTCATTTTCAGCTTTATTTACAGTTATACAACATATTTTTTCTTTTTTCTCTACACACATCTATGCTTAATTAAAATTAACACACTTATCACATACACACACATCCTAAGTGAAGAGCGCCTAGTTTACACCTCCAGGCCAAGACTAAAAAATTGTAATCAATTAATCCTGCACCTCCTTGCCCTTGTTTCGATATTGTAATCATTTGATCCTGCACCTCCCTGCCCTTGTTGGTCTCTCTTCCTTTTGTGATACATGTCTATTTTCCATCATTGTGCCCCCAAGGAATTTATCCCGGAGACTCCTAGGCCTTCATCCTCAATTTCCATTAGGAAGACTTACTCCTCCACGTAGGGTTCGAGTTCGTCCTCCACTGATTCCCCATTCTGACTTTACTTCTGGTTCATTGGGTTTACCTTCTCATTATTTTCCCTACTCTCCTCCACCTTTCACCTTCACCATGTCTGGTTCAATACCTAATGCTGTTGGCAACACCGGCCCTAATATTGGGAATGCTACTAGTGGTGCCGCAGTGGAAACTATCATGGCTACTCCCTTGCCCCCTTATATGGCAGGCCTTAGTCTTCTCAGTTTTAGCTAGTTGATTAATGACCCCATACACCATGATCCTGGTTGGCCTGCTATGTCAACCAAGCTCCCTTCAGAGATCCCCAAGTTTGAAGGAATTGTTGGAGAGGATCCTACCAACAATGTTCGTTCTTTCCACATGTGGTGTTCATCTAAATCCATCACCGATGACTTTTTCTGTCTATGGTTATTACAACGTACACTTGCTGGAGAAGCTTCCAAGTGGTATGTCGACCAGGCCTCCTCCTCTAATACTACTTTTGCGACCCTTTCTAGGGATTTTTTGTCTTACTTCCAGCTTCCCCTTCGCTATGACACCGGTACTGAACTCTTGAACTCTTTCCGACAATTGCCTACGACCTGCCTATTTGACCATGTCCAGGAATGGAAGAGAAGAAAGAGCCTATGTCGAGCCCCTACCTTCGAAGAACATGTCTACATGGACTAGTTTCTCAGATCCATTTTTTCTACTATTTCCAAAGATGTCGCATCTCACTTCCCTCAGACCGAGGAAGATTCCCTCTAGATTGCATTGAAATATGACCTAATCTACGCACAATCTGGTTATTTTTATACCGTCTTACCTGATCTCCCTAGACCCAGTGATGTCAATGCACCGAGGGCATCCCATGCCACCAACAGTATCGTTGGAGCCCTTTCACATCCGTACACTCATCCTGCCATGGGTTACGATTTCCCTTAGGGAGGGGCCAACTCCTCCAACACTTTCCCCCCTCCTAGTAGCATGTATCCAATATACGACATACATCCTCCTTTTTCATAACCTGTTTACCCTAATATTTCCCAACCTCCTTATTATACATATCTGTAGCCTGGTGCTCTAGATCCTCCAACATTTTCACCTCAGCCTCCCTTGCCTTCTCAAGCTCCGTAACAACAACCACGACCCCCTTAGGGTCAGGTGTATGCACAACACAAAGCGACTAATCCTCCTACTTCCAAAAAGAAGAGGAAAGGTAACCAAAACCAATTTTACCTAGGTAATCCAGGAAACAATCCCCAAAGGAATGCACCTAACACTGCAACCCAAAAATAGGGCACTCAGCTCAAGAAAGACAAGCCCATTCACATGAGTAAACCTTGTTCTTGTTGCGGTGTCTATGGTCACTGCACCCATGATTGTCCTCTTTTCCATCAAATGCGTCAGATTTGGGAAGCTCAAGAAGTATCTCAAGGAAAGCAAGCCTCCCCTTCGATTCCTCCCAATGCTGCCCCTATCCAACCAGTTGTGTTTACCAATCCTTCCCCCCCGCAAGGATATGTGTCTTCCCAACCCCCTGAAAGTTAGGCGGCCACTCAACCTCCTCCATCTGGTACCTCTAATTACCAAATCCTCATGATGAACTCTAACCAACCTACTACCATTGACCTCAACCTTCAGACTCGCTCCCGTGATTACAACAAGCCCCCCACTACGTCTGTTACGGAGCCCCTTTCTTTAGGTCCCGCAGAGCCTCTTTCGATACCCAATGGTCCTTTACTGATCCCTAAGCCTAAGGAAGAGGTTCATACCAAGATCCCCAAGGGAAAATTACGCAGAAACGTTGCCTCTAGTAAAGCTTACCACTCGTATAGTATAGTAGATGACTTGGCGCAGTCCCTTTCCACCGTGTAAATGCTGAAATTCCTCCAGTCATGCCCTTCACAACGAAAATCTCTACTAACTTCTATGGGCACTGTCGATCCTTCAGATGATTCTCTAATTCTCTTCGATGTTGATTGGTCATAACATCCCCCCTTCCTACTTCCGTCACCTTCCAAATCCATGTCAAGGTCCGGAATGCCAACGTCTCCCGTTGTATCATTAATGATGGGGCATCCACCTGTGTGATGTCCGCTTCAGTTTGGAAACAACTCGGATCTCTTGATTTATCCCCTTCCACTATGACCCTCTGAGAATGGGATGGCCACTCTTCCCATCCCCTTGGCATGTTCCGCAACTGTCCTATTACTCTTGCAGGCAAGACTGTTTATGTTGATGTAGAATTCATTGATGCCCCCTTAGACTACAACATTCTATTGGTTCATAGATACACTTATGTGATTTCTACTGTACCATCTTTGTTTCAGCGTAAGATATGCTTTCCTTACAACAGAAATATCATCACCATCGATCAGTTGACATGTTATGAACTGAAGTCTCAAACCTCCCCTAAGTCCATCATCTCTTCGGTGGCCAATAAAAAAATAATTGAACCTATGACTGTTGTCTTACCTAGAGTTTATAAATATTCCTATTTTCTTGGTTCATTCCCTAGTCTCCCTCCTCCTATCTAGGACCCTAGCTCATCGAATGTTTGCATGTTGCAATAATATCGATCCGACCTCAAACGAACCGGTTTGACTAGTCAGCAGCCCCTCCCTCCACAACTTGCTCCTAGCACCTCAACTAAGCCTTTAGGACCCTCTCCTTAAGGCCCCTCATCTGGAGCTGGTGTCCATGATCCTATATACCCTCCTAGAATAGTTCCTCCTCACCTTAACCATCTTGTAGCCATCCTGCCTGGCCATTACCACTCTAGTAATATACCATTTCTTGCTCCCCCTCCTGGATTATTTTCGGTACATGTTATGGCTACCTTGTCTCTTCCTAACATGAACCTAGGGATCCCAGTCTAGTACATTGATCCCCCAACCTCTATCCTGCCTAGTCAACCCAAAATTTATACTGCTTTTGCCCCAATCCAGCTAGTCACCATGACCCCTCCCTTTGATTCTATGCCTCAGTCACCTCAACAGGAACCCACTCCTATTTTGAAAGCTTCAGGTGAGGGGGGGAAAGCCCGGAAGAAGGAACCTAAGGAACAGGCCACCCAGAAAACCCCTAATCCTCCTCAACCTCCAAATCATACCACCTGGTGTGGTTTGTGTGATGTTGTCGATCATGCCACCCATACTTGTCCTGAGTTGCCTCGTCTCAAACCCATTGTCAATGAAGCGTTTCCAAAGTCTTATATCTAAGAGGTATATGTCACTTTAACCAACTCTGTCCCGAAACTCAAGTCTTTGCACACAAATAATCCTTATGATTTGTGTGATTTCCATGGCCACTATACCCACCTATGTCCCCACCTAGACGACTATCACACCTCTTTAGATGTCGTCCGCCAATTTGAGGCCAAGTGAAATGAGTCCACCTCTCCCTTATTTGCGAGTTTTTCTTTGACAGAACCACAGGTCACACCTACTCCCACTGAAATTTTCCCTCCTTATGTCGAGATGATGGAGCCTTCCGCCACCATTTTCTACCTATCATCATCTATGAGATCCATGGTGGAAGACACCTTTGGGACTTCCCCTTCTATTTTGCCTGACCTCCCTTCAGCGATTACCCTAGGCTCAACAACGATGGATCCTTCATCTACTTGTTCTCCCATAACCCCCCATGATGATGTGCACGTGAACCTTTCTTCTCATGGTGATGAGTCAGGTATATTTTCCATGTCAAGTGGTCTCCCTTCCACTAGTCACCCTATCCTACATTCTGATGAATACATTATGGAAGTGATGACCACCACTAAATTTCCATGGGATGATATGCACCATCGTGCATAATTCCTCTCATAGCAGTGCCATGACCAATATGCTGTGGAAACAAAAGACGTCATTCCCGATGAGGTCGATTGGTTTAGAAATCCCATCCCTGCACCAGATGCTTTCAAAGAAGGAAATATGGCCAATATCTCTCCTACCATTAAAATTAACATTTCTGACAAACCATGGGTAGAATAAAACATTACCTTAGGTGCCCAATGCATCCCGGAAGAAATTGATGCTTACACCAAGCTATTCTAGTAATTTCGCAATCTTTTGACCTGGTCCTATTCAGAAATTTTCTGACTTGATCCTACCATTATTGAACACCATATCGATACATGGCCAGATGCAAATCCTGTCCGCCAAAATTTGAGACCCATTAATCCTTCTATATGAGAGGTTTTCAAAGCCAAAATCAATAAGCTCAAGTAGGTTGGTTTTATCTATCCCATTGAATACATCACTTGGGTGTCCAATCCAGTTCTTGTTATCAAGAAACAAGGCACCATCCATGTCTACATTGACTTTCACGACCTAAAAAAAGCTTGTCCCAAAGACAACTTCCCCACACCATTCATTGACCCAATCATTGACAAGTGTGTGGGGCACGAGGTTCTATCCTTATTGGATGGTTTCTTCGGATACAACCAGATTTTTATCCGTCATGCTGATCAGCTTAAGATTGTGTTCATTAGTTCGTGGGGAATCTTCACTTATAGGGTCATGCCGTTCATCCTTAAGAATTCTAGTGCCACTTTTCAATGGGCCATTTCATACTATTTTCATGACCTTGCTCATATTATCCTTTATTATTTAGATGACATCATTGCACATTCTAACCATCGGGTGCAATAGCTCCATGGTTTGTGTACTGTCTTTCTCCAATGTCGCAAGTATAATATCCACCTCAACCCATTGAAGTGTATATTTTGTGTTCTTGTCGACCATGTTTTAGGCTTCATTGTGTCTAAATATGGTATAATGCTTGACCCCCTTGAAATTTCAAGCCATCCTTCAGCTTCCTGTTGCTCATACCTTACAGTAGTTACAAAGCCTCCAAGGCAAAGTTAATATCCTTCGTTGGTTCGTACCTGACTATGCCACCACCACACATGGGATGCTTAGGCTCCTCAGATCTAACATTCCATTCATTTGGGATGACTATGCTCAAGAGTCTTTTGATGCCCTGAAACTTGCTCTCACCTCCGTTCCCTTGATTTGTCCCGCTGACTTTGATAGGGATTTCATCTTGTATATCTCAGCCTCCACCCATTCAGTCACTGGGGTCCTTATTAAAGAAGATGAAAAAAAAATCGAACATGTTATCTATTATGTCAGTAAGAACCTCGTAGTCCCCCTTATGTCCTACTCAGATGAAGATAAATTAGCACTAGATGTCGCGTTCTCGGTCCAAAAAATTCGTCATTATATCCTCGTGTATTCCACCAAAATCATGAATAATTTCAACCCTATGGCCTTCCTATTGAGCCATTGGATCATCAATGGGAAATATGCCCATTGGATCATTATCCTCGAGGAATTAGATCTTTAATTTTTCACACCAAAGAGTAAGAAAGGTTTATCCCTCACTGAAATGATTTTTGAATTACCTATCGGGACGAAGGATCCTCCAATTAATGATGATTTTCCTGATGAACATTTGTTTTCCATTACTTCAGATAATCCTTGGTATGGTGACATCCTCACTTATCTGCAAACCCAAAATTTCGCCCTCAATCTTGATCGTAATGCTTGACGATGTATTCGACACCGGGCCCCTCGCTACCTTCTCATCGGTGATGACCTTTATCGTCACGGTGTAGATACTATCCTTCATCGTTGTCTCACGCATGCTGAAGCTGAGCAAGTACTTAATGCTTGCCATAGTGGCGCTTGTGGTGGAAACCTCTCCAGTCTTGCTACTACCTAGAAAATCATGCATGCTGGTCACTTTTGGACTTCTCTCTTCAGTGATTGCATTGAAGCAGTCAAACACTATTCCAATTGCCAAAACTCACCCCAAAGGTGTGAGCTCCTCCGACTCCCCTTCATCACGTCATCTTAGCTGGTCCCTTATTTAAGTGGGCCATAGAATTTATGGAGTTTCGAATTTCATCTGCTAGTAACCAAAATTATATCATTGTGGTGGTTGACTATTTCACAAAATGGTTTGAGGCCATGCCAACGTTCAACAATACAACAACTACTGCAACCCTCTTTTTCTGTAACCATGTTATCGCTCAATTCAGATTTCTAAAACAATTGATCTTTGACCATGGCCAACATTTTGAAGATGAGATATGACGTGAGCTATCCTCTATGTTGGGATTTGAGCACCAATATTCATCCTCTTATTACCCCCAAGGTAATGGAAAAGTTGAAGCGGTCAATAAAATCCTTAAAACCATGCTTAAATAGATGGTGAATAAGAAAAAAACAACTAGAACCTTATGCTCTTCCCTTCTTTGTGGGCCTATAGAAATTTTGTTAAAACTTCCACTGGGTTCACTACTTTCCACCTTGTTTTCGGCGAGGAGGCAGTCCTACCGATCGAGTGTGAAATCCCTTCACTTCATCTAGCCATTGGATTCTCCCTCACAACCAACCTTTAGAACAACCATTTATCATGCTTTAGCACGCTTACGAAGACCGTTATGTTGCATTTCAAACCATCGATGTGGCTAAGAAACACACCAAAGATCAATATGACTGAAAATTCCACCCTTGTACTTTTCACAAAGATGATCTTGTTCTAGTGTATGACGAGGCTCATGATGTCCTTGGTCATGGGATGTTTCACTCATTATGGCTAGGCCTTTACATAATTATTAAGGATTTGGGTAAAAGGGCATGCCTCCTAGAGGATTTCAAAGGCCACCCTCTTCCTAATCCTCGTAATGCACTCTATCTTAAAAAATATTACCCTTAGGATTTCCCTCCTGAAATGCACATTTTTTTTCTTTTAGGTAGCCAAATTTTGGATTTTGTGATTTCATACTTCACCCATAAACATTTTTTCCAAGAAGGGTCACTTCGCGACTCCTCAAAATCAAATTTATTCACTTGCAACACTTGTACTTGGGGCACCACCTTGCCTTCATACTTGTCCATGCTCGTGTCGATTGTTTTCATGAGTAACGATCTTGTACTCATTATTTTATGGTCCCCACTGGGCCTATTTTGTGTGGCATCGTCATCGAGTTGACTTGTTTAGAGCATCTGAATTGAGTCATCATCGCATCCATGGAGTCTGTCTCGAGTCCCTTTGTATCCCGCCACATTCCTCCATTCTTCAGCACTTTGTTCCTCTCTTGTGTCACACATTTTTTCCTTCAGTGATACTGCCCCCTATCCCCTCCAGTGTCGATTCAGTAGCTACCAGGTTATCCATGCCCTTTATGCTCTAACAAGGGAATTCATCAGCCCACTACATAGTACCCCCGCATTCCACCATCATCCTTGGTGTCAGTCTATCAATCACTCTACTAGTATATCTCATGCCTTAGTTTAGGATCCCTTATTTCCTCACCTATGGCAGACCTCCTTCTATCCACATCATCTTATTCATTCTAGAAGACAGTTCTAGAGGGTGATGTACCTTTTTTCGAGCTTCCACTCTTGTTCGGTGCCTTGGATTAGGAAAACGTACTATTTATTTCCCTTTGACTTGATTGTTTCTCAGATCCAGCTCCTTATGGCACGATCGAGATTCATATACTTGATGGTTCAGTGATGCAATAGATTCTACCGGTGATGCCCAGGTGTGTGTGAGATGTTTTAGTCCTCATGAGGGGGTGGCCCTTCAAGTAGCCCCCCACATACTTGGATGACCTCTCTACTACATCCTTGGATGCAGATCCATATATTTGATGGTTCTAGCCTTAGCCACTTTCATTAGTTTGAATATATCATTCATATTTTCAGAGCCCTTTCCTGTTTTACTGGGCCTCTTTGGTTTTACTTGTATCTCATGTACTCAGCTATTATTGTATAAGTCTTGGTTGTTCTCCCAGGCACAGTATGTATGAGGGATCCATTATCATGTTTTTATATGGTCCATGTTTATGCCAGCATGTAATATATAGTTCAATCCCTTGTTTACTTGACACATCATTATTCTTTGTACTTTGTTATCACGACGGGCATAGGTATGCCTCCCCTGCCTCATGTAGAACAGGTACTCACTCATAAAAGAGACTTGTCACACCTGTAAGTCTCGCCCCCTCAGGGTTTTGTCCTCTAGCGATTTAGTCAACCTTATATTTCTCTCTCTCCGACTCCCCCTTCGGTGTCCCGTGATTGAGTTCTTACGACGTACTTCGGTCATACGATTAGCTTCAAACACTCGCACACTTGGGGCAATCTGTTACACCAATTTTTTTTCATCTAACCTGTTACTATTATATGGACCAAATTACACCATGTAAGACCAATTTTACCCTAGTAAAATTGCTTTCACTATGAAAAATAACTTAGTAATCCATAATTTATTAAGTTGTTTATGGTCTAAATAGGAAACCCCACGAGGAATAATTGAATATATCCTTATTTGTTTGATTTTTCTCAAGGGATAATTAATTAAACCACATTTTAATTAATATTCTTGGCCATATTTAACCCAAAACAGGAAAATTAATTAGCTAAATCATTATTTATTTTATTATTTTCTACGAATAATTATTTAAAACATTATTTAAAAAATATTCCTTGTTAAATTTGACTAAATAATTTATAAATAAATGAATAAATCATTATTTATTTAATTATTACTCAACCATACTCTTAAAATAATAAATAAATCATTTATTTATTTATTATTTACAAACAACGTGATTTTACCAGATTCAAATCATTTTTCCCTCCAGCAAAAATAATAAAATATTCCATAAAATTTCGATCTAGATTTGGTTAATAATATTTTAATTATGCACCAATATCTAGAATAACTCAATATTTTGTTATAAATAGAAGGATTTTTCTATTCATTCACTACATATTTTTGCCTAAAGATCGCTCTAGATCTATACTTTTGGTCTAAATTTGATCCTCCATCATTGTCATATTTTTCTACCTTTTTGCTTGTGAGCTCCCCATGAGTTCCATTTTTGTATGGGTTTTCTACACCATCAAGGGAGAGAGATATTAGATCTGAAGCACTGAGGACATAAAAGAACCAATCCCATTGAGGGGGACTGGTAACATCTTTTTATCTTCCCTTCACAGGTGTCATAATACTGAAATTCTTTAAAAATTATTATCTTGCTCATTGGATGCATGGAGCAACTCTTTCTTTTTATTTCCTATTTAATTTCTTTAACTGCGTAGATCTGGATTTTTGTAGCATTTATTTTTATCACTAACTTCATATCTAAGGAAATTGATAGCCATCTCTGATGTTAGGGCTATTTTTTATGCATAAATAAAGTTATTTTTTTTCTTACGCTTGTGATTAGAATTCACACTAACACTCTCTTCAATATTCTAAAAAAATTGCCTCTTTTTCATCATATCCAAAGCTCCAGTCTTCCAGATATTATTTTCTCTTCCTATCATCTTTGAAGGTAGCCTCCCTTAATGTAGTTTTTCCTTTTGAAGTTCAAAATTCATAATTTGTCAGTGTTCCATGCAAGTGATCCAATGTCAATGTGTTTAGATATTTCATACCCTAAATGGTTACTACTTTGGCATTGAATCTAGTTGGAAGAGATTTCAACACCTTTCAAAATATAAAGGAGTCATCCATGGCTTTACTAAAACCTCTTATGGTGTTAACTATCTAATCCAATTGAGAAAATAATTTGGTTATGTCCTCACCTTCTTTGATATTTAATAATTCAAATTGCATTATGTATCCTTGGATTTTAGTTTTCTTTACTTTACTATCAACTTCATAAAAAATCATCATCTTATCCCATATATATTTGTTTTTTTTCCAGTGGATGAATTTAATGATTTTGGAGTCAGGATAACCACTTAGGATTGCATTCACTACTTTAGCATTGTGAATGAACTCTAGCTTTTCATATTTACTAACCATTGCATCTGGTTGTTTATAAATATTATGTCATTGTATCCAAGACCTCTGCACCAGGATACATTATGTAGATTCTCATTTGTACCTTCCAAATTGTATAACTTATTCCATTCAACATAGGGGATTTGTTGGTGGAATTTCCATCCTGGTTATACATTGTCTCAAATCTACCTTCTAGTTGTTAGAATGCTATTGAAGGAACCCTCTCTTATATCAGTTGTTATAAACCAGGATAATACCTAGAGGTGGGAGGGGGGGGGGGTGAATCAACATTATGTAAATTTTTAAAATTTTAAATATTATTTGTATTATCACTAATTAATCACACCATAATTCCATAAATCAAACAACATAGACATAAGAGACACATATATTTATGTGGAAACCCATAAATGGAGAAAGCCACAGAAATTATGTCTAAATATTCTTGTAGGCTGCAAACTATTGTTACTTCATATTTTATGGCACTAACTAGAATGAGACACCCATCACATAAATTTAAAAGAGCCCACTTGAAGGAAGCACCAAATACTTGATTTTTACAAGTACCAACATGAGGGAAACACCCACTACTTGATATGCAAGCACCAACCTGTTTTTCCTAGCATATCCTCTTTCATTCATTTTCAAACTCAAACCCATAGGCTTTGCTCCTTTTAGTAATTTTAATTATTTATGATGCTCACACTACTTTAGCTCTTAGTTAGCTAGATATACTATTGCAATTCAAACATAATAATTTAAATATGTTCTCTTATTTTCAATTCTTATACTCATCCTTCAACTCCTACTCACTAAATTCTTCTCTCATATACAAAATCCCACTTTACTAAGCTCACGCAACTATCACAATATCATACAACAACTTCATATTTTTTATTCATTTGATTTTACATGGACATCACTCTTTGTTACTTGTCCTCAATTTCTCATCAGGACAACTAACCATCATGTGTTGTTTTCTTCTTATTTTATAGGTTTGGTCCTTCTATTGGGAATAAAAGAACATAAGGGGGTGAATTAGTATTGAATTTTTTTTTACACTTATTTAAAAAATTATTCAATCATATTCAATCAAAACAACAAAGAACCATTCACATGACATTTTTCCACTGAAATTTTAATGTGGAAACCCTTATGGAAGAAAAAAAAAAAAAGTTTATTTTTTTATGATTTAATTATAAGCCCCAACTTCTGATTCCATCCATTTTTTCGAGCATCGACTCACAAGAGGCCTAAACCCCCTTAGATCAACAAATCCTAACTTCCTATAGGCACCAACCTTAGATCTATATAGGCACCCACCCGCTGCAACCAATTATATATATATTTCATTCATTTTAAAACTAATATATCTATACTTTATTAATAATTATGTATTTTCTGAAATATATTACACATTTTATCCCTATTCCTATAAACATTCTTCCATTATCCAATTAAAACTCTGCACTCTCACACACGTATACAACAAACATAGCTCCTTTAAAACTCAATGCACTCACCAATTTTCAACACATTTTTTCCTTAGTACAATTTTCTACCATATAACACAATCTGTTAGAGGTCTACATTTATTCTCTCTTGTCATTTAGATCTATCTTCTTCATGATAAAATCAAACTATTTGTTTGAATTTGCATTACAACTGCTTCAACACTTAATTTGCATACGTCATGCATGAGTACAATCCATTTTCACATTTTCCCTATATATATATATATATATATATATATATATATATGTATGTATATCACTCGAACACCAAAATTCTGCTTTAGCCTCGAATTCTAAAAAAACATCATGATTCCTCCATCACTCACTTTCTCTTTTATATCCTTTACACCTTGGATACCACGGGCATCAATCCATGGTTTTATTGATGAAAATTTTATTTCTTGAATAGAACAAATTCCTCCTTGCATGACTATTTCAAATTCAATTATATTTACTCTCGTTGATATTCTAGGTCCTTTAAATAAATTTAGTGCTCAAACACTCTCACATTAACAATCTCCCCTAAACTTGAAATTTTTTGACATTAATGAATGATACTTAAACACCAATGACAACACTTTTCTCAATATTTGTTGAACTTGATATCTTTGATAACACTTTTCTTAATAGTCACTGACCTTGACATCAATACAACACTTTTCTAAACAATATCGCCCTTTAGCATTTATGGAAACACAACAAAAAGTTGTTGAAAATACTACTTTCCAACACTCTTTCAATATATTGTACTAATAAATACATGGAATGTCAACATCTCAACCTCAATGTACAATATCCAATTTAATGCATTTCCAATGTGTTATGACGCCCATGTTTTCTCATCCCCACCCCCCCCCCCCCCGCCCCCGCCCCTTGACATCAATGGAAAAGGGCCTAGATACTATATCTTTTACAATTGACCCCTAAGAGAATGTAATATGTTGTTGATAATACTTCCTTCGACTAAAAAAAAGTGCTATCTTCCAATATTTTGTCATTTTTTCACTATTGATGTATACACATGCTATAGGGAAACCAAATTTTCATCACTCTGCATCTTCCAATTCATCTATGTGCCAGTAATTATATTATACCACTCCATTGTTGTTCCAATGTATGTTCACTCTTCCATTTTAATGATTCATTAGTGTGTATATTCTAAGATCCAATGACTAATCAATCTCCCCCTTTGACCATTATCCCCTTGACAGAATTTCTAATCATACATGAGGCTGCTACTACTAAACTAAAAGAGTACCAATTGTCACCAAGTAGATTTCATTCCCCCCTATAAACTTTACCTTACTGAGACAGACAATTCCCCATGTGCACACTTTTCATTTTCTCCATAAACCAAATATGCTACTATTGATTGTGAAATTATCCCCAAGATTGTGAACTATCCTTCTCTATAATATCCTGGACTACAACTTGCCTTAATATTACCTAATATCTACCTTCTTTTCATCTACTTGAGATATATCACTGCGGACTTCTCTTTAATTTTGGGCCTTTTGACACACCTGTCTTATGCTAAAATTCATCTACAACGATTATTATATTGTTAGTATGACTTGAGATGTTTATATGTATTCTCCTTGATACTATGTTGAATCCATTCTCTCTATCATCTACAATGCACCTTAAAAAAAAAATTCTTCCTGATATGAACCGAGGTGCTAATATTTCTTACTTGTCTTATACTGATAAGAAAAGAGAGATAATACTCTCATGTTTCAACCTTTTATTTTACCTTTATTAATGACATATGATTTTCTTGAGGTCCATGTTGTTATTGCCACTATTTCGTCTTCCATTATCACTCTAGCCATTTCCTAAACTAACTTTTTCTTCCTTTCCACTACACCATTTTGCTGATGGGTTTTGACAATTGAATATTGTCTTCTGATTCCATGATCCTCATAAAATTATTCAAACTCATTGTAGGTCAATTATCCTCCTTAGTTTGAACTTAAGAATTTTATTTTCAAGTATTTTTCTTTTTCTACTTAGGCCTTAAACACTTTGAACTTGTTGAGAGCATATGATTTTTCTTTAAGCAACATAATTGAGGTTGCTTTGGAAAAAACATTAATGAAAATAATTATGTAATTTTCTCCTCTTGGGATTTGTGTTCTTGTAGGGCCACATATATCATCATGAACCAACTCGAGGGGTCTAGATGTTGAATACTCTTTTATATTGAAGTGAACCCTTGCTTGATTTCCAAATTGAGATTATTTACATATAGATCTATCTAGTTTTGAAAACATTGGCATGCCTATTTTATTTCAAGTTCTTTCTTCCTTCTTCTATTTTCTATTTTTAGGGGTAGATATGATCTTTCAATATCGATAATTTACTACTTTTCCCATAATTGTTACATTTATACCATTCAACAACATCTAAGAAGGGGAAAAGAAGTTGTAATTTATAACAAAATTCTCACCATATTCTTGAGGTGTTATATGCTTTCTTGTTGTTTCTACTCAACATATTTTTATTTCTTGCATAATATTTACAATGTATTTCTTTGTGTCCAAAATTATTTCATGAAAGACAACCACCGTTGAAAAAACTTTGATACCTAGGAATACTTTTCGTTTCAGAAGGGAAATTTTTGAATATTTTATTACTTTGTCCTTGAGGGGGATATAATCATGGTTTATCCTTCACTCAACATCTATCATTTATTTAGATTTTGATTATGAACAGTTCTTTGATGTTTATCATACATATTTATATTCTTTACCTCTCCTTTTTGTTACTAATCCTTATCGTTATTATGCACTTGTGTTTGTTGTTGTTGATTTCCTTTCTACTGTCAGTGTCTAACACTTCCTTTGAAAATATTGTTGATAGGTATTTTGACTTCCGCAACATGTTTGGCTAACTCTTTGTCTTCATATTTCTTAGGGTTCGATTCTCATTTATATCCAAGCCTATTCTTGATGAGAGGATATCTTTGATTACCGAGAATACCATCTATAATCTTGATACTCTTTTGATATTTACTTAGTTGTCCTTTAGCCTTTTCTAGATCATGTCTTAGTCAAACAACCTCAACTTCTAGTCTCTCACAATAAGCTTCTCGTTCATTAAATTGATTTGTCATTAATCATTCATTCTTTTGAATTCTTCAGCTCGGTCTTTAAGGTAACACTAGTTTTCTTTAAATCTTCACAATATTGATCCTTCTTCTCATAAAATTGAAACAATTCCTTCTATCTATTATTTATTGTTGTAAGATTTTCAATCTCCTCTAGATCAGAGATTAATTTTCTTCTTAAATATATTTTTTCATCAAGACATTCTTCTTCATTTATTTCATTAAGGGAGATAGAAAGTTCACATTCAAGTTCTAATCCTCCTTCAACTCCATTTTCTTATGATTTTGATATCTATTCTTGATTGGCTTAAATTTAATAAACAATATTTAGATCTCTTCCTATGAGATTCAATTCCAAAATATCTAATATTGAAGTGATGCACAATCTGAACACCCTCATAATGGAATAGATTAATGGAATTTTCATAGCTTATGAAATGAGAATTGAAAAATAGAAATCAAAACCAAAGGAGGTAGCCTTGAAATCATCAAAGGATTCTACAGAACATCAATATTTATCCAACTATTAATTAGATCAAGATATGGGTCAGTTCGTGAGGAAGTTAAAAGAGGATCAGGAAAGTATAAACGTAAGTTTCCCTTTAAATGTTTTGATTATCAAAGAATTGGTTACTTTTATTCAGAATGTACTTATGCTAAAGTTGACAAGCAAGAGAATGAAAAGGAGAGAAAATAATAAATATCAAAAATATCAAAAAGGAAATACTCAAAGGAATAAGATCTACTCTAAAGAAGGCAATGAATCATTTTAAGCTAGTAGTGAAAAATAATTTGGTGAAAAGTATGATGAATTATTTCTTATGAATCTGGACTATGAATTGAAATCTAAAGAAAATTAAAACACTGAAGATGAAGATAAAGGTATGGTTTATATTGAAGGAGTTATTAGGAACACTTCGAATGAACTCAAGAAGACTAGGAGAAAGAATAGACAACTCAAGGAACTATTATTCAGAGCAGAAGAAGGTATTTCGCACTCTGATGATAAAATATATAATCACTACAAGGAAAATACCATCTAGCGGATGTTTTTGAGGAACCCCACAGAAAAATACCCCATACATCTGTTTCTAGAAGAGGTTACTAGAGGAGGTTGGCAGGTGGAGGGTTTTGTGGATTTTTTTTTGTCAATGCGCTAATCATTAAACGTCGCCCCAGTGCTCTGCAATACTGAAAGAAATGATCGGCATAAAAACATTGGCACACCGGACACCATGCACTCCCTACACACCCGCCCAGTACATTGTATTATTCTATAGCATTGGTGCGTCCCACATCTTCTGCACCGGTGCATTATGAAACACTGTGCAAAAACTGAAACCGCCCAGTGCAGTAGAACGAAACCACATCAGTGCATCTTAAAAAAATGCACCAAAACACAAAACCACCGGTGTGTTTGTGAGAAACAGCACCGGTGCACCTATAAACCACGCTCACTGGTAAAGGGTTAAATTAAAAACAAATTACGGCAAAAAACCCAGATTTTTCATTTTTCCAGTGCTCATGAGCTCTCAATTACTGGTGCGCGCTCTACCATAGAATGCACCGATGCACACAAAACATTGGCACACTAGACAAAGTGCTCGACGTACACACCTGCCCAGGGTGTCCAATTACGGTAGCGCACTAGTGCTTCACTACTCTTCCGTGCTAGTGCATCATAAAACACTGCGCCAAAAAAGAAACATGTCGATGCGTTCTTATCTAAGAGCACTGGTGCGCCTCTAAAACGCATGCTCCATAATAGAGTTAAATAAATAAAAAAATTTAAGGCCAAAAAATCGGCACTTTACGACTATTCCGCACCAATGCTTTACAAATATTTCGCCCCGGTGCACCATCAAAATAACACGCCAAAAATGAAACATCCCAGTGTGGTGTTAGCGAACCGCCTCGGTACATTATAAACAATGCGCCAAATATGGCATTGCCCAGTGCGCTGGTAAGTAAGCATACCAGTGCGCCTATAAAACCCCATGCATCGGAACAAGGTTAAATAAAAAAAAAATTACGACCAAAAAACCACATTTTTCACTTTCCTCAGTGCTCTAGAGCTCTTAAGCACTGGTGCCATTTCCCATTCTCTGAGCCGCCTTGACATTGGTGATCTCATTGTACCCATTTCATGCGCTGCTGCTTTGCATTAATCACCAATCTCTAGCTTGCATTTTGAAAAAATGGTGGAAAAGTTTTCTTTTGCAAATTTTACAGCCAATATACCTCCTCGATGGCAAAATGTACAGGTGTTTTTCTATTTTTTCCATAATTAAGACTTTTAGCAGATTAGAATTTGAAATAAACTTAAAAATAACCATTAAAAAAAATATATTGTCGCGTGGTGTGCTGGAGGCATTTGGCTTGCACCGGATTGCGGTGCGGCTTGTAAAATTTACAGGCCGCACTGCCACTGGTGCTAATGGTATCCACACCATTTCTGGGGTCGTACCGAAAGTTTCCCCACATAATTTTAAATTAAAAATAAAATAAAATTTGGTGTGATCATTTAGCTAGGTGCACCGTTGACCAAGGGAATCCCAGTGCGGTGCATTGATGGTATTATCCGCCCTGGTATATGTCAGCGCACCACATTCTGCATTCCAAGAGAGTTAATAGTGCGGCTGATTAAAAGACCGCACCGTCGACTATGTAATTGTTATGAAGTCAGTGTGATGACATGACTATATGCTCCGGGACATATATTTCATTCAGTGCACTGCTATTCTGAACCTAGATTTATTCAATGGTTCTTGAAAAATAGATAGTTGCACCGAGGCTGGTGCGTTGTATTTCATTAGGGGCACCAGAAACAGAGCGCTACAAACTTAAGCCGCACTGCCCCCAGTGCATGACTATTTTTGTGGCACACCGACTGGTCTGTTTTATTTTTTCAAAAAAAATATATATATGTTTATTCCTAAATACATGTCTTTTTTAATAAAAAAAAATTATTTAATATGTCAATGATTCAGAGAGAAGAGGAGGACCAACAACAACAGGCTGAACATTATGACATGATTCGCCAATGGGATGCCCGAGAGAGGGAGAGAGATGCATACCCTTGGCCTATTACAGTAGATACTCAGGGGATCCTTAGGTAGGTATGCTTCCTCAAGTTCTATGAGGAGGCTACTTCCCTAAAGGCCCATAGTGTGTTTCTGAGATATCTTATCCACGGGCGTAATGCCCAATGACAGGCTTTCCAGGTTGGTCCTGACCAGTGGTACACACCCATTGGGGAGGATATTTATTTTATTACAGTTTTATCAAGGAGAGGGGTGGATTTTCCCTCATTCTCAGACGTGCCAGTTGGTTGTGTAGTAGCGAGTCAGTTAGTTTACTCCCAGAGATACATTGTAGCACATGTACTATCTCCTTCAGAGTTTCAGGTACTTGGAGGTCAGTTACGTATAGCTGCATTTGGTAGATAGGACATGTAGTGCCTCTCACTTATAATTTCAACCATTTCTCACAACATCAGTGATGGGAAACACATTAGTTTCTCATTTTTATATTATGTTGATTCTTTAGTACAACAGCCACGACTTGTGAGGTGGTCTGCCATTTTTTTGCAGCAGTTTTGTACGACCTTAGATAGATGTCGTGCTCATGCATAAGGGAGGTTCAACTTCCCTTTTGCTTTAAAGTTGTTTTGTTTATATTTTGAGAGGTTTCCAGAGATGAGACCTAGTTTTGTTCGATAGCCTCGTAGGCCAATGTTCAAGGCCCAGATGCACATGTGGGGACAAATGATTCCCAAGAGGAGAGACACTATGTTTCCAACCAGGATATCACATGATGCACTGGACTTACTAGCCAGTGTTGACGGGATACATCCCTTCATTTTGGTCCCATGTCCTTATGCTGGATTAGATTGGTAAGGGTGTCCCAAAATCCTCTTCACAGATGATGAGCCACTAGATGATAGAGGTAATATTAGTACTGTTTTATTTATATTAATTCCAACATGTTCTTTAACTTGTTTTTATTAAATTGTGTAATGAAATTGTCTAATTATTGTTTTGTACTTGTATATATTTTGCAGACATTGGCTCTTTTGATGGTGAGGAGATGCCAGATCCACCACATGATCCAGGTGTCGATCTTGATGACGATCAGGACATGGTCAATGCTGAGGATGATCATGATCAGGATGAGGCCAGTGCAACATAGAGACATGCTCTTGCTCATGGTGCACCAGTACCACATTTTTCTAGGCACAATTGACCTAAGACTAGATATAAGATGGAGTTGGGAAACCAACTATGTGCATTGATTGTTGATGTGGGCATCAGGCCCGCTCATTACAGAGACATACAGGCTGATGATAGGTTCTTCCGGATGTGGAGAGGCATTCCACGTGACATGTACAACCTGATGCAGCATGTCGTAGGAGCTACAACAACTATTATGCAACTGAGGAGGACTGTCCATAGTTATAGGAATACTAGTCGAGTCGTGACACGTGATGGACAGTCCGCGAGCAACGACTCACATGCATCTCATGATCGTTCACCTCGCACCGTGCCTTATGAGCATGAGGTTGATCCACTAGCAGCATCTAGCAGTCATTATGGAGATGAGGTTGGACCATCGGCCACATCCAGTCAGCAGCCTGCAGTGCCATCCGTCAGTACTAGTCATGATCATGAGTAGGCTGGACCTTCGACTATCGAGGTTGCACTATTAACTGAGTAGGCCGCATCCACTTGTACTGCTATTGATGTTGTTATACTACCACCAGTTGATCCATGACATTTATATTACAGTTGTATATTTTTAACACTATTCATATATATATATATATATATATATATATATATATATATATATATATATATATATATATATATATATATATAGTCCATGTATTTTATGTTCATGTTGCAGTTCTACTTAATTTACATGTTGGTGATCATCATGATGTGGCGCATATTGTTAGGTCATGTTAGATATGTTCATTTAATGCTTAGCTTGCAGATAGATGTGTAAATGTGATAGCATGAGTTATTTGACATGAGATGTGTATTTGATGTTTGAATGTGTGTTTTAGTTGAATATGATGTTTGTACGATAGTTATCATGGTTGTGATGATTTTTATTAATTAATTTAATATTAAATGACCATGATATTTATTAAATATTATGTCGTGATTGTAATTGAAATTTAAATTTTAATTGTATGTAAAATTGTAAAATTGTATTTGTATTTGTACTAATTGTAATTTTAACTGTAATTGTATGTAAAATATTTATTAATGTAAAATTTTAATTGTAATTGTAATTATAATTGTATGTAAAATTATAAAATTGTAATTGTATTTGTAATTGTAATTTTAATTGAATTGTATGTCAAATATTTGTAAAATTGTAATTGTAATTGTAAATGTAATTCTATGTAAAATTCTAAAATTGTAATTGTATTTGTAATTGTAATTTTAATTGAATTATATGTAAAATATTTGTAAAATTGTAATTGTAATTGTAAATGTAATTCTATGTAAAATTGTAAATGTAATTGTATGTAAAATTAAAGTTGTAATTGTAATTCTAATTGTAATTCATGTATGTGAAATTAATTTAAAATTGTAATTGTAATTGTAATTCTAATTGTAAATGTAACTCTATCTAAAATTGTAAATGTAATTGTATGTAAAATTGTAATTGTAATTGTAATTGTAATTGTATGTAAAATTTTTGTAAAATTTTAATTCTATTAATGTGAAATTTGAATTGTATTAAGGTGAAATGATTTTATAAAAATATTTAAATTTGTAAATTTGCAAATAATTGTAAAATAACAAATCTAGAATAATACGAATTTTTGTAACATAATAAAGTTTATAAAATAATGAAAATAAATTCATGTATTTTAGAATTATCATTATTTTATTATGATCTTACATACAAAAAAAACTTTGTACAGTTCGGTGCACTTAGCATCATAACACGCACCGATGTGGAGTATTACAAAGATGCCCCAATGCTTCCCAACTCTTCTGCACCGGTAACAAATAAACGCAAATAAAAAAAACACAACTCTATTTTCTTTAAGTGAAAAAAAATGTGGCAATTTGAAAATCGGGCGGCAAAATATTTTCAAAAATCTAATTTCATAAAATAATTCTTTAAATACAAAACACTTTTCATTATTTCACTATTTTTTCTAAAATTTTTAGCTAGATAATTGCAGGAGACAAACTTGGAGCAAGAGAACACGAGGGCACTATGGAGCAGCGAAATATGTTTGAACAAAAGTATTCAGACAATCATAAACCAAACCTCTGGTGATTCAAACCCTGCATCATAGACTTTCAAACCATCTCGTCATTAAATTTGATTATTTTTTTTACTTTTTTTCTGTAGTTTTTTTACTTTTTCTGCAATTTTATCCATTTTTACCCTAAACCCTTCATTTTTTTGTTTTTACCCTTTCTTATCCCTATTTCTGTGATTTCAGAATTAGGGGTTTTCATTTTAGATTAACGTCCAACCCAGGAGATGACTTGCATAGTTGGATCCCAATCCATTCGGCCATTGCGTGAATTTTTGGAAAAAATGGATTTTTCTTTATCAATGCGCCCTGTGCATGCTACCACACCGGTGCGCTGTATTATAAAGCACATTGCAAAAGTGCTGTGTAGTAAAAAAAATTGAAAACAATTTTTCTAAATCCATGCGCCATGTTTGAAATAGGGCACCGATGCTCCATCTAACAAAGATAGCACCATACGGTGTATTACACTGTTTTTGTGGTGTGTTTTTAAGACCCCATGCACCATACGGTCTATTGCACTATTTTTACGGTGCATTTATAATACCCAATGCACGGTATGGTCTATTATACTATTTTGCGATGTGTTTTTAATATACCCAAGCACCAGTTGCGGTGCGTACCTCATGAAAGGCACACCGGTGTCTTGAGATTTATTTTCTACCTGAAAACTTGAGAATTTATTAATAACTATATTAATGAATGATATGGTACAGGTTTCAGATTGATAAGGAAATGACTGATAATAGATCAACTAACAAAAATATTGTTAACACATCAAGAAAATAAAAAAAGGCAAGTTCTCTGTAAATTCTTTATAAAAAATATTATTTTTGAACTATATGTAAATTTAACTAATATGTATTGTTTACTATGTATCATGTAGAACCACAAAATGATGAAGCTCGATATTATTATTTCTAATCTAGGACCATAAGAGCGTAAAAGTTTAATGAAAAAATTGCAAAAGGATGAATCAGGTGAATGAAAAAATACTATCGATCCAATATGAGTTTCTTTTTTAATTATCATTAATAATATAATTAAATTATTAGGTAACATGTGCCAAACAGTCTACTAATTCACATCTTTTTAATGTTCTACAGGGACCAAAAACTCAGAAAAGGAATGTTTTTCTACGAAAAGAAAAAAAAATAGAACATGCAAATGAAAATGAATTTCTCCTTAGCTCATCTGGAGTGGTTCTGGAAGTTAACGAAAGGGGGGAAAACTTTTACAAAAGTTTGAGGGATCTAGTGAAATGAATGTATAGACATTCTTTCCACTTACAATCCAAAAATCATCCAATGATTCCAATAAAAATTTTTTATCTAAACTAAAAGAAGAGTTTCCAAAGAATTGGTCAATGAGACATCTCAGACTTTTAATATAAAAAACATAAAACAACAAAAAAGAAGGAATGAAAAAGTAATATTCGTTTAAATTTTTTTCTAGAATTATTTATAAATATCACTTTTGTTATATTTACTTTTCATATATTAATATAAAAAATAAATATTTTATTGTCATGTTACATTTTTATGAAGATTATAAAAATCTCAAAAGATGAATGAGCTGATATCAGAAATATGCCAGTAGGAATGTCCAAAAAGATGTACAAGGAGATGGTCAAAGAAATGGACAAAATTGCATCATAGGAGGAGTCATCTCAACAACAACGTGCTTCAAATGTAATATGTAATCATTGAATTTTTTTATCATTATTTACAATAAATAAACAATTTAGTATTAAATATTAATTTTCAAGAATTTTATTACAGAAAAGGAAAAAAAATGGAACCCATTTAGCACATAAAACAGGACGACAAGGAAGAAAAGTGTTGATCTCTAAGTTTGTGAGTAATTGTTACTTCCTTATAACAACTTAACTAGATTTCATTTTTGTATTTCTTGAGTTGTTTTACAAAAATCATCATTGAATGTATTCAAATAGGTGCTAACATACAAAGAAGAACCCTCAGACGAATTGATTGAAATTGGATTAAATATGGGTTGTGAGTATATGTTGGCATATCAGAATTTAATTGTGCAATTTGTAAGCATCTATCGATCTTGTTTTACTTAGCTACATCTATAATTAATAGAAAAAAAACATATTTTATATTAAATATATGATTTTTTATGGGGTATAAAACATGCAAAAAACAAAGTATGAAATTGCGCCAATAGATGAAATTTTGAAAGATGGCATGGTGCATGGTTTTGAAAGAATGTGTATAGTTGATGAGTCAATTGTTGCTATGGTACGTCATTTTTATTTTCGATTTACATTGATGTATATTATTTAAAATTTCAATTTTCATTATTCTCACCAATGTATATACACTCATTTCAATTTATTTTTATGTTTGTAGATGGAAGGTGAAGAAGAAGAAAACAATCAACCCCGTGAACAAAACATTCCTAAAAATAACCCAAGTCATGGAAGTAGCTCTAGCAGTGACAACAATTCAAGAAAAGAATGATGACCACTACGTTTTGATATCAAAGCAAGACATTTTATTTTTTGAAATATGTTTGTGAAATCAAACATTTTGCTTAATGTAATGGACATAGTGTCCCAACTGAAAGACAAAGGGATACAAATAACTGTCCCATTTTGTATGATAAGGATTGTCTTATATATATATATATATATATATATATATATATATATATATATAATCATAAAGTATATTTTAATTTATTCTATTGCGTTCTCCATTGTCATTCTCAAATTCACAAATAAAAATTTAATTCATATGAATATTATTATAAGATGCGTCGACTTTTGATGAATAATGAATTTAAAACAATCACAATAATTGGACTGTCATAGGTCGATGTTTCTAAAAAAACAAAATAAAAATTGGTGTGTGTCAGTAACTGTCGATCGGTGTGTTTATGTACATATAAGCACCGGTACCATTGTATGATCTATGGGCACCACACAAATACCGATACAAATTATAAATATTGGTGCATTTGTGTGATACTGCGTATAGGGGCGTTTATGTATTTATAAGAATTGGTGGATTTGTACGATCCATGGGCACTGTATGAATACTGAAACCAATTATAAATCTTAGTGCTTTTCTGTGATACGGTGCACTGGTGCATCATAAAGGAATATGCACTGGTGTGTTGATACAACCTATGGGAAACGCACAAATCCCAAGACCAATTAGAAGAGCCTTATGCGTTGTATGACCAACACTACACCCGGTGCGTTCGTTCGACTGAGGAAGCCTTGGGGTGTCGTCTTCATGTACGCAATGGTGCGTTAAATCCAGAGTAGCACAACGATAAAAAAACATCTGTAATAACCTCTGGCCGCCCATTTTTTTTTTAGTTGTGTTGAATTTCCATTAAAAGCTCCGCCAAAACCTCCGTAACCATAAACGGATGTTGTAGAAAATGATTTTTTGACAATTTTGGCCAATTTTATAACACTAAAAACCTCCTTTATAACCTCTGCTAGAGGGTTTTTTCCTTGTAGTAAATATTTAGAAAGTGGATTTAGAAGAGGTTGTTAAACTTAATGAAATCCTCGTACAACAGTCTGAGGACAAGTAAAAGATCCACGACAAATTAGAACATGAGAATGAGTTTATGTAGATGGAACTATCCAAGAAATAAGAGAAGAAAGATATATATGCATATGAGGAAGAAATCATCTCCTTGAAGATCAAACTTGACGAAGCAAGGAGAATAGAGGAAGTTCTTAACAAGTCATATAAAAGAAACATAAATGAAGTATTTTTGGTTGTCTCAATGGATAATTGAAGAGACCAAGTCTTTGAAAAGAACAAATTTGGAAAAGGGCTGATACTATTAGAATTTGTTCAAACCGAATAACTAACAAGGCTAAGTATGAAAAAAGGAAAAGAACATTACAGGGTTTCCAGAGAAGAACTACAGACCTAGAATTTGAAATGTGTGTTTTGGATTATAAGCTAGTAGAATGTTATATTGAGGGATAAGGTTGTGAAAGGACTGAAATTTTTAGAGGTTGTATGATGAAAAATAGAGGCTAAGTAAGTGGAATGATTAGATGTTACCAAAGAAGGATGAGTAAGGATAAATATGTATGAAAATTTGAGAAGCTGCTAACTGGTAGAATGAGTAGATATGAATGTTGATATCTGTAATATTCCTAATTTAGATTTTAGCTAATTAGAATATTAAATTTTGTCTTCCTTAATTAATAGATTAATAAGAGGGTAGAGGAACCCATAAATCCCTTTAGTAGAAAAAAAAAACCACTTCTTAATATGAATGTGGATCAATGCATCTAGATAAGTTGAAGATGAATAAACCACTCCTTGGTGTGAATGTGGGTCAGTGTATGTGGATGGGATCAATTTGACCAAATCAACAATGTAGTCATGTAGGTAGTGGGGACAATGGAGGACAACACAATCATAATGGAGGTTAGTGGCCATGAGAGTAGCATGATTATTGTGTGGGGCCAAGGGTGTGAGGGTTCCACAAGTATAAGAAAAGGGTGAGGGCATCCGTAGGGGGAAATCTAGATTATTATTATTTTCTTGTTGTTCACGACTTGAGAATGGTTGAGCTATTTAACCAAGTTTATAGTGTTGTTTAGCACAAGGGTGTCTCTAAGCGGAGATCCCAACCTCATCCTCCGAGGACTTCAAGTGCCTAATAAGGAAATAATTCTTATTATTCATGTGATCCGATGTCATCATGTGGCATTTAGGCCACTTGCATACCTTCTAGTGTTGCGCAGTCACTTAGTGACTTACGCAGTCCAGTAGTAGAGTTCATCAGAAGAGGGGGAAAATTCCATAGCATTTCTACTTGGAATCCATTGAAGAGATCAACCCTTTAATAGTTGGGCTTTGGAGTACTTGTAGCTATTATATATTTCAGTTCAGCCCATAGTCTAGCATACCCAGTAGTTATGCGTTGCACACCCTAGGAGGGCTATTTTCCGAGGTCAGCCAACATAAAAATAATTTATATATTATTCGTGGTTTTTTCCATAGAGTTTGGATTCTAAATCCCATATTTTTCTGAGCACAAGAGCATGCTCATCTACGCTATGCTATTCACCCAGGAGCAACATTTCCAGTAGGGAAACATAAAGGGAAAGCTCCAGTAGTGCAGCAGAGAGCAGTGTTTCAGTGGAAGAGCTTGAGGCCATTCTAGCCCACTTTTGTCGACTTGAGTGCTATTTATTTTGAAGCACTGTTGTATTTTTTTCACCTTTAGATTAATAAAATGGCTCAGTTTTCCTATATATTTTTATCGTGTTTTCAGTTTATTTCCATATTGTTGTAGTTTCCAGTTTATTGTGTTTTGTATTATTGTATTTTCCTATTTGGAATATTAAAATGGTATCAGAGCTCATAAAATTTCTTAGCCTATGGAAAAACTGGTCTATGACACCTGAAGATAGGGAATACATTACGGACCGGATAAGGAGATACAAAAATAGAGAATGAAAAAATTCGTTGGAATAAAATGTGCGGTTTTACGTTAGATATTTTGAGAAAATGAAGATGAATATTGAAAATTAGAGACATGGGTTTCATGTAGAACTGACCAATTCTATTTCTTTATAAGCACTTTTTCCAAATTCAGTCTATATTAAGAGAAACATAAGGTTATCTGAGAGACACAAAAACAAAAAAACGTAGAAATTCGTTGGGATAAAAAGTGACGGTTTTTCGTTGGATGTTTCGGGCAAATGAAGATGCATCGTGAAACTCTAAGACATGGGTTTTGTGTAGAGTGGACCAATCCTATTTCCCCATGATAATTTTCTCCAAAGTCAATTTGGATTGAGAGAAAAATAAGGTTCTCTAAAGACAAATTTCTTATAGTTGTTGTGATGGTCGTTTTTCAAATTCTTCCAATTGCAATACCAGATTCAACTTGTTTCATAGTTCACATCCATCAAAGAAAAATGTGTTTCAGTGGAGGAGGATAAAGGGAGTCTCCAATGGCATAATAAGTTTATGTGAAGGATTTTTTCAATCTCCTCCTCAGAACTATTCAGGATATCGCTATAGAGATCAAGGAGATGAGAGTAGAGAGATGAAGCGAACCCCAAGAGGGTTGCAAAATGGAGAAATTTATGGTACTTCACATCATTGGTGTGAGCAACCAGAAGTGAAATACGCTTCACATCGCTCCACTATGCCTATTGTCCTATAATTAGGAAATGGGGTTGGAGGACCACAAGAGCAGGAGGTTATCAACGATTATTTTCTAGAATATGAATCTCAGCCTCAAAGATTCAAAGAACATCTGAACTTCCAAGAGTTCTTCCAAATCAAATATACAGAAGATCCCGTAACAAAAATAGGGGTGGAGGGTAAACAAAGGGTAATGAGCTGCAACATACCATGGGTAGAATTTTTCTACCTACTTTTGATGGGTCATCAAATAGTACGAAAAAGACTTGGGAGGAGACAATTGAGCATACACTCGTTGATGAGACACCACCCATTGTTCAGGTATCCATTGATGTGATATCTGGGGTTGTGACCAAGTTATCTGATGATATTAGTGCATCACAGGTTTATGAGGTGTCGGGATACAACTCCACCATTTTTGAGGAGCCGATAGGTACAAATACCTCTAGGTTTATGGCAGAATTGTCGGATGCCAATCACATGCAGATGACTAGTGAGGATGCCTTTAATATTAGAGTATCTATGGAGGAGAGTGTGCAAACATCCTTTAGGCTATCCCTTGACGAGGCACTAGGAGATACATAGGTATTGGACGATGGTCGCACACAACATTGCCATCAGTGACAGGTCAACCTTATAGCTTTGAAGGTGAAGGCCACATTAGTATGATATGATATCCTACAATAGAATGAGGAGCTGGAGGGCATGAGAGTGGTTTTTGTTCAGTGAGTAGAAAATTTTGTCCACATTGGGGAATGGTTTTATTCCTTAATGGTGCAATTAGAGGGAAAATTTGAGTGTGAGAGCACCCCCCTTTAGGCATACATCGATAGGGTGAGCACTAGCTCGATGGAGGGACTATTCTATGTGAGTGGATTCTTGTATTTGACTCTTTTCTCAAGGTTGAATAGTGAGAGGTACTGAGATGGTGCCCCATGGAAGAGGCTAGGGAGTTGGATACATTCGTGGTGACATTTCAGTAGAGTCCATGGATTACCATAGGGAAATGAGGGCTAGATTACTATTGGGATCCAGGTGGGATTTCCCATCACATCATAGATTTGGTAGGTGATGGTATTCATTTCGTGGTGGGTTTCATGTTTGGGCACACACACATTTTCAGATCTCTATCAGAGCCCCGAACATCCCTAGTGATAGGATGGTTTGACAGGAGGGTACACCATTTTTAGGAGCTATTTCAGCATATCGACCATGCGTGGATTCACAGGGTGATTATCCTAATTTCACAGGAGCTGGTCAAAAGTGGTGGCATCGACAAACCACTAGAAAGGACATTACGTAGAGACAATAATATCTCATGGGTATATGATACACTTGAGCTATGGAGGATAAGAGCAGTGATGTCATTGTCATTGGCATGTGAGGATTTGGGCCACTCTAGTCCTCTAGAGAAGATGGGGAGATGTATCCCAGCTCATGGGGTTTTACTAGCAGAGTGTTGAATATTTTTTCCCATGTATGATACATGACAGTACATGATGGTATAGTTGTAACCAATGATATCCAGTGGTGTACAGGGGCAGGTTGCATCATACAGTGGCATAATGAGGAGAGCAGAGACACTTGGTCATATGCAGTGACCCATGATACGACGCAGCAGGCACTTGGAGTGTTGCCTCTAAGGGGACTTATGGACAGGGGCATTATGTCTACCCTAGGATGCAACTCACTTAGGATTGATCAGGATATTTTTGAGCATTTGGAGACACAAATTTTCATAGAGGTAGGGCTACGAGGGTGTCATTGGTAGATCTGAGGTAGAGAGAAGCCTAATCACTCATGCTTGAGTGATGTAGATGATGTGGCAAAGTTAGAACAAGAGGTCATTCCTTCTGTATTCCAGGATGAGGACTCTTCTTCAGATGATTCCACGGGGTTATATCAGGATGCTTCTGGGGAGCATGGGAAGTCATGTGGAGTGGATGACTGTAGGTGGGACTTGTCTTCCAGCGTGCAAGGTGAGAAGTCAAAGGATTCGATGAGAGATATTCAATATGATGAGTCACTTGTGATTATTCAGCTTGAGCATCATACGGTGGAGCATGGGGCAGCTGAGGAGGATGATATGCACATCATGCGTAATAGAATTTTCATGGAGAGATAGATGGAGGCTCACAGCGAGAAAATGCTAGATATGAAGCTAACCTTGGGGTCAGCCATGGAGGAGGAGCTGTTGGAGATGTTGGTGCATCCATCTTTGCGCCGACCCATTGATGAGGTGTTGGTAGATGCATATACAGTTAGCAGGACTGTAGTATTCTCAGGGGGAAACACTCTCAAGGAGTACATCGATGGGGCTTGTAGTATAACTTGCCCACTTGAGCCTATTATAGAGAGAGGGGCCTTCCCTTTCTGGCAGTTCTCATTGACAGGTGGTATAAAGCAACATGTGTTGAGTGTGAGTTGGTGACCACACTCCAAACATGTTCTGTATGAAAATATCACCACATTTCATTCTTTGATAGAGATATATTGGCAGGAGATCATGAGTTGTATCCTATTTATGGTACGATCTTCTTATTTAGGAGCATAGTGGAGTAGGGGCTCGTAGAAATGACAGATACTAAAATTTACATTTTACAATGGGGCACATGTCCACAACTCTTCAAAATTCCATCTTGACTTCGGGAGAGCATGATCAACATTGGATTGAGTCAGAGGAGAGAGGTTATGAGTTTCCATTTAGTTGGTGGGGAAACTTATACAGTCAGATCTACGACATAGCAGGGGCCATGGAGCATTGATGCGTATTGGTGGTCTTCACCTCATGAGGCAGTAACTATATCTAAATGTATTGTGAAATCTAAGCTAGGGGACTTGGGTGATGATTTTCCATGGAGGAATTGGGATCAGGGAGGATTGATTGATGATAGGTATGGTTAGAGATCCATTTGGGATCCTGGAATTGAGGGGTCTATTCCAGGTAACCTGACATAGGGGTATAGCCGCACTATGGTGTTTGTATGGGATATGGGCATTGGTCTCATTTGCATTGGCTCAGCAAGGTGGCCCACATATTTGCAGTTTCTTGAGGACAAGCAACGTTTTGGCGGGGAGGACTGTAACATTCCTAATTTAGCTTTTAGCTAGTTCGAATATTAAATTTTTTCCTCCTTAATTAATAGATGAATAAGTGGGTAGAGGGACCCATAAATCCCTTTAGTAGGAATAAAACCACTACTTAATGTGAATGTGGATCAATTCATCTTGATAGGGTCGAGATGATTAAAACACTCCTTGGTGTGAATGTGGTTCAATGCATGTGGATGGGATTAATTTGACCAAATCAATAACATAGTCATGGAGGTAGTGGGGACAATGGAGGAAAGCGCAATCATAATGGAGGTTAGTGGCCATGAGAGTAGCATCATTATTGTGTGGGGAAAAGGATGTGAGGGTTCCACAAGTATAAGAAAAGGGTGAGGGCATCCATAGAGGGCATTTTGGATTATTATTATTTTATTTCCATTCATGACTTGAGCACACTTGAGTTATTTAGCCGAGTCTGCAATGCTATTTAGCACAAGGGTGTCTTCGAGTGGTGATCCCAACCTCATCCTCGGGGGACTTAAGGTGTCTACTAAGGAGAGGATTCTTGTTGTTCATGTGAGCTGATCTCATCATAAAAAAATTAGGCCACTTGTATACCCTCTAGTGATGTGCAGTCACTTAGTGACTTTCACAATCCAGTAGAAGAATTCATCAGAAGAGGGGGAGAATTCCATAACATTTCCACTTGGAATCCATTGAAGGGATCAAACCTTAATAGTTTGGCTTGCGATTACTTACAGCTATTCTATCTTTTAGTTCAACCCATAGTCTGGCATACCCAGCAGTTATGCATTGCATACCCGAGGACGGTGATTTTCCGAGGTTAGCTAATCCAGAAATCCTTTCTGGGTTATTCTGGTTTTTTTCCATAGAGTCCAGATTCTAAATTCCAAATTTTCTGAGCACTAGAGCACCCTTATCTACATAATCCTATTCACCTAGAAGTAGCATTTCCAATAGGGAAGCGCAGAGGGAGAGCTCCAACAACGCAACAAAGAGTAGTGTTTTTAGTGGGAGAGCTTGAGGCCATTCCAACCCACTTTTTCCAGCTTGAGTGCTATCTATTTTGAAGCATTGTTGTATTTTTTCACCTTTAGATTAATAAAATGGCTCAGTTGTTCTGTCTATTTTTATGGTGTTTTTATTTTATTTACATATTGTTGTAGTTTCCAATTCATTGTGTTTTGTATTACTATCTTTTCCTATTTGGAATACTACAATATCAAATCTTAGGTTGTAGAAGAGTTCCTTATCAAATATTAAAATGTGTGATCAGATTTGAATGTGAGAAAAGTGTAGCTAGCCAGATATGAAGTAGTTGTGAAAATTTTTGGGTTTGAGAGGATATTAACATATTAGAGGCAGAGATGAAATCAGAAAGGATGATAGTCTGAAGATGTTGCTTGTACAATGAGATATATAGTTGTTTAAGAGATGAAGTAGTGCGAGTAGTAAATACCATTTTAAACATTAAAGTGATAGAGTACTTGTGGATATGAGTGTGAATATTTTATGAAAAAGGGATCTACTAGGTTCTATAGGTTGGTCCCTACACATTATGGAGATGGTGCTTCCTTCAAATTGGTGGCTATAAAACAATTGGGGGTTGGTTCCTCCTACATGTGAGTGCTTACATATAAATGAGTGGGTGCTTCCTTATAGTTTTTTCCAATAAACATGATGTAATAGCATGTTTGAGCTTGCATTAGAAACAAAATAAGATTTGTGGTTTTCTCCCTTTATGGGTTTTCGCATACATTTGGTGTCTATATGTGTTTCAATTGTGTATGGTGTTTATGGTAATGTTCTGTGAATCATTAATTATTTAAATGATTAATTTACAAATGAATTGAAATATTTCATATTGGTAATAATTGTTAAAAACTTTCATACTACGGATTCACCCTCCCCCCCCCCCCCCCCTCTTAGCATTATCCTCATTTCCAACACCTTCAATTACCATGCATATAAATACATGGTATTTATCCATGGTATAACCAGTTGAATGAGTCTCTCAATTATACTTTTCTGCAAACTAATAAACTCCTTCACTCCCTCAGTTTACATTATCACCTTCTTACCTTCATTCCTACATTGATTTTTCAGCACAACCCTATTTACCTACTTCATGCCTTCATGCATGCTTCCTATCTTAGCTTAGCTCATAAATGCACAAGATATTTGACAGAGAATTCATATTTCAATATGGTGTGAGAGAGATTTAGCACTTTGTTTTTCAAAACCTTTTCGCACGAACATGCACTATGACCTTATATAAGAGACATCAAGTATCAACAGATCATATTTTCTCACTAAACACAATATGCCATCATTCTAAGATTGAAGTCCAAAGATCAAATTTGTTGGGAACTATCACTCAACACCTCATGACCAGGAGCTATTAATTTAATAGCGCATCGTTTTTCCGCTCATTGGCCTTTTTTTACACCTTTTTTTCGTTAATTTCCAATGGTTGATAGGCAGGCTACAACAAATAGAAAATTATTTATTTCTCAGACCTAAATATTTTCTTCTAATTCTCTAATATTAGCTATCGATCGAAGAATATTGTGCATTAAACCTGATACCCTGAGGACTTGATGGCCTGAGAGGCTGAGGGTCACATCAATTTTCAACTATCTTCCATGTCGACCAATCATATCCAACCATGTGTCTTTTCCTACCACTTTTACTAATGTTTTTAACCCACTTGTTGTCACTACGAAAATGAACCTCTAAAAAATTTTCCTTGGTAAATTTTGGAGCCTAAATGAACTATTGTTTCAAGCTATCTTGTGTTATATTGTTATTTTTTCATGGTTTTCTAAGTGTAAACCATCCTTGCAACCTTCCTAGGTGTCAATTTTCCTCCTAGGTAAAAGTTTCTAAGTTTCATCTTCTTATCTTTGGAAGTGCTTTTGTTGTATTTCCAAATATAGGAAAAACACTAGATTTTCTTTGACTTATTGAGAATATTTCTTCAATCAACATGTATATCACACAAAATCACAAAATCAAAACTTTTTCTCCTAGAGAAAGTTTACTTTCTAAATTTAGCAGTCACAAAAGCACTATTGGAGGAAACTATGCCCTCTTAGGCAAGAGCACACTTCAAACTATTAGTGTAGGACACTTCCCTCTCCCACTCAAGTGCACTTCTTTCCCATAAGGAGAGAGAAATCCTTGTTAATAGTAAATGTTCCCTATTTGTCCTCAACTCTAGTGCGCTCCTTGTCAACAATGAGTGCACTCTCTTGTTTCTCGAGCATGCACTAACTTCATTTGCATGTGAATTATTTTATAAGTTTCCAAGCTCATTATTCATTCTCATCATCACTATTCACTCCGGGATGAGTTCATTTTCTCACCATAAAGAGTTTTTCTTCAATATTCATCTCAAATGTGTGGATGCCCAGAAAGTTTTAAAAATTTTAATTCTATTTTATTTTGTCGTTTTTAGTGGTGCTTTTTTTTTCCTTAGAAACATTTTAATCTATTTTCACATACGTATTTCCATTTTCATCCATACTTCCTCCTACATATGTTGTCTTGCTATCGCAAGTGGCATTTCTAGTGACTCTTTGCATTTCGTGACCTTTCACCTTCCATTCATGAGTTTGAGGAAACTTATAAACACTTGAAACCTTTTTCTTCCACGGTTACCGAGTTCTAGACTTGTTTTTTACCTTCGCTCAACATTTTTGAGATTTCTTTTGGCTAGAGCGTGCTTCTGAAAAAGATAGACCCTCTTTCCATCAAAACTACAACCAAGAAGAAAGTGATCCTTTTAAGACCGTAAAATTCACTTTCACACAAAAATCGTGCATCTTTGTCCATTGTGATTACACCATGCACCCTCACCGGCTCTCCATGGTGCATTATGTAGTCTCAAACATCAATGTGTCCCTCCTTATTCTTTTTCATTATTCCCTACACCCAAGGAACCCCCTCTCTCTCTCCAATATTTCATACCAAAGTATTAAGCCTCAGTTAGGCATTTTCTTCTCAATTTTTTCCTAACATGCACCCTCTCTCTTTACCTTGATGTAGTTCCCACACCTAATCGCTATTAAAGACACCCTAGCTCACTTTCATAGGCTTGGGCTTCCATATTTCCTAGTTCTTCCCTTAATCACTGCCCCTTGAATAGTTTTATGTGATAGTTAGGGGATTTATTGAAACTAATTTTTGTTCACCGTGAGTTAATTTCCACTTGTAGGTTATATAAATACTAAATACACCACTCTCTCTTCATCTGATGAGAAAATTCCTCCTACCACTCGTCAAGCTATTTCAAAAGAAATTTCAGAAGCTAGTACTTAGGAGGTAGTGGAAATTATTAAGCCAATTGTCCCTATTCTTTCAAACACATAGTGTTTCATTGATAAATACTTGAAAGTCTCATGGAAGGACATCAAATATTATTTTGTGCAAAATAAATTTCCAGAGAACTTGGAAGATAGGGAAGTTTACATAAATATCAAGAGGTCCAAGATACATAGATTCTCATGCATATTCCTAGTGATCCATTGTGTAGAGGCTATTGAATGGATCTTGTTACACATGGATAAGAAGAATATGGTCCTTAAAAAGGAAATAGGGAATGATATTTCTACTTACCATCCACATGAAATACATTCTTATTACAATATGGTGACCCCTAAGAAGTATGTGAACACACAATTTTATACAACTTGGGAAAATCACAATACTAAGAAAGTGTAATATTCCCAAATGGGAAGAGCAGCAATATAGCACAAAATAATGGAAAATAGCAGTGAATACATCAATAAACAATTATATGAGACAAATTTACAACCATGTTATTAAACATATCAGAAAATATTAGGCACAAGATCTTGAGGATCAAGTCACTCAAGCAATACAAATCAAGACTCCCATAGGAAAATATGCTAATACATGAGAAACGCTGCTATACAAATGCCATGAGCCATGAGAGTGTAGTTTTAGGTCATAAACAACTACATGAATGATATGATATTGTAGATTTGTTGTTATATAGCTCAAAAGGTGTTGGGGCTATAGATCTATGCTCTCAAACACATTTCCAAGACAACCCAGAAAGGGGTTCTTGAAATACCCAAAATGCAGAAATGTCGGACTACAACTTGTTAGGGTCCTATAGTAATAGGATTCATAATTTTTGAATTGACTTTGATTAGTCTTGTAATATGTACATACCTTTCTTTCTGCAAGTTGTTTTCCCATATTTTGAAAAATAATAAAAAAATGAAAAGAGGGTAAAAGTCCTAAAAGAAAGATCAAAGGACTTGAAAATTAAAGATAAAAAAAGAATAAAAAATGGACCCCAAAGAAAAAAGAGTTAAAATAAAACATGAAAATGATGCAAGTCCAAATGCCACTACTATTTACTTTTACTACAAAATAAATGATTATGTGCATCTTGTTCAAAATGCCATAATCCATGGTGAGTTAAATAGTTTAATATTAAATTTTTCATGCTTTGAATTTCATGTTTTAGATAGAGAATAAAGATATATCAAATTACTTAAACCTGAAAAATAAATAGATAATTAGAGAATAAATGAGGAGCTCAACAGTTTAATCTAAGCCCTCGGATCAAATAAGGTTACAATTAGATATTTTATGCTTTAAAAGAAAAATGGATTTAAGGTTGCAATCTTAAATGCACGCATGAAAATGAAGTAAAAGAATATTAGAATAATGTTGGGTAGGTAGAAAGCAATTTTTCAAGGCATGTAATAAAGCATCATCTGGAAAATAACTAATTTCCCCTCCCCCACAATGATCCAATATTCGAAACCTTCAGTTAAAGAGGCTCAGAGCATTTCTCTGACTTCTGTTGGGATCGGACCCAAGGCTTGGTAAATTATTCGTAAAAGTACCGGATTCCCTTCATAAAAGCCCATTTCCTCAACATATTCACCCTATTCAAAAAATATAATCCCTTTTCCTAAGTAAAACACCTTTTTTTCTTTGAAAAAAGTAAAACCCCCTCTTAATTAATTTCATTCCATCCAAAAACATTCAAAAAACCCATAAAATACAATTTATCCTAAGTTTAAGTGTAAATGTTTAAATGGTACAGTCATTGTGCTTAAAAAAGTTTATGTTACACTTATTTTATTTTATGTATTTTCATCCATTACATTCATTTCATATTAATTTTCAACATAATGTATTAAATCCTTTTAAGCTACCCCTTCCCGTATATATAATTAATTCCTTTATTTAAAAAATCCCAAAAACCCACTTCTTAACTTTTAACCTATGGTTATATTACTCCACGTGTTATATTATCCCGCCCATATCCCCATAGGTTAAAAACATATCATATTACAAAACCTGCCCATGGTTATCAAACATGTTTTAACCACTTATTTGCTATGTAAATAAACCCACCTATCATAATAATACATTATTTTTACGTTTAAAACTATGTTTTAAACATTAAAATGTAACCCGTCGCATAATAAAAATTATGGGCCACACACCCCACATATGTCGAGAAACTCTTTCAAACTAATCTCAACCATTCGAACACATATCTCCAGCTCCGACGATCCAGAAACGATATTACATTTCCAAAAGCATGAACGTTAATCATTTCAAAATTTGCGAAATGGGAAATTTTGTGCCTTTATCTCTCCTCCATGCGGCACCTTACTAATCGATCACATTCGATCCAAAGAAACTTCTTACCGCCATGAGCCCATGTGATAGACCACTTCTATTTTTTTCCTTCACATGCTAAAACCACCCTCTGCTTTGATATGAATGCCATTCAATGCTAATCCACTTTAAACCTAAAACATTATAAAACTTTCTATGCACACTGTTAAACCCTTTTCTACATTATCTGTGCATTTTATCCATCTCCGACTAAGGAAAAAAATTCCATAGCCCTATTTTCACGCTCAAAGAACCAGAAAGCCATTGAACTTGCTACCAAGAACATTGGAAGCGTCCAATCGACATCCAAAAGACTTCTACATCAATCATAGAACCTCTCTGATGCCTCAGAAACCATTTGAAAATCAAATAACTACACAAAAAAGTATTCTTCGAAGAAAAACAACCTTCCTATTAGTTGAAAAAGTTTTTTTCTGAGAAATTAAGCCCTGAAAAGCTATTTTCCCATAGAAAGACCCTTATTTTACTTGCAAAGAAAGGATTCACTGCTAAAATCTGATAAAACCCCAGTTTCCAATACTATATCTGGTTTTAAAGAAAGATTGAAATACTTTTAACATTTTATAGATTTCAAAGACTTTGTGATTAACTAAATAAACCCTTTGCAAATAATCCTAATCTTTTTGTGCTTGATTTGAATCATTTTTTAGTCCAGTTATCCAAAGAAGCAGAGAACCCATTGCATACCATTTTCTAAACCTGAAAAGATTCTAAAGATCAATTTGTAACCAAATTGAAAGGTCTAAACCCAAAAGAAATCTATTTTATACCTTTTTTCTATTCCAGAAACCTGTCACACTAGAAATACCTTCTGTAAACAATTTAAGCTTACAGAAGGGTACAAAAAAGTCTAAATGCATATTTTCAAGCATCTAGAAGGTATAAAATGTCAAAATCAAACCCAGCAATGCCTTCCAAAAACACTATTGTTGTAAATCCTCTACAACCTCCTGTTGTAGATGTGGAGCACACACCCCTAGTTGATGTGGATTACAAAATATCTAATCTAGTGATAGAATTTAATCTTCTAGACCTCAACTATTGGAGTCTTGAAAATAATTAGATCAGGGAGATGAAGTCCAGATTTTGGAGTCAAATCAACCCAAATATGTTGTCCCACATACTCATCAATGTCCAGAAGTCATTAGGTTGTGTCAATCCTATTATTTACCTGAAAAAATAACCATGGTTAATGATAATAAAGAAATATTGTTTACCATACTATAGAGTCAATTAACCTATTGCTTCAGCTCAAACCAGATCCCAATGCAGTTCCCTTATCCATAGAAGCACTCACAAAGGTTTACATTAATCTGGATTTTCCTACAAGATTTAAGATTTTCCAAAATTTCATGCCTGCTTATGTTGAAATCCCAAAACTAAACCCTCCTTATTCTACTTCCAAATTTCTTGAAGGGTCAAGGCATGTCATCTCTATGTTATCCTTCATCTTAGGTTATTTTACTGATGAGCATACATATGAGTCAATTCTAGGTTTCCTATCCACTTTTGTACCAGGTCAACCTCTTTCTGTTATCTACAATTATGTTGAATACATAGCTAACAACATCCATGATCAGCTTGTGAAATTTACTACTGAAGGAGTCTTTAGATATTCATCCTTCCTTTGCCACATATTTATTTTCTTTCAAGCAGATAAGTTCCCTATAAACCTCCAGAAATTGGATGTAGAAGGGAATCCTATATTAGTCATATTTTTTACATTTCATTCATCCATGTTTAATATTCTTACAAATAAGGTACAACCAAGAATCAATGATGAGATAAAGAAAATATTACAGTTGTCGGAACAAAGTAAAACTGGATATTGGTACCTTTACAAAAATCATACAGAGATCAAAGTTTTTGGGTCAAATATTTTACCTTATAAACTACCTAAGTATGTGCCAATGAGATTTTTTGCGTTGGAGTACATCAGGCAAATAATAAATTCATATTCTGTCAACTTCTTAGCTGCCAAGAAGAAAACTCAATTCAAGTTGAAGAATTAGGTAGGAACATTCATTTGCAATCATAGATATGCAGGAACAGAGGCAGCAAAACAGTTGCTGGAATACAAATTTGAATTCAGTTTCTTATGAAATTATGATCCCCAAGGAATTCTAAGTAAAATGAGGGTAAAATGTAAATTTACCCCTTATATACATGATAAAAGGCTAGAGATTGAATAGTTTGCTAATCAAGAAGAGTGGCTAGAAAATACCTTGATAGAAGCAGTTAAACAAGGTGATACTAGTCACACCTTGAAAACTGTAAATCGAGAAGATAAAGCTACCAAAAGAGTCAGAGAAGAAGGTACCTACGCTACTGAAAAAACTATAGAGACTAGGTTTAAACTCAAATATAATAAAAATCCTAAGCTCAATCCAGTTGATAAAGAAAAAGAGACCATAGAAGTGGAAGATATAGATGTTCTAGATACAAACCAGATGCTGCTATAGACATTATAAATGAGCAAGAAAATGATACTTCAGACACATAGGTAATTGAGAAACGGAAAAATATGGAAGCATCCTCCTCACAACCAGTAGAGGATAAAGATATTGACATCAGAGAGAAATACAAGCAGATAAAAGCCACGAATGAAGAAATTAAAAATGAGATTTATTCTCAATATTTACAGCAAACTCCAGGAATTTAGAATCAACTTCTGTCAGCTTTTGATTATTCAAATAAGAAGTTGGTTATGTCAGTGCTTCAACCAATCGTCAATAAACCCAAAATAGAAGTATATTACAAAAAATTTGACCTTTAAGTACATGTTGATAGCATTCATACATTAGATCAAATTGAATTTCACAGACAAAATTCAGAGATGATTTATTCTACTATTACTAATAAGGCAATGAGTGCCCAAAAGCTATAGAACATAGTAATAAATATGAGAGATAAAATGAAAGTTGAAAGGGCTTCCTCATATGCTAAATATATTAGAATTGAGTCTTTATAAGAGTTAGTAATTCAAGTAGGATATGACCCTGCCAATGTGAAAGGTGCAGACGAATTGGTGAAGAAAACGAATGCTGACATTGCAGCACTTAGAAAAAAACTTAAGCTTCCACCAATAGAACATCCACAAAATAAGGAAATTGTGCAAGAGGCAAGCCAAAAATATGATATGATGAACTTGAATTTACAAATGACATCTCAGATTAAAGAAATGGAAATCCAAATGGAAAAGCTTGTATATGAAAGAGAAACTACAAAATCACAAGAAGTTCCTATAGTAATTCCCATGACAACTATAGTTGTCCCTTCAACACTGGTAGAGGAATTGGCACCAAAAGTACCACTAGCAACAGCTGTGCCAGTGACATCTTCTACTACCTCAGCAACAGAATCATCTACATCAACAATGCAGCCAACAGATGAAGCCAACAAGCTTATCAAAGAAATGGAGGAAATTTCACTTCAAACCAATGAAATCAATAGGTTGAAGAAAATGATTGAAAATATGGAAGACACTAAGAAGCTGTCCCAAATTAATGCAAAAACATAGGAACAAAGGGCTAATAGGTTAAATGTTGAGTTGAAGAATTTACAAAAGGATTTAACTTTGAAATAACCAATGTCCTATGTGAAGAATTAACTATGGACAAAAATAATTGAATCCATCAATGATGTTTGGCCATCAATACAGGAAATATATGAGCAAAAAAATTTACTAAAGGAATCTCAAGAGGAGATTCAGAAAACAAAGGATGAACTAGGTGCCAAACCTGAAGAGGCCCTAGAAATCATCAAATTTCTCAACGGTAAGAACAAACAAGAATTGGATGAGATATAAATTACTGACATAACAAAGACAATTATTGAAATAAGAAAAGTAATTTCAAAGAAAAATATGATGAAGCAGCTAGAAGAAAAGTATGGAAAGATGAACATATCCATAACCAAATTTATGGTTAAATTAAAGATCTTGAGGCAAAAAGGTTTTCCAAACATCCTTGTTATTAACGATAAACTTATTCCAGAAGAAGACTACAACAAGAATATCAGTGATCATGCAAAAGAATAGGTAAATAAAACAGAAGGACAAGCAATTCCCACAGGAAAGGTTCTACATAAAAGCTTTGAAGACTTTTTTTATCTACAACATGAGTTAAAACACTTATTTGTGGTAAAACCAACATTTTCTAGATACACAGAGGCAGATGAGAACCTTAGGAAGTTGAAAAAGACCAAAATCCCTAATGAAGAATTTTGGGAAAAACTAACTGACTTAATGTAAAAGTCAAATTGTAGTGAAAAGGATGGAAAACAGTTTGCTATTTTTATACAGTAAAAATAGATTTTACAGCAGTAAGGCAGTTAAACGGTGGTTTAAATTGTATAAATGATTAAAGAGTATCAGATAAAGGATAAAATTTCAAAACAGATCAAAATATCTTTTCCAGCAATGAAGACAGTGAAGCTGCCAGCTGCACCCAATCCAAAACAATAGTTCTATTTTATTTGGATAAATAGGACAGCTTGCTAGTTGTTAAGCAAGTTGTCACTATATTTTTGTAAAATATATTTTTATCTCAGAAAAATCTATGATCATTCTAGGATATTTTGTAAACATTTTTGTATAAATACTTCAATGTTTGAAGTATTATTGTGGAATAAATAGCTTAAGATTTCTATAGTCAATATTTCTGTACTTGAAGGATTTTTGTAGCAAGTTCAAGTAGCAGACTGGATCAAATCATAAAGCATAATATTTCAGGATTCATGTGATGATCCATTGAAGTGAAGTAATTTCTACTGTCTCTGTTTATCTTCTTATGTTTTACATGCATCCATATATGTGTTCTAAATTTGAATGATAAATTAGGAATATTATTACAAGATTTGTTAAAAGCACCCTATCTTTAACTATTTATCATTTCTATGTTTTCTACTGATTTATAGAGTGGGAAACCCTTAATTGCTCCCTCTTTCGAATGACCCCTATCTTTTCCTTCCTTGTCCAGATCAAAGAATCCTTGATTGCTCTTTATCCCAATCAAACCACTTCCCTAATCAGCCTTCCAAGATCTTCAATTACTTGTCTATCGTGCCCTAAAAATATTTGACATTTTGACCTTGATCTTAGTCCCGTCTACTTGACATTTGACTCCTTATCCCATTGGAGAAACATATCTATCATTATCCATCTCATTAAGTGATTTTTTCTCACCAAACCAAACCAAAACCAATTTTCACATCATAACTAGCCTAATATCATATAATTAAAACAAAGTTAAATCTTATAGAGAAAGCCCTCTCTGAATCTTGGGAAGGCTAGATCCTAGAGTTTAAAAGTTGGTATGTGGTTACGTCTAATTTTCTTAGACTTTAAATCAAAATCTCACAACTTAAGAATTATTAGAGTGATAACATACTGGCGACCATAGTGAGGAACTAACCAATCCTCAATATTAAAATAGATCTTAAAGGGAATAATTTTCATCATCCTTTCACCTTAAGACTATTTTAAAAGTTATGAGTATCATTTTTATCAAAAAATTATAACTCTGGCTTCTAGAAAAATCTACTATACGAAGTCAAACTCAGATCCTAAACCTGTTGTTATAGTATACAATCCAGACAGAATTGGAAAAAATAATTAACAAGTAGAAGAATTTGGTACTACAGTTTCCTTACTTAGAGAAAATTGTCTTCCAAAGCTATTGAAAAGTATACAAGACATAGAGCTTAATTTAAATTTTGAACATTCTTTATTCAGAAATAAATCAGAAAGTGACTTAAACAGCATTGTCATAGATCCTAATTTTTTTTCCCCTCTTGAAAATAAAAAGGAAACTATTTCGGTAGATTCTAAATCAAAATTTTTTGAGATTTATGATAAACTTGATGAATTGAATGCTATTGTTCTTAAGGAAATAGATGAAGCTCCTTTTCAGCATTTAGTTGAACTAGTTGCCTTATCAACATTTACACCTAGGGCCTCTACTTCTCAGTTAGAAACTCACCTTTTAGAATCTATATGTTCATCTTTTTTTACCACTACATCATCTAGAATTTCCACCAAAATTTAATATACAGATCCATTCATCCCTAAACAACCATTCTAACATAGAATAATATTTCCATCTTCAACCACCTCAACAACACCCACTAGTTTTCCTTCTACATCTCATAATACATCATTCTCATTTCCAAGTAGTTCTTCATATATTATAGTATCATTTTCTAGCACCCCAACTTCATCCTTTTGTTCATCCACCACGTTTTATAGTATATCATCTTATATTCCAATTTCATCAGCCTCTTCATTAACCTCATCAGCTAGCACTTCTAGTTCAGCCCCAATCACTTCTAATCTACCTCCTAGCCAAGCTAAAATTCAAGCCATGGCTACTAGGTATGCTCCCTTGGTCCTTCCAGCACAATTACATGATATGCCTCAGGATTACCATAGTAAAATGGCTCAATTTGATGCTACCACACATTATACTACCCAACAACACATTAATAAGATCACATATTATTTTGAGCTTCATGAAGTAGATGATTCTGATGTACAAATCAAACTCTTTGCTCAAACATTAACAGCGGAAGTTAAAAAATTGTTTAAAGGTATTAATCTTGGTAGTATAGCTGATTTAGCAGTATTTCATAGACTATTTTTGAATAAATAAAAAAATAAGAAAAATCCACTTCAAATATTATCTGAATTTTATGCAATGAAAAGAGCTCCTCATGAAACAGTACAAGACTACTGCACTAGATACAACAGTGTTTATAATTCAATCCCATCTAATCTCAAACCCACTCCAGATTCTATCCTACTCAAATTCCCTGATGGATTTGATACATACATGGCATATTAATTAAGAGAGAGAAATGCTGACACTTTAGAAAGAATGCAGATAGATTTTGTCAGTGTAGAAGTAAATATTTTAGCTAGAAAAGCTAGAATAAGGAATGAGAAGAGAGTAACTATAAAAGAAGAGACCTCTAGTTTAGATGGAAAAATAGATAAATTAACTAATAATTTAGAGATAATGATAGATAGATTAGACAATATAGAAAGAATACCACAATGGGATGATCAACAGCAAATTAGAAATCCCAACTTCAAGAAAAATACAAACTCAGGAAAATCTAAAAAATTAGCACCTGATCAGACAATAAGACCTCCATTTCAAGAGAACTATGCTGAAATTTCTCAACAGAATGATGATGATGAAGACACCATAAATTTAATGGGTATAAATGATGATAACACTATCTTTCTCACACAGGAAGATCAAGAGTTATTTGAAATGCAACAACTTCAATCAGATTCAGGTGAATCATTTAACTACAAAAAATGTTATGATTTTGTTATAAATGAAGTACATAAACAATATAACCTTAGAAGTAAGAAAAAGATTGAGCCTTATACTAAGAAATCTGCACAAACACAAACTAAGAAAACAGTAGAAGCTCCCACTACCAAAGTTTTGCAAATTCTCCCTAGGGAAAATAAGCAAAACTCTAACTCATCGCAGAAAATTGTGAGCCCTAAAATTTCACCCAGTCCCAAGATTGTTGACATAATAGATGAGGTTTTCCAAACATCAATAGATTCACAAAATTAGCTACTGTAAAAACACCCAATTCTATTAAAACAACAATTTTAAATTCTAAAACACTCACTGCTAATCCGAAATCAGCAGATCCAAAAGCTGCCACTGCCAAAACAGCGTCTGATAATTCAAAATTTGAAAAAAAAAAATCTACTTCTTCTCAAACCATTCCTGAAAAGAAAGCTAAGAGTAGTAAGACACAATAAACAAAAACTGAAAATGAGAAAATAGTTGTAGAAAAAGAAGATAAACCTACTCAAACTACAGTTACTAAAGAAGATTTAATTAAGCTTAGTAAATCACAACCTTCATTCAATATACAAGCTGAAATTGCAAAATTAAAAATACCAATTCCTTTTACATAATTGGTAAAACATGATTTGTAAAAAACAACTATCACTGAAACCTTAAACATGAATGAAGGAGAAGATTGAGTAAAATTAAGTGACGATCAACCAGAGTTGATTTTTGGTCCTGATGTTAATGGAAAACACCAAGATGGAGTAGTTCCACCATTTTACATTAGCTCAACTATTCATAACCAAATATTACACAATGCAATGTTAGATTTGGGGGCTTCACACAATCTAATGCCAAAAGAAATATTGGAAACCCTAAACTTAGACATCACTAGGCCTTACAAATATCTCTTTTCATTTGATTCAAGAAAAGTGAGATGTTTAGGATTGATTTAAGATTTGTGTGTTACATTAGTTCAATATGTTGGTAAAAGTATACTCATGGACATTGTAGTAGTTGATATCCCACCTAAATATGGAATGCTCTTATCTCGCTCATGGGGAGCCAAATTACAGGGATCTCTACAATTGGACATGTCATATGCCACCATATCAGTTTTTGGCCAACCAAAGAAACTCTATAGGGAAACATTGATGAAATATATGGTAAGTAGTGCAGAAATATCAACAAATTACCTAATTTACTCCACACCTACTAACCTAGATTCATTCATCTTATTTAACTCTGAAACTAATAATTAAATCAAAACTGAACTAAAAGACAAAAAGAAAAACACAACACCAAACAGTGAAAATATTTTTCATGAATCATTATGCCATTTATATTTTGATGGTTTAGTCAATAAACTAGGAGAAGGAGCAAGATTTTGGGTAACTAATACAGAAAATAATCATGTAGAAGGCCATGCTTTCAGAATCAATTTCAAATGTACCAATAACATCATTGAATATGAAGCCCTCATTTTAGGACTGCAGATTATTAGAAATTTAGGAGGTAAGAGAGTATCAATTATGGGAGATTCAGAGTTGATTGTAGAACAAATAAATGGAGAATATTATGTTTATAATCCAATATTAAGCCGATATAGATAAACTGTGTTAGATTTTATAGATGAACTATTGGAATGTAATTTTTCTGCAATACCAAGAAAACAGAACATACACGCTCACTGCCTAGCAACTTTTGCTAGTACTTTTAATCTGCCATTTCAACAAAATCATAGGTATACTACAAAAGTCAAACACAGACCAATAATTCCAAAAAATATTAAATATTGGAAAATTTTCTCACAAGATCAATAGATTTACCATTTTATGAACAATGAAGGTGAATTTCATAATTGTAAAATGGACACAGAGTGTACAATAGACCAGAATTTAGATAGTGAAATTGATTTGAATAGCATAGATGTAAATAAAGTAAAGTTTGCAAAACCTACTAAATTCAATCAAACAGACATAGATAACTTAGAAAAAGTAGAAATTGAAGAGATAGTTGACGATGAATCTGATATTTTGAACTTAAAAGATAACTTTTTGCCAAAAGGCTTAACTCCTTTAGAAGATTTATTTGACTCTAATGATGTTGCAAGAAAACCCAAAATGGAGCCACTTAGATCTGATATTGAGGAATGTAACATTGGTATAGAGTTAAAACCCAAAATTATTAAACTTTTCAAAGCTTTACCTAAGGAAGAAAAATAAAAAATACATTGCTCTTTTTAAGGAATTCCAAGATGTTTTTTCTTAGTAATGAGGACCTAAAATCCTATGACACCAGTATAATACAACATTAAATCCCCATAAACGAAGACCAAAAGAATTTTAAACAAATTTTAAGAAGGATCAATCATTTTTTGATGCCTTTGATTGAAAAAGAGATAAAAATAATGTATGCGGCCCAAATAATTGCACCAATCAGATATTCTGATTGGGTTTCTAATCTATTTCCCACTAGGAAAAAGACAGGAGAAATCAGATTATGTGTTTATTTTAGGAATCTAAATAAAGTATCCTTAAGAGATAATTATCCTTTACCAAAAATGGATCACATTTTACAAAGGGTAGTTGGTTCTTCTATGATTTCAATTTTAGATGGATATTCAAGATATAACCAAATTTTAGTCCAACTAGAGGATCAAACCAAAACTACTTTTACTAGTCCATGGGAAACTTTTGTGTATTTGGGTCAATGAATGCAGGAGCCACTTTTTAAAGAGCTATGGATATAGCCTTTGCAAAGGAAATTCATGAATTCTTAGTATTTTATTTAGATGACATTATTGTATTCTCAAAGACTGATTATGAACACTTGGATCATCTTAGACAAGTCTTTCTTAAATGTAGGAAATTTGGCATCTCTCTAAACCCTAAGAAAAATTTATTTAGATTAGAAGAAGGTAAGTTACTTGGAAACATAATATATAAATAAGGAATTAGAATAGACCCTTCCAGAATAGATGCTATCCTTAACATTAGTCCTTCTAGGAACATTAAAGAGTTACAAGCTTTTCTAAGTAAAATAAACTTTTTAAGAAGATTCATCTCAAATTTAGCTGAAATAATCAGAGAGCTTAACAATATGCTTAAAAATGACTTCGCAATTAAATGGAATATTGAAGCTAAGTAGTCTTTGAATCAATTAAACAACCTTTAACCAAAACTCCAGTCCTTATAAGTCCTAATTTGAAAAAGGATTTCATCATTTTTTCATTTGCTTCAGAACACACCATTGCTGAAGTTTTACTGTAGAAAAATGACCAAGGCTATGAGTATCCCATTGCTTTCTTTAGAAAGACACTTATATATGCCACTTTAAAGTATAATATCATGGAGAAATAGGCCCTAGCTTTGGTAAAGGCCAATAAGGACTTTAGAGTGTACGTTCTTTATTCACACACCATTTTCTATGTCCCAAATGCAGTTGTAAAGGACATCCTAACATAGAATGGTCCTGATGGTAAAAGAGGTAAGTTGATTGCCAAAATTTTGGAATATGACATAGAAATAAAACCCACTAAACTCATAAAAGGTCAAGGTTTAGCCAAATTCATGGCTGAATCAAATTTCCATGCCCTAGACATAAATTTTATTGCCCAAGTAGACGATCAAGAAGATATGGTGACTCCAGAGATCAGTGAAGCCTTTTTAGACTCACCATGGTATGCCGATATCATATATGTATTACTAAATTTACAAGCTCCTCCTGGATTATCAAGATCAAAAGCTAGATTCTTAAAACTAAAGGCAGTAACATTTTGTATATTAGACAATGTAATTTTTTGGAAAGATCATAGTGGAAATTTACAAAATTGTTTGCTTAAATAAGAAGCTAACAAATTTTTAGAAGAATTTCATGCAGGTGACTATGGAGGACATCTCTACTGGAAGACTACTACAGAAAAAATCCTGAGTTGGATTTTACTGGGCTACTTTGTTTGTAGATGTAAAAAGGTATGTTACCTCCTGTCACAAGTGTCAAATATTTGAGGGAAAGAAAAAGCTCTTACAATTTCCCTTAAAACCTATCTCAACAGAAATGCCATTTCAACAATGGGGTCTTGACTTCATTGGTGAAATTGACCCTCCATCATTAGCCCAACATAAGTGGATTATGACAGCCACTGATTATTTTACTAAGTGGATAGAAGCCATACCTTCCAAGCAAGCCACTGACACTGTCATTATCTCCTTTTTAGAAAGCAATATACTTTCAACATTTGGATGTCCTCAAAAACTTATCACTGAAAATGCAGCTGCATTAAAATCTAAAAATATTATTGAATTTTTCCATAAATATCACATTACCCTAGGCCATTCTACTGCATATTACCCTCAAGGTAATGGTCTGTTGAATCTTCTAATAAGAACCTTGTAAACATCATCAAGAAATTACTAGAATATAACAAAAATACTTGAAACAAGAAGTTAGTTAATGCCTTATGGGAAGATAGACTTACCACCAAAAAATCTATTGGTACATCGCCTTACCAACTTTTTTATGGAATGGATGTTGTTTTTCCATCTTCCTTAGGAGTACCAATAATGAAGATCATTCAAGAGTTACAAGTTGAGACCAATGACATTCAAAGAAGGATTAATCAAACCATTCACTTGCAGCAAACAAGAGAAGAGGTTTATCTTAATTCTCAAGTTATCCAACACAAGATAAAGAAAATTTTTGACAGAAAGAGTAAAGAAGATGATTTCTACATTGGTGACAAAGTGTTAAAGTGGGATTCAAGAAGAGAAGAGAAAGTTAAACATGGGAAATTTGATTTCCTATGGAAAGGACCATATATTATTTATGGTTATAGAGGTAACAATGCTTTCTTTTTGAAAGAAATGGATGGATCAGATCTACTAGGTAGACCATTCAATGGCAGAATGTTGAAGCACTATTACTCTTCAGAAATAACCAATAGTTAATTTTGTTTTACTTCATCCATTGTACATAACATTACAAGATTTTAGATTGGATTGGATGTTTTCCTCACAAATTTGAAGCCCGAAGAGAAGGCCTTAAGCTTTGAGAGGTAAAATATCATAAGTATGAAAATTTTCAGATTAGAATAACACTTACAAGGTCAGCTCAGTCAAAATTCAAAGGCTACTAGTCTCAAAGTTCTTGACATTTCACCAGGAAATGCCATCCCCATGTGAAGCCATTGTTAGGGTCCTATATTAATAGGACTCATAATTTTTGAATTGAATTTGATTAGTCTTGTAATATGTATATACCTTTATTTTTTCAAGTTGTTTTCCCATATTTTTAAAAATAATAAAAAAAGGAAAAGAGGGTAAAAGTCCTAAAAGAAAGATCAAAGGACTTGAAAAGAAAAGATCAAAAAAGAATAAAAAATGGACCCCAAAGAAAAAAGAGATAAAATAAAACATGAAAGTGATGCACATCCAAATGCCACTACTATTTACTTTTACTGCAAAATAAATGATTATGTACAGCGTGCTCAAAATGACATAATCCATGATGAAGTAAATAGTTTAATCTTAACTTTTTCATGCTTTGAATTTCATGTTTTAGATAGAGAATAAAGATATTTCAAACTGTTTAAACTTGAAAAATCAGTAGATAATTAGAGAATAAATGAGGAGATCAACAGTTTAATCTAAGCCCTCAGATGAAATAAGGTTATAATTAGATAGTTTATGCTTTAAAAGAAAAATGGATTTAGGGTTGCAAGCTGAAATGCACCCATGAAAATGAAGTAAAGAAATGTTAGAATAATGATGGGTAGGTAGAAAGAAGTTGTGCAAGGCATGTAATAAAGCATCATCTGGAAAATTACTAATTTCCCCTCGCCCACAATGATCCAATATTCAAAACCTTCAGTTAAAGAGGCTCAGAGAATTTCTCTGACTTATGTGTGGACCGGACCCAAGGCTTGATAATTGATTGGTAAAAGTACTTTATTCCCTTCATAAAAGCCCATTTCCTCAACATATTCACCCTTTTCCAAAAATATAATCCCTTTTCCTAAGTAAAACACCTTTTTTTCTTAGAAAAATTAAAATCCCCTCTTAATTAATTTCATTCCATCCAAAAACATTCAAAAAACCCATAAAATACAATTTACCCTAAGTTTAAGTGTAAACGTTTAAATGGTATGATCATTGTGCTTAAAAAATTTTAGGTTACACTTTACTTAGTTTATTTTATGTATTTCCATCCATTACATTCATTTCATATTAATTTTCAACATAATGTATTAAATCCCTTTAAACTACCCCTTCCCATATATATAATTAATTCATTTATTTAAAACATCCCGAAAACCCACTTATTAAATTTTAACCTATGATTATATTGCCCCACATGTTATATTATCCCGCACATATCCCCATAGGTTAAAAACATATCATATTACAAAACCAACCCATGGTTATAAAACATGCGTTAACCACTTATTTGCTATGTAAATAAACCGGCCTATCATAATAATACATTAGTTTTACGTTTAAAACTATGTTTTAAACATTAAAACTTAACCTGCTTTTGGGGTTCCCATGTTTTGGCCAGATTAGCAAGACCAAAAGATGAGACAACATCATACCACTTTGGGGCCCTAGGATCTAGCCCTCCTAGACCCAGAGAGGGATGTCTCCAAATAAAGCGAAGAATGATTATATCTTTGAAGCTCAAAATCAGATATTAGGCTAGGTATGAAGCGCAAGGGGTTTTAAATGATTTGGTTGGTTGGTTGTTGGGTTCAGTCATGAGATCATAGACTAGTAACGTAATGGGGGGAAGGAGCAATTCAGCAGGACGTTTCGGCAAAATAGAATAGGTCAAGAAAGTGCCATCCATTGGGCTATGGAGTCATGAAAGGGAATTACTTGCAAACCACTAGCCAAGGCATTCAGTGGGCAAGTCATATATACTAAAGGATATTTTAGATAGATGGTGGAATGGAACAGTAAGAGTGAAGGTGAAAGAAGGAAATAAACCCAATTTATGTCTATAGATCAGGTCAGAGGTCATTTAACTCTAGACCTGCTTTGACATACTTAGAGGAAACACTCAATGGAGGAACAAAGGGAAACTTGAGATCAGACCAGAGGTCATCTAACTCTAGATTTGCTTCAGCATATTCCAAAGGAAAAACAGAGATAATTTTTACACAAAGCTAGAGTCTATAGATCGGAGAAGGACTTTTAACCTTCCCTACTTTGACACCAGCAAGAAGCATCCAAGCAGCAAGCTCCGAGTTCACACATCAGCTAGTAGGAAATAATGTCTGCTAAATTGGTTAAACCACAGGAGTCTACCCTCATATCTCACTATCAGCAGAAAACATTGAGGGTAAGGATAGCAGAAACATAGGGTACCATGCGTGGGTAAATACTATGCCAGATTTCTGATGCCTACCAGAAGAAAATGAACAGCATGAAAAAATGTAATAAAACCATGCAGAGAGAAAACATCACCCATAGTAATAGACCAGGATCCTATGAAATTTTCTTGATTAATTGATGCAAAACTAGTCACATACACTGAGCTCAATGGCTGATCACAGTCCATACTTTATTCTCCCAGCCTACTACATTACCAACTACTCTGCTACTCCCTCCCAAGACTGTTCTAAAAGTAAAAATGAATCCCTCTAACTACAACAGCAACAACCGAACAAAAACCTTTACAATATGTTCTCGAGGATTCTTATAGGAGAACCGAATAACAAGAGTAGATGATATTCATTAAATGGATCACATTAAGACAAATTGGGGAAAGATTTTGTGCCCACTCTTCTTAATGGCACCTGCATCATTGTAAGTACTTTTTGGTATGGTCTGGGATACTCTGTCAGGCCAATATTGACCTCGGATGTTTTGTGAAGTCCTTCTGGCTGTAAGGCCCTCTGTTCTGTCTTATCGAATAAGTGAACTGGGTGGAAAATTTGCTAGGTCTCCATGCTTCATAAATGCGGTCTGACAGTCATGGAAACCTCTGTCAGTGTATTCATCTGTTTAAGGGCTCGAGGAGGCATGGAGAACACTGTCCGAAGGTGTCTTTCTGGAGAAAAATGTTCTGCTGATGTCAAGACACAGATATGACTTGTTTCATGTGCATTTGGACTTCACACTACACTCTTATCCTTTGAATTCGGGATTAGGTGCTAAATGTTTAATTAACAGGCCCAAATCCCCTAAAACTACTTCTGTTGTTTCACTTTTCCGCTGTTGTAACGACCTCTCTGTGACCCCTGCACAATGAAACAAATCAATTACAACATCCAGGGTGGTGGCAGGAGAATGCTTTGGAGGTCGGAGGAATGGTGGAAATGGTGGAGGCGTAGAAATAAATACTGCAGTTAGGCAGAAAAATAATTCATTAGCGTAAACCCAAAGTCCAACGCTTGGGGGATTTACAAAGGGAAATGATGAAAAATGAGCAAAAGCAGAGCCTTTGGATGGTGGGACCCGGCATGGGTGGAGAAGGTTGAAAGGTGAGGCTAACAGAGGTTCTGATGAAGAAATCTGATGGAGGGAGTGATGCAGCGTAAACTGTCAATCTGGATCGAACGGACGGCCATGATTGCATCGGCGGATCGCAATCAGGAGAGGCAGCAGGGAACACATTCGAGAACCTCTGATTCGCGATGCGCGATTGAGCGCTAGTCGTCGGATCGCGAAGGGAATCAACGGTGGAGATTAAATGGTGAGGAGTGAGATGGAGGTAAAGAAGTGGAGCAGGAGAAATGAGGGTCGTCGGATCTAAATGGATGGACGGGTGGGATCAGATCAAGGGATCGCAATCGGAAGGGATGGAGGGGCGGCACAGCAAGAAGTTCCGATTGCGATTGGAGCGGTGGTGCGATGGAGCGGTTTCCATCCGATCTGGAGATAGATCGACAGCTCTAATGAAATCGGAAGAGCGGATGGATAGGGAAGATGGGCACATTTTGATACATGCGCTGACCATCAGATCTACTCAGATCAACGGCGGGAAATATCTCAATAGCCGACGGTCCAAATACATTATCGCATCGGAAGAAACGCGTTAACACTAGAAATGCGCCATATGAATGCCCCAATGCAATAAGCTCCTAAGGCCTTAGCGCCTGGTTCTGACACCTGGTCGCATGGAGGGGAAGTGGTTAAGGGGGCTGGCTGAAAGGGGATTAAGCCTGATATATGAAAAATGAGTCATTTTAAGCCTAATTTCAATGCATTTTAAGGCCAAAAGAAGGAAACGGTAGGGGTAATAAAGGGCTATTAAACCAAACAAAGTGTGTTCGTAAGGTTAAAGGGGAAGATGGGATGATTCAGAGGGTTAATGAGGGAGATAGAGGGGAGTAAAAAGCGAGGAAACAAAGGCTTAATGGAGATGGAATAAGAGGAAAAGGAGGCCTTTTGGGCATTGTCTTCACAAACAGAGAGGCTTTATAATGGGAACATTAGAGGGGATTTTATCAAAGGAAAAAAGGCACAAGAAGGTTTCAAGGATGATGTGTTTTCAGAGGAAATGCATTCCTTGAAGGCTCAAAAACATTTTAGCCCCTTTTTTTCTTGTCAAAAAATTCATAGGGGGCTAACAGTGGCTCCACATGGGGATGGCTTCTTCTTGAAGGAGTCAAGAATTCAGAAATAATCTTTGGTGTAGGCCAGATGCTTTGTTCTTGACCCATCCATTTTCTTTCTTGGATCAGCTGCCACAAATCATGAAGACATCATATCAGTAGTAACATTCTCCCAAACAACGACCTACCTAGACTATAATCCTAACATTTTTTCTTCTAGGTGCATTTGGACATGCAAACCCTTTACATCATCAATTTTTTACAAACAGGAAAATAAACCTATTCTATTTCTACCCTTATTTATCCATGAGACCAAATTATACTGTTGGCCTCATAGTTTCTCTACCTAAACTACTATCTGCTAGGATTAAACTGTCTAGCAGATTTATTCTCTACATTCTAAGATAGAAATTGAAAAAAAAGTCAAGCCAGGATTGGGCTGTCTGGCTTGCTGGACTTTGCAGAAATTTGAAAAACAACTGAATAAATTCTCACAAATCGAGATTTATTGAGATTTTCCTACCTACCCTACTCTAGCATGGACTATTTAGAAGTCTAGATAACAAACATTGTCTTCTAATGCAACCAACCATCAAGTGATCCCATGAATGGTCTTTCCTGCTCATCTCCTTGAGCAGGCTGCATAAGCAGGGCCACTCCCATTCTTTTGGTTCCTCAACAGCAGCCTTCAAAATTTTTCTCACTGTCTGCAACATGCTGCTCAAACAAAACTTTGATCCTTCTTCAAATGTTTGCAGGAAATGTACATAAGGATCATGATATGATACCTGGTTATGAATATTTGGCAGGCAAGCTTAAACCAAGATTTCTTCTTCTTCCACTGGATCAAGAATGAGACTCCCTTCAGAAAGAGTGTCTCCTTCATCTTCTGAATTGGAGGACTCATCGTATACTACAGTTGAGTCCTCTTGGAGCTCTGATATGTTCTGCCCTGCTGGACCGAGCTCTGTGAAAAGATCTGTGTATTCATGAGCAGGGATATTTTTCGTTACCTCCTCTTTTTCAAGGGAAGGATCTTTACTTTCATCTGGCTCACGAATCTCTTCTTTTCTTTCCTCCTCATTTTCTAAAAGGAAATACTGCTGATCTCCAATATCATGACACTCGTCACTGATGCTTTCATAACTTTCTCCGTCAGTGTCATAGATAGGCACACTGTGTTCACTGCTTCTCTAGAGTTGTTGGCCCCAGATTTCCTCCCATGGGTCTACTGATGATGGTTTTGCAAACTCAAATTTTCTCTGGAAACAATCATCATCAAATAGATCATAACTAGGAAAGTCATAATCATAAGCAATGTCACCCATCAAACCTGTCATATTCTCAGCAGGTCTTTCTTCATATTGATCCACAGAGGAGCTTTCTGGATCTGTATCATCAAACTCATAAGATGAATGGGCAAGAGTGTGTGTTCTATAAAATGTTTCTGAGGTGGACTGTTGTTTTAATATCGGATCAATCTCTTCTTCTATCAAAATAGGGGTTTCCCTTTCATCATGGACAGAAGAACATTAGTCCTCTTTCTTTTGTATTAGCTGATTTGGAGGCGAGATGTTTTCTTGAGCCTCTTCTTCCACATCATATTCTGCCTCTTCTATGTGGTCTCTTGTTTCCTCAAAGAAGTGTTCCCTATTAGCTTTTGCTATTAGGTCCTGATATTCTCTAGTCAGCATAACACAAGACGTAGGTAAGCAATCAGGCAGTTCCTGATCACTTTCCTCTTTGTCTTCTATAGATTCTTGAGCATCATACATGTCTTTCTCATCTTCTCGGTCTCGAGTTTGTTGTTGTTCTGGAAGAGGCATGGGATGTTATAAATAATCATCATTTGCATTCATATTAGCCATATACATCTCCAGTACTTTACCAAAAATTTCTGTTATTCCATTGAGTTGGTCATACAAAGCATCAAGCTTCGTATCCCTGTCCATGTCTAGATCCATGTTTCTGCAAAGAAGACTATTGCATCTTCTCAACCAGTTCAGATTCCTCCACCAGTGGAGTCATTAGGTCATTGGATTACAGGGGGTGTGGAGTCGCTAGGTGGATGAATTTGGACATTGGAAACAAATTGTTGTCCACCATCAACAATTAAAACCAATCTAAAGGCAAAGTGGTCTCGTCCCCAACGGAGTCGCCATTATGTTTGGGTTCCCATGTTTTGGCCAGATTGGCAAGACCAAAAGATGAGACAACATCATACCACTTTGGGGCCCTAGGATCTAGCCCTCCTAGACCCGGAGAGGGATCTCTCCAAATAAAGAAAAGAATGATTATATCTTTGAAGCTCAAAATGAGATATTAGGCTAGGTATGAAGTGCAAGGGGTTTTAAATGATTTGGTTGGTTGGTTGCTAGGTTGAATCACGAGATCATAGACTGAGAAAGCAATGGGGGAAAGGAGAAAATCAGCAGGATGTTTCGGCAAAAGAGAATAGGTCAAGAAAGTGCCATCCATTGGGCTATGGAGTTGTGAAATGGAATTACTTCAAAACCACTAGCCAGGGCTTTCAGAGGGAAATTCATGTATACTAAAGGATCTTTTAGATAGATGGTGGAATGGAACAATAAGAGTGAAGGTGAAAGAAGGAAGGAAACCCAATTTCTATCTATAGATTAGGTCAGAGGTCATTTAACTCTAGACTTGCTTTGACATACTCAGAGGCAACTCTCAATGGAGGAACAAAGGGCAGCTTAACATCAGACCAGAGGTAATCTAACTCCAGATCTACTTCGACATATTCCAAAGGAAAAATAGAGATAATTTTTACACAAAGCTAGAGTCTATAGATAGGAGAAGGAATTTTAACCTTCCCTGCTTTGACACCAGCAAGAAGCATCCAAGAAGCAAGCTCCGAGTTCACACATCAGCTAGGAGGAAATAATTTCTATTACATTGGCTAAACCATGGGAGTCTGCCCTAAGATCTCACTATCAGCATAAAACATTGAGGGTAGGGAGAGAAGAAACATAGGGTACCATGCATGGGTAAATCCTATGCCAGATTTCTGATGCCTACCAGAAGAAAATGAATAGCATGAAAAAATTTAATAAAACCATGCAGACAGAAAAAATCATCTATAGTAATAGACCAGGAGCCTGTGAAATTTTCTTGATTAATTGATACAAAAACAGTCACATAAACTGAGCTTAATGGCTGATCACAGTCCAAAATTTCTTCTCCCAGCCTACTATATTACCAACTACTCTGCTACTCCCTCCCAAGACTATTCTAACAGTTGAAATGAATCCCTCTAACTACAACAGAAACAACCGAACAACAACCTTTACAATATGTTCTCGGGGATTCTTATAGGAGAATAGAATAATAGGAGTAGATGATATTCATTAAATGGATCACATTAAGACAGAGTGGGGAAAGAGTTCATGCCCACTCTTCTTAATGGCACCTACATCACTGTAAGTACTTTTTGGTATGGTCTAGGAGACTCTGTCAGGCCAATATTGACCTCGGATGTTTCGTGAATTCTTTCTAGCTATAAGGCCCTCTGTTCTGTCTTCTGGAATAAGTGAACTGGGTGGAAAATCTGCTAGGTCTCCATGCTTCATAACTGTGGTCTGATAGTCATGGAAACTTATGTCATTGTATTCATTCGTTTAAGGGCTCGAGGAGGCATGGAGAACACTATTCAAAGGTGTCTTTTTGGAGAAAAATGTTCTGCTAATGTCAAAACATAGATATGACTTGTTTCGTGTGCATTTGGACTTCACACCACGCTCTTATCCTTTGAATTCGGGATTAGGTGCTAAATTTTTAATTAACAGGCCCAAATCCCCTAAAATCGCCTCTACTGTTTCACTTTGCTGCTACTGTAACGGCCTCTCTGTGACCCCTGCACAATTAAGCAAATCAATTACAACATCTAGGGTGGTGGCGGGAGAATGCTTTGGAGGCCGGAGGAATGGTGGAAATGGTGGAGGCACAGAAACAAAAACTGCAGTTAGGCGGAGAAATAATTCATTAGCGTAAACCCAAAGTATAACGCTTGGGGGATTTGTAAAGGGAAATGATGAAAAATGAGCAAAAGAGGAGCCTTTGGATGGTGGGACCCGGCGTGGGTGGAGGGCGATTAGCTTTGGACCGTTGATCTCAGGAGGAGATCAACGACGGAGGTTGAAAGGTGAGGCTAACAGAGGTTCCGATGAATAAATCTGATGGAGGGCATGATGCAGCATAAACCGTCGATCTGGATCGAACGGACGGCCATGATTGCATCGACAGATCACAATCGGGAGAGGCAGTGGGGAACACATTTGAGAACCTCCGATTGGCGATGCGCGATTGAGTGCCAGCCATCGGATCGCGAAGGGAATTGACGACGGAGATTAAACGGCGGGGAGTGAGATGGAGGTAAAGAAGCAAAGTGGGAGAAATGAGGGTCACTGGATCTGAACGGATGGACAACTGGGATCAGGTCGGGGGATCACAATCGGAAGGGACGGAGGGGTGGCACAGCAAGAAGTTCCAATTGTGATTAGAGTGGTGGTGTGATGGAGCGGCTTCTGTCCGATTTGGAGACAGATCAACAACTCTGATTAAATCAGAAGAGCAGATGGATAGGGGCGACGAGTGCATTGCGATACATGCGCTGACCGTTAGATCTACTCAGATCAACGGCAGGAAATATCTCAATAGCCGACGGTCCCAATACACTATCGCATCGGAAGAAATGCGTTAACACCGAAAATGCACCCATATGAACGCCCCGATGCGATAAGCGCCTGGTTCCGGCGCCTGGTCGCATGGAGGGGAAGTGGTTAAGGGGTCTGGCCGAAAGGGGCTTAAGCCTGATATATGAAAAATGAGTGATTTTAAGCATAATTTCAATGCATTTTAAGGCTGAAAGAAGGAAACAGTAGGGGTAATAAAGGACTATTAAACCAAACAAAGTGTGTTCGTAAGGTTAGAGGGGAAGATGGGATGATTTAGAGGGTTAATGAGGGAGATAGAGGGGAGTAAAAAGGGAGGAAACAGAGGCTTAATGGAGATGGAATAAGAGGAAAAGGAGGCCTTTTGGGCATTCTCTTCAAAAACAGAGAGGCTTTATAATGGGAACATCAGAGGGGATTTTATCAAAGGACAAAAGGCACAAGGAGGTTTCAAGAATGATGTGTTTTCAAAGGAAATGCATTCCTTGAAGGCTCAAAAACATTTAGCCCCCTGTTTTCTTGTCAAAAAATTCATAGGGGGCTAACACCTGCCACATAATAAAAATTATGGGCCCCACGCCACACGTATGTTGAGCAACTCTTTCAAACTAATCTCAACTGTTCACACACATATCTCCAAATCCGACGATTTCGACAGGATACCACATTTCCAAAAGCATGAACGTTAATCATTTCAAAATTTGAGAAATGGGCAGTTTTGTGCCTTTATCTCTCCTCCACACAGCACCTTATCACTGGATCACATTTGATCCAAAGAAACTGCTTACAGCCCTGAGCCCATGCGATAAACCACTTCTAGCTTTCTCCTTCATGCACTGAAACCAGCCTCCGCTTTGATATGACCGTCATTCAATGCTAATCCGCTTTAAACCAAAAAATATATAAAACCTCCTATGCATGTAGTTAAACCGTTTTCTACATTATCTGTGCGTTTTATCCATCTTTGACTAAGGAAAAAAGCACCATATCCCTTTTTTCATGCTCAAAGAACTAGAAATCCATTGAATTTTCTGCCAAGAACACTGAAAGTGTCTAATCGACTTCCAAAAGACTTCTACAGCCATCTATTACACAAAATTTTGTCATTGTCCCTGAAATTCCCATCTCGCCCATTATAGGGTCATTTCTGTGATAAAAAATTAGTGTCATTCCTTACAAAGACCATCAATGTGTCCCTTTACATGAGAGTAATATTCCTTTTGTTGACAATTCTCTGAGAAGAGACTTAAAAACCCTTGTTTTTGCCTTGGCGTGAGTAGTCAGTTATGCCCTCGTGCTAAAGAGGAAAATTAACACTGGGCCCCATGCCAGCTGGCACTCTGTCCTAGTTTACCACCCGCGCTAAGTTTTTTATGGAATGTTTTTTAAAAATAGAGGTGAAGATTCCACTCCAACCACCTCGAGGATGAGCTATTAGGAGTGGCTGAACTGATAAACCACGAACTACCTCTTTTAGTTTTATGGTTTCCACCTCTTATGAGAACTCCATAAAGGATAGGCCTCCCTCCCACCTCTTATGAGAAGCTATCTCTCTTAGAACAAGCTATCTAAACTTGGAGAATTAAACATATTATAGCCAAATTACTAGAGAAGATAGAATAAGAAGGAATTACGTTGAGGAAGCTTGAGTCCCTAAATTCTGAGAGAGCTTGATTCCATGCCTTCATCCCATCCAAATTCTTTGATGAGCATCTAAGACGCACTTCATCTGAACCCCACTGGAGGCGACTGCGACGTCAAAGCATTGGTTGTAACTCTTCCTTCTATGCATTTATATACATGACTACTGTTTGGTTCCACTTTCGTGTTACGACTTTTGTTTAATGAGATATTTTTAGCCCTGTTTGACTGGCTAATAGTTATGAATGAAATTTTGTTATCTTATATGTTGTTCTTGTTTCTTTTTCTATGTGCAAGTATCCAAGCATAATGGTGAAAGGATTGTGACTTTCCAAGGCAAAAGTGAAAGGCCACCACTACTATAGCAACAACGACAGTGTTGGATTCCACGTAGGTTGATCTATCGTGTCCCTTGTTAATTCAAAAATTAGGAAGCAAAATTTTAGCATGTCCCTTTGTTTCTAGACCCACTCTAGGGCTAGCGGGATCGTCTCTGTCCACAGAGAGGATTTACCTGCTTAACAAATTGGCGACTCCACTGGGGATCAGTGCGAGTTTGTCGTTTCATCTTGTTGGGTCAATTTCAATTTTTTATTTAGTTATCTGTCTTTTTATAGTTTGCTTGCTTAGTTTACATCCTCTATTCAGCTCCAGAGTGTCAATATTGAACTTTTCTCATTAGGTTTTCGTTTTTCCTCTTTTTCCCATAATTATCTGGCTTGGCGTATTTTTCCTCTGAACAGTCGCGTCAATTGGCACAAGTTGCTCTTTTTGCAGTTGCGCCAACCCCTGTATGGTGTAGATTACAGCCTTACAGTCGTGCAAACCCCTGTAGGATTTGGTTTGACCTCCTTAATGAGTCTTTTGGTCAATTGTGCTTGCTTCTGGGTTGTTTTTTATGTGTAATTATGCCTTTGGGACTGTTTTGACTATCATTGGCTTTTTTTCCTCAGTCATTTGTCCATCTTCTTATTAGTGTGAATTAAGGCCTTAGGTTTTCTAAGGGTTTGGTACACTGAGCCTTCTATGTGAGAATCAAGTCGAATCTGATTTTTGTCGGTCTCCTTCTTGGGTTGATTGTAGTTGCACTAAGTTTTCTTGATTCCTTTGAGTGATTTCTTCGATTGAATGATCATTTCAGTTTTTCGATTGATTTTTCTCCTCATTGATCCAAGCATAGATTAAATTGCTTGTTTTGGACCATTTTGAAAACTTTCTCTTGGTTTGAAATATTGTGACATTATTTTGAGTGCTTTCTTGTGTTTGTTTTGCATTTTATTGAGCCATTAAATTTTGATTCCTACACAACACTTAAGCTAGTGTTTGTTTTCATTTTTCATGTAATTAGTGCAGCATGTGCTTATTTTCATTGAAAATATAAAGAAAAAACATATTTTTCATTCTTTCTTTGCATCGAAAGTGAAATACTCTTTTGCATAACTAGCATTTGATTGTCTAGGAGAGGGTTTCATTTTCATTTGATTGGGTTGTATGCATTAGTGGATTTCTTTGCATACTTTAATTGTTTGCTTTTGTTTGAAAGATCTCTATCCTTCTCGTAATTAGCATTCATTGAATCAGAAATGTTGTTCATTTGCATATAACTTGCATTTAGGGATTTTGAGATCCAAAATAGATAGGGCCTTAAAACTGAAATGTAATCCAATATCAACTTTAAAATTCATTTAATTAACCTAAGGAAGCATTGAAACCTAACAAAACATTTTTATTGGTCTAGGCTAGAGATATGTTCCAGCATCTTAAAACCTAGTAGCTGTTGTTCGCCATCTGGTTATAGACAACACTAGTACGGACTTATGCTCCCCGCAACGTCAAGTATATAAAGGGATACCCCTATAGGTTGCAATCATTTTATCCATAGGAAGCTAAGTCTGTAGCCTTGTAACTGTGATACACCGAACACAGCATTCGGGGAGACTACCTGCACGTAAGTTAAGTCCTTCGCCATTTCTGTTTCATTTGATCACCAGGGTGTATATGGCAGCTCACGAGAACCTAGTATACCCTCTTTCTTAGTATTCCAGGGTAGTCATTTTGATATTTTCATGACTCTTTTAAAAAATAAGAGATCGTCGAGCACTTTTCCTTGCACGCTCGTTTAAAAATGAAAGTGACTACCGTCATCTTTGGCCTGTTTCTTGACTCTTAAAAATGAAACAACAAAATCTTGTTTCAATGTCATAAAATTAATCACCTACGATTACACTCCCATTAAATATTTATTACTTCGCCTATTTTTTTCCTTGGTTTTGATCTTGGAGTCTTCGATTGGTTCTCTATTTTCCTTTCTGTTTTGATATACAGCCATGGTGGCAGAACTTCTAGTTTCATCATCCTCACTACCTCCTATTGGTAGTTATTTCCCAGACGATTATTTTGAAAATCCTCAATCCACTAGGTCTACTAAGATTTCGCAGCCCATTCTCCTGTCCGTATTGCCTCTTGCTACTCGATCTCCTCATGAAGGGCCAATTGAATTCAATTGGGCTCCTTCTGGTGCTTGGTCTAGTATTTGGGAGGAAGGATATTTTCCTCCTTTTACGTCAAGCTCACCATTTTTTGCTAGTGTTGTGCCTCCTAGTCCCCGTAGTCTTTTTGAAGACCTTACGGCAGAGTCAGACATGGATTCATCTAGTCTTGTTGGTAGTGAAGGAATGCTTGTTTCTACCGAATAATATCAGCATTTTCCGGAAGTTGTCCCTCATGTTTCTACTCAGTCTTCTCCACCATCGGTGTCACTTCCGCCTTGATATTGGTCCTTGAGTTATATTATGTTTGGTGTTTCCTCTATAGTGCAATCCAGTATGGTAAATCTTCCTCAGGGTTCGGTCCTACCTTCATTATGACTATCGCCTTCGACACCTGGTTAGTTGATTACTATTACATCTGTTCCAGTCCAACAGACAGTCTGTGTGGCTTCATCCACACCAGTTGTTACCCATCAGTTGCCAGGATCTTTTCACACTTACAGGTCTATTTTTATCAATCCTACGTGGCCTGTTAATCCCGGCTCGAGTAGATCACAAACCCATGCCAAGGAAACCTCGTCTACCTCTACCACACCTATGATCTCTACCTATGTGTTTTACTAGAAGATCTTAGATATTGACTGACATTATGCCCCCTTGACGGAGGCCATGCCTACTTATAGTGCGGTTTACACTACTCCTGTAATTCTTGGCAGTCTTACTTTTGAAGAATATTTGTTAGTTGTTCAACAACAGAGTTCTCAGGGTTCTTAGCCTTTCCAAGCTCCTGAAAATCTTCAATTCCATATCTATGATGCGGTTAGTAATCCCGTATATGTATATCTGCACATTATGATGATCATGTTAATCTGGTCTATTTTCCTCCTACTAAACCTCATCAGACCGTTTATCGTTTTCAACCTACCTTGCCTGTGCAACCCTCTGGCTTGCAAGGACAACCCTTATCGGGACAACCTTTAGCTTAGCAGGGCCCTGCCTCTGGTCTATAGGGACAACCATACGGTCCACAAGGCCAACCTTCAAAAAGTCAACCTTTGGTCCAACATGAATAAAAGTCCAGTCTATTTGGTTAACCACTGAATCAACCAGGACTATCTTATGCTCCCAGGGGGAAAATATACCCACCACGGGGACAACCTGTGGAACCATAACCATAGCCACGTGCTCAATATGGTCAAAATATTATGAAAACAGGACAACCCTACAGTCCTTCTCCATGTCAACCTAGTTATCAGGGACAACCTGGTCCATCAAAACCATCAGCTCAACCTTTCCCACAAGGCCAACCCGGTGGCCCTCAGTATTCGGCTCAACCCGCTTAGCAATCGATTCAACCTGCTCCTCAGCCAGTTCCATCGGTAGCCTGTTCTACCTGTTTATAATCAGCCAGGTTTACCCGCATAGCAGCCTACTCAACCTACTCAGCTAGGTCAGCCTGCTCAACTACAAGGTTCTTACTACCCTAAAGGTTCATATCAACCAGTATATAGTGTGCCCCAGGTTACTTACTCTCCAAATCAACATGTATATCATCAACCTCAAAGCCGTGCATACATTCCACAACAGAATCCTTACGTTGCTCCACAAGGACCTCAGTGGTCTACTTCGACTCAGTATCCTGGTCCTCAACCCCAGTATCCACCGACTTATACTGCTTCTAATCCCTATGAAACGAATCCTCTGGGACCGAATGTATGGGGACAGAATCCCACTCGGACTGGGTGGAATGTACATGTCGGTCCTTATCAAAGACCTCCGATGAATTTCAACACCCAATTACCATTTCTTGCTATGTTAGAATTACCTGATGTGTCAAAGTTAACAAACGATCCCATTCTTCATAACCTGTATTGGCCTCCAGTTCCAACCAAGATTCCTGGTGATTGTCCCAAATTTCAGGGCAAGTCTAGTGAATACCCCCAAACGCTGTTATGAATTACCACTTGTGGTGTTACTCTAACTCTTGGGTTGAAGATTCTATTAGACTCTGTATTTTCTAGCGAACCCTTACTAGTGCCACTACAAAATGGTACATTTAGCTATCTCGTGGCGTCTTCCAATATTTAAATTCTTTAGCCATGGCATTCCTTACACACTTCCAGTTACCAATATGCAATGAGACTGGGATGCACCTCGTCACCTCATTGAAACAAGACTGAGCTACTCATATCTCAGATCATATTCATGAGTGGCGACGTCGTCATCGCATGATCAAATTTGAAATTCTTGATCAGCTTCTAACTCATTGTTTCACCACCTCCTTTGCCAATCAAATTGCTAAAGACATCTCTATGGGGGCATGTGTAACTGAGGAACAAGCCAGTGCTTACACCCAGTACCTTGATCTTATGTACTCTTAGTCTGGTGCATTATATGATATCTCCCCTGAGGCTCCCTGAACTGGAAATTCTAAACCACCAGTGACTCCATCCATCGATGGTATTATTGGTTTTTTGTATTATACTTCTCATAAGTCTTCATCTTCAAACACTGAGAAGCCGAAGTCCACTTCTTCCAATGATGTTGCTTCTTAGTCCACTTCAAATTCTGGTAAACCGTTAGAGGTTAATGCCATTCAGGCCAATCCTATGGATAATACTTCTAAAGGTAAAAATAAGGGTAAAGGTAAGGACAAAGATGATACCCTGAAACAAGATTCTTAGAAACCTCGTGTTGGCGTTAGTTATCAACGAAAACTGAAGTACCCTTGTTTGATTTGTGACAAAGAGCACTTCACCAAGGACTGTCCTTGACAGTCCAAAGTGATCCAATTTCTCAAAGGAACTCAGGGAACTCCAACCGTTCATAAAGAACCTTTCTATTTCGAGGAGACTTAGATGGTAGAGAAACCTCAGTCCTCTACCCCATTTGGCTCTCAAGTGTTCATGATGAATGGTTCTGCAGTCATTTCTATTACTACTCGGTCGAAATATTATATTGGATCTCATCAGGCCATAGGGAAGGAGATTGCTGATGGTCCTCCTCCTCCACCTATTACTACTCCTCTTGAGATTGGAAGGCCCAATGTTGAATCCATTGTGTGACCACCTTCCAAATTTGTACTCCGTAAGTCTTCTTATAATCCCAATGCCCGTGACGCTCACCATTACAATATTGTTGAGGATTTGGCTTAGGCGCCATCCTCAATGTCTGTATTAGAAGTAATTCAGAGTTGTCTGTCACAACGCAGAGCTTTGTTATGTGTGATTGGTGGGATTGATCCTGCCAATACTAGCCTTCTTGGTTTCGATTTAAAGATTTTTGTTCCATGACTTTCACATCAGATCGCGCTCATTATTCAAGTTGTTATTAATGGTCTCGACATCCATCAAATAGTTTTGGACGAAGGTGCATCAACCTGTGTCATGTCATATTCGTGTTGGAAATATATTGGTTCTCCAGCCCTAAATTCATCACCAAATTCCCTAGAGGAATTTTATGGAAGAGAATCAAAACCCTTAGGTGTTCTCGCTAGTTTACCAATTAATTTGAAAGGGAAGACAGTCAATGTCGAGGTCAAAGTCGTTGATGCTAAACTCAATTATAATATTCTCCTCGGTCGCAGTTGGACTCATGCCATGTTATGTGTTCTGTCCACTCTCTTTCGTGTTTTGAAATTTCCACATGAAGGAAAGATTCTTGATGTTGATCAATTGTCTTTCTTCACCTCTTATTTCGAGAACAATGTTCCATATGTGGATCAGATTATTACTCCCTACGAGAGCATAGGGCCTGGACTTTTTAAATATCCTACCCTCATGGGTATTTTTCCTCTTCCTCCACCAAACGTTGTTCAGATTCATATGATCTCTCAATCTGATGACCCATGGACTATTCCTTCCTTTGAATAGATTGATTCTTTCGAAGATTCGATGTCTTTGAGTCTGATTGAGATTGATTATTGTGAACTCATTTCTACTTCAGAATATTCGTCCTCTGATTGTGCTCCTTTGAGCATGTCTCTTGACATTTATTCTCAATCCCCCTGGCTTGGTGATTTAGATTTGCATGATCCTTTGAAATAATTTTTTCCTTCTGATGAGGCCATCATGAAAACCATGTCTCTTGAATATCTACCATGGAATGAGGTCATCATCGTTCCTCATTTATGCCTGGCCTTGGGGCCATGTCTACTTGTCTCGAGCATTTTTCATCTCAGGTTCCTTCTCCTCCGCTTCAATTTCCTATTTTGATGCACGACATCTTTACGAAAGGTAAATTGAGCAATATTACACAAAATATGCCTATTGAAATTTCTGTTAAACCAGGAATTTTCGAGAACATCCATATCAGTGTCACTTGTTCTTCCAATGAAGTACAAGTTTATACTAACCTTTTTCGCGAATTCCATGATGTCTTTGCATGGTCCTATGAAGAAATGCCTAGCATTGATCCTAGTATAGTGGTGCATGAAATACCTACTTATCCTGGCTCAAAACTTGTTCGCCAACGTATTTGTAGGGTGCACCCTAGAAATTTTTTTTCCATCAAGAGTGAAGTCGAGAAACTTCTTAAAACTGGTTTTATTTATCATATTTATTTGATAGAATGGGTCTCTAATATTTTTCTTGTAGATAAGAAGTAGGGAGCTATTCATGTCTGTTTTGATTATCGTGATATTAATCGAGCTTGTCCTAAGGATAATTATCCCACACCCTTTATCGATCAAACCATTGATGATTGTGCCAGGAGTGAGATATTTTCTTTAATGGATGGTTTTTCTGGTTATAATCAAATTAAAATTCTCCTGACTGATGAAAATAAGATTGCCTTTATCTGTCCTTAGGATACTTTCACATATAAGAAGCTCCCTTTTGCTTTAAAGAATGTTGGGGCTACGTTTCAGCGAGCGATGTTGTATGCTTTTCACGATATTCGACACATCGTTAAACCTTATTTGGATGATTTTCCTACCCATTCAGCTAAGCACGTGGACCATCCTAACCATCTTTGTCAAATTTTTCTTCGTTGTCGACGTTACAACATTTGGCTTAATCCGCACAAGTGCATCTTCTACGTTGATTCTAGTACACTTTTAGGGTTTATCATGTCCAAATATGGAATTCACCTTGATCCGCTTAAGGTTGAGGCTATTATCAATCTCCCCTCTCCCTCCTCATTACATCAGTTGCAGAATTTGCAAGGTAAGGCTAATTTTCTACGTCGTTTTATACCTAAATATGCATAATTGGCTAGAGGATAGATGCGCTTATTAAAGCACGGTGTCCCTTTCTGTTGGGATGAGATTGCTCAAAAGTCTTTTGAGACCTTGAAAACGTTGCTTGTCAATGCTCCTCTATTGCGTCCTCCTAATTATCACCATGATTTTTCTCTTTATTTAGCTGCCACTTTTAGTACGATTTCCATGGTTTTGGTACAAGATGATGATGACGGTAATGAGCATGTTATCTATTACTTGTCTCGTAACCTTCTGGACCCTAAGACGCGCTATGCACACGTTGAGAAGTTAGTGTTACATGTTGTTCAAGAAGTTCAACATTTTCTTCATTATATTATTTTGTGTACAGTGACTGTGATTTCCGATTGCAACCCCATGACCTATATATTATCTCGCCAATTGCTGGGGGAAAAATACTCGGAGTGGATTTCCATCTTCCAAGAGTTCGATTTGGAATTTATTGCTGCCAAGTCGAAGAACTCACTAGTATTTGCTGATTTGATTTGTTCCCTCCCTTTAGACTCACCTCCATTGTGTTCTGAGGAATACATTCCAGACGATACGCTTTTCTTGATTAGCACCCTCGATCTGTGGTACGGTGATATCATCGTTTATCTCTAGAATTCTACCTTCAGATCTGAGTTGACGAAGGATGCTCGCAGATGGATCCGTCATCAGTCGCAACATTATCGTATAGTCAGGGATACCCTCTATCTTGTCATAGTGGATTCTGTTCTCTGTCGATGTTTGACTCTCGAGGAAGCTGAGAAAGTCTTTAATGATTGTCACGGTGGCGCCTGTGGCAGTCACATGTCTGGTTATGACACTGCACAAAAGATTCTTCGTGTGGGTTATTTATGGCCTTCTATCTTCAAATACTACATTGTCACAGTTCGTAAATTTCATGACTGCCAGATTTATCAATGCAAGATGCATGCGCCACCTGTACCTCTTAATCATGCCATTACCGTTGGTCCCTTTGCGAAGTGGGGCATCAATTTTATGACGTGTAACACTCACTCGGTCGAGGGGCCATCCTTATATTATCGTAGCCGTGGACTAATTGACTAAATGGGCCGAAGCAATGCCTACACTTTCTGCTAACAGTAAGAAAACTGCCCAATTCATATTCAATAACATCATTGCCAGGTTTGGTGTCCCTCAGGCCATTGTTACCGATCATGGTTCCCATTTTCGGCATTACATGGTGCCCGATTTGACTTCCAAATTGGGTCTGCGTCACGACAGCTCAACACCATATTATCCTTAGGCCAATGGCCAGGTTGAAGCCATGATAAAAGTTCTTATTACCATGCTTTAGCGTATGATTGGGATCCATAAATCTAATTGGCATCTCATGTTATTTTCATCTCTTTGGGCATACTGAACATCAGTTAAGAGTGCAACCGGATTCACCCCTTTTTAGTTGGTTTATGATCTAGAAGCTAATCTTCTGATTCAATTTGAAATACCTTCACTCAAGTTGGCTGTTGAGTTACTGCCTAGCACTTCACCAGAAGAAGAGCATCTCCTTTATCTAGAAAGGTTGGATGAAACTCACTGCTTTGCTTCTCTCGTTATTGAAGCACATAAATTGTGGGTCAAAGCTCATTTTGACCAATCGGTTTCCCCTCATTCTTTCTTTGAATGATATCTCATCCTCCTGTATGACCAAGCTCATGATAAGCGGGGGGCAGGTAAATTTAAGCCCATGTGGCATGGGCCTTACATTGTTAAAATATTGCAGAATGGGGCCTATGGGATGATTGATTACGAACTTCATCCTTTAGAACAACCCAAAAATGGTTTGTGTCTCAAAAATTATTATGCGTGAGTCATTCATGCATGGTCTGTGTACATAGGTGTTTTTTTCATTTTTGTACATGTTTTGATTTGGTGTGCTTATTCATGCATAATCTTGCTTATTCGGGTCTTGCTTATTTGTGCAGATGTCTATTACCCCTTATGTCGGTTTCACGGATGGTGCTTCCCGCCGTACTAGGAATCTGTCTTTAGCAGCCTGGGTAATCTATGATCCTGCTGGTGAGTTTATAGAACTACAACGTATTTTTATAGGATGAACTACAAACAATGTCACTGAATATAGTGCTTTCCTTGAACTATTAACCAAGGCAATCAATCTCGGCATACCCGCATTGGTTGTAAATCTAGATTCACAGCTTGTTGTTCTCCAACCCAATGGTCATTATTCATTCATAAACCCATAAATTTTGAGATTGTATTTACGTATTCGTTTTTTAGAAATACATTTTTATTTTATCACATATCAAAATATTCCTAGATGAATGAATGTAGTAACTGATATAGTGGCCAACATTGTATTAGATAGACATTTGTATAATTTGTAAAATCATCATCATGTGAAAAAGATCCATAAAAGAACATAGATGTATAAATATATATCGCATGTTTTCATCAGTGTGCATCATACATTCAAAAAAATATGTGTGTTTCTATTACATCTTGAGACACCATGTCTCTCAAAATATGAAAATATAAAGCCTAGGTGTCTAATCACATTGATGCTCATGATAACAGGTCAGTTCCCATACAAGACACCTCAGCAAGCAGTGAATACGACTTGAAACCCTAATGGTATGTCTCTGGTAGGCACGAGGAACATTGTCGAATTGTGCATAATCTGGGACTCCATGTGTGATCCCCTCTAGGTTGCACACAAGCTCCTCTTCCTTGCTTCCCTTGCCATGAGGATAAAAAACATGAGGAATTCGCCTCACTATCGAAGACATACCCATGGGTCTCTCTAGGCCAACATTTGAAAATGCATGGATTTAATGCTAGAGCATACATACTAAAAAAATCATAAAACTCATGAAAATTAAAAATGAGTCTTACCCAAATCTTCATCCCAATCCTCTCCCCCCAAGAGTGGGAGGTCCAGATCACTAATAAAATTTGTACCAGAGTAGGGCCAGTCCTCCACGATGATCAACTGTCGGTGGATCCAATCAAAGAGCTCTGGTCTCTAGGACATATGTTGACTTATCCCTACCCTTGGCATCAAATCCGCCCATTGGGCCATCCATGGTTCTCTCGCTGGTGGTGTTGGGACTATGACTTCCTGACATTGGAAAAATGGTAGTCGTTCTAGGAAGAACGATACCAGGATACACCCATAACCAAATTGATTAAATTTTCCCTTCTTGCATTTTGTTACCTGGCGTTTCATTTTTATTGTCACAACCTCTGCCCAGTTGTAGATGGTCGATGTCAACCAGTCTACAGCAAGAAGAAACTGTGTTTTTTTTGCTTCATGTGGTGCTTGCAATCCCGCAGATCATGTGATGGTATGTAGCACTACTTTTAGTGCCAAGTACAGGATAGTTTGGATATCAACTTTCCCACTTCATGTTCCCTTCCGTGCCCCTCGACATACTTTGTCTATTACCATGGACATACTCTCCATGAAAGTCTAGGTACCGGTTAGGATCGGTGATGTTGCCCTCCGCGATAATCCTGTGATAAAATAAACATCAGAAACATCAATCTCAAGTTCCTGATCTCGAAGGATGAATTTTTCCTGATCCTCATCCCATATGTTGACCAAATATTGTAGTAGCTCTGATTGAGCACAGAGACATGGTGTTAAGAATAACTTCTTCAATCCACAATCTCCTTTCATTTTTCATGGCAAGCTCATCTTCTTCGCTGTGTTCCCGTTCTTTCAATTCAATCACCATTTTGTCGCTTTCTACCTATAAACACATTCATATGAATGGTATTACCCTTCTTTTAATTTGTGAATAGTTGGGGTATTTCTCTGATATTTTTGGATGAAAATGGTTTGCGAAATTGGTGTGACTTTTTTCCAAACGTTCGTGCCAATGGTCGCGCCCTAGTGTAAAAGGATGGGCGGTTTGCGCAACTCCGTGCCTAAAACCTGTGCTAACCGTCGTGCCCTAATTTTCATATTTCCTCCCCCAGAATTCAAAATTAGAAATTGCAGGTAGTAAGAAATGACTCAAAATGAAGAGTGTTAGGTCCCTATATCACTAGTATAGCCCCTTATTATTGTTAGTGTAAACCCCTTATTGTTATTTTTGTACCCTTGTAACCCCCATTTTGTTATTATTTTGCCCTTAAATTATTATTGTTAGGTCGGCTAGGATTACATTGTGGCCCACTAGGATTACATTATGGCCACATGGACTCCTATATATAGAAAGGAGGTTTTGTAAATTGTATCATCCAAGAATTGTTCATTCATGTAATGTGTTGGAGGTTGCCCCCTCGAAGTGGCTTATTTCTAAGGCGTTGATATCTCTTTTCTTCTATTTTTGGAGCTGGTTACACAACATTTGGTATCAGAGCTTTGGATTCTAGGGTTTCGCTGCTCCAAACAGGTCATCGTGGAATTTTCGCTATAACTTTTTTTATACGAAGTTTCAGAAGCTGAAATTTTTAGGGTGCGAAGCCGAAATCCTGAGGAAGCTTGTCTAAAAATTTCAGACCTTGGTTCGCAATATTTGCGGAGATATCATCTGTGGAAGTCAGGTCTTTTTTCAAGCTCCTAAACAGGTCATCGTGGCATATTCGCTATAAATCTGTTTCTACGAAGGTTCAGAATCTAAAATTCATATGGTGCGAAGCTGAAATCCTGAGGAAATTCGTCAAAAAATTTCAGAGCTTGGTTCGCAATATTTTTGGAGATATGATCTGTGGAAGGTAGTGCTTTTTCAGGCTCCTGAATTTCATCTCAAATAGGTGATCGTGGGAAAAGTTTAATAACTCTCTCTCTGAAGATTGGATTGGAGTGCCGTCAAAAGTGATCACCAGTACACGGCCTGTAGTTTCTTCGCTATCAATTTCAGAGACAAAGGACAAAACAGTGACACGTGGCAAGTCGTACAAGTTCGCTCTGCTGAACCAGTCCAGAATTAGGTCATTGTGGGAGATTGGACACAACTTTGTCTTGGAGAATCAAAATCAGGTCAGACCTGTGGCATTTGAAAGAAGCTTCAGAGGGCTACTACAGGGCTGAATTTGAGATATCGAAGATTTTCAATTACAGAGATAATTCAATTTCAATATCGAGCTCCTAAAAGCTAGTAAAAGGTGTGTATTTTTTTTCCGAATTACATAAGTCTTGTTGGAAGAATCAAGTTGAATTGATTCCAAGGGCAAATTGTAGAATAGATATCAATATTGGATTTTAAAATGGCCCCTAAAAAGAATTCAACACCCATTAAGCCTTCAGAAGGCTCTACTATGACTCATGAAGATGAAGAATTTCAACATGATCTATCAAAATTACAAGAGCAAATGCAACAGTTTTCACTCTCACAAAGAGAAACAAAAAATGAAATGGAAGTTTTGAAGAAAGGCATGGAAGTGAAGATGGACGGTTTGAAGAATGACATGAAAGAAAACATGGAAAACATGAAGATTGATCTAAAAGCATACATGGAAGGCTTGATGACAAGCTTAAAACCAGAAATGATTCCTAATGGCGGAAATATAGGAGAAGAACCTCATGATGAGAACAAAATAAATGTTAATCATGATTTCATAAACTCGAATGTTGGCGGGAAGAAACACCATATTCCAAAAATGGATATGAATAAGTTTGATGGAAAGGATCCGGTAACATGGATACTACAGATGGAGCAATATTTTGATCTCCATAACGTGCAAAACACACAAAAGGTACGCATTGCAACTTTACATTTAGAACAAAATACATTTGTATGGTATCAATGACTTTGCTCCCGTAAAAAAATTGTCACTTGGTCAATTTTTACGGAGGAAATGATAGCACATTATGAGGATACAAAGAGCAACACCTTCTTTAGCCAATTGATAAATCTCAAACAAAAGGGTTTAGTGGGGCGGCACATTGAGGACTTCCAAAAATTGAGTATAAGGGTAACTGATATTTCAGAGGACCACAGGATTGATCTCTTCTTAGGCAGTTTAAAGGATAACATTCAACATGAAGTTCGTGTTCTGGAACCTGATTCATTAGAGAAGGCATTCGGGTTGGCAAGAAAAGTTGAATGTAAAATTATGGCAACAAGGAAGTCTACTACTCAATTCTATAAAGAAGGAAGTGTGGCTACATCTAGATTTCCACAACCTACAAGGTTGACACCACAACAATTGGAAGAAAAAAAGAGCAAAAGGGCTTTGCTACAGTTGTGATAGCAAATACACTAAAGGTCATAAGTGTGCTGAGAAGAAATTATTTTACATAGATTGTGAAGAGGAAGAAGAAAATGAACAAGAAGAGGATATACACCGGGAACCAGCCCCAAAAGAGGAAGAAATGAATCCGACCATATCGTGTAATGCACTGGCAGGAATTACCACTCCTCAAACTCTCAAGATAAAAGGACAAATCAAGAAGAAAAAGGTAATAGTGTTGATTGATTCAGGTAGCAACCATAATTTTATTCATTGTAAGGTAGCCAAGGAATTAAATTGTTTCCTATACCCAGCACCAGAATGTCAAGTGATGGTTGCAAATGGAGGAACTATAAATTGCTCTGGAAAATGCCATAATATTAAGCTAACCATGGGGAATATGTATTGACTAGTCCAATGCTTTCCATTCCTATGGGAGGTGCTGATGTTGTACTAGGAGTACAATGGTTACAATCTTTGGGGACGGTAGCTTTTAATTTTCAAGAACTTTTCTTGAAATTTTTTTCAGAAGGAAAGGAAGTCGAATTACGGGGTATTCCGGGGAAGCCAGGAAGGATAATAAGCTCTAATGTCATGACAAAGCTTCTAAAGAAAGAACAGCGAGGCGTAATTGCACAATTATGCTCACTAGAAGTTTCAACATCAAAATCATCTATTTCTGCAGATCTCCAACAAGTCTTGGACAATCATTCCAAGGTGTTTGAAACTCCCAAAGGACTCCCACCTATTCGTGATCATGATCATGCTAATCATTTGATTCCAGGAAGTGTTCCTCCAAACATCAGGCCTTATAGATATCCTTACTTCCAAAAGAGCGAAATTGAACGTATGATTGCAGAAATGTTAGAGGCGGGTATAATTCACCCCAGTCAAAGTTCTTTCTCTGCTCCTGTAGTATTGGTACACAAGAAGGATGGATCATGGCGAATGTGTCCGGATTATAGGGAGCTCAATAAGCTCACCATTAAAGACAAATTTCCCATTCCTGATTGATGAATTATTGGATGAATTACATGGAGCAATTTATTTTACCAAGTTGGATCTTCGTTCAGGATATCATCAAATTAGAATGAAGACTGAAGATATTCCAAAAACAACATTTCGAACTCATGAGGGTCATTATGAATTTTGGTCATGCCTTTTGGCCTTACCAATGCACCTTCTACATTTCAAGGGTTGATGAATTCCATTTTCAAACCCTTCCTTAGAAAAATTGTGCTAGTATTTTTTGATGATATACTAATCTACAACAGGTCTTGGAAGGATCATGTTGAACATGTTGACAGGGTGCTCAAACTATTGCGGGAGAAACAATTATATGCAAAAAAATCCAAATGTTTCTTTGGAGTACAAGAGGTGGAATATCTGGGTCATATTGTATCTCACGAGGGTGTTAAAGTAGACCCTAACAAAATTAAAGCCAACAAGGAATGGAAATTCCCCACAACCATAAAGAAGTTGCGAGGATTTCTCGGGTTAACGAGGTATTATCGCAAGTTTGTTAATAATTATGGGAGAATAGCAGCACCTCTAACAACATTATTGAAGAAAGATGCATTTTCATGGACTCCTGAAGCAACTAAGGCCTTTGAACGTCTTAAAGAGGCAATGTGCCTATCACCGGTCTTAGCTACACCAGACTTCACAAAAACCTTTATTGTGGAATGTGATGCCTCAGGAAATGGAATTGGTGCAGTTTTAATGCAGGAAGGAAGACCCATTGCTTTTGAAAGTCGTCCAATCAAAGAAAATTATTTAAAGAAACCTATTTATGAGAAGGAAATGTTAGCAATACTACATGCACTAAAGAAATGGCGAACTTACCTAATGGGAAGACACTTCAAGGTAAAAACTGATCATGATAGTCTTAAACACTTTTTGGAACAAAGAATATCGTCAGAAGAACAGCAAAAATGGGTCACAAAGATGTTGGGTTATGACTTTGAAATAATCTACAAAAAAGGAAAGCTGAATGGTGTTGCAAATGCACTCTCAAGAAAGAATGAAGAGGTGGAAGCATTGCTTATGCCATTTCTATTATCCAACCAGATTGGATAACTGAAGCAAGAGATGAATGGAAGAAGGACAAAGATGTATGGATACTCATTCAAAAGTTGCAGCAAGATCCTAGTACATCTGATACATTTAGTTGGAATAATGATTCCTTATGGTACAAAGATCGCTTATATCTTTGTAAGAATTCCCAACTAAAACAAAAGATTCTTCTGGAATTGCACACTTCTCCTTTAGGAGGACACTCAGGATTTTTAAAAACTTACCACAGGGTGAAGAAAGAATTTTTTTGGGATGGCCTTAAATCTGATATTCGAAAGTTTTTGGCGGAATGTTTGGTTTGCCAGCAGAATAAAGTGGAAACAATTAAGACCCCAGGACTTCTACAACCTTTATGCATTCCAAGTCAACGTTGGGAGGAGATTTCAATGGATTTTATCACAGGTTTACCTAAGTCCGAAGGAAAGAGTGTCATCATGGTGGTAGTTGATAGACTTACCAAGTATGCACACTTTTGTGATTTATCTCATCCATTTAAAGCAAGTACAATTGCTACTACATTTATGGACAGAATTCAAAAGCTACATGGAAGCCCAAGGGTTATTGTGAGCGACAGAGATCCCATTTTTACTGGAAATTTTTGGACGGAGTTATTTTCTTGTTTGGGTACTCAATTCGCTCATAGCTCATCTTATCATCCTCAATCTGATGGTCAAACTGAGATAGTAAATAAATGTTTGGAAGGATATCTTCGTTGTTTTGTATCTGATAAACAAACACAATGGGTCAAGTGGTTACCTCTCTTTGAATGGTGGTATAACACTTCCTTCCATACTGCAGCAAAAATGACCCCATTTATGGCACTTTATGGATATCATCCACCATCCATCACATCATCTTTAAGGGAAAATTCGAAGGTTCAAGCAGTGGAAGATCACATCGAGCATCAGCAAGAAGTTCTCCAACACTTAAAGGATAACCTGAATTTGGCACAAAATCGAATGAAACAACAGGCAGATCAACATCGTAGCGAGAGAAGTTTTGATGTAGGAGATTGGGTATTTTTACGGTTACAACCATACAAACAAATGTCCCTCAAGCAAGCTAAGAAGGATAATAAATTATCACCAAAGTACTATGGTCCTTACAAGGTGTTGCAAAAGATTGGTTCTATGGCATACAAATTGGAGCTTCCTGCTTCTTCGCGAGTACATCCAATTTTCCATGTTTCATGCTTAAAAGAGGTTATAGGTGAAAATCTTCCAGTTCAAACAATATTTCCAGAACTTGATGAGGAAGGAAAAATCATATTGGAACCTGAAGCGGTCATGGAAACAAGAACTCGACAGCTACGGAATCGATCAATTTCAGAGTATCTCATCAAGTGGAAGAACTTACCCACTGAAGATTCTACATGGGAGGATGAAAAGTTTATACAGAAGCACCCAGAGCTACTCAAGTGTTGAGGACAACACTCTTTTGAAGGAGAGGGGCATGTTAGGTCCCTATATTACTAGTATAGTCCCTTATTGTTATTAGTGTAACCCCCTTATTGTTATTATTGTACCCTTGTAACCCCCATTTTGTTATTATTGTGCCCTTAAATTATTATTGTTAGGTCGGCTAGGATTACATTGTGGCCCACTAGGATTGCATTATGGCCCCATGGACTCCTATATATAGAAAGGAGGTTTTGTAAATTGTATCATCCAAGAATTGTTCATTCATGTAATGTATTGGAGGTTGCCCCCTCGAAGTGGCTTATTTCTAAGGCGTTGATATCTCATTTCTTCTATTTTTGGAGTTGGTTACACAACAAAGAGAGAGATCTAGGCTCTTACCTGGAATTGACGGATTTGAGATTGGTCTTCTATATTCTCAGCTATCGTCGCCACAAAATCACATAGTAAAATGGGTAACTATTTCTCCACAAGAGGTAAAAAGTGAAAAGTAATTATTTTTACCATTTTTGGCATTTTATAACTTTTTACAACCATAATTAGGTTTTAAGACATGATTTTCGATTATTTTATTTATTATTTTCGAAAAATGGGTTTTATACGTATCTCTTGTGCAACAAGTTTTCAGGACATAGTGGTGAAGTAACGAGTTAAATTTTATATTTTTTTCAGACTCGGTAAAAACATGAAAAATTCACTATTGGAGTCACTTTCAGCTCTTTTCTGACTCTCTAAAATTGAAAATATTTTCGAGACTCTTGTCGTTTCGAACTCGCTAAATGGCTACGAAGCGATATCTACCCAGTATACATTTACCCCTTTTTCGGGCTCGGATAGATTATTTACGAAAAATGAATACCTTAGCCTATCATGACTAAGAGGTTATTTCAGATATCATTTTCTACCTTTTCGGATCTGAGAGACTGTTTATGAAAAGGGCCATAATGGATTTTTATTTTCTTCCTTCTTTTCAAACTCTCTAAACATGAAAAGACGTCGAGTTCTCCCTTTGCCAAACTTGTTAAAACCTAATGAAATTGGATTTCATCGCCATGAAGTTCCTCGAGTTCCTCCTTCCTAGGGCTCGTAAAATGTACTAGGTTGGATTTTTCCGAAGGAAAAACTCATAGCACAAGAATATGCTATCCCCTTAAAGCTTGTTTTAAAAATAATTGGGGTACTCGCTAGAAATAGTGGCGGAAAATGGAACCAAGTTTTAGTTATGTTGGCAGTATGTTGCTCTTGAACATGGCACTTGTCTACACTTGTGTTGGGTTGGGGACATCTCATTTCGTCACTTTTTCCTTCATGGGTTTGGGTAATCTCTTTTGACCTCTCATCTTCTCTTTTCCATGTCATCATGACCTTAGATCCTTTAATGTCAAATACTACCAAATCCATTGTCGTGTTGTTGATATGTTCAAGAGAATTTTTCCTCTGTAGTTTTCAACCTCCCTCTGATTCTTTGTTGCTCCTGTTCATCATCATATTCCTTTGTCTTGTATCGATGATGTGGGAAACATTATGGCCCATCTTCGATCATGTCACTTCCTCTCGACTTCAGCTCATTATCTAGGAATTTGATCTAGAGACTCTGTTCTAGTACCTTGGAGCCTGCATGCCCTAATGGCAGGTTTTTCGCATTCGACGCAAGTTCCACATCATTGGCCTTCGATCGAGTGATTCTGCAGATGTTCGATGCCACATCACTGTTCACATTCTATGGATTGTACCAGTTGTACCTTGATAGACATTGTCATTATTGGTGGTTTCTCTCATGCCTATTAACATATTTCATCATTGGCTGGTAATCAGGTGATTTTCTCGCATGTTCGACTTCAGCTCATATATTCGCATGGTTGAATTTGTACTTGTTTAGGTCGAGATGGAGCGCAAGACCCTAGATTTTTTCTAATAAAATCCAGGCTGCGGATTTTGGTGGATTATCATGACTTATTACATGACTATTTTTGGATGGATGCAACCATATCTGAGTCTATTTGTTGATCGTTACTACTAGATGGCTGTGTCCATACCTCAGGATCTCAGTTTTTATACAATATATTATGGATTCTTACACCCATACCACATGTTCATGTATTAGAGCTATTATTTGTATTTGTAATTGCAGGTTTCCGACAATGGTGTTTGGTTCGAATGTGTTCTCATAAATAATTTTGCCCCACCCTCTCCTTCGGACCTCATGCTTTAGGGGGCATCTGTTACACAACATTTTTTCATTGTCCCTGCAATTCCCATCTCACCCATTAGAGGGTCATTTCCGTGATCAATAAGCAGTGTCATGCCTTACAAAGACCATCATTTTGTCCCTTTACATGAGAGTAATATTCCTTCTGTTGACAATTCCCTAAGAAGAGACTTAAACAACCTTGTTTTTGCCGTGGCACGAGTAATCAGTTATGCCCTCGTGCCAAAGAGGAAAATTAACACTGGGCCCCATGCTAGCTGGCACTCTGTCCCAGTTTACCACCTGTGCCAAGCTATTTATGGAATGTTTTTAAAAAATAGAGGTAGAGATTCCACTCCAACCACCTCGAGGATGAGTCATTGGGAGTGGTTGAACTAATAAACCACAGACTACCTCCTTTAGGTTTATGGTTTCCACCTTTTATGGGAACTCCCTATAGGATATGCCTCCCTCCCACCTTTGTAGGGATCCTAACCTCCTCCTTTTCCTCTATAAAAGAAGCTATCTCTCTTAGAACAAGCTAGATGAACTTGGAGAATTAAACATATTATAGCCGAATTACTAGAGAAGATAGAATAAGAAGGTATTATTTTGAGGAAGCTTGAGTCCCTGAATTTCGAGAGAGCTTGATGCCATGCCTTAATCCCATTCAAATTCCCTGACAAGCATCTGAGACGCGCTTCAGCTGAACCCCGCTGGAGGAGACTGCGGCGCCAAAGCGTTGGTTGTAACTCTTCATTCTATTCATTTATATACATGACTATTGTTTGGTTATGACTTTTGTTTAATATGATATGTTTAGCCCTCTTTTACTGGCTAATAGTTATGAATGAAATGTTGTTATCTTGTATGTTGTTCTTGTTTCTTGTTCTATGTGCAGGTATCCAAGCGTAATGGCAAAAGGATTGTGACTTTCCAAGGCAGGAGTGAAAGGCCACCACTACTATAGCATCAACGACAACGTTGGATTCTAGGTAGGTCAATCTACCATTTCCCTTGTTCATTCAACAATTAGGAAACAACATTTTAGCATCTCCCTTTGTTTCTAGACCCACTCTAGGGCTAGAGGGATTGTCTCTATCCTCAAAGAGGATTTACCTGCTTAACACCATCATATAACCTCTCCGACGCCTCAAAAACCGTTTAAATATCAAATACTTGCAAAAAAAGGTATTCTTCAAAGAAAAACAACCTTCCTATCAGTTGAAAAAGAGTTTTTCTAAGAAATTAAGCTTGAAAAGCTATTTTCCCATAGAAAGACCCATATTTTACCTGCAAAGAATGAATTCAATGCTAAAATCTGATAAAACCCCGATTTCTGATACTATATCTAGTTTTAAAGAAAAATTGAAATAATTTTAACCTTTTATAGATTTCAAAGACTCTATGATTAACTAAAGAAACTCTTTGCAAATAATACTAATATTTATGTACCTGATTTGAATCATTTTTAGGTCCAGTTATCCAAAGAAGCAACGAAACACTTGTATACCTTTCCTAAACCTGAAAAGAGTCTAGAGATCAATTTATAACCAAATTGAAAGGTCTAAACCCAAAATAAATCCAGATTATACCTTTTTTCTATTCCAGAAACCTCTGTCACACCAGAAATACCTTCTGTAAACAATTCAATCTTATAGAAGGGTACAAAATAGTATAAATACAGAGTTTCAAGAATCCAGAAGGTCTAAAATGTCAAAATCAAACCCAAAAATGCCTTCCAAAACCACTATTGTTGTAAATCCTCTACAACATTATGTTGTAGATGTGGAGCACACACCCCTAGCTGATGTGATTTACAAAATGGTTGATCCAGTGATAGAATTTAATTTTCTAGACCTCCACTGCTGGAGTCTTGAAAAATCATTAGATCAGTGAGATGAAGTCAAGATTTGGGAATCAAATATACTCAAGTATGTTGTCCCACATACTCAAAAATGTCCAGAAGTCATTAGGTTGTGTCAATCCTATTATTTACCAGAAGAAAGAGCCATGGTTAACGCTAACAAAGAAATATTTTCTACCATTACTGCAGAGTTAATTAACATAATGCTTCAGCTCAATCCAGATCACAATGTAGTTTCCTTATCCATATAAGCACTCACAAAGCTTTAATTTAATATGGATTTTCCTAAAAGGTTTCAGATTTTCCAAAATTTCATGTCTTCCTATGTTGAATTCCCAAAACTAAACCCTCCTTATTCTACTTCCAAATTTCCTGAAGGGTCAAGGCATGTCATCTCTATGTTATCATTCATCCTAAGTTATTTTACTGATGAGCATACATATGAGTCAATTCTAGGTTTTCTATCCACTTTTGTACCAGGTCAAACTCCTTTTGTTATCTACAATTATGCTGAATACATAGCTGATAATATCCACGATCAGCTTATGAAATTTCCTACTGAAGGAGTCTTCAGATATTCATCCTTCCTTTTCCACATGTTTATTTTATTTCAAGAAGATAAGTTCCCTATAAACCTCCAGAAATTGGATGTAGAAGGGAATCATATATCAGTCATCTTTTTGACATATTTGATCAGAAAAGAGTCCACAGAGTTTAGTTATGCAAATTTTACAGATTATTTTATTCATCCATTGGTTAATATGATTACAAATACGGGACAACCAAGAATCAATGACGAGATAAAGAAAATATTACAGTTGTCACAACAAAGTAAAATTGGAGATTGGTACCTTTACAAAAATCATACATAGATCAGAGTTTTTGGGTCAAATATTTTACCTTATAAACTACCTAAGTATGTGCCAATGAGAGTGTTTACCTTGGAGTACATCAGAAAAATACTAAATTGAGATTTTTTCAACTTCTTAGCTGCCATGAAGAAAACTCAATTCAAGTTGAAGAATCAGGTAGGACCATTCATTTGCAATCATAGAGATGCAAGCACAAAGGCAGAAAAATAGTTGCTATAATATAAATTTGAATTCAATTTCTTATGGAATTATGATCCCCAAGGAATTATAAGTAAAATGAGGGTAAAATATAAATTGACACCTTATATACATGATAAAATTTCATAGATTGAATAGTTTTCTAATCAAGCAGAGTGGCTAGAAAATACCTTGATAGGAGCTGTTAAAGAGCGTGATACTAGTCACACCTTAGAAAATGTAAATCAAGAAGATAAAGCTACCAAAAGAGTCAGAGAAGAAGGTACCTACACTGTTGAAACAACTACAGAGACTAGATTTAAACTCAAATATAATAAAAATCCTAAGCTCAATCTAATTGATAAAGAAAAAGAGACCATAGAAGTGGAAGATACAAATGTTCCAGATACAAACACAGATGTTGCTACAGGCATTATAAATGAGCAGGAAAATGATACTTCAGACACACAGGTAATTGAGAAACAACAAAATATGGAAGCATCCTCCTCACAGCCAGTAGAGGATAAAGATATTGACATCAGAGAGAAATACAAGAAGATAAAAGCCAAGAATGAAGAAATTAAAAATGAGATTTATTCTCAATATTTATAGCAAACTACAGGAATCCAAAATAAACTTCTGTCAGATTTTGATTATTCAAACAAGAATTTAATTATGTTAGTACTTCAACCAATAGTCAATAAACGCAAAACATCAAAAAATTACAAAAAATTTAACCTTGAAGTACCTGTTGATAGCATTCATCCATTATATCAAATTGAATTTCACAGACAAACTTCAGAGACGATTTATTCTACATGATTTATTCTACTATGAATAACAAGGAAATGAGTGCCCAAAAGCTCGAGAACACAGTAATAAATATGAGAGATCAAATTAAAGTTGAAAAGGCTTCCTCATATGCTAAATATATTATAATTAAGTCTTTATAAGAGTTAGTAATTCAAGTAGGATATGACCCTGCCAATGTGAAAGGTGCAGAAGAATTGGTGAAGAAAAAGAATGTTGACATTGCAGCACTTAGAAAACAACTCAAGCTTCCAGCAACAGAACATTCAAAAACCAAGGAAATTGTGCAAGAGGCAAGCTAAAAATATGATATGATGAATTTGATTTTACAAATGACAGCTCAAATTAAATAAATGGAAATCCAAATGGACAAGCTTGTCCATGAAAGAGAAACTACAAAAGCACAAGAATTTCCTACAATAATTTTCATGGCAACTAAAATTGTCCCTTCAACACTAACAGAGGAATTGAAACCAAAAGTACCACTGGAAATAGTTGTTCCAGTGACATCTTCTACTACCTCAGCTACATAATCATCTACATCAACAGTGAAACGAACAGATGAAGGTAGAAATACAGGTAATATATGAGCAAAAAGATTTACTAAAGGCAGCTCAAGAGGAGATTCATAAAACAAAGGATGAGCTAGGTGTCAAACCTAAAGAGGCCCTAGAAATAATAAAATTTCTCAACAGTAAGAATAAACAAGAATTGGATGAGATAGAAATTATTGACAGAACAAAGAAAATTCTTGAAAAAAGAAAATTAATTTCAAGGAAAAATCTGATGAAGCAACTAGAAGAAAAGTGTGGAAACATGAACATAGCCATAACCAAATTTATGGTTAAATTTGAGATCTTGAGGCAAAATGGTTTTCCAAAAATCCTTGTCCTTTATGATAAACTTATTCCACGAGAAGAATACAACAAGAAGATTAGAGATCATGCAAATGATCAGGTAAATAAAACAGAAGGACAAGCAATTCCTACAGGAAAGGCTCTACATAAAGCTTTGAAGACTTGTTTTATCTACAACATGAGATAACGCACTTATTTGTGGTAAAACCAACATTTTATTGATACATAGAGGTAGATGAGAACTTTAGGAAGTTGAAAAAGACCAAAATCCTTGATGAAGAATTTTGGGAAAAACTAACTAACTTACTGTAAAAGTCAAATTGCAGTGAAAAGGATGAAAAACAATTTGTTGTTTTTATATAGTGAAAACATATTTTATAGCAGTAAGGTAGTTAAATGGTGGTTTAAAGTGTATAAGTGATTAAAGAGTATCAGATAAAGGATAAGATTTCAAAATAGATCAAAAGATCTTTACCAGCAAAGAAGACAGCAAAGCAGCTAGCTGCACCCGATCTAAAACAACAGTTCTATTTTATTTGGATAAATAGGACAACTTGCTAGTTGTTAAGCAAGCTGTCACTATATTTTTGTAAAATATATTTTTATTTCCTTAGAAAAATCCTATGTCCGTTGTAGGATATTTTGTAAACATTTTTGTATAAATACCTCAATCTTTGAAGTATTATTGTGGTATAAATTGCTGAAGATTTCTATAGTCAATATTTCTGTACCTGAAGGCTTTTTAAATCAAGTTCAAGTAGCAGATTGGATCAAATCATAAAGCATCATATTTCAGGATTCATGTGATGAGCCATTGAAGTGAAGTACTTTCTACTGTCTTTGTTTATCTTCTTATGATTTACATGCATCCATATATGTGTTCTAAATTTGAATGATAAATTAGGAATATTATTACAGAATTTGTTAAAAGCACCCTATCTTTAACTATTTATCATTTCTATGTTTTATACTGATTTCTAGAGTAGGGAACCCTTAATTTCTCCCTCTTTCGAATGACCCCTGTCTTTTCCTTCCTTATCTGGATCAAATAATCCCCGATTTCTTTTTATCCGAATCAAACCACTTCACCAATCAGTCTTCCAAGATCTTCAATGAATTGTCTATCTTGCCCTAAAAATATTTGACTTTTTGACCTTGATCCCAATCTTGTCTGCTTGGCATTTGACTCCTTAGCCCAATGGACAAACAGATCTATCATTATCCATCTCATTAAGTGATTTTTTCTCACCAAACCAAACCAAAACCAAATCTTAAAACCAATTTTCACATCATAACTAGCCTAATATCATATAATTAAAAAAAATTAAATCTTATAGAGAGAGCCCACTCTGAATCCTAGGAAGGCTACATCCTAGAGTTTAAAATTTGGTTTGTGGTTACCTCTAATGTTCTTAGAATTTAAATTAAAATCTCACAACTTAAGAATTATTAGACTGATAACACAACCCTGGGGATGAATTGTAGCTGCAACTGAATAACTAGATGGAGGTGGCTGAACATAATGTAGAAATGTATAGATCAACTCCAATAGATCCTTCAAGTGAAAGGTTGATCCCAACATTAAAGATCTAATACTACAAATCAAGTACTGAAACCTCTACTACAAATGCTCACTAGAATAACACAATAAAAGATGGAATCTACACTGTAGATGATGGAAATAGGTTTTCCTAGGGCCAAGGTATGAAATAAATATCAAGGGAACTCCTTACTGACCTCTCAATGGGAATAATGGTTCCTCCACTGAAAAAATAGCCCAGGAAGTGGGTTTCTCAACCCTCCACTGCAACACCCTGCAGCACAACACAACTCTGAACATAAAATGCGTTGCAGCTAAAGACTGAAGCTTGGAATAATGCCTAAATGTGGACTATACATCTCAATAATATCTCCTAAGTAGGATGAGTGTGAGATCGCCGCTCGGGAACACCCTTGTACTAACCAGTACAAGAGACCCTGCTAAATAGCAAAAGCATGCATAGAAATGTCACCTGACAATTTTGAGATATAAGAAGATCAAAATCAACAATCATCTAACCTCCTTCTATGGCTGCCTTGACCTTCCTTATATGCATTGTGAGCCTTCTCACCTTGGGTCCCACTCATTAAAGACACTACTCACATAGAGACTATCTCCCATTAACTCTGCGATGTTTGACAATGATGCTCCACTCTCTCTATACCAGCACCCTTGATTTGGTCAACATTAACCTTGTCCAAATAATTTTTCCCCTGTTCACACATTGAGGTTATTTATCCAGATATCATGAAAATCCCTTTTCACATTAAGAGGGATTTTATTCCTACTAAAGAGATTTATGGGTCTCCCTACCCACTTACTCATCTATCTAGAAGACAAAAGAAAAAATGAATATTCCAATTAGCTGCATGCTAATTTTGTTGAAGTTTGCAACAAGAAATAGTGAAGGAGGCATCCTGAAACATCATCCTTGATCCTAGTTGGAAAATAATAACCTAAACTAGGTGGGGCCCACATAGGCTATTTTTAGGTGTATGTCTATTTTTAGACATGGTGAGCATATTATATAAGTTGCAGGATGCTATTTGTAGATGGTTGGTCAAATGTGAAAAATATATGAAATTCTATTTTTAGAAGATTGGGCAAAGTCTATTTATAGATCGTCGATCTAAAAATAGATCCATGTAAATTATTATTAGCTCTTAATAATAATCAGGCTCTCAACAACAAATTATTCTCTTGGAGCACTTAATTTGAGTATACAGATTTGTCAAATCAGTGGGCTAAAGGAATTACGCAATTCCTAAGGGTTTATTGGAGTTCATGCATGGAGGACTCAGTTAGAACTGAAGTGGCAAAGATATGACAAAGTTGGAAGAGTAGTTCATGGAGTTGTATTCAGTTTAACTCAGTTAGACTCAGTTGAGTTAGTTGTATCTCATCTAATTGAATGATACACTAGTGAGAGTGGAGTGAATTAATTATTTCATTAATTCAAAAATAATAACTCATTAATCAACTGAACAATACAACTGTTAACTACATTGCATGTCAGATCCAGTGGAGACCCAGTGCATAGATAGGTGAAAGGGTGAGATAGACTATATATTGTGACCATAGTGACGCATTTATTTCATCTAAATATACATTGGAGTTTCCAATGATAATCACGTAGTCAAGGAGAGTGGGATTTCATCGAATTGATCTTTGTAATCAGCTTGGATTGCACAGTGGAGGCAGGCTAGTAGGAGGGCAGAGATTGGTGCATGGATTAGCAGATTTCTTCGATGTTGGTGTGTGACGATTGATTGTACTGAGAGCTTGATGTACTAAGATTTGTATGATATTGTTACATGATCTCCATGATACATAATATATGATAGTTGAGGTTTTCAGCTTTAGGCTTTCCTGTTAAACTTCTATGTTATCTGTGTTTCTATTGCTACATGTGTGTGCAATTAATTTTATGCAAAATATTAACAGTGGAATGATTCTGTATTTTTTAAGAAGTTAAATATTGTGAGATCAGGGGAATCTAGGACATATTCATGCTTAATTTATATAATTTCTACATGGTATCAGAGCTGTGTTATAGATTTTCTACATGGAATGAGAGAAGGAATTTTTGGGCGTGCGAGTTTGCAGAGAATATCTGAAATTTTTGGTGAAACATTTTTAGAACCAAATAGAATATTTGGATTCCTTGTGAAAACATACCCAAATTTAAAAAAAAATTGGTCGAATTGGAGCTCGGATGATGGAGATATCGTCGATTTAAAATCAACGCTTTTGTTAGAAAATTTTGCGACAGCGGGACAATTATAATGTGTGTGATCCAAGAATATACATGCAATGAGGTATAAGATGCATGAAAAGATTTGAGGATCAAGGTAGAGGTTATTGAATTTGTGGTTGAGAGGGAACCTCTCAACATGCAGCCTCAGAAGCAGTCTCAGAAGGTTGTGGAGTAGCCACAACTAGAGATGCAGAAGAATATTTATAGATTTGATGTAGATAGGATTTCTACAGAGCTTCCTACTATTGGGAAGTGAAAGAAATACATGCAATTGAAGATGAGGATCATGGAGTGGCAGTAACCACTCATGCAGAGAAATTTCGTGCGAGATGGGCAGAGGGAGTGCATGCAGCTATACAGCAGGTAAGAGGTGGGGCGACATGCATGTATAATCCAAGAAGAAATTTCAGAGCAGGATTCATTGATATGGTGTGGATCTCATGAATTGAACCTAGCTATGAGGTGCCCATAGAGCAACAGTAGCATGATCAGTTGGATTTATGCATTCGGATCAAAGTGACAGTGTCGGATACTGGAGCACGGTTCAGAGTTGACAGCAAGTGCAGAGTGCATGGGAGGAGAGTTCAACAACGTAGTGGTTCCTGAAGACATGTGTTATTGGTACCAATAGAAGTCAAATAATTTGATGATAGATAAATTATATTGATTTAGTTCTTTGGAGGCTATTCAGTTTCAGAAGTGTTGCAGCAAGAGTTGCAGAGCGGATGCATGGAGTTGCAGGGTGCTTACAAAGGTTGCAGGGTGAATGCATGGAGTTTCATGTCGCATGCAAAGACAGTCCTTTCCTGTTGAGAGAGAGTGTTGAATTTTACAACAAGAAAAAGTGAAGGAGGCATCTTGAAACATCATCCTTGTTCCTAGTTGGAAAATAATCACCTAAACTAGGTGGGACCCACATAGGCTATTTTTAGGTGTATGTCTATTTTTAGACATGGTGAGCATATTCTATAAGTTGCAAGATGATATTTGTAGATGGTTGGTCAAATGTGAAAAATAGATGAAATTATATTTTTAGAAGATTGGGCGAAGTCTATTTATAGATCGTTGATCTAAAAATAGATGCATGTCGATTATTATTAGCTCTTAATAATAATCAGACTCTAAACAACAACTTATTCTCTTGGAGCACTTAATTTCAGTATAAATATTTTTCAAATTAGTGGGCTGAAGGAATTACACAATTCCTAAGGGTTTACTGGATTTCATGCATGGAGGACTCAGTTATAACTGAAGTGGTAAAGTTATGACAGAGTTAGAAGAGTAGTTCATGGAGTTGTATTCAGTTTAACTTAGTTAGACTCAATTGAGCTAGTTGTATCTAATCTAATTGAATGATACACTAGTGAGAGTCGAGTGAGTTAATTAGTTAATTAATTCACAAATAATAACTCATTAATCAACTGAACAATAAAACAGTTAACTATATTGCATGTCAGATCCAGTGGAGACCTAGTGCATAGATAGGTGAAAGGGTGAGATAGAATATCTATTGTGACCATAGTGATGCATTGATTGCATCTACATATACATTGGAGTTTCCAATGATAATCACGCAGTCAAGGGGAGTGGGATTTCATCGAATTGGTCTTTGTAATCAGCTTGGATTGCGTAGTGGAGGCATGCTAGCAGGAGGGTAGAGATTCGTGCATGTATTTGCAGATTTCTTCTATGTTAGTGTGTGACGATTGATTGTAATGAGAGCTTGATGTACTAAGCTTTGTATGAGATTGTTACATGATTTCCACGATACATGATATATGATATTTAGGGTTTTCAGCTTTAGGATTTCCCGTTAAAATTCTATGTTATGTGTGTTTTTATTGCTACATGTGTGTGTAAATTAATTTTCTACAAAAAATTAACAGTGGAATGATTTTGTATTTTGCAAGAAGTTAAATATTGTGAGATCAGGGGAATCTAGGACATATGCATGATTAATGTATATAATTTCTACAAATTTAGGAACATTAAATGTTATAGGTCAATTTGGGCACCATTCCCAATGACCTGGTTAACTGGGCATCATCTCCATGACCGATGATCAAGGGTCTATCATTCCCTATCATCTCAGTTGCTATATGCCCTAAGACAGGAAACAACATAAATATAACAAGACTTTCATCAAGAAAGGGTTTCCATGGTTTGAAGCTTATTATTTAACATATGAGAGCTCACCAACACAGGCTCTAAGGGGCCTAAGTGCATTGCATATGCAGGTAGCCCCATTCAAGGCTGATTTGTAGAGAACTTCCTAACATTCAAAGGTGCATTGGTCACATTAGGAGAAAAATTCTCATTGTTCTAGAATCTCCACTTGGCCAATGTCGTCTAGAAGGGTTCACATTTTTCAAGCTTTGGATCCAAGTGTCCATTTGACATCTACATGACTGGAAACATGTCTTGCATATTTCTAGAATTCTATTGATTGCAAAACAACCTACAGTTCATCTATAAATTGAACATAGATCTAAGTGTTTGAGGAGGAAGAATTTGAGTAGAGAAATGCTAGAGAATTTTCAATAGAGAGTTTGATTTGTGGAGCTACTGCTAGAGAGATTTATTCTGTGATGAGACTTGGGAACTCTGCTGGAAGGTCACTTCAAATCAGTCAGTAGGTTGTAACCTCTCCTTCTATCATCAATAAAGAGTAATTCTTGTTTTTCCCTACATGCATCTATGTTTACTTTTATTTTCCATATTGCAAGATCTTGGTTGATGAATGTAGTTTATGCTTAACTAATTTAGCTAAATAGCTTTAATAGATATCTATATTATTGAATCTTCTATTGTTTCAGTGTTCTTTCTTGTAGGAAGCATTCAACCAAAAAAACAGGTTGAATTTGAAGTTGTAGTGGAAGCGACTGAAACAAGTAAGCCTCCAATCCTCTCTATGTATCTGTTCTGAGTTAGGAGAAATGGTAGTATAGTTTTTCACCTGTAGTTCTAGGCTAACACCTACCTAGGAAAGCGTAATTTATCCATAGATTAAAATTTTGGCCCAACAAACTGGTGACTCCACTGGGGAAAGAACTTCTCTTGTTTGTAGGTGTTTTATTCTCTGAATTTGTTTCTAAATCCACCCAATAGCTATTTCACATAAATATTAGACCGTTTCAGAGATTAATTTGCAAATTTAGTGATCCAAACAATAGATTTTTCCTTGTTTACTACTCCCAACACACCCTTAGTCAGGGCACAGTGCTTTACAGAGCATTGTCTCCCTTCCAAGCCTGCATTGCAGAGCACTGTCTCCCCTTGGAGACTGTGTTGGCTCCTGAAAGGGACCAAATTCCCTTGAATCTAACTTTGTACTTTGCTTCAGTTTTGTTTTCTGTTGTTTTCTGAAAAGTTTGATGCTCAATTGACCAGTAACTCTATATACTTCTTCTCCTTTGAATGAAAATTTTTTCAATGTTGTTTTAATTTTTTTTTCATTATCATTGACAAGTTGATTTCAAAGTACTTTTTATGGTCTCATTAAGAATCATTTTCTTTCGAAATAGGAAATTGTCGAAAAATCTTCATTTCCTTGATAGGAAATTTTTTTGTTGAAGTCCTCATTTTTCCTTCAAAAGAGAAATTGTTGTTTGCATTATTTGTTTCTTGAAAGTAAAAAGCATTTCGATTATTGATCTAGTGCACCTAGTTTCTTTTATGCATTCACAACATTAAGTAAACTGAAAATAAAAACTTGCATTTGCATGTACGATTGTGTGTTTTTTGCAAAAGGAACATTAGGAAATCTGCATTTAGTTTGTGATTCATTGATTTTTTTCTTGTTCATTGATTTTTTTGCTCACAAATTATTTTCTCTCTTTCCAAAAAACTAGCATTCTCTTACCTTAGTAGCTAGGTTATTCACTGAAAAAGCTGAAAGTGAAAGTTTTTTTTATCATTCTTAGCTAAATTTTAGGAATTTTATATACATCATCGTGGTGAACCTGAAAGGAAAATTGTTAAGCAAGATCAACATAAAATAAATCTCAATTTACTTAACAACTCTTTGGAACATTAATGATAACATTTAGAAGGTCTAGGCTAGAGACGTGTTCCGGTGTCGTAAAACATAGCAGCTGTCGTTAACTTGTCCGCGATACATTCCAAGTGTGATACCTCACTCCACATACATAATTATATCATATCTCGTCCATGTACTCTCGGGTATATCCGGTGGTGTTACAGTACGATAAGTATAAAGGGGTGATCTCACTGTGCGGTTTCGCATCAGACAAGGCTAATATGGACTTGGGCCTCCACGTACCATTGGGTATTTTTGGGAGGAAAAATTTTAGGTGCTATCCATTCATAGTGAACCGAGTTGGCCACCCTGAAATTTTGATACACCGAACACAACATTCGGGGAAATTACATGCCCGTACTTCTTGGTTCGCCAGGAGGTATTCTGCAGTTCACAGTTTCTTGGTAAACCCTTTTGCCTAGCATTACCGTATTTTTGTTTATTTGTTTTTGGATAAAATAGATAAGTAATCATGGAAGAAGACAATCCTACCCCTCATCGTTCACCTATATTAGCTTTAAAACCACATTTACCATCGGAAGTTACTTCTGGTAAGCGAAGGCGATCACGATCTGCCGAATCAAGTATAATTTGTACCTCTGGCGAAACATCATCTTTTAAACCAGATTTAGCTCAAATTGTTTCCACACATCGTAGTTCATTTACTGTTGTCAAAATGGAGTCTTCACAACTACCTGTGGTCATGATCCATTCAATCGCTGAGACCATACCTCCTGGACCCGAAGTTGTTCAATCACAAATTGATCGAGATCCTGTCTCTTCTTTGCCAAAAAATCTGAATCCTGAACAGCCTAAAGTTGTTCCTACCTTGGTCACTCCAATAATATCTGTAGCCACTGTAACTCCTATATCACACAGTCAACTGTCTAAATATATTTTGGGCCTAACGGTGAAGTACTTCCTCCTGGTTTAATCGCGATTGAAGAAATCCCACAACCTGATACACCTTTAATTCAAACCCACTTTGGGGGAGACATTTACCTGTACCAGTCTTTTCATCAATCATTTCCATATGCTTTTGTTGATCCCATTTCCATTCAATCTCTTGTTGATTTCAGAGAGTATACATTTGGTCATACAACCATGCCTGAAGCAACATCTTCGGTTGGGTCTACTGTTCCAATTACGTCAGCTCCTACCCTCACTACTCTGTTGATGTTCACCACCTCACCAAAGTCATATTTTCACGATGGCCCTTCGGTCCCAACAGGCTACAAATCATTGTCTGGCACTTTCTCTGGTCAATCTTCAAGACCATGGTTGTTACCAATGTCATCATCTGGTGTTTTAATTGGTAGTCCTATAGTAAGTACTGAACGAATTGAATCATTACATCCATCATCAATACAATATAAAGTCAGTCCTAATGGGTCAATTCCTTTAAGTACCATATCGACTGGACTCCAAAAATTCAGGGAACAATATTTTCCATCTTATTATCCTCCTTATGCTGTTGGTAACCTATGGTCACCCAATACGACAGTACTTAGTCACATTTTGGTCAAAATAATGTTGATATGAATGTTTGTCAATGGCAGCCCATTCTGCCTACCCAACCACAAATAGTTGTCCAATCGTATCAACCAATTAAATTTATTACACCCACTTCAATACCACTTGTTAATACATCTATACCCCTATTACAGAATCAAAATATTGTACATCAGCCTTATCAGGTGAGCTCTTCAACTCAATATCATCAAATGTTGGGTCCACAGACTCAAAGTCCTTTGGTTAATTTAAAACAAATTGTATCAGGGACAATTTATTCACAAGCTGGTGTGCCATTTTATGGGGTGTCACAAATGCAATCTAGTTATACATATCAACTGAATCCAACTTATACTAATTTGGGTTATAACATTGGTGGACAGAATCCTTGGCAGCCACAGGTGCAAATTCCTCAAAATTCATATCAACAAGTACCATATCCAGGTTTTGTTCAACAAAAATCTCAAGCGTTTTCCATGCAAAAAAATCCCTATCTGGGTTACCAACATCAAATCCCATATGCTGGTGCTCAGAAACCTGTTGCCCAGGCAATTCCATATTATCCTAGCTATGCTCAACCTGACCTTAATAGACAGTTGCCTTTTGTTGCAACCTTGGAATTACCAGATTTAAACCGGTTAACTAATGATCCTATCAATTATGCTCCTTGGTGGTCGATGATACCACATAAATTACCCTATGACATTCATAAATTCAATGGAAACCCTGGAGAAGATCCATCAACTCATGTTATGACTTATCATTTATGGTGTTCATCAAATTCCTTAAATGGTGATTCTATTATATTACGTCTTTTCCAGTGAATGCTCACATGTCCGGCAGCTAAATAGTACATTGAATTATCTAGAGCTTATTTCGACAATTTCATTGCCTTAGCTACTGTCTTTTTGACCCATTTCCAGTTACCGATCAGATACGAAACTAGAACGAAAATCTTGACCAACTTCGAACAGAGCAATGCTACTTAGAATTCAGATCATATTCATGAGTGGCATCGCCGTCGACGAATGGTTAAGACATTTGTTCCCGATAAGATCCTTTCTGAATGGTTCATCAAATCCCTATTACCATCTATAACATAGGATGTGGCTAAAGGTGGTGTAGTCACAGAAGAGCAAGTTATCGCTCGTGCCCAGTATTTAGACTTGATTTATACTCAATCTGGCATGCTCTATAAGAAAATACCAAATGCACCACAATCTAATTTCAATGTTCCTCCTCAAATAAATGACTCTCATGCTGGAGACGGCTTGATAGGAACTTCAAACACACACAACACTACTACATCTGATTCTACTCTTACTTCTGAAATTAATGTCGTCTCATTTGAAAAAGGCAAAAGTGATAAGCAACTAGGAAGTAAGAAAAAGGGGAAATAAAAGAAAAAGAAAACTTCTAACTCGCAGGAACAATCATCTGATCAACTGTCAGGACCACATAAACCTCGTTATCCATGCATAATCTATAACGAGGAACATCTTTTTAGGGATTTTCCTCACCATGCCGAAGTCTCAAAAATCATCAAGAATTTTCATGCATCAGCTGTGTTGATAGACCCATTTCCAAATCCAGACACAAATTTGGTTGCTACAGATCCAGCTCCTAGTTCCCAAGTGTTAATGTTATCCACTACAAAGCCTTCACAATATATTTTGGTGTCAACGCGGAATAAATAATATGGTAGTCCGGCCACTGATCAACCTAATACCTCAACAACGAATCCATCTAATGAATCAGTACCACCTCCTGTTATTCCTGAATTGACGATTAAACCACCGAAGGGAGTAATTCATAAATCGACATATAATCCTCGAGCAAGAGCTGCACAAAATTATAATATAGTTGAAGATTTGGCTCAATCACCTTCAGATATGTCTGCTTTTGAGGTATTACAAAATTTTCCCTCCCATAAGCAGGCTTTATTGTTGGCCATTGGTGGAATTGATCCAACTGATTCTAATCTTGTCGTCTTTAATCATACGGGCTATGTGCCGCAGCTACCAGCAGAATTGGAATTCTCCATCCAAGTAAATGTTCTCAATCACCTTGTTCATCGCACTATTATTGATGAGGGAGCATCTACATGCATTATGTCTCTAAACTGTTGGAAGTCACTTGGTTCACTGTGATTATCGCAATCATCAACGACGTTGAAGGAATGTGATGGAAGAACATATAAACCTTGTGGTATTATCAATAAGTTGCAAGTTGAATTAGGGGGGAAAACAGTAAGTATTGATGTTGAGGTTGTTGACGGACCCCTTGACTATGATATTTTACTTGGAAGACCATGGGTATATGCGATGACTGCTATTGTTTCTACATATTTTAGAATGGTTTCCTTTCCTCATAAAGGTACTATAATAGTCATTAATCAATTATCCTTTTTTTCCTCTGCTTCGCAGGTAATTGGAAGCGTTTCATATATTCACTTACCCAAACTATAAATCCATAACATTGGTGTAGGAATCTTAAAGGATTCCACTCTTATGGGAATCTTTGCATTACCTCCGCTCGCGACATCGACATAAATTGCAAGTATAGAGACCTGCTACATGATCTATTCCACTCTATCTGGCTTAAGGAAGAGTACAGGTGATTCTGATATTTATACGTTGGATGATGTTTTACCGCTCAGCCCTATTGAGCTACAATAGAAATAAATCTAATTGGCTTGGGCATAAAATCAGAAATCAGCGTCGCCGAGTGTTTGGGCTGATCTTTCATTATATTTTGGTACACCATTTGATCCATTTTCCTCAAAAATTTTGACAGATGAAAATATTTTGGAAGAAATGATGGCAGAAGGAGAACAATGGGAAGATTATCATCATCGTTCCCATCTTCCTAATTATGAAGAAAATAATCTCAGTGAACTATATCACCCATCCATTAAAAATTTATTTTCGAATTCTTTTCCGATTAATGCAATTGAATTTGAGTGAAATTTATCAAATATTGAAGAAATGATTTCTATCAATATTTTGACTAAACTTGGCATTGTAGAAAATATTCATGTTGGTGTATCTTTTTCTCCATCAGAACTTGATTCATATCACTCTCTTTTTCGTGAATTTCGTGACGTATTCACTTGGTCTTACAAGGAAATGCTAGGCATAGATACTAGTATAGTTGAACACACTATTAATATGTATTCTGATGTCAAACTAGTGCGTCAACGACTTCATCCTGTTCATCTGAAGAAAGCCACTACCATCAAAGAAGAATTTGAAAAACTTTTGCACGCTGGTTTCATTTACCCTGTTCCGCTAACTGAGTGGGTTACCAATATCGTTCCTATTATGAAAAAAAAAGGAACCATTAGAGTGTGCATCGATTATCGGGATGTTAATCATGCTTGTCCAAAAGACAACTATCCTACTCCCTTCATCGACTAGATTATTGACGACTATGCTGGATGCAAAATATTTTCTTTCATGGATGGATTTTTCGGCTACAATCAAATCAATATCCACCCAGATGACCAACATAAGAAAAAATTCATCTATCCCTGGGGCACATTCGCATATAGGAGACTTCCTTTTGGTTTAAATAACACTGGGGCAACTTTTCAGAGAGAAATGGATTATGCTTTCAATGAAATCAAGCACATTGTTCAAGCATATCTAGATGATTTACTAGGGCATTCACGAAAATGGACTGATCACCCGATGCATTTGAGAGCCATTTTCTTACGCTTTTGACACTGCAAGATATGCCTCAATCCACACAAATGTGTGTTTTATGTTGGTTCTGGTCATTTTCTCAGATTCGTAGTCTCAAAAGAAGGAACTCGAATAGACCCACTAAAGTTACGGGCCATTGTTGATTTTATTGCACCATCAAACTTACTTTAGATACAAAAACTTCAAGGAAAGGCTAACTTCCTAAGAAGGTTCATTCCAAACTATGCCGAAATGGCTAAACGATTTACTCAATTATTGAAAAAGGGGGTCCGCTTCCATTGGGACCAAGTTGCGCAAGTTTCTTTTGATGTTGTCAAGGGCCATCTTTTCGGAGCGTCATTAATGTATCCTCCAAATTATCAAAATGATTATTTCCTATATATCGTCGCGGCTGAAATGACCATTGCTATGGTTTTTGTTCAAGTAGAAGATGGAATTGAACATCCGATAAATTATTTGAGTCGTAATCTCAATGATACGAATTTAAGTACTCGTACATGGAAAAGCTTGCCTTGGTAGTTGTTGAAGCTGTCCAATGATTTTGCCATTATATCCTGCTCCGAAAAACAACAATAGTTTTGGATTGCCACCCCATGACTTACATCTTATCACGTCAATTTCTAGGGGGGGGAATATTCAAAATGGATTGTCATTTCACAGGAATTTGATTTGGAATTCATCAAATCCAAATCAAATAATTCTTTAGTTTTGGTTGAGCTTCTTTGTGAATTTCCTTGTGATATTACTACAACTACGTCAGAACCATCTATTCTAGATGAGTCTCTGTTTCTGATTGGATCATCTGATCCCTGGTATGGAGATTTCATCATTTATCTCCAAACCCAAACTTTTTGACCTAATACCTCTCGCTTTGATCAACGACGTATTCGATACCAAGCCAAAGATTATCTGATCATTGGCGATACACTTTATCGTCATGGTGTCGATACCATTTTAAGGAGGTGCCTCATTCATGAGGAGGGCGAAAAAGTGTTAAATGATTACCATGCTGGGGCTTGTGGTGGAAATTTATTTAGTTATGCTACCGTGCAGAAGATACTCCGCGCCAATTAATTTTGGCCTATTATTTTTCAAGATTGTATCATCGCAGTCAGAAGTTTTCATGCATGCCATATTTTTGACTGTGAAATCCGCAAACTGCCAATGCCAATGCATTATATTGTCTCTGCTAGAAAATTTATGAAATGGGGTATCAATTTCATGACCTGTAACCCTCCTTCGTCTAGGGGGCATGGTTATATTATTGTAACAGTCGACTATTTTACCAAATGGGCTGAAGTGATGCCTACATTCAATAACATAGGACAAACAGCTGCATTTTTTTTCTTCAATCACGTCATTGCACAGTTTGGGGTCCCACAGGCTATAGTTACGGATCATGGGAAGCATTTTAGCAACCATATGATGTCTAAATTGACAGCTAAGTTAGGATTGTCACATGATAATTATACTTCTTATTATCCACAATCAAATGGACAAGTTGAGGCTATTAACAAAATTCTTAAACGAATGCTTCAACGAATGATAGGAGTCTGTAAAATAAATTGGCACTTGATCCTGTACTCTGCCTTGTAGGCGTATCAAACCTCGGTGAGAAACGCGACCGGATTTACCCCTTTTCAATGAGTATATGGTCTGGAAGCTATCTTACCAATACAATGCGAAATATCATCATTAAAACTCACGATAAACATGTTACCTGACACCTCAGAAGAAGAAGCGCGTCTTCTTAAACTCATCCATCTAGATGAAATGCATAATGAAGCCCAATTGGCCAACGAAGCGCATAAGAGATGTACAAAGGTGCAATACAACAAAAATTTCTAGCTTCGCATCTTCTCAGAGGGCGACTTGGTCCTTCTTTATGACCAAGAAGCTGATGTGATAGGTACAGGGAAATTTGAGCCATTGTGGCATGGCCCCTATATTTTCAAAAGAGTTCTTGATAAGGGTGCCTACGAGTTAGTGTATTACGATGGGATTCCATTGGAATAGCCTAGAAATGGGTTGTATTTGAAAAGTTACTATGCTTAATCATGAGCGTAGTAATTTTTTGTATAATATTGTTTATATGCCATTGATTTGCATTCACTATCTTAATTTTCTTTTTTAGAGTTTTCTTGACTTTAGTAATCCACTTTACATTTAATCGCAGATGAATAAATATTCAGAACCATTTGTTGGATATGCTAATGGTGCTAGTCGTAGTACGAAGAATCTATCCTCTGCAGCATGGGCCATTTTCGCTCCGAACGATGAGTTAGTGAGTTTTCAAGGGATTTGTATCGAAAGATCGAGGAATGATATCGCTAAGTATAGCGCGTTGATCAAACTTCTCTTTGATGCCATTTAATTTGGTATTAACCACATAATCATAAGGTTAGACTCACAACTTGTGGTACTACAACTTACTAGTATTTATTCTGTTAGAAATTCAACACTTGTTAGATTGTTCCTAAGAGTTCGACTTTTGGAGAGACATTTTGATTTCATTCAATATCAACACATTTCCATAAATATGAACACTGTAACTGATTCATTAGCTAATCAAGTTTTAGACAGACATTTGCGACATAGGTAAAGAGAACATTCAAATCATTGAATAGGATTGCACATTAAACATAAGAAAAACTCTGAAGAAATATAGATAGATAGTGTTATCACTCAGGTTTTCCTTGAAGTTGTGGAAAAGGAAAGTATACCCGAGGTAACCACAAACCAACCTTCAGATGCAAAATCTAGCCAATCTGCATCGAGAGAGGGCTCTCTCTTTATAATTTATCTTTGTTCTTAGAAAGTTTTAGGCTAGTTATAGATCCAAGAGTTTGTTTGAAAATGGTGGAATTCGCCAACTAAGGGCAAGGTTGAATATTTTCAGGCCATTGGGCTATGGAGTCAAAGGATGGCTTTACTGGATTTCTATTCTACACACAAGATGGCTTTGCAGGGCAAGATAGCCAAACAGAGAACAATTTTTAGAATTTAAAGTGGATGGAATGGGTTTGAAGGGATGAAAGGTAGTTAAGAATCTTTCAAAATGTTCAAAATAAAGAAATGAAATGATTACAAATAAAGATCAGTGAAGAATTCTTTATTATAGTAATCAAAATGTTTAAATTAGCGAAGCAAGAGCATTTAAGAATTCGTGCTTATAACCAATTTAGAAGAAAACATTAAGAATAATCACATCTGAAATCAGAGTACAATTAAGTAAATTCTGATTCAATCCTTTATGTTAACTATTCAGAAATGGACACAATTATATTATAAACGGATATAAAACTTAAGACATAGGGTAGAAAGACTTATTGAACTGCAGTCCGACACATGAATCCTGCAAAAAGTCCTGAGCTTCAAATTGTCATCCAGTAAGCCACAAATAAATTTCTCCAAAACACTTTTTATTCCAAAAACATCAATGTCACAGCCAAGTATTAGAATCCACCCCCAATACTTCCAAGAGTGAAGTATTTATACAAATTCTAAACTAAAATATCTTGAAAAAATATCAAAATTTGTTCACAAATCTCTCCAACTATTTTACATAAATAGAACTTAAGTAAAGGACACTCAAACTAATGCATATATTTGGCACTATTTTGTATGGATAGGTGATGAAAAAGAGGATAATTCGAATTTTATCCAACTCTTAGTTGATGATGAGGCATCCAAGTCACTAACTGCTTCCTTTCTTTGTGCAATCTGCTCCAACAATTCTGCAAACTTGGGGTCCAATGATATCTTTTTATTTCTCAATCCGTAATAGATATGTAAAAAGTGAAAGAGGTTATTGTAGATAAATATTTTGGTGAGATAAACCTCTTTAATTTTCCCAAAATTCCTCTCCAGCTATGCATAATAGTCTGTGTACAAAATATGTGTAAAACAAAGTTTTACAGAGTCTGAAAAATGGCCTGTAAAGATGCACATGTATCTCTCATTATAAAACCACTGTGAAAAAAATGAGATAGGTTTTTGTAGATGGGTCTCTTAGGAACAAAAACCTCCTTCAGTTTTGTATGAAGTATTTTGGATTGGCCACAATCCTCTCTGCAAAATGATCACTTAAAATGGAATTTTCTGCAAAAAGTGCTTTCCAACATTGTTTAATATTTCCAAAACCATAATGGCTGTTAGAAAATTGAGAGAGGTTTTTGTAGATAATCCTCTTAAGAACATAAACCTCCTTCAGTTTTTCAAAATTCAGCTTGGATTGATCACAATAGTTTCTGCAAAACTATGACTAAAATATGTAATTTCTACAAAAATGTTCCTTCTTGTTGTATTTTTCATCTTTTCACTTTTTTGTTCCTTTGACTGTTTTACTTTCACTTTAGATAAAATTCAATGTTGGTGAAAGTATTTTCATCTCTTTTTACCATTTTACTGCCTCTGTAATTACTTTCACTGTTTTACCTTTGACTGCTCTGTAACTTCATTTTAACTTTCACTCTGACTTTTACCTGATACACTTTAACCACTGATACTCTTTAACTGTTCTTTACTGTGTCCTTTTACCTTCAATGTGTAGTTTAGGTTTTTACTGTCTATTTCAACAGTAAATCGTTTAATATCTTGTTTCCTTTGCTTGTCTTTCAACTGTATGTTTTATCTTCCATCTATGTTTGAATAGATTTGATAACACTCTTGGAGTAAACAAGTCTTATGACTAGTATTAAGACTGTTTATCCAAGGATGTGGTCTTCTGATCACCTGTAAAACAAAACAAATTGTCAAGAAAGCATTGGTTTGCAGGGGAGGTCGAAAAGGTTTCATTTGATTTTGAGAGGTCTGTGGAGTGAATCTAGAATGATTTTTGAGAGGTAAACCATGCTCGAATTGGTTAACAGAGGCTTCAGGTAGCGCAGTTGGGTTACAAATGGTTTTACTACATAATCAAGTGAAAATGAGCAACAATAGGGTGTTTGAATAGTGATTAAATAGGTACTGGTTAAACTAGATGAATTCTTGAACACTGGACTGCGATTTTCTTCAGCAAAGTAACGGTCAGCAGTCTACAATGGTTGATATTTTAATTTTGCATGGGAGACTGTCTTGCGCACAAAACAATGAAAAATATGCATACACAATGTTTTTTATTTACAAAGTCGAAAGGGTGGCAGGTTTTAATTAATTTAATGAATGACGTCATCCTGTACGATGGATGAGTCACGGGGAACAGTGGAGGTGGTAAGTGGTTTATTCCGCACCACTTATGCAGAAAGGCTGTTTTGGACGGGAAGGCAACGAATCGATACAAAGTTTCACACGTAGCCACGACATTATTCACAAACCACTTTTATTTCACGCGTTAACGCTCGTATAGGGGATGGCTAGCGGAATCAATGGGAGCCGTCGATCTTGGAGGGGGTGATCTGATGGTTGACAGGACAGGGACATGGCGGGGAGTTTAACGAGCGGGGCCGACGTGAATTAACGATTAATTAATCATTTCGGGAGGTTTTTTATTGGCGGAGGTTGGTTATTAATTAATCTTAAGGATTAATTAATCCCATTGGTTTATAAAGGGTCGAGTTACGGAGACTCGGGGTTTTATTTTTTTTTTCCGTTTAAAACATAAACATATGTTTAAAACCCTTTTCAATATTTTTATTATATGGTAATAAATTAATGCAATTTATTAACCATAGGGGCGGGGACAGTTTATAAGGATATGTTTTTAACCAAAGGGTATTGTAATGAGGGCTTTTATTTCAAACATATGGAATTAAATACTTTGGCTAAAAATCTATAATAAGAGGGTTTTGGGGATATCATCGTAAAAAGGAATTATATATAATAGGAAAAGGTATTTTCACTAGGGATTTAATAAATAAATCAGATGTTAATATGACAAAGGAACAAGGAAAACTCAAAAATACTTTACAAATCTATGAAAGTGAAGATTTCTGAAGCAAATTGCATTATATCAACTTCAGCACTTAGATTTAGAATAGCAAGTAATTTTGAGGGTTTATTGTGGAATTTTGCATGATTTTCCTAAGTAAAATGGGATTTTACTTAGGAAAAGATTAAAAGTGAATGAGTGCAATGATGGATAACTTCAAGTACTAGGGGCTTTTCAATTATTGGGCTGAGGGTCCGGTCCCTCCAAAAGTCAAGGAAATGCCTTGAGCCCCTTTAATCTTCAAACTCCTTATTACTTAAGGGAAATTAGTAAAACCTTTAGGGAAAAAGTGAGATGGGAAGCTAATGATTCTGACTTTGCCTTCTGTGAAATACTTCCAATGTAGTGTTCTCTGCACTTGGTGATGAAAATAAAGGATTAAACACATTTATCACCATCATTCATCACATGAAACTTTGCAACACCATCTACCTACCCTATCTACTTTACTCTACCATTTTCTCTTCTTTATTAGGGTGCACTTAGGTTGGCAAACCCTTATCAATCTTCTTTTATTTTACATGGCAAATCTATCTAATTCTACACTTATTGCATCCAATGGCTCAGATTAAACTGTTGAGCACCTTTTATTAACTCTACCTATCTACTTATCTGCCAAGATTAAACTGTTTGGTCAGATATTTATTCACTATTCTACAACATGAAATTGAAAAATGAATGAGTCAAGTTTACACAGTTTGACTCTTCATAAATTGTGGCAAAGTTTAACAAGCTGCACACAATTACTTATTTACAAAAAATGAAATAGTAGTGGCATTTGGATTTGCACACTTTCCTTGGTCTATTTTTTGTTTGGGGTTCATTTCTTTCATTTTTTGACCAATTTATTTTTCTTATCTTTTTATTTTTCTTTTAGGGTATACCCTCTTTACATTTTTTAAATTTTTTGATTTTTTGGTTTTTTAAGAATATGGAACACCTTTGCACAAGAAAAAGGTTTGAACATATTGCACAGTTCAACAAGTCAATCATGAAAAATGACACCTATTGGTATAGGAGTCTAACACTGGCTCCACTTGGGGATGGCTTTTCCTGGTGAAAAGTCAAGAACAGCAGGTCAGTTGTCCTCATTCATTGACCTTGGTGAACTAGTAAATGTCTTCTGTGTTCTACAAACTAAAATCTAATCTGAAACTAAAACAACACACAAAAAAATTTCAAACCAACTTAATGAAAAACTAGCTGAAAATTGAAAACTAAAAAAAATGCTCAAAATTCTAAGCTTATTAGCACTAATTTACCTACTCTAATCTACTAAAAATCTTATTGAATCAGGTAATACAAAAATGCCAATGAAGCCAATCAAGTAGCTGTAAAAATAAATGGATAACTTGATTACTTGTGATAAAAATTGGAAGTATGTTATGATCATGTGCCTTTATAATAAATGATATGATGTGTAAAGGCCACTTTTGATGTATTTGATCCTTAGAGAGAAAACATGTTTGCATATTTGGGCTCAAAATATTCTCCATGCAATCTGATATATGATCAATAAAAGCATGATGTATGTTATTTACTTCTAGGCCTTCAATGACTAAATTTTCAATTGAATTATGAATATTAGACCATAAACTTATTTCTTCAGTCTTGTGTTTGAAAGAATAATCATCTTCAATATGTAAGTCAAAAGATAATACAATTTCCTCTTGCTTTGGAGAAGGAAGATTTTCAAAGAATTCTTTAGGATTTCGGAAATGCTATGACTAAATTTGAGAATGCAAAAGTTTGATTTCATTTTCATAATTTTCAGAAATTATATCAAGAAGCCATTTTTTAACTTGAGGAGAACATTTTATTGATTTAAAAATAAGAAATAAAGCTCTTAAAAAATCCTCATCAAGCTGAAGTTCTAATATCTCATCCCTCAAAATAGCTAGTGATTGTTTTGTGAAATTGTCATAATTATCATCATACTGATCATATTTAGGCAAATATTTAGAATAAGGAATGTCATCAATTATAAACATTGGATCAACATATTTCTCTTCCAAAAATCCCAATATATCTTGATTAGATTGGTTGCATTCTATTTGAAAATCATTGTTTTGTTCAATAGGTGTGATGTCAAGCAGTGCGCCTTTTTGGGAAGGTAGAATAACATGAGCATCAACTTGTTCTTCTGTCCCTTCATGGATAAAAAATTTTGTACATTCATCAACATTAGAAGAAGTAGAAACAATTTCTTCATTATGTAAATATTTTGAGGATGGTTGCATGTTTAGAAGCAAATTGATTTCTTCTTCGGTGAGGGGAGGTGGGAATCTCTGAATTATTAGATTGAAATGACAATTGTTTTTTCCCTTATCTAAAAGTTGATCATGAGGTTGATTATTTTCTTTAACTCCATTCAAAACATTAAATGAAACATCATTTGTTAATACAGAGGGGTTTTGTGGATCTTGATTTATCTCTTGATTTATTTCATCTTTGTTTAACTCCTCTTGGTTATTATGATATTTAGCTTGAGAATGAAAGTTTTGGACTTCTTCTAATAAATCTTCAGGAAACCAATTTCCAAAATCTTCATCAACATTTTTAAGGTAATTTATAAGATCTTCAGCTTGATCACAACAATTTTCAGCTAATGATAAAGATGGAAAATCTTCTTTGTAATGCTCATAAAATACCTTATGAAAATCTTTTAGAGAAACCAAACTTGTAGGTTTGAGAGCTTCATACCATTCCCTTGCTTTTCCTTCTAAGGTTCCCATGAATATCTTCATGAGGCAATCCTCATGCCAGTTGCCCTTCAATCTTGATGAGTGTATATGAAATTTAATGAGATGCAACAAAGGATTATCATTATTTCCATCTTGAAATATGGGCAAATTGCTACCCCAATCTACCTTTGGTAATTTGTGTGGAAATCCAGGTATGTGATTTCTGCTCATGGGAGCATATCTTCGTTTTATTCTTGGATCATCTTGAAAATTAGCCATAATGAAAAGCCACTTTATCTGTACAACCAAGTTAGATATTTATATAAAATACAATACATATTGAATCTTAACGAGAAAGAACATAATGTCTTGGATTAAGATCCAAGTTGAAAGCCTCATATTTCCATATTGTTCTTCCAGGTTCATTCCTCCAGTGGAGTCTCGATTGTGAAATGGATTTGGAGTCGCCAGGTGGATGATTTTAACCTTTGTGTGTCTGATCCCTGTCCACCATCATAGATCAGATCTAAACCTGTAAAACAATTCTGAAGAGAAAGTTAGTTCTTCAGGAAACTAAATTTTTTGTGAACTTTCAAAACAACTTCTACAAACTTTTCAAGAAATTTAAGATTTTGGATTTACAGTTTTCTCAAAGATTTATTAAACTAGAGAATCTGATTGAATGTTTGAAACCAAAGTTCATTTAATAAGCTAAACCAGAGATAGACTGAAGCAGCATTTGTTTACTATGCAGTTGTAGAGCAAAAGTATTTCAAAGGCTACCTGACTGATCTTCAGACTCTGTCTATAGCTTATAAATCAAACAATAGTACCAATAATGTGATTCAGATCCCTAGTATGGTCACCACTATGTTATCACTCAGGTTTTCCTTGAAGTCATGGAAAAGGAAAGTATACCTGAGGTAACCACAAACCAACCTTCAGATGCAGAATCTAGCCAATCTGCATCTAGAGAGGGCTCTCTCTTTATAATTTATCTTTGTTCTTAGAAAGTTTTAGGCTAATTATATATCCAAGAGTTTTTTTGAAAATGGTGGAATTCGCCAACTAAGGGCAAGGTTGAATATTTTCAGGCCATTGGGCTATGGAGTCAAAGGATGGCTTTACTGAATTTCTATTCTACACACAAGATGGCTTTGCAGGGCAAGATAGCCAAACAAAGAACAATCCTTAAAATTTAAAGTGGATGGAATGGGTTTGAATGGATGAAAGACAGTTAGGAATATTTCACCATGTTCAAAAGGAAGAAATGAAATGATTACAAATAAAGAGCAGTGAAGAATTCTTTACTATAGTAACGAAAATGTTTAAATTAGCGAAGCAAGAGCAATTAAGAATTCATTTCTTATAACTAATTTAGAGGAAAACATTTAGAATAATCACAACTGAACTCAGAGTACAATTAAGTAAATTTTGAGTTATTCTTTTATGTCAAGTATTTAGAAATGGACACAATGATATTATAAACAGATATAAAACTTAAGACATAGGATAGAAAGACTTATTGAACTGCAGTTCGACACATGAATCTTGCAAAAAGTCATGAGCTTCAAATTGTCATCCAGCAAGCCACAAATAAATTTCTCCAAAAAATTTTTATTCCAAAAACATCAATGTCACAGCGAAGTAGTAGAATCCACCCAAAAATACTTCCAAGAGTGAAGTATTTATACAAATTCTGAACTAAAATATCTTGAAAAAATATCAAGATTGGTTCACAAATCTCTCCAACTATTTTACATAAATAGAACTTAAGTAAATGACACTCAAAATAATGCATCTATTTGGCACTATTTTGTATGGATAGGTGATGGCAAAGAGGAGAATTCGAATTTGATCCAACTCTTAGTTGATGATGAGGCATCCAAGTCACTAACTGCTTCCTTTTTTTGTGAATTCTACTCCAACAATTCTGCAAAATTTGGGTCCAATGATATATTTTTATTTCTCAATCCGTAATAAATATGTAAAAATTGAAAGAGGTTATTGTATATAAATATTTTGGTAAGATAAACCTCTTTCCGTTTCCCAAAATTCCTCTCGAGTTGTGCACAAAAGGCTCTGTAGAAAATATGTGTAAAATAGAGTTTTACAGAGTCTGAAAAATAGTCTGTAAAGATGTGCATGTATCTCTCATTCTGAAATCACTGTGAAAAAACTGAGATAGGATTTTGTATATTGTTCTCTTAGGAACAAAAAAATTCTTCTGTTTTGTAAGATGTATTTTGGATTGGCCACAATCTTCTCTGAAAAATGATGACTTAACAAGAATTTTCTGCAAAACGTGCTTTCCATCATTGTTTAATATTTCCAAAACCATAATAGTTGTTACAAATATGAGAGAGGTTTTTGTAGATGGTCCTCTTAAGAACATAAACCTCCTTCAATTTTGAAAAATTCATCTTGGATTGATAACAATAGTTTCTGCAAAACAATGACTAAAACATTAAATTTCTGCAAAAATGTTCCTTATTGTTGTGTTTTTCATCTTTTCACTTTTTTGTTCTTTTAACTGTTTTACTTTCACTTTAGATAAAATTCAATGTTGGTGAAATTATTTTCATCTCTTTTTACCATTTTACTGCCTCTGTAATTACTTTCACTATTTTACCTTTGACTGCTCTGTAACTTCATTTTAACTTTCACTCTGACTTTTACCGGATACACTTTAACCACTGATACTCTTTAACTTTTATGCTCTCTAACCATTTTTTACTGTGTCGTTTTACCTTCAATGTGAATTTTATGTTTTTACTGTCTGTTTCAATAGTAAATCGTTTAATATCATGTTTCCTTTGCTTGTCTTTCAGCTGTATGTTTTATCTTCCACCTCTGTTTGAATAGATTTGATAACACTCTTGGAGTAACAAGTCTTATGACTAGTATTAAGACTGTTTATCCAAGGATGTGGTCTTCTGATCACCTGTAAAACAAAACAAATTTTCAAGAAAGCATTGGTTTTCAAGGGAGGTCGAAAAGGTTTCACTTGATTTTGAGAGGTCTCTGGAGTGAATCTAGAATGATTTTTGAGAGGTAAACCATGCTCGAATTGGTTAACAGAGGCTTTAGGTAGCGCAGCTGGGTTACAAATGGTTTTACTGCATAATCAAGTGAAAATGAGCAACACTAGGGTGTTTGAACAGTGATTAAACAGGTACTGGTTAAAGAAGATGAATTCTTGAACACTGGACTGCGATTTTCTTCAGCAAAGTAATGGTCAACAGTCTACAATGGTTGATTTTTTAATTTTTCATGGGACACTGTCTTGCGCACAGAACAATGAAAAAGATGCATACACAATGTGTTTTATTTACAAAGTCGAAAGGGTGGCGGGTTTTAATTAATTTAATGAATGACGTCATCTTGTACGATGGATGAGTCACGGGGAACAGTGGAGGTGTTAAGTGGTTTATTCCGCACCACTTATGCGGAAAGGTTGTTTTGGACGGGAAGGCATCGAATCGATACAAAGTTTTAAACGTAGCCACGACACTATTCACAAACCACTTTTATTTCGCGCGTTAACACTCGTACAGGGGATGGCTAGCAGAATCAATGGGAGTCGTCGATCTTGGAGGGGGTGATCTAACAATTGACAGGACAGGGAGATGGTGGGGAGTTTAACGAGCGGGGCCGACGTGAATTAACGGTTAATTAATCATTTCGGGAGGTTTTTTATTGGCGAAGGTTGGTTATTAATTAATCTTAAGGATTAATTAATCCCATTGGTTTATAAATGGTCGGGTTACGGAGACTCGGGGTTTTATTTGTTTTTTTCGTTTAAAACATAAACATATGTTTAAAACCCTTTTCAATATTTTTATTATATGGTAATAAATTAATGCAATTTATTAACCATAGGGGCGGGGATAGTTTATAAGGATATGTTTTTAACCAAAGGGTATTGTAATGAGGGATTTTATTTCAAACATATGGAATTAAATACTTTGGCTAAAAATCTATAATAAGAGGGTTTTGGGGATATTATCATAAAAGGGAATTATATATAATAGGACAAGGTATTTTCACTAGGGATTTAATAAATAAATCAAATGTTAATATGACAAAGGGACAAGGAAAACTCAAAAATACTTTACAAATCTATGAAAGTGAAGATTTCTGAAGCAAATTGAATTATATCAACTTCAACACTTAGATTTAGAATAGCAAGTAATTTTGAGGGTTTATTGTGGAATTTTGCATGATTTTCCTAAGTAAAATGGGATTTTACTTAGGAAAAGATTAAAAGTGAATGAGTGAAATGATGGATAACTTCAAGTACTAAGGGCTTTTCAATTATTAGGCCGAGGGTCCGGTCCCTCCAAAAGTCAAGGAAATGCCTTGAGCCCCTTTAATCTTCAAACTCCTTAGTACTTAAGGGAAATTAGTAAAACCTTTAGGGAAAAAGTGAGGTGGGAAGTTAATGATTCTGACTTTGCCTTCTGTGAAATACTTCCAATGTAGTGTTCTCTGTACTTGGTGATGAAAATAAAGGATTAAACACATTTAGCACCATCATTCATTACATGAAACTTTGCAACACCATCTACCTACCCTATCTACTTTACTCTACCATTTTCTTTTCTTTATTAGGGTGCATTTAGACTAGCAAACCCTCATCAAACTTCTTTTTCTTTTACATGGCAAATCTATCTAATTCTACACTTATTGCATCCAAGGGCTTAGATTAAACTATTGAGCACCTTTTATTAACTCTACCTATCTACTTATCTGCCAAGATTAAAATGTTTGCTCAGATATTTATTCTCTATCATACAACATGAAATTGAAAATGAATGAGTCAAGTTTAAACAGTTTGACTCTTCATAAATTGTGGCAAAAGTTTGACAAGCTGCACACAATTTTGCTTATTTACAAAAAATGAAAAAGTAGTGGCATTTGGATTTGCACACTTTCCTTGGTCTATTTTTGTTTGGGGTTCATTTCTTTCACTTTTTTGACCATTTTATTTTTCTTACCCTTTGATATTTCTTTTAGGGTATACCCTCTTTACATTTTTTTTTTTTTTTTTTTTTTTACTTTTTTTGAGAATATGGAACACCTTTGCAATAAGAAAAAGGTTTGAACATATTGCATAGTTCAACAAGTCAATCATGAAAAATGACACCTATTGGTATAGGAGTCTAACACTGGCTCCACTTGGAGATGGCTTTTCCTGGTGAAAAGTCAAGAACAACAGGTCAGTTGTCCTCATCCATTAACCTTGGTGAACTAGTAAATGTCTTCTGTCTTCTGCAAACTGAAATCTAATCTTGAACTAAAACAACACACAAAAGTTTTCAAACCAACTTAATGAAAAACTAGCTGAAAATTGAAAACTAAAAAAAATTGCTCAAAATTATGAGCTTATTGGTACTGATCTACCTACTCAATCTACTAAAAATCTTATTCAGGTAATACAAAAATGCCAATGAAGCCAATCAAGTAGTTGTAACAATAAATGGATAACTTGATTGTTTGTGATCAAAATTGGAAGTATGTTATGATCATGTGCCTTTATAATAAATGATATGATGTGTAAAGGCCACTTTTGATGTATTTGATCCTTATAGAGAAAACATGTTTGCAAATTTGGGCTCAAAATATTCTCCATATAATCTGATATAGGATCAATAAAAGCATGATGTATGTTATTTATTTCTAGGCCTTCAATGACTAATTGTTCAATTGAATTATGAATATTAGACCATGAACTTATTTCTTCAGTCTTGTGTTTGAAAGAATAATCATCCTCAATATGCAGGTCAAAAAATAATACAATTTCCTCTTGCTTTGGAGGAGGAAGATTTTCAAAGAATTCTTTAGGATTTCGGAAATGGTATGACTGAATTTGAGAATGCAAAAGTTTGATTTCATTTTCATAATTTTCAGAAATTATATCAAGAAGCCATTTTTTAACTCGAGGAGAACATTTTCTTGATTTAAAAATAAGAAAGAAAGCTCTTAGAAAATCCTCATCAAGTTGAAGTTCTAATATCTCATCCCTCAAAATAGCTAGTGATTGTTCTGTGAAATTATCTTGAATTGGGAAATCATACTGATCATATTTAGGCAAATCTTCAGAATAAGGAACGTCATCAATTATAAACATCGGATCAACATACTTCTCTTCCAACAATCCTAATATATCTTGATTAGATTGGTTGCATTCTATTTGAAAATCATTTTTTTGTTCAATAGGTGTGATATCAAGCAATGGGCCTTTTTGGGAAGGTATAATAACATGAGCATCAACTTGTTCTTCTGTCCCTTCATGGATAAAAACTTTTGTACATTCATCAACATTAGAAGAAGTAGAAACAATTTCTTCATTATGTAAATATTTTGAGGATGGTTGCATGTTTAGAAGCAAATTGATTTCTTCTTCGGTGAGGGGAGGTGGGAGTCTCTAAATTCTTAGATTGAAATGACAATTGTTTTTTCCCTTATCTAAAAGTTGATCATGAGGTTGATTATTTTTTTTAACACCATTCAAAACATTGAATGAAACATCATTTGTTAATATAGAGGGGTTTTGTGGATCTTGATTTATCTCCTGATTTATTTCATCTTTGTTTAACTCCTCTTGGTTATTATGACATTTAACTTGAGAATGAAAGTTTTGGACTTCTTCTAATAAATATTCAGGAAACCAATTTCCAAAATATTCATCAATATTTTTAAGGTAATTTATAAGATCTTCAGCTTGATCACAACAATTTTCAGCTAATGATAAAGATGGAAAATCTTCTTTGTAATGCTCATAAAATACCTTATGAAAATATTTTATAGAAAACAAATTTGTAGGTTTGAGAGCTTCATACCATTCCCTTGCTTTTCGTTCTAAGGTTCCCATGAATATCTTCATGAGGCAATCCTCATGCCAATCGCCCATCAATCTTGATGGGTGTATATGAAATTTAATGAGATGCAACAAAGGATTATCATTATTTCCATCTTGAAATATGGGCAAATTGCTACCCCAATCTACCTTTGGTAATTTGTGTGGAAATCCAGGTATGTGATTTCTGCTCATGGGAACATATCTTCGTTTTATTCTTGGATCATCTTGAAAATCAGCCATAATTAAAAGCCATTTTATCTGTACAACCAAGTTAGATCTTTATATAAAATACAATACATATTGAATCTTAACGAGAAAGAACATAATGTCTTGGATTAAGATCCAAGTTGAAAGCCTCATCTTTCCATATTGTTCTTCCATGTTCATTCCTCCAGTGGAGTCTTGATTGTGAAATGGATTTGGAGTCGCCAGGTGGATGATTTTAACCTTTGTGTGTCTGATCCCTGTCCACCATCATAGATCAGATCTAAACCTGTAAAACAATTCTGAAGAGAAAGTTAGTTCTTCAGGAAACTAAATTTTTTGTGAATTTTCAAAACAACTTCTACAAACTCTTCAAGAAATTTAAGATTTTGGATTTTAAATTTTCTCAAAGATTTATTAAACTAGAGAATCTGATTAAATGTTTGAAACCAAAGTTCAATTAATAAGCTAAACCAAAGATAGACTGAAGCATCATTTGTTTACTATGCAGTTGTAGAGCAAAAGCATTTCAAAGGCTACCTGACTGATCTTTAGACTCTGTCTATAGCTTATAAATCAAACAATAGTACCAATAATGTGATTCAGATCCCCAGTATGGTCACCACTATGTTATCACTCAGTTTTTCCTTGAAGTTGTGGAAAAGGAAAGTATACCCGAGGTAATCACAAACCAACCTTCAGATGCAGAATCTAGCCAATCTGCATCCAGAGAGGGCTCTCTCTTTATAATTTATCTTTGTTCTTAGAAAGTTTTAGGCTAATTATAGAACCAAGAGTTTGTTTGAAAATGGTGGAATTCACCAACTACGGGCAAGGTTGAATATTTTCAGGCCATTGGGCTATGGAGTCAAAGGATGGCTTTACTAGATTTCTATTCTACACACAAGATGGCTTTGCAGGGCAAAATAGCCAAACAGAGAACAATCCTTAAAATTTAAAGTGGATGGAATGGGTTTGAAGGGATGAAAGGCAGTTAAAAATATCTCACCATGTTCAAAAGGAGGAAATGAAATGATTACAAATAAAGAGCAGTGAAGAATTCTTTTCTATAGTAACCAAAATGTTTAAATTAACGAAGCAAGAGCAATTAAGAATTCATTGCTTATAACTAATTTAGAGGAAAACATTTAGAATAATCACAACTGAATTCAGAGTACAATTAAGTAAATTCTGAGTTATTCTTTTATGTCAAGTATTCATAAATGGACACAATGATATTATAAACAGATATAAAACTTAAGACATAGGATAGAAAGACTTATTGAACTGCAGTTCGACACATGAATCCTGCAAAAAGTCCTGAGCTTCAAATTTTCATCCAGCAAGCCAAAAATAAATTTCTCCAAAACACTTTTATTCCAAAAACATCAATTTCACAGCGAAGTAGTAGAATCCATCCAAAAATACTTCCAAGAGTGAAGTATTTATACAAATTCTAAACTAAAATATCTTGAAAAAATATCAAGATTGGTTCACAAATCTCTCCAACTATTTTACATAAATCGAACTTAAGTAAATGACACTCAAACTAATGCATCTATTTGACACTATTTTTTATGGATAGGTGATGAAAAAGAGGAGAATTAAAATTTGATCCAACTCTTAGTCGATGATGAGGCATCCAAGTCACTAACTGCTTCCTTTCTTTGTGCATTCTGCTCTAACAATTCTGCAAACTTGGGGTCCCATGATATCTTTTTATTTCTCAATCAGTAATAGATGTGTAAAAAATGAAAGAGGTTATTGTGTAATAATATGTTGGTGAGGTAAACCTCTTTCATTTTCACAATTCTCTCAGTTGCTTTAAAAACCTATAAAAATATGTGTAAAATAGAGTTTTACAGAGTCTGAAAAATAGTCTGTAAAGATGTGCATGTATCTCTCATTCTGAAATCACTGTGAAAAAACTGAGATAGGATTTTGTATATTGTTCTCTTAGGAACAAAAAAATTCTTCTGTTTTGTAAGATGTATTTTGGATTGGCCACAATCTTCTCTGAAAAATGATGACTTAACAAGAATTTTCTGCAAAACGTGCTTTCCATCATTGTTTAATATTTCCAAAACCATAATAGTTGTTACAAATATGAGAGAGGTTTTTGTAGATGGTCCTCTTAAGAACATAAACCTCCTTCAATTTTGAAAAATTCATCTTGGATTGATAACAATAGTTTCTGCAAAACAATGACTAAAACATTAAATTTCTGCAAAAATGTTCCTTATTGTTGTGTTTTTCATCTTTTCACTTTTTTGTTCTTTTAACTGATTTACTTTCACTTCAGATAAAATTCAATGTTGGTGAAATTATTTTCATCTCTTTTTACCATTTTACTACCTCTGTAATTACTTTCACTATTTTACCTTTGACTGCTCTGTAACTTCATTTTAACTTTCACTCTGACTTTTACCGGATACACTTTAACCACTGATACTCTTTAACTTTTATGCTCTCTAACCATTTTTTACTGTGTCGTTTTACCTTCAATGTGAATTTTATGTTTTTACTGTCTGTTTCAATAGTAAATCGTTTAATATCATGTTTCCTTTGCTTGTCTTTCAGCTGTATGTTTTATCTTCCACCTCTGTTTGAATAGATTTGATAACACTCTTGGAGTAACAAGTCTTATGACTAGTATTAAGACTGTTTATCCAAGGATGTGGTCTTCTGATCACCTGTAAAACAAAACAAATTTTCAAGAAAGCATTGGTTTTCAAGGGAGGTCGAAAAGGTTTCACTTGATTTTGAGAGGTCTCTGGAGTGAATCTAGAATGATTTTTGAGAGGTAAACCATGCTCGAATTGGTTAACAGAGGCTTTAGGTAGCGCAGCTGGGTTACAAATGGTTTTACTGCATAATCAAGTGAAAATGAGCAACACTAGGGTGTTTGAACAGTGATTAAACAGGTACTGGTTAAAGAAGATGAATTCTTGAACACTGGACTGCGATTTTCTTCAGCAAAGTAATGGTCAACAGTCTACAATGGTTGATTTTTTAATTTTTCATGGGACACTGTCTTGCGCACAGAACAATGAAAAAGATGCATACACAATGTGTTTTATTTACAAAGTCGAAAGGGTGGCGGGTTTTAATTAATTTAATGAATGACGTCATCTTGTACGATGGATGAGTCACGGGGAACAGTGGAGGTGTTAAGTGGTTTATTCCGCACCACTTATGCGGAAAGGTTGTTTTGGACGGGAAGGCATCGAATCGATACAAAGTTTTAAACGTAGCCACGACACTATTCACAAACCACTTTTATTTCGCGCGTTAACACTCGTACAGGGGATGGCTAGCAGAATCAATGGGAGTCGTCGATCTTGGAGGGGGTGATCTAACAATTGACAGGACAGGGAGATGGTGGGGAGTTTAACGAGCGGGGCCGACGTGAATTAACGGTTAATTAATCATTTCGGGAGGGTTTTCATTGGCGGAGGGAGAGGTTATTCATTAATCCAAGTGATTAATTAATCCCATTGGTTTATAAAGGGTCGGGTTACGGAGACTCGGGGTTTTATTCGTTCTTTCTGTTTTAAAAGATAAAACATATGTTTAAAACCTTTTTCAATATTTTTATTATATGGTAATAAATTAATGCAATTTATTAACCATAGGGGCGAGGATAGTTTATAAGGATATGTTTTTAACCAAAGGGTATTGTAATGAGGGATTTTATTTCAAACATATGGAATTAAATACTTTGGCTAAAAATCTATAATAAGAGAGTTTTGGGGATATTACATAGGAGGAGTTAAATACAATAGGATAAGGTATTTTTATTAAGGATTTAATAAATAAATCAGATGTTAATATGACAAAGGGACAAGGAAAACTCAAAATACTTTACACAACTAAGAAAGTGAAGATTTCTGAAGCAAATTGCATTATATCAACTTCAACACTTAGATTTAGAATAGCAAGTAATTTTGAGGGATTTTTATGAAATATAGCATGATTTTCCTAAGTAAAATGGGATTTTACTTAGGAAAGCTTTTTGAGAAGTGGATGAATGTTATAATGGATAATTTCAAGTACTTAGGTCTTTTTCAATTATTGGGCCGAGGGTCCGGTCTCTCCAAAAGTCAAGGAAATGCCTTGAGCCCCTTTAATCTTCAAATCCCTTAGCATTTTGGGGGAAATTAGTAAAATTGTTAGGGAAAAAGTGAGAGGGGAAGTTAATGATTTTGACTTTGCTTTACTCTGAAATTCTGCCAATGTAGTGTTCTCTGCACTTGGTGATGAAAGTAAAGGATTAAACATATTTAGCACCATCATTCATCACATGAAACTTTGCAACACCATCTACCTACCCTATCTACTTTACACTACCATTTTCTCTTCTTTATTAGGGTGCACTTAGACTGGCAAACCCTTATCAATCTTCTTTTCTTTTACAAGGCAAATCTATCTAATTCTACCCTTATTACATCCAAGGGCTCAGATTAAACTGTTGAGCACCTTTATTAACTCTACCTATCTATTTATCTGCCAAGATTAAACTGTTTGGTCAGATATTTATTCTCTATTCTATAACATGAAATTGAAACATGAATGAGTCAAGTTTAAATAGTTTGACCCTTCACAAATTGTGGCAAAATTTTGACAAGCTGCACACAATTTTGTTTATTTACAAAAAATGAAATAGTAGTGGCATTTGGATTTGCACACTTTCCTTGGTCTATTTTTGTTTGGGGTTCATTTCTTTCACTTTTTTGACCATTTTATTCTTTTTACCCTTTGATTTTTCTTTTAGGGTATACCCTCTTTACAATTTTTAAATTTTTTGATTTTTTTGAAAATATGGAACACCTTTGCAACAAGAAAAAAGGTTTGAACATATTGCATAGTTCATCAAGTTAATCATGAAAAATGACACCTATTGGTATAGGAGTCTAACAGTAGCTCCACTTGGGGATGGCTTTTCCTGGTGAAAAGTCAAGAACAGCAGGTCATTTGTCCTCATCCATTGACCTTGGTGAACCAGTAAATGTCTTAAATATTACACTTATTTGAAATCTAATGCGAAACTAAAACAACACACAAAAATTTTCAAACGACTTAATGAAAAATGGACTGAGAATTGAAATCATGGGTATTGCTCAAATTACGAGCTTGCATGTGGTGATCTACTGCTCAATGTTAAGCTAAATCTTATTGGATAGGGTAATACAAAACTACCCGATGAAGCCAATCAAGTAGCTGTAAAAATAAATGGATAACTTGATTGCTTGTGATCAAAATTGGAAGTATGTTATGATCATGTGCCTTTATAATAAATGATATGATGTGTAAAGGCCACTTTTGATGTATTTGATCCTTATAAGGAAAACATGTTTGCAAATTTGGGCTCAAAAGATTCTCCATATAATCTGATATAGGATCAATAAAATCATGATGTATGTTATTTACTTCTAGGCCTTCAATGACTAATTGTTCATTTGAATTATGAATATTAGACCATGAGCTTATTTCTTCAGTCTTGTGTTTGAAAGAATAATCATCTTCAATATTCAAGTCAAAAGATAGTACAATTTCCTCTTGCTTTGGAGAAGGAAGATTTTCAAAGAATTCTTTAGGATTTCGGAAATTTTATGACTGAATTTGAGAATGCAAAAGTTTGATTTCATTTTCATAATTTTCAGAAATTATATCAAGAAGCCATTTTTTAACTCGAGGAGAACATTCTCTCGATTTAAAAATAAGAAAGAAAGCTCTTAGAAAATCCTCATCAAGCTGAAGTTCTAATATCTCATCCCTCAAAATAGCTAGTGATTGTTTTGTGAAATTATCTTGAATTGAAATCATCTTGATCTGTTAGAGCAAATCTTGAATAAGGAATGTCATCGGTTATAAACATCGAGATCATCTTACTTTCACCAGCAATCCTAATATATCTTGATTAGATTGGTTGCATTACTACGTTTTGAAAATCATTTTTTTGTTATTAGGCGTGATATGACAATGGCCCTTTTGGGAAGGTATAATAACATGACCATCAACTTGTCCATCAACTTGTTCATGTTTGTCCTTCATGGATAAAGACTCTTTTGTACATTCATCAACATTAAGAAGAAGTAGAAACAATTTCTTCATTATGTAAATATTTTGAGGATGTTTGCATGTTTAGAAGCAAATTGATTTCTTTTTCGGTGAGGGGGGGTGGGAATCTCTGAATTCTTAGATTGAAATGACAATTGTTTTTTCCCTTATCTAAAAGTTGATCATGAAGTTGATTATTTTCTTTAACTCCATTCAAAACATTAAATGAAACATCATTTGTTAATACAGAGGGGTTTTGTGGATCTTGATTTATCTCCTGACTTATTTCATATTTGTTTAACTCCTCTTGATTATTATGAAATTTAACTTGAGAATGAAAGTTTTGGACTTCTTCTAATAAATCTTCAGAAAACCAATTTCCAAAATCTTCATCAATATTTTTAAGGTAATTTATAAGAGCTTCAGCTTGATCACAACAATTTTCAGCTAATGATAAAGATGAAAAATCTTATTTGTAATGCTCATAAAATACCTTATGAAAATCTTTTAGAGAAAACAAACTTGCAGGTTTGAGAGCTTTGTACCATTCCCTTGCTTTTCCTTCTAAGGTTCCCATGAATATATTCATGAGGAAATCTTCATGCCAATCACCCTTCAATCTTGATGAGTGTATATGAAATTTAATGAGATGTAGTAAAGGATCATCAATATTCTCATCTTGAAACATGGGTATATTTTCACCCCAACTTACCTTCGGTAGTTTGTGTGGAAATCCAGGTATGTGATCTCTGCTCATGGGAGCATATCTTCGTTTTATTCTTGGATCATCTTGAAAATCAACCATAATTAAAGGCCACGATATCTGTAAAACCAAGTTAGATCCTTATATAAAATACAATACATATTGAAAACCGTTCTTAACGTGAAAGAACATAATGTCTTGGATTCCAAGTTGAAAGCCTGATCTTTCCATATTGTTCCTCCAGGTTCATTCCTCCAGTGGAGTCTTGATTGTGAAATGTATTTTGGATTCGCCAGGTGGATAATTTTAACCTCTGTGTGTCTGATCACTGTCCACCATCATAGATCAGATCTAAACCTGTAAAAAAAAATTTAAGAAAAAGTTAGTTCTTCAGGAAACCAAATTTTGAGTATTTTCAAAACAACTTCTACAAACTCTTGAAAATTTAATATTTTGGATTTACAGAAATTTTCTCAAAGATTTATTAAACTAGAGAATAGATTGAATGTTTGAAACCAAAGTTCAATTAATAAGCTAAACCGAGAGATAATTAAACGGCTTGTTGTTTACTATGCGGTTGCGAGCGAAATAAATTTCAAAGGCTACTTGGCTAATCTTCAGACTCTGTCTATAGCTTATAAGTGAACAATATTAACAATTAAAATGATTCAGATCCCTAGTATGGTCGCCACTATGTTATCACTCAGGTTTTCCCTGAAGTTGTGGAAAATGAAAGTATACCCGAGGTAACCACAAACCAACCTTCAGATGTAGAATCTAGCCAATCTGCATCTAGAGAGGGATCTCTCTTTATAATTTATCTTTGTTCTTAGAAATTTTTAGGCTAGTTATAAGTCCAAGAGTTTTGATTTTGTTTGAATGGTGGAATACGACAACTAAGGGAAAGGTTGAAGATTTTTAGTCCATTGGGCTATGGAGTCAAATGATGGCTTTACTGGATTTCTATTCTACACACAAGATGGCTTTACAGGGCAAGATAGCCAAACAAAGAACAATCCTTAAAATTTAAAGTGGATGGAATGGGTTTGAAGGGATGAAAGGTAGTTAAGAATATTTCACCATGCTCAAAAGAAAGAAATGAAATTATTAGAAATAAAGAGCAGTGAAGAATTCTTTACTATAGTAACCAAAATTTTTAAATTAGCGAAGCAAGAGCAATTAAGAATTCATTGCTTATAACCAATTTAGAGGAAAACATTAAGAATAATCACATCTGAAATCAGAGTACAATTAAGTAAATTATGATTCAATCATTTATGTAAATTATTCAGAAATGGACATAATGATATTATAAACAGATATAAAACTTAAGACATAGGATAGAAAGACTTAATGAACTGCAGTCTGACACATGAATCTTGCAAAAAGTCTTGAGCTTCAAATTGTCATCCAATAAGCCACAAATAAATTTCTCCAAAACAATTTTTATTCCAAAAACATCAATGTCACAGCAAAGTAGTAGAATCCACCCAAAATACTTCCAAGAGTGAAGTATTTATACAAATTCTAAACTAAAATATCTTGAAAAAATATCAAGATTAGTTCACAAATCTCTCCAACTATTTTACATAAATAGAACTTAAGTAAAGGACACTCAAACTAATGCATCTATTTGGAATTATTTTTTATGGATAGGTGATGAAAAAGAGGATAATTCGAATTTGATCCAACTCTTAGTTGATGATGAGGCATCCAAGTCACTAACTGCTTCCTTTTTTTGTGCATTCTGCTCCAACAATTATGCAAACTTGGGGTCCAATGATATATTTTTATTTCTCAATCCGTAATAGATATGTAAAAATTGAAAGAGGTTATTTTAGATAAATATGTTGGTGAGATAAACCTCTTTCATTTTCCTAAAATTCCTCTCCAGATGTGCACAATAGGCTCTGAAAAAATATGTGTAAAACATAGTTTTACAGAATCTGAAATATAGCTTTTAAAGATGTGCATGTATCTCTGATTCTGAAATCATTGTGAAAAAAGGGAGATATATTTTTGTAGATAGGTCTCATAGGAACAAAAACCTCCTTCAATTTTGTATTATGTATTTCGGATTGGCCACAATATTCTCTGAAAAATGATGACTTAACTGGAATTTTCTGCAAAAAGTGCTTTCCAACGTTGTTTAATATCTCCAAAACCATAATAGTTGTTAGAAAAGTGAGAGAGGTTTTTGTATATGGTCCTCTTAAGAACATAAAAATCCTTTATTTTTGAAAAATTCATCTTGTATTGATCACAATAGTTTCTGCAAAACAATGACTAAAGCATGAAATTTCTGCAAAAATGTTCCTTCTTGTTGTGTCTTTCATCTTTTCACCTTTTTGTTCTTTTAATTGTTTTACTTTCACTTTAGATAAAATTCAATGTTGGTGAAAGTATTTTCATCTCTTTTTACCATTTTACTGCCTCTGTAATTACTTTTACTATTTTACCTTTGACTGCTCTGTAACTTCATTTTAACTTTCACTCTGACTTTTACCGGATACACTTTAACCACTGATACTCTTTAACTGTTATGCTCTCTAACTGTTCTTTACTGTGTCCTTTTACCTTCAATGTGTAGTTTATGTTTTTACTATCTATTTCAACAGTAAATCGTTTAATATCCTGTTTCCTTTGCTTGTCTTTCAACTGTATGTTTTATCTTCCATCTCTGTTTGAATAAATTTGATAACACTCTTGCAGTAAACAAGTCTTATGACTAGTATTAAGACTGTTTATCCAAGGATGTGGTCTTCTGATCACCTGTAAAACAAAACTAATTGTAAAGAAAGAATTGGTTTTCAGGGGAGGTCGAAAATGTTTCATTTGATTTTGAGAGGTCTGTGGAGTGAAGCTAAAATGATTTTTGAGAGGTAAACCATGCTCGAATTGGTTAACAGAGGCTTCAGGTAGCGCAGCTGGGTTACAAAGGGTTTTACTGCATAATCAAGTGAAAATGAGCAACGCTAGTGTGTTTGAAGAGTGATTAAACAGGTACTGGTTAAAGCAGATGAATTCTTGAACACTGGACTGCGATTTTCTTCAGCAAAGTAACGGTCAGCAGTCTACAATGGTTGATTTTTTAATTTTGCATGGGAGACTGTCTTGCGCACAGAACAATGAAAAAGACGCATACGCAATGTGTTTTTATTTACAAAGTCGAAAGGGTGGCGGGTTTTAATTAATTTAATGAATGACATAATCCTGTACGATGGATGAGTCACGGGGAACAGTGGAGGTGGTAAGTGGTTTATTCTGCACCACTTATGCGGAAAGGCTGTTTTGGACGGGGAGGCAGCGAATCGATACAAAGTTTGACACGTAGCCACGACACTATTCACAAACCACTTTTATTTCACGCGTTAACGCTCGTATAGGGGATGGCTAGCAGAATCAATGGGAGTCGTCGATCTTGGATGGGGTGATCTGACGGTTGACAAGATAGGGAGATGGCGGGGAGTTTAACGAGCGGGGCTGACATGAATTAACGGTTAATTAATCATTTCGGGAGGTTTTTTATTGGCGGAGGTTGGTTATTAATTAATCTTAAGGATTAATTAATCCCATTGGTTTATAAAGGGTCGGGTTACGGACACTCGGGGTTTTATTTGTTTTTTTCGTTTAAAACATAAACATATGTTTAAAACCCTTTTCAATATTTTTATTATATGGTAATAAATTAATGCAATTTATTAACCATAGGGGCGGGGATAGTTTATAAGGATATGTTTTTAACGAAAGGGTATTGTAATGAGGGATTTTATTTCAAACATATGGAATTAAATACTTTGGCTAAAAATCTATAATAAGAGGGTTTTGGAGATATTATCATAAAAGGGAATTATATATAATAGGACAAGGTATTTTCACTAGGGATTTAATAAATAAATCAGATGTTAATATGACAAAGGGACAAGGAAAACTCAAAAATACTTTACAAATCTATGAAAGTGAAGATTTCTGAAGCAAATTGCATTATATCAACTTTAGCACTTAGATTTAGAATAGCGAGTAATTTTGAGGCTTTATTGTGGAGTTTTGCATGATTTTCCTAAGTAAAATGGGATTTTACTTAGGAAAAGATTAAAAGTGAATGAGTGCAATGATGGATAACTTCAAGTACTAAGGGCTTTTCAATTATTAGGCCGAGGGTCCGGTCCCTCCAAAAGTCAAGGAAATGCCTTGAGCCCCTTTAATCTTCAAACTCCTTAGTACTTAAGGGAAATTAGTAAAACCTTTAGGGAAAAAGTGAGGTGGGAAGTTAATGATTCTGACTTTTCCTTCTGTGAAATACTTCCAATGTAGTGTTCTCTACACTTGGTGATGAAAATAAAGGATTAAACACATTTAGCACCATCATTCATCACATGAAACTTTGCAACACCATCTACCTACCCTATCTACTTTACTCTACCATTTTCTTTTCTTTATTAGGGTGCATTTAGAGTAGCAAACCCTCATCAAACTTCTTTTTCTTTTACATGGCAAATCTATCTAATTCTACACTTATTGCATCTAAGGGCTCAGATTAAATTGTTGAGCACCTTTTATTAACTCTACCTATCTACTTATCTGCCAAGATTAAACTGTTTGGTCAGATATTTATTCTCTATCCTACAACATGAAATTTAAAATGAATGAGTCAAGTTTAAACAGTTTGACTCTTCATAAATTGTGGCAAAAGTTTGACAAGCTGCACACAATTTTGCTTATTTACAAAAAATGAAAAAGTAGTGGCATTTGGATTCGCACACTTTCCTTGGTATATTTTTCTTTAGGGTTCATTTCTTTCACTTTTTTGACCATTTTATTTTTCTTACCCTTTGATTTTTCTTTTAAGGTATACCCTCTTTACATTTTTTTATTTATTTATTTTTTTTGACTTTTTTGAGAATATGGAACACCTTTGCAATAAGAAAAAGTTTTGAACATATTGCATAGTTCAACAAGTCAATCATGAAAAATGACACCTATTGGTATAAGAGTCTAACAGATAGTTATAGGTTTTTTACAAAATTTGTGCCCAAGACACGTTGGTCATATGACCTCAAAATGTATGCAAAAGTTACAAGTAAACTAGTGGTGCTCATGATAACACGCTATAGATCTATAAATCCTATGAAGAAACCGCATCCAACAGCTAGGAACCCCAATTATGTGTCACTACAGTCGCATGGGAAGCTCTTTGATCCGGCAACCTGGAATCCCGAAGGACAACCCCTCTATGTGCTGCTAGAGCTCAGCAAGAGTCTCAGCCATATCAAGGTCCTGAAGGATTGCTCTCCTGACAACCCTCTCTGCTGGTGCATCCACTTCGTGCTAAAGTTCCTCTACTGGTTGAACACGACCAATATCTGCATTACATTAAAACAATCTAGTTTAGTCTTGGAAAGAAATCAAAACACAAAAAAATTTATATAAACCTTATAAAAATAAAAAAACATGGTCAAATCGTTCTTACCTATTGCACCCCACTGAGCGTCTTCTGGTAAAACTAGATCTGGATCTCCTCAGAAGTCGACACCTGCATATGCATACTCATCGATGGCGACAATCTATCGGTGGAACCAGGTGAAGAATGCAGTTGAGAACACAACGGTCGATTGGCCTGAATGCTGACCCATGAGTTCTACCCATCTCTGCATTCGAGGATCTCTAGGACTGGATATATCCAATGTTACATGTTCTGGCTGCATCAGTGGAATCCATTACAAAGCGAAGAGATAAGGATGGAACCATAACTGAAATTTTTCTTCCTCCCTCCCTTTGATTTATTCAGTTGTTCCTCTATCTGAGACAGAACAACTTCAGACCAGTTGAGGACTATTGGCTCTAAGCACTCTAGAGCATACTGCATATATGACCTATTCACTACATGGAGTGTAACTGTGCCAACTAGTTTAGCGATCATGAATAGGATGGTCCTAAAAGGAAAATACCTAACATCTTGGATGTTTATTATTCCATATTTGCTAGGTTCTGACCCCGGATAACAATAATGCATAACATAATCCCTCATTGTTTCTCCTCCAATGATAGATCCTGTGAGTGAAATGGGAAGATATCTCCTTGACAAACCTGTGAGAAAATACACATCCTCAACTGTTATGGACAACACTTGATTTTTTATGTGAAATCCCTCTATCACCGGATCCCATGCTCGAACAAGGAATTTTAGGAGTTCTATTTGTTGCCTCATTCTCGACAACTTGAAGTACTTAAGTAGCCCGCAATCTCTTAAAGCTCTTATAGTACCTATATCATTCAAGGCAATCATATCTTGTTTTTCATGTTCTCTTTCTCTCCATGTAATCATCATTATAATCTAATGGAAACCTGAAAATAAACCATAAGATCCATTAGATACCATTCATTGCAAAAAATTAGACAAATTTTGGACACAACATGAAAACCAAAAACTTCAACTACGCCCAACACACTCTTTGGGCTGAAACAATGTGTTGCACATGCAGGTATAGTTCACTGTACCTGCTATGCAACACAAGTTTCAACATTCAGGGGTGTGTTTCCCTCAATTTGGGAAAAATTTACCATAGGGGCCTCAAGACTTTAAAAAACTACAAGGAATGGTAATGAAATGAATACTGAAAGAAAGAGGAGGTTCATGGCACTAACCTGGATCAAATGGTGATGAAGTCCATCCACAGAAATGACCACAATTGAAGACTGAAGTTTGAGGGAAAAATTAGGTTCAGAGCTCTAAAATACAAATGGTAACTATGGAACGGTAAAAATGAATAGTGAAACTGCTTTATATAGTCATTTAATTACTTGCAAGTTAAATTTATTGCTATGACTATAGTTTTATGATGTTTTTATCATGAAAACAGGTATTTTTAATCCGTTTGATGTTGTTCTAAATAGGAAATACAACTGAAGAACAGGTTAGTCATGTAGATTTATTTCAAAGAAAGATTTGACCACAAAGCATGCTTTTTCTCCTTGTTTTCGAGCTTTGTTAAAAACGAAAAAGGATTTGAGGCGCACTTTTATCTCTATTTCGAACTTCCATAACAGTGAACAAGTAACCTCTGGAGTCTTCTTTTAGCCCTTTTCAGACTCTGATAATTTGAAAATATTTCCAAGCACTTGTCATTTCGAGCTCGTTAAAGTAAATGAATTGATATCTACTTAGTATAAGTTTAACCCTTTTCCAGACTGAGATGGATTATTTACGAAAAAGGAATACCTTGGTTAAACATGACTAAAGAGGTCCTTTCAAATATTATTTTACATGTTTTTGGATCTGAGAGACATATTTACGAAAAAAGTAATTTTGGAGTTCTCTTTCATCCTCTTTTTTAGACTCTCTAAATAAGAAAAAGGACCAGGCTATCACTGTTGTTAAGCTCGTTAAAACATAAAATAGAGACGAGCTTATCAATCATGGCAAGAATCTAGCTTCATTCATCAGTATACTTGTTAAATTATTAAATGGCGATACTTTTTAAATGTTCCTTTTAAAGGATTGCTCATAAAGCATACATGAAAAACACATTTCCAGCAACATATGTAATAAAACAGTGAAATGATCACTTGGATCTCGTAGATACATCCATCTAGCATCTAAATACAAGAGGATATTAGAAAGAAATGAAACAAGGTGGGTTAAACAGATCTCCCACCCTAGAGTAGTTGAAAATGCCTAAAAACCCCAAACTGCATTTTACCAGAGTTGCTGCATCAATGGAATGCACAGTAGAAAGAGGGTTTTAACATAAAAATATGGGAGAAAAATATATCTACTCATATATTAATGAATAATGCTGAAGTACAGAGACCTAGTCTCCTCATACAAAATACAAGAGAACCCGATAAGGGTTTCTTGTCAAATACTCTACATACAAATGTGATCTTTAGAAAATTACTAAATAATCACTGAAACACTGAATAAAAAGATCATAGAAGGCTGGAAAGATATCTAATCTGATGTAAAACCCTCAATTTCTTCCTCCCATGAAAGGATGAACCTCTCAATCACAAGGAAACACTGCAACAGAGCCACCAAACCATGCAATGATCACTGCCTCCAAAATAACGCACTCCCTAGCAGAAACAGTGCTAGGAGGGTATGAGAAATGTGTGGTATGATACCAAAGATCTTAAACAAGCTCTGTAGCTCTCCAAACAGATCTCTCAAGTGAAGGAAACCTTCCTCCAATGAGAAACTAGCTCAGAAGTCGGGATTCCAATCCCTTCCACTGCTGCACCCAGCAACACTGCACAATCTCCAGCAAAGATGTGCTGATGTAGATGGCTGAAGCTTGGCCTAAAATACTGATGTGGAATGATGAATTAAAACTCTCCCAATGAGGCTCCTCAAAGGAAAGAGGTGGGATTCCCACCCGGGAACACCCAGTGCTAAACAACACTACATCTTTGCTAAGCAGCAAAGCAGCAACAATTCTTGGCAGGAAAGAATAATAATCTACAAAATGATGAATAATGCTTCCATACTCTTCTTTATATAAGAAATTAGTTTGCTATCCCTTGGCCCCAATCACTTAGGTTACTTCTAACCCAAGTTACATCTCCCTCCAAAATTGTGTTATTCATCCTTGGATTCCTCCTCCACTAAAACTGTGTTGTTGACTTAGTCAAAGAAGCTCCATGTTAACCTTGTTCATATATGGAGGTGTTTTATTAGGCTTGAAAGAGTTTCCCCTTTCACAATTGTAGTATTTAATTCCTCCTTAGGAAATTTATGGGCTTTTCTACCCATTTATTTACCGGCTATAGCTGTTGCTAACTCTAATGTTCCATTTAGCTTGGAGGCTAAAATTTTGGAACATCACAGTCCTCCCCTCCAAAATATTTTCTTGTCCTCAAGAAAATGCATAATGAGAACAAAATTTCTCCCCTCTTCCTCATGTGGCCTCCATCAATAGCCTCCATCATTGCATCAAGATAATCTGCAAATAAATTGTCATCTAATGCTTCCTCCCAAGTGTGAAAAACCAAAGTGTTTGCATCAATCAAAGGTGGAAAGTGTGAATGGAAACATTTTAGCTATCTCATGGCCTCCACAAAGTAGGATTGATGATCAACATGGTGAATGAGTGCCTCCCTCATCCATGCAATCATCCAAATGAAGTGAGTCACCCTCCAACATGGTAACTCATGAAAAGTCTCTTCCACCTTATGCTTCTGAAATGTAGGTGGGCTGAATAAGTGAATGTTATAGGCAAGAGTGCCTATCGCATGCTGTCCTCCTCTCCACTCATGATAAGTGTAGAGGTCATGCTGATCTTGGGCTGAAACATGATTTCCCTCCAATGGCAAGAAGAAGATTGAGCCTCCAAAGACTCTTCCTCCAAAATCATGAGTCATGCCAACCCAAACTATTCCATTCAAGATGAATGGCACATCATCACCACATGGCATCCAAATCAGAAAATGGCTGAAGGTTATGTGCAAGTTTGGATGATACATATGGTCTCTCTGGTGGATACAACGCAGTTCTCCCAACTGCTGCTTGAGAATGTCATATGGCAAGGGTTCCTGCAACAAGTTACAAGCTGGATATGTATGTTCTCCCAACATGGGGAAGTAAGCATAAATTTATAGCAGCTATACATATATAAAATAACAATACACTTGCCCAAAATCATGTATAGATGGGCTACTATCATCATAAACATTGGCCCTAAAGTGACCATAGAACCCAAAAATACTCTTGCTCTTTTGAGGAGCAATGCACTGTGCAAACATGGTGAAAAAGTACAAATACTCAATAGAGTAATCAAAAATTAAAAAAATGCATTCTCTACCATACATAGTGAGTGGGATAAAAGTGAGATCCTCCAATAAGTCCTCCCATGAGAATATACTCATAAAAATCTGCAAGAAAAAGGGATGCCTCCTCCCCTTGGAATATCTCATCCATAAGAACATGCTCCTATGTGACAGCGCTGTAGGCATTTTTAATAAGGCTCCATGACTTCTCCCTTTGACATTCCACATGCCAAAGCCATCCACCATCATGCTGCTATATGAGAAGATCATCTTCTGACATAGAAGTCTCTCATGATCCTCCAATACTGAAGGGTAGCCTCCTTGCACCATGAATGTGCCTTTCTTCTCTTTGGAAATATCATGAAAAGTATGGGAAGAAATTTTCCCATACTCTCCCAAGTGCAACCATAGCAACAACAATTTTTGTTGCTGCCTCATCTCTCCCTCATACAAGCCATATAGTAAGGTCATGAAGGTCAACTTGTATGATGCCCCATACCAACAAATCTTCTATTGCTCTATCATATGGGTGCCATGCCATCCAATTGGTTCCTCTCTCCATACAAAGCTTCCCTTGAACAAAAACACATCAACAATACATGGAAGCAAGATGCAATAAAAAAAAGTTGCCAAATGACAACTGGAGAGTGAATCTTGGTCCCCCACATGGAACCAGCACAGTGCATCCTTGGCCTGCATCAAAATAATAAATAACAAGTGCTTTGCTAGCCACTTGTTTGCTTCCATAGTCATCTCATAAGATGAAAACATAAAGTCACAAAATGGTTTCATTGGTGCACACCAAGAGACATATGGCTTCCCCCACAGCTCAACAAAAGGATAGCCAATATCAATGCTAAAAGTAGCTGCAAGTACATCATCATCTAATATGCAAGAAGAAATATTTCTTCTTGTTACATCATGTTGCTCAAATAAAGGAAAGAAGTGCAATACAAAACATGAAATGATACCTCCTCCATTATGTACTTGAGGTCTTGAACTGAAATGGCTCAACTGGAAATTCTCCCTCACTCCCAATGAGCAGGAAGGTAGCTGTGACATCCCCTATATCACTATTTGGGATATGCATCTCTCCATATGCTGATATATGTCATGCTGGATGCCCTCCCAAGTGAACTCCTCCATCAACTGGAAATATGCATCAAAGTTCATAGAAGAGAAGTCCTCTTGTGATGCATGTAGCAGCTTCTCCTTGAGACTAGAAGATCTATTCAAGAAGATCCTGCCATAGGAATAGATGACCACATCATCCACCATGTATCTATCAACTCCATCCAGGTCATCAAGAATCATGCATGCACCAAGATCCTTGGAGTACTCTACCAAAAGCTGAGATCTCCAATAAGGATCAATCATCCTCAAAGACAAAGCTGGTGATCTGGTATGTGAAGCTCTCCTCATGTTGCTGCCTGCTACTTTGACATCCCCCATTCCAAAGTCCTCCTCCAAACTCTTCACCTCTCCAAATCCAAGAGTGGTGAACCCAAAGACAAGATATCTCTCATCAACTGAAGGTCAGGTGGCCTCCCAGGTGGAATGCCTCCATGAAGTGAGACATCGATATCAAGAGTAGACTACATAGGTGATTGGGCAATCTTGGCCCTGCTTCTACAGCACAAATCAGTCTGCCACTTCCTTGCATTGGCTCTCTGAAATAGAGAAGGGTGTATGCCTCTCATCAACTGATGATGCTCTTCCTCCTTTTCTCCTCCTTCCAGCTGCAATATTGCACAATCATGCTACTCATTAATTGTGCTTGGACCTCTATGTATGAGATCCTGGGGAACTTCTTGAAAATATACAAGAATCCCTCCTATGGGAGCATGTGCTCCTCCTCCCTTTTCATGATGCACTGGATGTTCTCTAGATGTGACAACGTTGTTGCCCTCTTCTTCATCAATGTGTGTAGGCAACATCTCAACAATTGAATCCCTTTGTGAAAAATTGATCCCCATGCCCTCTTGTTCAAGAATATGAACTAGAGGTTTTGCTTCTGGAAATGTGTAATGAAAGACATCAACTCTTCTCATGGTTTTCTAGAATGGAGTTTCCTCCATCACATGCAAGGGTTTTTTTTTCTCAAGTTTTCCTTGCTCATGTGTCTTAGGAAGTTTTTCACGAAACCTATCCATCAATGTTTTTATGAATCTTGCAAAAGAGAAAGTATTGGCATTATTTAAGGAACAAGATTCAAAAATCCACCATGCATGAGCCTTACCTCTAAAATGTAGCGTTGTAACTTTGATAGCTTCATCTTCGGAAATATGGTGCAACTGCAAATAGGAGTTTAGCTCCTTCACCCAAGCTCCAACTAAACTTGTAAGTGATCTGGAAAAAGTAGATAGAATAAATCTATCTACATCCTACTACTGGCTCTTCTCCATCTGGATCTTGCAAAACTCCGTGAAATCGTAGCATCTCTAAAACCTCTTAATTTGAGGCACAGGATTGAATGATCACTGTTGAAAACAAATCACTAAGAGTCATTCTTAGCATTCTTCCCCGCTCCCATCCACATCTCAGGATAGCTCGGGTATTTGACCACACTTCGTGCACTGCGGAGTGCAAATTCACATGCTCACACCCACCATGTGGAGAATTCATATCTGCCTCTAGATTCAACCCTTCGGATATTTCATCTCCAATCTCATTTTCTTCGCTCTTCCTTGAAAGTTTCTTTCATGATTTTTGGAAGAACATTTGTAATCTTGTCTTCCTTTTCCCACAAACATCGAAGCTTTCTTTATCTTTTTTCCATCTCTCATTTCTTCGACAGATGGATCTCATAGGCCGGGGCTAGGATCATGCTCTAATACCATTGTAATATTCCTTTTTCAGGATTTCTCATAAATCATACTGAAAAATGAATTTCTAGCAACATATGCAATAAAAAAATGAAATGATCACTTGGATCCAGTAGATGCATCCATATAGCATCTAAATATAAGAGGATATCAGAAAGAAATGAAACTAGGTGGGTTAAACAGATCTCCCACACCAGAGTAGCTGAAAATGACTAAAAATCCCAAACTGCATTTTACCGGAGTTGCTGCATCAATGGACTACGCAGTCTAAAGAGGGTTTTAACATAAAAATATGGGAGAAAAATAGATCTACTCATATATTAATGAATAATTCTGAAGTATAGAGATCTAGTCTCCTCATACAAAATACAAAAGAACCCGGCAAGGGTTTCTTGTCAAATACTCTGCATACAATGTGATCTTCAAAAAATTACTGAATAATCACTGAAAAACTAAATCACAAGAGCATAGAGGGCTGGAAATATATCTGATCTGATGTAGAACCCTCAAGGGCTTCCTCCCATGAAAGGATGAACCTCTCAATCACAAGGAAACACTGCAACGGAGCCACCAAACCATGCAATGATCACTGCCTCCAAAATAACGCACTCCCTAGTAGAAACAGCACTGAGAGGGTAGGATAAATGTGTGGTCTAATACCATAGATCTGAAATAAGTCTTTTAGCTCTCCAAACAGATCTCTCAAGTGAACGAAATCTTCCTTCGATGAGAAACTAGCACAGAAGCTAGGATTCCAATCCCTTCCACTGCTGCACCCATGAACACTACACAATCTCCAGAAAAGTTGTGCTAATGAAGATGGCTAAAGCTTGGCCTGAAAACCTGATGTGGAATGATGAATACAAACTCTCCCAATGAGCTCCTCAAAGGAAAGAGGTGGGATTCCCGCCCGGGAACACCCAGTGCTAAACAGCACTGCAACTTTGCTAAACAGCAAAGCAGCAACAATTCTTGGCAGCTAAGAATAATAATCTACAACATGATGAATAATGTTGCCATCCTTTTCCTTATATAAGAAATGAGTTTTCTTGCCCTTGGCCCCACTCACTTAGGCTAATTCTAACCCAAGTTACATCTCCCTCCAAAATTGTGTTATTCATCCTTGGATTCCTCCTCCACTAAAACTGCATTGTTGACTTAGTCAAAGCAGCTTCATTTTAACCCTATTCATACATGGAGGTGTTTTATTAGGCTTGAAAGAGTGTCCCCTTTCACAATTGGAGTATTTTATTCCTCCTTAGGAGACTCATGGGCTTTTCTACCCATTTATTTACTGGCTACAGCTGCTGCTAACTCTAATGTTCCGTTTAGCTTAGAGGCTAAAATTTTGGAACATTACAACTTTATTCACCCGAAGGGTTGAATTATAGATCAAGCAAATTTTGTCCTCCTCAAGCTTGTTAAAAAATAAAGAGGTACTGGTCGACAAATGACCGGGGAAAATTTTGGAAAAGCAAGTAAAGTTTCTTTTTGGTAGTAAGTCACTCTTGAACATGACACTTATTTCACTCCATGTCCGTGACTATTTGGGTTGGGTAATCATCTTGACAATTCATTCACACCTATGGTTCATCATACATTCACTTCGGTTTTGGATCAATGCTGCCAACTCATCACAGTGTCGCCAATATGTTCAAGAGAAGTCATCCAGTGATTTAGAACTCATCCATCTGCAATACTCATAAACCTTCATTTTCATGATCGTCATCCCTAACAATTGCTATATCAAGTCATACCCTTGTCTCTAAAATCAGTAACTCCAGTTTTGCAATAAGGTGACTTCCTATCGACTACAAATCAATATCTGGGAATTTCACTTAGAAACATCAGATTCTAGTACCATGAGGCTTGTTACAGCATCGACAAGATCCTCACTTCTAGACTTTTGACCGAAAGATTTTGTTTGGCGTTCGACATCAAATCATCTATTCACACCTTACGAAATGTACTGCAGTACCTTGAGGGCCATTTTCATTAATGGTGGTTCTCTCGTGTTTGTTAACAACTTTCATTATTGGCTGGTAATCAAACGATGTCTTTCCATGTTCGACGACAAATCATATATTCGCATGGCTAGACTTGTACTCGAATGATCGAGTGAATGAGATAAGAAGACCTCAGATCTAGTTTCAGCCATCTGGGCTGCAATTTCAGGATTGTTGTACACATCATATATACGGTGACCTTACACTCAATATTTCATCCAAACATGGGCCTATATCTCAGAGGCGTGTCCCATCCTGGGCAGCATTCCAATGTAGACGATTTTTTGAATTATACATGTTAATAGATTATTTTACAGCTGACAGGAATGTCACCTCAGCAGCAATTACGAACAATAGAGGACATATCATGATGAAATGTATTGTAAGATTGATGCAGGTGACCATTCTGCTTCATTTCCAGGCTCATCACAGTGTAAAGCATCTCAATCAAATGTTCTTATTATTTGGATCTCATGCTTTAGGGGGAAATTGTTATAGGTCAATTTGGGCACCATTCCCAATGACCTGGTTAACTTGGCATCATCTCCAAGACTAATGATCAAGGGTCTATCATTCCCTATCATCTTAGTTTCTATATTCCATAAGACAAGAAACAACATAAATCAAATAAGACTTTCATCAAGCAAGGGTTTCCATGGTTTGAAGCTTATTATTTAACATATGAGAGCTCACCAATGCAGGCTCTAAGGGGCCTAATTACGTTTCATATGCAGGTAGCCCCATTCAAGGCTGCTCTGGAGAGCACTTCCTGACATTCAAAGGTGCATTGGTCACATTGGGAGCAAAATTCTCATTGCTCTAGAATCTCCACTTGGCCAGTGTCTTCTAGAAGGGTTCACATGTGTCAAGCTTCGGATCCAAGTGTCCATTTGACATCTACATGACTGGAAACATGTCTTGCCTATTTCTATAATGATATTGATTGCAAAACAACCTACCATTCATCTATAAATTGAACACATATCTAAGTGTTTGAGGAGGAAGAATTTGAGTAGAGAAATGCTGGAGAATTTTCGATAGAGAGTTTGATTTGTGGAGTTGTTTCTAGAGAGATTTATGTTGTGATGAGACTTGGGAACTCTGCTGGAAGGTCACTTAAAATCAATCACTAGGTTGTAACCTCTCCTTCTATCATCAATAAAGAGTACTTCTTGTTTTTTCCCTACATGCATCTATGTTTACTTTGGTTTTCCATATTGCAAGATCTTAGTTGATGAATGTAGTTTATGATTAACTGATTTAGCTAACTAGCTTGAATATATATCTATATTATTGCATCTTCTATTTTTTTAGTGTTATTTCTTGCAGGAAGCATTTAGCAAACAAAACCGCTTGAATTTGAAGCTGTAGTGGAAGCGATAGAAAGGAGCCATTTGAAAGCGACTAAAACAAGTAAGTCTCCAATCCTCTCTGCGTATTTGTTCTGAGTTAGGAGAAATGGTAGTATAGTCTTTCACCTGTTGTTATAGGCTAACACTTGCCTAGGGAAGTGTAATTTATCCATAGATTACAATTCTGGCCAAACATTATAGAAAGTTATAAAATCTTGGTTCCAAGAGCCTGCAAAATTATGTTAGAGGCCAAGTGCAGTTTACTAGACTAAATATTTGAGAAATTTTTACCATTATCTCATGGAAATGTGCTAAAAATTACATTACTAGTAAAAAATGGCTAATTAGTTACTAAAAAAGATAGTAAAATTTGCATATAAACGGTTATTTTTCGGTCGGTGACCAATAGTAGCTGATTTACAATATCTTCTAATGCAACCAACTTTTAGTCGTTTTTAGCTTAGTTATTAATTAGTTGTCTCAAATTTATGTGTAGTAGTATATTTAGTCCTTAATTTGGTCATTAATTTGTCATTAATTGTCACAATTAATTACCAAATATAAAACAAAATATATTACTAAATGATCACCCTAGAAAATCAATTAATGACCAAATAATATGACCAAAATGTTGGTTGTGTTATAAAATACTATAAATTGGCTACTTATAGTCATATATAAGAAAATTTTAGTCATCATTTGAAACCAATTAATGATCAAATAAATATGAGAAAATTTTTTTCGTGTTATAAGATACTATAAATTACCTACTAATAGTCATATATATGAAAATTTTAGACATTGTTTGAAACCAATTAATGACCAAATAAATATGACTAAATTTTGGTCGTGTTATAAGATATTTTAAATTAACTACTAATAGTAGTATATATGCAAAATTTAGTCTTGATTTGTAATAAAATATTGATCATTTGTAGTAGTCATTTATATTTTTTTTGGTAGTTTCATATTCATTATACTAATGATTACTTGAGTAGTTTATATTCATTTCATTTAATTTCATTAATAATTACTATAAGCAACTAACTTAGTCGTATATTCATTTTATTTGTGTTAATTAATAAACATAAATTACTAATTTGGTAGTTTTATATTGATTTTATTTGTTCATTATAAATCAAAATAAATTAATTAGTATGATTTTGGAACTAAATTAAAAAATTTGGTAGACAATATACATGTACATCTAATATGAAAACGTAAAGTTAAACATGTTAACTACAATAATAAATAATATTAAGCGTAATTATAAATACTTTCAACTGCATAAATTATATTATATAAAATATCATATATTACAATATGAGTTTCCAACATAATATTGGTTGGAGTACAATTTACACATGAAATATTTTTTCATCACTTAAAAACATTATCGTTATGTTGCCAAGGAATTTCAGGTGAATTCACCATCTCTGAAGACTTGACCATCAATCTCTATGTATGTCTCTTATGCGGGATATTGACTCTACAGGTACCACTAGACCAATTCTCTTCTCTCTCTCTTTAATTTTCATTTTGTTGCTTCAGTGTTATTTTTCTCCTCTTTCTTCAATTCCTTCTTCTTACCATCAATATTGAGTTCCTTTTCTAAAAAAGAAAGAAGATACAATGCAAAGTATAAGACATGAAATATGGTGAACACTGGATTATAAACTAAAGTAGACTATAGAGGATTTATATGATATATACCTCAACATCATCAATATTTAAATGCCATTCCCCCCCATAAAAGAAAGAAACTTGAACTAATTTTCTTCAGTTGGGCAATAATGGCTTATAGGTGGCCAAATGACCTATATAAACAAAGAAAATAAAACTTCACCATATAAAATAACACCTTAGTAAAATTAGTATTCAACATTCATGGAAAGATTAGGCACAGTCATGATAACTAAATTACATGCTAAAAATATCAAGTTGCAGATTACTTATACAATGTGGGAGTGCAAACAAAAATCCTAGAAAATGCCAAAGCTAAGTATAGAATAAAATGAAATGAAGTAAGAAGTATACAATAATAGGATAGCCTCCTATATATATGTATATAACCGAATAATGTAGAACACTAAGTGAATAAGCCCAGGGCTAGAGGTCTATGATGTCAAGAATGCCCAAGTATGATGAGCATTTCTTCAGATAAGAACTACTATTTGGGCCCATTGTCACATAAGAATGCACCAACTAGTCTATATCATATTATTAATGTTTTTCCTATATTTATGGATCACTACAATATAATGGATAAATTTCAAAGACAATTCCCTTCCCATTCTGTTCCTCACCTTTGGTACAATATATTAGATACGATTTGGAGCAAATTTACAACATCAAAATATGAAGCAATCACTACTAGTAATCCCGCAAAAAGGTTTATTTTGGAATGTAACTTTCAGATTCTAGTTTCTATATTATTCTTGAATGGAAAATACAAATTGAATTCCAACACCAAACTTACGATTTGAGGGAACACTAGTGGCCATCCTCAATCACTCAAACTCAAAACATCAATGATCATTATAATGAAAATATAAAATAAGAGTAGTTTTGATATGTTTTGAAGATTTACATGCAACACACCAACAGCTTTCCCATATTTACCATAATTGTAATTTACAGTATATAACACATTGATTTGTCTTTTACAACAAATACTTGATTCAATAAAAACAATAATTGAACATATTACAACAATACCACCAATTTTTGATCTTAAATTACACTACAAGAGAAAAGGACATTGGTGAGGGTCGAAAAATATCACCATAAGCTCATTGGTGACAGTCAAAAGAGCATCCTTCACCAAAAATTGAACAACACAAAAGGTGTCATCACTAAAAGTATAGTTGTTGTGGTGACATTCAATGTTCATCACAAATAATGGTTTATAATGATGGATAGTGACCATCACCATTTCATATGAGAAATGGTGATGGAACTTAACCTCCATTGCCAAAAAAGTGAACGTCACCAAATGTGGAATCGGTAAAGGTATAATTTTTTTGGTGGCATTCAAGGTCGATCATGAATAATGATTATAATAATGGATAGTGATTGTTACCATTTCATATGAACGACATCTATTTATGATGATGGACCTTTCATGGTCATCACTATTGATGCATATATATGGTGGCGTTCATTTACCGTCACCATTTAATATTTTAGTGAGGGTTGAAAAATGTCACCATCAACTCAATGTGGATGGTCAAAAGAGCCTCTGCCACTAAATATTTATCATCTCCATTCCATATAAATATCAGGGCATGATGGAATCAAACTGCCAACCTTCTGAATGTAAAGCAGGTGTTGTTCCATTGAGAAAACACCCTTTAAAGAATTAGACTATAAAAAATAGATCTTGAAACTTTATAAATTTTAAATTCTACAACTTTCAATAAATTATAAAACTTTGTAAAGCCTTGTAAAATATTTTACTAAACAAGAAAAATAAGATCAAATTTTGTACCTAAGGGTTATGGAAGTTATGAAAAGTTGGTGGAGGGAAAAATTTCATGTATAAGATGCTCAATATTTTCAGTTAAATGAAGTGGCAGTGGAAAATGGCTAGGGTTTCAATGTGCATTGCAACAGAGATTTAGAGCGACATCTCTTTGCTGAACAACTCGAATGGCTCTGAAGGATGCTACAGAACTGTCCTAGGCTTAGATTTGCTTAGGAGTGCCGAGAAAATGATTCATAGGTCGCATCCCTACCCTCTCCTTGCCATAGGAGAGACATCGGACAGTATCGAATAGGGGAAATTGGTTGCAGTGGAGGATTATTCCTCTCGCACTGTTTGTTAAAAGGACTTGATCAGATCGGAAGGTGGGTCGCTGACTATAGTGGAGGATTGTTCCTCTAAATTCGTTTATAAAGAGGATTTAGGTTTTCAGTTTATAGATCAGGAGTCGCTCATCTCCCTGAGGGATTTTGGCAATAAAAAATGTAGCCCGTGCATATGGGACAATGCAAGGAACCCAGAAAAGGATGTGAACTCCAATGATCGGGCATGGGGCTTCAAGTTGGGCTCTGAAACACCTCCTGGTAGCCTGAGTTTCCTAGATCCAACCTCTTCGGTATTTCAAATCTAGATTTTGCTCTTCACGGGAATATCCTTGCTAATATGGGTCTTCTCAATGAATAGAGTATAGAAAATCTTGCACACCCTAGAGAAAAGCCTGGGGATTCTCTCAGCTCTTCAAAGGATTTTATACGAAGGTAAACAACTTGATGTCTCTTTTCCCCTTTCTTATTATAACATTGAGAGAGATGCTATTGTGGTTTTAACCCTTCGTCTGAGAGGGGGGACTGTGGGGTGCTCATCATCTGCACCATATTTCTCCTAAAAAGATGTGTTCCATGCAAAGTCCAAGAAATAAGATCAATCCCATGCTGGCCACAAGCCCTTTTTGGTTGATAAGATGGAGGAAACTCCCTCCATAGATATTTCCCACCCAGATCTGGTAGAGAAGCTTCAAAGATATGCAGAAACTGCCATTATCTGCAAATTCAATGGACTCTGGCCCCACACAAAGGATCTCTACAACTGGATCTATGCCAAATGGACCCACAACTATAGGGTTAACTTCTGCTGAAAGGGATTATTCATTATAGTTTTTTACCATGGCAAGGATTATTAGAGAGCTGTAGAAGAAGGTCCGTGGTTATGGGGACTAGTAGGACTATTCCTTACCCTTGGTTCCCAGATCTCGACCCCTCTACGAAAATCATCACCAAGATTCCGGTATGGGTCAGCCTACCCAATTTCCCTGTTCACTTATGGAACCTGTCAGTCTTCCAAGGAATAGGGAACTCCCTGGGCTGTTATCTGACAACATATCCCTTTTAGGAGTACCAAGGGCTATACACACATGGAAGATTATATGTTGAAGTATACATAAGTAAATGTCTTCCAGATCAAATAAATCTCAATATTGGTGATTTCATGTGGACACATATTCTAGATTATGAGAACACTGCCTTCTGTTGTCGCCACTATCACCAAACAGGACACCTTCAGAACTCCTGCACCAAATTCCTTGCCCAAAAAGAGCAAAACAACCTCAAGTCAAAACCCAAAAGATGGATACCTTTTCATCCACTTTCCATGGATGACGATGACACCTCGAGCTCAGATGAGGAGGAGATTGACATAGAAATGGAGCAGGCAAGGCTAATGAAAGACTCACCCTCCAATGTTCTTGAGAAACCCCCTGTCACGGTGACCTCTTAGAAATGCACCCATGAATCCTCCTCTTCTGACACAGATAAGGAGACACCTTCAACAATCAACAACAATCTACAAGTAGTTCCAGCCCAACCGCACCAAGCTGGATGGGTCAAAGTCAACCAAAAAAAGGAGAAAATATTGCACGGAGGCTTCTAGTCATTCTGGGTAGAACCTTGTTCCTATCTTATTTTGTTTCCTAGTCATGATTCTCTATTATTTTTTTTGTTTCATGTTCACTCTTTAGGACCAAGGTTTATTTATCATTTCTGGTTAGCCCACTTCTTGCCTCTCTTGATTGTAATCTCTTCTTCTACCATATGATTGCTTAATATAATTAGTCTTATTTACCAAAAAAAAAATATTTTCAGTTAAATACTCAATTAGAAGTGAAAATTTAAATAAATTGATAGCCTATAAATGACCTACAATTATCAAATCTAAAATATGAAATTACACCAAATATTGATTTCTCAGCTTGTGAATTATGTAAATATGTTGTGAAAACATAAAATATGCCTCTAAAAGATTTATTCCCATGCCAGAAAGCAAAAAAAATGAGTATATATGATGCAATTATAAATAATGAGCTACATGCTTGAATCCTATTGGCTATGGGATCTATAAAACTGATTGGTAGTGGTTCTCGTTATTAATTAATTAAAGATATCAAAATAAAACAATCAATAAAAATGATATTGAAACGTAACCACTAAACAGATCTTAAAAATTGTAAGTAAATTTTTTGGCTAATATATGTTACACCAAAGAAATATCAAAGGGACATTCATCCACTTCCAAATCCACACCAAGCATGAGTATCTGAAGATGTAACTATATGGATACAAGGAAATAAATCTCTAACTCTCAATGATAACTATGTCCTCCCAGAAGTAGTTCAACTAGCAAAGGGGTGTGAAGATAAGCACCTCAAACCGAAAAAAGCTACACATTACAAAAACACAATGCACCCCCCTCTACCTTTATAGAATAGATTTAAGGGAATAAAATAAAGACCCATAGAGAATAGGATTTGAGTGGGAAAAGGAAATTTGATAACAAAAAAAAAAACCAACAACAAAAATATACTAATTTGAACAAGTTTAATTTACATTAAACAAATATGGCATCCATAGTACATTAAAGTGACATTGGTCAATTTTTGGTTTGGTCGATTTTCAATTATCTATAGTTCCACCAATCTAATCAATTGCGCTAGGGGATTTTCCCATTAATGGAGTAACATATCTCACACTGTTTCTTGATAACCATTGTCCTTAACTGACAATCATGCATATTTCTAGCACATAACTGCAAAACATGGGCATAAAAGTGAGCATAAAGTCCAGAAGTCCAATCTACCTTAATGGAGAAAAACATGAAATTTCTTTAGAACCTACCTCGTTGGGGGTATAAAGGGGAAACCAGTGCGGCATAAAAAGACCATTATTCTTGAAAAACCATGGAAACCCATTGTATTCATTTAAGATACTCATGTAGTTGAAATTCAAAGCTAAAAATTCCTTTCCCTTTATGTTCAAAGCTAAATATTCCCTTTACAACTCTTTTTTGAGGTACATATGCATCTCATCATTCCATCAAATAAGGCAGAAAGGCCACTCCATTTATCTTTCCAATTAATGTTCTTATATGTGCATACATGCAAACAATATCTCCTTAACCAAGACCTCCAACATGATAAACACACTAAGGTCATAGGATTTCCAAGGGAGACTTGATAGCTTATCCAAGTTGATATAAGATTCTTTTAGAGGGGTCATAGGAGACAGAACTGGATATTTTATTGGAAACTTTCTAGAAGAAAATATTTTTTTTAGGGCTTAGGTAATATTAACCACTCTATTTCAAGTAATCCGAACTGTTGTTGTCTATTATAGATCTTCACCTACTAGCATGCACCTACCTCCTAAATAGATCTATTAGTATGATAAGTTTATTATACATAGAAAACTAAACTGAAAATAAATAATTTGAGATTACTCCACATCCCCCACCTAGTCACATAGCAAAAATAAAGCATAATAAATTTTAAAAACCCTTGAGATATTATATGTTATGCATTGAGAAAACCTGTTGAACAACTTCTAGACTATATACTACAACATTTCTTTCAATTTTCCTTTTACTACAAAAACAAGGGATATGTAGGAAGACCATAGTTTTGGAATTTATACTAAATATCTACAACATATTGTAGATTTTCCCCTCATTATTTGTTTCTAGAAACCTACTAGTCAAGCATTACCAAAAATGACAATTTCAAGAATTTTAACTATATAATTCTTTGAAGTAAACTTAAAAAAATAGATGTTACCCATTCTATTAGATGTGTGAACAAAAGTTTGGTAGTATTTTATCTATAAATCAACATATGTTATTCTAATTTTTAACAACCCATTCATAGAATATTCTATTTTTTAACAATGCATTCATAGAATATTGCCATCACTTAAAATTTATAGATACTCCCAAGTTTCCTAGCAATGTAGAGAAACAAGTCTTTTTGTGGATAAAGGTATTTGATTTGGGATTCCATTCCATGAGTGAATGATTGTGGCATGGCTTACAGTATCAAGGCTCAAGAACAATAATCTCCTCAATCATACATGTCATGTTGTAGGAAAATGAATACCATTACTCAAAAGAACATGCTTGTATGTCTCCACAAAAGGAAAAGTAAAAAAAAATCTTAAAAAAAAAACAAAAAAAAAGGTTATAAGCCACAAATATTTCTCTATATTGAGTTGAAAGAAATGAAATATTATTAAATCCTGGAATCTTAGTATACTCTATGTATTTGAGAAGATACACAAAGAAGGCAAATTGTAAACTATGGTATTATGCTCCTAAGAAGTGAAGGAGAAAAAAAAATAAAAATAAAAAATTGAGGATTTAATGCTCATGGAAAAATACTCAACCAACCATGGGCCATCAATTCATCACTAAAGTAAGCTCTCTCCAAATGTGATAAAATGATTACAATATGCAATATGTTCGCTGCATGCTGTGATTTCTCAATATTTTATGAGAAAACCTTATAAACCATTATTATGGTCTATGGATATGGAGTGAGAAATCAACCATACTCATTTAAACAACTTAATGTTCAAATGTTGATATCTTCATCAAGGAAAATTTTCTTCTTGTAGAATGTCAATAAAATATTGTTTGTGTGTGAATATTTTCCTTTCCCTCAAAAAATTATCCTACTCAAGAATTTGGGTAAACATATTTGTAAAGAACATCAAAATCGATGCTTCACTTTAACTGGAAACAAATGTTCACAAGGAAAAAACCAAATCAAATTTGTATTGATGGAAACCAAGCAGAATTAGGTTTTACTAAAGGAAACCAAGCACAATTAATATTTCGATCAGGACAAACTGAGGAAAAAATAAATTAGGGTTTTTTCAATCAGGACAAACTGATGCAAAAATAAATTAGGGTTCGTTTACTGACCAAAAAACAATTATTTTATAGAAATTACGTAATAAACTTATCTTCAAGTAAAAAAATCGAAAATGTAGGTTTTTTGCACGGAACCTCAGTGGGGATATCAACCTATAATCTAAGATGTAGGGTTTGTGCACGAAACCTTAATGGGGATATCAACTTGAAAAAGGTTCTATGGATCAAAATCTCCCCTCACCATTGTAGAAGCCTTGATTTCTTGTTTCTTTAAATATTTCTACTTAAAATCAATGATTTAATCTCTGTCATTTCAAAAAATACAACAAGAAAACCTCATGGCATTGTCCCCAACATTCTCTTTTTGAAATCTTGAAAAAAAATCGAATTATCATCTTTGGACTTAAAATATTAGGGGTTTGAAGTAGATAAAACTTAAAATAAAAGTTCACATATATAAATGTACCGTAATAATATTACCTATATATGGAGAAACATAAGAAAATGTTGATTATGTTGAGCTCATGAGGGAAAAAAACTATCTTAATGTGAAAAGTTTTTAACGAACTTTATATTTGCCAACATCCACTGGATCTGGAATTCAAAAATAAATTCAATACCCACAAAACAATGAAGAAGCTTAATAAGAGTGTCAAGAGGTTTTATTATTTTGATAGCTCAGTGAAATTTTTAGGAGGGAAAATGAAAAAAAACATTATTTATCAATTTTTTAAATAATAAAAAATAAGGATTTTAAAATTGGAAGTACATTCATAAAATGTGTAAGGGTTTGCATTGAAAATTTCACTAAAAAAGCATGATTATGAGTTTCTAATCCAGTATGGGGTAGATATCAAGTAAAAACTTAAACAATTAAATATTTAACATTTTTAATCTAATGTGGCCTTATTTAAAAATCAATCTAATTATTATTATGTATTAACACACTATAAATTTAAAATATAAAGAGGGTTACGAACACCCATAAACCTATTTTAATACTCACTGCAAAAGTATGGAAAATAAATAAAAACATAAATAAAATAAAGGTATGGTAAATAAATAAAATATCTTTTTATATTTACTCCATAAACCTCTTTTTATTTAAGGAAACTCAAACAAGAGATTTTATTTAGGTGAATACTATGGGAAAAATACCATTTTAATACCATGGGCTAAATATCATGGGCCAAATACCATATTTATAAAATATGTATGGTAAACAAATAAATATAAAAGAGGTATAAAGAAGTATGGTAAATAAATAAAAATATATCAAATAGGATTAGAAATCAACATCTAATTATATACCAAGGCTATGGACCAAATATCATGGTAAATAATAGAGGTATGGTAAACAACTAAAATATAAATAAACCATAAATATGGTAAGTAAATAAAACATATTTTTATATTTACTTCATAATCCTCTTTATATTTACAAACCCTCCAAAAGGAGGTTTTATTTAGGCGAAGCCTATGAACCAAATACCATTGGCCAAATTATTATTAATACCATGCAAAAAAACATTATTAAACCTAATATCAAGATTAAAAGATTAATATTATTACTGTTATTAATTCTAATATTCATATTAATATATTATAATATTAATATTATTAAATTTAATAAATTTGGATTAATACAATATTAAATTTGTTATATTATAATATATATTAATATATGATGATATATATTAAATATAGATATATATGAGAAGGAAGAACAAAGACATAGAGTGATAGAGGTGGAGAGATAGGGGGAGTCACAAGGGAGAGATGGAGATAAACTGAAGGAGAGGGGAGAGAAGGATTCGAGAGAGAGATAGGGAGAGAGTGACACAAATATGGGAGTGGAGAGGAAGAAGGATAGAGGGAGGAATATAGTGAGAGGAATGAAGGGTAGAGAGAGAGAGAGAGAGAGAGAGACAGAGAGAGAAAGGAAGGACGAGAGATAGGACTTGAGAGATAGGAACCAATATCATAGAAGAAAGAAGGTTTGACCAGATTACTCTATAGGGGCACCCTCCCTTTCTTAAGTAAATATATAAACCAAATGTGGTGTAATCATCTGTAATGGTGGCTGATTATATGAAGCGAAGATTTTACAAGGAGGCACTATATTTTTAATGTGATATGCAAAAATAAAGTACCGAACCTAACCATTTCACATTCACCAATGTTCTCTCTGCATGTGCTAATTTGGTATATTTGGAACATAGAAAAGGAGTCTTGTTTTGTGATCACCTCCCATGAGGATTCACCAATTGCGATAACACAACACTTGTGGTTGCATCTTCTAAATCATCATCACTTCCACCAACAGCTCATCCAATAACACTGGTATAAAAAGTCTCGGGCTCTGGATAGTGCAGAGGTACATAATGCATGTGCCCTCGATGTCTTCTACATACTTGTAGCTCTCCTCCCAAACCAAGGCCACTAGTGTTGTGTGTTCACTTTGCCCCGAATATTGTGTAAACATCCCAAGCTAAGGAATTGTTGCACCAAGATATGGATCCACTATGTGTCATATCCACTGAAGGAGAACAGGTTCCAAACAATAGGTCAATTCTCACAACTATCTCTCTATGGGATGTTGACAACTCCAAAATTCCAGATTCTCATTAATGAAATCTATAAATTCCAAAATTTCGTATAAGACTTGAAGTCGTACTAAACTTGGACCAAAAGTATCAGGATCTGGGTAGTGCAAAGGAACATCTCCAATATGATTTCTACTATTCTCATCTAGATCATTTTGCATGGATATCTCATGTAGTTGAAATGCATATTATAGGTTACATAGAACATCTCCCATGGAAGGCAGGTCGATGCCCTTCTCTTCCAAGAACTAATCGGAAGTCCCCCTAAACATTTTTAGAGAACAAGGGTTGATGGTTCCAAGAAGGTGAGGGTCAATTATTTTTTTAAGCTTTCCCTTTTTCTGGAAGTTCATTTCCACTTTGCTATAATAAATTTTTCTCTAGGAAAAATAATATTAAGAGTTTCCCTTGCACACAAAACCTCCAGTAACACAACTCCAAAAGAATACACATCATATTTCTTTGTCAGTTGTTTCATTGTGAAGTATTCATGATCAAGGTACCCAAGGGCCAAAGGTACCTTTCATTGTAGTGCTTACATGAGTTTGATCTAGAGTGGATCCAATATTTGAATGTCCAAAGTTCACCACCTTTTCTTGTGAGCCTGTTATTGTGGAGATATCTAAAATTTAGATAAGCACAGAGGATTCATGAAAAGGGAATAAAATTGAAATATCGACTATATAGTGGATATTAGTTGGTATCTTGCCAGTCAAATAGTTTTCCAAAAAGTCGAGGGAGTCTAAATTGGTGTAGTTGAAAATGAAAGGAAAATGAGAACTGTGGAGATTCTGAGTTTGACTGAAAAATGAGAAATGTGGAGATTCCGAGTTTTATATCTAAAAATCTACACCACATAAATCTACAATCTATCAAGGGAAATATTGTTCCCCCAAGGCCAAATCCAATGACACTGAGCTTGAAAACCCTCTCATTATTGTAGGTCATGCCTTTGAGCTCCGAGATGGTGATGTTTCAGGGGTTTTGATCTTGTCTCTGATCCAAGGTCACAACTTTGAGCTCTAATATGGTGACATTGGTAGGGTTTTGATCTTGTCTCTGGTCCACTGCGTAAGCTTGGGTGAATAAACCTGGCACCCTGTCGGGTTAAGGGGAATTATTAGTTTTGGGAAAATAAATCTCAATACAGGAATGAAATTATTGAGACATTGTCTATCATACATAATTTTTATGCCTCTGTCAATGGAACAAAGTCATCGGTCCTCCAAAAGGAGCCTTATTCCTATTATTTCCTCCAAAACCAGGGTTCATTAGTGCTACCATATATGATAATAAACCCCTTCATTGTCTTCCCCATCCGGAAATCCAAGCTGTCAAACAAAAATGGGAAGCTCAAGCTCTCCATCATCGAGGGTTATATGACATGTCTTGTAACTATTGAAAGAATCTTCTTTTCAATATATTTCTAGATGGTGGTATGATTTATATATCCCATTAAATGTTGCTCGTTCACCTTATTACCAAGATACGTGGGACTCTATTATAGCTAAAGGAAATGACTTCAAATTCCCTACTATGCATGACTTGAGGGGAGCTATTTTGCAAAACAAGATTTACTACTTTCATTATTAATCAAATATAAAACCAATAATATTGTTTTATTTAAATCTTAATTTGATATAATTATGGAAATTATGTATTAAATGAAATAAATATATTCGTTGGTACAATTCTCATATAAATTGATAAAAATAAACATGTTTATGCATTATTACACTGTAAGCCATACTTAAATATTTTTAATTACATGTTTATAATCATTAATAAAGGTTTATATATTATTAAAAAAAAAAATCCGTACCTAAGCAATAAACAAAATTTCATAATACCATTAAAAATTAACCAAGGTTCATATCAAACAATTAATAAAAGTTCATACACCATTAAAAAATTAATTAAGGTTCATATCTAAATGTCGTAATCTAAAAAACCCACAAAATAACCAAGAAATTCTGATAATATTATGAAAAATTTCGGCAATGATTTTTGAAAATCTGGGTTATAGTTGTTAAAATTCAATATTTTGGGTGCCCTAAGGGTTTTTTATGGTGTTGAATCCATTCCCACCATAAAAAATCAAATTCAAACACTCCAACCACCTGATTTTTTGAATTTTATTTTACTGGATTTGAGCAAAAAAACTGTCGTTCGGGCTATTCTTTTGCGTCGGTAGAAAAATCCTATCTAAATTAGTAAAGGTTCATAGAATACTCCCCGATGGGAGTGAGGTATGAGAAACACAGTGAAGGCATATCACATGATTAAATACAAGTGGAGTGAGGGTGAGAAATGGTACTCTCGGTCCCTTCACTATAACACATGCAATGGGAGAGGTACTAGTTTGACATTGGGAATGCGTGTGAAAAATAATTGTGCATTGGAGTGTAGAGGTGGTGAAAGGATAAGGTGAAGGAGGATTATGGAGCCCAACATTAGACTCCTCACTCTCGTTTGTTGCTGGTCCTAGTCGTGGCCTTCGGAGAGGAAGCATAAACAACGCAGGAAGGTTTACGAATGGAGTGGCTTGTGTGTGCTTGTCGAGGGTATTTGTTGGTGCGGTGTGTTCAACCGGTCCTTGCTACTAAGTTTCTTAGCTATTGTATGTGTGTAGGTTGAGGATAGGAATTTTAAGGGAATTGAGCTCACTCATTTCGATTTTTCTTGGATTTCGGTGAGCTTCTTTTTTCGTGCTAAGAAAGGAAGATAGAATCTCCACTCCAGGAAACCTCTAGGGTGTTGGCAGAACACTAGTTTCTTTTCCCAATTTCGTGCCCTCCGGCGTCCGTGTGATGGTGTTTGGTGGATTGGTGTGTGGTCTCTATGTGGAGAATTTGGAGGTTGGTCGCTGCCCTGGGGGAAGTTACACTCAGGCGTCGGCTACTTTGTCATCGTTTATTGTTAAAATTTCCTATGTTGGTGTTGAACCTCAAAAATGTTCTTATTTTGACACCATTTTTCATCATTTCTTCCTTCCTTTTCACAAAATCATGACTCCAATCAATGATCATTGACATATTCCATATCAGAGAAAGAATTCAAATTATCTCTACTTTATATTATGATGTTTATCATTATTTAAAACAATTTATGTAATTAGCTACAGAATGTGTGCAATTTTGCAGCTAATCATTGTTTCTGCATCTACTGTTATGGTTTGACATATTTTGAGAATAAAATAAGGAAATGGGTCATATGGGTATATCTGGAATGATCCACACATGGATGGTATCCCATCCACCTATTCGAATTCAAAGATAAAACGTGCATATGCTTGTAGTCGAGGTCGGTCAAAGAACGTGATCTGCGAATGAAATACTCTTGATTTGGTCTTATGTAGAAAATCATGAGATGGCCATTAAATAATTTTCCCCTGTCGAGACTTCTAATTTCAATTATATTTTTTTTCTATAGTCATAAATTCTTCAAATAGTTAAATCTAAAACTTGTATAAATACCGATCTTTTGAAACCGAGAAATAGTCCTAATTTTGATAATTCCGTGTATGCTTTTGAAACTCTCTTTTTTTATAATAATAAGATCAGTTCCAGATCCTTTTATGTGCACGTAGTCCATCATATTTTTGACTCATTCTATTGCAGAGGGCCCCTACAAGGAAAGGATTTTTTTAATTTTTTCGTAGTTTTAATTATTTCATATAATTTCCTATTGATTCGTTATTTCTGTTCTTTTCAATTCATAGTTAAATTCATTTTTGTTTCATAGTTAGATTCTTGTCAATTAATAGTTTAATTTGTTTATTGTTTATGAATAATTTCTTATATTTATTTCCAATTAACTATGTAATCTTGTGCTCTCTAAGTCATCTCAATAAAGTGGCTCTGTCATTTTCCAATTGGATCATATTTGGGTATTCGGTCATACAACATTTGTAGTTTTTAAACATGCTTTGTATTCGTTTTTTATTTCAATCAACACTGTAATTTAAATTCTTAGTAATAGGATTTATTCTTTCAATCCATGGAATAGAATTAGATTAAGTTAGGACAAAATTAAATTAGAATTGTGATTTTAAAATAGAACAAATGTTCTGTTTTCATAGGACGAAAAGCTTTCCCTGGATAAGATAGCAAATGATTTCATCTTGTCATTTGAATGCAATTAGATTTAGAATAGTGCTCTGTTTTAAAGTAGTTAGATATTTTTCATAGATGTTTTGTTGGCCTACTAACATCATTCAAATTTTGATTTATTTTTATGCAATTTAGATTAGTTAATGAAAATTTCCTTTTCTTCCTTCTTTTAGATTTGATATTCCATTAAAAATAGTTTGTAATTCAATTTATTTCCTTACAATAAAAAATATATTTCCTTTTCTTCCTTATTTAAGAATTAGTTTTCATCATTAAAATTCATTTAGATTTGATTATTCACTATCATTTAGAGATTTCATTTTTTAGACCCATTTTTGAAATAAGATACAAAATTCCCAAAACAACATATGTAATGTTCCCAAATTGGGATTGCATAGCAAGCTTGGAAAAATAACGCACTCCTTGGGATATTTATGTACATAAATGAATTTTCAGCCCTAGGATCCCTTAGATCATCAGCTCTGGGGTCTAGATCTAGAAGGGGAGCCAAAAAAATCAAACTAGGTGTGGTAAACAGGTGTCCCGCAACCTAGTCTAGTTGGAAAGCACCCTACAAGAGGGGTTGCATCTATGCACAACAAACAGCTTCAGGAATAACACAGTCCTTGATAATGTAAGTAGGATGCCATCATATATAATCAATAAATGAATGTACATCATCAAATCAAAATTAGAGTGAAGCCCTTTCAATATAAAGTAGATTACAGGAGACAAGAGAGCAATATATCTTCAGAAAAGAGAGCTACAACATAGATATATCAATAGAAAAGGCTCAACAACATTATTTTCATGAGCTGTAGCAGCTGCACATTACATATAAGATCTAGGATAGATCTATGGATGAAACATCATATCTATATCAGATCTAGAAACTAAATGGTTTTCTCTTCAAGATCCCCTTAGGGTTTTGTCAAAATTATGCATAAATAAGAGTAGATCTGAGAAACAAGTTTCAAATCTAGAAATTGCTACAGTAAATTTATGAATATAACATTTCATTACAATGGATCATATCTAAATAGAGCATGGATCAGCAAGCTAATCCATGTATCACCAAGTGGAAGGCAAAGCCCAGCACTAGAGATCTCTGATCTAAACTATGAGAAAAACACCATGAAGAGACTCACACCAAAATAGTGCAGTCCATCAATATGAGTAGTTTTGTAGCTCAAATGACATAGATAACCACTACAAAAGTGCATATATGAAGTACAAAGAGAAGAGACACTATTTTAGGAGGTTAAAAGACACACTCCATGAGAAGAGGCTCCCAAAAACACACTAGATCTCTGCATATCTAAAACTCCTCTTGCTGCATCTTGAAAAAGCAGACAAACCCTCACTAGATCTGCACTGCTAATGAAAGTAGAGCTTGGCCTTAAGCCTAATAGTGGATCAATTCAGAAAATACTCCTCTAAGAATCCTCAAAGGAAGAGGTGAAATCCCTACATAGGAATTCCAAATACAATCCTCCACTAAAAACAGAGAATGGTATTTGTCTAAGAAAACAAATACTCAGAAATATGATCAATCAACAACCTTCTCTTGCTTCCCTCCCTCTCCTTTTATAAGATGAAGAGCCTTTGCAAACCCTAAACCATCTTGATGAGTTAGCCCTTTTCACATGAGAGGCCTCCTTCTAGAACTGCGTTGTCCCTTTTGGAGATGAAATGAACCTAGACAACGTTGTTGATTTGGTCAAGGTTGACCCAGTATTTAGCTCAAACCTCTTTCACACCTGTAAGTGATTATTTACATGGCCTTTATTTAACTTTGTTTGCATGGGCATTTATTTATTTATTCTACTTCGGAGTTTTACATGTCCTCCTTTATTCATTTAAGCATGCAACATAAAATCAAACCAAAAATGAATGTTACTCTTAGCTTAGGCTAAGTAGGAACGCTACAACATATACATACACAACGAAGTAAGAGAACAAGGTTACCTAAGCATATATGGTGCACCACACTTCATCAAATTACTAACCTTGGTCGATAATTCATGACAGCAATTTGAGACATCAAATTGACTAAACATTTTGGCATTATTGTCGGGGAAGTGAAATTAGGAAGCCTTATTTCTTACACTAAAAAAAATAAAAAATAAAATGACATGCATAGAGAAAGAGACTCTAGGGGTAGATTCATAACTAGTGGTATAAGTTTGATTCTTACAACACCACTCACCCCACCAATACCACGTAGTGAAACACCACCATCTCAAACTCATATTCCATTTTTCACCTCAAGACATAGACTTCCATAAGTCTTAAGATGAGAAATCCAACCATGAGATTCTCCAACTTCATTTACTGAGGCAGTCTTAGAATAAGAAGATCCAAGATCTCCAATAGAAGGAGTAACATTTTTCACCTCTACAGGAGAACATATTCTAGCTGAAGAGTTAGAAATACCCATTGAGGAAGAAGAAGAGGAAAATTTCTTCAATTTCCCATTGATGGAATAACCAGAGGAAGAAATCATAACCCTACAGTTAGAACCTTACCTTATCTCTAACGAATCTATAATGGCAGAAGAAATAGGATGAGGAGAAGTTCTAAATGGAGATTCCTTAAGAGGAGGAGGAAGAGGTAGAGGTCGAGGAGATCCTAAGTCTGTTGGATTTCTTATAGTTAATGAGGATACAAATTTTACAATGAAAAATATTTCACCTTATGTCCTTCTCAATTTCCATGGATTAAGGACTAAGGATCCTGAAACATATTTATTTGAATTTGAAGTCTTATGTATATCTTATGACTACTTACAAGACTCTGAAAAATTGAATCTATTCCCTACAACACTCAAGGGTGCAACTCCAAAATGGTTCATGGGTTTGATAACACAATCTATTAGGACATGGGATGAGATGAAAAGTGCAGTTTTTAAAATATATCGGGATTATTGCACACCTATTAATAGTAAGGATGAAGTATTTAAAATGATGTAGAGGGAGGATGAAAAATTAGAATATATAATTGAAAGATTCAATTATAATATCAAGAGAGCTAAGATGGAACATCTAGATCAACATAATTTAAAATATCTCTTATTTAAAGCCATTAACATGATGGGAAAAGGAGATAGCTCTCAATTACCATTACCTGAAATTGCTGAATTGTGCATTCATATATCAAAAGGAAAATACAAAACTGGGAAAAATACAAGAGATCTTATTTTCTCTAGAATAAATAAATATGCAACTCGAAAAGTGAGTAGGGAAAAAATTGGAAATATTCTCGATGAATTTAAGACAGATATCTTAGGGAGCCTTAGTGAAAAAATAGACACCCTGAAGTTACAAAACAAATAGAAAGCTGAAACTGATGCCTTAACTATTTTATGTCCTAAATGTAGAAAGAAACATTCTTTAAGAGAGTGTCCTCTTGATGTAAAATTCATAGAGACCTGAGTTATTTATGCAGAAAATCATGAAACAAAAAAAAATGTCCCTCTATACTAGGTCTTAAGGTTGTCCTTCAAGAAGAAGAAGTAACTCCATCTCCAGTAGATCCTCTTTGTTTGGTCTCTAGAAGACCATGGTAGGGGCCACAAACTCAAGCTTTTAATAACCAAATGTATAATCAACCCCAAACAAACAATTGGAATTCATCATGGAAACGACCTTGGTCCCAGCCTCAACCTTGGACACAAGGGATGAAAAATCCTTATGGAAGATACTCTCAGTATCACCAGTATCCAAAACCTTATCCAAAATATCCTCCCCAACATTTTCCACAACAAAATCAACCACCCCAAATCCAAAATCAGAATCCACAACTGTCATTACCATATCCACAAATAAAAAATCAACTACTTGCCCAGCCATTACCAAACCCAAATAGCAAAAATGCTCTAAATTCTTATAACATAGAAGGACAAAACTTTCCATCTTACATGATTACCCCACTGTATCTTAACAATGTCCAACTTAGATCTGGTAGAACATTAGAAAGGGAAAATCCTTTTGTTGTTATTCAAGAAAAAGATGATTTTGATGAAGAAATTTTTCTACAGCAAAATAAAGTTCTAAACAAGGGAAATCTCTTCAACAGAGACAAAATTCTAAAAATGCAAAACATAAATAAATAATAAACTCAACTCCTATAATAGAAAAACAAATTTTGTTACCTAATTATGATTTTCTAGATGAATTGAAAATTTTTTGTATCAAAATTCCTTTGTTACAGGCCATTAAAGAGCTTCCTATTCGAGCCAAAAAAATACGAGTGTTGAGCATGAGAAAATCAGAAATAAAAAGGATTCAGTTAGTAGGAAAAATTTTTGACATTAAGATGGGAAAAATAGCCATACAAAAATATTTGGACCCAGGAAGTCCAGTTGTAAAAAAACATATTAATGGAATTGAGATTCCAAATACATTAATTGACTTAGGAGAAGCCATCAACATCATGAGAAAACAGACTATGGAACAACTTAGGCTTCCAAATCTTCAGTATACACCAACATTGTTGCAATTAGTAGACATATCAGTAATCAAGCCAGGTGGTGTATTAGAATACATATATGTTTGCTTAGACTCTTGGGAGTATCCAATTGAATTCATGATCCTAACTCCTAAGAACAACTTAGGGGTTCATCCATTAATTTTAGGAAGGCCTTGGTTAGCTACAATTTATGCATTCATTAGTTGTAGATCTGGTGATATGTTTATTTATGATGGCAACTAAACAAATAAATTCACTCTATATCCTCTAGAAAAAACAATCACAGAAATAGGATATGAAGAATGGATGGATGATGACAATGAGATACAACCTATGCTTACAATTTCTCATATTAGTGAAGAAAGTCAAATATTAAATTCAATAGAAAACTTTGAAACATCCTCATAATGTGGAGATGATTATAGTTTTCAAGAAAAATTCAATATTGAATACGTGTCATCTAGACATATGTATTTATATTATATCGAAGAATTTGGTAACTCTACAATTGAAATATTTCCAGGAAAATCTTTATACATAAACAAAAAGTTGGAAAAATTCAAACAAGAAGAGTTAATCAAAACATTACAAAAACATTCTTGTGCATATGCATGGGAGTACACTGACATAAAATGAATTAGTCGTGATACTTTTATACATCATATCTACATTGAGGAAAACTATAGGCCTATCAGACAACCGAAGGATGAAACCAAATCTTAGGGAAATTGTGAAAGAATAATTACAAAATTTGTTGAACGTAAACTTCATCTATCCAATTTCAGATAGTCAGTGGGTTTCTCCCTTAGTGATTATACCTAGAAATAATGGTAAATGGAGGGTATGCATTTATTATCCAGATTTGAATAAGGCTACTGTAAAATATCATTTCCCATTTCCTTTCATAGATCAAGTATTGGATACATTAGCAGGAACTAAGTATTTCTCAGTTTTGGATGGTTTTAGTGGTTACAATCAAAATCAGGTAGCACCTAAAGAGCAAGACAAAACCACATTCACATGTCCATGGGGAACCTATGTTTACCAAGTACTTCCTTTTGGATTTTTCAATGCACCTGCAACATTCTAGAGGGCAGTATTAAAAATTTTCTCTAGTCTAATACATGATTGTGTGGAAGTATATATGGATGATTTTACAGTTTATGGAAATTCATTTTAAGAGGCTCTTGGAAACTTGGAAAATGTTCTGAAAAGATACAAATAAGAAAATCTTTGATTAAGTCATGAAAAATAATTTATGACGTTTATTGAAGGAATTGTTTTAGGACATGACATTTTAGGGGATGGAATTAAAGTAGAGTCATATAACTTGAATTCATCTCCAAATTATCAATTCCAAGATTTCAAAAGGATGTTAGAATTTTTCTAGGATTTACAGGGTGCTATAGAAGATTTATAGAAAACTTCACCAAAATAGCATCTCCACTCTTCAAACTTCTTACCAAAGATTGTGAATTTAGTTGGAATCTTGATTGCCAATTGGCATTTGAAACTTTATAAGAAAAAATTTCTAAATCTCCCATCTTAAGAGGTCCAAATTGGAAAATACCTTTTCACATTTCAATATATCATTCAAATACGTCTATGGGAGTTGTACGAGGACAAAAATATTTAATCCCCTATGCCATCTATTACACAAGTAAAAATTTGACTCCTACTAAGTTAAATTACACTATAACTGAAAAATAATTTATAGTTGTTGTCCATGCTATTAAAAAATTTAGACACTACATCATCGAATATGAAACCTTTATTCACTCATACCATTCTGTAATTAGGTAATTAATGAATAAATCTATTACTAATAGTAGAATCACAAGATGGTTATTACTCATGCAATAATTTAACATTACCATTCTATACTGACCTAGAAAACAAAACACGGTTTCTGATTTCTTGTCTAGAATTCAAAACAACAATAATGATACTCCATTAGAGGATCATTTTCCCGATGAATATCTCTTTGAAATATCTACTAAATCTCCATGGTTTACAGATATTGATAACAACTTAGCTACAAAAAAATTACTAGCATACTTTTTTCCTAGAGAGAAAAGAAGAAGTATTCAAACAAGTGCAACATACTCATGGGGTAATGATAAATTGTATAAAACAGGTCCATATCTCATCATCATAAGGCATGTTCGAGAAGATGAAATGCCTTAAATTATGAAGGCATGCCACAATGAACCTTGTGGTGGACATTTTTTGATAAGAGGACTACATAAAAAATCCTTCATTTAGGATATTATTGGCCATCCATCTTTAAATATGCCAACGAGTATGTCAAAAGGTGTGACATTTGTCAAAGAATAAGGAAACCTGTTCCTACAGATGAAATTCCCTTACAACCTTAGGTACTCAATGAACCATTTGAAAAATGGGCCCTGGATTTTGTTGGACCAATCAATCCACCATCAAGACAAAAGAGGTACATTCTAGTTTTCATTGATTATTTCACTAAATGAGTAGAGGATAAAGCACTTTCTACTGCTAATGAAAATTTTGTAGTTTCATTTCTCTTTGAGGATATTTTCACTTGTTTTGGTGTCCTAAGGGAAATTGACAAATCAGGGATCTCATTTTACATATAAGGTGGTGCAAAATATTTTGGATGAATACAAGGTTAAACATAGAAACTTCACTCCATGTCATCCACAAGAAAATGGTCAAGTGGACTCCACCAATAAAGTGATCAAGGAAATCCTCACAAATATTGTACATCTACATATGAAGGATTGAGAAGATAGGCTTCATGATGCCTTATTGGCCTATCTAACAACATGGAGGAATACAACAGGACATACTCCCTATGAACTTGTTTATGGGAAGCAAGTCATATTTCCTATAGAATCTCAGACCAAAACCTTTAAGATAGCAATTAGATTGGTACTTTATTTATCAGAAGCCTAAAAGCACCGAATGAAGCAACTTAATGATCTTGATGAGATCATGCAAGATGAATTTCAAAGAACCAGTCTAATCCAGAAATAAAGGTCCAGATGGCATGATAAGTACATAAAATAAATAAAGTTACAAGTAGGAGATTGGGAAATTTTGTTTGATTCAAAGTTCAAAGACTTACAAGGAAAATTTCAGACTTATTGGCTTGGGCCTTATGAGATCAAAAAGTCTTTGATAATGGAGCAGCCAGGATAAGGACACTTGATGAAGAAAAGGTACCTCTTCTTGTAAATGGACATCGATTAAAATTCTATCATAATCCAATTACAAAGGAGGAATTTATCAAAAAATGTCAAGACACTTTCGATATGAAGTTGGTGAAGAAGAATATTTCTTCTTCCCCAAATTAGTATTCCTTTTATTTTCATATATATATATATATATATATATATTCAAAAAAAAAAGGAATAGAAAAAAAAAAAGAAAAAAGAAAAAAATAATTGTATAAGTATGAAAACCAATCGATTATTGGCATCCTTATACGGAAAATACAAGGTGAAAATAAAAATTTATGATATCTTATATTTTCTCCCATTTTAAAATCTCAAATTCTATGTTCCCTTTCCTTCTCTGAAGCAATAAAAGAAGTAGCTACAGAATTGCTACAATTTTGTAGCTCTCAGGAGATTCTGTAGTTGTCATCACATTCTGTAGCTCTATTAAATTTTCTTACAACCTACTGAAGAAAAAATAATGAACAAAAGAAATTGAGGACTTCATTAAATATCACACTGAAAGGATACCTGAAGAATCAACACAAAGAAAAAACAACAAATGTTATTTCAAAGGTATGTTACAAAAATTTGTTCAAGTAATAAGACCAAAAACATTAGTATATAAATTAGATGATTATATGTTGCCTCAATATGTTATCATTAGAATTGATTGTATTCAGATTCACATCACAAATTCATAATACGACCACAACATCCATATCATATATCATAATAAGCCATACCGATTTTCCCATTAATGATTAACGGTCATGTCTTACTTGCATAACCCACTAATATACATTCCTTAAACCTCGCCGAATATGTATTTCACATGTACTTCTCTACAAAAACTAGACGTCCTTAACCCAAATCCGCAACCTCAATTCGCTCTATCAAAGAAGAACAATTCTTAATGTGAAACTCCTCATGATAGAGACATGGGTCTGATAGTGAGAACTAAACCTGTGGGAGAAAATTTCATGGAGGGTTATCCTTAGGTAAAAAAAATGTTGCAAAAGGTGCAATGGCTTCGTTTTATAGAGAAGTTTGACGGATTCCATATGGAGGTCACGAAGTCCTTTGCAAGATATTTCGATGGGACAGAGGTCAAAATTAGAGATATAAAATTCTTCGTGACAGAAGCCTTTGTGGCTGAAGCTACAGAACTCCCGAGAACTAGTGAGATATTGTTTAAGAACAAGGAAATTCACAGTAAAGAATGTAAATTTTTTTCTGAAGAATCAAGGTATGGACACTACTATTTACAAGAAATGATTTCCCTATTCAGCACTAAAAAAAAGGGATAAATATGCTTTTAATTTTACAAAAGTTTGTTACTTGCGAAGGCATATTTGGTTGTATGTTTGTTTATCATGCTCGATTCTTAATGAACTTTTTGGAAGATGGAGAAATAAACCTCCCATACTTCCTGTTGAACAATCTAAATAAAATGTCAACAAATGTCCATAAAAGAGTCCAATTCATAGACAATACCATGCACCATCATGGAATAATAAATATAATTCTTGAATTCCATCCAAAAAGTGTAGGAGACTCTTGGGAAGTTTCCCAATCAAAAATAAATTTCAAAATGAACCAGAGCAGCCTAAGGATGAAAAAACAAGAAAAAGTAGGATAAATTTTGATACATTCATTGAGAATAAATCCTCACCTCAACCTCAGCAAGAAGAATAAGAACTCACCATTGTAGAGTTAATTAAAAATAAGAAGCATAGTGGAGTAAAAAGGAGAGGAAATGTAGAGAAAAAGAGAAAAGTTACAAGTTTAGAAGACTTAAACCCTTCACAACTAAGGAGAAGCTCTAAATTTTTTAAATCCTTGAAGAAGACACTATCTCAGGAGGCGGAATTTTTTAATTTAGATGTAGAACCTCAAATTCCATCACCCATCACTGTCTCTCCTGCACACAGTCCTATACACTCTCTTGTACATAGTTATGTACACAGTCCGAGCGATAAATCCCTAAAAATTGACCCAACACACTAGGAGATATATTAGTATATTGATTCATTGGAAAAAATTCATGAAAAATCAAATCCAAGTGTGGAAGATCAGCCTATCATTCAACAAGAACCCTTGGTAAACACCCTCAAGCAAGAAATTATGAGCTGGAGATACTGAATAGGCACATTAAACAAGAAAATGAAACCTTGAAAGAACATAATCACTTGGATAAGGTCATCATTGATAACACTATCTTACATTTGGGGTTGTGGTATAAAAATAATAAGAAGCTGAAGAAAAAGAACAAATATTTGAACAAGAATGTCATCACCCTAAAGTACAAACTCCTTATGAGAAAACCAAGCATGGCAAGCACTTAAAGGAAAGGAAAGAAGAGGAAGTTGGATGTATTAGCAGAGGTATCAAAACAAATGCAATAGGAGGTGAAGGATCACATTTTTGGGATATTTCATGAGTACATGCAGTGGTCTCTTAGTGGGGGTATGTTGAACCTCAAAATTGTTCTTATTTTAACACCCTTTTTCATCATTTCTTCCTTCCTTTTCACAAACTCATGACTCCAATCAATTATAGTTGATATATTCCATGTCATAGAAAGAATTTAAATTATCTCTACTTTATATTATGATTTTTTTTACTATTTAAATGAATTTCTGTAATTATCTACAAAATGTGTGCAATTCTGCAGCTAATTGTTGTTTTTGCAGCTACTATTATGGTTTGATAGGTTTTGAGAAGAAAATAAGGAAATTCGTCATATGGGTATCTGTGAAATGATCCACACATGGATCATATCCCTTCCACCTATTCGAATTCAAAGAGAAAACATGCCTATGCTTGCGATCAAGGTCGGTCAAAGAACATGATTCATGAATGAAATAATCTCAATTTTCTCTGACATAGAAACGTGAGAGATGGCCATTAAAGAATTTGCTTCTATCCGGAATTCTAATTTAAGTTCTATTTTTTTCCTATAGGTGGAAATTCCTCAAGAAATTAAATCCAAAACTTATATAAATAGCAGTATTTTGAAACTGGGAAACAATTCTAATTCTGATAATTAAGTGTATGCTTTTGAAACTCTGTTTTTTGATAATAATAAGATCAGTTCCAGATCCTTTGATGTGTGCATAGCCCATTATATTTTAGACTCATTATGTTGCAGAGGGCCCCTACATGGAAAAGAGGTTTTTAATTGTTTTGTAGTTTGAATTCTATGATTTAATTTCGTGTTGATTCGTTATTTATGTTCTTGTCAATTCATAGTTAAATTCATATTGTATTCATAGTTAGATTCCTGTCAATTCATAGCTTAATTTTCTTACTATTTATGAATGATTTCTTAGATTGATTTCCAATTATTTATGTAATCTTGTGCTCTCTAAGTCATCTCAATAAAGTCGCTCTATCATTTTCCAATTGGATTAGATTTGGGTATTCGGTCACACAATATTTGTAGTTTTTAAACATCCTTTGTATTTTTTTTTTTAAATTTCAATCAGCACTATCATTTAAATTGTTAGTAATAGGATTTATGCTTTTAATCCATGGAATAGAATTTTCTATGAAACCTACTCCAAAAATATAATAAAAGAGAGATCAATGCCTTAGAAATAGCCACTTTGAGGGGGAAACCTCCAATGTGTTACATAAATTAAAAATTCTTGGATCATACAAATGACCAAAACCTCCTTCTATATATAGGAGTCCATGGGCCCACAATATAATCCTAGCCGACCTAACAATAACAATGTAAGGGAAAAATAATAACAATATTGGGGTTACAGGGGTACAACAATAACAATAAGGGGGCTACACTAATAACAATAAGGGAATAAAATAGTAATATAGGGACCTAACATGCCCCTCTCCTTCAAAAAAGTGTTTTCCTCAGCGCTTGAGTAGCTTTGTGTGCTTCTGTATAAAATTCTCATCCTCCCATGTAGAATCTTAAGTGGGTAAGTTCTTCCACTTGATGAGATACTCTGAAATTGATCGATTTCGTAGCTGTCGAGTTCTTGTTTCCTTAACCGCTTCAGGTTCCAATATGATTTTTCCTTCCTCATCAAGTTATGGCAATATTTTTTGAACTGGAAGATTTTCACCTATAACCTTCTTTAAGCATGAAACATGGAAAACAGGATGCACTCACGAAGAAGCAGGAAGCTCCAATTTGTATGCCATAGTACCAATATTTTCCAACACCTTGTAAGGACCATAGTACTTTGGTGATAATCTATTATCCTTCTTAGCTTGCTTGAGGGATATTTTTTTGTATGGTTGTAGCCGTAAAAACACCTAGTCTCCTACATCAAAACTTCTCTCGCTGCGATGTTGATCTACCTATTGTTTCATTCGATTCTATGCCAAATTTAGGTTATGCTTTAAGAGTTGGAGAACTTCTTGTTGATGCTCGATGTGATATTCCACTACTTGAACCTTAGAATTTTCTCTTAAAGTTGATGTGATGAACGGTGGATGATATCCATAAACTGCCATAAATGGGGTCATTTTTGCTGCAGTATGGAAGGAAGTGTTATACCACCATTTAGCGAGAGGTAACCACTTGACCCATTGTGTTTGTTTATCAGATACAAAACAACGAATATATCCTTCCAAACATTTATTCACTATCTTAGTTTCACAATTGAATTGAGGATGATAAGATGAGATATGAGCTAATTAAGTACCCAAAAAAGAAAATAACTCCGTCCAAAAATTTCGAATAAAAATGGGGTCTCTGTCGCTCACAGTAACCTTTGGGTTTCCATGTAGCTTTTGAATTGTGTCCATAAATGTAGTAGAAATTGCACTTGCTTTAAATGGATGAGATAATGCACAAAAGTGTGCATACTTGGTAAGTCTATCAACTACCACCTTGATGGCACTCTTTCATTCGGACTTAGGTAAGCCTGTGATAAAATCCATTGAAATCTCCTCCCAACGTTGAATTGGAATGGATAAAGGTTGTAGAATATTCGGGGTCATAATTGTATCAAATTTATTTTGCTGGAAAACCAAACATTCCACCAATAAATTTTGAATATCTAATTTAAGGCCATCCCAAAAAAAATATTTCTTCTCCCTATGGTAATTTTTTTAAAATCCTGAGTGTCCTCCTAAAGGAGAAGTGTGCAATTCCAAAAGAATCTTTTGTTTTTGTTGGGAATTATTACAAAGATAAGAGCGATCTTTATACCATAAGGAATCATTTTTCCAACTAAATGTATCAGATGTACTAGGATCTTGCTGCATCTTTTGAATGAGTGTCCACACTTCTTCGTCCTTCTTCCATTCATCCCTTACTTTGGTTATCCAATTTGGTTGGATAATAGAAATGGCACAAATCAATGATTCCACCTCTTCATTCTTTCTTGAGAGTGCATCTGCAACAACAATTAGCTTCCCCTTTTTGTAGATAATTTCCAAGTCATAACCCAACATATTTGTGACCCATTTTTGCTGCTCTTCTGAAGATAGTATTTGTTCCAAAAAGTATTTAAGACTATCATGATCAGCTTTAACCTTGAAGTGTCTTCCCATTAGGTAAGGTCACCATTTATTTAGTGCATGTAGTATTGCTAACATTTCCTTCTCATAAATAGATTTATGTAAATACTTTCCTTTGATTGGACGCCTTTCAAAAGCAATGCGACTTCCTTATTTCATTAAAATAGCACCAATTCCATTTCCTAAGGCATCACATTCCACAATAAAGGTTTTTGTGAAGTCTTGCATAGCTAAGACCAGTGCTAGGCACATTTCCTCTTTCAGATGTTCAAAGGCCTTAGTTACTTCAGGAGTCCATGAAAATGCATCTTTATTCAATAATGTTGTTAGAGGTGCTACTATTCTCACATAATCCTTAACAAACTTGCAATAATACCATGTTAGCCCGAGAAATCCTCGCAACTACTTTATGGTTGTGGGGACTTTCCATTCCTTAATGGATTTAATTTTTTTAGGGTCTACCTTAACACCCTCGTGAGATAAAATATGACCCAGATATTCCACCTTTGTACTCCAAAGAAACATTTGGATATTTTCTCATATAATTGTTTATCCTGAAATAGTTTGAGCACCCTGTCAACATGTTGAACATGATCCTTCCAAGACCTGTTGTAGATTAGTATATCATCAAAAAATATTAGCACAAATTTTCTAAGGAAGGGTTTGAAAATGGAATTCATCAACCCTTGAAATGTAGAAGGTGCATTGGTAAGGCCAAAAGTCATGACCAAAAATTCATAGTGACTCTCATGAGTTCGTAATGTTGTTTCTGGAATATCTTCAGTCTTCATTCTAATTTGATGATATCTTGAATGAAGATCCAACTTGGTAAAATAAATTGTTCCATGTAATTCATCCAATAATTCATCAATCACAGGAATGGGAAATTTATCTTTAATGGTGAGCTTATTGAGCTCCCTAAAATCTAGACACATGTGCCATGATCCATACTTCTTGTGCACCAATACTGCTGGAGCCAAGAAAGAACTTTGACTAGGTTGAATTATATTAGCCTCTAACATTTCTGCAATCATACGTTCAATTTCACTCTTTTGGACATAAGGATATCTACAAGGCCTGATGTTTGGAGGAACACTTCCTCGAACCAAATCAATAGCATGATCATGATCACGAATAGGTGGGAGTCCTTTGGGAGTTTCAAACACCTTGGAATGATTGTCCAATACTTTTTGGAGATCTGCAGAATTAGATGATTTTGACGTTGGAACTTCTAGTGAGCATAGTTGTAAAATTATGCCACGTTGTTCTTTCTTCAGAATATTTGTCATGACATTAGAGCTTATTATCTTTCCCGAATTCCCTGCCCATAAATCGACATCCTTTACTTCTGAAAAATATTCAAGAAAATTTCTTGAAAATTAAAAGCTACCATCCCCAAATATTGTAACCATTGTACTCCTAGTATAACATCAACACCTCCCATAGGAATGGAAAGCATTGGACTATTCAGTACATATTCCCCCATGGTTAGCTTGATATTGTGGCATTTTACAAAGAAATTTATAGTTCCTCCATTTGCAACCATCACTTGACATTCAGGTGTTGGGTATAGGAAACAATTCAATTCCTTGGCTACCTTACAATGAATAAAATTATGGGTACTACCCGAATCAATCAACACTATTACCTTTTTCCTCTTGATATGTCCTTCTATATTGAGAGTTTGAGGAGTGGTAATTCCTGTCAATGCAGTACACGATATGGTAATACTCATTTCTTTCTCTTCTAGGGTTGGTTCCTAGTGTATATCCTCTTCTTTTGAAGATTCTTGTTCATTTTCTTCTTCCTCTTCACAATCTATGTAAAATAATTTCTGCTCAGCACACTTATGACCTTTAGTGTATTTGCTATCACAACTGTAGCAAAGCCCTTTTGTAATTTTTTATTCCAATTTTTGTGGTGTCAAAATTGTAGGTTCTGGAAGTCTAGGAGTAGCAACACTTCCATTTTTTTATATGTGAGTGGTAGGCTTCCTTCTCGCCATAATTTTACATTAAATTTTTCTTGCCAACCTAAATTCCATTTCCAATGAATCATGTTCCCAAACACGAACTTCATGTTGGATGTTATCCTTTAAACTCCCTATGAATACATCAATCATGTGTTCCTTTGGAATATTAGTTACCCTTATATTCAATTTTTGGAAGTCCTCAATGTGCTCCACCACTGAACCATTTTGTTTGAGATTTATCAATTGTCTAAAGAAGGTGTTGTTTTTTGTATCCTCATACTGTGATATCATTTCCTCCATAAAAATTGACCAAGTGACCATTTTTTTACTGGAGCAAAGCCATCGATACCATACAAATGTATTTTGTTCTAAATGTAAAGTTGCAATGCATACCTTTTATGTGTTTTGCACATTATTGATATCAAAATATTTATCCATCTATAGTATCCATGTTACGTTATCCTTTCCATCAAACTTCCTCATATCCATCTTAGGAATATGGTGGTTCTTCCATCCAACATTAGAGTTTATGAAATCACGATTAACATTTATTTTTTTCTCATCATGAGTTTCCTCTACTATATTTTTTCCATTAGGAAACATTTCTTGTATCAACTTTTCGAAACCTTTGATGTCTAATTTTAGATCATTCTTCATGTTTTCCATGTTGTCTTTCATTTTTACATCAATCTTAGCTTCCATGTCATCCATCTTAGCTTCCATGCCCACTTCCATGCCATCCATCTTAGCTTCCAAACCATTCATCTTAGCTTCTACCCCTTTCTTCAAACCATCCATCTTAGTTTCCACGCCTTTATTCAAAACTTCCATTTCATTTTTAGTTTCTCATTGAGATAGCGAAATTTGGTGCACTTGCTCTTGTAATTTTGATATCTCATGTTGTCTTTCTTCATCTTCATGAGTCATAGTAGAGCCTTCTAAAGGCATAATGGGTGTTGAATTATTTTTAGGGGGAATTTTAGAACCCAATACTGATATCGATTCTTCAATATGCCCTTGGAATAAATTCAAACTATTTTTTTTCAAACTAGACTTATGCAATTCTAAAACAATACACACCTTTTTCTTGCTTTTGAGGAGCTCGATATTGGAACTGAATTATATCTGTGATTTCGAATCTTAAATATTTGAAATTTCGCCCTAAGGTAGCCCTTTGAATCTTCTTTCTAATTCCAAAGGTCTAACCTGATTTGGATTCTCCAAGAAAATGTTATGTCCAATCTCCCACGATGACCTCATTATGGACTACTTTAGTATAGCGAACTTGTACAACTTGCATCGTGTCACTGATTCCTCCTTTGGCTCTGAAATTTATATACTGAAAACTAAATTCTGTGTAATTGCAGCCACCTTTTATAGAATCCCAATCCGACGCTCATAGAGAGAGTTAAGACGTTTTTCTCATAGTAACCGCTTTGAGATAAAATTTGGAAGCCTGAAAAAATCCTAAATTCCATAGATCATATCACCAAAAATATTGTGAACCAATATTTGAAATGTTTACAAGCGCTTCCTCAGGAGTTCAGATACACACTGTAAAAATTTCAGCTTTTGAAACTTCGTATACGAAAATTTATAGTGGAAATGCCACGATGACTTGTTTTAGTTGAAATTCAGGAGCCTGCAAAAACCATAACTTCCCTAGATCATATCTCTGAAAATATTTTGAACCAAGATCTGAAATTTTTACAGGAGGTTCCTCAGGATTGTGGATTCGTGCTCTAGAAATTTCTGCTTCTGAACCTTCGTAGAAAAAAATTTATTGTGAAAATTCCACGATGACCTGTTTCGAGCAGTGAAACCCTAAAATCCAAATCTCTGATACCAAATGTTATGAAACAAGCTCCAAAAATAGAAGAAAGTAGCGATCAACGCCTTAGAAATAGCCACTTCAAGGGGGAAACCTCCAATGCATTACATAAATGAACAATTCTTGGATGATACAAATGACCAAAACCTCCTTCTATATATAGGAGTCCATGGGCCCACAATATAATCCTAGCCGACCTAACAATAACAATGTAAGGGCACAATAATAACAATATTGGGGTTACAGGGGTACAACAATAACAATAAGGGGGCTACAATAATAAAATTAAGCAACTAAACTAGTAATATAGCGACCTAACATAATTAGATTAAGTTAGGAAAGAATTAAATTACATTATGTTTTAAAATAGAACAAATGCTCTATTTTCATAAGACCAAAAGCTTTCAATGGATAAGATAGGAAATGATTTCATCTTGTCATTTGAATGCAGTTACATTTATAATAGTGCTCTATTTTAAACTAGTTATATATTTTTCATAGATTGTTTTCTAGCCTACTAGCATCATTCAAAGTTTGATTTATTTTTATGCAATTTAGATTAGTTAATGAACATTTCCTTTTCTTCCTTATTCTAGATTTGATATTCTGTTAAAAATAGTTTGTAATAAAATTTCTTTCCTTAGAATAAAAACAACATTCCCTTTTCTTCCGTATTTAAGAATTAGTTTTCATCATTAAAATTCATTTAGATTTGATTATTCAGTAGCATTTGGAGATTACATTTCTTAGACCAATTTTAGACATAAGATACAAAATTACAGAAACAACATAAACATACACAACAAAGTAAGACAAAAAGGTTAACTAAGCATATATAGTGCACCACACTTCATCAAATTACTAACCTCAGTCGATAATTCAGGATATCAATTTGAGACATCAAATTCACTAAATATTTGGTTTGGTGGGTGATGGTATTTGGTTTTCATGGTCGTGGTGATCTTTACCTGGTAGTGGGAGGTGGATTTGTGCTTCCTTGTGGTGGTGTTCGATGACATTTGGCTCCTTTCTTGGTGGTGTTTGTTTTCTATGGTGGGGGGTCTAGTCTCTGGAATCTTCACATAGCGGGGTTCCTTCACCTTGGGGAATTATGAAGCCCCCAGTGCGGTGTGGGTGCTCTCCCTCCCTTATCATCCATGGCCCTGTTGGGGTGGAAGACTCAGAAATAAGCATGGCAGCTCCATGCCAGGGTGGAAATATTGTGGGGCGTACGTGGCTCTCTAGTGAGGGTGTACATGGGACCGTGGAGGAGGTATGCAGGGGGATAGAAGGGGTGGGGATTTGAGGGTTCAAAATCAGAGCTATCGGGGCGAAGGATCCCGTGGTAGAAAGGGGAATCGTGGGTTTGATTGATCTGAGGTAAATGAGGGGTAGGTTATCCAACATTGCTTCATGTATAACTGTCGTGCACTTATCAACAACCTAATGGAAAGAGTGGAGACAACTGAGAGAGTCTATCATGAGGAACATGGAGAGCAGATGGCAACATTGGAATGAATGCACTATTTACAGTGATAAGTCTGGGAGAGACTGGTAGTTGTTTGGTGAGGCCAAAATCAACTCACTAAGAAAGTAGAAAAACTAGAGACTTGGTTGGGACACTTTGAAGGACACGTTCAGTGTTACTTCTTTCCTCCATTGCCTCTAGGAACAGCCCCAGACAAACCTGCATCCATCACATCAGACGATTAGTATGCTATTTGGTGTTATTTATGTTTTATATGTGTTTTGGTGTCTATGGCCCAACCGTTTATGGAAAATTTCCTAGTCTCTCTTTTGTATTTTTTCCATTTGGTGCAAATTTTGGTCAACAAACATGGTTAGGGTGAGGCCACTTGTTTTTTAAGCCCTTATATGTACTCCTTTGTTCCTACATTCCATAGAACATTTACTTACAAAAAAACAAAGGTTCATACATCATTAATCAATTAAGGTTCATACTTGAATTAATAAAGGTTCATACCTATTTACTAAATAGGTCTATAAATATATATTTTAGGTTTATCTATTTAGTATTTATCAAATATAAATATGATGATTTAATACTAGATTTAAATGAACTCTCATGTTTAACATAAAAAATGTTATATTTATCTATTTATTAAATTTAAATATGAATATTATACCTTAGATTTAAAACAAATCACACTTTTAACATAAATAAATGATGTTTCAAAATTAAAATTTATGGCCATAGATTAAATATAAATATAAATATTAATTTGACTATCTAAATATTACATTTGCTACCATTATAATGAAGGCATTAGTGTAAATTCGATATATGATACATGTAATTAAGTCAATTGTAGATGAATCCATCTACAATGTTAAACTTTAGAGACAAAAGGGTATTCATAATTTTAACACTGTAAATTCAAAAACCCCTTTGTCTCTAAATTTTAACACTGCAGATGGATTCAAAGACACCTATAGTGAAATGTAACACTTCGGTACCAAAATTACAATTTTCCACTTATGGAGTGACACAATTAAAATTTACTGACATAAATGACTAATTCATATACTACTTGTACTTTTTATTTCATAATATTTTTATTCTTGGACTATAGTAGTCATTTACATTCATCATTATTAATTTTGTCACTTATTATCTAGTCATATATTTTAATCGTAGACTAACTTAGTCATTTAAGTTTGTCGCTTTTAGTTTAGTCACTTATTATCTAGTCATATATTTTATGCCTAGACTAAAGTAGCCATTTAAGTTAGTATCTTTTAGTTTATTCTGTTGTGTAACCAGCTCCAAAGAGAGAAGAAAAGAGATATTCACGCCTTAGAAATGAGCCACTTCGAGGGGGCAACCTCCAATACATTACATGAATGAAAAATTCTTGGATGATTCAATTTACAAAACCTCCTTTCTATATATAGGAGTCCATGGGGCCATAATGTAATCCCAGTGGGCCACAATGTAATCCTAGCCGACCTAACAATAATAATTTAGGGGCACAATAATAACATAATGGGGGTTACAAGGGTACAATAATAACAATAAAGGGGTTACACTAACAACAATAAGGTACTATACTAGTAATATAGGGACCTAACATGCCCCTCTCCTTCAAAAAAAGCGTTGTCCTCAACGCTTGAGTAGCTCTGGGTGCTTCTGTATAAATTTTTCATCCTCCCATGTAGAATCTTCAGTGTATAAATTCTTCCACTTGATGAGATACTCTGAAATTGATCGATTCCGTAGTTGTCGAGTTCTTGTTTCCATGACCGCTTCTGGTTCCAATATGATTTTTCCTTCCTCATCAAGTTCTGGCAATATGTTTGAACTGGAAGATTTTCTCCTATAACCTTCTTTAAGCATGAAACATGGAAAACTGGATGTACTCGCGAAGAAGCAGGAAGCTCCAATTTGTATGCCATAGTACCAATCTTTTGCAACACCTTGTAAGGACCATAGTACTTTGGCGATAATTTATTATCCTTCTTTGCTTGCTTGAGGGACATTTGTTTGTATGGTTGTAGCCGTAAAAATACCCAATCTCCTACATCAAAACTTCTCTCGCTACGATGTTGATCTGCCTGTTGTTTCATTCGAATTTGTGCCAAATTCAGGTTATCCTTTAAGAGTTGGAGAACTTCTTGCTGATGCTCGATGTGATCTTCCACTGCTTGAACCTTCGAATTTTCCCTTAAAGATGATGTGATGTATGGTGGATGATATCCATAAAGTGCCATAAATGGGGTCATTTTTGCTGCAGTATGGAAGGAAGTGTTATACCACCATTCAGCAAGAGGTAACCACTTGACCCATTGTGTTTGTTTATCAGATACAAAACAACAAATATATCCTTCCAAACATTTATTTACTATCTCACTTTGACCATCAGATTGAGGATGATAAGATGAGCTATGAGCTAATTGAGTACCCAAACAAGAAAATAACTCCGTCCAAAAATTTCCAGTAAAAATGGGATCTCTGTCGCTCACAATAACCCTTGGGCTTCCATGTAGCTTTTGAATTATGTCCATAAATGTAGTAGCAACCGTACTTTCTTTAAATGGATGAGATAATGCACAAAAGTGTGCATACTTGGTAAGTCTATCAACTACCACCATGATGACACTCTTTCCTTCAGACTTAGGTAAACCTGTGATAAAATCCATTGAAATCTCCTCCCAACGCCGACTTGGAATGGATAAAGGTTGTAGAAGTCCCGGGGTCTTAATTGTCTCCACTTTATTCTGCTGGCAAACCAAACATTCCGCCACAAACTTTTGAATATCAGATTTAAGGCCATCCCAAAAAAATTCTTTCTTCACCCTGTGGTAAGTTTTTAAAAATCCTGAGTGTCCTCCTAAAGGAGAAGTGTGCAATTCAAGAAGAATCTTTTGTTTTAGTTGGGAATTCTTACAAAGATATAAGCGATCTTTGTACCATAAGGAATCATTTTTCCAACTAAATGTATCAGATGTACTAGGATCTTGCCGCAACTTTTGAATGAGTATCCATACATCTTTGTCCTTCTTCCATTCATCTCTTGCTTCAGTTATCCAATCTGGTTGGATAATAGAAATGGCACAAAGCAATGCTTCCACCTCTTCATTCTTTCTTGAGAGTGCATCTGCAACAACATTCAGCTTTCCTTTTTTGTAGATTATTTCAAAGTCGTAACCCAACATCTTTGTGACCCATTTTTGCCGTTCTTCTGACGATAGTCTTTGTTCCAAAAAGTGTTTAAGACTATCATGATCAGTTTTTACCTTGAAGTGTCTTCCCATTAGGTAAGTTCGCCATTTCTTTAGTGCATGTAGTATTGCTAACATTTCCTTCTCATAAATAGGTTTCTGTAAATAATTTCCTTTGATTGGACGACTTTCAAAAGCAATGGGTCTTCCTTCCCGCATTAAAACTGCACCAATTCCATTTCCTGAGGCATCACATTCCACAATAAAGGTTTTTGTGAAGTCTGGCGTAGCTAAGACCGGTGCTAGGCACATTGCCTCTTTAAGATGTTCAAAGGCCTTAATTGCTTCAGGAGTCCATGAAAATGCATCTTTCTTCAATAATGTTGTTAGAGGTGCTGCTATTCTCCCATAATTCTTAACAAACTTGCGATAATAGCCTGTTAACCCGAAAAATCCTCGCAACTGCTTTATCGTCTTGGGGATTTTCCATTCCTTAATGGATTTAATTTTGTTATGGTCTACTTTAACACCCTCGTGAGATATAATATGACCCAGATATTCCACCTCTTGTACTCCAAAGAAACATTGGATGTTTTTGCATATAATTGTTTCTCCTGCAATAGTTTGAGCACCCTGTCAACATGTTCAACATGATCCTTCCAAGACCTGCTGTAGATTAGTATATCATCAAAAAATACTAGCACAAATTTTCTAAGGAAGGGTTTGAAAATGGAATTCATCAACCCTTGAAATGTAGAAGGTGCATTGGTAAGGCCAAAGGCATGACCAAAAATTCATAATGACCCTCATGAGTTCGAAATGTTGTTTTTGGAATATCTTCAGTCTTCATTCTAATTTGATGATATCCTGAACGAAGATCCAACTTGGTAAAATAAATTGTCCATGTAATTCATCCAATAATTCATCAATCACAGGAATGGGAAATTTATCTTTAACGGTGAGCTTATTGAGCTCCCTATAATCCGGACACATTCGCCATGATCCATCCTTCTTGTGTACCAATACTACGGGAGCAGAGAAAGAACTTTGACTAGGTTGAATTATACCCGCCTCTAACATTTCTGCAATCATACGTTCAATTTCGCTCTTTTGGAAGTAAGGATATCTATAAGGCCTGATGTTTGGACGAACACTTCTCGGAATCAAATGAATAGCATGATCATGATCACGAATAGGTGGGAGTCCTTTGGGAGTTTCAAACACCTTGGAATGATTGTCCAAGACTTGTTGGAGATCTGCAGAAATAGATGATTTTGATGTTGGAACTTCTAGTGATTATAATTGTGCAATTACGCCTCGTTGTTCTTTCTTTAGAAGCTTTGTCATGCCATTAGAGCTTATTATCCTTCCTGGCTTCCCTTCAATACCCCGTAGTTCGACTTCCTTTCCTTCTAAAAAGAATTTCAAGAAAAGTTCTTGAAAATTAAAAGCTACCGTCCCCAAAGATTGTAACCATTGTACTCCTAGTACAACATCAGCACCTCCCATAGGAATGGAAAGCATTGGACTAGTCAACACACATTCCCCCATGGTTAGCTTGATATTATGGCATTTTCCAGAGCAATTTATAGTTCCTCCATTTGCAACCATCACTTGACATTCTGGTGCTGGGTATAGGAAACAATTTAATTCCTTGGTTACCTTATAATGAATAAAATTATGGGTGCTACCTGAATCAATCAACACTATTACCCTTTTCTTCTTTATATGTCCTTCTATCTTGAGAGTTTGAGGAGTGGTAATTCCTGCCAGTGCATTACACGATATGGTCGGATTCATTTCTTCCTCTTCTAGGGGTGGTTCCCGGTGTATATCCTCTTCTTGTTCATTTTCTTCTTCTTCTTCACAATCTATGTAAAATAATTTCTTCTCAGCACACTTATGACCTTTAGTGTATTTGCTATCACAACTGTAGCAAAACCCTTTTGCTCTTTTTTCTTCCAATTGTTGTGGTGTCAACCTTGTAGGTTGTGGAAATCTAGATGTAGCCACACTTCCTTCTTTATAGAATTGAGTAGTAGACTTCCTTGTTGCCATAATTTTACATTCAACTTTTCTTGCCAACCTGAATGCCTTCTCTAATGAATCCGGTTCCAGAACACGAACTTCATGTTGAATGTTATCCTTTAAACTGCCTAAGAAGAGATCAATCCTGTGGTCCTCTAAAATATCGGTTACCCTTATACTCAATTTTTGGAAGTCCTCAATGTGCTGCCCCACTAAACCCTTTTGTTTGAGATTTATCAATTGGGTAAAGAAGGTGTTGCTCTTTGTATCCTCATAATGTGCTATCATTTCCTCCGTAAAAATTGACCGAGTGACAATTTTTTTACGGGAGCAAAGCCATCGATACCATACAAATGTATTTTGTTCTAAATGTAAAGTTGCAATGCGTACCTTTTGTGTGTTTTGCACATTATGGAGATCAAAATATTGCTCCATCCGTAGTATCCATGTTACAGGATCCTTTCCATCAAACTTCCTCATATCCATTTTTGGAATATGGTGGTTCTTCCCACCAACATTCGAGTTTATGAAATCACGATTAACATTTATTTTGTTCTCATCATGAGGTTCTTCTCCTATATTTCCGCCATTAGGAATCATTTTTGGTTTTAAGCTTGTCATCAAGCCTTCCATGCATGCTTTTAGATCATTCTTCATGTTTTCTATGTTGTCTTTTATGTCATCCATCTTAGCTTCCATGCCCACTTCCATGCCATCCATCTTAGCTTGCACACCATCCATTTTAGCTTCCACGCCTTTCTTCAAACCTTCCATCTTTACTTCCACGCCTTTCTTCAAACCTTCCATCTTTACTTCCATGCCATCCATCTTAGCTTCCATGCCTTTCTTCAAACCATCCATCTTCACTTCCACACCTTTCTTCAAAACTTCCATTTCATTTTTTGCTGCTCTTTGCGAGAGTGAAATTTGTTGCACTTGTTCTTGTAATTTTGATAGATCATGTTGCAATTCTTCATCTTCTTGAGTCATGGTAGAGCCTTCTGAAGGCTTGATGGGTGTTGAATTATTTTTAGGGGCCATTTTAGAATCCAATATTGATATCTATTCTACAAGATGCCCTTGGAATAAATTCAACTTGATTCTTCAAACAAGACTTATGCAATTCGGAAAAACAATACACACCTTTTACTAGCTTTTAGGAGCTCGATATTGAAATTGAATTATCTCTGTAGTTGAAAATCTTCGATATCTGAAATTCAGCCCTGTAGTAGATCTCTGAATCTTCTTTCAAATGCCATAGGTCTGACCTGATTTGGATTCTCCAATACAAATTTGTGTCCAATCTCCCACAATGACCTAATTCTGGACTGGTTTAGTAGAGCGAACTTGTACGACTTGCCACGTGTCACTGTTTTGTCCTTTGTCTCTGAAATTGATAGCCCAGAAACTTCAGTCTGTGTACTTGCAACCAATTTTTACGGCACTTCAATCCAATGTCCAGAGAGAGAGTTATTGAAGTTTTCCCACGATCACCTCTTTGAGATGCAATTCAGGAGCCTGAAAAAGCACTACCTTCCACAGATCATATCTCCAAAAATATTGCGAAACAAGCTCTGAAATTTTTTGACGAATTTCCTCAGGATTTCAGCTTCGTACCATATGAATTTCAGACTCTGAACCTTTGTACAAAAAATTTATAGCGCAAATTCCACGATGACCTGTTTATGAGCCTGAAAAAATACCTAACTTCCACAGATGATATCTCCTCAAATATTGCGAACCAAGATCTGAAATTTTTATACCACCTTCCTCAAGATTTCAGCTTCGCACCCTAGAAATTTCAGCTTCTGAAGCTTCGTAGAAAAAAAATTATAGCGAAAATTCCACGATGACCTGTTTGGAGCAGCGAAACCCTAGAATCCCAAACCTCTGATACCAAATGTTGTGTAACCAGCTTCAAAAATAGAAGAAAAGAGATATCAACGCCTTAGAAATAAGCCACTTCGAGGGGGCAACCTCCAATACATTACATAAATGCACAATTCTTGGATGATACAATTTACAAAACCTCCTTTCTATATATAGGAGTCCATGGGGCCATAACATAATCCTAGTGGGCCACAATGTAATCCTAGCCGACCTAACAATAATAATTTAAGGGCACAATAATAAAAAAATGGGGGTTACAAGGGTACAATAATAACAATAAGGGGGTTACACTAACAACAATAAGGGACTATACTAGTAATATAGGGACCTAACAGAGCTTGGGATTTATCTTGTCACTTATTATCTAGTCATATATTTTAATCGTAGACTAACTTAGTCATTTAAGTTTGTCGCTTTTAGTTTAGTCACTTATTATCTAGTCATATATTTTATGCCTAGACTAAAGTAGCCATTTAAGTTAGTATCTTTTAGTTTATTCACTTATTATTTAGTCGCATATTTTATTCCTAAACTAAATTAGTCATTTAAGTTAGTCATTTTTAGTTCGGTCACTTAAAATTTCTCAAATTTAGTAGTAATTCACTTGAAATAATTGCAGTGACTAATGTTTTTAATCACCTAGTCATTAATTTCATCATTTTTTAGTAGTGCATGGATGGAATAATGCAAAATAATTCAAGGGTAATTAGATTTACTTGCTCAACCTAGTTGTCTCTAGAGGAGAATTTTTCAACTGGGATAATATCTCGTCCCACGAACTACAACTTCACATACAACATACCAATAAAACATTACAAGGCATGCAAGCACCAAATTTCTACATTTTTTCTTATCTGTTGTGTGGTATCAGTGCTCGTTATGATTTCATCAAGATGAAATGGAACTAGACCCCTCAAAAGAAGTTATTTGTCTACTTTCATTACAGATTGTTATGAAAAGCCAATTTTCGAGGAGTATATACAAAAATAGTTGAGCATTTATTTGAAATTGTTTACAACATTATCTTGGAGATATAAAGTCTTTGCATGAAAGATCAGGTGAAGGAAGAATTTTATGATATTGTAGATTATTTTGGTTCACTACAAGGCACATACATCAGATGTTTGAGGTGTCAGACAACCCCTCACCTCATGCTGAGTTATGTGACCAATAAGGTGGTCTTGCAGGAGGTATCTTATCATTTGAAAAATGGATTATTTGTGTAGCTCTAGATGAGGAAGAAGGACCATTGACATGCTTTTCCTTTACAAATTATACTTTATGAGCTCAAGAGCCTTAAGTTGATTAATTATAAAATTGAAAATATTAGGCGCCTTCATTTTGGAATGAAGAGTTTTCATAGATATGATCCTAGAAAAATTTGTAGACAACATTGTGAAAAAATACAATACAAATATCTGCATGGACCTATAACCATTCCAGAAGATGAAACAATCAAGAATTGGTGTAATGCACTGACAAATAATTGGTTAGGATATGAGGTAGGGCCATCCTAGTTTTCATAGGTACCATATGTACATATGGAGGAGATTTAACGGGAAGAAAATTCCTAAGTGGACATTCTAGCACCCATAAAGAGGCTAAAACATGATCATGTGGTAGAGAGAAGTAGAAATTTCGAAGTTGATCCGATGTGAAAAGGCACAATTGAGGAAGAGAATAAAAATAAATAGGAGGAGGAGGAGAAGTGAAGGTTAGAAGTAGAAAAGTAGATAGAAGAAGAACACAAGAGAAAGGAGGAGTGCTTACATAAAGAAGAGAAATGAAAAGAGAAGGAAAATTTCTTTCTTAAACAACAATAGAAATTGGAAGAGGAAAGAAAAATAATGGAGGAAGAGGAACAACATAAGTGATTTCAAGAAGAAGAAACAAGGAACAAACATGAGGAAGAAGCCACATAGATAATGGAAAAAGAACATATTGCCTATGAAATGGAAGTATATTTGGTGGAGGAGGATGCCATTGAACCAATTTCAGATGAACCTAGCACTCAATCATGACCTTTTCTCACTGGTGTCCATCTCCCGTTTATCGAAATGGTAGTTGTTCCTCCACCTGATGACATGGTTATGGATGTGTTCAGTTTTACCTTCGATCAACTAAAGAAGAGGATTGTACAAGAAAGGTGGAGGTACTTTCAAAATGACCTTGTTCATTTGGTCTCCATATCCACAAAAAAAGGTAATAACATCTAATACCAGGAGAAATTCCTAAGCAGTCATGGAGGTGAGTGTGGATTTTGTGAAAAAAATGAAAGATAATACAAAGTATTGTATGAGCAAGAATGCAAGATTATAGAAAGAGCTAGATGCAACAAAATAATAGGTTGATCAACTTGCCACAAAGAATCAATGGTTTTCTTCTACTAGTATCATCATGATGGATCTATGGTCAACTATAGTTGATGATAAAAAGCCATTGTAAGACAACATGAAGAAAATATATAGTGAGATTATTCTCTTGCATGAGGTGGTGGCATCCCTGGTTCAAATTCAGAAGAAATCACAAGAGATATTGAAGCTTCTAAAGGTTAGAAGTAAATACGTAGTATATTTTATGTAGGATTTGGGCGTCAAGTATTGTGATGTTCTTGAAAATTTGGTCAAGAAAGAAAGGATAACTATTGAGGTGGATAGATCCTAGTTAATAATTCATACCCATAATTACACCCACCATTAGGGGAATTTTTTGGTCTAAAATGGGCCTCCTAAGAAAAATGTACAACCAAAATAAACTTTATAAGAACCAATGGGATTTAGATGATGATGTCAACCATGGGGAATTATTCACCATTTTTGGAGTAAAAAGGTAAAAAGATTATAAAATAATAAAATAATAAAGTTACTTTTTCAACTTGTATTTTCAACTTATCTCCCTAATGTTTTACTAAAATTTCGAGTGGGAGTACTTGTTGGATGCAAAATTTAATTCATCATCCAAGGAGTACCCGTGTTACATACTTTCGATGGACCCTACTACAAAAAAAAATGAGAAATACATGAAAAAACATGATTACAATCATGTTTTTCATGTGTTTATCATTTCTTCGTGTAGCATGGTCTATTGAAAGTATGCAACGGGGGTAATTCTTTGATTAGGAATCAAATTTTTCATCCAACAAGTGTTTCTGCTCGAAATTTTAGTAAACACATAGCGAGATAAGTTTAAATTATGAGTTGAAAAATTAGTTTTTTCTTTTTCCCTCTAAATTTTGATGATGTAATCTAATATTATTCTATTATTTCCACTATTATTTTATAATATACTTAGGATACCAATTTTAGACCTCAAAATTCCCCTAATTCTTAGTGAACAAGAGACCAACACCATAACTACTTATGTTCGACTTCATAGTGGTTTAGAGTCCTTGACACATAAACATAAATTGCTTTCGATGGGTTCACTTGGAGAAATAAGAGGTAAGGATGTCATCATGCAACAGAAAAAGGATTTTACTGAAAAAATAAAGCAAGAAACAAATCAAGAAGGCTTGGAGATCACCAAGAACACTATTCTATAGTATGCAATTGTGCCAACTCAAGTTCACATGAAATTATCCTAGCTGTGGAATAACATACAATAAAGTTCCAAATCCATATTATAAGATGATTTGGAGTGAGGATGTGATATGTTGCAAAGATTATAATCAGAGTTAAAGTTATCACGACAAATTTCATAGCATGTAACTCCTACATCACAAATAAACTCCATGTCCAAGCCACCAATTTGTATTTTTCTCCTACATGAGGAATTGTTTGTCTTAGTATAGTTTTTTCCTATATAGCCTTCTTTTTTATGTAATTTTTATTTTATGAATAATAAGTCGAAATGTAAAAGAAATCCAAGGGGCACATGTGGAATGTGAAGAAGTCCATATGTTGTGAAAGTCAAAGAGTCATGCAGAATATCAAAGGTAATTAGCATTTGTTATAAATAATCCCTCACATTTCAAGCACAAGGCTTGGACTTTTAGAGATTTTGCCTTGGATTCTATAGTTGTGCATAAGGGAGAAGATCATTCTTTTGGAGAAGAAAATTGTAGCTTCATGTTCCACAATTGGAGCCAGTTTTCATCAATGTAACAATGTACTTGTATATTTCATTAATTATCAGAACCTCTTAGAGCCAACACTCTTTCATGCATATATCATAAATATAGTAAGAATATTATTTATATGTTTGCAGTATATGTTGTGTTACACATACTAAAAATAATGAAATATTTTGTTGCTTTAGCTATGAATATTGTTGAATGGATGTTGTTATGTGTTTATATGATTTTTTTTTATCTTGTGAACTAATTTGCAGTTTAATCAAGGAATATTCTCAATTTCTCTTGCATGTCTCTCTTAGGATAGTAATAAAAATTTTCTATTAGAGACTCGTTTCTTATATATCTCACGTGGAAGTTCCTTTTACACCTTAAACTTGGTGTCACACAAAGCTTACATATTTTCTACCCCAAATTTATGTGCATGATCTCTTGTGTATGTTTTGAAGCCAAGGCATTCCTTTAAAATCACTAGAAATGGTGGTTGGACCTTATATTTGGATGAGGCTCCTACACTAAATAGTGTCAGGTCTAATTGGAACTTCACATTAGGGGGAGCCCCTATATGTTGGTGGCATCCAACACCATCAACATCCTGGTACTAGAAGGAGGGATAAATAACAAGTTAAGCCCATAAAGTTTGTTTGAAAATATTATATTAAATTTTTACATCCCAAATCATAACTTCGAGGTTTTTTTCAAAGGCTTTGGATATTTCAATTCCCACATAATTTTTACATGACTTGTCACATTTTAATTTCGATGGAAAGGGTCTAAAAATTGCCCTTCCTTATTTGATTGAATTTGTTCAATTATGTTTTTCGAGTGGAGTTTATTCTAAAGATAATCTTGCTCGGTTGTTCACCCTCACATTGTATGGTTGTGCCAAGAAATGGTGTTACTCTTTACCTACTACTTCTATCCATTCTTTCAAGAAAGTGGTTAATTTTCTTCGTAATTTTTTTGATAGGTAGGATTATTAGGATTCTTGTAATATAATTGATAAACTTATCATGGAATGGAATGAATATTTATAACAATTACCCAATTGATTTCTCCACACTTCTTATGATATGGATTTGGAATCTTTGGATGAGAATTTTTGGTTATTGGTTGGGATATCAAGGAAGTATTTTCAATCAGATCCATCAAATGGTCCTTTCTAATAGGAACCTCAACCTTTAGAGAAGGATATGCAACTCCTTTTATTCCTTATATGCCTCCTTTTCTTGTACCTTGTGTTGTTCCTATTCAAATTAGGAACTCTAAGAATCAAATCCACGAATTTGATTTGACAACTAGTTTGAATGCTAATGAATCCATTGACGAGAGTTACTTTTATTCTCCTCTCTTTCTCAAGATAATTACTCTACCTATTCTATCAACCATTAATCTCATATTCTTGTTAATCAACTTGTCAATTTTGAATAATTTAATCACGTTGAATCCTTGGAAAAACATTATAATGATAATCCTTTTTCTATTTAATGGTGTGATGATGCTTGTTCAATTTTTATGTATGAATCTTTGTTTTCACAATAGGACTTAGATTTTCATAGCTTTATATTGGATTCAGATATGATCATTGAGGAATTTATTTCAGGTGTATATACCCCCACCTCTCGTACCTTGTGTCATAATATTGGTAGTGAATAAATTAATCTAACACAAGGACATTAATGTTTCTGAGAATATGATATGGTGGTTATTGATGATCTATATGCAAACCTTGTTAATATATATGACATAAATAAACCATTCAATGAAGCTTTTGATTCAGAAAAAAATGATTTGGTCTCTTTTTTGATTCAAATGATGGAACTTGTTAGGATATAGAACTAACCATGTGTTCAAAGTTTGAGTTTTCATTTTTTTTTTAAGTTCTGAAAATTGTTAGTAAGTCGAGGCACTTCAGTATACACTGATTTTTATGTCAGGTCCTCGCTACCCCGATGAAACTTGTGAATTTTGTCAGATCAATGTTTTCTCACAAAATTCTATTCTTAGTATTATTTCATCAGATGTGGATTCATTCTCGAGAGATTTTTGATACATTCATGTTTAATTATTTAGCCCTCAAGATAGAATCTATGATCATATGCATAAACTCCAATTGGCATACCCTTCTTCATGTGAATCTTTGATCTTGAGCTTGGAAACAAAGAGAGTGTTGAATGATGATCAAAAAATTTGTTTTGACACCACTCCCCTCTCATCCATCATCAAATATGATCCAAAAATTAATGTGATTCACATTCTTATTTTGATCTTACACACAATCTAGATATGTCCGTAGTGAATTTATGTTTGCAAGGTTTTCAATCTGGTTGTTTTTACGACCCTATTACATTATGTTCCAAATGGATATTGGTGGTCACCCAAATATTCCACTTGGTCCCCCACCATCACTTCTTTCATTTTTTCATTTTCATTAATTGTAGCACAATTTACTATTTTTGTCAGTTTTTGGGTCCTGAACTTCTGGAGCCATTTTGAGGATCTAAACGACGTTTTTTTGGAAAATGGGAAAACAAGGATATTTGATTAATTTTTTTAGTTGAAATTTGTAGCCCTCATATAGATATTTATAACAAGGTATTTTTCATGTCAAATGGAGATTATATGCAATAGTTACGACCCCGGGAAGTTGATGTGCCAATTTACCCCAACGGGGCCCACAAATTTGGTGATTCATATCCTAGGGCTACGGTTTTGGATGTTTAGGGTTTTCCATTGTTTATAAATAATGAATAGGCCTTTAAGCCTCATTGTAACACAATTTAGAGGCATTTAGCCGCCACATATCTTCTCAGAGATAAGCTACCATTGCCTAAGCTAGTTTATTTCGATTATGTCTGTAATCATATTTCAATTCTTTGATATTAATGAAATGAAGTGTTATTTCAGTTGCATATCTATATTTATAGTTATATTTGTATTATGTTGCATTCATATCTAATTTCAAATCAGTGCTATCAGAGCGGTCTGCTCTTTCTCTATTTTTATTTGCATGTCCCCAACAAGGTTAGGGTATAAGGAGTTAGGGATCAAACTGGTTGAACCTTTGCAAGACCAACCTCGCAAAAATCGACTACCTCCCATGGAAGAAGAAAATAAAGATGAGGGAGTAGGGGATCCATTTAAAATATTTCTCTAAGAATCCCTCGAGTGACAAAGGAACGCGATAATGGAAAAATTTTCCCAGATCCTTCGGTGGATGCCCATAGGCGACACATCTTCGTCCAAAAGTCACTTTGGAGGCGCCACACCCTTCAAGGTACAAGCCAACTTTTATATTCCCATATTTAAAGGCCAGATATATGCAGATATCCTAGATAAATGGTTAAATATATTGGAGGTACATTTCTCAGTTCATGATTTTTCCAATAGGGAAAATATCACTTTTGAGTTCCTCAAAGCTGCCACCCATGTAAAGGAATAGTGGAGAATACTACAAACAGAGGGACGAGAGAGAATCGTCATTGTTTTCAGCAGAACCCACTTGGAATTATTTTTGAGATTCCATCAAGGAATAATATTACCCTGTGGGGAGCTATGAGAATCAACCAAGGGATCAAGATGTGCATGAGCTGATGAATCTATTCCATACCCTACGCAAAAATTTGGGTAACATAGATTCTAAGAAAAATGTGGTGCTTAAGTACCACGTTTTTTTGCACAAATAAATTCAGGAGGAAATGGAGTTCCTCGACATCTCCTTGCTTGGTGCAACATACCGATATGGTGCCAAGATAGAGAAAAAATTTAATCAAAAGAAGCGATACTTGGATTTGCGAACCCAAAGGAGAGCAAAGGAGAGAGCCTGACCAAGACCCCCTAGGGAAACTCCTAAAAGCAACAAGCCAAGGGTGAAGGAAAGGAATGACATCAAAAAGTGGTGTGAGATCCATAAAAATTCCACTCACAACATGAATGAATTTCGTGCAAAGTAGGAGTTGGTGTCCGAGATGAAAGACTTAGAGATAGATGCACGCTATGATTCTGAGTCAGAACCCAACAAGGTAACCAACAATGGTAAGTAGTTCATTGAAAAAGAACCCACTATGATGGTAGCCACAATAAAGCTCAAAAAGGCAGAACTTGAATATCCATAGGATGGGAGCACCTCTTTCACTCATAGATGTGGGTGAAGGGTTCGCCATTGCAATTTATTGTCAGTAGCGAGAGCCAAAAGAACCTCATTGCAACAAATTTTTTGAAGCTAATGGGCCTAAAAACCACACCACACCTGCAACCGTACACCATCATGTGGCTTCACCAAGGACAAGATCTTTGCTTTAGCCAGTAGTTTCACCTTCCCTACAACATCAAGCCCTTCACAGACGACGTATTTTGTGATGTTTCTCCTGTTGAAGTTTGTGATGTATTATTAGGCCTACCATACTTGTGGAAACGTCATGCCATGTATGAGTTTAGGCCTCACATTTGTATTATTACTTTGGGAACTAAGTTATACAAGATACAGGAGGTATCCTCGCCTATCGGCATCTCTTTTATCTCTGCTAAGTAATTCAGTAAGATAATCTCCCAAACCGAGAAATTTGTTTTCTTTCTTATTCACTCTCAAAGTAAGGGGAATATCATGGCCACAGCCATGGCCCCTAGGAAGGGTTCCTCCACACAGAAAAATGAGGTGTGGATTCATGAAATAATACATATATATCTTCTACTCACCCACAGGGGTACCCTTGCACTGTTAGGTCAAGAATCCAATAAAAATAACTCCCATAGCACCTCTACCCAAAATATCTCTCCACGGCTCAACTGGCCACAACCCCTTTTAGGCGAGGTTGGGATTCTAACCACTTTGTCCCATTGATGTGGCCATGCCATTTGTAGCTACTTAGGTAGCTTTGACCCATGTCCAATCTGAATGTGATAGGGTTAAAAGCTTCATGGAGCGAATCCAGTACATCCGCCAAAAGGTCCATGACATATTGGATAAAGCCAATGCAAATTAAAAGCAACAAAATGATCAAAATTGGGTGCCACACAAGTTCCAGGTTAGAGACAAAGTTTGGCTACATTTGTAGAAGGAACGCCTCGATAGGCCCCACCGTAAAATTCAGTCACTCTGATATGGGCCATACACCATCACCAATGCTATAGGGGACAATGATTTCAAGCTCACCATTCCACCATCCCTTGGCATGCACCCAGTGTTCAATGTGTACAGCCTTCTACCACACTTTACAATATTACTGGACACATCCAACATTGCATAACAACTCACACCCAGCATGCAGATCAAGAACACTCACCAGTAGAGTATCCAACTATATTGGTTTGTGAAAGTTGGCCAACTCTTGCACTAAGGCAAGTGGTTCACTAGGGACCAAGTTCAATAAAAGTTTCCCCATCTCATGGAGGCACTTAACACAATGAGGACCATTTCTTGCTAAGGGGGGAGGACTAATCCAGGTGGATATTGGTGTCTACCCACTATTCCATTTGGACCCCCACCATAATTTCTTTTAGCTTTTCAAGTTCCTTAGTTGTAGCACAATTTACTATTTTTTGCATTTTTTCGGGTCCTTAACATCGAGATCTGTTTTGAGGCCCTAAACGACATTTTATTGGAAAATGGGTAAACATGATTCAAATGTTTGAATCAAAATTTTTGGTCAGATAGATCTTTATAACTAGTTATTGTGCATGAAAAACGAATATTGTATGCTAAATTTACGAGCCCAGGAAGTTAATGTAGCAATTTACCCCAACGGGGCCCACAAATTTGGTGAATCATCTCATAGGGTTAGGTTTTTGGATGTTTAGGGTTTTCCATTATTTCTCAATAATAAATATGCCATTGAGCCTCATTGTAACATAGTTTAGAGGCATGCAACCTCCACATATATTCTCAGAGATAAGCCACCATCACCTAACCTAGTTTATTTCGATTATGTTTGTAAGCATATTTCAGTTCTTTGATATTAATGAAATGAAGTGCTATTTCTATTGCATCTCTATATTTATGGCTATATTTTTATTTTTTTTCATTCATATCTAAGTTCAGATCACATATTGGATACAATGTTCGTACCTGCTGATTTTAATGGATCGTAACAAGTACCTTCATCTGTTCAACAAAACTTTATATGGATATGAGTCAAAGAGGTGTTTTTGTGGTGTATCTTGTCTTCATCCCGTCACCACCATAATATAGAGCGGTCATTTACCTTAGAAAATTTTTCTTGCACTTCGTACCTTTGTTCGTGTGTGTAGATGGCTTAGTTGTCTATATTTATTATTGCACATTTTGCTTTATTCCTTTCATTTGATGATATTTTTTGACTTAAGGGCCAAGAACAACTTTCATGGCTTCTTTGGAAATTCCATTTTACCTAGTCCCAATATTCTAGCCTTTAGCTTAGGTTATGTTGCATCACATTGTTTTCTTGTTGTTTTTAATTGACATGTTTTCGTTTTTTTGTTTTTAAGTTCATGCTTTTTTTTTCAATAAGAATGTGCATGGACTTTGTTTTGTTGAGCTTCGATATGATGTGGCTAAACTTTGGGAAAATAAAATTGTAGTGACGCGAAACCCTTTTCTAATCTATTATCTTTATTATTTTCTTAGGCCTTTAAATTTTTTAAAGTTGATGATGTCTAGATGGAAAATACAATCCTTTTCGACTGGAAAGCGATTATAAAAATCAAAATTCCCGAATATTTTTAGGATGTTCATTCCTAGACTTGGTTTGTTAATTGGGGAGTGTTCGCTTGCCGATCTGATCAAGTAGTTAAATGAAATGGGAAAACTAAGAATGAGAAAATCAATATAAAAAGTGTACATAATTATCCCTGAAGGAACAACCTCTCCTTCTCTTAATAAGACAATGTCCCTCTTTCGCCTCAACAAAATAATAAGTGCTTAATCGCATGTGAAATTATAAAAGAAAAAAATGGTGAGAAGAGAAAGGCTTCCTATGCAAAGAGGTAAATAAATCATCTTCACTAGGGTATTGATCGGGCTCGTTTGCAGTGAAGCGATGCTTGGGTTTATGTAGTGACTCTGTCAGGGTACTAAACAATCCTGTTGGTAGCAGTGAAACACCTAAGATGAAAACTAAGACTTTGATTATCTTTAACATGCCACTACTATATTACCTTCTCTTGGATCAAACCGATTGTTGTTTGGAAATATTTGTAATGTGTTTGACTGAGTAAGGGAATGGAGGAAACTATATATATAATCAGGTTAAATAGGGAATCTGAGGCAGTATGTTATGAAACATTTATGGTTGCGGACAATAATAATTTCCCTAGACGTAGTGGAATAGTCTATAACAGTAGAAGACAAATAATATAGAGTTTTTCCTTAGAGAAATTAAAGAATGGGAAAGAATCCTACTTGGAATCTATCACAAGATTTTCTTTCCTCCTTTCTTATGTGTTCCAATTCTAGCTCTAGATGTTATAATTATAAACTACACATACAAATGAAATAATCCAATGATCTAAAACATATGTGTAGCATAAGTCAATCACTCTATTTAATTAATCGTGAAGGCATTGAAATACATGAAGGTAAACATGATGAAACACATATAGGAAAATGAGATAGACTTTGTATTAATAGAAATAAGAGAGAGTTTACAACCAATATTAATAGTTGATATTGTAAGGATATCCCCAAGTTGACTTGTCCTTCCTTGCCACAAAGAACACCTCAATGTTAGCCTAATGCATGAATATGATGTCTCCTTTCGGTTCAAGGAAATGTCATAAGGGAATAATCAATCTCCAAAATCAAACCCTGATGCTATGGATGGAAATAAATTTATAGGAGAGGTAGGGTAGTTCTGGATTTACCATAATGGGCTTGAGATCCACATATGATGATAGGATGACATGAAGGGATAATAGGTGAAGTATACAAGGTAGGATCCGATAGGATTCAAGCTTCTTGTCCATGGTAAATAGTTAAAATAACCCCTGGAAGATTTTGGAAGCTTCTGGAAGAGGAAGCTTCAGAAATATTTATAATTTTTCTGAATTTATAGAATCAGCACACCTGAAGAAGGGAGAAATCAAGTCTAATTAGTGCTGGTATAGAAAGGAGAATCCAACATGGAACGTAAGTGGATAAATAAGCAGGGTGCTTTGGGGCTAAAAACACTAATTTTCAGCAGTTAATCCCAAAAAATTATACTTTTTGGAAAGGTCATGGTTAGGGATTTTTGAAGGGATGATGAAAACATGTTCACAGATGTTGATTGATCTGGTTTGTAGGCCTATTGACCAGATGTGAGAAAATGGCCTATAACTGATTCCCCCCTAAACTGAAAATTCAGAAGCAACAATGAATCACTGTAGTGCTTTACCATTGTGATAAGTATGGATCGAGAACAACTAGTCGTGATCATAATCTATTACAATATGGTTTCATCATGATATCGTTGCCAAGGAGGGAATACCCATGATCAAAACATAAACTAGCATTACATATATAATGATCAAGAAGTATCATCCACTGATGACAGAGAGTGGACCCATGATTGAATGATTTTTGGTATGATGATATCCATCTTACTTTGTAATCATGTATTAATCCTGAAATCGTAGCCCAAATTAATGGAACTAGATATGTGGTCTTCTATATTTCTCACCAAATCGTTCAACGTATGAGTTTACCTATGCGAATAGATGAGTTGAAGTCAAAAATAGTACACACCATCTGATTACCACCCAATGATGTAAGCCATTAACAGATGCGAGAGAAACCACAGATGATGTTAAGGGATCTCAAGGCACCATAGTACAATTCGTATAGTGTTATTAGATGAGCTGAAGTCAAAAAACATACATAATATTTCAGTTGAAGGCCATTGATGAAAAAGTGTCATCGAGAACGAGGAAACTTGACATTGATGTATGCAATCTACAAGGTACATGTTATCCATGACAACCATTAGGTTTTTCTTGAGTTAATTAGGGTAAGTTACTTCGGGTTTGATATGTTTTTTAAATTTTTGATTTTCAAAGAAAAATCCAAAATTTCATTGTGCCTAAGTTGATCTTGTCATTATGGTGAATTTTACACTTTTACACACTTTCGTAGCAACTCTAGTTCAAATAGGTCAGGATTTTCTACAAAAGTTCCTAAAACTTCCATAGCAAATATTCCTTCTTGAGCACAAGATTTGCTACAAAATTTATATTTTCTGCTAACGGTAGGGAAAAGCATACATAGTGTAAAAAAGGGTTTGGTTAGAGGTTTTCATAGCATATTGGCTCATGATTTCTCCTTGTTTTCGTTTTCCATCATTTTTGAAACACATGTTTCTCGGTCATGATATTCCCTTTTCATGTTTTCATTTTGATTTCTTGTCTCAAATACGCTTATCTCATCCTTGGGAGCTAATTTGGTTTTCTTAGTATCGGTATGTTAGTCTTGGAGTATATCTTGTTGTCTTAGGGTAGATATTAGTGTTAAATATCAATGTGATGTCCCTAAAAATTTTTTGTAGGTGTCAAGGAATGGTTTGTTCAATACATCTTGGAGCCATGGCATCACAAAATAAGCAATATAAAGGAGGATTTATTGTTAGGTACGAGCCCATGAACATGAGGCTGCTTGAAGAAGACCCCACCTTCTCCCAAGTGTTTTCTAGTGTGGGCTACCTCCTATTATGTCAAAAATTTCAGGGATATCATGGACAAGTCTCAAAGGACTTTTCCATCAATTTTACAAGCATAGGATCAAAAGTAGGAATGTTAAAATTTATTGTGTCTCCTCCCACAATTATGCAAGCCACATATATCCCAAGATCAGGAGAGTCATGGTTCAAGGTAAAGAAGTTTAAATTGCATAACTGTGATGAATTCTTGAAGGAATAACATAGGGGCATTGATATGGATTCAAGAATCCCTATAACATGCATTAAGGAGCATTTTTAGAAGTTTCTAATGGAGATTCATAAATATTTCACCTATGCGGGTAGATTCAATACAATATATCAATACCACTTCAAATTATTGCTACACTTTATAGGTAAGAAACCCTTGGATATATCTTTTTATTTGTTTATGAGCTTGGGTAAAATGGAAGATAAGGTTCAGGAAAAATTTGAATCCAGTGATACCTCAACCTTTCATCATGATATTATCCTATTTATGGTTGTTGAATAATGAAATAAATTGAATAGAGTTTGGCCTACATTTTTTCTTTTAAGTGGCTATGAAGTTGATGTTGTCACTCCTAGGAAGACATCAAGATCCAAATCCATTACTTTATAAAAATGCAAGCAATCTGAAGCAAAACCTATATCTGACCATGAGGCAGAGACACAACCATTGAAAAATTCTATGGAGATGGAGGTTGAACATGTGCAAAAGATTTTGGTTCCAGAGAAGACTTCTACAAGAAATCAAATAAAACAATATACAAGGACATGCAGGAGGGTTACTAGAAGTTAAACTGAGGGAAGAGGTAAGTTAGAAAATATCTTGGAGGATATTGAAATTGAGGAACGCCCCATTATACAGCCTATTGAAATCAAGGAGACACAATATCAAAAGAAAAAAAAAAGGTCCAAGAAATTATAATTTTCTCAAGATGATTCAGGTTTTACCTTGAAGCCTAAGAACTCATTCACAAGATCACAACAGTAAAAGGGAAATATTCCTAAGAAACCATTAATGGAAAGGCTACCATCAGAAAGGGAGATACCAAAATTACCTCCAGCCCAAGTGGAGCCTGTGAAAAAGATGAAAGGTAAAGAGCATGTTCAAGAGAAAGGTGAAGTGGATATGTTGCGATAACAACTAAGAGATGCTCAAAATGAGGTAATAGAATCAAAATTTATTTTTTAGGAATTAAAGAAAAAAATTTCTAAGCAACTGGATTTTTACAATGAAGTGGCAAATAGATCAAGATATATGTTAAAGAGGACATTTCCTCTACACAAAATGATGAAAGATCTACGCAAAAGAAACAGGTGGCTGCAGGAAGAGAGGAAAAGGTTGCAGGGTTAATTCAAAGACCTAGAAGCACAAATGGAAATGGTACAAGATTAGTTGTTGAAGAGGGGCCTAAAATTCATTATTGTTGCTGATTATGCTTCATAAGTATGGTATGATGGCACATTTTTTACTATATTACATATTATTCTATTATACAGGAATGTATAGGCTTCTATAAATGTTTTTGGAGGTGATAGAAGGAAGAAAGTGAAAAATCTCAGGAGATTAGGTACTTTTGTAACAACTCCGAGGCTTAAAGACAAAAATTTGCTACAAAGGTGTTGTAGTTTTCCATGAAGGTAAAAATCTATCAATATTTCAGAAACAAGAAGAATCAAGGCAGGTGTTTTACTCATTAACCTCAAGGAATACCATAGAACATTCATAAAAGTTACATATTATTGAAAGGATTGATTTTGGCATTTTCTATGGAAGTTCGCCACCAAAGTGCATGTACTCTATTTTTTTTAACGTTAGGAGTTTTTAATGATTTTTGGGCAGTAAATACAGTGAATAAGGAGGTAAATAACAAGATAAGAAGATGCATATTATTATGCCACCTGTTCAAAAGGACAACTCAACAATCAACCTCCATGTGGCTAGCAGCTCATCAAGTCAACAATTGATGCTACCTCATCAATACAACTCATCATCTCAACTCAAGCTCACAAGGTCTTAACTCCAGTGCATCAAATAGCCAACACCTTAGCAGTCAATTTGGTTCGATAAAGATGACAAGCATAGTTTGTTATATTTTTTTTGGATTTATTTAATGGTCATAAATTCATGTTTCAATACAAACTCTATCAAAACAGAAAACATCCCTATTAATTCTCCATGTGATATAATTCTACTGGAATTAGGTCTCTAGTTCAAGGAATAAAATATATCCTAGGTGGCATACTGTTGTAAAGGTACCTCACTCTATAAATGCGAGAATTTTTCATTTTGAAATGGTTGATGAATGTTATGAGGAGGCTATTATGTAATTTTTCTTTATCAAACTAATACATAGTTTACAACAGTTGTCTTCAAAACCTGAGATTATTCTTGGCTTATGTATTTTTGTCTTTTCAATTTGTAAATTTTCATCAGATTCATGGTATTATTTTTACTTTAAATTCATAATTTTATGCTCCAATTTCCTTCATAAGCTATTTTTTTCTATAGAATTTATGTTTTAAGTCAATTTTCCTTAGTTCCCATGGATGCAATTTGATAGTAATCAAATTTCTTTAGTTGACGCAGTGCCCAATGGTGGCCATCATACACTCTTCCACCTACAAAAATCATATATATCTTATTTTGATTAATCCATTGTTTTTCTTTGAGAGGTCCCTCTCTAATTGGAAGGGGTAACTTCCAGTCCAAAGTGGTTTGAAATAGTTGTGCTAGGTTGATAGTTGAACAACCCAACTTACTCCAACCTGGTGATTACAATCCCAAAGGGATTTTCTATGTCAAGTTATTGGATAATGAGATGAGATAAAAATAAAGTGACCCATCATAGGAGGGCCTTGATGTATCTCCCATCAACGACACAAAAAAAGTATCAAGATTTGAGAAAGAATGATGTTGATGTGGAACTATTTTAGGAATGAAAAACATGAATGTAGGCTTAAGAGTATTGTATCACATATCAATTTAAGGAATTCTATTTAACATATCGGCAATACTTTATCAATTTGGCATCATTGACCCAAAACTAAATGTAGAGGCTTTGATATGGTATGATGAACCAAAAGAGAAGAATATTTTTTTAATCCAACAGTCACAATGATCAAGTGAAATATTGTCATGTCTCCTGGAATGTTGTGTTCGATGTATCACAATGTACAAGGTAGAGGAATCTGTTTCCTAAGGTGAGGATAGAAACATAGTGTGGGCTTCCAAAATATACCTGAAGTTACGTGGAAGTGCAAGCTGTGTTACTGTTGTCTAATACATAACTTTACAATGAGATATTTCCCATATACTTTTGATGCATGGAGCACCATCGAATATACCTAAATGTACGTGAAGAACATTCCTATACACTTACGTCTGTGGAACGAGATATCACCCCTAGAATGCAACGCTAGAAAAAACATGATAGTTCCTATATTTATAAACATCTAAACACATCTCTAGCCTAGACCTCTAGATATTTCTGTTAATGTTTCAAATGCTCTGTATATTGAATCAATAAATTTTAAATTTTATCTTGAATTAAGTTTTAGTTTTCAAGGCTCATCGCAAATTTCACCTGAATATCCTAAAGTGCAGTCTAGCATGAGAAAATGAAATATTTTCTTTTTGATGAAAATATATATATGGGAGGGAGGAAACATAGAGTAATATATCATAAAAGATGCAGGAAACAAGATCTTCCAACTAAATTTCCCTAATGAAAATGTTCCAATTTGCAATTTCACACAAAATACCCTAAATGCAATACAAAATATGATATTTTTAGTTTCAGAACTCTTAATTTCCAAATGAAATGAAAACTAAGATTTTAATAAATCATTTATGTAAAAAATCACATAGAATTATGACTGTAATATCAATTTCTTCAATCATTCAATTATCAAGTTAGGAATTTTCCAATGACCTAAAGAAGAAGAAGAAAGAAAAAACCAAACAAATTATCGACAAAGGCTATGAAAACAAAAATAAAAAAAAGTGAAAGCTTTTTAGAGAGAAAGACACACTCAGGGACAAAAGGAAAACCACCTGAATCAAAATCATACAAAGAGAAATGGAAAAATAAGAATTTTTTTGCATCTTACAGGTATCAGCATAGGTGCAGAACATGCACTATTGCTATGCAACATAGGTGCAGAGAAGGAGCAAATGTGCTGGGGCGATTTGTCTCCAAACTAAGGGGTGCGCTGAGGCAGATTTAGCCAAAATTTGAAACAAAAAATCAAATCAAGCTCAGAGAATAGTTTTTCTAGGTTCAATCAAGGTCTGAGAGAGGCAATCAAGGTATGAGTGAGGTAGTCAAGCTTGGTTCAAGAGGCGAAAATGGTGCTCAAGTCAAGGAAACTAGTAAGGGAAGAAATCGATCCGTAGTGGAGTCGCCAATTTGTTATGTGGAATTTACAATTATGGACAAAAGTAATTTCCCTAGATCTAGTGGAATGGTCTAGAAAAAAATACAAAGAATATAAATTTTTTCCTTAGAGAAATTGAAGAGCGAGAAAGAAACCTACTTGGAATTAGTCACAAGATTTTAGTTCCTCCTTGCTTGTGTGCTCCAATTGTAGCTCTATATGCTATAATTAGAACCTACACATACAAACGAAAAAATATAAGGATCTACAAAATCTATGTAGCATAATTCAATCATCGTATTTAATGAATCAACGAGGCATTGAAATACATGAAGGTAAATATGATACAACACATTTCGGAAAATGAGATATTATTTTTATTAATATAAATAGGATAGAATTTACAACCAAGAATAGTATTTGATCTTGTAAGGATATCCCCAAGTTGAATTTTCCTTCCTTATCACAAAGAAAACCTTAATTTCACCATAATTGATGAAGATGATGTCTCCTTATAGTTCAAGGAAGCAACATAAGTGTATAATCAATCTCCAAAATCCAAACTTGATGCTATGGATGACATTAAATTTATAGGAGAGGTATGGTAGGTTGGGATTTACAATAATGGGCTTGAGATCCACATATTATGGGAGGATGAGCTGAATGGATAAGAGGCGAAGTCTCCAAGGTAGGATCAGATAGGATTCAAGCTTCTTATCCATGGTAAATAGTTAGAAAAAAAAACTGGGAAGCTTCTAGAAGAGGAAGCTTCAAAAATATTTTTAATTTTCTCGAATTTATAGAATTTGAGCACTTGTAGAAGGGAGAAATCATCTCTGATAAGTGTTGTTATAGAAATGAGAAACCAGCGCTAATTTATGGTGGATAAAGGAGCATAGTGTGCTGGGGCTAAAGACATTGATTTTGAGTAGTTAATCCCAAAAACTCAAACTTTTTGGAAAGGGCATGCTTAGGGATTTGTGAAGGGATGATGAAAACATGTTCATAGATGTTGACTGATATAATTTGTATGCCTATTGACCATATGTGACAAAATGGCCTCTAACACAATCCACCGAGTGAATCAATACTTGTTCAAGGACTAAGATTTCATGCGTAAAGGTAAGACCTAAACAAATAAGTTGAAGTTCTTCCACTGTGTGACCAAGCTTTGTCACTGTGAAAAAAACCCTCCAATTGTTTTTCGTTAGTTAATTTTGGAGCCTACATGAACTATTGTTTCAAGCTATCTTGTGTCATCTTGTAATTTGTTCATGTTTTTTTTAAGTGTCGGCCATCCCTTAAACATTCCCAAGTGTATCTTTTCCTCCTATGTCAAAGTTTCTAAGTGTCTTCTTATTATCTTTGGAAGTGCTTGTGTCATATTTATAAAGATAGGAAAAGCACTAGATTTTCTTTAACTTAGTGCTTCGTTTTCTTCACTCAACATACATATCAGGAAAAATCATGAAAGCACAACTTTTCCTCCTAGAGAATGTAAAGTTAGCAGTCACACAAGTGTTGTTGGAAAAATTTGCATCCTCTTAAGCTAGAGAGCACTTCAAACTCTCAATAGAGTGCACTTCCTTCTCCGATTCAAGCACACTTCTTTCCCACAAAGAGAGTACACTACTTGTTAACTGTGATTGTGCCCTATTTTGCCTCAACTCTAGCACACTCCTTGTCAACAAAAGGTGAACCCTCTTATTTCTCGAGCATGCACTAACTTCCTTTACATGTGACTTATTTTATAAGTATCCCAATTCATTATTCATTTCCATCATCACTATTCACTCTCGGTTGAGTTCATTTTCTCACCATAAGGAGTTTTGCTTCAATATTCGCCTCAAGTGCGTGGATTCTCAGGAAGTTTTGCAAACTATCATTTTTTTCTTTTGTCATTTTTAGTGGTTATTTGTTTTCCTTAGTGGTTTTTCAATCTGTTTTTTCATACAAAGTATCATTTTCATCCATACTTACTCCTACAAGTGCCATATTATTATCGCAAGTGGCGTATCTAGTGACTTTTTGCATTCCATGACCTTTCACCTTCCAGTCATGATTTTGACAGAACCTATAAATACTTGTAGCCCTTCTCTTTCATGGTTACTGAGTTCTAGACTTGTTTATGACCCTCACTTAACATTTTTGAGCTTTTTTTTTGCCAAATATTAATTTTGGAAAACATAGACCCTATGTCCATCAACACTATTCCCAATAAGAAAGTAGTCCCTTCAAGAGTGAAAAACAAAGTTTCAAGCAATAATGAGTTATCATTTTCCACTATGACTCTGCCCTATGCCCTCACTAGCTCTCCTTGGCGCATTGCACAATCTCAAGAATCAGTGTGCCCCTCCTTGTTCTCTATCATTGCACCATATGTCAAAGCAACATCCCTCTCCAATTAGCTTTCAAAAGGTGCTCATTGTGTTTAAAAAGATAAAAATGGATGAAAATCACCATGGGGCCTCCCTGTCTAACTGATTTTTAATGAAGGGGGGAGACTCCATGATTCGTCGCATATGTGACTTATCGTACCCCTACTTCTCCCAAGTGTACCACAAAATTCTCATTGGCTTGTTAGATCATATGATAAGGACTATACTCTAGGACCCCCTACTTTTTTAAATTTTAATGAAACAGGTCGCGAAGGATCTGAGATTTTATGTTTGTGTCCATACTGAAACCATGATCAGCTAGAACCATGCTTGAACTGCAAAAATTGAAAATTAGTTTTCTCTTCTTTCCTTGGGAGTTAGGTAAAGTTTCATATACAATTGGAAATGATTTTGATATGGTTGTTTATCCAAACATTTAGGTTTCCTCATATGAGCTCAAGAATTGAAGAAGAGTTTCCTTCAAATATATTACCTTCATTCAAGACCTCAAGCTAGGAAGAAATACACATTAACACATCAAGATGAAACACTTGCCAAGATCCCCTTGAACTTGACACTTGAAATCAATAAAAAAAGATACTCAAAAAACTTTATGGATGTCATGAATGATATGATATTTTATATTAAGCATGAAAATATTAAACTGTTGGATTTTCTAAAAATAAATAAAATTTATTTTATAATCTATGTAAAAGGCAACTCTGGTGGAACCTAACTACTGAGAAGTTAAATTATCCAACATTATTTTTTTTCAAATTGTGCTTGTATGTCATAAAATATAACTTGATAGGCCTAGACATATACTTTTCTAATGTAGTAGGATTTCAAAACTATTAACTAGGATGACCTCCCAAAAGATAAAACATTGGGGGTGTTGGCATTGGACTCAGCACTTGGACTGCAGCAAACACCTGACCAGACACATCTTAAACTCTGAGGAAATTTTAATGTTTTTTTTTATGGGATTGGAAGATGGTATAAAATATAATTCACTGAAGAGAGATTTTTGTCAAATCCACAGTTCTAATAAAGAGGGTATTGTAACCTAATGTGCTAGCAAGATGCAAGTTTGTAGTCTATGAGGAGAGGAAATTGTGAGATATGAGGAAACAATAGGCTGTGAAACATTTAGTAGAAATTCACAAAGGTAGCAGTTTGACAATATTCCATTGAGCGAAATCTATTTCTAGTCTGACAAGATTCTCACTGAAATATCATGAAGAATAAATATTATGAGTGATGCTCTTCCATTGTTATAACATATATTTTATCAGGAATTCTCACTGTGTTGGGATAACAAAAACAAATAAAACACATAACATGATTAAGATACTAATAAAAACACATAACAGTATGTTTATTTGCAAATTGGAACTGGAAGAAAGGAAATATGGAAACACAAGTAAAATAGACAATACACACAACAAATTGGTAATAAGTCCTTAGTATTATCATTCCATTTCATTCACAAAAAATATTGCAGATCATATAAGTCAAAATTCTATAACCACCAACCAACCCTAAATTCATATCAATTTGGCATATATATACAAAATATGATATTGTCATCTTCCACATAAAAAGGTAATTTTGTTTCAAAAGTCATTACAACCTCGTGCAAGAGGTGAGCCTTATCCCTTAATCTTAATTACAAAGTTCTATATTAAAAACAAGATAAGCATCATGAAGGCATCATAAAGGTTGTCACTCCAAAATGGTTGTGTGAGGTGGTATCCTATTCGAAGACCACTCTTTTGTTTTAGTGCAACAAATCTTTAGCAAAAAGTGTAAAAATAGTGGGAATGACATGTGGTTGTCTCCTATTAAATGTGCAGAGCAGAAACATGATATTTCGGAGAAGGTTGGATATAAGACATCTGGAAGCATCCATTTCAATTGAATAACCTCTCCACTTCATATTTTTAATGTCACCACCATGATTCAAAACAAAAAGTAGCCCATTTCCATCACATGTTGATATTTCAAAATAATTTCTACTTTCGTAGAAAAGGTAGCAATAACCAGAAAACATGGAACATTGACCCAAAAAATTTTCTCCAAGTCATCCATGTTCTTCATTCATCAAAGGTCCATAATAGAAGCAAATATTTTTATTGCTTTTGATTTAGTTACCCTTTTATCAGACCACTTTTTCTGTGCTTGGTTCTTTGAATGAGCTTTCTTCTTCTTTTCAATTTTTTCTTCTGGGCTTTCTTCAATGTTAATAATTTCATCCCTCAATCTAGGGTTGGAAATCAACTTGCTATTTAGCCTAATTTTGTTTCTTGGTATAGTATGAGGTATTTTGACATAGGGATTAGGATGAATTTGGACTTCTTTCCTCCATGTATAAATTTACTAGACTCTGCATCCTAATATTCTAACTCTTTGTACTTGGGATCACTACTATCTTCAAATGAGAAATATGAATGTATCTCATTTTCCTTCCTCCTCTTGATCGAAGAAAAAATGGAGGATACTAATTTAGCCAAGGCAGGCTCTTCTATGGAAGGCTCTGTCATTTTCTATTTTCCTTTGTCAAGATAAAATAATATTGTTGAGAGGGTGGACTCAGTGAGAGATCTGCCACTGTTTGGCTGCACTTGATGAGATGATTCAGGAATCTAGCTTGAAATTTTCATACCATGGTTGACATTCACTGGTGATAAAATACGCTTAGGTGCAAGAATACTAATGTTGAATTCCACTGGCTCTTCTTCCATGAAAATTTTCTTCTTAGGTAGGCTTCGTGAAGAGGAGGCAATTTGTTATTTATTCTTTGACAAAGGATTCTTAGGAGAATATGGTGAACTATGTGAAACAGGGGCATCACTAGTTTCCTCTTGGTTGTCTTTCTTCTTTGGCCTTCCTAACTTTCTTCTGGAATTAATACTGCCAAACCATTCCTCTCATAAAAACTTATCCCAAGTAATTTTCTTCTTTCTGAGATGATACACAACTAAAATTTTAATCAGCCCTCTGTGATATAAATTATGCAAGGGGTGGTTTGGAATTTTCTGAATCTTGAGGGACATTTTTAGCAAATATTTATATAGGAAATAGGGTAGGTTCAGAGGTTTTTCTCCTAATATGTGGGCCAGGAATCTCAACCGGTAACGATGAAAAGAAGAAAACCTCCCTTCGCATGTGATGTATTTATGGACTGAGGTAATCACATGCTTCCACTCAGCTTTAAAACAAGAAATATGAGCAGTTCAGTTCCACTTCATATCATCATATTCAGGGTTAAGGTAAGAAATTACTTCTTCAGGCAGCGCTTTGCTTTTAAACCAATGTTCACTAGTTGCAGAAGACTGGGTTACACGGGTTATGATAGCCTCGCAAATGTTGAATGTTTTGTTGCCTAACCTGACCTTTTCGCCATCAAAAGACTCAGTGAAAGTTTGAGCCAGTGCCATGTTCTCCCGAGAAAACTTGAGGAATTTCTACCAACCTGTAGATTTGAATTTTTACTTTTCCCTTTCATCCACAAATCTTATGTTAGCAGGCTCCAACCTGTTTACCTTTCCTACTTTCCCCTTTTTTTGATAGCTAAATTTCTCAAGAATACAACTATTGAAATCTAGTTGCAACGATGTCTAGGCAACCTGAGCCTGCTTGCTTTAAAATTTAATATTCCTACTTAGCCTAAGTTAAGAGGAATATACATTTTTGTCTCATTTTCTGTTGCATGATTAAATGAATAAAGGAGGACACGTAAAACTCCTGAAAAGAATGAATAAATAAATGCCCATATGAACAAGGATAAATCTGGGCCATGTAAAAAAATCATTTGCAGGTGTGAAAGGGGTTTGAGATATGAGACTGGATCAACCTTGTCCAAATCTATAGCAATGTCTAGATACAATGTACCTCATGAAGGGACAACACAGTTCTATATGAAGGCCCCTCATGTGAAAGGAGCTAATTAATCAAGGTGGTTTAGGGTTTGCCAAGGATTTCATCTTATAAAAGGAAGAGGGAGGCATCAAGAGAAGGTTGTTGATTGTGCATATTTCTAAGTATCTTGTCTATTTAGACAAATACCATTCTTTGTTGTTTAGCTGAGAATAATGTTTCTTGGCACTTGGGAGTTCCTATGCAGGGATCCCACCTCTTCCATTGAGGATTTCTTGGAGGAGTCTTGTTGATTTCATCCACTATCAGGTATTTTTCCAAGCTCATCTTTCAACTACAACTTTGATCCTATTTAGGATTAGGTTTTCCTTGCAAGCTACAGCAAGTGGAGGTCATATCTACTCAGATCTAGGCCATTTCAGGCCCTATTTTACTTGGGAAGTATTTTATCCCATGTGCAAGAGAGTTCTGAACCTTTGGAGTTGATATTTCACATCTTAGCATCAGGCCAACCTAGTGCTTCAATCTACAATGCATTTTCCCTTCTAGGACTACGTTATTTTCAGAGGAGGTTTTGCAGGGTGTTTTGATCCCCTTTTTGAGAAGAGATCTCTTGGGCTGGGCTTTGCCTTTCACTTTGGTGATCCATGGATTAGCTTGCTGATCCATGTTCTGTATAGATCTGATCTGTTTCTAATGTAAAATCATCTTCAAAAATTTATGAATAATATTGCAGATCTGCTACTTTAAACTCATATCAACTCTTTGTATTGCATGATTTGATCAAAACCCTAAGGGGGTCTTGTAATAGAGCCTTTCTAGTGTACAGATCTGAAATAGGTCTGATATTTTTTACAAAAATCTGATATATATCTGAAGTGTAACATTCATCTTCTACAACTCCATAAAATAACATCGTTAAGCCATTTTGCAATAAATACATGCGTTGCAGTCTTCTTTTCTAAAGATTTTCTTCTCTCTTATCTTCTATATTCTGTTGTATAATGTAAGAGCATCGATATAAATCTGATTTTATGTTGTATATTAAAAAAATTATCTTTTTTTATGGCCTCCTTCTCATGATTTCCAAAATTGCGTTATTTTTGAAAAATTTTGTTGTACATAGCTGCAGCCCCTCTCTTTGGGTGTTTTTCAGCTAGACTAGGTGGTGGGAGATCTATTTACCACACCTAGTTTGACTTGTTTTTGCTCTCCTTTTGGATCTAGACCCTAGATCCACTGATCTAAAGGATATAGGAGCTGCAAACTCATTTCTGCGCACATATTTCCCAGAAGTGCGTTATTTCAGCTAGCATTGTTGTGCATTCCCATTTTGGGATATTACAGTGGTATCAGAGCTTCTTTCTTGGCACAACCTGTGCTTATCATTGAAGAGTTGAAACCAAGATGGATTTAGGAGAATATAAGCCCCTTACTGATAGAGAGAATATATATCTACATAGAGGACATAGAAAATTTGATTACACTAATGATGATCAGGACAAGGGGAAAGCCCCTGAATCTGGAAGTGATAAAGAACGAGAAGATTTTGCAAGAACTCTTTGGGTAGCCATGCAAGACCTTGCTAGAGAGATCAAAGAGATGAGAATGGATAGGATGAAGGAATCTCCTGGGAGATTTCATCCTGGGGAAATCTCTGGCATGTCTCACCACTGGAATGGTCAACCAGTGAACTAACCACAAGCTCCACAAGCTCCACAACGCTCTACTATGCCTACCTTCTTGGCTATGGAGAATTAAGGGCCCCAAGAGCAAGCATCCCTTGAAGACTGCTTTGAGGAATATGAGTCTCAGGATCAGAGATTTAAGTACCACTTGAGTTTTCAAGAGTTTTTTCACCTCAAGAACAAAAGAAGACCAAGGCATCAGTATAGAGATGGTGGATTCATTCATAATCATGATATACATCACTTTATGGGCAGATTATTTTTGCCCAAGTTTGATGGATCGTCCACCAGTTATGCCAAGGCATGGGTAGAAAAGCTAGATATCTACTTTCAGTTAAACAAAGTCCTTGAGATTGAAGCCATCAGGATTGCAATGCTGCACTTTGAAGGTGAAGTAAAAAATTGGTGGTTTCATGGGTTGTCTACATTAGGCCATGCCAATGTGACTACCTATTCTGAATTCACTAGAAGACTGGTGGAGAGGTTTGACAGAAAGGATCTAGAAGCACCTTTCATGAGCCTTGCAATGTTAAAGAAATCAGGAAATGAAAAAACTTATATCTATGAGTTTCTGAGATTATCTGTTATGGTTCCTGATCTATCTACAACAAGGAGGGTGTACATGTTCATCGATGGCTTGGATGAACCTTTGCATGGGTTGGTTAAAAATACCAAGCCCATCACTTTGCATGATGCCATTGAGAGGGCTAGAGACCTCCAAGATGCCTTGCCAGAAGCAAAGGAAACTTTTCAGAACAAGGCCCCTTACCTTCTAAAGGGAAGGAAGAGAAAGCTGCTCCTCACAAGGAAGGCTCATTCAAGAAGCCTCTTGAAATTGAAGTCAAGAGGGAGTTGAGAAAGAAGTGACTACATTTCACTTGCCAAGAGTCATGGGCACCTGGACATAGATGTGCTGCTGGGAAATCACACTACATAGAAGTCTTCTTAGATTTTGAGGAGGAAGAAGAAGATAATGAACCAAGAAGAGGTCACAGCGCTGACAATGTTGAGGGAGATCCAACACCATCTGGAGATGGGAATGGAGACTTTTCTCCAATAGGAGGAAATATCACAAATTTTGGATGATTACTTAAGTACTTGACCTTAAGATTACAAGGTTAAATCATGAATCAGAGGGTTTCTGTACTGATTGATAGTGGGGCAACCCACAACTTTATTGATGATCATCTTGTGTAGAGGAGGGCAATACCCACTGATACTTTTGAGGGATTATCTATTTTGGTCCAAGGAGATAGGACCATGCAATGCATGCACTGTGTCCCATCACTTTCAGTCACTATGGGATCCTACACTTTGGTGGATCACTTTTTTGTAGTTGACATACTAGACACCAATATCATCTTGGGTGTCCAATGGTTGATTACATTGGGGAAAGTCACCACTGATTGGAAGGATTTGCAAATGGAATGGGTGGACATGAAGAGTGGTGAACCTAAAAGGATCCAAGGCATGCATACTTACCCTTCACCTAGCACTTCCACACAAACAAATGAGATGGATTTGTGCAGTGGAAGCAAGGATCTCACAATCCCTTCTCTTATGTTCATAAGAATTCTGCATGGGACATTCTTATCTAGTGGAATTCCACCTGGGAGGCCACCAAATTCAGATCTTGTGGGGGATGCCTCACAAATTTCTGCTCCAAATTTATATCTAGGAGGGATTGGAGCAATGGAATACCAAGCTACAACACTGGGGGGCTTGGGACAGCTCAAGAGTAAGGAAGATCTTCTCCCTTCATCACTATCACTTCCTCTCATTTCCAGATCTGCGCTATGGGAGGAGAAGAATGGGAGGATCAACCTTCCAACACACATCTTTGGCATGAGAGATGTCAAAGAAGAGATTAGCAACATTATGGACACTCCCACTGATGTATCATCAGCATTGTCATTGTTGAACAGTGTGGATCTGTATTGGAAATCTCAACTACTTGTAGAGTATTCCAAATATCTCCACACATGTATGATATTAGATGACATGCAAAAATAAGAGGGATACTTAGTCCAAGGGGGAGTCATCTATCATCATGGTAGGGTATTATTGACTAGAGCTTCCAAGCTCAAGTAGAAGATACTACAAGGGGCACACAAATAATTCTTTCTCAGCCATATGTAGTCAATGAATATCTACACCCTGATCATGAGGAGCTTTGATTGGGAAGGTTTGAGAGAGGAAATACATCAACACTTCCAAGAGTGTATGAGCTATGTGGATTTGGGGAAGCCAATGGACTCTATGCAAGAGTCATTTCAACCATTTCTTCCTTATTTTTGGAGAGGGGGGATGCCCATGCACAACTCCATGTGTATGAGGAACTATGATGGTAAAGGATCTGATCATGCAAAGCAAGTTTCATTTTCTGATTTATCACATTATTTTACCATGTTTTTGCAGGCTATGACTCCTAAAGGGAGTGAGATATCATGTAGATCTCATGGCTTTTGGTGGGCCAATAGAAATTTTGAACTTGGCCACTCCCTTGTTGAGTAAAGGGAGATTCTTTTTTATGATGGGTGCTTCCCAAAGGCACCAAACATATCTCACATCTTCAGCTATGTTAAGATGACTTATGCAGAAAATGTGTTGTGGGGGATGCAACTTACAACACCTTGATCTAATGCAGGTAGGATATGCACTGCACTGGAATCACATGTGGGATTTTGACCCACCTCGTCAAGCTCAAATTTCTATTTGTATATATGTAATTTTTCTTCCATACTTGGATGACATAGCTGTGTTGTTTATGGGATTGTATGGAGGGAGGATGGGAAGTTTTTATGTACCACATGAAATGGAAATTCTCTGTGTAGCTCATGCTACATGTTTTAGAGAAAGCATTGCTCCAGCCATGTTTATTTATGTTGAATTTTTCACTCGTGGGATGGACTATGTACATCTTATGATGACCTTGGAGGAACAATTCATGATGTGTTGGCTTGGTGAACACTTGGATTATGAGGAGGACTTGATCCTTGATGGTGTCACCTATGGAGGAGGAGAAGTACAACAGCACTCACCCTATCAGTTGCTTGAGGACAAGAAACATTTTGGAGGGGAGGACTGTAATATTCCTACTTGGCCTAAGCTAAGAGGAATATACATTTTTGTCTCATTTTCTATTTCATGAATAAATGAATAAAGGAGGGCTTGTAAAACTCCTGAAAAGAATGAATAAATCAATGCCCATATGAACAAGGATAGATCTGGGTCATGTAAACAAATCAATTGCAGTTGTGAAAGGGGTTTGAGCTATGAGATTGGGTCAACCTTGACCAAATGTACATCACTGTCTAGATACAATGTACCTCATGGAGGGACAACACAGTTCTAGATGGAGGCCCCTCATGTGAAAGGAGCTAATTCATCAGGGTGGTTTAGGGTTTTCTAAGGCTTTCATCTTATAAAAGGAAGAGGGAAGCAACAAGAGAAGGTTGTTAATTGCGCATATTTCCAAGTATCTTGTCTGTTTAGACAAATACCATTCTTTGTTGTTTAGCTGAGAATAGTGTTGCTTAGCACTTGGGAGTTCCTATGTAGCAATCCCACCTCTTCCGTTGAGGATTTATTGGAGGATTCTTCCTGATTTCATTCACTATCAAGAATTTTTACAAGCTCATATTTCAACTACAAAATTGATCCTATTTAGGATTAGGTTGTCCTTGCAAGCTGCAGAAAGTGGAGATAAGATCTGCTCAGATCTAGGCCATTTCAGGCCCTCTTTTCACTGGGAAAGTCTTCTATCCCATGGGAAAGAGAGTTCTGAACCTTTGGAGCTGATATTTCACATCTTGGCATCATGCCAACTTAGTGTTTCAATCTACAATGAAATTTTCCTTCCAGGATTGCGTTATTTTCAGAGGAGGTTTTTGTAGGGTTTTTCTATCCCCTTTTTGAGAAGATATCTCTGGTGTTGGGCTTTTCCTTTCCCTTTGGTGATGCATGGATTAGCTTGATGATACATGTTATATATATATATATCTGATATGTTTCTAATGTAAAATCATCTTCAAAAATTTCTGAATAATATTGCAGAACTGCTACTTTAAACTCAGATCTACTCTTTGTATTGCAAGATTTGATCAAAACCCAAAGGGGATCTTGTAATAAAGCCTTTCTAGTGTACATATCTGAAATAGATATGATCTTTTGTACACATATATGCTCTATATTTGAAGTGTAACATTCAGCTACTGCAGCTCCATAAACTAACATTGTTAAGCCATTTTGCAGTAAATACATGTGTTGCAGCCTTCTTTTCTGAAGATTTTCTTCTCTCTTGTCTTCTATATTCTGTTGTATAATGTAATATCATCAATATAAATCTGATTTTCTGTTGTATATTCAAAATTTGATCTTATTTTATGGCTTCCTTCTCATGCTTTCCAAAAACACTTATTTCTGAAGCATTGTACATAGCTGCAGCCCCTCTCTTTGGGTGTTTTAAAACTAGATTAGGTGGTGGGAGATCTGTTTACCACACCTAGTTTGATTTTTTTTTAATCTCCTTTTAGATATAGACCCCAAATCCACTGATCTAAATGATTGAGGAGCTGAAAACTGATTTTTGTGCACATATTTCCCAGAAGTGTGTTATTTCATCTGGCATTGTTGTGCATTACCATTTTGGGATATTACCATTTAGGATGAGTTTTTGTTTACCTGTATCTTGCACAGAGGCTTAGTTTGAATGATCATTGAGCTCTATTCTCTAATTCCACACCTGCAATTATGACAAGGAGTAATGACATGTCTTTGAAGTGATTAAAAAACCATTGAGGACTTATCCCACTAAGCTTCACACTTCCACTTTATCCTTACATGTCAGATTCCTCTTACTATGATTTCTTCCATGTATAAATATTAATGCAACATGGAACTAAATTTTAACACGCATTACATATGAAACTATGGTTCTGAGGCCCCACAACCTAGTGACCAATCAGAAGCAATCGCACATCACAACTTTCCATCTTATCGCAAATCGATTGCCTGCAAGTTTAACTCCATGATGATAAAGGCTAAACCATAAACTTTGTGATGTGTGATATGCAGTGGTGTGCTAAGCTGACATGTGCCCTTCACCTCATCACATCACGAATCACTTAACGTGCCATGCAATTTCCTTAACGATAAACTTTAAAAACTTTGATTTGTGAAGTTGCTCCATTTGTGCTTTAATCCCAGCTGTCGGTTTATTCCCTTTAGGATTTGCGATTAGATCATGGTCGTCCACTCATCCTTCTCTAATTCCTGGTGATATTCCTTTAAAAATTCTTTGCTGCTCTTCTCCAGATCTCCCACTCTGTTGGTTAATCTGTTTTATTCAAGCAACACTTTGCTTTTAAAGAACTCTGGTTGCAATACTTTCCACGAAGCCTTAATTTTCTTGCTTTGAAATCTGATTTCTTGTTTACTTGTAGCCCCTTTACTGAGATAAAAAAAATCTTAGTGAAATAGCTACGCTTTTCACTATGTGGAATATATGACTTTCATTTCTGAGAAATAACTGCCTTTTACTGCCTTACTGTTTTGACAATGAATTTTCAACAAAGGTAGCTATTATTCCAGACCAGATGATTGCAACTTTATTACCAAAACAACGAATAAAATTCAACACTAACATAAGTAAAAATATATAGTTTAACTTATTATAGGACTCTAAAATAGTATGACACCTATTCACCTAAAAATACCTTCATGTTGGGACTCTTTTTAACTTTTATTGGAAATGACTGAAACTTTGGACATGGACTAGGACACAATAAAAAATTGAAAATAGTGATACAATGGCAATTACCATTAAAATTTTTAGTGGTAACAATGGTTCCTATTGGGGATGAAGTCCTCCCTATGAGGCTTCAATGACTGTAGACTCAGTGCCTCAAAAAATCTTGAAACTTAGAAGACTTCTTGAAGATAAAGACTAGGATTGACCATTGACATAATGGACTCAGACTGACCATATATACAGACATAAGTACCATTGGGCATGGATTTTATTGACACATCACACTAGATATTTACAATGGAGTGACTCAACTGACTTACTACATAAAGAACTTTTTAATAAAATGACCATTGACTGGGCCTCTAGTCAGTTTATCATCATCCATATGTTTGAGCAAAAAATTATTATTCTCCACAACTTCAGCAATTCTAAACAACCCAAACCATAGATTTTCAAACTTACCATGATTTCCATGGTCTTCTCTCGTAGCATCACAGTGCAACACCAAATCATGCTCCTGAAACAACTGCTTATTTTCTCTTTTATCAAAAACACATTTGATTTTAGCCTGATACTTCTGAATGTTTTCCAGCAATGATTCTCTGATTTGGTGTGCCTCTATCAAATGTAGCATTCTCCTTTGGACTATTTTTTTTTATGAAACCAACTCCAAAAATAGAAGAAAAGAGAGATCAATGTCTTAGAAATCAGCCAGTTTGAGGGGGAAACCTCCGATACATTACAAAAATGAAAAATTCTTGGATGATACAAATGAAAAAACCTACTTCTATATATAGGAGTCCATGGGATCATAATATAATCATAAACGACCTAACAATAATAATGTAAGGGCATAATAATAACAATATTGGGGTAACAAGGGTACAACAACAACAATAAGGGGGTTACACTAACAACAATAAGGGACTATACTAGTAATATAGGGACCACACATGCCCCTCTCCTTCAAAAAATTGTTGTCCTCAACGCTTGAGTAGCTTCAGATGCTTCCGTATAAAATTCTCATCCTCCCATGTAGAATCTTCAGTGGGTAAGTTCTTCCACTTGATGAGATACTCTGAAATTGATCGATTTCGTAGCTGTTGAGTTCTAGTTTCCTTAACTGCTTCATGTTCCAATATGATCTTTCCTTCCTCATCAAGTTCTAGAAATATTGTTTGAACTGGAATTTTGTCACCTATAACCTTCTTTAAGCATGAAACATGGAAAACTAGTTGCACTCGCGAAGAAGAAGGAAGCTCCAATTTGTATGCCATAGTACCAATATTTAGCAACACCTTCTAAGGACCATAGTAATTTGGCGATAATTTATTATATTCTTTGCTTGCTTGAGGGACATTTTTTTGTATGGTTGTAGCCGTAAAAATACCCAGTCTCCTACATGAAAAATTCTCTCACTGCGGTGTTGATCTGCCTGCTATTTCATTCGATTTTGTGCCAAATTTAGGTTATCCTTTAAGAGTTGTAGAACTTCTTGTTGATGCTTGATGTGATCTCCCATTGCTTGAACCTTAGAATTTTCTCTTAAAGATGATGTGATGGACGGTGGCTGATACCCATAAAGTGCCATAAATGGGGTCATTTTTTTGTAGTATGGAAGGAAGTGTTATACCACCATTTAGCAAGAGGTAACCACTTGACCCATTGTGTTTTCTTATCAGATACAAAACAACAGAGATATCCTTCCAAAAATTTATTAACTATCTCAGTTTGACCATTGGATTGTGGATGATAAGATCAGCTATGAGCTAGTTGAGTACCCAAACAAGAAAATAATTACATCCAAAAATTTCCAGTAAAAATAGGATCTTTGTCACTTACAATAATTGGGTTTTCATGTAGCTTTTGAATTGTTTCCATAAATGTGGTAGAAACTGTGCTTTCTTTAAATGGATGAGATCATTCACAAAAGTGTGCATACTTGGTAAGTTTATCAACTACCACCATGATGACACTCGTTCCTTCAGACTTAGGTAAACCTGTGATAAAATCCATTGAAATCTCCTCCCAACTTTGACTTGGAATGGATAAAGGTTGTAGAAGGCCCAGAGTCTTAATTTTTTGAAATTTATTTTACTGGAAAATAAAACATTCTACCACAAACTTTTGAATATTAGATTTAAGGCCATCCAAAAAAAAATCTTTCTTCACCCTGTGGTAATTTTTTAAAATTCCTGAGTGTCCTCCTAAAGGAGAAGTGTGCAATTCCAAAAGAATCTTTTGTTTTAGTTGGGAATTCTTACAAATATATAAGTGATCTTTGTACCATAAGGAATCATTTTTCTAACTAAATGTATCATATGTACTAGGATCTTGTTGCAACTTTCAAATGAGTTTCCACACTTCTTCTTCCTTCTTTCATTCATCCCTTGCTTCGGTTATCCAATCTGGTTGGATAATAGAAATGGCACAAGGCAATGCTTCCACCTCTTCATCCTTTCTTGAGAGTGCATTTGTGACAACATTTAGCTGCCCTTTTTTGAAGATGATTTCAAAGTCATAACCCAACATATTTGTGACCCATTTTTGTTGCCCTTCTAAAGATAGTATTTGTTCCAAAAAATGTTTAAGACTATCATGATCTGTTTTTACCTTGAAGTGTCTTCCCATTAGGTAAGGTCAACATTTCTTTAGTGCATGTAGTATTGCCAACATTTCCTTCTCATAAATAGCTTTCTATAAATATTTTCCTATGATTGGACGACTTTCAAAAGTAATGGGTCTTCCTTCTTGTATTAAAAAAACACTAATTCCATTTCCTAGGGCATCACATTCCACAATAAAGGTTTTTGTGAAGTCTGGCGTAGCTAAGACTGGTGCTAGGCACATTTCCTCTTTAAGATGTTAAAAAGCCTTAGTTCCTTTAGTAGTCCATGAAAATGCATCTTTATTCAATAATGTTGTTATAGGTGCTTCTATTCACCCATAATTCTTAACAAACTTGTGATAATACCATGTTAACCCAAGAAATCCTCACAACTACTTTATGGTTGTGGGGACTTTCCATTCCTTAATGGATTTAATTTTGTTAGGGTCTACCTTAAAACCCTCATGAGATACAATATGACCCATATATTCCACCTCTTGTAATCCAAAGAAACATTTGGATGTTTTTTCATATAATTGTTCCTCCTCCAATAGTTTGAGCACCCCGTCAACATGTTGAACATGATCCTTCCAAGACCTATTGTCGATTAGTATATCATCAAAAAATACTAGCACAAATTTTCGAAGGAAGGGTTTGAAAATGGAATTCATCAACCCTTGAAATGTATAAGGTGCATTGGTAAGGCCAAAAGGAATGACCAAAAATTCATAATGACCCTCATGAGTTTGAAAAAAAAAATTTGGAATATCTTTCTTCTTCATTCTAATTTGATAATATCCTAAACAGAGATCCAACTTGGTAAAATAAATTGCTCCATGTAATTCATCCAATAATTCATCAATCACAAAAATGAGAAATTTATGTTTAATAGTGAGCTTATTAAGCTCCCTATAATTTGGACACATGAACCATGATCCATCCTTCTAGTGCACCAATATGACTGGAGCAGAGAAATAACTTTGACTAGGTTGAATTATACCAAACCCTAACATTTTTGCAATCATACGTTCAATTTCTCTCTTTTGGACATAAGGATATCTTTAAGGCCTGATGTTTGCAGGAACAGTTCCTGAAATCGAATGAATAACATGATCATGATCATGAATAGGTGGGATTCCTTTGGGAGTTTCAAACACCTTGGAATGATTGTCCAAGACTTTTTGGAGATATGGAGAAATAGACGATTTTAATGTTGGAACTTCTAGTGAGCATAATTGTGCAATTACGCCTCATTGGTCTTTCTTCAAAATATATGTCATGACATTAGAGCTTATTATATTTCCTAGCTTCCTTACGATACCCCGTAATTCGACTTCCTTTCCTTATGAAAAAAATTTCAAGAAAAATTCTTGAAAATTAAAAGATATCATCCCCAAAGATTGTAACCATTGTACTCCTAGTACAACATCAACACCCCCCATGGGAATGGAAAGAATTGGACTATTCAATACATATTCCCCCATGCTTAGCTTGATATTATGACATTTTATAGAGCAATTTATAGTTCCTCCATTTGCAACCATCACTTGACATTTTGGCGCTCAATATAGGAAACAATTCAATTCCTTGGCTACCTTAAAATGAATAAAATTATGGGTACTACCCAAATCAATCAACACTATTACCTTTTTCTTCTTGATATTTCCTTCTATATTGAGAGTTTAAGGAGTGGTAATACCTTCTAGTGCATTACATGATATGGTCAGACTCATTTCTTCTTCTTCTAGGGTTGGTTCTTGGTGTATATCCTCTTCTTTTGAAGTTTCTTGTTCATTTTCTTCCTCCTCTTCAAAATCTATGCAAAATAATTTCTTCTCAGCATATTTATGACCTTTAGTGTATTTTCTATCACAACTATAGAAAATCCCTTTTTCTATTTTTTCTTCCAATTGTTGTGGTTTCAACCTTGTAGGCTGTGGAAGTCTATGAGTAGCAATACTTCCATCTTTATATATGTGAGTGGTAGGCTTCCTTGAAACCATAATTTTACATTAAATTTTTCTTGCCAATCTGAATGCCTTCTCCAATAAATCAGGTTCCCAAACACGAACTTCATGTTGGCTGCTATATTTTAAGTTCCCTCTGAAGAAATCAATCCTGTGTTCCTCTGGAATATCAGTTACCCTTATATCCAATATTTGGAAGTCCTCAATGTTCTCTCCCACTTAACCCTTTTGTTTGAGATTTATCAATTGGCTAAAGGAGGTGTTTCTCTTTGTATCCTCATAATTTTCTATAATTTACTCCATAAAAATTGACCAAGTGACAATTTTTTTATGGGAGAAAAGCCATCGATAACATACAAATGTATTTTGTTCTAAATGTAAAGTTTCAATGCATACCTTTTGTGTGTTTTGCACTTTATTGAGATCAAAATATTGCCACATCTGTAGTATCCATATTGTGGGATCCTTGCCATAAAACTTCCTCATATCCGTCTTTGGAATATGGTGGTTCTTCCATCCAACATTAGAGTTTATAAAATCAGGATTAAAATTTATTTTGTTCTCATATGAGTTTCCTCTACTATATTTTCGCCATTAGGAAACATTTATTGTATCAACTTTGTCAAACCTTCTATGTCTTCTTTTAGATCATTCTTCATGTTTTCCATGTTGTGTTTCATTTTTTCTTCCATTTCATCCATCTTAGCTTCCATGCCATCCATCTTAGCTTTCATGCCTTTCTTCAAAACTTCCATTTCATTTTTTTTTTCTCTTTGCGAGAGCGACATTTGGTGCACTTGTTCTTGTAATTTTGACATGTCACATTGCAATTCTTCGTCTTCATAATTCCTAGTAGAGCCTTATAAAGGCTTAATGGGTGTTGAATTATTTTTAAGAGGAATTTTAGAACCAAATGTTTATATCTATTCTACAATATGCCCTTGGAATAAATTCAAACTTATTTTTCACACAATACTTATGCAATTCGAAAAAAAATACAGACCTTTTTCTTGCTTTTAAGGAGCTCGATAATGATATTGAATTATCATTGTAATTGTGAATCCTCAATATCTAAAATTTAGCCCTATAGTATCCCTTTGAAGCTTCTTTCAAATGAAATAGGTCTGACCTGATTTGGATTCTTAAAAAAACTTTATGCCCAATCTCCCACAATGACCTAATTATGTACCGGTTTAGTAGATTAAACTTGTACGGTGTACCAAGTGTCATTGTTTCCTCCTTAGGCTATGACATTTATAAAAATGAAACTAATGTTTGTGTATTTGCGGTTAATTTTTACATAATTCCAATCCTATGCTCAAAGAGAGAGTTATGATGATTTTCCCACGGTCACCTCTTTTAGATGAAATTCTAGAGCCTGAAAAAACCCTAACTTCCACAGATCATAGCTTAAAAAATGTTGCAAACCAAGATATGAAATATTTACAGAAGGTTCCTCAGGATTGCAACTTCAGTCTATAAAAATTTCAGATTCTGAACCTTCGTAGAAAGAAAGTTATAGTGCACATGCTACAATGATCTGTTTTAGGTGAAATTGGGGAGCCTGAAAAATCCCTAACTTCCACAAATCATATCTCCAAAAATATTGTGAACCAAGATCTGAAAATTTTACACGACGTTACTTAGGATTTCAGCTTTGCTCTGTAAAAAGTTCAGCTTCTGAAACTTCGTAGAAAAAATGTTATAGCGAAAATTCCACGATTATCTGTTTGGAGCAGCGAAACCCCAGAATCCAAAGCTTTGATACCAAATGTTATGAAACAAACTCCAAAAATAGAATAAAAGAGAGATAAACGCCTTAGAAATCAACCACTTTGAGGGGGAAACGTACAATACATTACATTTATGAACAATTCTTAGATGCTACAAATGACAAAACCTACTTATATATATAGGAGTCCATGGGATCACAATATAATCCTAACCAACCTAACAATAATAATGTAAGGGCACAATAATAACAATATTGGGGTTACAGGGGTACAACAATAATAATAAGGGGGTTACACTAACAACAATAAGGGACTATACTAGTAATATAGGGACCTCACAGTTTTTCATGATCAACTTCATCTTGTAGGAACTTCATCACAAGAAGAGATAATTGCAAAGGAATTACAACATCAGTACCATATACAAGCTGAAATGGAGACATTCCAATTGATTTTTTCCCACTTACTCTATCTGCCCACAGAGCATGTATCAGCTGAGTATCTCAATTCCTCTTATTTTCAGGCAACATTTTCTTAATGATCCTCACCAAAATTTTATTAGATGACTCAACCAATCCATTACCTTGAGGGTAATAAGGCATGGAATGAATTAATTCAATCTCATATTACTGACAAAATTTGTACATCCTGGTGGACTTAAAGGCCATTGCATTATCAGTTACTAATTTCTGTGGACAACCAAATATTGACATAATTTTTTCCAATAGAAATTTGATAATTACCATATCAGTAGCATTCCTGGTTGGTACAACTTCAATCCGTTTAGTTAAATAGTATGTAGTTGTGAGAATCCGTTTATGTTGTCCTAATGAAGGTGCATGAGTTTCACCGATGAAGTATAGCCCCCATTGTTGGGAAGGAACATCTGTTGAAATAGGAATGAGAGGTAATGGTAGCAATTTTTGTTTACCAGCAAATTTCTGACATTCGACATAGCTCTTGACCTTGGAAAAAACATTAGAGAAAAGAGTTGGCGAATAATAACCAGCTCTTAAATTTTTTTTTGTAGTGGATCTCCTATACAAATTCCCTCCACGTACTCCTACATGTATCTCTGTCATAATCTCCTGGGATTCTGCTTCATCTACACATCTTAACAAGAATCCAATAGGATCCTTCCAGTAAAGATGGTATTCCAAAATGCAATACTTCAAATTCTCAATTTAAAAGCTCTTCTTTTAGATTTCTCCATTTCAAGTGTACAGTTTAAATTTAACAAAAAGAAAACTATATCCTTTTACCAATCTGAATTAAATATTTCAGCATAATTAGAAATACCTTCTCCATCTTCTCCTTCAACTGCCTCTACATTCAGATTTAAAGCCTTGCGGTTAGATTCAACCATCAAGCGAGCCAAGCTCTGACCCTTTATCAATTTAGTTGGTTTGATTTCAACACCAAATTCTATAATTTTGGTCAGTTGTTTTCCTCTCGTTCCATCTGTATCTAGCTGTATCAACACATATTTAACAATAATATTAGGTACAAAAGAAATTATTTTTTAATGCAACACATAAACTCGAAAATAATTCAAAGCCTTAACTAGTGCATATGCTTATTTTTCAGTGAAGATGTACTTTAATTCAACATCACTTAAAGCACGACTTAAAAATTAAATTGGCTGCTCCAAGCCCTCCTTGTTCTTTTATATTAAGACAGCTGCAATTGTTTCTTCTGAAGTATATGAAAAAATTAAAAATTCATTTTCAAAATAAGGACTAATCAAAACTGGTGCTTCAATCAAGGTGGACTTAATTGCTGAAAAAGAATTATTTGCTTCATCTCGCCACTTAAATTCTGAATATTTTTTCAGCAAAACATTTATATGTTTGATCAGCTCTGCAAAGTTAGGAACAAAATGCCTCAGAAAATTTATTTTCTATATAAATGATTGTAATTCCTTTTTATTTCTTGGAAAACCAATCTTCTGAATAGCTTCTACTCTTCTTAGATCAATATAGATACCACTTTCTGTCACAATATGTCCCAATAACTTACCTTCTTGGAAAATAAAATATGACCTTTTTGGGTTTAAGGACAAACCGAACTTTCTACATTTTTCAAAAACTTGCTTCAAATGTTTCAAGTGATCTTAATTAGATTTTGAATATACTGTGATGTCATCCAAATAGATGACCACAAATCTATCATTTTCTCCCGCAAAGGAAATATTCATTTCCCTTTCAAAGGTTGCACCTACATTCATCAAACCAAATGACATTTTTTTGTACATGAATGTGCCCGAGGGTGTGGTAAAATTTTTCTTTTCTCTGTCTTTCCTGTCAACTAAAATATGATTATAACCTGAAAAGCCATCAATCATTGGTAGTATTTTGGATCCTACAACCTTCTGCAAGATATAATCTGTCTTGGGTAGTGGATAGTTATATTTCAATGAGCACTAGTTCAGGTTGCGAAAATCTACACAAATTCTTATCTCTCCATTATTTTTCCAGACCAAGAGTATATTAGCTACCCAGTTAGAAAATCTCAAAGGCAGAATTATCTTTTCTTCCCATAATTTTTTGATTTCTTTCTCAATGATTGGGAGCAACATGGGATTGATGTGTCTGATTTTTCTGCTTCATGATTTGCATCTATTTTCAAAGGGATATTGTGCTCCATTAAACTCTTGTCATAATTTTTCAACTCATTATAAGACCATGCAAAAATATCAGCAAATTCCTTCAGCATTTTGATATATTTTGTTCTAGTTTCAAGAGGAAAGAATTTGGACACTTTGACTAATGTTGGTTGGTCTTCTGTACCAATGTTACATTCTATTTTACTCTTTCCATCAATTTTTCTTTCAAGTTTGAAAAAAAATCATTATTATCAAATAGTCTTTCTAAAGGAACTAAACCCTTAGGAATAAATTTATTTTTCAGATCTATAATTTTTTTCCTATCCATAGTTTTCTTAAAAGGGTTGTTATTTTGGTTTTCAACAATCTCCTGCTCATCATCAATTTGTATATCTGAAAACTCTTCTACACACTCGAAATTTTTTTTAATCTCCCTATCATCCTCAAATACTTGCCAGTGCTTGATGTTATCAGGAATTGAAGGTCTAATTTTTATTTGAACATCATAGACTGCCTTGACATCTAGAGGAACTTTGAAATTACTAGAAGCAATAGCTAGTGAATCATCAATTTGATTTTCTTCTCTATTGAAAAAATTTATATTAAATTCTTAAAATTAATTCTCAATAAAATCCCAGACTTCAATCCTATAATTCTTCAATTTGGAATTTTTCACTTGGTAATTTTTTCTCACCTGCTTAATCACCAACTCTGAATCACCAAAGCCAATTAGTTGTTCAACTCCCAAATATTTTTCTACCTTTATACCCATCACAAGTTCTTCATACTCAACATTGTTGTTAGTGGTATAAAATTGCAGTTTGTATGATATGGTCACCTTCTGTTGAGTAGGAGAAATGAGGACTACACTGGCTCCCGATCCTTCTCTTGAAGAGGCTTCATCAAAGTACAATTTATAGATCTGTCCTCCTTCTGAATGCTGCTCATTTTCACCTTGAAATTTTTGTTTTTCACTTAATTTAGGCTGGAAATTATTGTCATTAGTAGCAAGGTGCAGAATTGATGACCCCAATTCCTTTTCTTCAACATATATGGGATGGTTTGATGGATTATTTTGATCACTAATGATGTAGTCCATTTGATTTTCCATATAAAGCCTTCTAAATTCCCCTCCAAATAATGGGATGGTAGCATATGACATGTCCATCTGAAGGGTACCTCCCAATTTCTTTGACCAAGATCTGGAAGGTAACATCCCAAATCTAGAAGGGATGTCGGCAACCACAATATCCATCACTAAGCTCTTCATAGGCAGCTGGGTAAGGGAAACAACCAAATCCTTAATCACTCCTAGACACTTGGATTTTTTGGAGTCAAAGGTGCAAAGGTCATGGTATCGCTTAGTGATCTCTAATCCCAATTCATCCATCAGTTTCTTTGGCATGAGATTGTGGGAAGCTATAGAATCTAACAAACAATTATGTAGAATTTGTCATGTATATTGAGTGACAGGTAGAAAGGTGGTGAGTTACCATCATTTTGGTCTTGGACATGACAACCTAGATAAATAGTGGGATACTCATCCTCAAAGTTGACTAAATCAGGAGTGAGAGGAGGCTTCAGTAGACACTTAAAAGGATATTTATATGCTATATTTTTCAATAATTAGAGTAGTGGGACTGGAATTTTGATTTTATTCAATTCATATTTGGAACTAAAATAAATTGGAACTAATTCCTTATTTTCTGCAGTAATTTTAACAATCGGGGCAGAATTTTGAGGTGAAGGAACCTCATTTACCTTGGCCTTCTGTTTAGTAGCTTGTTTATCTGAATCTGATTTTGTTGAGACTGTTAAACAGGACCTTTGGATCTCAGAGGATGATTTATATTTTGAACTTCCCATTGTTTTTTATCATTCTATGCATAAATTTGAGCATCCATATCATCATAAAATAAACAAATCCTTGATCTATCTTCATATTCCTGCAATGTCAAACATGTTGACTATGAAGTCTCTCCCAGAAGGTTTATTTCTTCATTTTATTCTTCATTTCATTGTTGTTATTCTTCAACAAAAAATTTCAAAGGATGCTAAACATTTTGGTCATCAACACTCCTCCTTGGGTGCTGTTGGATTTGTTGAGGCTGAAAAGGCCTTCTGAAGGGAGCCTGATTTCTATTAGATTTGTTTTGATTGGCTCTAGCTGCTAGTTTATTTCTACCTCTAATTTTGACATCTTAGAGGAAATTTCCTTGATCAAATTGGACATTTGATCGATCTTTTATTCTGCTGAGAGAGAATTAGAAGAAGAAGGTTTTTCTTCTTTCATATTCTTTTTATCTTTTTTCTCACATTTCTTCCTCCATTTTTAACTTATTTGAAGCCATGAGATTAGACTGCACTCCAATTGTAGCCTCTGGCATAGTTGTCAGTGTCTGTGCTTTTTCAGCCCTCAACCATAAGGAAAACTCAGAATCTAAAGCATTTGCAAAATTTATCATAGTTGTGGTTTCAGTGGGTTTAATCTCTTCAGGAATTTTCTAATAAATCTTATTAAACCTCTTAGTAAAGTCAGCTAAAGACTCATCTTCCTTCTTCTTCAGATTTCCAATTTTACAAGATAATAGACAGTATTTCCTATCACCCCAATGCTTCAAAAATATCTCTTCTAATTCATCAATTCATGTTATTGAATTTGGAGCGAAACTTTGTAAACCATTTTCGAGCTTCACCATCCAAGCTTTGAAAAAAAAGTCTTGACCAGACATCTTCATGTTCAATATTCTAATTGTCAGCATAATTATAAAAAACCACTAAATTTTCTTCAGTAGAAACTCCTTCTCACTCCGTAGTGTATTTTGGAATATATTTCAAGTAATCTCCTTAGGGAAGTGGATGCAAGGGTTTAAGGAAAACAAGTGGTGCATATCTTGCAGCCACTATCTGTTGCATCCTTGTAAGGGCACATTGAGCCATATTTTGCTAATGTACAATTGATGTAGTTGTTTGAGAAATAGGAATTACAATTGGTGAATTCTAATTCTGATTTGGGACAACAAAAAATTGGGGGTCTTCAGATGATTTTTCAGGATTTGGAACTGAGAAGAGTGGGTTTTCAAAAAGATGAATAGAGGATGTATTGACTTCTCCTTCAGTAGAAGAATTAGAATCTAAAGTTGTCTCTTGAGGGGATGGAGTTAATTCAGCCTTATTTTGCTGAGAAAGGAAATCATATAAGTTAAAAGTAAGACCTTCAGGTATAGGCTCCTCAAAAGGATGAGAGGAAGATGTCCCAACAACTGGATTTGGAGAAAAAGGAAAATACTCTTACTGAGGGGTAATAAGAGACTATTATTGAGAATGATTCTGAAGGAAGTTTAAAATATTCTTGAAGTCTTCTTCAATAAAAATATCCTTATCAAAAAAAGGTGCAATAGCCAATACTTCTTCTAATTCTCCTTCAGTCAGCACAAATTCTTCTGACTTCTTTTCAACACTTAGAAATTTATTTTCTTCCTCTTTGACTAGAACAATACTTATTTCATATTTATTTGGTGATGAGTAAGAAAAAATTTTAATTGAGCCTAGGTTAAAAATATCCACTTTATTTTCTAGAGGAGTAGCTTCAACTTGAGATTTTTCAGTGGAATATTTTGAAACTAAATACTATTTTGATTCTAAAGTAGATGAAAGTACCTTTTTCTTTGGAACGTACTTTTTCTGTACCTTCTTCACTGGCCAAGATGTGGCTTCAACTGATCTATGTTTTCCTTTAGCATCTTTGATCATTTTCTTTGGGTCAGCAACTGGGGTCACAGTTGGAGATCTCTAATTCCTCCTTGTAGAAGGAGGTCTTGAAACCCCTCTTCCTTTTTGTGGAGTTGCCAGGTGAGCAAATTTGTAGTCTTCTTGAGGTCACCATTTCTTGTTCACCATCAAGAAATTATTATTAACAATTCATAACAATAGACTCGGGAGAATACTTCATTACAAGGCCTTCGTATCCTAGTAGACGCACCAAAATATGTTAGCATTGGAATCAACACTTAGACTGCAACAAGTGTCTAACCAGACACATCTTAATCTCTAGGGAAAATTTAATGTTTTGTTTTATGGGATTGGAAGATGGTATAAACTCTGATTCACTGAAGAGAGATTTCGGTCAAATCCACAGTTCTACTAAAGAGGTCATTGTAACCTAATATGGTAGAAAGGTGCAAGTTTGTAGTCTATGAGGAGAGGAAATTGTGAGATATGAGGAAAAAATAGGTCTGTGAAATAGAAATATACTACATTTAGTAGAAATTGACAAAAGTAGTAGTTTGAAAATATTCCATTAAGAGACAGCTATTTCTAGCCTGACAAGATTCTCATTGAAATATCATGAAGAAAAACTATCATGAGTTATGCTCTTCCACTGTTATAACATATATTTTATCAAGAATTCTCACTGTGTGAGGCTAAAAAAAACTGATAAAACACATAACATGCTTAAGAAACTAAAAAAATCACATAATAGTATGATGATTTCAACTAGAACTAGAATAAAGGAATATGTAAACACAAGTAAAATAGACAATACACACAACAAATTGGTAATAAGTCCTCAGTAGTATCATTCCATTTCATTCACAAAAAATATTACAGATCATATAATTCAAATTATTTAACCACCAAACAACCTTGACTTCATATCAGTTTGGCATATATATACAAAATATGATATTGCCATTTCCACAGAAAAAGGAAAATCTATTTCAAAAGTCATTACAACCTTGCCCAAGAGGTGAGGCTTATCCCTTAATCTTAATGACAAAGTGCTATATTAAACACAAGATAAACATCTTGAAGGCATCATAAAGGTTGTCACTCTGAAATGGTTGTCTGAGGTGGTAGCCTATTCGAAGACCACTCTTTTGTTTTAGTGCAACCAATCTTCATCAAAATGTGTAAAAATAGTAGGAATGACATGTGGTTGTCTCCTATTAAATGTGCAAAATAGAAACATGATATTTCGGATAAGGTGGATATAAGACACTTGGGAGAATCCATTGCAACTGAATAACCTCTCCACTTAATCTATTTAATGTCACCATCATTATTCAAATAAAAAAGTAGCCCATTTCCATCACATGTTAATATTTCAAAATAATTGCTACTTTCGAAGAAAAGGTAGAAATAACCAGAAAACATGGAACATTTACCCAAAAAAATTTCTCCAAGTCAGCCCTGTTCATCATTCATTAATGGTCCACAATAGAAGCAAATATTCTTATGGATTATTCTTTAGTTACCCTTTTATCAAACCTCTTTTTCTGTGCTTGGCTATTTGACTGAGCTTTCTTCTTCTTTTCAATTTTGTCTTATGGGATTTCCTCAATGTTGATAATTTCATCCCTCAGTTTAGGATTGGAAATAAACTTGTTTTTTATCCTAATTTTGTTTCTTGGTCTATTATGAGGTCTTTTGACATAGGTATTAGGGATGAATTTGGACTTCTTTCCTCCATGTATAAATTTACTAGACTCTGCCTCCTCATCTTCTGACTCTATGTACTTAGGAACACTACTATATTCAAATGAGGAATAGGAATGTATATCATTTTTATTCCTCTTATTGATTGAAGAAAAAATGGAGGATAATAATTTATCCAAGTGAGGCTCTTCTTCTATGGTAGACTCTATCATTTTTTGTTTTCCTTTATTTAGAGAAAAAAAAACTTGTGAGAGGGTGGACTCCGTGAGAGATGTGCCACTATTTGGCTACACTTGATGAGATGATTCAGGAATCTGGCTTGAACTTTTCATACCAGGGTTGAATTCCATTGGTGAGAAAACAAGCTTAGGTGCAAGAAGACTAGGTTTGACTTCCACTGGTTCTTCTACCATGTAAATTTTCTTCTTAGGTTAGCTTCGTGAAGAGGAGGAAATTTGTTCTTTATTCTTTGACATAAGCTTCTTAGGAGAAGATGGCGAACTATGTGAAACAAGGGTAGCACTGGTTTGCTCATGATTGTCTCTCTTCTTTTGCCTCCATATCTTTCTTCTGGAATTAATACTGCCAAACCCTTCCTCTCTTAAAAACCTATGCCAAGTAACTTTATTCTTTATGAGATGATAGAAAATTAAAATTTTAATCAGCCCTCTGCGATATAAATTATGCAATGGGTAGTTTGGATTTTTCTAAAGCTTGAGGAGCATTTTAAGCAGATATTTATACAGGAAATAGGGTAGGTTCAAAGTTTTTTCTCCTGAGATGTGGGCCAATAATATCAACTGATAATGGTGAATAGAATAAAAAATCCCTTCGCATGTGATGTATTTCTGGACTAAGGTAATAACATGCTGCTTCTCAGCTTTAAAACAAGAAATATGAGTAGTGAGTTCCATTTCATATCAGCATAATCAGGCTTAAGGTAAGAAATTACTTCTTCATGCAATGATTTATTTTTAAACCAACGTTCACCGGTTTCAGAAGAATAGGTTTCATGGGCTATGAGAGACTCAGAAATCTTGAATTTTTTGCTGCCTAACCTGACCTTTTCGCCATCTAAAGGCTCAGTGAAAGCTTGAGCTAGTGCCACGTTCTCCCCAAAAAAATTATGGAGGAATCTATACCAACTTGCAGACTTGAATTGTGATTTTTCCCTTGCATCCACAAATCTTGTGTTAGCAGGATCTGACCTATTTAAATTTCCTCCTTTCCCCATTTTTCGATAGCTAAACTTCTCATGAATACAACTATTGAAATCTAGTTGCAACGCTGTCCACAAAACCTAAGACTGCTTGCTTTGAAACTTGAGACTCACTTGCTGGAGGATGAGTTTTTGTTTACCTGTATCATGCATAGAGTACTCAAGTTGAGTGATCAGTGAGATCTCTTCTCTAATTTCATGCTTGAAATTATGACAAGGAGTAATGACATGTATTTGAAGTGATTCCAAACCATTGACGAGTCATCCCACTAAGCTTCACACTTCCATTTTATCATTACATGTCATATTCCTCTTCCTATGATTTCTTCATTGTATAAATATTAATGCAGAAAAAAACTACATTTTAACATACATTACATATTAAAATTTGGTTCTGAGGCCCCACAACCTGGTGACCAGTCAGAGGAAATCACACATCGAAACTTTCCATCATATCGCAAATCGGTCGCCCGCAATTTTAACTCCACAATGATAAATTCTAAACCATAAACTATGCAATGTGAAATATACGCTATTGCGCTATGCTGACATGTGCCCTTTTCCTCATCCCATCACAAATCACTTAACATACCATGTGATTTCCTTAACGGTGAACTTTAAAAACTGTGATTTGCGAAATCCCTCCATTTGTGCTTTAATCCCTCCCATCGGTTTCTTCCCTTTTGGATCTGTGATTGGATCATGGTCATCCACTCATCCTGCTCTAATTCCTGGCGAGCTTCCTTTAAACATTCTCTGCTACTATTCTCCGGATTTCCCACTCTGTTGGTTAATCTGTTTTCTTCAGGCGGCGCTTTGCTTTTAAATAACTCTAGTTGCAATATTGTCCACAAAGCCTTAATTTTCCTACTTTGAAAAGTGATTTCCTATTTACATATAGCCTCTTTACTGAGATAACCAAAATCTCAGTGAAATAGCTGTGCTTTTCACTGTGTGGAATATATGACTTTCATTTCTGATAAATAGTAGCCTTTTACTGCATTTTTTTTTACAATGAATTTGCAACAAAAGTAGCTATTATTCTAGACCATATGACCGCAATTTTATTACCAAAACAATGACTAACCTTCTACACTAACATAAGTCAAAATATATATTTTAACTTATTTTAGGACTCTAAAACACTATGACACCTGTTCACTTAAAAATACCTTGATGTTGGGACTCTTTTAAACTTTTATTAGAAATGACTCAAACTTTGGACATGGACTAGGACACAATAAAAATTTGAAAACAATGATACAATGGTGATTACACCATTAACATTTTCAGTGCTAACAGGGGGCTTGAAATAAGATGTAGCATCCCTTTACTAATCCCCATGTTTTATAAATATAATTAAAGGATGATAATTCTAGACGGTCAATAAGGATTTTCTCCAGGGATATTTGATGAGAATATCCTATTTAATTAAATTATAAATTTACAAATTGAAAGTGAGCCAACCTATACGGATCTCGATGTCTGAAAGGATAAATTTCTTGAGGAATTTAGTAAGGGATATTGGGAAGTTTCCTATATCCCTCAAGTTTAATGATTTTGATTCCCAATGTTTAATTTGAGCCAGTGAACTACCAAATAAGTTATGAGAGAGATGGAGAATGAGTCACCGACTGAATTCCCACAATCATATGTTGCATACCATGTGACTAGCTTTGGGTTGACCTTGTGGCTCGAGGAGAGACCTCAGACCAATCATGCATAAAGTAGTGTTCATGGGGAAAGGAAATTATGTGCGAAAATAATTGTGAATTAATACGGGGGGAGGATAATATGTGTCAATATGAATAGAGGAGCCCATGGGGCGTACCTACAACTGGTGATTCTTGAACCCACTTTTAACCAATGGGCCATGAAATTCATGTGTGTATTATTCTCATCAAAATAATTGGAAAGAGGAATATCGTTGGGGGAATTTTATGAAGAACTAAAGTGGTATCCCTTTTGTGCCATTCAAGCCCCCATTGGCCTTAATTGTTTTTGCAAATACCTAGTTGTGCTAGTCAAGGAAAATGGTGAGGAACCCTTAGCTGGAGTTAAGTAACTTGAAAAAAAGTATATCATCTAGTTGATTTGTGCACAAAAAGAACTTGAAATATGGAGGATCATGGAGAGAAAAATAGGAAGTGGTGATAGGATATCCCTGTATGCTTTGCCATGTAGTATCAGCCATACTTTGTTGTATGAATAACCTAGAATTGTTGCTTGAGAGAAACACTCTTTTTTTAATATTTGTTGTTTTCTATAAGTGAAGGACAATGTTGTTCATACCCTGTACCTTGAGTTGAAAATTTGGTGAAATTCCCTAAGAAAAATATCCTTAAAAAATTATATTTGGCTCATGCCATATCAACCATATCAGCCATATTGACTAATAATATATATTGGGATATTAGAACCTTGAAGGAATGAACCATGTAGGGGTTATGTAAATCACTAATATAGTTGAGTCTAGTATGACATGTGGGCTAGATATGTCCACAAGTGTACGACTTACATGTGGCTAAGAGATTGCCACATATTATTCTCATGGATTTGGAAGCATGATGATGTGGCCCTAAGGGAAAAATATTCAAAATGGTATAACGTTTTACTTGAGGCCAAAATATATGAAATGTATGTTGTTGGAAATATCTCAATGATATGAAGATGTTGGAGTTGTTGCAAATACAATTTGAGGTGATGAAATAAAGATGAATTTTGGATAACCCCATATTCATAATTTACCTTAAATATAGAGTCAAATTATGTCCCTAATATTACAAAAGGGGGTTGGGTGTGTTACAAAGTGGTATCGAAGCCAAGGTTCAAAATTTGGGTTGGATGGGCTATATAGATACAAAATTATCATAAATTGAATTGGAGCTATGATAAGAAGTGGTAGTAAAGTGGTGTTCACACATTGGACCTAGATGGGCTTGATATAGAACAAGAAAGTAGAGAGATATCTAGTCATGGTTCAAACACTAGACCTAGAGAACCAAAAATACATCACAAGAATCAATTATGGAGGTCTACTCTAGAGAGTTAGGTTTCAACATTTTAATTGAATGGGATTGGATTCAAGATATTTAACTTGAATATTTATTTTGGATTAATTTGTTTATGTTTTAATGTGTTAAATAAAAATTGTAGGCCATCCTAAGGTAAAGTTATTATATAGAAGGTAACCTAGTCTATTTACTATTAATTATAACAACTATGTGTATTATTATAACACATAATGGGACACATTCCCAACATAAATGAAAAAATAAATGTCTAAGGATAGATGCATGGATAAAATGAGTTGGTGAGAAAGCATACAATTGCATCAATTTTTTTAGGAAAGTATGGTACTACTTGGGTTGCACCAATGGTAGGTTGTGTGGCACACGATGCCAATGGATGCAAGTGTTCAAGAGAAAGTTTTCTTGGTAGAAAGATCCATAATTATGGTTATGGAAGGAGTGAGAATGGAAGTAAACCCATTCAAATGGTAGTTTTTTCAAAGCCTCAGTGAAAGAAATAGGTGTGAGGTAATACACCTGAGTGTGCTTGTGATGAGCATATTAATGTATGAAAAGAATAACTAAAGGTTTCCTTGAGTACCTTGTATAATGCATGTTAATGGATTGAATTATGATGTGAGTATGGAGTAGGAGGCAAGCATGTTTCCATCAATATCAAGTTGTGGTTCAAAGACTAGGCCTAGAGGACCACAGATGCACCATAAGGATGAATGTATTACTTCACTATAAATTAGTACCAAAGTGGCTTAAAAAGGTACTAGTCTACTACAGAGTGGTATGCACTACTACTCCATTACAAAGTGGTCAAAGTAAATGTTCAAAATTGGAATGAGATGGGCCAAAAATACAAACTATAAAGGAAAATTGTTATAGTAATACAATGGATGTTCTAGAGAAAGGAATACAACAATAAGGATGTACCTCATGGAACTGGAATCATTGGGTAAAACATAATGATTTTATAGAAATAGTCCTATGATATTTACATAATTACTTTGAGATAATATTAATAGATATTCGGTAAGGGATTGAGCTGATACTATTGAAGATGCGAGAAAACAAGAGATTCATTAGAAAGTTGATTTCCAATATTGTGAAAGTGGACACAATTATAATGTTAAGTAGACACCCCTTTAACAAATAAGTGAGTGATAAATATAGAAGCACATGTTCAAGTGATACAACCATGATTATGAGGGGGAATATTTCAACTTATCTCTTGTTATTTGACTATATTTCCTTCAAATTTTGAAAGGGATGTAATATGTTGATAAATAAGAGCATAATCATGATGAGATGGCAAGGGATTGAATAGTTAATGTATATGAAATGATAGTCATGAGTATAGTGATATGTTAAATACATAAATATTATCCATGTTTCATGTAAATAATTGTTGAACATACAAGTGATATGATTTTGGACTCAAATTAGTATCCTATTATAATATGATTATGATGACTAACCAAGGGATAATGTTGAACATGTAACTAGGAACAGGTTAATTGTATGACTAGAGAAGTTTATGAGGATGTTGCATAGAATCTTATGAGAACAAAGATATGGATAATGAAGTATTAATCAAGATATTGGTGACGAATGTAAGAACCCTCATTGATACATCATTTGATCAGGTAACATCCAATAACTACTAACAACCAAGAAATTATGTTCTGGTATGCTCAAAGTATCGAGAGGAAAGTAGATAATAATTTCCTTAGAGAATAAATTAATTAATTAATAACAACAATGATATGAATGCATATATGGAAAGTAAATCAATAGATGGCATTAGTTATGCTCGAGGTGGTGTTAATGATAGCCTGATCAATCCACAATTCTTGGAATAAATGTTTCATTATTGACCATTTTCATATGAGGGATGACAACATTTTATACCTATGAGGTGTGTCATTGAATGGCTATAAGTTATCATAAGTTATGTTTTTTTTACATTTCATGACTGCATAAGGATAATGAGAAAGATGCAGGTAGTGCACAAGCATGTTGATGGGCATGATTGAAGTATTATTTGAATGCATGATAGGATGCATAGAGTAAATGCATGTTTATGATTATGCATCTGAAATGGATTGGTAAGCATATGAAAGGAGTTGAGATTTGATACTAAATCATGAAAATGCGTTGATATTTTCATGTTTATATTGTCACATGTGAATGGACAAACAAAAAGTGTAGACTAAAAATATATATCCACAAATAATGAAGATAATATATAGAATGATGGGCTGAATCGAATAGTGGATGGCCAACTTGGTTGAAAGTAACCGCTCAAGAAATAGAGTAGATTGTTATGAAATTTGAACTAAGTAAAGAGAATTAAAAAGGGATAACCCTTGAATTTATTCCTACTAATATTTCATTGAGAATCAAAAGTATTGGAATATAGAAAAGAATAAAGGCCTATAAATTATTGCACAAGTGATATCAAAAGGGATAATGATACTGGTATTACTAAGATTGAAATAACTTGTATGCACAATAATGCAAGGGGGAGAGACCCTTGGGATGTTATAAGAAAAATTTTGGTTGTTATGTCATTCTTCTGAAAGAATTTGAATGGTGAAGTACCTTTAGCTAGAGTATTTTGATTTATTTTTGATATATGCTAAATTATTATTGAATGATTGCACATTTCAATAGAATGAATTGGTTATTTATTAGAAGTGTTGAAGCCAATATTTAAGAATTAATTTGACTAATAGTTGGTGTATAAGTGAATTGTTGCATTAGGAAATATGCATACTAATTTTAAGGAATGGGTATTCATTCCTTTAGGTATGGTTAAGGTAGAGAGTTTCCAACACACATAAGCTTTGATACAAATATTAAAAATTTATACAACATATCTTGATGGACAATGGTTAAATAGGTGGGTAGTACACTTTCTAGTCAAAGAGAATAATGGTGGAATCCTAAATCTCGTATGTAAATGAGAGAATAATAATGAATCTCTCAAACTCGAGTTACTATGAACTATTGGAATGAAAATTTTGAGAGCCATAGGTTTACTAAATGGGATGCAACATGATATTGAATGAATTATGTTGTGTAATTATTTTCCCTTTTTATTTGCTTGGTAAGAAAATGAACTTGAATTAATGATTAACTATCCAATTGTTTTGAAATAAATTTAGTAATTTCTATAAATTCCATATTGAATGGATGCTATGATAGAGAAAGTAACAATGTTTGGCTTAGCATGAATGTGGATTTTAGTTAGATTTCCATGACCATGACATGGAATGTAAGACCATGATGTGGGCTAAAAATATTATCACCTACAACGAGAAATTTTTTATGAAAAGAGTCTCATGGTTATGAGACTTGGCTTCTATATGAAGCAAGTTTGGAAGAAAATAAATAAAATTATGATTGAAATTTTTATGATAAATCTCATGGGAACAATATGCATGTGATATAGGTGAGTTAATGTATATACCCAAGGAGGATAGATGATGACTATAAAATAGAGTGGCGTAAATGAAGACTTGGAATAATTCCTTTTAATGCCTCCTTAGAGGGATATGGTGAATCCAATAGTTATAATAAGTAAAGGTTGAGAAGAAAAGAGCATAGGAACAAGGCCACTAAATTGAAATTGGACCCTAAGACAAGAGTATTTTGGTTAGGTAGGTCACCCAAGGAATAAGGTTTCTTGTACATCGAATGGTAAGTAACTGCTATAAAGGGGAGAATTGTCACACACTCACATGATCAATAGTGTGAATGGGTATAGTTTATTTCAATCAGTGAGATAAATTGTTTCCCATTGAATAATAATGAAGAAATGGACAATCACACAAATAATTATTAAGTTGAAGTTTCATCTACCTAGTGAAATTTAAGATCTACCTATGAAAAATATTTAATGACTATATATGCAACATGGTCATAACACATGTTTTATGTCAATAACTGATGTAGATATTGAATGGAAAGCTATAGGTATGAAAGTGAACAAAAAGTGAATAAAATACCATTTTCAAAGCAATGGAAGGGATAAAGAACATGAAGAATGATATTGATATGAAGGATAAATGATACTAGTGTAGCTAAAAGGTAGTATTGCATCAACTACTCCAATGAAAAAATATAACTTGAAATAGTGAATGCTACTAAAGGTGAAACCTAAAGGAGGTATGAAAAATTGGGTAAACTATCCTTTAAGGGGGTGGGTATTACGACATCACTTTTCTAATCCCCATGTTTTATAAACATAATTAAAGGATGATATTGTTGGAAGGCCAACATGGATGCATTTCCAAGAATATTTTATGTGAATATCCTATTTAATTAAATTATGAAATTATAAATATGAAGAATTGGACCAACCTATATGGATCCCAATGTATGAAAGTATGGCTTTCCCGAGGAAGTCAATAAGGGAGATCAAGAAGCTTCCAATATTCCATGAACTTAATGATTTTACCCCTAATATTCATGTTGAACCATTCAACTACCAAACTAGTTATGAGAGAGATGGGGGAGGAGGTATTGGATTTCCCTTAAGCATGTGATGCATACCATGTGATAGGCTTTGGGTTTTCCCTACAACCCAATAAGGGACTTCCAACCCCTCGTGCATAAAGAAAAAATTGTGGGGAAAGTAAATTATTAATTTGAATTCTGATTTGAGACAGGGAAAGGATATTGTGTGTGAATGTGAATCGATGAATCCATCAGGTGTACTTATGATAGGTGAACCCTGAACCTACTATGAACTAGTGACTTGCAGACTTTGTCTGTGAGTGAGAGTTTTTTTCATCAAAATAATTGGAAAGAGGGAGGATCATTGAGGGAATTGTAGGAAATGGTGAATTTGTCTCCCTTTTGTGTTGTTTAGGGCCCTATTGGCCTTACTTGTGTTGTGAATACACAATCGTGTTAGCAAAGGAAATATTGAGGAACCTTTAACCTAAGTTGAGTAACTTGAAAAGAAGTATGATGTTTGATTTGTGCATGAAAGTGCTAGAAATAGGGAGGATCACTAATGGAATAATAGGAAGTGTTAAAGGGGTATCCCTTTGTGTTGCGTAGGCCCCTCTTGGTTATACTTTGTTGTGTGAATAGCCTAGACTCATTGTTTGAGAGGCATAATTCCTGTTTTCCTATTTTTTCTTAAGTGACATATTCACTAAATTGATACTTTGGTGAAATTCTTTGATAAAAGCATCCTTCATACATTAGATACATCTTGAGGGTGGTTGGTACAAGAAATTTTAGTGTAGTTGTTCCTACAGTTGGGAGGAGATTGGTAGTCCCTTCTTTAGTTTCTACTATAATTAAGTGGAATAAATAAGTGTATCCTGATTTTTGTATATGAAATGTTAATGTTATTCAATGTTTTATGTTTCAATGCCATGTTATATTCATTGTCTATGTGTGAAAATAATGGGTTGAAGGTGGATATAATTATGTTATATTGGATATGTGTGAATAATATTGAGATAAGTGGTAACCCAAGTTGCTTGAATGTTGAATGAAAATTCTTTTACCATTGTTATTTTATATTCCCTTTATGAATATGATTTTTTTCATGCTAATGAATATTTCTCTTATGTTAATTGAGACCATTATATGTTGTATATTCATAAAGTGGAGATAATTTTTGTGGTTTTAGTGGATATATTTTTTAAGTGTTATAAAATATGTCATTTTAAAGGTGGTGGGTTATTTGTTGGAGGCAGTTGAAAAAAATTGTGTTAATAGAGGAAGAGGCACCTAGTCACATGGAATGAAGAGAGTTGGGAATATGAACAGCTATAAAGGGGGCTTACTTGGATATCAATCCTCAGAGGAATACAAGTGATGATTTTCATGGATTCCCTAATATGGCATAGCCCAAGCAACATAATGTCAAATGGAGGTCATATTCCCATTTATCAGGGTCATCAATTGATACTCTTGGAGAAATTAGAGTATCAAGCACCCAAGAGAATTGGGGATGAAATCATAACTATTGACGTGGAAATACCATGTGGATGACACATGATACTTGGAATTATCCCTTTTGACATTCCAACCCTGTAAATATGAGCAACATGTGGCACATTTTAGCAGTTCCATGTGCCACATGGTGATGGACACATCAAAATTCCCTACATGTCAGGTGGTCATTGGGTACCTGTGAATGACATGGCATGTCAAGTTGTCATATCAACATATTAATAACTTATAAGTTTGGGAGGGATGAATCCTTAAAAATTTATTATATTTTGATATATTGATATACATCTCAATCATGCCACCTGAACATAATGTCATCCAACACCATGTGGTGGGATGTGAATGGGTAGAAAATGCATGAGTTTTCTTGTTGAGCTATCCATAGGTCTATAAAATTATAAGTATTTTGCTTAAGTTTTTAGTTATAAATAGATTTGTTGTCTTTCGTATTCAATGAAAAATAACAGTAGATCAACATATCAAAGGGTTTACCATACTAAGTTATTAGAGGTTGGGACCACTACTATAATAGAATATTAATGAATTATACCATTGGTATATCAACACACTAAAGTACCAGAGGAATGGCGCAATATCAACCAAATTGGCCATATCAATAGATCAAATATATTGGGATATCAAAACCCCAGAGGAGCAGGCCATCTGCTGTTTATGGAAATTTATACTATGGTGAGGTATAGTATGAAACATGGGCTAGATATGTGGACCAATTCAAGCTTGACATGTGACTAAGATATTTCCACATGGAGAGGTAGGGATGATGATGTGGCCATAAGGGGAAAAGCTTAAATGGGCATAACTTTGTGCTCTAGCTCAGAATGAGATGAAATTTATATCATTTTAAATATCACAACATGGAGAATATTATGGAGGTATCAAAAATATGATTATTGAGAATACATATGAAACTAATATAGGCCAAAATTTTAGATTCAAAATTTATCAAATTTCAGAGATATATCAAGAAAAAGAGCAAGCATCATAGAAAATTATAACTTATGATTAAAAAATATATTGTTGGTGATTCAAATTTTGGGGTAAAGAGAGAAATTATAAGCATTATTATTTACGCACATATATTTTAAGGATGCTCCAAAATTTCTTTCACCAAATAAACCTTCATAAATCTCATCAATGAGTCATGAATAAGTAAAGATGTCTATTATTGACTATCCAATTTTGAAAGTCAGCTATCACAAGTTCAAGGAAAAAAATGATGGAAAAAAATCAATCTAATGGAGAATATCCTCTCAAAGAGGCTTCCTAAAAGGAATGGACATCCAAGGAAATCATGAAAATCATGAGAAAAAAAGTGTGAACTCAATCACATATGGAGAGTATTTTATTGCAATGGGTGTTGGAACAGGGTCCCCTAGTTATGTTTTTTATATATATTTTGTAGTAATTAGTCTAGCGCAGGGGCTATGGGGCGGGTCAAAGCCCCCAATGTATTGTAATGGGTCAAAGGGTAGACCTAGAGTCTGCAAACCACGGTTTATGGACCATAGGATAGCGCAGACTATGATGATATAAATAGATACATAGTTTGAATCTAAGACTAAGTAAGATTTATGATTAGTAAGAACCGCTGAGATATTTTTTGGGTGGTATTAGGTAAGGAATCATGCTGGCTCTGTGCACGGAGATCCTCAGTCCTACTGTGTGCGGACCTCGCTGGCTGTGTGCGCGGGTTCGGTTTGTCACTCGGTTTTGGATGCTAATGAATGCTGAATTTGTTGAAGTATCTCTGTGTTACTTGAACTAGCTGGGTTTACTGTTGAAGTGTCTTTGTGTTATCTGAAATAAGCTGCGATTTTTTTATTCTGTGATGATAATTACTGATGTGCACGTGGATGCAAAGGTGTTACTAAGATCTTATTAATAATAGTAGCTTTATTTATGTTTGCATGTTGTCTATGAGGTTATAAAATTTGATTTTTATATTGTTAAGGGCTTTGCAATAATATTTCTTCTCTGTGAACCTGATAGATCTCAACAGGACTTCCTTAATTACCCACTTTCTCCCAGGGTGAATAAACCTAGTTTTAACACCCACCCATACTACTTTGGGTGAGACCTTGACCTGCAAAAGTAGGTCAAGGCCGAAAAGGCCAGTAGTATCGGGGTTTTTTGGAAAACCTTAAATCCAAAGCTGGGTCAGGACCCCTCAAGCCAAAAAATGGTTCCATTACCAGGACCAGGAGCATTTTGAGAGAGATATCGGGTAATGCCACGAGGCCATTGGTGGCCTGAGAAACCGGAGCTCGAAGACTAGTTCGAAAAACAAATTCAGGAATTTTCCATAAAAGAGAATCGTAGCACAAAGCTAATCGCTAAAAGGTGGAAGAAAAAATATATTTGCATAGACGTATATGAAATTTTATGTGTAACTTTCGTGCACAAGCTATAGGAGTGGCTAGCAAGACTAGTAGAATTCCAGATGTGTTGGAAATATGATCAGGTTACGCGGTGGACTCCGGAATCGATTCAATAATTAGAGAAGGCTGACAACACAATCACCCAGACTGTAGATCACTAGGTGGATAATGTGCTAGGAGGATTTGTAATAGAATTTTCAGTCGATCAGTTCGTATCCTACTCTGAAGCGGAGTGGAGGTTCTACAAAGGATTCTCAGGTAAGTTCTTGTGAACATTGCCACTGCTGATTAAATTATTACTATGTGAAAAAGGAATTTTTTGTAGCCACATCGAATGAATGACCTCTGATCAGGGTGAGAGTACAACACAAAATGGTAAGTACTACAAATTCAATCGAGAAGGGGATAGATCCATTTATAGCCCTTTAAGAGAGCCACCTACACATGGAGGAACCAGTCCTCCATCTACACCATCATCAAATCAGCATAAGGGCAAGAACTCCTCTATCCCTCCGCCAAAACTGGAAGAAGATATGGCAACACACATGAAACTGCCCACCTTTAAGGGTATGGGGGATGAATACATGGAATGATTTTGGTTCATAGTGTAATCAGTATGGACTGTGTAGAATATTGCTAGTGTTGCTGTAAAAAGGCACAGATATCCCTAACCTTTGAAGGAAGGGCCTTAGATTGGTTCATGCGGTACGTGGGTCAGCATGCGGATCCATCAATACAAGAAATTAAGGATGCCTTAAAACAATAGTTTCGAAAGCCTAAGTCCTACTCTCAACTGCTGATTGACTTGAAAGATTTTAAATAGGGACCCACTGAGTCTGTATGGGAGGTTGATCAATGGCTAAAGAAGGTTATCAGGGATGGGGAATTTAAGCATGAGGATAGAAATCACAGGGAATGGTTCATTTCCATGCTATTACCTCACCTGCATGGGCCTATGGGTCAGCAAGAAATTGACACGCAATACAACACCTTAGAGGTGGCCATGAAGATAGAAGCTACACCAAGAGACGATACCTAGTTTTGGGTATAGTAGATCCAGGGCTAGTTGGAGGAAATGCACCTCAAAATCCAAAATTTTCAAAAGGAGTGAGGAAAAGAAGTTAGTCCAAATGTTTGGTGCATAAGATGCAGGGTGTCAGGCCATACCAAGGATCAGTGCCCTCTGTTGGTATACTACATGCATGTTGGGGGGCCTAACCCATTGCGCCCTAAAGAGGCTATAGGACCAAGCACCCCCATGTTATGGTGCACCGACTATTGCATAACTAGACTACATGATACCAACCACTGCCCCCATCTTGGTTCCTGTGTTCCAGAGTTGAAGCAACAATGGTGTCAATTATGCTCATCTGTGGGACATGATGAACACAATTACCACACATATGAGTTAATGATAGAAAAAGGAAACCTGTATATGGTATAGGATAACCCTTCATCACAACTATCCCCCTCAGGACAAGGAGGCTCTCCTTGCAAAGGCTGGGGGGGGAAGAGGTAGAAGCGCAGGTCGGGGAAGAGGGAAATTGCTTTGCTATAATTGTGTAGAAGTAGGGCACTTCACAAGGGACTTTCTGAACCCTGCATGATAATCTTGTAGATATTGCAGAAAATTGGATCATGTGATCAAATATTGTCTGTTATTGATAGCAAAGATGCAAGAAAAGAAGTAGACACCAATGCATAATGTAAAAAGGGTTAAGGCAAAACCACATGATGAGGGACCCAATATTAAGGTCATTACACACAGTGGCATGGCTATTGGAGGAGCTAAGGAAAGAGCTGCGTCTAGACCCCTTATTTGAGAATATGTTATAAAACAGGAAAGCTTGGACCTACAGAAGGCGAAAGAAACCTTCCTAGAAGCTCAAAAATACTTTACCAAAAATGAGGCATCTACCTCCAAGGCTCCAACAAATTTAAAAGTGAATGAATAAGTTAAACCATTCCTACAGGCATGTATAAAGTTGCTATGTAACCAGAAGGAAGTGGAAAATCTTCAAGCATTAATAGATAGTTGTGCGGAAAAGGCTGACCCTCCAATGGAAGTTAAATACGTCCACAAAATTTATAGGCATAAGAAACACACTGGTCGAGAAATGCGGCTAACTGCATAGATTGGCGGTTATGAAATGGATCAGGTCATCTTGGATTTTGGATCCAATGCAAATGTCCTGCCCAAATAGACTTGGCAGAGGATGGGATAACCTAAGCTGGAATGGTCTACTCTACAACTTCTCATGGCTAACAAACATAAGATCATACCATTGGGAAGACTATCAAATATTATGGTAGATATTGCAAGAGTTAAGGTATACACGGATTTTGAGGTAATTCAAATTGTAGAGGATGCGGACCCGTATCCTATGCTCCTGGGACTGGACTGGGCTATATACATGGAAGTCATTATCAACTTAAAGAAAAGGAGAATGGTTTTTGAGAATGAGGGTACGAGAGTAATAGTCCCTCTAGACCGAGCAGAGGGAGAGTGCTAAATAGAACCCACGCGCGAAGAAGAGGACGTTGATCATATCTATAAAATAACTGCCCAGGACAAGGATTGGATTAACCCTACAGCTACTGGCATGATTTTTTGGGAGAAATATAATGAATTCCCCTTTGACTCCAATGGGTAGATCGAAAATTGGTATAATCGGTTGCATGACGTATCTGCGCTACGGTGTCTTAGGATCACAAAGAGATTTCGGTGTATCTCCTCAGAGGTAAGAGAGATGCCTTACTTTGATTATTCTAGTAGTATTAGCTATTTTCTTAGAGTATTCAAAACAAAAGTCCCAAGGAAATGAAGAATTTGGGCACTTAACCTATCCATGTGTGCGACCCCTGTGAGGTGGTGGGAAACTCATAAGGGGACTTTTCAGGATTGGGAGGAATGTCATAGGATGATGATCCTATGATTTGAACTCCCAGTTCACCTACCCATGGAGATTTTCCTCTGCTGCGGGGACCCACGCAAGCACTTGTCCACGTGGATGGAGGTGTGGTGTGAAAGGACCTAGGAAAATTGGGTCCACTTGTTTATTCATAACTTAGGACCAATCCCCACCGCATGGTATTTGGGTGCAGAACTACATCAGTGCACCCACCACTAGGATATCATTAGAGACGATTTTTTTGGGACGTTCGGGTTGATAAGTGGAACTGAGGAATTAGACGAAGCCCTGCAAGGCATAGATGCTCTATTATTTGATGAATCATGCCCTCATGTAGAGTATGGGGAGCTAGCTTGGGATACGCAGATACAGGATATTTCCAACTGTCACAATCTATCAATGGAGGAATGTGACGAAGACCCGTGAAAATCACTATCCCAGAGTTTGAGGTTGAACAAGTAGTTTCTAGACCCCCACTGCAAGCCGTCAATGTGACCAAGCCTCTTAAGTTAAGGGAAGTCAACATTGGAATAGAAGAACAACCCAAGCTAGCTAGAATTGGGGATTAATGGGATGATGATATCATTGGGAAAGTCACGGAACTTCTCGCGGAGTACCGAGATCTATTTCCCATGAAATTTTCAGAACTCAAAGGTATCACAGGGGACTTGGGGGTCATGCGACTCACTTTAAAACTAGATGCATGCCCTGTCAAGCAGCAACCTTACCGATTGAACCCCAAATATAAGCAGGAACTCAAAGAAGAAAATGAAAAAATGCTAGCCACAGGTATCATTGAACCAGTAGAACAATCAGATTGGGTAAGCCCTATGGTGGTCCAAGAAAATAAGACTAAAGGAGAAATAAGAATCTTCGTCGACCTGCGTAAGCTAAATGATGCTTGCATACATGATCCCTTGCCTAGGCCATTCTTTAATGAAATAATCGACAGTGTGGGAGGGTAGGAAGCATACTCATTCACCGATGGTTTTTCAGGCTTCCATCAGATCAGGATCACACCTGAAGATCGCAGCAAAACTATGTTGGCCACAGAATGGGGATCCTTCCAGTACACCGTCATGCCCTTTGGGCTCAAAAATTCCCCTGCCATCTTTTCACGAGTAGTGGTCGCAATATTCAAGGAGTTCATTCACAAGTTCCTGGAAGTATACTTTGACGATTGGAAAATATTTGGATTGGTAAAGAAGCATGTCACGAACTTGTGCATGATGTTGGATGCCTATAGAAAGCACCAGATTTCCCTAAATATTAAGAAGTGCATATTCTGTGTACCTTTCGGGATCTTGTTAGGCCACATAGTCTATCAACATGGATTGATGGTTGACCCTGCCAAGGTTGTATTTATCATTAATTTAGCAGTCCCCACAACAGAGAAATGGTTTCACTCCATTCTCGAACACATGGTCTACTATAGGAAGTTTATTCAAGGGTATGCACTGATCACGACACCCATGGAAAAGTTGCTAAAGAAGGACGTATTGTTTTTTTGGGATGCAGAGTGTTAGAAGAGTTTTGAGCTACTCAAGGAAAATATGGTCTCTGCACCTATCCTCGTATTTCTAGAATAGGCGAAGTTTTTTCATGTCCATGTGGATGCTTCAGGTATCGCCATAGGAGCTGTCCTTACGCAGCCCGGGGAAGGGGACAATGACCACCCAGTTTTGTTTGCTAGTAGAAAACTCTCTAGCATGGAGCATAATTACTCTAATATTGAATGCGAGGGGTTGGCAATGGCATATTCCCTACAGAAATACTGGCATTATCTGTTGGGTGGGCACTTCAAGATATTCACGGATCACTCAACTTTGAAGTACCTCGTAAATAAGCCTCTATTAGGTGGGAGATTTTCCAATGGTTACTACTATTTCAGGAATATGACTTTGAGATAATTGTGAACCCAGGGAGATTAAATGCTGGACCAAATCACTTGTCTTGAATCAAGAGTGGTGAAGAACCAACGAACCTAGAGGAAGGATTTCCCTATGCACATCTATTTTCTATTAAGGTGGGTGATGAGAACTTTTCCGATATTATTCAATTCTTAACTATGGGGATGGAACCCGCAGAATATTTAGTACAACAAAACAGAGAGCTTGTAACCTGCGCAGCTGACTTTACCATCATCATGGGCCACCTGTAAAATATGGGAGCTAATGAGGTACTGCGAAGATATGAACACGAGCATAAAATACAAGCCATTTTAGTAGAATCCCATGGAGGCATAGCAGGAGGTCACTACGCAGGAAAATTTATGGCGCAGAAGATCCTAAGAGATAGGTTGTGGTGGCCCACACTGCATAGCGACTCTCACGACTATTGCAAAGCCTGCAACACATGCCAATGGAAAGGAAGACTGTCGCGCAAGGATGAAATTCCCTTACAACCACAGATGGCCCTGTAGGCATTCGAAAATGTGAAATAGACTTCATTGGGCCCATCAACCCAGCAGGTAAGAAGAGAGGTGCCCAGTACATCCTCACTACGACTGATTATGTAACCAAATGGGTGGAAGCGCAAGATGTGAAGGATTGCACTGCAAATACCGCTGCACACTTTATTTTTTAGCATATTTTAGCCAGGTTTGGCTATCCAAAGATCTTGATGAGTGATAGAGGTATGCATTTCATTAATGAAACAATTCAAGATTTGACTGAGGAGTTTCGAATCCACCACACAAAAATTACCCCATATCACCCGTAGGAAAATGGAACGGTAGAAGCTTTTAATAAAATTATGGAACACATGCTTACCAAGGTTTGTAATGTTGATCGAAGTGATCAGGACGTGTGCATCTCATCATTCCTTTTATCCTATCAAACCACGTGCAATAAATTGACTGGTAAAATGCCATTTCAGATGGTTAATGGGAAGGAGGCCATTATGCCCATGGAGTATATCATTCCTAGCCTTCACATCACGACCTTTACAAACTTTGCGGAGCCCAATATCATGGAGTAGCGCTTAGCGCAGCTAGTTTCCTTGGAGGAGGATCGCTTCATTGCTAAATTTCATCAACAAGTTCAAAAGGCCCGCGAAAAATCCTGGCATGATAGGCATATCCGACAGAAGTCATTTAAAGAAGATGAGCTAGTATTGTTATATGAAAGCCAGTTTTCACGCCACCCAGGGAAATTACACCAACATTGATTGGGACCTTATATCATAACAGAACTTATGAATGGTGGTGTGGTGAGATTGGCTACGCTGCACTGGGACCCCTTTGTAATATCCCAAATTGGGAACTGCTAGCAAGGCATGACATGAAAATGCATTTTCTAGTAATGCCTACTATAGGATTTGAAACCAAGACCTAGATCCCTTAAATCAATGCATCTAAGACTAAAATCCAAGAGGTGGCTCAAAATAAATCCCTCTAGGTGGGTTAAGCAAATCTCCCACACCTAGTTGTCTTCAGAAAGTGCCCGACGAAGAGACTGCAACAATTCTTGAGCAAGAGATGGAATAACAACGTTATTTTATAACCCTGAACACATGAAGATACAGATAGGAAACAAATCTAGCTGAAAGAGGATGCTTTGGCCTCAAGCTTGAATGTGGAGAGAATGAAGTGCAATCCCTCAAGAGGCCTCTCAAGAATGAGAATAACTCCTAAACAGGAATCCCTTGTGCTAAAAAACACTGCAACTCAGCTAAATAGTTGGAGACTGAAAATAGTCTAAGCAGACAAGAAATCTATAATCATATGCATGAGAAACAATGGCTGCCTTTCCATCTTTTTAAACACATGAGAGCTCTCTCTCCATGGGTCCCACTCCTTTAGGGTTTCCTCCTTCAAGGAATATTTGCTCCTCTTTCTCTGTGTTGTCCCACAAGATGCTTTCCACCTCATACCTCTGTGCTGTTTGACTTGGTCAAACTTGACCTAGCCTCTTTGCAAATGTCTCCTTTCACACATGAGGATGTGAAATCTAGTTCCAAGGCTGATCCCCTTTCATAATAGAGGGATTTTATCCATGTTTTTATTGTGTTTGGGTCTCCTCACCCAATTACTCAACTTATAAGTGAAATTAATAAAATTTAATATTCCAATTTATTGAAGGAAAAATTTGGAATATTATAGTCCTCCCCTCCCAAATGTTGCCTGTCCTCAATAAACTGCAAGGATAGAACTTAGAAGTTTCTCCCAAGGCATGGAGACTAAAAATTGTTGGGAAAACATCTTCCCCAATTGGATCCTCCATCCCCAAGAAATCATCCAAACAAAATGAGTCATCTCCCAATATGGAAACTCTTGAAATTCCCCTTCCACCTCAAGCTCTGGAAATGAAGGTGGGCTGAAAATCTAAACATGGTAAGCATCATAGCCTACCCCATGCTCTCCTTCTCTCCACTTATGATAATTGAAGAGTGTGTGTTGATCCTGGGCTGCAAAAGTATTTCCCTCAAATGGAAAAGTGAAGAGAATCCATCCATGATGAATAGGACATGGTCATCATAGAGTACCCAATAAGAAGTTTGATACAAGTTTTACATGATGATGCATGATAAAAACAATATCTCAAGAGGACACAACACAATCTCATCCACTGCAAATTCAGAAAATAGCATGGCAGGTAACATACAAGAATCATCACATCTACTAATGAATAGTAAATGGCTGAATGTGTCAACGATACATGATCAAATACTTTCCCATGGATATTCAATGGATTACTATCAAGTCCATGGTCCACCTCAAAAGATAACAAATATGTCGCTGTGGTGGCCATGTTTCCTCCAATGCTCCCATTAGAACATGTAGTGCAGAAAATGTGAGAATTTTCTCCCATCAAGGACACATCCAACTCATGTGTCAATCTCCCAATCATGCTCTCAGAAATAATAGCAACAATATAAGCAAATGAATACATGATCAATACAAGAATGAAGGAAATATGGATGGCTTCATGTGATGCTTGAAGGTACCAACAGTCACCTAAGTATGTATAGCGTAGTTTTGCAAACTGCTGCTTCAGAAAAGTACAAGGTAAAATGTCTCTTGATGCATAGTTAATCATGTATGTCATCATATGGTAAAGAGTTGGATACATCAACTGAACATACATGTAATGAGCAAACATTTTCCCAAGGCCACATAAAATATGGCTGCCTCCATCATATATTCATGGAGCAATGTGACAAGCTTGCCCTCTTGTGAAGCAGTGCACTGCATAGTAATGGTAAGAATATGCAAATCAATGAATGTATAAACAAAATTCTTACCATGTGCCAGAAGTAAGATGGTACATGGATCCATGAATGAGTCCTCCATAGTGTTTTGGCATGCTATGAAGAAGAATGGTCCATATGCTACAAGAAGATAATCCTCCTTATGCTTGGAAACCCAAGTCAAGAAGAATATGTCATAGTGATAGATGTCTCTATCCACTACTCTATCATCATCACCTCCTCCTTGTTCACCAAGTGCATCCAATGTGAAGTGATCCTAGGGACACTCCATCCATAATCTCTTCTCCAAAGTGACAGCGCTGTGAGCTCATGCAAATAAGCTCCTGTCAATACAAAGCTTTGTTCTTTTACATGCTTCCTGTCAAGGACTCCTCTAGTAATGTTGCTGCAAATAAGAAGTTCCTCCCAAGGTGGAAGTACCTCTTGATCACCTCTGGCCAAGGAGCTAATGCCATCTCATCCTCCTACAACATCATGCAAAGTGTGAGAGAAAATCTACTCTTGCTCTCTCAAGAACAAGCAAAGCAACAAAATATTTTGTTGCCTCCCCATACTTCCATCATACAAATCATGTGATGAAAACATAATGAATGATATGAAGATCATACCAACACCATGCATCCATACTCTCTGCTGCTCAAAGATGCAAGTATCCTGCCACATACCCTTAGAAAAAGGATGATGAACAAACTCTTTCAAGAGTAACCAGCACAGCCAAGCCTCCTACTTCCCAGTATCATAAATTTGCAAGTAGCCTCCCAGCTCCTTGCTCATCAACCACATCCAATCAATCAATTGTGGATGTCTTCTCCTTATTTTCCCTTTGGTACTCCTCTCATGAGGGCTACCATCCTTCCAAACCAAATCTTCCTTCTTTAATTTCATGGAAGTTTGAAATGTAGCTCTTTAGAGACCTCTTAGAGAAGATCTCTCACCCATGACTATGTTGAATCCACAAGGATCCAAATGTGATGAAGGTAGCATATCCTCTCCATCATAGTTTTACAAAATTGTTAATCTCTCCAAGGATGCAATGGATGTCTCATAATCCATCTTAACGATGGTTTCATGAGCTTCCATAAGAGTGTCATGGTATGTTTCATTCTCCCAAATCAGATTCTTGTCTTTGCACTTCATGGGATTTTGAAATGCAAGCTTCTCAAGGATTAATGTCATCCCATAAGGACCCAAATAGGTGCTAGGAAAAAACCTCCCATAATGATGTGTATGGTTCAATTGATGTCCAACACAAGCATGAGAGATGTTATCCATCCTAATATGTCCCCCATATTCTATCTGCTCCCGTGAGAAGGTGTAATATTCCAAATCTGGAAATTTCTGCTCCATTGGAAATATCTTAGGATATTCCAATTCCTTCTTCAGTGAGACATCATAAGTCCATTTAAAATATTGAATGTTGATGAATTTACAGGATATGTCTCCTTTCAAAGAAGGGAGAGATCCCAAGGCTAGCTGGCCCTTCATAGACTCTCTCTATGGATATGGAATATTCCACCTCGGTAATTTCTACTATAGGGTCCTTAAGGAATCTGTATAAAGAAGTTACTACATAATTTGGGCAAACCACTACTGGGATGCCCTAGAAAATTTCTAATAAAACTCCCTTGCAGAATATGAGTGCAAATAAATAACTCTAGAGGGGTTATTCAGATCTCCCCAAAAGATCTCTAAAACAATGCTCAATGAGAGAGCTTACAGCAATATGCAAAACATCAATCTGAAAATATGAAAATATGAATGTATCATGAGAGGTTAAATAATACAGCCATACTAATATTAATATATCAGCAATATTATACAAAAATATCATGAGGAAAAAGGCCCTCAAGCTTTTAGAACCAACCTCCAATGAATAAGCAGTGTAATACATGAGATACTGCTGCTGCACAAAATTCCGGAGGGTAGTGACTACGTAGTATCTATGAGAGATGGAGATGATGAATACATAAAAAATGATAATGTAGCTGAAATATACAAGCAAATGGCCCAAGAGAGGAAAATGGGCTCAATATGAGATTTCTAGCCAATCTCAGGGAGATTGCTAGAAATGCTGGATAAAATACAATAGTGACAAACAAATTGTCACTGAAACTAAGACCAAATGAATATGACTTTGTGGCTGATATGAAATGCTGATTCCCTCCTCTGATAATTCCCTCAAGGGAAAAGGGGTTGATCCCCTTTTACTCAAAATCACTCTTCCTGATGAGCACAAGAATCTCCCTCAACACTACACCCATGGAATAACACAGTTTCTCCAAATGAATGTGCAATGGGAGATGGTGAATGAGTGGCCTGATGCCACAGATATAAAATATGGTCCAAGAGCCCTCTCTACATCTCCTCCAATAAATATATCACTCCTCCATTGAAAAAGCAAGTAAGGAAAGACTCTATGAGTTCCTCTGCTGCTACCCCAACAACACAGCACCATCCTGCTATAGAAATAATGCTACAGCTGAAGGAGCGAGCTTGGAAAAATGCCAAAATGAGGAAATGTAGCTAAAATCCTCCCCTCCCATGAGGAAGAGGTGGGGTATCCCCTCCTGGGAACACCCCTAGTGCTCAAGAGCACTGCAATATTGCTAAATAGCCTGGATGTGCAAGTCCTTGGCCTCACTACAAAATTTTTGAATCAAAGCATGAACCAAATGAGCTGATCCTTCTTTCTTATAAATAAAATGAACCTCTCTCACCATAGGTCCCAAAATTAGGGTTTCCATTCACTTTTTAATTCTTTCCCTCCAAAAACTGTGTTGTCTTCTAAAGCAAGCCACCCCTCTAAAGCAGCGTTGTTGACTTGGTCAAAGATGGCCAACTCAAGGTGATCCTCATCATGTTCACACCATTAGGTGTTTATTTCAGCTAATTATTTATCCTCATTCCTCATAAGGAGTGTTATTTCTCTATCACCAATGGGTTAAGGGGTCTCCTTACCCATTTTATTAAGTGAAAATAAAATATGCCACTATAATGTTCCATTTTAGCTTGAGGCTAAAATTGGGAACATTACAGTCCTCCCCTCCCACATGTTGCTTGTCCCCAAGAAATTGCATAGAGAGAACAAAAACTTCTCCCCCTTCTTCTCTTGTGGCCTCCTCATCAACAGTCTCCACCGCTGCTCAAGATATGCTGCAATAAAACTGTCCTCCAATGCCTCCTCCCAAGTATGCAAATCGGAATGGTGTACACCCTAAACGATAGAAGGTGTAGGTGGAAATCCTTCTACTAAAATATGGCATCCTCAAGGTAGGAGTGATGACATGCATGGGAAAATATAATCCCACTAATGATCCTCTCATCCACGGTATCATCCAAATGAAAACCTTGCCCCTGGTTCTGTGTAATGTAATGGGGTTGAATGGAGAGTTTTGTTGCTTCATTTCAATAAGATATTCTCTCCCTCTGTCGTACATATGGGGTTGCCTCTATCCTTGGGATGAAATGGTATGGCCTCCAAGAGTGGCCCAAGCTACCCCATCAAAATATTCAGCCATGAAATGCCTTCTCAAAATTCTCCAAGTGGTTTACCCCACAAGAAGTGAAAAGTAATAATATGGAAATCATGGTTTTCCCATGGTATATCCTACAATATAGAGCATGTGTAATGGGGAGAATAGTGCTCCCAATGCACTGTCTCAACATATAAGTCACTCTTCAAATATTTCTCCCTGTGCATAAATAAGCATCAGCAATACAAGGTGGCATAATACAATGAGAACAAGTTGTCACAAGACAACTAGAGAGTGGGTCACTGCTCCTCTCATGGGACCAACGCAGTGAGCCTCTTGCCTACATCAAAAGTATACATAACAAGTTCTTTCCCAGCCACTTGTTTTCTACCACACACATCTCAACGGATAGGAACATGAAAATATAAATTGGTGCCAATGGTGCACACCAAGGCGCATGTGTCTCCCTCCACAAACCACCATAAAAAATGGTCCATTCTTATGCTAAAAAATTCTAAAAATAAATCCTTGTACATTATGCAAGAAGGAACAGCTCCTCTTGACTAATCATGCTGCTCAAACAAGGAAGGAAATTACAATGCAAAATGTGAGATTATACCTTCTCCAATTTGTACTTGGACTCTTGAGCTGAAATGGTCCAACTGAGATTTTCCCTCTACCTCCAATGAGTAGGGAAGTGGCTGTGAGGTTCTCCACCATAATCAAGTGGGCTATGCATCTCTCCCTATGCTGATAGATGCCATGATGAATTACCTCCAAGTGAACTCCTCTAGCCAATCAAAGTATGCATCCAAATGCACAGCTGGGAAGTCCTCATGTGCTGCATGAAAATTTTTCTCCTTGAGACTAGAAAATCTAGTCAAGAAGAGTCTTCCATGATGATAGATGATCAAATCACCCACTAAGTATATGAAAACTCTATCAAGGCCATCCAAGAATCATGCACGCACCAAGATCCTGGGAATACTCAACAAAAGCTAAGTCCTCCACCCTGGATCAATCCTCCACATAGACAGCATTGGTGTTTTGCAATATGGTGCTCCATCATGTTGTTTCCTACTACCTTGACATCCCCTCATGCCAAATTCATCCTCCAAGCTGCTTCCATGCTATCATGCAGCTGTTCATGCTCAAAAGAAATGATGATCTCTAAAAATAATCCTCCCATGAGAGACTATCACCTCCAAAGAATCTCCCGATCCTGGGCAATGTAAGCATGAGTGGCCTCCATCTACTCCAAATCATGAAATATTTCTTCCCAAAAGGAAGTAATCTCTCTCTCACCAAATCCATGGAGCATCCATCCTGCATCATGAAGATGCTATCCTCCATCCATGGAGCAAACTCTATCAGCGCAGTATAGCTGATGAGAATGGCTAAAACTGAAAAAGAGAGGGTGTATCCCTCTTCCTTAAGCTTATCCCGAACTCTCTGCACTGTTTTGGATACCTCTAATGTCTCCACCCCTCCGGAATCCAAGAGTGGTGACCAAAAAGCATGATGCCTCTCATCATCTCCAGATCAAGTGGCCTCCCAAGTGGAAAACCTCCAAAAAGTGAGACATCAAGATCTGAAATATACTACACGTATGAGTGGACTGATTTGTCCCTCTCTCCTCTGCACAGTGCAGTCTATTTCCCTTGTGTAGAAATTTTCTGAAGTGGATATGGGTGAATGCCCATCATCCCTCCATGCTGATCCTTCTCTTACCCATCCGTATCACAATCCCCAGCAAATGCTACATAGGGCTCCAGAATTGTTCCTTGGTCCCCACATAAAAAAATATTTGGAACCCCCCTGCAAAGATACAAGAGCTCCTCTAGTGGAAGTAATAGCTCCCTTCTCACCTCCATGTGGTGATGGATGTCCTCCCCGTGTGACAACGCTGCTGGTTCCTTCTAGTGCATGCAAAGTGTTTGTGTTTAAGTCACAATGAGTTTCACCAAGTTCTTCCATCAAACCCTTATTGAATTCTCCATGTGTTCTTGCATTTGCATGGCAATGTAAAATGGGACTTTCAAACCAACAAACATGAGCCATACCTTTGAGTTGCAGTGCTGCTCCTCCAATGGCCTCATCTCCTTCCTCTATCCCCTTTTGCAAATGGAAAAAGGACTGAATTGTGGATCTTCATGTGTGGCTGAATGCTTACACCCAACATGACAAAACTAGGGTTTTCTCCATCCACAACCCTTTTCAGAAAATCTTCCCACTGTTCCCTTTCATCAAGATTTGCAATGGTGTCCACAATCGTCTAGAAAATAAGAAGCAAAACCTCCTCTTCCATCATTCCTTTTTCCTTTTCTCCTTTAAAAATCTCCTCTCCTTGGAGAGAAGCTCCTCTTTCTGATAGCCTTAGATCTTGGGCACAGGCTGAGCCAAGATCATGCTTTGATACCACTGTAATATTCTAAATCTGGAAATTTCTGCTCCATCGGGAATATCTTAGGATATTCCAATTCCTTCTTAAGTGATACATCACAATTCCATTTCAGAGATTGAATGTTGGGGAATTTACAGGATATGTCTCCTTTTGAATAAGGGAGAGATCCTGAGGCTAGCTGGCCCTTCACAGACTCTGTCTATGGATATGAAATATTCCACCTCAGGAATTTTTGCTACAGGATCCTTGAGGATGTTGTATAAGGAATTTATTGCATAAATTAGGCAAACCACTACTGGGATGCCCTAGAAAATTTCTAATACAAATCCCTTGCAGAATATGAGCTCAAAGAAATAACTCTAGAGGGGTTATTCAGATCTCCCCAAACTAGATATCTAAAACAATGCTCAATAAGAGAGCTTACAAAAATATGCAAAACATCAATCTGAAACTCTACAAATATGAATGTATCATGAGAGGGTAAATACTACATCAGCAATATTATATATAAATTTCATGAGGAACAAGGCCCTCAAGCTTTTAGAACCAACCTCTAATGAATAACCAGTGTAATAGATGAGATGCTGCTGCTGCACAAAATGCTGGAGGGAAGTGATTGCGCAGTCTCTATGAGAGATGAAACTATTGAATACATATAAAATTATAATGTAGCTGAAATATACAAGAAAATGGCCCAAGAGAGGAAAATGGACTCAATATGATATTTCTAGCCAATCTTAGGGAGATTGCTAGAAATGCCAGATAAAATACAATAGTGACAAACAAACTGTCACTGCAACTGAGACCAAATGAATATGAGGTTGTGGCTAATCTGAAATTCTGATGCCCTCCTCTAATAATTCCCTCAAGGGAAAAGGGGCTAATCCCATTTTACTCAAAAGCACTACTCCTGATGAGCACAAGAATCTCCCTCAACACTGCCCTCATGGAATAACACAGTTTCTCCAAATGACTGCATAGTGGGAGATGGTGAATGAGTGGCCTAATGCCACAGATCTGAAATATGGTCCAAGAGCCCTCTCTACAGCTCCTCCAATGAAGATATCACTCCTCCACTGAAAAAACAAGTAAGGAAAGACTCCATGAGTTCCTCTGCTGCTACCCCAGTAACACAGCATCATCCTGCTACAAAAATAACGCTACAACTGAAGGAGTGATCTTGGCCAAATTTCGAAATGAGGAAATGCAGCTCAAATCCTCTCCTCCCATGAGGAAGAGGTGGGGGATCCCCTCCTAGGAACACCCCTAGTTCTCAAGAGCACTACAATCTTGCTAAACAGCCCGGATGTGCAAGTCCTTGGCCTCACTATGAAATTTCTGAATCAAAGCATGAACCAAATGAGCTGCTCCTTATTTCTTATAAATAAAATGAACCCTCTCTCACCATAGGTCCCACAATTAGGGTTTCTATTCACTTTTGAATTCTTTCCCTCCAAAAACTGCGTTGTCTTCTAAAGCAAGCCACCCCTCTAATGTAGCACTATTGACTTGGTCAAGGATGTCCAACTCAAGGTGATCCTCATCATGTTCACACCATTAGGTGTTTATTTCAGCTGCTTATTTATCCTCCTTCCTCATAAGGAGTGTTATTTCTCTATCACCAATGGGTTAAGGGGTCTCCTTACCCATTTTATTAAGTGAAAATAAAATATGCCACTATAATGTTCCATTTTAGCTTGAGGCTAAAATTGGGAACATTACAGAAGGGAAGAAAATCCTTGCACTCCATGATGTGTTGAAGTGCACCTCTATTGAGATCTCTCCATGAGACCTCCCTCTCAACAATAGTCCTCCAAAACCAATGAGTTCTTGGATCTGCTGAAAGTATAAGTTCCAATTTTAGCTGAGAGGAGCTCATTGAGAAAGGTTCATCTAGAAAGGAGAAAGGGTTTCTCACTTCAAGATGTCTAATATCTTCCATCAAGTCTTCAAACCCCAACCTCAAGTGTGATATACGACCCAAAAATGGCTCATGAGGATGATGGTTTATTTCCTCGAATGTTTCCATGTTGCACAGTGCAGTGCAACCAAGATGATCTATAGTAGCAGTGTGATTTGACCCTTGGTCGTGTAAAAGAAAATCTCCACATTGATCAAAATAATTTGCTGCAACAATGGAATGTGGAAATATTTTCATACCTTGATTAGATTTTGGAATCTCTTGTAGGGCTGCAAGAGTTCCTTCCTCCAAAGTTTTGGCTGCCCAAACTGTTGATGCATGTGGCTGCTCCTCCATGAGTGTGACAGTGTTAGGACAAAGCTCCCCAAGTGGTGTGAGCTTTTCCTCCTTTGTTCTTTCTCCATCAAAGGTTTGGATCAACCTTTGAGTGAACTCTACAAAAGTCTTCACCCTTGCATGGATCAAGTGGCCACACCACCAAACATAGGCTTCACCCTCCATGTGCAGCATTGAGATTTCAACAACTTCTTCTTCTACTACAGGATGTAGTAGGAAAAAGGCTTCCAGCTTTCTCACCCAAGGTTTTGCTGTAGATGACCCATCAAAGGTAGACAAAAAAAATATATTGCCTCTTATTTCTCTTCTGTTGCAGGGCCTCTTCTCTTCCTTCAACTAGAATAAATGAGGGAAATATAGAGTCTCCTTGAAGGCTCTATTTTTAGATCTGTACTCAACAAGGTAATCAATTATAATCTGATAATCCAAGTGTCCTTCATGCTTGTCTTCTTCTCGATGAGAATAGGAAGTGCATGTTCATTCCTCTTCTTTTTTCTCTTCTTCTTTGGAGAGGATCTTATTATTCCTGAATAATAATGAGATAAATCTCATCTTCTTCATCATTCTGATCTTCTTGGGCTTAGACTCACAAGCTGAACCAAGACTAGGCTCTGATACCACTGTAATTTTCCAAATTGGGAACTGCTAGCAAGGCATGATTGGAAAACACATTTTCCAGTAATGGCTGCTACATGATTTGAAACCAAGACCTGGATCCCTTAGATAAATGCATCTAAGACTAAAATAAAAGAGGTGGCTCAAAATAAATCCCTCTAGGTGGTTTAAATAGATATCCCACACCTAGTTTTCTTAAGAAAGTGCCCGATGAAGAGACTGAAACAATTCTTGAGCAAGAGATGGAATAACAAAATTATTTTATAACCATGAACACATGAATATATATATAGCCAAAAAAATTGTGTTATTTTACCAATGGTATACAAATCCTTGAGGAAAGATCCACGCAAGCAGAGCAATGCAGCCTCAATGGGACATGTACATCAATATGGAGAAACACCGCTACACAATGAATTTATGCATGCTAAGGGGACGCAGTTTATTAAGTAAAATACATCATAATATATCATAATAGGAAGATATAACAATTTATGGCTCAAGAAATGAGGGGGAGCAAGCTCTCAACCCATAAAAACAATAATACAAAAATCTTGAGAAGGATTGGCTGTAATATACAAAAAGGGAAAAATATCGAAGGGTAGCAGCTACAAATCAATACTGGAACTGAATAGAGAAGGCTGAAGATGATGAAAAATATGAATTATACCTCCTCCAATAGATCTTCTAAGTGAAGGCTGATCCTATCACTGAAGCTCTCACCCTCCAATCAATACTGCAAACCCTCACTGCAAGTGTGCTCTGAAAATAACACAGTCACTGAGGGATACTGCATTGTAGGTGGAATATAATGCTTTGGCCAAGTGCCAATATCTAAAATATTCTTAGAATCCTTCCTTACTGATCTCCCAAAGGAAATAAGGCTCCCTCCTCTAAAAAACAAGCCAAGGAATGGTGTTGTGGGATCCTCCACTACAACACCCTACAACACAACTCAGCTCTAAACAGAAACTGTGTTGTAGCTGAAAGAGGATGATTTGGCTTGAAGCTTGAATGTGGAGAGAATAAAGTGAAATCCCTCAAGAGGCCTCTCAAGAATGAGAATAATTCCTAAACAGGAATCCCTCATGCTAAGCAGCACTGCAACTCAGCTAAATAGCTGGAGACTGCAAATAGTCTAAGCAGACAAGAAATATATAATCATATGCAAGAGAAAAAATGGATGCCTTGCCCTCATTTTAAACACATGAGAGCTCCCTCTCCATTGGTCCCACTCTTTTAGGTTTTCCTCCTTCAAGGAATATTCCCTCCTCTTTCTAAGATGCTTTCCACCTCATACCTCTGCGTTGTTTGACTTGGTCAAACTTGACCTAGCCTCTTTGCAAATGTCTCCTTTCACACATGAGGGTGTGAAATCTAGTTCCAAGGCCGATCCCCTTTCATACTAGAGGGATTTTATCCATGTTTTTATTTTTTTTGGGTCTCCTCAAACAATTATTCAACTTATAAGTGAAATTAACAAAATTTAATATTCCAATTTATTGAAGAAAAAATTTGGAATATTACACCCCTGCCAAGATACATTAATGGCAGTCATCTCATACCATACCCGGCCAACTCGGTGCATACCAAATGACTATATGGACGGAGTAGCTGTATTAGGATGGAAACATGTAGGCAAGAGGAAAAACGTAGGCAGGCCCGTTATATCTACAGGGGTCATCCCCAGGTCAGCAAGCACAAAAAGGAGCATTGAGTGTGCAGGGGTAATATGTGGCTGTGAAAACTAGCTGTTGGAATAATAAAGCTGGGTATAAATACAATTTTACCATTGGAAGGAGCGGGCAGTTGGCAATCAATGCGACGATTTCAGAGGTTTTTTTACCGTTTCCTTGATGGTAAGTTTCTGCTAAGTTTCATCCAACCGTTGTTCACTATCCAAAGCTATAAAAGGAGGAGGATAGATCAAAATTGGGTTCCGTACGTCCTAAAGGTATCGTGCCATGAAATTTTTGGTAACTACTCTACTATGTTCATGTCTGGGTGCACTACCCTCTCTTATAACAACAACCCTGAGTTTGTCTTCCGAGAAAGAATGACTGCGACCAATCCCCCTGAGTCATTGTAGGCCATGGCCTCTACTGAGATAACATCCGATGAAGTATTGGAAGTAACCCCTGAAGTAGAATATTTTGTGTCCACCCTGACCAAGGGTAAGTAGGTGGAGAAAAAGAAGAATAATGGGAAAGGCCAAGAGCAGGGGTAGGGGAGGCCTACGAAATGGGTTGGGGTGAAGCCACACACATCCCCTCAGAATGTGAAATCCCCCTAAAAGGTGCCTAAGGCATGCTTTCCTAACCCAGTGAGGCGACCTCTGTCTGTTGAGGAAGAAGCTCTACTAGCTACCCCACTCACTTGGCTACTGCCCTATGTTCGGCATAGAAGACCCTCTGTGTGCACACCCAAGAATCTCAATGTTGTGTGCTCCTATCTGCAAATTTTTTTGGTTCTTGATGAAGTCCCTATAATTGGAGAATCATTTGGCAATCTCCCCTCAGTCAGGTTCGATGATGATGACCTTGCCAACCTAGAGGCCTTCCTAGAATTAGCACCTGAGCTATAACTCGAAAGATTACTGGAGGACGATGTGCTAAAGGTAGTACCAATGTTGTGGGCGCGCAGGTTAGTAGGTTCAGGATTACTAAACTTGATGCAGATACCTCACTTTGGCCAATACAATATCACCAACCTAGTTGTGTGATAACTTCTAGCCTTAATCTATGACGACAACTTGTGGATCCAGGACCGTATTCCCATCGATGCCACCCTAATACATCGCATTACTAGTCTCCCCATGAATGGACTGAATCCCATGGAGCACATCGACAAGAAGTATGAGAAAAAAATCACTGACAAGGTGTGAGAAGACTAGCATGTCAAGCGAAACAAAAGAGGGTTCCTGATCGAAGCCATTGCTGACCCTGGAGTGCGCATGGGTACCCTGTTGCTGGCTTGTAAAATGATGCGCAAGTGCCAGGCCACAACTATCCCTACCTATGTCATTCAACTTGCTAGCTACTGCGAAAAGGGGGTCTTCTTTAACTGGTCGCATTTTCTCTGCACCGAGTTTCTGGAAAACGTGCACGAGGCCCATGACCACAGGAAGGTGTTTTGTTACTCTTGGATACTACTCCTAATTGCATTGGTCTCATGGGAAGCCCCTGAAGGATTGGTCCTCCCTGAGCTCAAACTAGACATGTGTGAAGGGGCGCAATAGGAAAACTTGTGGGATTTGAAGGGTGCGAAGCGTATTGAGGAAAAAAAAGTATTTTGGGTACTGTTTGATGGCGCACTCATAGCAAAAATTCACTCCTGGAAATTCTTGTCACCGATGGTCTATGTAAATTATAAGAGCATCGTGGAATTCCAGGTTATGATACACAACATGGAGATTCGCGATCATAAGGATCCATCTTGGATGTCGCTTCCTTACATGATCGTCGATGTGGAAATCGATCGGCTCATTACTGCTTGGCCGCCGCAATGGAAATTGGGATTCCAATCAAATGGCCCTGTAATGACTGACACTGCTCATACAAGTGCAGCTCCAAATACCACCACCCCATATGATACTATCAAGAACTAAAAAGTTCATGGCCCGGAAGGCTCCACCAGGACAGAGGTTCCCGTAGATGCGGTGCAGGGCTTGGAGCAAGAGTCACAGCAGGACATGGAGACTGAGGGCCTGGATGAGCAGGGCATTGGTTCCCCACATGGAAAAAAATGGACAGTTGAACCTCTCAAGGGCCGACGAATGAAACGACAAGCTACGAGATCTGGTAGGGAGATTGAGGTTACTTTAACCGAGGAAGATCTGGATCAAATTGCAGATGCGGTCACCATTGCTTCGGAGGAAAGGTGGCTTGCCTTAGAAGAGTAGTAGAAGGCTGCATTCGTCGCATTACAGTTTGAGCTCCAAGCTCTTCAGACCAAAGTCGATACCCTACAGACGAGCATGGTTCAAGCGAGGCTGCCTCAAGCGACCAACACTGAGTTGATCTCCATGACTGAGAGCCGCTTCTGCCCCTACCAGGTGCAACAATCACTCTGAGTCCACCCAGCTTATGTGCATAAGTATAGACCTATGTGGAAATACATCTAGACTTGGCCCGGGTTCAGGGCGAGCTGTTGCAAGCCCTCCACACATCCCTCTTTGAGGAATCCATCACCGAGACTAACAAGTTCAGCAGCAGCTATGTACAGCAGAGCAGACCATTGTAGAAAAGGCTACTGAGGCGTCCCAGGCATAGGACACATGTATCCTTACCACCAAGCTGTAGACCAAGTTGCAACGTTTCATCAACAGACTCTGAAAAAGATGTGACCGAAGACATTCCAACCTCTACCACCCCTAGGCCAAGATTGAGGGACTCGTCGCAACCCTGAAAGCTTCTCGGACCGAGATCCAGAGCGTTAAGGCCAAGATGGAGCAGAAAATTGCTGCATTGCAAGCTAAGTTGCAGCCAGAAACCCCTCTTGAGGTACGTTCCCAGAGAGATACGCTGGTCACAGAAGCTACAAGAACCATTAAAACATAAATTGATTAGGGAGCCAAATTGTTTAAAAAAACTATGTAGTTGTGGTATATGGTACCACAAAACCCTCTTCTGCATGAGTTTACCCAAGAACTATGCTATAAGGAAGAATAATTCAAGCAAATGGAGGCTACAATCCCCACTTTGATCCCAGCCCAAAGCCTGGCACATCTGCGAGCCAGCCATGCGCTCAAAGATGACTTGGAGGGGTTTCACCACAAGAAGAAGGTTTTGAGTGACCACCTCAAGCCATGGGTCGATGAAGCCCTCAAGTTATCCTAGTACTTGGATGTCGTGATCAAATAGCTAAATCAAACCCTGGAGAGTGTCATCGCTACCACAGAAGGCCCAACTTCACAAAATTTTGTGGACATTGCATAGAACATTGTCGCACAGAGAGAAGGTGTGTTTCCCCCTTTGGTTGATGCAATCAAGAAACTCCAAGCAAAGATGAAAAACCCATGGCTGCTGTGACTAGGGACGAGTCACAAGATTGTGTTGGGGGCCTATTGGAATGTGGTCCCCTAGCTACGTTTTTGATATATATTTTGTAGTAACTAGTCTAGCGCGGGGAATTTGGGGTAGGTCAAAGACCCCGTGTATTGTAATGGGTCAAAGGGTAGACGTAGAGTCCGCAAACCACAGTTTGTGGACTAGAGGATAGCGTAGGCTATGATGATATAAATATATGGATAGTTTCAATATAAGACTAATTAATATTGATGCTCAGTATGAACTATTGAGATTTCTTTTGGGTGGTATTGGGTAAGGAGTCCTACTGGCTATATGCACGGAGATCCTCTGTCCTGCTATGTGTAGACCACGCTGGCTGTGTGCGTAGGTTGTGACTTGGTTTTGTCACTAGGTTTTTGATGTTAATGAATGTTGAATCTGTTGAAGTATCTCTGTGTTACATGAACTAGCTGTGTTTACTGTTGAATTATCTCTGTGTTATCTTAAATAAGCTGCGATTATGTTATTCTGTGATGATAATTATTGTTGTGCACGTGGATGCGAAGGTGTTGCTAAGATCTACTTAATAATAGTAGCTTTTTTTGTGTTTACATGATGTCTATGAGGTTATAAGCTTCACTTTTTATACTGTTAAGGGCTCTACAATAATATTGCTTCTGTGCGAACCTGATAGATCTCAACATGACTGCCTTAATTACCCGCTTTCACGCAGGGTGCAGAAACCTGTTTCCAACACCCATCCATACTACTTCGGGTGAGACCTTGACCTGCGAAACTAGGTCATTGCCAAAATGGCTAGTAGTATAGGGATTTTTTGGAAAACCTTAAATCTGAACCTGGGTCAGGACCCCTCAAGCCAACAATGGGTGAGCACAAATATTGAATCACAAAACCATAATCATTTAGTGCCAGGAACTAATTCATTCTTAAGGTCAATATGAGGAAATTTTAAGTAAATTATCCTATGAAATAGTTATTCTAGTTGCAAAAATACTTTTATCTACATCAATGAAAAAACTACAAAAGATAAATATTGTATCCATGTTTTTAGAGCAAGATCAATTTCTATGGTATAAATGGCTTTGTCAAAGGAAAAAGGATTCTATTGTATCTTTTCCCATTTTTATGGAGGAATATATATATAATTATGGGGATATTAATATAAATACATTCTTTATTAAATTGGTAAATATTTGGCAAAAATATTGATGCAGGAGCATCAACCCACCCCCAGTCAAAATCAAATTTTGGAACCTTCTAGAAGTTGACATGGCCTAAAAAAATAATATTTTCGTTAAATTTTCATTATCAGTAGATTTTTTTGTAACTTTTTTGAGTGATATTAGTGATATTATGAGGAAATATAACATATGGAATGATCTAATCCTCTTTTATCCATTTTCATAAAATATAGTCTTCGTGCATTTGTAGAGGAGAGGCCAGTATCAATGTAAGACTAGGCCGAGGGCCGCCAAGCCATATGGGCATATGTAATAGTTTTTTTGTAATAAAAAAAAGGAACCTGTGTATTGTGATTTCGGCTGAAACCTATATTAAGTTGCGATACCCGATACATGACATCATAAATCTTACGACATGTGATAAGGTATTTGCTGCGATTTGCGAAATCGAAAAATATCTATTATTGTGATAAATAAAATATGTGATTAGTGGAGTTTAATTTATGCGATATTGCGATCTGCCATGTTTGGTTAACCAATTTACATGGGCCCATAACCCACAGGTCATGCATTTTGAAAAATATGTAGCCTTGCTGCATCAAGTGGTATCAGAGCAGAAGAATATTATGCGTGCAATGGAAGGACGTACACATATGTTGAGGATTGGTAAGCTTGTGGTATTTATATTTTGTGAAGGTAACAATAGAGGAAGGTGACAATATTCTAGCAGCCTAGAGAAAGGAGTGCTCAAATGGTTGCAGAGGAGAGAACCAAAGAGATTCCAAAATACTGAGCTCCAAGGAGTGAAGCTCAGTGAGGTATTGTGTAGCAAGGAGGAGGCTTGCTACTGCAGAGGTTTTGTTGCAACTCACTAATGTTGTTAGGAAAATATGAATAAGGAATATGACCAGGAGGTCATAAAATTTTTGTACCTCAGGAGTCTGATGCAGGAGCATCAACCCACCCCAAGTCTAAATTGAATTTTGGAACCTTCCAGAAGTTGATGTGGCCTAAAAAAACAATATTTTCATTAAATTTTCATTATCGATATATATTTTTTTAATTTGGATGAGTGATATTAGCGATATTATGAGGAGATATATGATCTGGAATGATCCAATCCTCTTTTATCCATTATTATAAAATATAGTCTTCGTGCATTTGTAGAGGAGAGGCCAGTATCAATGTAAGACCAGGTCGAGGGCTGCCATGCCATATGAGCATATGTAATTTTTTTCCTGTAATAAAAAAAGGAAATTTTGTATTGTGATTTCGGCTGAACCTTGTTGTAAGTTGTGATACCTGATACATGACATCATAAATCTTGTGACATGTGATAAGGTATTCGTTGTGATTTTCAAAATCGCAAAATCGCTATTATTGCGATAAATAAAAGTCATGGTCTGTGGAGTTTAAGTTATGTGATATTATGATCTTCCATGTTTGGTTAACCAATTTACATTGACTCATAACCTATAGGTCACGAATTGTGAAAAATATGTAGCCTCGTTGCATCAAATATCCAACTACAAAGCACATTCAACAATTCCAAAAGTTGATCCTTAGAGTAAAGAACAATTTAGCAGATAATTTGTTAGACCTCTTTATGGGAACTTTAAAAAAAATCATCCAACATGATATATGTCTCTTTGAATCAAACCCATAGAGCACGCTTTCATTTTGGCAAGGAAATTTGGAAGTAAAAATATGTCTACTAGAAGAGTGTTCATTAACACCATAGAGAACATCATGTCATGTCTCTTAAATTGACAAGGATGGCACCTCAACAAATGGATGAAATATGATAAAAGGGGATATGTTTCAATTATAAAAAAATATTATTTAAGATGCATAAATGTGATGATAAGAAAATATTTTACATAGATTATGAAGATGAAGAATATTAAGAATTAGAACACTCATAATATCTAGAGCTAGAAGAGACTACTCCAACAATATCTTAACATGAATGGGCTAGTCTAATATTTCGTTCCATTTACATTCTTGCATTGTGATAATGCCTAAGATGTTCGAAAGAATGAATTCTTTATAGATTTGGTGAAGGACTCAGATTTTCACCAAAGGGAGGCCTCCAATGTCAAGGCTTGGGTTGTAATCTCACTCTTTTATATTCATTAATAAAACATCTGATGTTTTCGTTCTATATTTTTATAATAATTTGTGTAAATATTCTGGAACTCCTTCATCTGCTAGATAGATAATGTTTAATTATTATTATGTATTGTATTACATTTTTTGTTGCCTCTTGATCATATCCAAGTATTTGTGTGCCACCAGTAGCAAGGAGCGAGCCTTAAAGGATCATGGATCACGACCACCATCAACAAGTTCAAACATAACTTCTGAAAAAGGTACCTTTATTTACTTTCTTGTCATATTTTGAATATTAGCTAAGAAAGTTTTGCATTAGAAATTATCTCAAGTTTCTAGACCTACTCTAGGGCTAGAGAGATCACCTATGTTTGCAGAAGGTATTTATATTCACAAGAAGGAGGAGACAGGGTTTTCTCTTCCACAACTTGCTTACCCTTTCTTGTGTAAACCCTTTTTAACTCATAAACAAGAACCAAAGAGATCTTTGTTTTGATTATGGTTTGGATGAAAGAGGTTCCTTGTTATGGGATCTTAGGGGTCTGAACAAGCCTCTTTAGTTTTATTTTATTACCACTGGTTTTAGGATTGGTGGATATCGACTCTACAAACCCTCCCCATAACAAAAATTGTTCCCATGTTTGACCTATATTCATCAAATGATCAAAAACCAACATATCAATCAGGGCTTTATGAAAATAAGAGTGGGAAGGTGACTTTTTCCTAGTTAGAACCTTAGCAGAAATATTTCTCGGACTCATTAATAAAAAATATGGCATATCCATAATCACTTGCCCAAAAATATGTATGATAAAATTAAAATGGTACATACCCAATTTGCGGCAACTTCCTTCGTAGGTGAAATATCTTTAAATGACATCAAGAGTCTCTTGCTAGTATTTTTTGATCTAGGACCTCTGCACACCTAACCATCAAGGTTTATCTGTGTGCTCATATTTCAGAAAAAATAGAATATCGATATCTGCCAAGGTTTGATTCTTAAACCATCGGTCCCCATCGAAAGAGAGGCTTGTAGCCTATGAAATTGTGTCCTCTGTGACTGGAAAGGAAATGTCAGTAATACTAACATTTTTTCCTTCGAACCCCTCTGCAAAATCTTGAGCCACTCCATAATGGTAACCATCACACTTGAAACAAAACTCTTCCCAACCTACTTGTCGAAATTGTTCCTAGATTTCTAGGATGGCTTCAAAGATTTTAGTTCCTTCAAACTATATTTTATGCAAACAACCACCTTTGCCCATGATTTCTAATAGTAGGAAACAAAATCCATAGAGAATGTTAAAATGGTGGAATTGATATTTGAAACAAAAAAAAAGTACGTGAACCCTATTTTGTGTTGTGAAGAACTTGAATTGCTGACTATTCGGTTAGAGTGATAATGAATTATTCACCGTATGCCTGAATCGTCACATCTGTCTCTCATATGTAATTAATTAAATATGAATAGATGTTGTAACTTAGGAGAATATCATATCAACCATCATCCCAATATGTCACACCAATCACAAGATCATGTCACTGATGTTTTCTTTGTTAATGGAAACTATTATTAGATAATGGGTTGCTCTAATCATTAATTTGATAGTGCCTTCATTTTATCATATGGAAAATATCGTTACTTTTTTTGTCATTGATTCCCTTTATTTTATTTTTGAGCCAGCATTGACAAATTAATTGTCAACAATTTCAAATTTTTGAAGAAAAAAATTTAAAAAACTATTCCATGTTCTTGAAACTTTAATATTGAATCTTAAATTGTGATAGTATGACTTAATCCCAACATATAGTATAAGAGTTCATTTTGAATGCATAGGAACATCCATACTATTAAATATTAAATATTTTTAACTTGGAGTTTTTCAAGAATGCCATTCTTAACTAAATAAAAGTTAATCCTATTCAAGTGAGAACCTTAAGACAAAACTTTAGCTAAAGAGGGATAGATAGTAGTACAAGAACTAAGATTGAGAAGTTTAATGGCCAGGTTTTTGAGCTTTGGAACCTTAAAATGGAGGAATTTTGCATAGATCAATAATAATGGATTATTATGGTGGGTTTCCCTTTAACCTCAATGAAAAAATAGGTATTAAGTACTCCTGGGGGCGATGAAAGAGGACCAATAATCAAGCGAAAATATATGGCCTCTTTCTTGGATTAAGCTTGGAGAAGGACATGGATATCTCTTAAAACATACTCATTAGGTACTCCCTCCTCACAATACAATAGATATGCAAAGGATTATAACAAAAATATATTCACCTCAAGCTTCTCCTTTAAATAATTAATTGTGCCTTAGATGATTTGAAGTTGTTGGAAACCATGAAGATACTAAGAGGGCAGTGAATCAGTATTGTAGGAATTTAAAAAATTTAAAAACTTTCTTTCACTTATGCAATGATATTAGGACATCATAAAAAATTCATTCACATGATCATAACATGCAATAGTATTAGTATCAAAAGGAAAAAACAAATTCTCCAAACTACTCTTCAATTCCTTCATAAGGAAAACTACAATTTTCTTTTACAAATTTATCAAACTAAAACTAGTTGGAATCTACAACTCCTTTATTTATCAGCTACAAATGAATGGAGCTAAAACCATAAATATTTACCAACACCTACTGGAATGAGCGCCAACCCATGATTTGCAAGCTAAAACTTGCTTGACATCAATGATTCATCTTTCACACATTTTCAAGCTAGAACCATGAATGACACCTCTTCTTACAAAATTAAAAAAAAAAATCAACACCACCTTCAACAAATTTTTATTACTAAGGAATACACCATCACACTAACACACCAACACCTCGTTTCACCACCAGTTCTTGCACTCAAACTCCTTTTGAAATTCTTCAATCAATTTGGATTATAAATAATTTGGCTTAATATTTTTGTTATAAGATTTTAGTTAAATTCACTTTGAATATTTGCATGGGTCTCTAATTATTTTATTTTTTCCTATTAATTTCAATATTCTAGATGTGATCTCCAGGTTCCAGACTCTAACTTTTTTGTTATAAACTCAAACTCTGAGTTTTTTTGTTGATTTTGCTATTTTAGATCTTAACAGGATTCAGCTATGACTTTACATTTTTGGTGAATCTCCTGATTTATCCAGACTACTAAATTTGTCTATTAAATATTGGAAACTCATCCATGCAATTGATTTCAAGATTTAGTGCTCTGTTGTTATGTTTGTATTAACTTTAAAACTCCAAAAGTTTATGATTCATTTCATGATTTTAGCATTAAGAATGGCCCAAATTAATTTGTCTTTAGTGCTTCTCTAAATGACAAAGCATTCCACTAAATGAAAATATAAATCTCCCGACTCATTCATCAACAAGCCCAAAGACTTTAAACAAATCCTCTGACTTTTTTAACACTGCATATAAGCTCCATGGGTTGAGCATTTTTATTTATATAAAAAAAATTTAAATACACCTCTGTGGGCCCATTTTCACTTTAAGCCCCAACGGATAATTTAACATTACAAACTACCATCTCTCCCTCCGTCTCAACAACACATAAAGTCACCGTAAAAATATGTCTCAGACATGCTTTCCACAACTTGACAAAATCATCAATTGGTGGCCATTTTTTCTATCTCCCGACTCTATCACTTGCCATAAATCTCGACACTCTTATTTTTTACCCTTTTAAATATTATAGGCTCTATTTAGTGGGATGAGTTGTAATTGGGGTCTTCTTGCTCCACTTCTCATTTGTCATTAACTTCCTATTGTTAGTACCGAAATTTCTTGTCTTTATTGTCTCGACCCTTTCCTTCTTTGCACCTTTAAAATTCATCGTGATTTTACTTACGGGATGATTTGTACTGATGGGGTCCACCTATTTAATTTCTCATTAATAAAACTAGTTCCCAATTTGAGTTGGCTCTGAAATGACCATGTCCACCCGACACCCAATCAACCTGCTTGTTCTCTAGTGCACCTCGTTCAAACCTCCTAGGGTGCAGGATTATGTTATGCTGACATCACAAATGCTACATGTCGCATCTGAGTGGCGATACGTATCACCTAGAAATAGCGAAATCAACCAAAAGTCCAAAAAAATCTACCACATTTCCACTTCTTATTGACTATGTGTTGACGTCTTATACGAAGAATAATATGTTTCCACCTGTCTATTGTCAAAGAGGAGAGAGAAAATATCTCGAGGCCTAGTTTTGTGACTGCTTTCCTTTATAAAAAATTTGTGTCCTGACCACTTATTTAACATTGTGTTGCATCTCCATGTAGCCTGCCACTTATCCTTTTTGCAATATTTTAAATTTTTCGGGGTACTACCGCTAGGCTACAACTGCAAGGTTGATCTGTTAGGTGTGCTTCACCGTGAATCAATAAAAATCCTTTCCGTTGTTTCTATCAGGCCACATCTGTGATACCAACGTTTTAGCTTCTCACAAAAACCATTTGTGTTTTTTCACGCCCCCTTAACTCTTGCAGGTTTTAGGGGGGGGTGCAAATTTAAACTCCTACATTGATATGTTGATCAAAAATCTAGGAAAAACAACCCATTGCATGACCCCCTTGCACATTAGTGGTCAAGATTTTAACCCATGCACAATTTCTCTGATTTTCCAGTGTCAAAACGTGGTTCCTAATCCACCCATGATCTTACACATTGTTTAAAATCTTCTTACATCATATTTTTTATCCTCCTTTGTGCTCCTTAAGGTTTCTCTGAGGTATAGATGTTGGGATACCTTTGTCGACCTTAGTTGTTACGGGATCTCCACCTTCACCCAATCACATGCTCTCCACTATTGTGTTTTCTTCTACATTTTCCCAATACTTGGTTTTCCCTATTTTCTAATAACATCGTCACGTTTGGAAATTCTTCAAAACTCAACATGCATCAAAAGGTCCTCCAACCACTTTAGCTCTACAAGTTTTTACTTGGGGTCACTTGCCTTTGATTGGATCTAACTTTTGATCCAGGATTCCATTTATGAACTTCCACATACCAATGGAAAACTCATTTAGAGATATATCAATCTACTTGGGTTACATATTCTATTGAAGTGATATAAATTACTATAAATTCCTTCAAAAATATTTGCACCACTCTCCACTAGTACTAATCTTCATTCTTCTTCTTATTCCTGATCTTGAACACTTGTATCCTCATTTTTCATATTTGACATATTTTTCCATATGTTTCCATTAATGAAAAAATATTTATAACATTATACCCCTTTATCATTGATGGCACCACCATGATCAAGAAACATATCCTCATGAAGAGATAACAACTATGATTGTCCCAAACTTGGCCTTTGGATACATATCACTCCTTTGACTGTTACTCCCCTTGAGATTCACTTCTCTTGTGTTGTATTAATTCTTCTCTACTATTTTTCATCATGCATCATGACTTCTCCTTGATTTTTGTTAATCACTAAGACCTCTCCCCATTTGAAATCAATGGAAAAGACACCAATATGCTCTCCGTGCAACCTTACTTCCCTTGTCCGTTGGTAATATGATGAAATATGTTGTCCTTGATGGAAACCTACTTGATGAAGTTATCCTTGGTGGAAACCTAATTGATGATTTTCCTGTTGATAAGAAACCTATTTGTTAAAGATCTAAAAATGATGTATCTACAGGTCAGTTTAGAAGTCACAAAGAAAGGAAATCCAATTAGGATTAGAGAAATGGTAAATATAATATGTCACAATGTGTACACAGGTTTGATGAAGGCAACCCATGTACATACACTACTTGGTATACAGGAAACCCGCGTATACTTCCAGAATTATTATATTCATAGTTATTGTGAAGAGAAGTCACGTATACACGTGGGTACGAAGAAGCCAAGTCACGTATATCTTTTGTGCTCTAAAATTATGATACCAAGGGGAATTACCATGGTATTAGCCCACAATATTGAGCGTTGTGTCATTTATTTAATTCCATCCAAGAATACCATTGGCACTTATGTGGTTTTGTCTCATGGTATTGGTAAAGGCTAAAACTATATAAGGAGAAGAAGATCATAGTGCATGGGTGTGCATGTGTTTGGGAATTGAATGAATACTTCACTCTGAAGTATATATACATGGAATGTGCTACAATTTATTGATAGATATAAATTAATAATGCACCTATGAATACAATGATGGATCAGGATTGTTGTTGAGGTAAATACCCTCTGCGGAAAAAGGTGATCCCACTAGCCCTAGAGTGGGTTTAGCTACAAATGAGACACGCTATGACATCAATTCCTAGCTAACAATGGAAAAAGACTTGGTAGATCACTTATCATAGGTCCTACATTGTTGTGTCGTCTGGAAGAATGGCTGACTCTCACTCCTAATTCGACAGATCACGATCCGCTTGTTCTCACACCCGGATACCTACACATACACAAGAAACGAAGAAGATACACAACATACTATTTTGCATTCCTAACTATCAGTTGGTCGAAGAAGAACACATCAAATGTGTCAAATAAACATAACAAAGATATGGAATCAATGCCATAGTCAAGTATATTAATTTAAATAAGGAAGAGTACAACCAGACTTCGACGTTGCGATCTCCTCTAGCTGGGTTCCCACGGAGAACGTCTCAAAAAGCTCGTCGGGAATTCAGATGGGAGCTCTCTCTACGGGATCCTCCTTGGTTCGACCTTCTCTATAGCGATTACTCAACTATAGTATCTCTTCTCCAAGTTCAGCTTCTTGGCTATATGTTCAGCTAGCTATTGTAAAGAGAGAAGACTTATTTATATAGAGGGAGAAGGAGAGGTTAGGATTCCTATAATCATGGGGGGAGTCCTATCTTCCAAGAATGTTCCATCAAACATTTCTTAAAGGAAGAGATTCATGGCTTATTGAGTTTAACCACCTGTAATGAGTCATTCCTGAGGTGGTTAAAGGAAAATTACGCCTCCAATTTATTAAAAAACATTCCAAAAAATGCTAGTGCAAGCACAACAAAGAGACAGAGTGCTAGCTGGCGTGGGCTCTAGTGAAAATATTCCCCATTGGTGTGAGGGGTGAACTTTCTACTCGCGCCAATGCCAAAACATAGGTTTTTTAGTGGTTTCTGAGGAAATTTTCAACAGGAGGAATCATGTCCTTATGCAGAAGGATGCAAAGAAGGTATTTGTAGAGTATGACACTACTCACAGGTCACAGGAAAGACCCTCCAATATGCGGGGTGAGGGATTGTAGGGACGGTGACAAAATGCTATGTAACAGATGCCCCCTAAAGCATGAGGTCCAAGACAGAGGGAGGGGTGAAATGCTTTATGAGAACGCGTTCGACCAAAACACTATTGTTGGAAAACCTGCAAGTACGAATACAACTGATACATATGATATATGACATGTGGCATGGGTGCAGCCATCAATAAATAGAGTACATAAACAATGAGATTCGAGGTATGGAAACAACCATCCAGCAGTAGGGATCAAAAAATAGACTCAAGTATGGTCACAGCCATCCAATCAAAAGATTCATATAATAAGTCATAATAATCCACAAAGAACTCGCAGCTTGGATTTCATCAAACAAAATCCAAGGTCTTGGGCTCCATCTTGACCTGAACATAGTACAAATTTGAGCATGCGAACATGTGAGCTGAAGTCAAACATGCAAGAAAATCTTCTGATTACCAACCAATGATGAAATTTGTTAACAGACATGAGAGAAACCACCAATAATGAGAATGGCTCTGAAGGTACAAAAGGTACAATCCACGGAATGCGAATGGTGATTTGACATCGAACACCTGCATATTCAGTCGATCGAAGGCCAATGATGTGGACCTTGTGTCGAATGTGAAGAACTTGCCATTAAGGCATGCAGGCTCCAAGGTACCTAAAGGGAGTCTCTAGATTAAGTTCCTCAATAATGAGCTGGAGTCGACAGGAAGTGACCTTGATCGAAGGTGGGCCATAATGTTTCCCACATCATTGACACAAGACAGAGAAACATGATGTTTTTGAATCAAGACCAACAAAGAATCAGAGGGAGGTTCAAAAATTTAGAGGAAAAATTCTCTTGAACATATTGGCAGCACGAGACTGGATTTGGCAGTATTTTACATCAAGGGATCTAAGGTCATGGTGATGTGGAAAAGAGCAGATGAGCAGTCAAAAAAGATTACCCAAACCCATGTAGGAAAACAAATAATGATATGAGATGTCCCCAACCTGACACGAATGCAGACAAGTGCCATATTCAAGAGCAACATACTGCCAACACGACTACAATATGGTTCCATTTTCCCCCACCATTTCTGGTGAGTACCCTAATTATTTTTGAAAACAAGCTTGAAGGGGATAGCATATGCTTGCAATGTAAGTTTTTCCTTCGGACAAATCCAACCTAGTACATTTTGTTAGTATGAATCCTTTGTCGAAGTGTACGAAAAAGGACCACTTTAGCTACGCATAACTAATAGCCCTAACAACAAAAGTGGCTGCCAATATCTTCAGATCTGCAATTAGTTAGACAAGAAAATAGCTGCAAAACACCAGATCTATGTATGGAAAGACATTAAGCAGTAAAATAAAGGGTTTGCTCCATGCATCCAACAGAAAAGACAAGAACACAATTTTTTGAAAGAATTTTTATATTACAGGGCACCTGGGAGGAAAACAAGAAGGTGTATCCAGCTCTCCTCAATGGGATGGGTTCTTTGTAGTCCTCAGCACTTCAGATCTAAGCTTTCTCTCTCTCGTAGGTGTAGAAAACCCAATGCAAAAATGAAGCTCAATGGGAGAAAATGATGAAAAATGAGACCAAGTGTATAGATCCAGAGTGATCTAATAGGCAACAAAAGGTGAAGAATGATGGGGAAAACCCTCCTATTTATAACAAAATATTGGGTCATTCTAGATCTTGGTGCGTGATTAAAATAATGTTAACCAAATCTAGATCCACCTTTTATGGAATATTTTATTATATTTGTTGGAGGGAAAAAGTATTTGACTTGGGTCAAATCCCTTTATTTGTCAAAAATAAATAAATAAACGATTTATTTATCTTTTTAAGGAAGCGGTTAGAAGATAATCAAATAAATAATGATTTATTTAATTATTTGTGGGTGATTTGGTCATATTTAACAAGGAATATTATCTAAATAAGGTTTAAATAATTATTCCTAGAAAATAATAAGATAAAAAAAGGTTTATCTAATTAATTTCTTTGATTTTGGGTTAAACATGACTGGGAATAATAATTAAATTATGGTTTAATTAATTATTCCATGAGGAAAATCAAACAAATATGGGTTTGTTTAATATTTCCTTTTGGGGTTTCCTGTTTTAACATAGTCAAAGCGGTTTTACTTAGGGTAAAACTGGTCTTACATGGTGTACTTGGGTCCATCTAATGATAATAAGTTAGATGACCAAAAAATGGTGTAACACATTTTACGAGCCCTAGGAAGGAGGAACTCCAGTAACATCATGACAACAGAGTTCGATGTCATTCCTTCGGACAAATCCAACCTAGTACATTTTACGAGCCCTAGGAAGGAGGAACTCCAGTAACATCATGACAACAGAGTCCGATGTCATCAAGTTGTAATGAGTATGAAAAAGGGAGAATTCGACATCTTTTCATATTTAGAGAGTTTGAAAAGAAGGTGGAAAATAAAACTCTAACAGTTCCTCTTCATAAATAGTCTCACAGATCCGAAAAGGTAGAAAACTGTGTATGAGAGAACCTCTTAGTCGCGATCGGCTAAGGTATTCCTTTTCCATAAATAATCTATCCCAGCCTGAAAAAGGGATAAACATATACTGGGTAGATATCATTTTGCAGCCAAATTAATAGTTCAAAACGACAAGTGACTCGGCGATCTTTTCAATTTTAGAGAGTCAGAAAAGAGCTGAAAGATGACTCTAGTAGTGACTTTTTCGTGTTTTTACCAAGTCCAAAAAAGTATAAAATACAACTCGCTTCTTCGTCATAAGCACGTGAAAACCTGTCGCTGCACAAAAAGACGCATGTAAAACGTATTATTCAAAAATAATATGAAAATATATCAACAAATATGTTTTAAAACCTATTTAGGATTTGGAAAAGTTATAAAAGACCATAAATGCTAAAAAATATTTACTTTTCACTTTTACCTCTTTGCAGAACAACAATGACCCATTTCCCTTGCGATCTTCAGGCGATGATTGTGAACAATTCAGTGGACCAATCCAAATTTCGTCTATTTCAGGTTAGAGCTGACTCTATTTGCCATATTTTAAGCTATATTTTACTGCATTTAGTTGCCATTTGGTATCCCTTAGGGGGGATTGCAAAATTCTAGGGCATCGCGGTTAGCGCGGGTTTCGAGCACGAACCCGCGCCAACCGACCCATTTTTACACAGGGGTTGCACAATTTGGCATGACTGTTAGCCAAACAGTCGCACCAATCACGCAACCCAAAATCTACTTTATATTTAAGAAAATGAAACCAATAGACTGCAAATTTTTATACCCAAGGGGACTTATAATGTTTCTATGATCAATTCATGCAGGTACAAAGCAAGAAAAGATCGTAATCGAGTGGAAGGAGAGAGAACACAGTGAAGAGGATGAACAAGAAATGGTAAATGAACAACACATGAATGCCCTCAGAAATTGTGGGCTTAAGAAGTTCTTTATGACACCATCTCTCTGGGCTCAGCCCGAATTGCTTCAGTATCTAATCAGCATTTGGGATGAAGATCAAGAAATTTTTTTACTTTGGGATCAAGAGCTTGAACTCGAATTTTTTGATGTATATTTCATCACTGCTTTGTCACGTAGGAGTGCAGTCCCTATCTTTACCGGTACCCGACATTCCGGAGAAAGCATGGCAATGGTCATTGACAGGGTGTGCCACGAGGCATGAAAAAGATCAGGGAGCGACAAAGTGGATATCCAAACTGTCCCTGATTTGGCACTGAGGGTAGTGTTGTACGCTATCACATGGGCTATGGGATCACAAGCACCACACGAGGCCATGAAGACATAAATTATTCTTGCTTCAGAGTGTATGAGCCTGAACATATTCAATTGGCCCGAGGCCGTTACTATCAACATAAAATGGTAGCTCACTAACTGCAAGAAGACCAAACTCAAGTAGTTTGGGTATGGGTCGATTCTGTTATCATTCTTCTTGGAACGATTACACATATTTTAGTGTCAGGAGGCTATAGTCCCAGAGCCACCACCTACCGAGCCACGGATGGCCCGATGGGCGGCACTGATGCCTAGAGAAAGGGGTGGCCAACAGATGTCGTGGAGGCCAGATTTTTTTGATTGGCTCCAACGACAACTGATTATCATGGAGGATTGGCCCTATGCTTGCACAGACTTCACTGGAGACCTAGACCTCCCACTCCCGGAGGGAGAGGATTGGGACGAAGAACTTGGTAAGACTCATTTTTTATTTTCATGACTTTATAATTTTTTTATATATATGCATGTTCTGACAGTTACCCTTATATGTATTCAGATGTTGGCCCAGAGCATCCTGCAGGCATGTCACCAATAGCGAGGTGGATTCCTCATTATCTCGATCCTCATGGTGAGGGTGGTGAGGAGGAGCTAGTGCATAACCTGGAGGGGATCGCCCGTGGGGTCTCAGACTATGCTCGCTTGGATGATGTGCCTCGGGCCTATCAGAGGCATATTGTAGGGGTGTCGAGTCGTATCCACCGCTTGCTGAGGCATTTGGTATGGGTGGTGATGTGCTATCATGAGCACCACACCGATTAGGCACTTAGGCTTTATTTCCGCATATTTTTGAGAGACATGTTGTCTCACGATGTAACTGAAACATATCTATATATATAGATATAGATATAGATATAGATATAGATATAGATATAGATATATATATATATATATATATATATATATATATATATATATATATATATATATATATATATATATATGGGTCTATGTACATATGATGATGTTTTTTTTTATAAATTGCGCAAATGTCTATCTAGCACAATGTTAGCTATTGCATCTGTTAATGTATTAATTCGTCTTGGTATATTTTGATATGTAATGAAATAAAAATGTCTTTCTAGTAAATGAATACGCAAATACAATCTCAAAATTCATGGGTTTCGAACTGAATAATGATTTTTTAGTTGAAGAACAACAAGTTGTGAATCCAACTTGACAAGCAATGTGCATATGCTAAGGTGGACTGCCTCGGTTAATAGTTCCAAAACTACACTATATTCAGCAACATTTTTTGTAGTTGGTCCCAGACAAATACCTTGTAAGTTAATCAACTCACCAACAGGATCATAAATTACCCAGGCTACTGAAGACAAGTTTCTGGTACTGCGGGAAGCACCATTCGCAAAACTGACATAAGGGGAAATAAACATCTGCATAGAAAACAAGACCCAATAAGTAGAAAAAATCTCACAAAGCACATCAAACCAAAGCATGCACAAAATATTAAAATAATCACCTATGTACACATATCACGCATGAATGATTCAAGCATAATATTTTTTCAGGTACAACCCATTTTTGGGTGGTGATAAAGGACAACCTTCATAGTCAATAAGCTCATAAGCCCCATTCTATAACACGTGTTTGACGATGTAGAGCCCATGCCACATGGGTTGGAATTTGCGTGCCCCTAGCTTGCCATGAGCTTGGTCATATAGAAGAATGAGATCGTCTTCGATGAAAGAATGAGGAGAAACTGTTTGGTCAAAATGGGCTTTGACTCACTTCTTCTGTGCTTCGATGACTAAGGTAGCTAAGTGACGAGTTTCTTCCAATATCTCTAAGTAGAGGAGACGTTATTCTTCAAGCGAAGTATCAAGCAATAATTCCACAACTAATTTAAGTGAAGGGATTTCACGTTCAATCGGAAGCGTAGCTTCAAAACCGTATACCAACTGGAATGGGGTAAATCCAGTTGCATTCTTGATCGATGTTCGGTAATCCCATAAATCTGAAAACAACATGAGATACTAGTTTCATTTATGGATCCCGATTTTTCATTGAAGCACTATAACAAGGACCTTGTTTACAGCTTCAACTTGGCCATTAGCTTTAGGATAGTAATGCGTTGAGATGTCGTGACACAAAAACAACTTAGAAGTCAGCTCTGCCATCATATAATCCTAAAAATGAGAACCATGGTCAGTGACAATGGCTTGAGGGACACAAAACTGAGCAATAACATGATTGAATATGAACTGTGCCACTGTCTTACCATCTGCAGCTAGTGTAGGTATTTCTTCGGCCCATTTTGTAAAATAATCGATGGTGACAATAATATAGGCATGCCCCCCAGTCGAACGATGGTTACACGTCATAAAATCGATGCCCCATTTGGAAAAAGGGCCAACCGGTAATGAAAGGGTGTAATGGAATAGGCGGCGTATGCATCTTGCATTGATAAATCTGGCACACATGGCATTGACGTATTGCAACAATGCAATCTTTAAAAATGGATGGCCATAAATATCCAGCACGAAGGATCTTCTCTGCAGTGGCATAACTAGACATGTGACCACCACAGGCACCACTGTGGCAGTCATTTAAAAATTTCTCCACTTCCTCGAGGGTTAGACATCGACGGAGTATAGAATCAACTCTGACATGATAAAGGGTATCTCTAATAATATGATAAGGTTGCGATTGATTCTGAATGCGACATCAGGCATATTTCATTAGCTCAGACCTGAAAGTATACGTTTGGAGGTACACGATGATATCACCATACCACAGATCGAGGGTGCTCATCGAGAAGAGAGTTTCGTCTGGAATATGATCCTCGGAAAAAGAAGGAGCAGAGTCGGCAAGGAGAGAAAAAATCAAATCAACGAAAACAAGTGATTTCTTGGATTTGGCAGTAGTGAAATCCAAATCAAACTCTTGGAGGATGATGATCCACTTCGATTATTTTCCCCCTAGAAACTTCGGAGACAGAATATAAGTCATGGGATTACAATCAGAAACCAAGGTCACCATGTGTAAAATAATGTAATGATGAAAATTTTGGACGGCCTGGACTGCATCCAACGCTAACTTCTTTACATGGGCGTAGCGCATTTCAGGGTCGAGATGGTTTTGAGACAAGTAATAAATGACATGTTCTTTACCGTCATCATCATCTTGAACCAATACCATGGAAATCGTACTGAAGGCGGAAGCTAGGTAGATGGTGAAAACACGATGATAATTCGGAGGACGTAATAGAGGAGCATTGACAAGCAACATCTTAAGTCTATCAAAAGACTCCTGAGCAATCTCATCCCAACAGAAAGGGATGTCCTACTTTAAAATTCATGTAAAGCCTTTCGATACTTCGGCATAGTTCAGGATGAAACAACGAAGGAAATTGGATTTCCCTTAAAGACTCTGGAGCTGGTGTAATGAGGACGGGGAGGGGAGATTGAAAAAAGCCTCAACCTTAAGAGGGTCAAGGAAAATTCCATATTTAGATAAGAAAAAACCTAAGAGTCTACCTGAGTTGACGCAGAAGACGCATTTATGCAGTTTGAGCCTAATGTTGTAGCATCTACAATGAAGAAAGATTTGACGAAGATGTTCCGGGTGGTCTTTCCGCACAGCTGAATGAGCCAGAAGGTCATCCAGGTATGGTTGGACAATATGCTGAATATCGTGGAAGGCATAAGACATCATGCGCTAGAATGTAGCCCCAACATTCTTCAAGCAGAAAGGGAGTTTATTATACGTGAATGTTCCCCATGGACAGATAAAATAGGTCTTGTGTTGATCCGATGGGAGAATGTTAATCTGGTTATAGCCATAAAAACCATCCATAAGGGAGAATATTTCACTCCCCACACAATCATCAATGATGTGATTGATAAACGGGGTGGGATAGTTATCCTTAGGATAGGCCCGATTGATAGCACGATAATCAACACAAACATGAATTGTGCCATGCTTCTTATCCACAGGAACTATATTAGAAACCCATTCAGTCAGGGGAATCGAATAAATGAAACCCACTTTGAGAAGTTTTTCAAATTCAGCTTTGATGGCGGTGGCTTTTCGAGGATGCACGGGACAAAGACGCTAGCGAATAGGCTTCACAGTTGGGTAGGTGGGAATATCATGCACCACAATACTAGGGTCGATTCCAAGCATCTCTTCATAAGACCAGGTGAAAACATCACGGAATTTGTGAAAGAGACTAGTGTACACTTGGACTTCCTCGGAAGAGCAAGTGACTCCCACATGGATGTTCTCGACAATCCTCGGTTTAAAGGAAATTTTGATAGGCATTGCTTGAGTATTGTTACCCAAGTTACCTTCTGCAAAGATTTCATGAGTAAAAATAGGCGTTTTAAGTGGTAGAGAAGGAATTTGGGATGAAAAAAGCTCTAAAAAGTTATTCATTGCCTCGAGGCAAGGCATAAATGAGGAACGATGATGTCCATCGCTCCATGGTAGATATTTAAGAGACATGGTTTCCATGATAGCTTCATCGAACAGAAACACTTCTTTCAAAGGATCTAGTGAATACGCATTGTGAAGCCAGGGGGATTGAGAATACACGTCGAGATACATGCTCAAAGGAGCAACTTCAGGAGGGGGAGAATCGGATGTAGCAGTAAGCTCACAATAATTGATTTCAATTGGAATAAGCGGCATTGAATCTCCAAACAAATCAACTTGTTCAGGTAAAGGGACGATCCATGGGTCATCTGACTAAGAGATCATATTTACTTGAACGGTATTTGGTGGCGGAAGGGGAAAAATACCCATGAGAGTGACATATTTGAAAATACCCGGCCCTATACTATCAGGGGGATTAGGAATTTCATCCACGTATGGCATGTTGTTCTCATAAGATGAGGTAAAGAATGACAACTGATCGACAGTAATGATTTTTCCCTCATGTGGAAACTTCAGAAGTCAAAAGAGGGTGGGAAGAATGCACAACATAGTGTGAGTCCAACTGCGACCAAGTAGAAGATTGTAATTGAGTTTGGCATCAAAGACTTCTACTTCAACGTAGATCATCTTTCCTTACAATGTGATCGGCAAGCTATCGAGAAAACCCAAGGGTTTTGATTCCCTTCCATTGAATGCCTCAAGGGAATTGGCTGACGAATTCAGGGCTGGAGAACCAATAGCCTTCCAGAAAGCAGATGACATGACACAGGTATATGCACCTTCGTCCACTACGGCCCTATGGATGTTGAGATAGTTGATACCGACTTGTATAACAAGCGCAATCTGGTGTGGAAGTCGGGTGATAAAATTCTCTAAATCGAAAGAGAGAAGGCTAGAATCAGCAGGGTAAATCTCGCCGATCGCAGATAATAATGATTTCCGTTGAGATGGAAAACTCTGGAGAAATTTTAACATGGAAATCGCGGAAGGCACCTGTGTTATATCCTCAACAATACTGTAATGTTGAGCAGCACGGGCATTAGGATTATAAGAATATTTCTAGAGAACATCTTTAGAAGGTGGTCATATAACAGGTTCAACACTGGGCCTTTCAATTTCAAGAGGACCAGAGGCAGGTGGGGGAGGAGGACCATCAACGACCTCTTTCCCAGCTGCCTGGCATGATCCGGCATAATCCTTTGACTGAGTAGTGACAGAAATGGGTGCATAACCATTCATCACGAAAACTTGAGAGCCAAACGACGTAGATGGCGGAGGTTGATCGACCATCTGGGTCTACTGAGATGGGAAAGGTTCTTTAAGGACCACCAAAGTTCCCTTAGCACCTTTGAGTAGTTGACTAACCTCGGATCGTCTAGGAAAATCCTTAGTGTAGTGGTCCTCATCACAAATCAGACAGGGATACTTCGGCTTTCACTGTGAACCATCATCAGCACGAGGTTTAGACGATTCTAGTTTTGGGGCATTGGATTTGGCCTTGCATTTGGCCTTCTTTTTCCCCTTGGAATTCTTGTCCACAGGATTGGCCTAAATGGCATTGACCTCCGAGGTTTTACTAGAATCTGGGGTAGACTGAGGAGTAGAATTATTGGAAGAATTTGGTTTCTACTTCCCATTGGAGGACTTGCATGAAGTCTAAGACACAGAACAAATACTGTCATCGACTGATGGGGTATTTGGCGCTTTAGAGGTCCCAAGATGTGGAGCTTTAGTCAAGTTTTCATACAAAATGCCCGATTGAGAGTACACTAAATCAAGGTACTAGGCACGAGAAATGGCTTGTTCCTCAGTTACACATACCCCCATGGAGATGTATTTTGCAATGTTATTGAAAAAAGAGGTAGTGAACCAATGAGTAAGAAGTTGATCAAGAATTTCAAACTTGATCAGATGACGACACCATCTCCATTCATGAATTTGGTTCGAGATTTGGGTAGCTCGGTCCTATTTCAAGGATGTGAGGAGATGCATCCCAGCTTCATAACGAACCGGAAACTGGAAATGAGTAAGGAAAACCATAGAGAGAGTATTGAAATCTTGAAAGATGCCACGAGGTAGTTCGATATACCACTTAGTAGCAGCACCAGTAAGAGTCCGCTGGAAGAGACGGAGCCAAACAGAGTCATCCACCCAAGAATTGGAAGAACACCATAAATGGTATGTCATGACATGAGCTTGGGGGTCTTCTCCAGACTTTCCCTCAAACTTGGGACAATCACCAGGAACCTTCGTTGGAATCGAAGGCCAAAACGGATTATGAAGAATGGGATCATTTGTCAATTTGGACACATCCGGTAACTCCAAGGTAGTGAGAAAAGGTAATTGAGGATTAAACGGCATAGCAGGTCCTCGATAAGGACCCGTACCCATACTCCATCCTGGTTGAGTATAACTCTACCCCCATTGGTTCTGTCCCAGAGGATTCGGACCATAAGGGGTATAAGCCGAATAATTTGGTTGATATGGTGGCTGAGGACCAGGATACGGGGGTTGAAAAATGGGATACTGATTCGTAGTATACAAGGGTCTTGATTGAGCAACATAAATATTCTACTGCAAATTATAAGTATAACCTGGCGATTGAGGGTGATAAGCAGGACCTTGAGACAAGTTGTAAACTGGTCGATATTGACCTTGAGGAAAATAACCACCTTGGGGTCGAATAGGATGCTAATAAGTGCAGCCTTGTTGAGCTAGATATGTCGGGCACAATGGTTGATTTGGCTGCGGAATAGAGTAGAGCGGCAACTGAGCAGGGTAAACAGGATGTGCAAGTTGGCCTGGCTGAGCAGGTTGACCTGGCAGGGCCACCAAGTTGTCCCGGTGGAGAGGGTTGGCCTGATGGTTGTTGAGGGCCAGGTTGTGGCTGATAAATAGGTTGACCTAGAGCAGGACGATAAGATGGTCCTGGATGTGCAACATTTGGACCAATCGGGAAATATGGTTATTGAGGTTTCACCATAGGTTGAGATGGATGAATCTATCCCCCAGGACCATATGAAGGTCTGAGTTGATATATCGGCTTCCCAGTTGGTCCTTGAGGTTGACTTTGTTGGATCACAGGATGATCTTGTAAAGGTTGAACTTGAGGATTGTAAGGTTGCCCTTGTGGGCTGTAAAATAATCCTTGTTGGACCAAAGGTTATCCCTGTAAGGGTTTCCCTTGTGGGTCATACGCATACCCTTACTGCAACGAAGGTTGTCCCTGAAAGGGTTTTCCTTGTGGGTCATGAGCATACCCCTGTTGAACCGAAGGTTGTCCCTGAAAGGGTTGTCCTTGTCGGCTATAGGGTTGCATAGGCAAGGTAGATATAACACTAGAAAGAAACTAATAAGCCTTAGGAGTAGGAAAGTAGATGGGGTTGTCTTTCTCGTCATACTGAAACGGAAGTAAATAAATCAGGGTACCATCCGCTCCATAATGAGAAAAATAAGACGTATAAGGATCCTGAGGGGACTGATAAGTCTGGGAGCTCTACTGCTGAACAACTAGCTGATACTCCTCAAAAGAAAGGCTGTCAAGGATTTCCATGGAAATTGAGGCTTCTACCAAAGTTGAAACTCCTGACGACTGAGCCGTGACAACCGGTGCCGAAGAAGCCACACAGACAGTGGGCCTAGAGGGAACATATGTGACAAAAGGCATCTATGATGAGACAGGTGTTGCCAGTGACATACCTAAGGATGGAAGAACCAGACCCCTTGATAGGGTTGATGTTGCCATGGAGGAAATACTGGCCATAATCTGACCTAAAGACCTATATCTGGTTGGAAGAGACACCGATGGTGAAGATTGAGCAGGTTCTTGTTGTATGTCTTTCGGGAAGAGTTGGTATTTTTCATCAGAAACTGGAATACCCCACTACCATTAGGACCAGACAAATCCATGTCCAAATCCACCGTAAGATCTTGAAAGAGAGTATGGGGGCTAGGAGGTATGATAACAGCCAAAAACGGTGATCTTGATGTAAGAGGGGGAAAATGTTCCCCAACCCCAAATCCAAACCAAGTGTTTTAAAGAGGCCAATGGAACTCAACCTATTCTCCAAAGGGGTACTCTGATGGGATGATTGGCTGTTGAAGCTCAGCAGACCCAGAGATCTGATAAGTTTCAGATGAATCGTCAAAAAAAGGACTGCTAGTAGACGAAACTGATGGTTCCACCATTGTGACTGTAGCACACCAGAAAAGGGAAAAAGATCGAAAATTAAGACTCTTGGATCAAAACCAAGGCAAAAAAATACAGGCCAAGTAATCAATATTTAATGGGCATGTAATCATAGGTAGTTTATTTTACCACATTGAAACCAAAATTTTGTTGTTTCATGTTTTAAGAGTCAATAAATATTCAAAGATGACTCTAGTCTCTTTCATTTTTAAGCAAGCACGAAAGGACAAGTGCTCGATGATCTTTTCAAGTTTATGGAGTTAGTAAAGATCGAAAATGACTGCTCAAGTAGTCTAGGTAAAAGGGTGTACCAAGTTCTCGTGAACTGCCATATACACCTTGGTTATAAAATGAAAGAAGAATCAACCAAGGACTTGAAGTACGTGTAGGTAGTCTCCTCGAATGCTGTGTTCGGTGTATCACGGTTACAAGGTGGCAGACTCGGCTTCCTACGGATAAAAGTATTGCAACCTACAGGGGTCTCCTTTTATATACTCAATAGTATGGGGAGCACAAGTCCGTACTAGCGCTATCTGAAGCCAGATGGTGAGTGACAGCTGCTAGGCTTAAAGACACCAGAACACGTCTCTAACTTAGAACACTAAATGTTTCGTTAAGTTTCAATGTTGCCTTAGGTTAATTGAATAAATTTTAAGTTGATCTTGTATTTATGCTTCAATTCCAAGGTCCTACCAAATGTTGGATCTCAGAAATCCATGAATGCAAGCTACATGCCATAATATACCATTTCCTTCAATGAAGAGCTATCTACGAGAAGGTTAGGAATTTTCAAGCGATAGAAAATAATGAGAACACATAGAAGCATTCACTACAAAACCCGATGCAAACTAATGAGAACGAGAAATCTTTCTTAGAATGGCGAATGCTAGTTATGCAAAATATTTTTCAATTCCACAATGCAAACAAAAATTCAAGCACAATATATATATATATATATATATATATATATATATATATATATATATATATATATCAATGTAATAGAGCAAAAAATGCACTAAATAACATGAAAAATTAATCTTCACACTAGTTCGAGAATGCTAATACAAGATTTGAAGCAAAATAATTCAATCAACTCACAAGAAAACAAAATAAAGACTCAAACCAATGTCACAATCTCTCAAATCGAAAAAAGATGTCGAAACGGACCCATACAAGCAATGTGAGCTATGCCTGGAGTAATAGGAAGAAAAACTGAATGAAAGAGACAAGACTCACTGAAGACTCATTTCACCAAAAGAAACCACTCAAAAATGGATCTAGGGAGCTGAATGCAATCAAGAAAATAACAAAGGTGACCATGAAACAAGAGACCCAAAATCCTATAGGAGGATCAGCATGTCAAAGCATTAGAAATCTCTAAAGCCATGATGCTAAGAGAAATGGACAAACAACCGAAGGAAGAAGGATGATCACAGTCACAAACAAACCCAAAGCATTCAAATCAATTCAAGAAAACAACCAGAGACACCATGATGGACCAAAAACTCCAAAACAAGGAAAACCCTAGCACATGCAGGAATTGGCGCGAATGTGTGGTTGTAATCCATGCCAAACTTGGGATGGTGCAGGTGATAAACTTGCAACTCATGGCACTGGGCACGACTGTTAGGCTGGAAACTGCGCCAATCAAGCTAACCTTGGAAAGATGAAAATTTGGAAAAAAAAAAGTCAAATATGATCCTCTGGGGCTGAACAGGGGCCTAAGACTCAGCAAAACAACTAGAAAAGGAAAGCTAAGCAAGAAAATACCAAGAAGAATATCTAATTGACGAAAGACAAACTCGCACTAATCCCTAGTAGAGTCACCAATTTGTTGCTGAGGTAAATCCCCTCTGTGGAAAGTGGCGATCCCACTAGACCTAGAGTGGGTCTAGCCATAAGCGAGACATGCTATGACATCAATTCCTAGTTAAGAATGGAAAAATACTTGGTTAAGCACTTACTGTAGGTCTTGCGCTGTTGTGTCGTCTGGAAGAATGCGTGCCTCTCGCTCCTGATTCGACAGATCACGATTTGCTCATTCTCACACTCGAATACCTGCACATACACAAGAAATGAAGACAATACACAACATACTATTTTTCATTCCTAACTATCAGTCGGTCGAAGAAGACTAAATCAAATGCGTCAAATAAACATAACACAGAGATGGAATCAATACCATAGTCGAGTATATTAATTTAAATAAGGAAGAGTACAACTAGACTTTGACGTTACGACCTCTTCCAGTAGGGTTCCAGTGAAGCACATCTCACAAAGCTCGTCAGGAATTCAGACGGGGGCTCTCTCTACGGGATCCTCCTTGGTTTGACCTTCTCTATAGCGATTACTCAGCTATAATATCTCTTCTCCAAGTTCAGCTTCTTGGCTATATGTTTAGCTAGCTATTGTAAAGGGAGAAGGCCTGTTTATATAGAGGGAGAAGGAGAGGTTAGGATTCTTGTAATCATGGGGGGAGTCCTATCTTCTAATAATGTTCCATCAACCATTTCCTAAAGGAAGAGATTTGTGGCGTATCAAGTTTAACCACTTGCAATGAATCATTCCTGAGGTGGTTAAATGAAACTTCTGCCTCCAATTTGTTAAAAAAAATTCCAAAAAGGGTTGGCATGGGCACAACAAAGAGAAAGAGCGCCAACTAGCATGGGCTCTAGTGAAAATATTCTCCGTTGGCGTGGGGGGTGAACTATCTACCCGCGCCAATGCCAAAACATAGGTTTTTGAGTGCTTTCTGAGGAAATGTTCAACAGGAGGAATCATGTCCTTATGCAGAAGGATGCAAAGAAGGTATTTTTAGAGTATGAAACTTCTCACAGATCGCGAGAAATATCCTCCAATATGTGGGGGAGGGATTGCAGGGACGGTGAAAAAATGTTGTGTAACAAGGATCTCTAAACCTAAAATGTCTATGTATTTGCTAGATCTGTCTATGAAATTTTTATATATGTGATATGGCGAATGTTTGCTAAAGTGAAGGGTAAGATCTGAGCTGATTACTTATTCTGAAGAGTTGCTCAATCCTGAAATAGTTGCACATCTATACGCAGGTTCGTCTCTGTAATAGTGCGTATATACGTAGGTTCAGTTAAGTAAAAGAACGTATGGGATCTAGGTTTTTGCTGAAGTGTGTGAAAGGAAATGACTGATCTCTTTTGTTGTATTATTGTTGTCTATCAATGACATCTTCATACAGATCTAGGTTGTTTTAATATTGATTATGTTACTAGTTGATTATGATTAAAGATCAGTGGTTTTTTGGTTGATTGATGATTCATTGAATGAGTTGATGTGATCCTAATTTTTAGTTTGATGTATTTTCCTTGAGCTTAAACGTGTGGAGTGGGCCCAGTCTGAAAATCTGATGAAAAGAGGCCTACAAGTTGTGTTGTGTTGAATTTGTTGGTTCTAGTGTTAAAATTGATGAAAAGTGGTTTGCGGTGGTGCTGAAGGTCTAAGCCTTCAGTGAGGGGGTCGTAGCTCCCTTCCAGTGGTTGTTGGTAAATGAGATCAGGGGGTAGTAGCGCCTTTCCAGGAGTGGCTGGTAAAAGAGAAGCAGGGGGTCATAGCTCCCTTCCAGTAGTCACTGGTAAATGAGATCAGGGGGTTGGAGCTCCCTTCCAGTAGAAGATGTAGAACTAGATAAGGTTGTAGCCTTCTGTGGGTGGGTGCATGCATGCTGGTTTGTGTCTCTGCCAGCACAAGATTGTAAGCAGTTTTCTTTATAATAAATATTGAAGACAATGACGACAACATTGATGGTTTTCTCCTGAATTGGGTTTCCACCTTAAATCCTAGTGTTCATGTGTGTTGGTTATGTGTTATGATTTATTCTGTTCTTACTGCACATGCTTACTAATTTCTAAACACATGATGAATGAATGATGCACTGAACTAAGTAAAGAATTATCTGCATAATAAGATCTTTGGACATACACAAGTTTTCTTAAATATAGGCACGTGTATACACTAGTTGTGTTCATTAAAGTCACATATAGAAATAAGTAAAGAAAAAGTAAAAGTTTACAGTGAGTTAAAAATACTCTTTCACCCCCCCCCTCTCTCAGTATTTTTCGCAGTAATTAATTTTAGAGCCAAGTTCTTCAAAAGAAGCGTGACCGCTTGAAGGAGATCTGTCACAATGGGAAGTCATGAAGGAGTATTTTCTATCAAGCCACCAGTGTTCATTGGAAGTAATTTATTATTCTAGAAGATACGAACAAGAGATTATTTGAAATTCTTGGAGCAGATGTATGGGGAATCGTGGAAGGATGTTACCAGTATCCAACAAGTGTTCCTACAGATGCAAAAGAAAGGAAGAGATATAAAATCAATGCAAAATAAGTTAATGATTTATTAGGGAGTCTGTCAGAAACATAATTTGTCAAAGTTATGTAGCTGAATTCAGCAAATGAAATATGGGACAAGATCATTCTGAGCTATGAAGGTGATAAAAAGGTAAAAAGTGCCAAACTTCAAACCCTTAGAATCCAATATGAAAATTTCAGAATGTATGATGATGAAAGTATTGCAAGTTTATTCCTAATATTAGATGAGATTGTGAATTCTATGAGGAATATGGGTGAAGATATAAAAGACTCAACTTTAGTAGAAAATATATTGAGATATCTAACTCCAAATTTCGTGTCAAAAGTTTCATTTATTGAAGAAAAGAAAGATATACAAACTCTTATTGTTATTCAACTACATGGTATTTTGACTTCTTTTGAAATGAGAAGAGGAGTTCCCTCACAAGTCAGAGAAGCTGCTTTTAAGGCTTGTGGAAAAGGAAAAGGAAAGGAAGTTATAAAGGAATCAAGTTATATATCAGAAGAAGAAGAAGAAAATTTCGTGAGAAGGCTTCAACTAGGTACTGGAAGATTCAAAGCTAAGCTTCACTTCAAGTGTTTCTCTTGTGGTAGAGTTGGTCATTATGCTGCTAAATGTCCTTATAAATAAATTCATGATAAAGGGAAACAATTTGAAAAAGGAAGGATTTATTGTACAAATGAAGATAATTATAGATTGTCAAATGAAGAAGAATTTTATCAAGATCTGCAAGTACTCATGGTGTGTACCATGGATGATGATAATTACTTAAAAGAAAGGGATCCAATTATTGAAGAATTGCATAGATCAAGAAAGAAAGGATGCATTCATGGATTTTTTTTCTATTGTAAATAATTTGGGCATAAGCCCACTGATTGTAGGTTAATTAAGTTGAACAGATCTAAGAAATTGGAGAAATTCCAACACACAATAATAAACTACAAGCAAAGTTGTAAGAAGAAGAAGCACCAGTAAAAAACGTAGGGAATATTGACCCTGTTGCAATCATCCGTTTCTAAATTTTACTTCTCATAATGACTCCAGGAGTGATGTGAGATACATTATAGGAATGAGTAATGTATCATCACAAGGGGAGAAATATATGGTGATTCCCATAAATGGTTTGGTAAAATTATTACTGTTTATATTTCTGACAGTGCATCTAATGTGACAAAAGAAGACAGGTACAGGTGGTACAAGTTTAGGGAGAGATGGAACTATGAAATTTTTAGTATTTAACTTTTTTTTCGTGGGTTAAATGAACTAAATATGCGTGTACATGTGAGTTCTATTGGAAACGGTTGTGTTTGTTTTTCTCTTAGAAGAAAAATAGTGAGACAGCTCAAGAATAGTTTCTGATATGATGCTGAAAGTTATAATATTCTTGACCTAATGGTTATATCTGTTGATATGATATTAAGTTTTTATTATCTACTTGATGAAGATGCTTTGATGAATTGGTTGTTGAGGATGATCAGGATGCACGGGTTTAGGGGGAGTTTTAGCCTTGCTTAGAATAATGCATTTTTGGCGTTATGATGGTTGCTGAGATATGATCTCTCCCTTGAGGTATTTTGGTCTTGTTTATACAAAGATATATCTGTTATTTGATAAAAAGGTCATGTGAGACCTATGATGTAAAATTTTGTATTCATTCATGTAAGGACTTGGTAAAATTTTTAAACCCACTTGGTTGGGTAGTTGAGTCAAAATATGTAAATCCACTTGGTTGGGTAGTTGATTAAAATAAGTAAATTCCACTTGGTTGGATCATTGATGTAAGTATGAGCCCTTGGTGATAGGAAAGGTAATACTTGGTCGAGTTATAGAGTCATGTACTTAATTAAAAAATCTATCTAAAGATTCAGCATTGAATCAGGGGGAGCATGGTAAATTTAGTACCTATTTGTAAAATATGTAAAAATTATGTATCTACATGTCAGTTCAGAAATGATAGAGAAAGGAAATCCAGTAAGGATCATATATGTGATAAGTATAATATATCTCACAATGTATATGCAATTTTGATGAAGGAAAACCACGTAAATACGCTACTTGATATATAGAAAACCCACGTATACACCCAAAATTAGTATATTCGCAATTATTATGAACAGAAGTCATGTATACACATGGGTGCGAAGAAGCCAAGTCGCGTATATCTTTTTTCACTCTAAAATTATGATATCAGGGGGCATTACCATGGTATTGTCCCATAGTATTGAGTTGAGTGTCGTCTATTTGATTCCGTCCAAGAATACCATCAGTACTTATGTGGTTTTGGCTCATGGTATTGGTAAACGCTAAAACTATATAAGGAGAAGAAGATCATAGTGCATGGGTGTGAATGTGTTTGGGCATTGAATGAATACTTCACTCTAAAGTATATATCCATGGAATGGGCTACAATTTATTGATAGATCTGAAGTAATAATGCACCTATGAATATAATGATGTATCAGGATCTCTAGACCTGAAATGACTATGTATTTGCTAGATCTATTTATGAAATGTTTAGATGTGTGATCTGGCGAATGTTTGCTGAAGTGAAGGGTAAGATCCGAGCTAATTATTTATTTTGAAGAGTTGTGCAGTCTTGAAATAGTTGTAGATATATACGCAGGTTCGTCTATGAAAAAGTGTTTATATACGCAGGTTCAATCAAGTAAAAGTGCATATGGGATATAGGGTTTTACTGAAGTGTGCGGAAGGAAATGTCTGATCTGTTTTGTTGTATTATTGTTTTCTGTCAATGATGTCTTCATACAGATCTGGATTGTTTTAATACTGATTATGCTACTGGTTGATAATGATTAAATATCAATGGTTTATTTATTTATTTATGATTCAGTGAATGAGTTGATGTGATTGTAAGTTTCAGTTTGATTTATGTTCCTTGAGCTTAAATGTGTGGAGTGGGTTTAGTCTGAAAATCTGATGAAAAGAGGCCTACAAGTTGTGTTGAGTTGAATTTATTGGATATAGTGTTGAAATTGATGAAACGTGGTACGCAGTGGTGCTGAGGGTATAATCCTTTAGTGATGGGGTCGTATCTCCCTTCTAGTGGTTGTTGGTAAATGAGATCAGGGGGTAGTAGCTCCCTTCTAGGAGTGGCTGGTAAATGAGAAGCAAGGGTTGTAGCTCCCTTTTAGTAGTGGCTAGTAAATGAGATCAAGGGGTTAGAGCTCCCTTCCAATAGAAGCTGGAGAATGAGAGAAGGTTGCAACCTTCTACAAGTGGGTGCTTGCATGATGGTATGAGTCTATGTCATTACAATATTGTAAGCAGTTTTTTTTATAATAAATATTGAAGACAGAGACGGAAACAACGGTGGTTTTCTCTTGAATTGGGTTTCCACCTTAAATCCTAGTGTTCATGTGTGTTTCTTATGTGTGATGATTTATTTTTTTCTTACTGCACATTCTCACTGCTTTCTGAACATCTGATGAATTAATGATTCACTGATCTAAGTAAAGAATTATCTACATAATAAGATCTTTTGACATACGCAAGTTTTCTTAAAGATAGCCATGTCTGTATGCTAGTTGGGTTCATTAAAGTTGCATATAGAAATTAGTGAAGAAAAAGTAAAAGTTTACAGTGAGTTATAAATATTGATTCACCCCCCCCCCCCCTTTTGTATTTTTCCCATCAATTGGTGTCATAATCGAGTTCTTCTGAAGAAGCTAATTGCTTGAAGGAGATTCATCACAATGGGAAGTCATGAAGGAGTATTTTCTATCAAGCCACCACTGTTAAATGGAAGTAATCTATCATTCTAGAAGATACAAACAAGAGCTTATTTACGAATTCTTGGACCAGACGTATGGGGAATCATGGAAGGAGGTTACCAGTATCTAGAAAGTGTTCCTACAGATGCAGCAAAAAGGAAGAGCTATGAAATCAATGCAAAAGTTGTCAATGCTTTATTAGGGAGTCTGTCAGAAATATAATTTCTCAAAGTTATGCAGCTGAATTCAGTAAAGGAAATATGGTACAAGATCATTCTGAGCTGTGAATGTGATGCAAAGTTAAAAAGTGCCAAACTTAAAACTCTTAGAATTCAATATGAAAATTTCAGAATGCATGATGATGAAAGTATTGCAAGTTTATTCCTAAGATTAGATGAGATTGTGAATTGTATTAGGAATATAGGTGAAGATATAAAAGACTCAACTTTATTAGAAAATATTTTGAGATCTTTAACTCCAAATTTCAAGTCAAAAGTGTCAGCTATTGAAGAAAAGTATGATCTGCAAACTCTTACTGTTATTCAACTACATGGTATCCTGGCTTCTTTTGAAATGAGAAGAGGAGGTCCCTCACAAGTCAGAGAAAGTGCTTTTAAGGCATGGGCATAAGGAAAATAAAAGGAAATTCTCAAGGAATCAAGTTATATATCAGAAGAAGAAGAATAAAATTTTGTGAGAAGGCTTCAACCAAGTATTGGAAGATTCAGAGGTAAGATTCCTTTAAAGTTTTTTTGTGTGCTAGAGTTGGTCATTATGCTGCTAAATTTCTTTATAAAGAAAATCATGATAAAGGGAAATAGTTTGAAAAAGGAATGAATTATTATACAAATGAATACAATGATGGATTGCCAAATGAAGAAGAATATTATGATCAATATCTTCAAGTACTCGTGGCGTGTACCATGGATAATGATAATTCCTTAAAAGAAAGCGATCCAATTATTGAAGAATTGCATAGATCAAGAAAGAAAGGATTCTTTCATGGATGTTTTTTCTATTGTAACTTATTTGGGTATAAGGCCACTGATTGCAGGTTAATTAAGTTGAAAATATCTAAGAAATTGGAGAAGTTCCAGCACACAATAAGAAACTACAAGCGAAGATGGAAGAAGAAGAAGTACTGGTAAAAAACGTAGGGAATATTGACCCTACTGCAGTCATCCGTTTCTAAAGTTTACTTCTCATAATGAATACAGGAGAGATGTGAGATACATTATAGGAATCAGTAATGTATCATCACAGGGGGAGCAATATATGGTGTTTCCCATGGATGGTTTGGTGATTATGATTGTTTATATTTTTGACAGTGCATCTGATGTGACAAGAGAAGATAGGTACAGGTGGTACAAGTTCAGGGGGAGATGGAACTGTGAAATTTTCAATATTTCACTTTTTGTAAATGGGTTACATGAACTAAAACCACATATACACGTGAGTTCTATTGGAAATAGTTGCGTATGTTTTTCTCTGATAAGAAAAACAATGTGATAATTCAATAATAGTTTCTCATATAACGCTGACCATTATAATATTCTTGACCTGATGGTTATATCTTTTGATATGATGTTAAGTTTTGATTATCTACTTGATGAAGATGCTTTGATGAATTGGTTGTTGAACATGATCAGGATGCAGAGGTTTAGGTGTAGTTTTAGCCTTGCTGAGTATAATGCATTGTTGGCATTATTATGGTTGCTAAAATATGATCTCTCTCTTGAGGTCTTTTGGCCTTGGTTTTACAAAGACATATCTATTATTTGATGAAAAGGTCATGTGAGACTTATGATGTAAAATTGTTATATTCAATCATGTAAGGACCTGTTCAAATTTTTAATTGCACTTGGTTGGGTAGTTGAGTCAAAATCTCTAAACCCACTTGGTTGGATAGTTGATTCAAATATGTAAATCCCACTTGGTTGGATCATTGATGTAAGTATGAGTCCTTGGTGATAGGAAAGGTCATACTCGGTCGAGTTATAGATTCATGTACTTCATTGAAAAATCTATCTGAAGATTCAACATGGACTCGGGGGGAGGATGGTAAATTCAATGTACATCAGATCTACAGAGCTGTTATATCTATAGGGAAGAGGAACCTTGTTTTGGTATTGATCCACCCTTTTCCCTTGATGTCAAAGGGGTAGAGTAACTTGGTGTTTGAATAATGTTTATGGTTGTTGTATCTATCAGTTGAGGTGATCAAACACCAATATGGATTCCATCAAGTCCAAAGGGGGAGATTGTTGGCAATATGATGCAATATGTTGTCCTTGATGGAAAACTACTTGATGAAGTTGTCCTTGGCAGAAACCTACTTGATGAGTTTCCTTTTTATAAGAAACCTATTTGTTAAAGATGTAAAAATGATGTATCTACAAGTCAGTTCAGAAGTGATAGAGAAAGACAATCCAGTTAGGATTAGAGAAATGATAAATATAATATGTCACAATGTTTATGCAGGTTTGATGAAGGAAACCTACATACATACGCCACCTTGTATATTGGAAAACCGCGTAGAAATATATAATTATTATATTCATAGTTATTATGAATAGAAGTCATGTATACATGCGGGTACGAAGAATCCAAGTCGCGTATATCTTTTGTGCTCGAAAATTATGATACTAGGGGGCAGTACCATGGTATTAGCCCAAAGTATTGAGTGTCATGTTGTCTATTTGATTCTGTTCAAGAATACCATCGGCACTTGTGTGGTTTTGGCTCAGGTATTGGTAAAGGATAAAACTATATAAGGAGAAGAATATCATAGTGTATGGGTGTGCATGTTCTTGGAAATTGAATGAATACTTCACTCTGAAGTATATCTGCATGGAATGGGCTATAGTTTATTGATAGATCTGAAGTAATAATGCACCTATGAATATAATGATAGATCAAGATCTATAGACCTAAAATGAATATGTATTTGCTAGATATGTTTATGAAATTTTTAGATCTATGATCTAGAATGTTTGCTGAAGTGAAGGATAAGATCTGAGATGATTATTTATTATGAAGAGTTGCGTAGTCTTGAAATAGTTGTAGATATATACATGGGTTCATCTTTGTGAAAGTGCTTATATACACAGGTTCAGTTAAGTAAAAGCACATATGGTATCTAGGGTTTTTCTGAAGTGTCTGGAATGAAATGTCTGATTTTTTTTGTTGTATTACTGTTATCTATCAATAATGTCTTCATACAAATCTGGGTTGTTTGAATACTGATTATGCTTCTAGTTGATTATGATTAAAGATCAATGCTTATTTGGCTGATTGATGATTCAATGAATGATTTTATGTGATTCGAAGTTTTATTTTGATGTATGTTCCTTGAGCTTAAATGTGTGGAGTGGGTACAGTCTAAAAAATTAATGAAAATAAGCCTACAAGTTGTGTTGTGTTGAATTTGTTAGATCTAGTGTGAAAATTGATGAAATGTGGTCTGCAGTGGTACTGAGGGTCAAATTTTTCAAAGAGTGGGCCATATCTCCCTTCCAGTGGTTGATGGTAAATGAGATTAGGAGGTATTAGATCCCTTCCAGGAGTGGCTGTTAAACGAGAAACAAGGGGTCATAGGTCCCTTCTAGTAGTGGTTGGTAAACGAGATCAAGGGGTTGGAGCTCCCTTGCAGTAGAAGCTGGAGAACAAGAGAAGGTTGCAGCCTTCGGCAGGTGGGTGCTTGAATGCTAGTATGAGTCTGCACCAGTACAATATTGTAAGAAGTTTTCTTGAAAATAAATATTGAAGACAGAGACGAAAGAAGCGGTGGTTTTCTCCCGAATTGGGTTTCCACCTTAAATCTTGGTTTTCATGTATGTTTCTTATTTGTGATGATTTATTTTTTTCTTACTACACATGCTTAATGCTTTCTAAACATCTGATGAATTAATGATTCACTTATCTAATTAAATAATTATCTGCATAATAAGATCTTTGGACATACGCAAGTTTTCTTAAAGATAGTTGCGCATATACACTAGTTGGGTTCATTAAAGTCATGTATATAAAACAATAAAGAAAAAGTGAAATTTTATATCGAGTTACAAATACTGTTTCACATCCCCCCCTCTCAGATTTTTCCCAGCAATTGGTGTCAGAGCCAAGTTCTTCTGAAGAAGATTGATCGCTTGAAGGAGATTCGTCACAATGGGAAGTCATGAAGGAGTATTTTCTATCAAGACACCACTATTCAATGGAAGTAATCTATTATTATGGAAGATAAAAACAAGAGCTTATTTATAAAGTCTTGGAGTAGACATATGGGGAATCATGGAAGGAGGTTACCAGTATCAAGAAAGTGTTCCTATAGATGTAGCAGAAAGGAAGAGATATGAAATCAATGCAAAATATTTCAATGCTTTATTAGGGAATCTATCAGAAACATAATTTGTTAAAGCTATGCAGCTGAATTCAGCAAAGGAAATATGGGACAAGATCATTCTAATCTATGAATTTGATGTAAAGGTAAAAATTGCCAAACTTAAAACTCTTACAATGCAGTATGAAAATTTCAGAATGCATGATCATAAAAGTATTGCAAGTTTATTCCTAAGATTAGATGATATTGTGAATTGTATGAGGAATATGGGTGAAGATATAAAAGACTCAACTTTAGTAGAAAATTTATTGACATCTCTAACTCCAAATTTCCAGTCAAAAGTGTTAGCTATTGAAGAAAAGCAGGATCTGCAAACTCTTACTGTTATTCAACTACATGGTATCCTGACTTCTTTTGAAATGACAAGAGGAGGTCCATCACAAGTCAGAGAAGCTGCTTTTAAGGCATGTGCATAAGGAAAAAAAATGGAAGTTCTCAAGGAATAAAGTTGTATATCAGAAGAAGAAGAAGAAAAATTTGTGATAAGTTTTCAACCAGGTATTTGAAGATTCAAAGGTAAGCTTCCCTTCAAGTGTTTTTCTTGTGGTAGATTTGGTCATTGTATTGTTAAATTTCCTTATAAATAAAATCATGATAAAGGGAAACCGTTTGAAAAAGGAAGAAATTATTATACAAATTAAGATAATGATGGATTGAAAAATGAAGAAGAAGATTTTGATCAAGATCTGCAAGTACTCATGGCATGTACCATGGATGATGATAATTCCTTAAAATAAACAGATCCAATTATTGAAGAATTACATAGTTCAAGAAAGAAAGGATGATTTCATGGATGTTATTTCTATTGTAACTCATTTGGGCATAAGGCCACTAATTTCAGGTTAAGTAAGTTGAACAGATCTAATAAATTAGAGAAGTTCTAGCACACAATAAGAAACTACAAAAAAATTTGGAAGAAGAAGAAGCACCGGTCAAAAAAGTAGGGAATATTGAATCTACTGCAGTAATCCGTTTCTAAAGTTTACTTCTCATAATGACTTTAGGAGTGATGTGAGATAAATTATAGGAATCAGTAATGTATCATCACAAGGGGAGAAATATATGGTGATTCCCATGGATGGTTTGGTAATTATGATTGTTTATATTTCTAACAATACATCTTATGTGACAAGAGAAGACAGGTACAGGTGGTACAAGTTCAGGGGGAGATGGAACTATGAAATTTTCAGTATTTCATTTTCAGTCAACGGGTTACATGAACTAAATATGTATATACACACAAGTTCTTTTGGAAACAGTTGCATATGTTTTTCTCTGATAAGAAAAATAATGAGACAGATCAAGAACAATTTCTGATATGATGCTAACAGTTATAATATTCTTGACCTAATGGTTATATCTGCTGATATGATATTAAGTTTTGATGATCAACTTGATGAAGATGATTTGATGAATTGGTTGTTAAATATGATCAAGATGCACAGGTTTAGGGGGATATTTAGCCTTGGTGAGAATAATGCATTGTTGGCATTTTGATGGTTGTTGAAATATGATCTCTCTCTTGAGGTATTTTGTTCTTGGTTATAAAAAGACATATATGTTATTTGATGAAAAGGTCATGTGAAACCTATGATGTAAAATTGTTGTATTCAGTCATGCAAGGACTTGTTCAAATTTGTAAACCCACTTCGTTGTGTAGTTGAGCCAAAATTTGTAAACCCACTTGGTTGGATAGTTGAGTAAAATATGTAAATTCCACTTGGTTGGATCATTGATGTAAGTATGTGTCATTGGTGATAGGAAAGGTCTTACTCAATTGAGTTATAGAGTCATGTACTTCATTGACAATTTTGTCTGAATATTCTGCATGGACTCGGGGAAAGGATGGTAAATTCAATGCACATCATATCTACAGAGCTCTTATTTCTACAGGGGAAGAGAAACCTTGTTTTGGTATTGATCCTCCCTTTTCCCTTGATGTCAAAGGGGGAGAGTAACTTGGTGTTTGAATAATGTTTATGATTTTTGTATCTGTCAGTTCAGGTGATCAAACACCAAGATGGTTTCCATAATGTCTAAAGGGGGAGATTGTTTGCAATATGATTCAATATCTTATCCTTGATGGCAACCTACTTGATGAAGTTGTCCTTGGTGGAAACATGCTTAATGAGTTGCCTTTTTATAAGCAACCTTTTTTTTTGAATTATGTAGAAATGATGTATCTACAGGTCAGTTCAAAAGTGATATAGAAAGGAAATCCAACTAGGATTAGAGAAATTATAAATATAATATGTCACAATGTATATGCAGGTTTGATGAAGGAAACCTATGTACATACGCTACTTGGTATACAGGTGACCGTCGTACACATCCAGAATTAGTATATTCATATTTATTGTGAAGAGAAGTCACTTATGTTAGACTCCGTCTTGTCGGCCCGCTGCAGTCAAATTCACCAAGGTTCATTTCTCCTAATTTGCAGTCATTAAAGAGTAATTTTAATTCTGGAGTTCAGGGTTTAGTCTTCAGAAATATTTCAGTAACATGTGCAGGCCAGAGGAAGGTTCAGTAAGTCTTCATTTCAGGAATGTCATTGTAAATAATGCAGGATTGATTCTTCTTCAAAACCCTGTTTTGAAGAAGAAATAGTCAAATGTGTTTTTTTTAGAATATGTAATAATTCTCCAGCTCTTCAAATGGCAGCCTTGTTTCAGCTTCAGCAGCTCCTTTCCCTGCAAAAGACAACAAGCATTTTCAGTCCAAAGTTCAGAAAAGCCAAAGGAGAAACATTGTATTAAAAGGCCAAATGTAAAAATGCAGAAACATTATAAGAGTGGGTTATCTAACACATTTGAAAAGCAATCTGATTTGAGGAGATATTTATTTCATATATGAACATGACAAACATAATCATTTGCAAGATGTTCGCCAAGGCAGGAGTCAAAATCGTGTTTTGAAGGCTGTGGACAAGTTCTCATCATTCTGGACAGCGTTTGGAGGGCGTGAGATCCACTTGAAGTGGTTGCGACCCACTTGAGGGTTGCAACCCACTTGTTAGCTTCAGCCAGTGTAAAATTGCACGGTTGCGACCCACTTGACAGTTGCGACCCACTTGAAGTGGTTGCGACCCACTTAAAAACAGAGCCCAGATAATTCGTATTTGCGCCCAGTTTCGTGTTGAATCGATTCCAAAAGCTTGCAAACAGATTGGGCAAGGGACTTACAGTAATGTGTATAAAGCTCGTGAGCTTGATAATGGAAAAATTGTTGCCCTGAAGAAGGTACGTTTTGACAATGTGGATGCTGAAAGTGTGCGATTTATGGCACGAGAAATACTAGTTTTACGCAAACTTGATCATCCAAATATTGTCAAATTGGAAGGACTTGTTACTTCAGAGATATCATCTAGTCTGTACCTTGTATTTGAGTACATAGAGCATGACCTTGCTGGACTTGCTGCTTGCCCGGGGATCAAGTTCACCGAACCACAGGTTAAATGTTATATGCAACAATTACTTCAAGGGCTTGATCACTGTCACAGTCATGGTGTATTCCATCGTGATATCAAGGGTTCAAATCTTTTAATTGACAATGGAGGCATTCTAAAGATAGCTGACTTTAGTCTAGCAACTTTCTTTTATCCTGATCAGAAACAGCTCCCGACAAGTCGTGTTGTAACACTTTGGTACCGGCCTCCAGAACTTTTGCTCGGTGCTACAAATTATGGAGTTGCTGTGGATATATGGAGTGTTGGTTGCATACTTGCTGAACTGCTTGCTGGCAAGCCTATCTTGCCCGGAAGATCAGAGATGGAACAACTGCACAAAATATTTAAGTTGTGCGGATCACCATCTGAGGACTATTGGAAGGAGTCAAAATTACCACATGCAACCATATTCAAGCCACAACACCCTTACAAAATTTGCGTTGCTGAGGCTTTCAAAGATTTCCCTCCATCAGCTTTGGCTTTGTTAGAAACTCTCCTTGCTATAGAACCTGATCATCGTGGAGAGGCAACTGGGGCCCTTAAGAGTGAATTCTTTACAACGGAGCCGTTTGCCTGTGATCCATCAAGCTTACCTAAATACCCACCGAGCAAAGAGTTTGATGCAAAATTACGTGCTCAAGAAACAAGAAGGCAAAGAGATGCAGGTGTGAGAGGTCGTGGATCTGAGGCAGTAAGGAGAGCATCCCGACTATCTAGAGCAGGTCCAACACCAAATGAAGGTGCTGAATCAGCAGCATTATCTCAGAAGCAGCACTCGACTTCCCATGCAGCTTCAAAGATTGGGAGTGAAAAATCAAGCACTCAGAAGGAAGGTTACACTGCTGGATTGCATATTGATCCTCCAAGGCCTATTGATCATTCTTATGAAACAACTGGTGTTTCACGTGCATATAATTTAATTCGTGGGGTTGCTTATTCTGGCCCATTTTCACAGACACATGTAAGTGGTTCAACATCAGGAAAGAAGCCAAAAAGGGATCATTTACAGGGACATTCAGGTTGATCACCTAAAGAGACTCGCTGGTGGTTCCATGATGACAAGGCATAATTATAACTATTTTGGTCGTGCTTGGTAAAAGGTATGCAAATTTTACTAAGCATTGTAATTCCTTCCTAAATCATCACGAGATTTGTGAAACATTGTTTTTTGCTTCGTGGGTTTTGTTTTGGAGCTTGTCATAGGCTGCATGTTCAGCAGTTTGTAAAGATCTCGTATTTGTGCCGACTATTCCGAAAGGATGGTGATTATCTGCAGTGTTTAGTGTCTACTATTTGCAAATGAAATTCTAAGGAGATCATTTGCGGGTGGAAGACCATTAGTCATGGTTGAACAGTTTAATGAATGACCGGGAGAGCCATTTGCATGCATATAAACACAAATTTCAATTGCAAAAAGTTTGTTTAAGTAATATGCTCAAGAAGGTGAAGGAGATGGGACATTTAGAAAACATGGGATATTTATGCACATATTGTATGATATGGTGTAAAAGCCGACCCTGCTTTATCCTTCATTTATTGGGCAGCACACAGGTTGGTTCCATTGCAGCTAGTGGACGTTATGACAATCTTGTTGGTATGTTTAGTGGGAAGTGAAATTCCTACGGTAGGTGTGAGCCTTGGGATTGAAAGAGTATTTAAAATAATGGAGGAAGAATGCAAAAATGCAATATCTGCAACACAGACAGAGGTTTTGGTGGTGGCTTTGGGAGATGATATGGGAGTAAAGGCGTTTGAATTTCTTGCTATGTCAAATAGCCAGCTACAGGAAAACTATGAATGGAGCTTATGAATTATTGAGAGTTGTTGAAGCAGAGCTACAAGGTTGTGTGCAGGAAACAACAGGACGTGTGGAGCGGTGTGTATCTTAAATCAAGGTGGATTGGAACCACGTGAACGAGGAGCAGTATTTTTGTTTTCATGAGGTTAAAAAATAGATTTAATTGGCATGGTGTTGGATTGAAGGTGAATATTGGCGCGTGGTTGTCTTTCACAGATTTTATGTTGGACAGACATGTTGGATAAGTCGATGGGGTAGCTACAAACTGACTTGGCGCAATTCCATTTCCTTTATTAAATGCGTAATACCAACCTTAATGCAGAAAAAAAGGGACATATTGCTTACATTTGTCTTCAAGCACATTTCAAAGGAGTTACATTTATAGACTTCCTTCATTGGTACATCAATAGATTTGGGCAGAATGTAACGTGGCAGTCAGAAATCGAAATGCTAATTTGAAATGAAGATATTCATCACAGCAATAGGATTCGATTTCCCATTAAAGACTTCAGATCTGCGCTCCCAATAGTTTTTAGAACAGAAGAATAGTTTTTCTATTTCTGTAATTTCAATTAAAACAAATTCCTTGTCTTGGGGTCGATTTGTTTTCCCCTAGCAGGATTTTATTTATACATTGTAAATCAATTGTAAGGAGAGATTTTTCTGAGAGCTGATGTAGGAGAAAATCAGAGTTTTATTGTACAGTTCAGCAGAGGAGTAATGGAAGGACACAGCTCTGATTCATAAGATCCTTGTGGTGTGATTTCAGCGAATGTTTTCACCTTTTGTTTCATATGTAATCTCGTAATGTTTTTTCATTTCATTCATTATCAGTTCACTGAATGCTTTTGCAGTAAGATAGGCAGAATTCAATTTATTTGCTCTGCCTTGAAGTAGCGTTCAGGATTTGTGTATTTTCTTCTGTCTGTAAAGGATTCATCACACATGCCCTTTTCAGCTATCTTAAACAGTCTTTCACCTCATTTAATTTTAAATTAATTGTTAAACTTCACTCCTACCTCGCCTTATGGAATAATCTGTGCCTTTGATTAGATCCCTGCTCTTGCTGTCTTTGCCCCACACAGCCCAGAAAACCCTGACATTTATTAAAAACCTCTTGCATATCTTTTTACTAGCCTAAAATCAATATCAGTGTTTCATTTAGGTCATCTCAGATCCTATTGGACATCTTTCACTGAGTTTGACCCGGAGAGAGCCCTCTCCTATCCTCGTAGGGCTAGCTACGAGGCTAAGCTTGGTTTGATGTTGCCTCGAGTTTTGCCTTCTTCAGCCTGTGGCAGAATCGAGCGCTAACATAGTGGCGACCATACTGGGGAAGATGGTTTGTTGTTGATATGACAGTCGACTTGTAGATTGTCTTGCCCCAGTGCAGGAAATCAAGTTGCAGATCTGATGCTGATGGTGGACAGCAGTCGGACACATATGAAGGCTGAAACATTCACCCGGCGACTCCAGCTCGATCCAGAGATTCCAGTGCTCGCTGATCTACTCATGCAATGGTAGGGTATGTGGCAAACCCTGCACTGTGTGAAGCTGTAAAAGAGGTTGGAGATCAGTTAACAGATTTTGAAATTAATGAAGAATTTTTCAATGTCTTGCTTCAATGTTTGAAATCTCCGAAGTTTCCTCTTGAAACTAAAACTAGGTTCTGTGAGTTAGTTGTTGAAAGAATTGAGAAGGAAATTCAGTGTTTAAATGATCAGATCCAGTCTTATGATTTCCGAGATCCCAAAAAGTTCTTGGAAACTCTTCCTCCTTCAAAACAAGAAACAATAGAGCTGCCTACAGATGTTTGCATTGACAGTGTGCAGCTGGAAGTATGTATTGCAGAGTTGGGACAGCCAACAGAGTCTGGCTTTCGCGATCCTATTGCGATGTACATGGAAATGTTTTTCAGTTTGATTCATAGATCAGGCTGTATTTTACGTGACCAGGCTCATTATGTGCATGAAGGGCTGCCAGCAATTACATCTGTGTCCTGGTGGAAGCATTCTCAAGCGGCATCATTTTCAGTTTTACTTGAATGGTTGATATGGCATTACAGTATTACCTGATCTATTGTTTTTGCAGCAAAGTAGGGTAGATCTTGTAAATAAATAAGCGGCCAAAAGGCAGGATTTTGTTCCAGTCTAGTGCAGTTCTAGTGTGAAGTTTGCTGAGTCAGTTTTTCAGTCTTTTCGGTCAGTTTCAGTCAATAAATGTGTCAAAGTCTGTGTTGGTTGTCGAAATGATGATTCCATTGCCCAATGGATGGAGGCACTGTCTGCTCTCCCAAATCTCTGCGGTTCTTGGCACCTCCAAGAAGCGGCAGCTGCCATCCCCATTGGAGTTTCAATGTTGATCACTGTCACCAGCTGCAAATAAATTCACCAAGGTTCATTTTTCCTAATTTGCAAATATTAAAGAGACTTTAATTGAGTTCGTGGTTTAGTCTTCGTAAATATTTTAGTAACATGTGTGTGCCGTAGGAAGGTTCGCAAGTCTTCATTTCGTGAATGTCATCAGAATAATGCAGATTGATTCTTCAAAACCCTGTTTTGAAGAAGAAATAGTCAAATGTGTTTTTTTAGAATATGTAATAATTCTCCAGCTCTTCAAATGGCAGCCTTGTTTCAGCTTCAGCAGCTCCTGTCCCTGCAAAAGACAACAAGCATTTTCAGTCCAAAGTTCAGAAAAGCCAAAGGAGAAACATTGTATTAAAAGGCCAAATGTAAAAATGCAGAAACATTATAAGAGTGGGTTATCTAACACATTTGAAAAGCAATCTGATTTGAGGAGATATTTATTTCATATATGAACATGACAAACATAATCATTTGCAAGATGTTCGCCAAGGCAGGAGTCAAAATCGTGTTTTGAAGGCCGTGGACAAGTTCTCATCGTTCTGGACAGCGTTTGGAGGGCGTGAGACCCACTTGAAGTGGTTGCGACCCACTTGAGGGTTGCGACCCACTTGTTAGCTTCAGCCAGTGTAAAATTGCACGGTTGCGACCCACTTGACAGTTGCGACCCACTTAAAAATAGAGCCAGACACCCGTATTTGCGCTCAGTCGTGTTGAATCGATTCCAAAAGCTTGCAAACGTATTGGGCAAGGGACTTGCTGCACGTGTATAAAGCTCGTGAGCTTCGATAATGGAAAAATTAAGTTCAAGAAGGCACGTTTGACAATGTGGATGCCGAAAGCTGGGAATTCAAAGTGATGATGGCACGAAGTACCGGTTTTACGCAAACTCGATCATCCAAATATTGTCAAATCGAAGATCTTTTACTTGTAGATATCATCTAGTCTGTACCTTGTATTTGAGTACATGGAGCATGACCTTGCTGGACTTGCTGCTTGCCCGGGGATCAAGTTCACCGAACCACAGGTTAAATGTTATATGCAACAATTACTTCAAGGGCTTGATCACTGTCACAGTCATGGTGTATTCCATCGTGATATCAAGGGTTCAAATCTTTTAATTGACAATGGAGGCATTCTAAAGATAGCTGACTTTAGTCTAGCAACTTTCTTTTATCCTGATCAGAAACAGCTCCCGACAAGTCGTGTTGTAACACTTTGGTACCGGCCTCCAGAACTTTTGCTCGGTGCTACAGATTATGAAGTTGATGTGGATATATGGAGTGCTGGTTGCATACTTGCTGAACTGCTTGCTGGCAAGCCTATCTTGCCCGGAAGATCAGAGATGGAACAACTGCACAAAATATTTAAGTTGTGCGGATCACCATCTGAGGACTATTGGGAGTCAAAATTACCACATGCAACCATATTCAAGCCACAACACCCTTACAAAATTTGCGTTGCTGAGGCTTTCAAAGATTTCCCTCCATCAGCTTTGGCTTTGTTAGAAACTCTCCTTGCTATAGAACCTGATCATCGTGGAGAGGCAACTGGGGCCCTTAAGAGTGAATTCTTTACAACGGAGCCGTTTTCCTGTGATCCATCAAGCTTACCTAAATACCCGCCGAGCAAAGAGTTTGATGCAAAATTACGTGCTCAAGAAACAAGAAGGCAAAGAGATGCAGGTGTGAGAGGTCGTGGATCTGAGGCAGCAAGGAGAGCATCCCGACTATCTAGAGCAGTTCCAACACCAAATGAAGGTGCTGAATCAGCAGCATTATCTCAGAAGAAGCACTCGACTTCCCATGCAGCTTCAAAGATTGGGAGTGAAAAATCAAGCACTCAGAAGGAAGGTTACACTGTTGGATTGCATATTGATCCTCCAAGGCCTATTGATCATTCTTATGAAACAACTGGTGTTTCACGTGCATATAATGTAATTCGTGGGGTTGCTTATTCTGGCCCATTGTCACAGACACATGTAAGTGGTTCAACATCAGGAAAGAAGCCAAAAAGGGATCATATACAAGGACATTCAGGTTGATCACCTAAAGAGACTCGCTGGTGGTTCCATGATGACAAGGCATAATTATAACTATTTTGGTCGTGCTTGGTAAAAGGTCTGCAAATTTTACTAAGCATTGTAATTCCTTCCTAAATCATCACGAGATTTGTGAAACATTGTTTTTTGCTCCGTGGGTTTTGTTTTGGAGCTTGTCATAGGCTGCATGTTCAGCAGTTTGTAAAGATCTCGTATTTGTGCCGACTATTCCGAAAGGATGGTGATTATCTGCAGCGTTTAGTGTCTACTATTTGCAAATGAAATTCTAAGGAGATCATTTGCGGGTGGAAGACCATTAGTCATGGTTGAACAGTTTAATGAATGACCGGGAGAGCCATTTGCATGTATATAAACACAAATTTCAATTGCAAAAAGTTTGTTTAAGCAATATGCTCAAGAAGGTGAAGGAGATGGGACATTTAGAAAACATGGGATATTTATGCACATATTGTATGATATGGTGTAAAAGCCGGCCCTGCTTTATCCTTCATTTATTGGGCAGCACACAGGTTGGTTCCATTGCAGCTGGTGGACGTTATGACAATCTTGTTGGTATGTTTAGTGGGAAGCGAATTCCTACGGTAGGTGTGAGCCTTGGGATTGAAAGAGTATTTACAATAATGGAGGAAGAATGCAAAAATGCAATCTCTGCAACACAGACAGAGGTTTTGTTGGTGGCTTTGGGAGATGATATGGGAGTAAAGGCGTTTGAATTTCTTGCTATGTCAAATAGCCAACTACAGGAAAACTATGAATGGAGCTTATGAATTATTGAGAGTTGTTGAAGCAGAGCTACAAGGTTGTGTGCAGGCAACAACAGGACGTGTGGAGCGGTGTGTATCTTAAATCAAGGTGGATTGGAACCACGTGAATGAGGAGCAGTATTTTTGTTTTCATGAGGTTAAAAAATAGATTTAATTGGCATGGTGTTGGATTGAAGGTGAATATTGGCGCGTGGTTGTCTTTCACAGATTTTATGTTGGACAGATGTTGGATAAGTCGATGGGGTAGCTACAGCTGGAATTGGCGCAATTCCATTTCCCTTTATTAAATGCAGAATACCAACCTTAACAGAAAAAAAAGGGACAGATTGCTTACATTTGTCTTCAGTTACGATTTCAAAGGAGTTACACTTATAGATTTCTGCCCCTTCATTGGTACATCAATAGATTTGGGCAGAAAATGTAACGTGGAAGTCAGAAATCGAAATGCTAATTTGAAATGAATATATTCATCACAGCAATAGGATTCGATTTCCCATTAAAGACTTCAGATCTGCGCTCCCAATAGTTTTTAGAACAGAAGAATAGTTTTTCTATTTCTGTAATTTCAATTAAAACAAATTCCTTGTCTTGGGGTCGATTTGTTTTCCCCTAGCAGGATTTTATTTATACATTGTAAATCAATTGTAAGGAGAGATTTTTCTGAGAGCTGATGTAGGAGAAAATCAGAGTTTTATTGTACAGTTCAGCAGAGGAGTAATGGAAGGACACAGCTCTGATTCATAAGATCCTTGTGGTGTGAGTTCAGCGAATGTTTTCACCTTTTGATTCATATGTAATCTCGTAATGTTTTTTCATTTCATTCATTATCAGTTCACTGAATGATTTTGTAGTAAGATAGGCAGAATTCAATTTATTTTCTCTGCCTTGAAGTAGCGTTCAGGATTTGTGTATTTTCTTCTGTCTGTAAAGGATTCATCACACATGCCCTTTTCAGCTATCTTAAACAGTCTTTCACCTCATTTAATTTTAAATTAATTGTTAAACTTCACTCCTACCTCGCCTTATGGAATAATCTGTGCCTTTGATTAGATCCCTGCTCTTGCTGTCTTTGCCCCACACAGCCCAGAAAACCCCGACATTTATTAAAAACCTCTTGCATATCTTTTTACTAGCCTAAAATAAATATCAGTGTTTCATTTAGGTCATCTCAGATCCTATTGGACATCTTTCACTGAGTTTGACCCAGAGAGAGCCCTCTCCTGTCCTCGTAGGGCTAGCTACGAGGCTAAGCTTGGTTTGATGTTGCCTCGAGTTTTGCCTTCTTCAGCCTGTGGCAGAATCGAGCGCTAACAACTTATACACTCGGGTACGAAGAAGCCAAGTCGCGTATATCTTTTGCGCTCTAAAATTATGATACCATGGGGCATTACCATGGTATTAGCCCACAGTATTGAACGTTGTGTCATATATTTGATTCCCTCCAAGAATACCATTGGCACTTGCATGGTTTTGGCTCATGGTATTGGTAAAGACTAATACTATATAAGGAAAAGAATATCATATTGCATGGGTGTATATGTGTTTAGGCATTCAATGAATACTTCAATCTGAAGTATATCAAATGGAATGGGCTACACTTTATTGATAGATCTGAAGTAATAATGCACATATGAATACAATGATGGATCCGGATCTCTAGACCTGAAATGACTATGTATTTAATAGATCTATTTATGAAATGTTTAGATCTGTGATCTAGTGAATGTTTGCTGAAGTGAAGGGTAAGATCTGAGCTGATTATTTATTCTGAAAAGTTGTGCAGTCGTGAAATAGTTGCACATCTATACGCAGGTTTTTCTCTGTAAAAGCATGTATATACGCAGGTTCAATTAAGTAAAAGCACATATGGGAACTAGGGTTTTGCTAAAGTGTGTGGAAGGAAATGTCTGATCTGTTTTGTTGTATTATTGTTGTCTGTCAATGATGTCTTCATGCAGATTTGGGTTGTTTGAATACTGATTATGCTGCTAGTTGATTATGATTAAATATCAGTGGTTTTTTGGTTGATTGATGATTCATTGAATGAGTTTATGTTATTCTAAGTTTCAGTTTGATGTATGTTCCTTGAGATTAAATGTGTGGAGTGGGTCCAGTCTGAAAATTTGATGAAAAGAGGCCTAGAATTTGTGTTGTGTTAAAGTTGTTGGATCCAATGTAAAAATTGATGAAACGTGGTCCAAGGTGGTGCTAAGGGTCGAAGAGTTCAGTGAGGGGGTTGTAGCTCCCTTCCAGTGGTTGCTGGTAAATGAGATCAGGGGCTAGTAGCTCCCTTCTAGGAGCGACTAGTAAATGAGAAGCAGGGGGTCATAGCTCCTTTCCAGTAGTGGCCGGTAAACGATATTAGGGGGTTGGGGCTCACTTCCAATAGAAGTTGGAGAATGAGAGAATGTTACATTCTTCTACAGGTGGGTGCCTGTCTGCTGGTATGAGTCTGCACCAGTACAAGATTGTAAGCAGTTTTCTTTATAATAAATATTGAAGACATAGACGAGAGTAGCAGTGGTTTTCTTCTGAATTTAGTTACCACCTTAAATATTGGTGTTCATGTGTGTTGATTATGTGTGATGATTTATTCTGTTCTTATTGCACATGCTTACTTCTTTCTACACATCTGATGAATGAATGATGCACTGATCTAAGTAAAGAATTATCTACATAATAAGATCTATGGACATACACAAGCTTTCTTAAAGATAGCCACGTGTATATGCTAGTTGGGTTCATCAAAGTCGCTTATAGAAATTAGTAAAGAAAAAAGTAAAATTTTACAGCCAATTATAAATACTGATTCACACCCCCCCCCCCCTCAGTATTTTTCCCAGCATTGTCAACAATATTCCCATGTCTTGTTGATCCTATGTACTTGACAACTCCATTTTATATGTTGAAGGTATACCATATTCCTTTCTTCCTCTTGAAGGAAGAGCTAGTGGAGGGATTAAAGAGGAACAACCTGTTGTGGCTAGCAACAACCTCCCCTTTTTTTTAATTAATATTAGTAATAATACTAAATAAAATGGGGACCCTTAGTTAAAATCCAAAAAAATCAATTAGGATTTGTTTCCTTTAGAAAATAAAATTTTCTATCATAAACCTACAAAAATCCCTTTGAGAGAATATTGCGAAAATATTAAGTTTGTGATAGATTATAATAAAATTTGCTCTTGAAACAATATAACGCATCCATAACAAAAATAGTCTATACAAAAAGCATTGATCGCAGATCGCATAGCGCAGAAAACAGAAATGATTAACAAATATCTTTTACGCTTTGATTTATTATGCGCTTTTGCGATTTTGCGCTTTTGCGATGATTTCATTTTGCGATTGTGCGCTTTTTGTGATTCTGCGCGTTTGCGATATGTGCTTTTATGATTTTTGCGATATGCGCTTTGCGCTGTTACGCAGTTCCTGCTTTTGCGATAAGTTTTATGACTGTGATGATTTCATATCGCGATATTGCGACATTGCGATATTGCGATATTGCGCAACAAATCGCACATCGCAATGTCGCAGATTCACATAAGCGCGCTATCCCGAGGCAATCTTCCCATGTGTCAAATCCGTTATGCGCTTTAATGACTATATTAAATGATTGGAGTGATTATTAATGTGAAAAGAGATTGTGTTTAGATTGGAAGTCGTTTCATAATTTAAATATTATATTTCATCCGCGTTCATATTCAAAACAGTGTCGTCACCTTTCTATTATCATTACTCTCATTTATTCTTAAAACGCAGGCACGAAGGAGTGGATCACTATACAAGGCTTCCACTATACATTATGGGTAAGAAGGAGAAGAGCTCAAGTTCTGAGAACAAAGAAATGGCTTCGCTATACGCAGACACCGCCTGTAACAAGGATGCGGGCATATCCACTTGGGAAGGAATGTATAATCTATTAGAGGATGAAAACCCTGTGGTGTTGAAAGTTGCAGCTATGGCCGGTTCAAAGGATACGTCTAAAGCAACCCTTAGAGACTTGGCTTGCTCATTCCTGCACAGAATTGCAGCAAGGCCAAGGATTCTCCCATATACAGATATGGTGAGATGGGTGCTGGCTAGCACAGATATCTCAGACAGGCAATTCAAGACTCAGTCTGAAGAGCTAATTGGGTCATTCACCATAGAAGATGTGAGATTAATGTATAAGCTGCCAAAACCACAGGCGACTTACAATAGCAAATTCATGGAAGATTTTTCCAAAGAACATGCGAATTTGGCAGATTGCACAAAGGAATGGACTAAAAGAAGTGAACCATTAAAGAAGAAAAAACAAGGTATGTACAACACGGGTTCGCTTACTTCTCCTTATTGTTTTACTGCTGCTATGTTATGTAGGCTTTTTGGAAAGCCTGACATAAATATGATTTTGCCCGAGTGGCTTCCTTTGTTGAATGCGGCTGTTAATTCTACAATTGTAGACTGGGCCAAAATCCTATCTGATACTATGACCTCTGCTATTTTTCAATACCGGTCCAAACGAAATGTTTCCCAGCGGGTTTACCCGCCTTTTTATTTATCTACTTATGTCATGGACGCCATCTGCTATGTCTCTAAATTCCCTGTAATGGGTTGGAAATGGACTATCCAAGACCCTTCGCCCATTCATGTGTACCATAAAGAACTGTGGGAATCTAAGTTTGTTCCCCATTTTTACCAAATTTGCCATGGAATAATGTTGCCATTATACAGAACCTTGTATAATAAGGATCCCCCAAGGTTATCTTCAGAAACAGAGGTTGATATTCTCCCCGTCGCAAGATGGTTTGGAGAAGAATTTTTCACCTATATTAGTTTTTTTGGAAGTTATGTTTCTCCACATGTGTTACCCCTATATGTTCCTGATAGACTTGTAGCCCGGGAAATCGCTTATCAGACCTGTGGCCAGGGAGGGATGACAAAAGATTTAAAGGATAAGAAAAAGGGCATTTGGCCACAATTTCCCATAAAATGTGGAACATTTTCACTGTCCGATATTGGTCATGCATTTCAAGAGATAGGCAACATTACATCCCTACAGTTGTTCAAATTCTCAAAGAGGTTATATGACCAAAATGATATTGTTAAGAATTTCACCAATGCAATCAAAGTAAAGGAATTTGTCACAGAGCCTGATCTTTTTGATGATATGTTCCAAGCAAGAAATTCATTCAAAGAAGTTTTGAATTCAGCCCGAGCACAACTATCCCCACCAGACTTCCAGCAATTCAAACTTTACAGAGAAAGGAGACTAATTCCTGTTCCTTTGGATAATCTACGCTTAGAGCCCGCAAGGGAGAAAACTCCTAGTGTTAGTCTTAACGGCAGTTCAAGTACAAGTAAATCCAAATCAAAATCTGACAGAGATTTTGAACTCTCCAATAAGTCCAAAGAAAAGGAAGATAAAACGGAAGAATCCATTAAAGATTCTGCACAATCAAATGAACTTGATCAACAGCAAATTCTGACTCCTCAACAGACAATTCCTCCTCCAACCAGTGTACAGCAACAACCAGTCACCATTGAGTTAGATAAAGAATGGGAAACCTTTAATCAATTGATTAATATAGAAGGACAGAATGTACAGACCCCTGTCTAGACAATCAAAGTTTTGAACGCAGGAACAAGCAGCAAAGCCGCAGCAACAGAACACATACCAATCACACCCTCCTCTGAAATTGTACTTAATGTAGAGGACATCCCTCCTCTGGATGTATTTTATAGCCCAAAATACAAAGCGGTAGTTAAAAGACAAAGGAAAAAGAGAAAAATAGAAAGTGCAATTGCTACTGAACCAGAACAAGTAGATGTTTTATGGAAAGATCCTGCCACAGAGCCTATTCGTAATCTCACTAAATTATCTCAAATAACAGGAGCTTATGCTTCTGCAACCATTGATAAAGCAGTTGAGATACAGCTTTTGTTGGATGAAAAAGAAGAACAGGTAAAGGCCCTACAACAGCAATTGCAACAGGTACAAGCCAATAAGGAAGCACAATTAAAACTTGAAGAGTTGCACCAACAACTTCAAGAAATCCAAGAACAACATAAGGATGATCCCAAGCTTCCAGAATTCATTTCAGAAACCATCTCTTTGAATAATCAACTACTGCAACAAGAAGAATTTTTCTGTCAAAAGATATTGCAATGGAATTCTTTATGCCAAGAAAGTGATAAAATCACAAGTCATGCCGTAGATTTACGAAATGATTATGATTTGATTAATGAAAAGATCAATGATTATCTAGCATGGAAAAAGACAGAAGAAGGCAGAAAAATTGGTGCACCCATCATTAATGAGAACCATAAAGAAATACTGTTTAATAATTGGGATGCACAAATCAGAAGGGCAGAAAGGGCAGCAGAAGAGGCATCTACAGCGGCAAACACTCTCACTGATTGTGTAAATGACAATTTAAACAAAGCTAACTTGATTTCTGAAACTGTTCCAGGTTATCTCCCACAGGAAAATCAATTGCAAACAGAATGGAGGCAAAAGGCAGAAGAAAGAGAAAAATCCATCCAAGGGCTGACTAGATTAAATTGGGACGCATACTGGGCATACTTAGTAAATCCACACAGTCAGCATAGCACGCTCAATTGTATCATCAATGCTACAGAGAAGATTGCTCCTACTCTTGCCGACTCTGTCTTCTCAGGACAATTGAATTCAGAAGTCGGTCAACCGCATCTTCTCAAAAACATGCTAGATGCCTGCAAGATCAAAGATCAAGCTCATAGTTAGATAGATTTAGTTTTGATTTCACTGTATTTTAGCCTAGGAAAAGGACGTTCATTAAACCGAATCCTTAATTTTGTAATAAACTATTTTTAGAGTTAGTTAATTAGTATTTAAACCCCTCTCATGCATTTAGAGAGGGGTCCTGGATCTTAATACTGTGAGACTTGGAGATTGCATTTCTGTACTCCATTGTCTTATATATTTTTTGAAAAGGATCACATCTGGTGATTTTTATGCAAAATTATCTTTGAAGTGTTGCATTTCTGTACCTTTAGAATTCGATTTTGCATTATAATTGCTGGATAGAGTATCAAATTGCATCTGGAAGTCATCAAGATGAACAAGGTATTTCTATCTGTTTGCTGTTGATTTTTTGTTGTTATATGATATTCGTTTTAAGATTGCTATCATTTATATGTATTTGTTTTCACAACGCTCTCTTTTGTATATCATTTCTGAGTATAATTGAAACGTTATTTTTCATAATTACATGTAAATGGTATACAATGATGAATGCAATATGATATTATAACTCTGTTTAATTTCTTAAACAGAGTTATCTTTATTTGTTTCTGCACATTTCAATTTGATTAATAATACATTTTCATGGTTATTGTTGGATTGAAACAATCTTAAGTTGTATTCACATGTTATTATCCGGGTTAGTATTAGAATTTCTTTATCAGTATTTAGCTTAGATTAGATAGTTTTATTTTAGTTAATTTAGTCTCATTTCCACCCACCCAATCCAATCCATTTAGTTATAAGGAAACTGGTCCTTTAAATCCAGTCGGAGCCACCATATCAAACGGAAAAGGAGCTGTCCTAAGGTCCCGACCGGGTGGTTATCCCCGATGTTTGAAGCAGATATTTTCTAGGCTTCAACACAACCCCAATTTTTTTCCTCGAGTACTCAAACTATTCTCTAGGGAGAGACTTGGTGAAAATACCAAAAATATGTTCTTTGGTCGGTACATACTCCAACTTCATAATCTGATTGGAAATTTTCTCTCTCAAGAAATTATACTTGATTGGAATATTGTTTGTCTTAGAGTGGAAAACAATAATATTTGACATATTGATGGAACTTATGTTGTCACAAGTAATAGGTATAGTTTGATCATAAAATAATTGTACATATTGCAAGGTCTAACTCATCCACAATCGTTGGGTGAAACAAGAATATTCTACAATATACTCTACTTTAGCTATAGATAAAGAGATAGAAGCTTGCTTCTTAGTCAACCATGAAACTAGACATTCTCTGAGAAAAAAAACACCACTACTAGTTATCTTTCGATCATCTACATCACCTGCCTAATCAACATCAGTATAAACAGTGAGTGAAAAATATTTACCTTTCGGGTACCATAGTCCATAATTCCTTGTTGCTTTCAGATATCTGAGAATCCTCTTGGCTGATAGTACATGGATCTATCCAGGGACTTCTTGAAACATTCTGACAATACCAACAACCTGCATAATCTCTAGTCTTGAAGCTATCAAATATAATAGACATACAATAATGGATATGTATTGAGTCTGATCAGATTTAGGTGAATCATTAGTCTTACTAAGCTTACAACCTATAACCATTGGTGTGTTTACTAAATAGAATTCCTACATGCCAAAATTCTTCAACACTTCCTTGAGATATTTACTTTGTGAAATGAAAATCCATTTGTAAGTCCGTGCAATCTATAGTCTAATTAAATAAGAAATTTCTCCAAGATTCATCATCTCGAACTCGACCTTCATATATGCTGCAAACTAGCATGTTAATAAGTCTGAATCATTGGAAAAAATAATGTCATCATCATATACAACCACTTCTATGAGTTATCCATCCTTTGCTATGACATATAATTTTTTATCATCTACACCTCTTTTGAATCCACACTTGACTAGGTAATTTTCTATCTTGGAATATCAGGCCCTAGGGGATTGCTTGAGACCATACAAGGCCTTATAAAGCTTGAAAACATAATAATTTTTTCCTATAAACTGAAAACCATATATGATATAGGTGTATATTGGTGGCCACCCTCCTATTCCACCTAGTTAGCTTCATTAGTTTTCTTATTTACTATTTTTAGCATTTTTTTCGGTTCTGAACTTATGGATCCATTTTGATGCCCCAAATGATGTTTTTTGGGAGTTATTCTCTCAAAAATTTGATATAAATCACATCATTAGTTGTATTCCTCCAAGATATATTTCCAATGAGGTATTAGATGCATCAAACAGAGATAATATGACCAAGTTATGACCCTGTGAAGTTGGTTGCACAACTAACCCCAACTGGGCCCATAAACTCTTGGTGTTACATCTCCTCAAATTAGGATTTTTGTTGTTAATGTTTTTCCCTTATTTTTCAATGATAAAATGGCCCTTTGGCCTCATTATAACACAATTGAGATGCATGTAGCTGCCACATCTCTTCTCAGGGATAACCTACCATCGCCTAAGCTAGTTTATTTTCCATTCTATCTATAAGAATTTTTTTAGTATTTGATATTAATGAAATGAAGTGTTATTCCTGGTGCATATATGTGTTTATGCTTATTTTTTTATTTTTTTGCATTCCTTCATAAATATAGATCAATCTGGTTGTTCTATGTAAACTTCTCCTTGTAATTATCCATTTAGAAAGGTAGATTTGACATCCATTTGATATATTTTGAATTTATTAAAAAAATAAAATTCCAAAAACATTATGATTGCCTCTAATCTTGCAACAAGAGTAAAAGTTTCATCAAAATCCATTCCTTCAATTTGAACATAACATTTGTATACCAACCTTGCCTTGTTTCTTACCACTTCTCCATGATCATTTAACTTATTATTGAAGATCCATTCATGCTAATGAAATTCTTGTTTCTTGGTATAGAAACAAGTTCCCATGTCTAAGTTTTCTCTATTTGGTCCAATTATTCATGAATAGTTGTTAGCCAATTATGATCTTGAATATCTTGTGCAACATCCTTTTGCTAATCCATGAATAGAAGACCTACATTTGCTTACACATCGGGACTCAAAACTTTCCTTCTTGTTTGAACACCTATTCTTAAATCACCAACTATATGTTTAGTCGGATGATATTTTTGCACATACTTTGAAGGACCCTTGGCTTGAGGACTAGATGTCTCTTCATTTTCTTCCTCATTATTGGTAACTTATTCATTAGTGCTGGTATTTGTTGGTTTTTTGTCTTCATATTAAAGATATTCATTAACTTTGATGTCAATATAATAAACAATCCTCTTGGTATTCTTACTATAACATCTACATCCTTTTCTATTTTGATAATATTAAAAAAAAAATCCTTCATCAACCCTTGCATAAAACTTACCAAGCTTTTCATCATTCCTCTTTTTGTAACAATTCCTACCAAAGCCTTTGAAATTCTTGACAGTTGCTAGTCTGTCATACCAAATATCATAAGGAGTTTTTTCACTTTTTGGTGTGAAATGATATTTGTTGATAATCACCATTGTTGTGTGAATGACCTTAGCCAAAAATATCTACTACACTTTCCTTTCATCCATCATAGCTCTGACTAGTTATTGTATAGATCAATTTTCTCTTTCCGCAACACCACTCTATTGTGGAGTCTCTACTATATTAAACTATATTGATGCCATGCTTCTTGTAAAACTCATTAAACTATTTTGAAGTGAATTTACCTACATTATCAAATCTTATGCTCTTGATTTTTTAGTCAGTTTCATTCTTAGCCATAGCTTCGAAATCTTTAAAATTTTCAAGGGCTTAAAATTTCTCTCTACGAAAATCAACCCACATCATCCTACTAAAATAATCAATTATTAGCATGAAATACAATTTTTCTGTGGCTGATTCGATTATTGATGGTCTACACAGGTCCATGTGTACTATCTCTAATGGATTTGATGATGAGCTCTCCTTAGGCTTAAATGGAACTTGAGTTTTCTTACCCAATTGAAAATATTTTCATATCGTATTCTCTGGTTTCGACAGTATGGGTAAATATTTGACAATATTCTTCTTTCTTACTTTGACTATATGATCAAAGTTCAGATGCCCAAGTCTCTTATGCCACATCCACGTACACATTGTTTTTTTTCTTACAATGTCAACTACTATTTCACCTATATATGTAGAATTTATTTGATTTTTTTTATCTTTAAAAATCACATCATAGATTTGATCACACATATATGAAATAGTAAGAAGGTTACACTTTATCCCATCAACATATAAGACATTGTTTGATTTACATTTTCCATTAGACATACTGAAAACTCCTTTACCAATAATATTACTAGGTGTGTTGTTACCAAAAGTTTCATTACACTTTTCAATTGGCTTCCATTTCAAGAACTTGCTTTCATCACCTGACATGTGCCTAGAGCATCCATTTTCCACATACCAATGACTCCATTCATTATGAGCATAAAAAGAAATATGACATTGTTATATTTTCTCTAAGTTCAATTTTCTCAATAACTAGTTGATACATCTTCTCCTTAAGTTTGCAATCAACTACTATAGGCCCAAAATTTTGACACTTAAAACATTGAACCAGATAGTTAAAAGGAGAAAAAGGATTGTTGTGCCTGATTTTCCTTTTCCTATGTTGATTTCTTCCTCTAGATTCGAGTTTCCTGTAGGATAGATTTACTCTGCAATTTACTACACTGTGGCCATAATTACTGCAAGTGAAACAATATCCTAGAAAAATATCGGCATACTTAGAACTTTGTCTTGTACTTTGGGCTGTCTTGTGAGTATTTATTTTTGTTTGACCAAGGTTTTTCTTTTTTTTTTGTTTATAATTACTTGACTGATTTTTGGGATGCATATCTCCATTTTGATACTACGTTGCATATTCTATTATTCTTTCGTTGTTGGTACAAAATAAATTGGTTTGTTTCCTTTCAATTCTACTATTGTGTTGGACTAAACCTCAAATATGAGACTTGTTCGATCTTTGGAGACTCATTGTGCTTACAATATTTCATTCAAAATTTCATTTCCTCTTCCAAATTTATGATTGAAACTTGACTTTGTTTTCCCTTTTCTAACTCCAACAAAACAATTTCACCTCCTATCATTTCACAAGCTTGACTCTTCACATTCAATTGTTGGTTTAGGGATTTTTGGATCTTCTTACCTTCTTCTATTTTCAAGAGAAATGGTTCAAAAACTTTACCCTTTTTTTATCAATGACTAATTGAATTGAGATTTAGTTTTCTTTCGCGGTATTTCAATTTCTTCAAGTGCACTTACCAGTTCTCCTTCTAGGTCCACTTCATCCTCTTCATCATGAAAATTGATAGCTTTGACTTACATATTGTCTATGGCCATCATAATGAATTATTTTGGGCTTTCATCATCTTTGTCCTCATCTGAGATTGGATGGCTTCACTTTCATAGGAGTTCTCTTCTTGAACATATATACACCAATTTTTAGCCTTTTTTATGTATTTTGGCACTTTCCTAACATTTTCTCTTGGATCATAATATTTCTTCTTCTTTTCAGGACACTTTAATGCATAGTGAAAAACGTTTCCACAATTAAAACTCTCAAAAGGTTACTTACCATTATATTTACCTTAGCCTCTCTTGATATTCCTCACAAACTTGGCTTGTTCTTCATTTGTCTCACAACATGAGTCATCATGATATTCCTTGGGATTCTTATCTTCTTTGAAGGTTGACTCTTGTGTTGCAGTCATTCCATTAGAAATTATCATCTCATAAAAATTAAGGATGCCAAGTAATTGATCTAGAGTGAGAGTGTTCATATTGGTCATTTCTTCAATGGTTGAAACCTTGGGATTAAATATATTAGGAATAGATATCAACACCTTATGAACTACTAAAAATTCATCTGAAATCTCATCAAGACCTCTTATGGTGTTCACAAATTCATCAACTCTTAAGAAATATTTTGCAATATATCCATCATCATCCATCCTTAAAGACTCAAAAGCTTGAAGGTTATATTTATTTTCCTTGTTGTCATGTTAATTGAATCTACTCATCTTGTCCCATATGGATTTGGCATATCTGCAGTCCATTACCTTGAAAAGTTTTGATTCATGTAGGCCAACAAGAAGACGATTCATGGTTTTAGCATTACATGTAAACTCCATATTATAATATTTGGTAATCACTACTAGAGGTTTTTGATATTATTCTTTCATAACACCCCACACATCATCTCCAAGTGATTTAATGTAGTTCTTCATCCTCACTTTCAAAAAAACATAGTTTGTTACAATGAACATTGGTTCCCTATTGGTAAATCCCCCTTCCTGGTTTGCCATGGTCCTTGATCATTTCTTCCATATATTAAAGTGATATGAAGTAACTAGACTCTGATACCAATTGGTGGAAATCATAACAATAATAAGAGAGGGGGTGAATAAGTATTATAGGAATTTTAACAATTTAAAAAATTTATTTCACTTATGCAATGATATTATGAAAACATAAACAATTCATTCACATGAGCATGACATGAAATAATATCAGTAACACAAGGAACAAAAAAGTCTCCAAATTTTTCTTGAATTCCTTCACAACAAAAAGCTATGACTTGCTATTTTTAATTTCTCTGGCTACAGCTAGTATGAAGCTACAACACCCCAATTTATCATCTACAACTAAATGGAGCTACAACCACAAGTATTTACCAACACCTGTTGGAAGGAGCACCAACCCCTTATATGTAACCTAGAAATTTCTCGACATCAGTGATTCATATTTCATCAATTTTCAAATTAGAACCATGAATGCCACCTCTGCTTAAAAAATAAAACAAATTTTCCAACACCACTTTTAGTAATATGTGATTACTGAGAAATACATGATCACACCAACACCTCACTTCACCACTAGGTCTTGCACCCAAAATATTTCTGAAAGTCTTCAATAAACTCTACCTATATATAATTTGGATTGATATTTTTGGCCTGAGATTTTAGTTAACTTCACTTTAAATCTTTGCATCAGTCTCTAATTATTTATTTTTTCCTATTCATTTTAGTCTTCTAGATGTTCTCTCCAAGTTTTAGAATCTGATTATGTTTTTCTTGTTGGGAAAAATACTGAGAGGGGTGGGGGGTGAATCAGTATTTAGTGCAGAATGAAATTTTTTTACCTTTTCTTTCTCTAAAACCCATACGCTACTTTAATGAAGCCAACTCACGTATACACATGGATATCCTTAATAAAACTCGCGTATTAATAGAGATTTCATTATGCTGATAATTCTTAGCTTAGATCATTACATCATTCATTCATTAGATGTTTAGTAAGCAGTAAACATGTGCAGTAAGAACAGAATAAATCATCACACATAAGCAACACACATGAACACCAAGATTTAAGGTGGAAACCCAATTCGGGAGAAAACCACTGCTACCGTCGTCTCAGTCTTCAATATTTTATTATAAAGAAAACATTGTACAACCATGTACTAGCGCAGACTCATACCAGCACGTAGGCACCCACCTGCAGAAGGCTACAACCTTCTCTCGTTTACCAGCCTCTCCTGGAAGGGAGCTACAATCCCCTGCTCTCGTTTACCAGCCTCTCCTGGAAGGGAGCCACTACCCCCTGCTCTCGTTTACCAGCCTCACCTGGAAGGGAGCTACTACCCCCTGCTCTCATTTACCAGCTACCACTGGAAGGGAGCTACAACACCCTCACTGAAGGCTTCGACCCTCAGCACCACCATGGACCACGTTTCATCAATTTTCATACTGGATCCAACAATTTCCATACAACACAACTTGTACGCCACTTTTCATCAAATTTTGAGACTGGACCCACTCCACACATTTAAGCTCAAAATTCGTCAAACTGAAACTTATAACCCCATCAATTCATTCATTGAATCATCAATCAATCAACCAAAAACTTGATCTTCAATTAACATAATCAGCAGCATATTCATCATTTAAATAACCCAGTTCTGTATGAATACATCATTGACAGATAGCAGTAAAACAACAAAATAGATCAAACATTTCATTCCACTTACTTCAGCAAACCCTATATTCCATACGCGCTTTTACTTCACTGAACCTGTGTATGTACGCGCTTCCATGCACACCAATCTGCGTATACTTCTGTGCATTCTTCAGAAAACCCTATCTGCCAATACGTGCTTTTCCTTAAGCAGACCCGCGTATACATGGGCTTTTACTGAAGAGAAACTGCGTATACATCTGTAACTTTTCAAGACTGTGCAGCTCCTCAGATCAGATAAACAACTCAGAATTCATCCTTTACTTCAGAAAGTATTTCGCCTCATCTCAGATCTAAACATTCCATAAACATATCTAGAAAATACATATACATTTCAGATCTACAGATCCCTCTTCATCATTTTCTTCATAGGTGTATTATTAATTTAGATCAATCAATAAATTGTTACCCAATCCATACAGATATACTCCAGAGTGAAGTATTCATTAAAACCCATACATGCACACCCTTGCACTTATGAACTTCTTCTCCTTATATAGATTTAACCTTTGTCAATACCATGAGCCAAAACCACACAGCTTCTGATGGTATTCCTAGACAGGATCACATAGATATTCCAGCGCTCAATACAATGGGTCAATACCATGGTAATGTCTACTAGTTTCCTAAATTTAGAGCGCAAATGACCATACGTGACTTGGCACGTACTTTTCCGTGTGCATACGTTACTTCTCCTTAACAAACCCGTGTATGCCTTGTGACATACCTTGTTTATAATTTTTCTGGCACTTACTGAAATTCCTTTCTTCTGTTACTTCTGAGCTGATCTGTAGATACATCATCCTTTCTTATTTAACACATAGGTTGCTTATCATAGGCAACTCATCAAGCAGGTTTCTATCAAAGTCAACACATTATATCACACTGCCAAAAATCTCCCCCTTAACTCATCAAGTAGGTTTCCATCAAGGGCAACTTCATCAAGTAGGTTGTCATCAACTTTATCAAGTAGGTTGGCATCAAGGACAACACTCTACATCATATCGCCAACAATCTTATTTCATCAAGTAGGTTTCCATCAAGAACAACACATGCCAACAATCTCCCCCTTTGGACTTGATGGCAACCATGATGGTGTTTGATCACCACAACATATAGATGTATTGATTATAACCATTATGCAAACACCATGATACTCTCCCCCTATTCAAACACCATGTTACTCTCCCCCTTTGACATCAAGGGAAAAGGGCGAATCAAAACCAAAACAAGGTTTTTCTTCTCCTGTAGAAAGAAGAGCTCTGTAGATCTGATGTGCAGTGAAGTTACCATGCTCCCCCTGAGTTCATGCTGAATCTTCAAACATATTTTTCAATGAATTACATGACTCTATGACCTTTCCTATTACCAAGGACTCATACTTACATCAAAGATCCAACCAAGTGGATTTACATATATGACTCAAGTACCCAACCAAGTGGGTTTACACATTTTGACTCAACTACCCAACCAAGTGGGTTTACAAATTTTCTCAAGTCCTTACATGACTGAATATTACAAATTTACATCATAGGTCTCAACATGACCTTTTCATCAAATTACAACTATGACCTTTTGTAACAAATACCAAAAAGACCTCAAGAGAGAGATCATATTTCAGAACCATCATAATGCCAACAATGAATAATTCTCAGCAAGGCTAATGTTCCTCCTAAACCTTTACACCTGTTCTTGAGCCATTTCACTCCTTCATCTCCCCCTTAGCTTGTGCATCCTGAACACTTTCAACAGCAAATCATCAAGGCATATTCACCCAATATCAGAGAATGAAACATAAATATAAGAGCTGAAACATCACCAGAGATACCAAACAACACCACAGCTGTGCTGAAGAATGTTGATCCAGAAAAATTTGTCAGAAACCACCCATACGTGGTTTTCTGTGTATAAACTCACGTATATACGTGACTGTCTTTCAGCAAATCCACGTATCCAATTTTATCTTCTGAATTTAAGCAGATATGATCTTTTGAGAGGTAGAGACATCTCCTAGCTTTTGTCTGAGAAATTTGAATGCTTCCTAGAATATATGAGAAAATATAGATAGGATAATGTAGTTGAATTTTCACGTGTCATCCAATAGTTGTAGCAAGAGCACATCAGTAACCAAGCCTTCAGATTCTTTGTAGCCTCTACATATTCTTCCCAAGAGGAATTATCATGTCAGAACAAATTCTTCAATAGAAAATATGTGTCAAACAATCATCCATGTGATCCAAAATCACCAAGATATTCAAGATTCATCATGATGTAATATGCTTAGGAAAAAGGTCTCAACCATAGCAACAAATTATGCATGATATATTCTTATCTCTGAATCATAAGACTTCCAACTCATCTATGTGTGAAACAAAAGATATTCTTTAGCAAAAAGCAAACTAGGCTCATCCATAATCTCATCATAAGAAACCATGTATCATGTCATCATCATTTGAGCAAGAACTAAGGAATAATCAGATACAATGCCAACAATGCAATCATTAGTTGTTAGATTGATGCTCCCCCTGAACCTGTGTTCCTGATCTTTAGCTATCTTACTGTTTTTCTTATCAAAAAAGCATGTGTGACTTTCTTCAGCAGAACTTGCGTGTATACGCGGCTTTAGTTCACTAAACCCGCATAGGGAAAGTGAAACATTGAAAATTTCAACCACTTCATCTCCCCCTGAATTTGTATCACCTATACTCGTCTTCTTCACATCAGATGCACTGCCAGAAATAAACATAACCAGAATTACCAAATCAGCCATGGGAATCATCATACATAGCTCCCCCTATGATGATACATTACTAATCCCTATAATGTATCTCACATCATCCCTGCAGTCATTATGAGAAGTAAGCTCGAGAAGCGGATGACTGCAGTAGGATTATAATCTCCTAAGTTTTTTACTGATCCTCCTTCCTTTTCCAGCTTTGCTTGAAACTTCTTATTGTGTGCTGGAAATCATCCAATTTCTCAGATCCATTCATCCTACATTATTTTTCTACATGTCCATACTTGTTACAGGCATAACATCTTGCATGACAAGAAAATTAGGCATAAGGATCATGATGTGTTCTTATATTCTTTCTTCTATTGCAATCAGCTGCTTTATGACCATACTTGCTACAAGAAAAACAATATCCCTTGAAGAAACCAGAGTACCTTTCTGTGTAGAATCCGTTTGTATGTGACTGAAACATTCTGCTTCTACAATTAGCTGCAATATGCCCATAATTATGACATTTAAAGCATTCAGCATTATTGATGCTTCTATAGTTAGGAGGGAATGCTTTCTTTTGAGAGTTCATGCTTGTCGATTGACCTTTTGTTTCTTCCAACACTTTAGGTTTTCCATTGATATCCTTTGAATCTTAACCACTTCCTTGTGAACTAGATTCTCCTTTAACTATTTCATGAAAACCAAGACCAAATTTAATAGAAGGAGACCTTTGACTAATAAGAATATTGTCTAGAATCTTAGTACTATCTTGAAACCTCAAGAGTCTATCTTTTTCTTCTAATTTACCTTTCAAAATATTTACCTCAACCTCCAAACTTTGGCATTGCTTCTTCATGCTTTCTTCTTTCCTTCTTCCTTCTTCTACTTGATCATTCAATTTTAAAATCTCTTCCTTCAACTCATTTTCTTGTTCTTCAAAAGTTTGTAAAAGTTCTTCATTCTTCTTATTTGATTTTTCCAAATCTTCTTTGAGAGAGATGATTTCTACTTCAAGTCTTTCACTTCGATTAGTTACTTTATACTGCAGTTTTTGATAAATTTCTATCCGTCTTTGATACATTTCCATCATATCTTTGTAGATAGATTCCTTCTTTTTAAATTGATCTTCATCATTAATCCTGAGATTTGCTTCTAGACCCATACTATTAATTTCACTATAATTTTCACTATCTTCACCATTGCTTGCATAAGGAAGTGAATCAGAAAGATTAGTACCTTTTTCATCTTCTTCATTTTCTGCTTCACATGTTTTCTGAGATATCTCCTTTCCTTGAGTAGCCTTCTTCTTTTGCTTTCTTGCCATGAGCACTAGCAGATCTTGGTCAAGATCTTCTTTATCCTCATTTGACATTTCATCATTATCTTCATTTGTATAATAGCTCTTTCCATTTTCAAATTGTTTCCCTTTATCATGATTTTCTTCATAAGGACATTTAGCAGCATAATGACCAACTCTTCCACAATTAAAACACTTGAAGGGAAGCTTACCTTTGAATATTCCAGTACCTAGTTGGAGTCTTCTCACAAAATTTGCTTATTCTTCTTCTGATATGTAACTTGATTCCTTGAAAACTTCCTTTTCTTTTCCTTTTGCACATGCCTTAAAGCCAACTTCACTGATTTGAGAGGGACCTTCTTTTCTCATTTCAAAAGCAGTTAGAATACCATGTAGTTGAACAATAGTAAGAGTTTGCAGATCTTTCCTTTCTTCAATAGCAGATAATTTTGACTCAAATTTTGAAGTCAAAGATCTTAAGACTTTTTCAACCATAGTAGTATCGGTTATGGTTTCACCCAAAATTATCATACGATTTACAATATCATCTAGACGTAAAAAGAAAGTGGCAATATTCTCATCACTATGCATCCTTAAATTTTCATATTCAATTCTGAGAGTTTGGAGTTTGGCACTTTTTACCTTTGTATCCCCTTCATAGCTTAGAATGATTTTGTCCCATATTTCTTTTGTTGAATTTAGCTGCATCACTTTAACAAATTCTGATTCAGACAGGCTTCCTAATACAACATTGACTACTTTGGCATTGATTTCATATTTCTTCCTTTCTGCTGCATCAGTAGGAATAATTACCGGATACCGATAACCTTCTTCCACGATTTCCCATACTTCTGCACCAAGACTTTGCAAATATTCTTTTGTTCGTATCTTCCAGAATAACATATTACTTCCATTGAATAAAGGTGGCCTTAGAGAAAGTACTCCTTCCTGACTTCCCATTGTGACGGATCTCCTTCAAGCGATCAAGCTTCTGCAGAAGAACCCCCTCTGATACCAATTGTTGGGAAAAATACTGAGAGGGGGGGGTGAATCAGTATTTAGTGTAGACTGAAAACTTTTTACTTTTTCTTTCTCTAAAACCCATACGCTACTTTACTGAAGCCAACTCGCATATACACGTGGATATCCTTAATAAAACTCGTGTATTAACAGATATCTCATTATGCTGATAATTCTTTGCTTAGATCATTGCATCATTCATTCATTAGATGTTTAGTAAGCAGTAAACATGTGCAGTAAGAGCAGAATAAATCATCACACATAAGCAACACACATGAACACCAGGATTTAAGGTGGAAACCCAATTCGAGAGAAAACCACGAGCATTATCCCGCCTTCAATATTTGATATAAAGGAAATGATTGACAACCATGTACCGCCGCGTACTCATGGTCAAAGACACATATCTCCACCGTTGGTGGCTACAACCTTCTCATTTACCCTAGCCTCTCCCGAAGGGAGCTACTACCCCCCGCTTCTTGTTTACCACCTTCTCCCTGAAGGGAGCCACTACCCCCTGCCTGCTTACCGGGGCCTCACCCGGAAGGGAGCTACTACCCTCGCTTCTCGTTTACCATCTACTCACTAGAAGGAGCTACAACCCCCTCAACGGTTTCAGACCTCGCACTCACCCATGGACCATTAAGCCACTGACTTTTATATTGAATCCAATGCTTTCCATACAACAAAATCCTCAGAGGCCACTTTTCATCAGATTTTCAGACTGGACCAACTCCACACATTTAAGCTCAACATTCATCAAACTGAAACTTATAACCCCATCAATTCATTCATTGAATCATCAACCAATCAACCAATAACTTGATCTTCAATTAACATAATTAGTATCATATTCATCATTTAAACAACCCAGTTCTGTATGAATACATCATTGACAGATAGCAGTAAAACAGAAAAATATATCATACATTTCATTCCACTTACTTCAGCAAACCCTAGATTCCATACACGCTTTTACTTCACTGAACCTGCGTATGTACATGCTTTCATGCACACCAACCCGCGTATACTTCTATGCATTCTTCAGAAAACCCTATCTGCCCATACGCACTTTTCCTTAACCAGACCCGCATATACATGCACTTTTACTGAAGCGAAACTGCGTATACATCTGTAACTTTTCAAGACTGTGTAGCTCTTCAGATCAGATAAACAACTCAGATTTCATCCTTTACTTCAGAAATTATTTCGCCTCATCTCAGATCTAAACATTTCATAAATATATCTAGAAAATATATATACATTTCAGATCTAGAGATCCCTTTTCATCATTTTCTTCATAGGTGCATTATTAATTCAGATCAATCAGTAAATTGTTACCCAATCCATACAGATATACTCCAGAGTGAAGTATTCATTAAAACCCATACATGCACACCCTTGCACTTATGAACTTCTTCTCCTTATATAGATTTAACCTTTGTCAATACCATGAGCCAAAACCACACAACTTCCAATGGTATTCCTGGACGGGATCACATAGATATTCCAGCGCTCAATACAATGGGTCAATACCATGGTAATGTCTCCTGGTTTCCTAAATTTAGAGCGCAAATGACCATACAGGACTTGGCACGTAATTTTCCGCGTGCATACATTACTTCTCCCTAACAAACTCGTATATGCCTTGTGACATACCTTGTTTATCATTTTTCTGGCACTTACTGAAATTCCTTTCTTCTGTTACTTCTGAGCTGATCTATAGATACATCATCCTTTCTTATTTAACACATAGGTTGGTTATCATAGGCAACTCATCAAGCAGGTTTCTATCAAAGTCAACACATTGTATCACACTGTCAACAATCTCCCCCTTAACTCATCAAGTAGGTTTCCATCAAGGGCAACTTCATCAAGTAGGTTGCCATCAACTTTATCAAGTAGGTTGCCATCAAGGACAACACTCTGCATCATATTTCCAACAATCTTATTTCATCAAGTAGGTTGCCATCAAGGACAACACATGCCAACATTTCTAAACTCAAACTATGAGTTTTTCTGTTGATTTGGCTATTCTGGCTCTTAACAGTATTTAGCTAGGAATTTCTATATTTGGTGAATCTCTAGATTTATCCAAACTATTAAATCCTTCTCTTAACAACTACCAACTTGTTCATGAATATGATTTCAAGATTTAGTGCTCTACTATTATGTTTGGCTTAACTACCAAACTCCAAAAGTTTTCGACTCATTTCATGCTTTTAGCATTAAGCATGGCCCAATTTGTTTTGTATTTAACACTCTGCTAAACGAAAAATTATTCCAAAAAATGAAAAAATCAAGCTATTGACTCATTTATCCACAAGCCCAAAGGATTTAAACATAACCTTTGAATTATTTTGTTATGATACCAGCTCCAAAAATAGAATAAAAGAGAGATCAACGCCTTATAAATCAACGACTTCGAGGGGGAAACCTCCAATACATTACATAAATGAACAATTCTATGATGATACAAATGAAAAAACCTCCTTCTATATATAGGGATTCTTGGGGTCACAATATAATCCTAACCGACCTAACAATAATAATTTAAGGGAACAATAATAACAATATGGGGGTTATAGGGATACAAAAATAACAATAATGGGGCTACACTAATAACAATAAGGGACTACACTAGTAATATAGGGACCTAACATATTTAACAGTACATATAAGCTTTGTGGTTGAAGTATTATTTTATATAAAATACACTGCTAAATAAAACTCAGTGGGCCCCTCTGAGATTTAAGCCAAGATGGCTAATTTAACACTACAAAATACCTCCATGCCCTCGGTATTGATAGCACATATATTTACTCCAAAAAGATGTCCTATACATGTTTTATTTGACTTGATAGAATCTTCAGTTGGTGGCCATTTTTTTGTCCCCTAGTTTTTTCACTTGCCATAGATATCGACGCGTTTGTTTTTCACCCTTTTAAATATTCTGATATCTATTTAGTGGGATGATTTGTTAGTGGGCTACACCTGATATGCTTCTTATTGGTATTTGAATACTTTTTTTTAGTGATAATGTGTCTTGTCTCTATTGTCCTGGCCCTTCCCTCCTTTAAAATTCGTTGGGGTTTTACTTATAGGATGAGTCATCCTCATGGGGTATACCTGCCATGCTTATCACCAATAAAACTGCTTCTCGGGCTAATTTAGCTCTAGCATGACCAAGTCCACCCAACAACTATTTAGCCCACCTATTCTCCAGTGCGGCTTGTTAATGCCTAAATCTACCTCAGGATGAGAAAGGCAGAATCTAGGGTAACATCATACGACGCTTAACCTGGTAGCTAGCCCTACCATATCGGAAGAGGGCTCTCTCCTTTTCAATCTCAGTAGAAGATGATCGATGAGGCTTGAGATGACTTGAATTGCAACTGATTTTAGGCTAGGTATGTATGCAAAAGAGTTTGATTGATTTTCAAGGTGTTTTCTTGGCTTAAGAGGAAAGGAAAATTTGGGTCTAGGGAATGAGGCTCAGTTTTGTAGAGATCTGAATGGGGCAAGGTAGGCAATTGATTTGACACTTCCAATTTGAAATAAATGGAGAGTTGAGACAGGTGAGCAGTTGAAGAGGGCAAGAAACCTTCAAGTATCCTCTCCAAATAGTTTAAAACATAAATAATTAAACAAACCCTAGGTAGAGCACTGCAAATTTTAATGAATTCTATGTTTATCCTTGTTTGTTTAAGTTAAGAAGAAATAAGAGTGAAAATGGTATACATAAAACACCAGTAGACTTACATTTATATATATAAACACAATATCAAAAAAAAAATTCCACATGAATCCCATAGAGTGCTGCAAACCCTAGTCTATTCCTTTGCCAAAAATGCAGAGATGAATGTACAATGATGCTCAAAGCATTCCCAAAAGTCCAACCCTGCTAATGACTGGAAAACCACAAGATATAGACAAACAATAACTCATCCCAACCTCTAGGGGTCGAGCTCACAAGTTTAGGAGCTGTTCCAAAAAAATCTAAACTGTGAACTAGAAAGTAGGCAGTGGAACAACTTGCCTCTATAAACTAGGAAACTGATTCATTCAGTTGCAAATCACCTTTTGATGGATGAATATACTTCTATGAGTGTAAATTTAGAAAAATTACATCAAGATCCATAAAATTACATTAAATTACATCACGATTTTGAAATTTAGAAGTAATAAATTCAAACTGTCAAAAACTAGGCGAAAAACAGAGTTTCTGGGTCAAAAATGAGCAAAATCCTCCAATGCGCCACGCCTAATTTCCCTATGCATCATGCCAGTTTGCAGCTGATTTTGGAGGCCTTCCTGATGTAAAAATTTTCTCCAAATGGGCTTGTTGGAAATGTATGCCTATCTAATTTCCAACACAAGTGGAATTTCTTAATTTGGCTTCCATTTGCCCCTCCAAAACTGATTTTTCCCAACATTGCTTCCTGTGTGTCAAAAAAGGGGCAGAAAGGTCATTTTTGGGGTGTTTTTGACCCTTCTGGAAGCCCAAAACCTGTCAAAATTTCTTGGCCATAGGTATGAATGCATATTTTTCCATGAAAAATCTAAAAATTTTGAGTTCGCATCAAAAGGAGTCCCCTATCAAAAGCGCACGCCAAGTGGCGCAGCGCATAGAGCAGAAAAGCCTGTTTTTTAGCTCAAAAATTCCAAAAATGAAACAAATGTCCCAATTTTTTTGAAATTTGGGCTGAGTGTCCTCCATTATGTGCTATGCTAGGCCAAGGAATCCTCGGCCAAGATCTAAAGTCTATTATGCCTTTTCCAACGCTTTGAGGCCTTCTTCAACTCGGCCTTCAAGATCTTGATCCTTGCTTTGCAAACATGGTTTCTCGCCCAATAATGATTGGCCATGTGCCTCAACATGTTATTTTATTTTTTGGCTTTCTCCAACATCTTTTCCAAATGCATATTTACCCTTTTGAGCCAAGTTTCACGATCAGGTTCAATTTCTTGCTCAAGTGATGTCATTTTTCTTTTGCTCTTTTTTGCGGCTTGCCAGTTCTCTCGTATGTTTTGTAGCTCCATAATATTTTGCTGATTCTCTAGCTGATTTTCCCTTTGCTAAAAGTATTTGATTATCCACTTGGATCTTTGTAGGCTGAGGGACAAAGTATTTATCTCCGCCCGTTGCTCCCGAATGATCTCTCTAAGCTTTGAGCTTGGTGAGCCCAAATCAGTGTCATCATCCTGAATGAGGATGAAATATGTCTCCTGCCCTCCTGAAGGCCCCTCTTCATGTATTGGCCTCTTTCCCTTGTCCTATACCTGCACTACTGATGGAGGAAGTGAGACCCTTTCCACCCCGGGTGGATATAATACTTTCTTGGCTGCTACAAACAACCTTCTAGTGCCCTTCTGATAGGTGACAAACACCGGCACACTAGCGGTCTGTGTCTCATGACCCTCCTGCTGATGTGAAGGTCCACCGGTCTCATGAAAAGCTTCTGGAAGCACCTGAGGAGCTATGAATAACTCATGAGAAATGAAATCCTCCCATGAAATATCCTGCAAACTAAGCTAATGCATAACCACAATTTTGATGAGTGCAAAATGATAGATACTATTATATTGTTGCTCAGAAGTTTTCTTTTGCACTAGGGTGGTCATCTTCTCAATATTTTGGCACATGAAGTAGGGGAGATTCATCATTCTCACCTTGGTAAAATGCATCAGCAATCTGATGTGATAGGCATATAGGCGAGAGAACTGGCCCTCACAGCTGAAATATATGATAATGAGTTTCATCAAAGGAGCGTATGAATCTCTCAGGTATCGAAAGGGAAAAACTCTGCTGAGTTGTCTCAAAAAGCCAGGCTTGATGTATGGCTCATAGTGTTCCCTGTCAACTTGCTGCCTTTAATTCCATTGCTCTCTAACATTTGGAATACCGGTTGCTAGAGAGATAGATTCCAGTGTCAAGGTGAATGTCACACTTGCAAGAATGACCTGGCCATTATGTAAATGAATCACAAACAATCTATCCAACTCATGATGGTACTAGACTCTAGAAACCATCTCACAAAACTGATAACAAGACTGATGTTGAAAACATGTGATAGCAAGAGGGAAGTTTTGCAGCTCAGCAAGTGAAGTAGGCTCTTCCCGTACATGTTTACCACTCTTGTGAGGTCTCCTTGGTGCATGCAATTCAGTTGAAGAGTCACTGTGTCTTCCTTCATCTCGGTCATAAGAGGAATCTGTCTCCATGTTTGCCAAAGTTTGTGTTGTCTTAGATGAGTATGAAGAGTTTAGGTGTCTTTGGTCTTTTGCTACCAAGTGTATGAAAATGTGTGAGGGACTATGAAGGGAGAGGGTAAGGGGAATGCTGGGAATATTTCCAATTGGATTTTGGGGAACTAAAGGGTTTTAGGGACAGTCTCTAGGATTTTGGGATAGTAATAGGGGTTTGGGAATTTTGTAGCTAGGATTTGGGATAATGGGAATATGGGATAGGGGTAGATGAATTTAGGGATATGGGGAATAGGGAAATGGTTTGATGAAACTAGAAAAACAATGAAGGAATAAAAGGTGAGGGAGTGATGGCCACAAAAAACCAACTTATAAACCCTAGGAAAATAATGTCTTGAGCAAAGAAGTAGGGTTTGAAATTTTCTATTAAATCCTCATAAACATCATAAGACACACGTTTATGGCATTGGAAGAATTTTTTGACTTACTTTGGATTGGAGGAAGCTGAGAAAATTAGAGTTTTGAATGAAATCATGGTTAAAATAATTAGCATCCCTACGCGCCACACCACAAACCCAACGCGCCGCACCGGTTATGTGCATCGTGCTAGTGTATTTCTTTCACTGTGGAGGCCGACCCATTCCATCGCGCCAGTCCTATGCGCCGCAGCTCTTAGCCAATGCGCCGCGCCCCTGAGACTAAAACTACTGGCTACAATTTTGTGACCATGATTTGGGCTCCCAATCTCTCTTGTTCTTTTGGATGTAAATGAGCCCTTTGAACATGGAAAATGACTTATATACCAAAGGCTTTAATTTTCCACTCCAAAAACCCACTTTGTAATTTTTACCTTTGACACTTTTTGTTTAAACTCTGTTTTAGGCAGTTTGCTTCATTTTGCCTCTGATTAACTGAATGAATTGCTTTTGTTTGCCTTGAGGGGATGGATTTGCTGGAGCTTGACAATGTGACCAGGGTTTCCATTGAAATTGGTTACATATGAGAAAACTTGAAATTACATCAAATTTATACATAAAAATATAAAATACTATATTTTTCTTCAAAACAGAGTTTTGAGGAAAAATACATTTCCAGGCATATGATGATGAAATTTTTTAGTATTGGAACTTTATTCAAATTCCTCATGCACCTGCTGACCATTATTGGGAATTTTGAATACCTTATTGATGAAACCCTAGACCTAATGGGACTGAAAACCCTATAAAAAATGACTCTTGCAAACTATAAGACAAAAAGTGACTACAAATGATCTTAATGAATGGAAATGGGCCAGCAGGTAAAGGACATGAGGGAAAATGTATAAAAATTCACTACCGTCAGATGATCCATGCTCCTAATGAAATGCAACAGACTGAGCGAGACACCTAATATGCAATGCAACAAGAGAATTTTGATCACTGGCGAAGGGATGAAGATACCGACAGTAACACGACTCTTTCAAACCTTATGGGGTCTTGCTAGTGGGATGATTCTCCTGAACCTCAGATTTACCCTCTATGTGACATTTTTTCTCACCTCTTTCCATCACTTTTTCATAAGATCATAGACACCAATCAATGAAAATTTTTATGTTTTATCTTATGGATGCATTAAAATTATTTCCATATTATATTTTCATGCTCTTTCTATTTGGATAGATTTTTGAAATTTAGCTACAGAATGTAGGTTGTTCTGCAACTAACTGTGTGATCCATAGCCACTCTCATGGTTTAGCAGGTTCCAGGTGTCAACTAAGGAATTGGGCCACATGGGTATTTCTAAAATTATGCCTACATGGATTCTATCCTACTCACTTGGTCCAGATCGACAGAAAAGTGAGCCTAAGATCATGGTCAAAGATGAAGTCAAATTATGTTATCGAAAAGCAATAGGACTCTTGATTTGCTCCAATAGTCCTATTGCAATTCTAAGTTCGAATTAGCAAGAGTCCAATAGTGCTATTGCAAGTCTAATTCAAATTAGCCACCTTTAGCAAGTATATCTCATAACCAGTTATGTAATTTCCCTTTAAATATCGTTTGTACAAGACCAAAAAGGACAGTTCAAATTTCTAAATGTAAACGCGGGCTTTCTGTGGATACTCTGTTTCTAGAATTTATTTTCATCATAATAACAAGTTAAATTTTCCAATGATTTCTTGATTTCACCTTTAACAAGCTATGAGTTCAACCACATTAGTTGTAGAGGGCCCCTGCTTCTGAACGAGGTTTTTATTTGTGCTTTTAGTTAAATTTCCTTTAATCTGTTTCAGCCATTTCTATTTCTAATTAGGCTTATGCTTTATTTCCAGTTTTCAAATAGTTTAATGATAAATCAAAATTGTGTATACTTATCCTTCCAATACATTTCATGGAAATAGAAACTTTGTTTTCAAAACTGAATTAAGGATTGAAGTGATAAGAAACCACAGTTGTTTAGTTTTACTGTTCTTGTCTTTTATTTCCATTATAACAGAGTTGTCAATTGCCGTGTCAACAAATGTTTATAAAAGCCACTTTTGATATGCTAATCCTACATTAAATGGTTAAATATCTCAGACATATAGTAGTTGAATTTACCTTGCTTATTTTAATTTTCTTTCCAAATACTAAGGCATAATTGATTTCTCCTAAAGCATCTCAAAAGGCTGAACACTTTAAAATTGAATGTTGCAGAAAAATCAATTGTACATTAGTTGATTTTAGTTAAAAATTACATGTTTTTTCTTTCAAGACCCTCACTTAATTTAAAACAATAATATTCCTAAAAATCACTCTAAAGGGAATTGATATGATCATGTTTCAAGATGGGATGGTTGAATGAATAATGAAATGCAATTTCTGAGTTATCCATTTGCAGATTTTTCTTAGTTCTCTAGTTCAACAGGTGTAATTAGTTACCTAACATTACTTCAAGAAGATCACTCTTTACAAATTGAATACTAGGAATAACTAAACATACCTTTGAAGTTTTCATTACATTTCTTTCTTACTGTTCTATACATTAGGAGATTAAAAGTACAAACAACTACTTGACATCATCTCAATAAGGTCATACCTAATCATTGAATGTTGAAGTAACCAAAGGTACACTAGTTGTTCATTTTCCACTTTAATTTAAGATAGGCATTGTAATTCTCAATCTTAGTTTTAGAAATAGATCCATGGATTAGGACAAATAAACAAATTATATAGATGCTTTTTTTTCTAACTAGCCCACAGTTTTGGTTTGCTTTATGCAAATTAGATTAGTTTAACGAACACTTCCTTTTCTTAATTCTAAAATTCATTAGATTCACTTAAACCTTTACATAGTTTTAGATTAACCATTCTTAGATATCAAATAACAAAAACCCCCATAAAAACAACATAAAACAAAATACAATGAATCAAGAAATAGGATTCTAGCATATATAGTGCACCGCACTTCACAGGATTACTAACCTCGGTCGATAATTTATGTAGTCAATTTAAGACATTAAATTGACTAAACAGATGCCATGATGACATCACATATTCCATGTGTTGATATCTTAATGGTGACACATGTCACCTAGAAATTTCCCAGTCGGCCACCCAAAAAGGCCAAAATAAACTACTACATGTCCACCTATTATTGGACTGGTGTTTACATCATATATGACGAATAATACTCTAACACTTTTCTGCTATCAGAGAGGAGAGAGAAAACATATTGAAGCTTAGTTCTGTGACTTCTTTCACTTATAATGTTTTTTGGTCTCGACCATTTCTTTTAAATTCCATTTCCTCACCACATAGCCTGAATCTTATAATTTTTATGCTCTTTGAAATTTTCTGAAGTAATACCATCAGGCTGCAACTATTGGGCCAAGCTGTCAAATGGGATCTGCTATGAGCCAATAAAAATCCTTTATGTTGCTATTGTCATGCCACATCCGCCTGATTACCTTTCTAGTAGCTCACAAAAACCATTTTGGTTTTGGTATGCCACCTTACCTATTTTGTGGTTTTAAAGGGGGGGGTGCACAATTAACCGTCTTCATTGATCTGTTGATCGACGACATAGGAAAAAAAACCCATTCTGAGATGCCCTTGCACATTAATGGACAAGCTCTAAACCCCATTTCAATTTCTCTGATGCACTAGTGAGGCCACATGGTGCCTAATCCACCTGCATTCTTAGACGTTGTTTAAACTCTACTTGTGTCATCCCATAAATCCTCCTTTTTGCTCCTTAACATTTCTCCTGGGTATAACTATTGGGCTACCTTTACTAGTCTTATTTGTTATGGGAGCTCCACCTTGAGCCAATCTATTTTCTATCCACTGTTAAATTGTTTGCTATGTTTTCCCAATATTTATTTTTTTCACTGAATATACTAAATTTGGAAATGTTGACAAACTTAACATGCACCAAAAGGTCCTCCAACCACTTTAGCTCTATAAATTTTGACTTGGGGTCACATGGATTTGACTAGCTCTAATTTTTGTGGGCCAACTAGGAGAAGGCACTCGACCTAATTTGATTGCAAGCCTACTATCCCTTAATTTCATTGGCATAGGTGCAGGCCTACATACCTAACACCTAAGTCAAAGGCGCAGATAGACATACCTACTTCGGCACATTCTATTTCTGCAGGGTTTTCATTAGTATCCAGTGTAATATGGTAACCCTTTTTTTATAAAAGGGAAATCAATCTAATAAATATTCTTGGTCATTTTATCAAAGACAGGCTCTACCTCTCATTCTTTTCTTGTCATTTGAGCATTTCTAAAAATTAATTGTTTGTGTTTTGTTCCTTTTCATGCCACGCAAATCTAAGGAGAGTTATTGCGCCTTCCTCATGGCTGCAACTGGCTTATCCCATTTTTAGAACAAGTCAACCTCTGTAGAATTGATTCCCCATTTCGCTGTTGCGCATAGCTCTATTGCACATTTTTGCAGACTTATTTCCACATATCAATTTGCACATCCTATCGAAATTATGGATCAATTGGTATAGGAGCCTGAGATCCAAGGGAAAATCGGATCTTGGGATGAGCCAATTTTTTTTGTTTTAAATTTTATGTTTAGTTATTTTCTATTAGATGAGACAATTCATAATGGCGGTGGATACATAGGTCTCCTAGCACTAGAAGCACACAAACCTCCACCACACAAGAGAGGAGGTACATAGATCTACTTTCCACAAATCTCTCCCTCTTGAACATATCAAATATTGTGTAATCTCACCTTCCATGGATCTTTATCTCCAAGATGCCTCCTCAAAGAGATCCCTTGGAAGTGGAATCTGACTCCAATGATTCAAATCCTGTGCAAGGCCTTGCCTCTGCTCTCAATGAATTAATCAAAATTCAATAAACAAATACTCCAGATCCCTTTTGTTTGGATACTCGAATCCATCTCCCTAATTTTGTTGGGAAAATCAATGGAGAAACATTGGATTCATGGATCTGTGGCCTTTCCACCTATTTCAAAACTTTCCCAAGCCTCACCAAAGAGAAAAATATTTAGATGGATGTATTTCAATTCGAAGACCTTACCCAAAAATGGTGGGATACAGAGAAAGAAAATACCACATTCTTGATAGATCTTGGAGAATGCCCAGGGTCCTCTGCCTCCCCCTTAATCCAAATTTGGGCTCAAATTTGTGAAGCATTGAGAACCCGTTTTTACCCACCCAAGTACATACAATATTTATGGATCTGATGGCACCAACTCCGCCAACTCCCTAGACAAGGAGTGCAAGCCTACATTGAATACTTCTCCAAGCTTCCTATTGCTCCACATTATAGATCCAGAAGAAGTATTAATACTAAATTTTATGGCTAGCTTATTGGTTCAACTCTGTAGAGAGGTAGAATATTTTGAAAATTAGACTTTAGAAATAATTTTTCAAAGAGCTATGGTCATTGAAAGGATGCTCGCTCGTAGGGGTCATCCTCCTCAGTCTCCCCCCACCCCTACCCCTTTGCCCCACTTCATACATCCTCGTTATTTGAATCCCAATACCAAAACACCCTGGTGTTCCTTCCAAAAGACTACTTCCCACAATACTTTCGATTGTCGAGTTCTCAAATCTATGAAAACCAATAAAACCTTACTCGCAGAGTCTACTAATTCCAAATTGATCAATGACAATGAGGATGTTTCCCTTGAAAAGCCCACCGCCCTAGATCCCTTTTTGATATTAATGACCACTGAAGAGCCAAATGTTGAAGTTTGCAACAATAAACAATGAAATTTGCATCCAAAAACAACATCCTTGATCCTAGTGAAAATTAAGCACCTAGACTAGGTGGGGCCCACATAGGCTATTTTTAGGTGGATGTTTATTTATAGATGCATGTTGACTATTATTTTCCATTAATATTAGCTCAACAATAAACAATAATCTATTCTCAATGAGCACTTGGAAATAGTTAACTGAAGTGAAAAATCAATTAGCTATAGTAATTTTGAGTTGAGTGGTTGGTTGGTGGGACATGCAAGTTGACTTGTAGCTGAGTGATTCGAAGTTGTAACAAAGTTGGAAGTGTAGTTATGAAAGTTGTAAAGTATTTTAAGTAAATTAAGTGAGTTAAACTAGTTGTTCTAGTTGTAACTAAAGATATGCCAGTGAGAGATTAAGTGAATTGACTATTAATTAATTCACAATCAGCGGCCTCACATGCAACTAAATATTTAATACTATTAACTACATGCATGTCAGATCCAGTGGAGACCCAGCTGAGATGTATGTGAAAGGGATATATTTACTATCAGTTGTGACATTATCGGTTGCACACATGCAACCACACACAAATTGGATGTTCCTATGAGGATTTCATAGTCAAGGAAGGCCAAAATGAATCAGTCAGGGGTTCTTTACTGTTAGGGATTGCGTAGTGGAGGCAGGTTGTCTGGAGACAATAAATTGGCTAAGGAACTTACCAATTCTTGTATGATAGTGTGAGACAGTTAGCTATTGTATTGAGAGCTCTTGGATTGGATATTTGTATGTAGCTGTTTCATGATCCATGATATAATACATAATAGAAGATAGTGGGGTTTTTTGCTTTATGCTTTCCTGCTAAATTATTTGTGTTATGTGTGATTGATCTTTCTTCATGACATTGCTATTGGTGATTATGTTTTGAATTCTGCAAAGACTTTGTAGAAGAGATTCTATATTTAACAGTGGCATATAATTGTTAGATCAGGAGAATCCAGGAGACACATGTATTTTATTAAATTTCTACATGGTATCAGAGCACACGAGATTGAAATTTTGAAGTAGGAGATGAGTTTGTTGGTGGAAAGAATTTGAATTTGCAGAAATACTTTCTTAGCGCTACAGTTGATTCAAGATCGAAATGGCTTTCAATGGCTTGAGGTTAGAGTATGCACTCGAGGGAAACTTGAACTACATTTCTTGGAAGGATAGGATGGAGGCAGTACTCAAAGAAAATGGCTTGAAGGAATTCATTAAAAAATATGTTCCTAAGCCAGATGCTGCAGATGATGCAAATCTTGATGCATGGAAAAAGAAAGTGGCAAAGGCAAGGAGGATTCTGTTGGAAGGATTACGATACCAAACTGTCTCAAGAACTCATGGGAAAGCCACACCATATGCAATTTGGAAGGCTTTGATGTATATATTCCAAATCAGCAGCGACCATAGGAAATTGGCACTCAAAGATAATGTAAAATCCTAGAATAGGGAATTTTTACAACAATAAGAAAACCTTAAGATGTTCCAAAGTTGGAGCTTCAGCAAATCATGAAAATATAAATTTAAATCAGCTCATAATATGTAAGAGAACATCTCACTAGCATATGAATGAACAACAACAAGAGTATGGCCTATACACTCCTTCCAAAGTGGGGAAATGCAACAATATAGGGTATAAAATAACTATCTTCAGAAAATAATGCTATCTATGTGAGAAATGGGACTTGGATCCCTTATAATATACAATATAAAACTCACATCCAGAATTGGAGCAAAAGAAAATTCTTCTAGCCAAGTTAAACAGGTATCCCCAAACTAATGCAACTCAAATAATCCAAAACGCCATGACTTTGATTAATAGAAATTACTGAAGCTTACAAAAATGTTATTCTAATGAGGTTTTATGCAGAAAATAATGAGAAATATCATATCTGGAGTGTACAATCATCCGATGGCTGAGAAAAGTGGAGATTCCTTCCTTTTTATACAAAATAAGGATAACTCGACAAGGGTTTCATGAAAGTACAATGTATAAAAGTGAAGATATGCAGATATAGATCTAGAAAATGTAGTATAATGTAGCTCGGTATATATGTGGGTGAAAATTTACAAGAAATAGAAGGAGAATGAAATACAAAGCTTTCCGAGAGAAGGGTTGGCCCTTCCTCCAAGGAAAAATCTCACAAGCAAGGGTTCAAACCCTGCTACTGCAACACAGGGCCAAATGATGCAGTTTTATTCAATGAATACACTGTAGAAGGTGGATAATTCTTTGGCCACATGCCAAGATGTACAATATACTCAAAAACCTCCTTTACAGATCTTGCAAAGAAAGGGAAGCTCCCTCCTCTGAAAGATAAGCTCAGAAAGTGGTGTTGGGGACTTTCCACTACAACACCCTGCAACACACCACTATTCTCTGCAGAAATAATGTTGTGGCTGAAGGAGGATGCTTGGCCTCAAGCCTGAGAATGGAAAAATTAAGTACAATACTTCTTCAAGAGGCTTCTAAAGAAAGGAGAAGGATTCCTAAACATGAGATCCTTGTGCTAAACAGTACTGCCGCTTTTCTAAATAGCAAGAGGATGCCAAATAGTCTAAACAGAAAAAATCAATAATATCCAAGCTAACCCCAAATGGTAGCCATCCTCTTACTTATAAAATTTTTGAGCCTCCTCACCTTGGGTCCCACCCATTAGGGTTTCCAACTTCACATGATCAATCTCCCTCCAAAATTACGATGTACCTACATCAAGGCCACTCCTCCATACTGCAATGTTTGATTTGGTCAAGGTTGACCTCTTCAATCTGCCTCATCCCTTTTCACACTCAAGTGCCTCCAATCCAGCTCTCAAATTTCTGTTTATACTGATCCTTTTTCACACTGAACTATTTATATTGCCGATATCTTCTTCTTCATGCATGCATGTTGACTTAGTCAAACTTGACTTTGTCCTCATCCATTTTCCCTTGTAAACACACACAAGTGTAAAATCCAGCTACTATGATGATATCCCTTCACATTATGATGATTTTTATTCATGTTTTTATTATTCATGGGCCTCCTTACCCATTTATCCAACTACTAAGTGCAAAATTCAAAATTTAATATTCCCCTTAGCTGCTTGCTAAAGTAGGAATATTACAGTCCTCCCCTCCCAAATGTTGCTTGTCCTCAAGCGACTGCAAGGATAGAACTGAAAGGCTCCCTCCCAATGCATGGAGTCTGAAATGTGTTTGGGAACTATCATTCCCATGTAAAACCTCCACCCCCAAGCTATCATCCATACAAGATGAGTCACCCTCCAACATGGAAACTCATGAAAGATCTTGTCCACCCTTAGCTCCTACAATGTGGGTGGGCTGAATAACTGAACATGGTAGAAAAAATGGCCTACCACATGATTTCTTTCTCTCCACTCATAGCAAGTGTAGATAACATGTTGATTTGTAGCTACAATCAGGTTGCCCTCAAGTGGCAAGAAGGGAAATAGATCTCCAAAGATCCTCTCTCCCATATCATGGATCAAGCTAGCCCAAATCATCCCATCCAAAATGAATGGCACATCATCACCATTTGGCATCCAAATTAGAAAAATTATGAAGGTTACATGATACCAATGGTTTATTAAGTCGATACAGCGCAGTTCTCCCAACTGCTGCTTGAGAATATCATGTGGCAAGTTTTCCTCCAACAAAGTACGAGTTGTGCATGAGTGCTCATCTACTATGTGGTAGAAAACAACAATATATATCAGTTGTACATTATCAAAATAACAATACAATGTGCCATACTCTCCTGCTAAAACATCATGATGAGTATGGAGAAATTTCAGCCCATACTCTCTCAATAATATCCATAGCAACAAAGACTCTTGTTGCCTTCTTGCATTATCAAAAGGCAGATCATGGAGAAATAATACAATGATGGACATGTGAGTTGTCTCATCAACAAAGTAAAAACCAGCTCCCTCATACATCATGGGGAATTTATCCTTCCTCCCAAAACAATGTACATACATGAAATACATCTCAAACATAAATACATGTGAGCCCATGAGATATATCTCAAACAAAGGAAAATATATGGACATAATATTTGACATATGATGTCCAAACTCTCTTCTTAACAGCCACAACAACCATGCCTTCTTCTTATGCATCCTATCATTGAGACTCAAGGCAAGAGATAAAGAAATATAAATTTTTGGGTAGTGACCAAGCTCACCCAAAAACAACCAGCGCAGCAATGCTTCTTGATGGCCTGTATTATAGATCGGCATGGGGTTTTGGAAACCTCTTGCTCCATACTGCCATCCACTCATCCCAATGTGGGTGATGAATCTTATTCTTCCATTGCTTGGTATCCTCCCATGGTAGGACACCATGCTCCTCCAACCTTTGAAGAACTTTGCACTTCATGAAATGTTGAAGTGCACCTCCAATGGGATCTTTTGATGAGACCGCCTCCTCATGCTTGGCCTTCCAAAACTCAAGAGGCCTTGGATCTGCTACAAGTAGAAGTATCTCTTTGAGCTGTGTCATGCTCATTGAGAGAGTGTCATCTAGAGAGGAGAAATTGTTTCTCATCTCAAGATGTCTACCCTTTGACATCTCTCCCTCCATGGCTTCCTGAATGAAGCTGGCATCTGAATGTTCCCATGATGAATGGGTCCTTATTTCTTCGCTGCTGCTCTTGGATAGCACAGTACAATCTTGCTTCTCTCAATTAGTAGTAATTGATGATACTGGGTCATACAATAGCAGATTCCCACAATCTTATAAAATATTTTCTGCAATAATAGAAAGTGGAAATGCAATCATACCTTGCTGGGCTTTGGGAACATCTTGCATGGCTTCAAGAGTTCTTTCTTCCACTCTGTTGGCTCCCTCAACTGCTGATGTTGAAGGCTACTCCTCCAAGGTTCTGATAGCGGTGATATAAGTCTCTTCAAGAGAAGGTGAGGGCTCCTCCCTCTTTGATTGTTCTTCATCAAATCTCTTGATCACACTCTGAGTGAAATCTACAAGAGTGGACACTCTTGCATGACTTATGTGACTGAACCACCAAGTGCTTGTTTTTCCCTTTATGTGTAGCGCTACAATATCTACTGATTCTCTTTCTACCACTATATGTAGTAGGAATAATGCTTAAATTATTCTTTTCCAAGTCCTCGCTGAAGATGATCCATCAAAAGTAGACAATAGAAACCTATTTCCCTTCATTCTTCTTGTGCTGCAAGGTCTCCTTTCTTCCTCCAGTTAAATGAACTGTGGGAAGGCTAGCGTCTCCTTGAAGGCTCTAGGTTGAGTCCTGTACTCAATAAGGTATTCACTTAGAATTTTATGTTCCAAGTTTCTTCCATGCCCTTTGTCTCCTTCTTCATGAGAATAGGAAGTGCATGGTTCTTCCTCTTCTCCTTCTTCTGTCTGCTTAACCTCCTTGGAGAGGTTCTTTATAGATTTGAAAAGTGATGAGAGTAATATAATTCTCCCCATCATTCTGATATTTCTCCTTCTGATGGCTGGATCTCACAGGCTGAGCCAAATATCATGCTTTGATACCACTGTAATATCCTAGAATAGGGAATTTCTACAACAATAAGAACACCTTAAGATGTTCCAAAGTTTTAGCTTCAGAAAATCATGAACATAGTAATGTAAATCAGCTCATAATATGTAAGAGGAAATATCACCAGCATATGAATGAACAATAACAAGGGTATGGCCTATACACTCCTTCCAAAGTGGGGAAATGCAGTAATATAGGGCATAAAACAGTTGTCTTCAGAAAATAATGCTATCTATGTGAGAAATGGGACTTGTATCTCTTATAATATACAATATTCAACTCACATCTAGAATTGGAGAAAAAACAAATGCTTCTAGCCAAGTTAAACAGGTCTCCCCAAACCAATGCAACTCAAATAAGCCCAAACCCCACGACTTTGCTTAACATAAATTACTGAAGCATAAAACAACGTTATTATAATGAGTTTTTATGTAGAAAATAATGATAAATATCATATATGGAGTGTACAATCATCCCATGGCTGAGAAAAGTGGATATCTCTTCCTTTTTATACAAAATAAGGATAACCCGGCAAGGATTCATGAAAGTACAATGTATAAAAGTGAAAATATAGATCTGGAAAATGCAGTATACTACAGATCTATATATATGTGGCTGAAAATGTACAAGAAAGAGAATAAGAATGAAATACAAAGCTTTCTGAGAGAAGGGTTGGCCCTTCCTCCAAGGAAAAAACTCACAAGCAAGGGTTCAAACCCTGCTACTGCAACACTTGGAAAAATGACGCAATTTCAGTCAATGACTGCACTGTAGAAGGTGGATAATGCTTTGGCCACATGCCAGGATGTACAAGATGCTCAGAAACCTCATTTACAAATCTTGCAAAGAAAGGGAATCTCCCTCCTCTGAAAGATGAGCTCAGAAAGTGGTGTTGGGGACTTTCCACAACAAGACCCTGCAACACAGTACTATTCTCTGTAGAAATAACATTGTGGCTGAAGGAGGATGCTTGGCCTCAAGCTTGAGTGTGGAAAACTGAAGTATAATACTCCTTCAAGAGGCTTCTTAAGAAAGGAGAAGGGTTCCTAAACAGGAGATCCTTGTGCTAAACAACACTGTAGCTCTGCTAAATAACAAGAGGATGCCAAATAGTATAAATAGAAAAAATAAATAATATCCAAGCTAACCCCAAATGGTAGCCATCCTCTTCCTTATAAACTTTGTGAGCCTCCTCACCTTGGGTCCCACCCATTAGGGATTCTAACTTCACATGAGAAATCTCCCTCTAAAATTATGTTGTACCTTCATGCATGCATGCATGTTGACTTAGTCAAACTTGACTTTGTCCTCATCCATTTGCCCCTATTCACACACACAAGTGTAAAATCTAGCTATTGTGATGATCTCCTTTCACATTATGATGATTTTTATTCATTTTTTTACTATGCATAAGCCTCGTTACTGATTTATCCAACTACTAAGTGAAAAAATCAAAATTTAATATTCCCCTTAGCTGCTTGCTAAAGTAGGAATATTAGAGATAAACTCAGGAAGATCAAGATGGAAAAGAATGATATTATTCCGGTATACTTAAAAAAAAAAATCCAATGTAGGGATGAGATTGGGACTGTAGGAATAAGTGTTGTTGATGATATTGGTCATTTTGGCTCTCCTAGGACTTCCTAAGAGTTGGCACAGTTATGAAGACTCTGTCAACGAACAGGAAAAATTGTTGGATTGGGAATGACTGTGGTCGGATATCGTGTAGAAGGAGTTCAGGAGGAACACTAGAGATGGCTCTTCATCAAAGCATTATGACCAAGAGGATTATGATTTGGCTACCAAGTTGAAGAAGGGGAAGGGGAAGAAATTCAATTCTAAATCTAAGGCCATTGAAGATGGAAAGTAGCACATGTCCAAAGAGAAGTGTTTTCACTGTCACAAGAATGGACATATTGCCACAAATTTTCCACAAAATAAGAAGAACAATATGGTTGTTGGAGCTACAACTAGAGAGGCTCTTGCCTCGCAATTTGAGCTTGACTTCTCATTGATCGCATGCATGGTGTCAAGTGCATTAGGATCGAGGTGCTACTTGGATAGTGGTGCTTCCTTTCACATGACGGGAGATAAGAAACTTTTCAGTGACTTGGAGGAGAAATATCTCCAAATGCATATTGATTTGGGTGATGACACACGGTAAAGTGTGACCAAGATAGGTACAATTACCTTTCAAAGGGCATCAGGTAAACTCTTTCATTTAAAAAATGTAATTCATGTACCAGGCTTGAAGAAAAATTTAGTCTCAGTCGCAATGCTAGAGGATAGAGGCTATGATGTTGTCTTTAGTGAAGGGAAATTTTTCTTGCGACACAAAGCAACAGGGAAAGCCAAGAAGGTTTGGATTTGAGTTAAGAATCTCTATAGACTTGATGTATATGGGATTTCTATAGAGCTTCCTACTGTTGGGAAGTGTGAGAAAGACATGCAATTGACCCTTGAGAGGGAGCTGGATTTGCATGTAGGTAAGAGTGAACCTCAGGATGTGGATCAGCCACAAGATTTGGATCATGGAGTGGGAGAAACCACTCAAGCATATAAATTTCGAGCTAGATGGGAAAAGGAAGTGCATGCAGCTATACCACCAGGTGAGAGGTGGGCCGACATGCATGAATAATCCCAAGAATAATTTTTGGGCAGGATTCATTGAGATGGTGTGGATCTCATGAATCGAACCTGGCTGCAAGGAGCCCATAGAGCAGCAGTAGTAGGATCAGTTGGATTGATGTAGTCAGATGTCGTGAGGACATGAAATGAAAGTGACAGTGTTGGATACTCGTGTGCGGATCAGAGTTGACATCAAGTGCAGAGTGCGTGGATGCAGAAGTCAACAATGCAGTGGATCCAGAATACATGTGCAATTGGTACATGTAGAAGTCAGAAGACTTTGATGACAGATGCATTATAGTGATTTAGTTGTTTGGAGGCTATTAATTTTTGGAAATTTTGCATTCAAAGGTTGCGGGGTGCATGCATGAAGTTGAATGGTGCATGCAAAACGTTGCAGGGCGGATGCATGGAGTTGCACGTTGCATGCAAAGAAATTTCTTTCTTTTGAGAGGGAGTGTTGAATTGTGCAACAAGAAACAATGAAATTGGCATCTGGAAACAACATCCTTGATCCTAGTGAAAATTAAGCACCTACACTAGGTGGGCCCACACAGGATATTTTTAGGTGGATTTCTATTTATAGATGCATGTTGGCTATTATTATCCCTTAATATTAGTTGGACAATAAACAATAATCTATTCTTAATGAGAACTTGGAAATGGTTAAATGAAGTGGAAAATCAGTTAGCTATAGGAATTTCAAGTTGAGTGGTTGGTTGGTGGGACATGCAAGTGGACTTAGTTTTAACTGAGTGATTCTAAGTTGTAACACAGTTGGAAGTGTAGTTATGAAAGTTGTAAAGTAGTTTAACTCAGTTAAGTGAATTAAACTCAGTTGTGCTAGTTGTAACTGAAGATACACTTGTGAGAGATCAAGTGAATTAATTATTAATTAATTCATAATTAGTGGCCTCACATGCAATTGAACGTTTACTACTATTAACTACATGCATGCTATATTCAGTGGAGACCCATTTCAGATGTAGGCGAAAGGGACATATTGACTATCAGTTGTGACATTATTGTTTGCACACATGAAACCACACACACATTGGATGTGCCTATGAGGATTGCGCAGTCAAGGAAAGCCAGAATCAATCATTCAGGGGTTCTTTACCATTAGGGATTGCAATTGGAGGCAGGTTGTCTAGAGACAGTAAATTGGTTAAGGAACTTGCCAAGTTTTGTATGGCAGTGTGAGACAGTTAGCTATCGTAATGAGATATCTTGGATTGGAGATTTTTATGTAATTGTTTCATGATCCATGATATACATAATAGAGGTTAGTGGGGTTTTTAGCTCTATGTTTTCCTAGTAAATTATCTTTTTTATGTGTGATTGATATTTCTTCATGATATTGCTATTGTCGATTGTGTTTTAAATTCCGCAAATATTTTGTAGAAGTGATTATGTATTTAACAGTGGCGTATAATTGTTAGATCAGGAGAATCTAGGACATACATGTATTTTGTATAATTTCTACACCAAACTCATCAAACCTCTTCACACACAACTGCCAAATCAAAAACTCATTGTCTTTACTTATCATGGATAATGGAAGCCAGAAAAATTTTATATCTCAAGAATTAGTTAACTGCCTTCATATGGTCACTACTCCAGACCCAAAACCCTTTCAGATCGGATGGGTTAAAAAGGATGTTCCTCACTTATTGGTTTCTCAACGTTTCCTGATCACCTTTTCCATAGGCCCATTTAAGGACACTATCATTTCTGACATCTCAACATTGGATTGTTATGACTTACTTCTAGACATCCCTTACCAAGCCCAAAGAGATGACATTTATATGGTTAAATCCCACCAGTATAAACTTACCAAAGATGGGTGTACCTATATCCTCATGGCACTACAACCCAAACCCACTTCGACCATAGATCAATTCCCTCATGTCCATTTGAATCAATGTGTCTCTCTCTATTTAGTGCTCCCCATACCACAAAACAATACTACACATCTTATTCCTAAACCAATGACTCCTCTCCTTCATGAATTTGTTGATGTTTTCCAACCTCCTACGGGCCTTCCCCCATGTCGCCATATCGACCATTCTATTCAACTCATTCCAGGCTCAGCTCTACCTAATGCACCAACTTACAGGTTGGCACCCAGATAATCAGAGGAAATGGAGAGGAAATTGACAGACCTCATTAACTCTGACCACATTCAACCATCCTCTTCTTCCTATGCTTCTGTCGCCTTTGTCATCCCAAAATGAGAAACCTCAAAAATACGTCTTGTCACGGATTACCGAGCCCTTAAAAAGGCCACAATAAAGAACCATTACCCCCTACCCTGGATTGAGGAGTTACTTGAAACCCTCCAAGGAGCTATGTGGTTCACTAAATTGGATTTGACATTAGGATATCATCAGGTTCGAATGAACCCTGATGATGTATGGAAGACAAATTTCAATACCAAATTCAATATTTATGAATGTAAGGTCATGTCATTCAGCCTAACTAATACACCAACCACGTTCATGCCAATGATCAATGATATTTTCAGAGGAAATTTAGGTTGCATTGTTGTCATTTACTTAGATGACATTCTCATCTTTAGTAATACATGGGACACCCACATGCATAATGTTTGTAAAGTTCTCCAAATCCTCATAGAGCACAATTTACAAGTCAAGGATAAGAAGTCCTGTTTTGGCCAGCGTTTAGTTCCTTACCTTGGCTTTGTGGTCAACTCATAAGGTATTCAACAAGATCTTTCTCACATCCAAGCCTTGCAGAAATGGCCACAACCTTCTTCGACCAACAAGATCAAAATTTTCCTAGGTGGTATTAATTTTCAAAGTAAGTTTATTCTTCATTTTTCTCAGATTGCTCGTCCTTTACATCAGCTCTCTCATAGTCCTTCTACATTTTTTTGGACTAACGAGGCTACCAGCCACTTTGTTCAACTCAAGGAGGCACTATACTCATCTTTAGTGTTGCATTTTCCTGACCTCTCTCAACCATTTGAGGTTGAGTCAGATGCCTCACAGTATGTTATTGGTGCCATACCTAACTAGGGAGGAAACCCCATTTATTATCACTCAGAAGCTCTTTACTTGGCCAAGAATAGCTATAGTACTTATGACAAAGAATTTTACAGCCTGGTCCAAGCTCTCAAGCAACGGCACCGCTATTTTTTTGGAAAAGAGACTATTTTCCATACATATCATCATCCATTTATCTTCATCAACTCATAGTCTAAGCTTCAGGAAAAAAGGCATCTTAAATGGGCCTCCTACATTCAACAATTTCATTTGGTCATAAAATATAATAAGGGCACAAAATGGTAGATTTAATCAGCAGGCCACCCATGCCAATCCTCCTAATTCTAGAAGTGTGTTGTGCTAATTATGATTCATGGAAAGAACATTATGCTAGTAATCTATACTTTCACGAAGTTTGGGTTTCCTTACACGGTCCCACAGTTATCAATCAGACTCCCTTCTTGGATCACACCATCTGGGGTGGTTGGATCTACAAATCAATTTATTTTGTGTCCCACACTCAAACGATCACCTCTTTCTCATTCGAGAAGCTCATGCATCAACCTATGGTGGTCACTTTGGTACCACAAAGAATCTCTAGCACCTATAAAACCATTTATATTGGCCTTCTATGCAACCTCAAGTTGTGAAATTCATCAGATCCTACACCTTTTGTTCTCAATCAAAACCATCCAATAGAAAATGTGGCTTATATCAGCCTTTGACTGTCGCTTCATGGCCCTAGGAATGAATATCTATGGATTTCTTAAGCAGACTACCCACCACCCAAAAGAATCATGATGCAATCTGGGTAGTAGTATGTCATTTTAGTAAAATGGATCTTTTTAATCCCTGCACAAAGACAACTACAATTGTTTAAACAACATAATTGTATTTCCAACAAGTTTGGCCACATTTTGGCCTACCAAGCAACATCATCTCAAATCGAGACTCACGCTTCCTCAACACCTTTTGGAAGACCATATTGACACTACTTTGGTGTCAACTAAAGTTCTCTACTGCCTTCCATCCTCAAATGGATGGCCAAACTAAGGTGGTCAACCGAGTGCTGGTTCATGCTCTCCGTACTCATTTTGGGCATAGTAAATAGTGGAACAACTATTTAAAAATTCTCTAGCATAGCTACAACAAGGCCACACATTCTTCTACTGGGTTCTCCCCTTTTGAGGTATGTTTGGGCTTCCAATCAGCAGCCCTAGATGAGCTTCCTCTCACTTTGGATCCCCAAGGTATGACGCACCAGCAAAAAGAGAAACACTCAGGACACTAATTTCTTCAACAACTTGCACAATGACACATTGTCGTAATAGTAGCACTCAAATCAGCTCAAGATCATGCCAAGAAAAGGCATGACAAACAAATGACCTCCATGTCCTTTCAGGAAGGTGACAAAGTATTGTTACATTTGGATAAGAAACGTTTCAAAGGACAACATCATAAACTTCTTCCAATCCGATATGGCCCTTATACCATTTTAGAATAGATTGGGGAGAATGCCTATCGATTGGACCTTCCCCCTCAACTTGAAATACATAATGTCATTAATGTCAATCATCTAAAGTTGTTTGAGCCTCGCTTATTGGAGGAGTCAATCATAATTACTCATCCGGTGGACAATATCCCAGACTTCCAACTCCCATTGGAAAAAGACACAGTATTGGACACGAGGACTCATTCTAATAGACAAAAGAGATACACCTCCTACCTGGTGGCACGCCAAGGACAAACTCCAGTTCAAGAAAACTAGATGACCACCGAAGTGTTGCACCGTTTATATCCTCATCTTTTCATGGAAGCCGGGATGCTTCCATATCTAAACAGGGAGGAATTGGGCCAACTGGGAGAAGGCACACGACCTAATTTTATTGCAGTCCTGTGCTCACTTAATTTTGTTGGCATAGGTGCAGGCCTGCATACCTAACTTCAAGTCAAAGGCATAGGCATGCATACCTACTTCTATGGATTCTATTTCTGCAAGGTTTTCATTAGTATCCGGTGTAATAAGGTTTCCCTTTGCTGATAAAAGGGACATCAATCTAATAAATATGCTTGGGCGCTTTACCGAATACCGACTCTGCCTCTCATTATTTTCTTGATGTTTGAGCATTTCTGAAAATGGATTTTTTTTGTTTTATTCCTTTTCATGCCACATATATCTAAGGAGAGTTAGTGCGCCTTCCTCATGGCTGAAACTAGCTTATCCCCTTTTTAGAGCAAGTCAACCTCTATAGACTTGATTCCCCATTTCGCTGCTGCGGATAGCTCTATTGTGCACTTTTACAGACTTATTTCCACATATCAATTTGCAGTTCCCATCAAAATTATGGATCCGTTTGATCAAGGAGGTCATTTATGGACTTCCACATGTCACTGGAAATCTCTTTCAGATATATATCCATATTCAGGTTCCATATGCTTTTGAAGTGATCTTAAGCACTAGATATTCCTTCAAAATTATTTTCAGCATTATCCACTAGTGTTGATATTTATTCTTCTTCTTATGCCTGATATTAAACATATGTGTCTTGATTTTCCATATTTTATATCTTTTTCCACATTTTTCCATCAATGAAAACATATTTATAAAAGAATTGGTAGCTCACGGTTAATGGAAATTTGAATGTAGACAGTAGTGCTTCTATCTAACCCACTCGAAACATGTTTCTTGACCTTTATCAATCTCTAGAAGATACTCTGGATGTTTTTCATTCTCCTCTCTAATATGATCGTAATGTAAATTTTTTTTAATTCTTGGATAATTTTGCAAAGTTTATGTATGTTGGTTACCTGTAGCATTTAGTGTCAAATATAGTCTTTTTCTAACTTGGGTCAATCCTTTCGGATAATATGAGGATAGTTTTCCAAAATAATTAATATATCTAATTTCCTTTTTATTTTTTGCGTCCAAGCACATATTTCAATGAAATATTTCATTAGAGAAATTTTGAGGTAACAATTGGGCCTCAAAATAAAAATGTACAACCAAAATAAAATTTATTAGAACCAATAGGATTCAATATGATAATGTCAACCATGGTGTATGACTCACCATTTTTTGGAGTAAAAAGGTAAAACGATAAAAAAATAAAAAAATAAAAAAATACTTTTTCAAATCTTATTTTCAACTTATATCCTCATAGTTTTACACAAATTTCGAGTGGGAGCAATTGTTGGATGTGTAATTTAATTCCTAATCCAAGGAGTGTCCATGTTTGATACTTTTGATGGACACTTCTACATGAAAAATGATAAATACATACCATGTTTTTCAGGTATTTTTCATTTTTCTTGTAGCGGGGTCCATCAAAATTATGAAACATGGGTACCATTTGGATGAGGAATTAAATTCCACATCAAATTAGTGTGCCTGATCGAAATTTGAGTAAAATGTGAGGAGATAAGCTGAAAATATGAGTTGAAAATTTAGTTTTTTGTTTTTTCCCTCTATTGTAGCTGCTACAAACCCGTCCAAAATTTTGGCCTATACCCATTTTGGGAGCCTTCCTTGATATTTTTCATCATTTTCGCAAACTTTGAAACTCATTTCATTTGTTTTCTTATAGTGTTTTGTTCCCTTTTTAAAGTTGGGAAAAGTGTTGTCTTTTGGAATGTTGGTTGTCGCATCATGTGTATAAACATGTTTTGGTGGTTCGAAGAGGCCATACTTGTGCAAATGATTTTTTCTAACCTTTTAAGTATCTATCGCACTCATTTTCAAAGTTTGAGCATTGTCGCACAAGTGTCATCATTATCGTTGCAAAGTTTATCTTTAGTGTCACACTTGTTGTAACTAGTCGTAAATTGTCACACAGTGGGAAATTATTTGTTCATGTGTTATGGTTGATCTATGTTTTTGAGCCATCAAAATACCCTAAGTGTGTGATCACAGCCAAATTTTATCACCGTTCACACTAATCTCACCAATCACATACAACCATTTTTCGGAAAAACTTCCCGACCAAGAAACCTAGCCTCACCTGGCCTCCCCTAAATTGTGCATTATGCAGTATTGGTCCTCTGGCTGTGACCTTTCCCCTTTTCACTATGAAATGTGCATTTATTTCCTCCTAGGACTGCTTCACTACATAGTTTCTATGCCCAAGCACCCATGTTGACCTACATAATTTCACAATTATGTCTCCCAACCTATCTTAAACTACATAATTCATAATAACAACCCGCAATCTCATCTCTTGAGCCCTTGAACTGCATAACTGCATAATATCCCAACCTTCCTTGTCTCTCAGAACTATATAGTATGCTCACCCGGTGCCCATTCCCTTAGCTTGTATCGGTAGCTCTTGAAACAATGTAGTTTTGTTCCTTAGCCCAACCTAAACTATGCATTGCATAGTATCAAGGCTCATGGTGTCCCCTTTCCTGACTGAAATAAGAAAATAGACAATAATTGACCCCCTCTTCCTAGCCTGTCACTTGTTCGAGGCTCAGTCTATGGATTCGACTGTACCATCTTAGACTAGTGGGTTTTTGGATTAATGGCATCTCATCATGAGTGAATTGTAGGAACATGTGCCCTATCATGTCATGGCAAGATGATGATGAAGGATAAGAAGGAGGGAATCAGGCTCGAAGACAATCTTGCAGCTGAAACTACAAGTTGATCGATCATGAGAAAGAGAAGGGACACTATTTTGCAATCATTATCCAAGACTTAAGATCATTTAAGATTCCTTATCACCAAGCCATGAAGAGGTGAACAGAAAAGCATCTTCAAGAATACATCTAGTAATCAACAACAACAGTGGCTTGGCACTACCACATCATCAAATAGTCCATGTCAGTAGTTTCATTTCATTTCATGTCATCAGTGGTCATATGCCACATCACTATTTTGGATCATGTAAATTGTATTCAAAATGTATTGTAAAGTGGAAGTCTAAAGGAAACACATGGAATATTAAGAGCCTCATAAGTTGAAAATTCATAGGAATTCAAACCTTCATGAGGGCATTCAAAGAGTCACAAGGGGGAAACATCACCCCTTGGTTATATATACACCCTCATTGTATGAGCAAAGGAATTTTCACCTTGGCTCCACTTGAAAAGAATTAAAGAGATAAGACAATTATTTTTTAGGGAAAGGAGTGGCTCCAACACTCCACTATTGGAGCTAGTGATGTTCATTGTATACATGTGCCTTAGAAATTTTACTTAATAACAGAAGCCTTCAAGGCCATCATGTTATTCATACATGAAATTATGAATGTTTGTAAGACTATTATTCAGATGTTTGTGTTTCATGTTTGCTTTCATATGTGGTAAGGTAGTTGAATGATTTCGGTTATTTTGGTACTTATCTTACTGAGAATGTCTTGTAATGGTTTTTATTCTTGTCGCATTCTTGTGGACTATTCCACTAGATGTTAGAAAAATATTTCTCATTTGTTGGTTGTAATGATCATGACATTATTTATAGACTATTCCGCTAGATTTTAGACAGATCATTTAGGTTCATGTGTGTATCTTCTTGGGTGGTAATACTAACTCTCTCTTATAGGCTCACTTTTATATCTCTCTCCATAATAGAATAAAATCGACACACTTATAAATGAACACTCAATAGGCACACCTACCTTTCATTTCGAAAGTACATCTGCACTCCTCTCTCTTGCTGACAATTAGAGCCAAGGAAGATCTCTAATAATTTGGAAACCAAGTATTTATTCTGAATAGGACTCCTACACCAAAAAGTGTGAGGTATAATTGGGACTTTATACTTGGGAGATCCCCTGAATGTTGGCGGGTATAACCGTCAAAATTTCTAGCGTTATAAGGAGGGAAACCCATTTTTTATGGTTGATAACCCCACTGATCCCAACATCACATCTTTTGGTCGAGGTAACAACGTTCATTGCACCCCACCCACTCTTGTTCCTAAAGTTGGTAATTATTCTTAGATCGAGATCACACATAATTTTGAAACCCAATACAATCACATTCAGTCCATCCATCCCATAACCCATCAATTCGCAAAAGAAATTGGATTGATTATGAGAGTACTCAATCTTCCATATTCTCTGAAGATGTTAGGGCCCTATATTACTACTGTATTCCATTATTTTTGTTAGTGTAGCCCCCTTATTGATATTTTTTTACCCCTATAGTCCCCATATTGTTATTATTTTTCTCCATAATAGCCCATTATTGTCATTTTGTGCCCTTACATTATTATTGTTAGGTCGGCTAGGATTATATTGTGACCCCATGGTCTCCTATATATAGAAAGGAGGTTTTTTCATTTGTGTCATCCAATAATTTTTCATTTATGTAATGTGAAGGAATTTTCCCCCTCGAAGTGGTTTATTTCTAAGTCGTTGATCTCTCTTTTCTTCAATTTTGTAAGTTGGTTTCATAACATTTTATCATGGAATTTTCTCTATAACGTTTTTTCTACAAAGTTTCAGATGCTAAAAAGAGACCCATTTGCAAATAAATCCTGAGGAAATTTTTGTAAGAAATTCATATAATGTTTTGCAATATTTTTGAAGATATGATCTGTGGAAGTTAAGGTTTTTGTAGACTCTTGAATTTCATCTCAAAGAGGTGACCTTGGAAAAAACAACATAAAAATCTCTGAGAGCATTGGAATGGAAGTCTATAAAAAGTGGTATAAATTAGATGGACCATAGTTTTCTTTGTATTGATTTCAGAACCGCGGGATGAGACAATGACACATAGAATGCCGTACAAGTTCGCTCTACTAAAAAAGTCCATAATTAGGTCATTGTGGGAGATTGGGCATAAGTTTGCCTTGAAGAATCCAAATCAGGTCAGACCTATGGCATTGGAAAGAAGAATCATAGGGCTACTATGAAACCTAAGTTTCTATATTGGGGATCTGAAATTATATACATACATCAGTTTCAATTTTGAACTCCTCAAAAGAAATAAAAAGGTGTGTATTTTTTTTTAATTGCATAAGTCTTGTTTGAAACATTAGTTTGAAGTGATTCCAAGGGAATATTGAATCATATATATCATTATTGGGTTATAAAATAACCCATAAAAAGAATTAAACACCCATTAATCCCTTAGAAGGCTCTACTATGACTCATGAAGAGGAAGAAGTGAAAGATGATATATCAAAATTACAAGACCAAGTGCATCAAATTTCGCTCTCGTAAAGAGTAACAAAATAGTAAATGGAAATTTTGAAGAAAGGAATGGAAGATGAGATGGATGGTTTGAAGAAATGTGTAGAAGATAAGGTGGATGGTTTGAATAATGGCATGTGTTATCACTCTTCCTAACTTCTGTAGGCTGAAAATGGGATTGAGGAAAGGTAACCACAGACCAGACTTTAGGTCAGGTAACCAGCCCTACCAAGACCAGAGAGGGCTCTCTCATTGTCACTTTTTCAGTCAAAGGAATGACTGAGTATATAATTATATTAGGTTAGGTATGTAAGGTCAGTAAATAGGATTTTTTTGATGTTTTCATCGCTATATAGAAAGGTCGGTGAGAATACTGTGTGTAGGGTTTTTAGGTCTAAATTCCAAGGTCAATTTCCAGAGAATATGTGTGGCTATATAGGTAGTTTGAAAGCATATTTAATATTTCATTGATTATAGGATTAAGTGTATGGGATTTTGTTGTGGAGATAAATTCCCTCTGCGGACAGAGGTGATCCCACTAGCCCTAGAGTGGGTCTAGCAACAATCGAAACATGCAAAGCTATTGATTCCTAGTTACAAAAGGTAGAATCGAAATATATCTCTTACCGTGATTCCTTCACTGTTGTTGTTGAAAAAGAAGTGGCGCTTCCATTCCTAGCTGGATAGGTCACGATCCGTGAGCTTGCTACATCCAGATACTTGTACACATGCGAAGAAGAGAGACAACATGCAACGTAATATTTCACACTTTATAACTATCGATCAATGAGAGAGGAACGAATGAAATTGCATTATATAACAAACAAACAAAATAATGGAACCAATAGTAGAGTCATGTATATTAAGATATGAGAGAACGATTACAATCGGTGCTCTGATGTCGTGATCTTCCTTCGGCAAGATTCCAACGGGACATGTCTCACAAAGCTCGTCAGGGATTTGACAAAACTCTCTCTCTCACAAGGTTCTCCTTAGCTCTACTCTTGATTTTCACTCAACTATAATTTCCTTCCCAAAATTTCAGCTAGCTAGAAAATGGAGAGGGCAGGATTTTATAGAAGGAGAAGGAGAGGTTAGGATCACTATAATCATGGGGGAGAGTCCTATCTCTTAGGAAGGTTCCATGAAAGATGGAAAACCACTTCCTAATCAAGGAGATCCGGAGCCAAACAACCCAACCTCTTTTTGGTGATTCTTTCTAAAGTTGTTAGAATAAAAATTCCTCCTTCTATTGTTAAAAAACATTCCTTAGTAGGCTTTGCATGGGCACAACACAGGGATAGAGCGCCAGTTGGTGCGCCCTATAGTGTATATTTTCCCCATTAGCACGAGGGATGAAATAGATACTCATGCCAATGCCAAAACATGGGTTTTTAGGGTTTTTCAGAGGAAATGTTCTTGAGGAAAATTCTTTCCCTTATGCAGAAGGATGCCATCAAGGTGTTTTCAGAACATTTTACTGTCCACAGGTCATGGGAATAGTCCTCCAATGTATGGGACAAGGGATTGCAGGGACAGTGAAAAAATGTTGTGCAACAGATGCCCCCTAAAGCATGAGGTCCGAGAGAGAGGGAGGGGTGAAATTCTTTATGATAACGCGTCCAACTGAAAAAATTGTCATCGAAAAACCTGTGAATACAAATAAAACTGAGATATATGATACATGATATGTGGTATGGGCACAGCCATCCATAATAAAGTGTACAAAAATCAGGATCCAAGGTATGGACGCAGCCATCCAGTAAAATAAGGATCAACAAGTAGAATTAGGTATGGTCACAGCCATCCAATCAAAAGATTCATGTAACAAGTCATAATAATCCACAAAGAACCCATAGCCTATATTTCATCAGACAAAATCCAGGGTCTTGCGCTCCATCTCGATCCAAACAAAGTACAAGTTCAAGCATGCGAATATGTGACCTGAAGTCGAACATGTAAGAACATCATCTGATTACCAGCCAATGATGAAAACTGTTAACAGACACAAGAGAAACCACCAATAATGACAAAGGCTCTCAAGGTACAAGAGGTACAATCCACAGAGTTTGAACAGTGATCTGGCATTGAACACCCGCAGAATCATCCGATCGAATGCCAATAATGAAAACCTTGCATCGAATGCGAAGAACCTGCCATTGAGGCATGTAGGCTCCAAGGCACCTGAAGGTAGTCTCTAGACCAACTTCCCAGATAATGAGTTGAAGTCAACAAGAAGTGACCTTGATCGAAGGTGGGCCATAATTTTTCCCACATCATCGACACGAGACAAAGGGATAGAATGTTTGTGAATCAAGACCAATAGAGAATCAGAGGGAGGTTGAAAAATGCAGAGGCAAACTTCTCTTGAACATATCGGTGGCACGACATTGTATTTGGCAGTATTTTACATCAAGGGATCTAAGGTCATGGTGACGTGGCAAAGAGCAGATGAGCGGTCAAAAGAGATTACCCAAACCCATGAAGGCAAGAAGATAATGAGATGAGATTTCCCCAACCCGACACAAATGTAGACAAGTGCCATGTTCAAGAGTGACATACTGCCAACACGACTATAATATTGGTTCCATTTTCCCCCACCATTTCCGGTGAGTACCCCAATTATTTTTGAAAACAAGCTTGAAGGGGATAGCATATGCTTGTGATATAAGTTTGTCCCTCGGAAAAATACAACCTAGTACATTTTACGACCCATAGGAAGGAGGAACTCGAGTAACGTCATTACAAGGGAGTCTGATGTTATCAGTTTTAAATGAGTCTTAAAAAGGAAGAACTCAATGTCTTTTCATATTTAGAGAGTTTGAAAAGACAACGGAAAAGAAAACTCCAGCAGTCCCTTTTCGTAGGTAGTCCCACAGATCCGAAAAGGTAGAAAAATATGTTTGAGAGAACCTCCTCGTCACGATAGGCTAGGGTATTCCTTTTTCATAAATAATCTATCCCAGCGCGGAAAAGGGGTAAACGTATACTAGGTAGATGTCGTTTCACAGCCAATTTAACGAGCTCAAAATGACAAGTGACTCGGCAATATTTTCAGTTTTAGAGAGTCAGAAAAGATCTGAAAGGTGACTCTAGTAGTGACTTTTTTGTGTTTTTACCGAGTCTAAAAAAGTATAAAATACAACTCGTCTCTTCGTCAAAACCACGTGAAAAACATATTGTTGCACAAAAAGGTGTGTGTAAAACATATTCGACGAAAATAATGTAAAAATATGTCGACAAACATGTTTAAAAACCCATTTAGGACTTGAAAAAGTTATGAAAGACCAAAAGTGGTAAAAAATATTTAATTTTCACTTTTTACCTCTTTGCAGAGAAACAGTGACCCTTATGTGCTTCTATCTTCAGGCATCAAGTGCGACCAATTATGTCCAGTTCAGGTAAGAGCCAACCTCTTTGTCCATCATTTAAGTCACATTTTACTATATTTAATCATTGTTTGAGGTCCTTTAGGGAAGGATTTTCAAATTTTAGGGCTTCGCGGTTGCCACGAGTTCCGAGCATGGACCCGTGCCAATCCACTCTGTTTTACATAGAGGCCGCGCCAGCTGGCACGACTGTTAGCCAAACAGCTATGCCAACGGTGCAACATAAAATCCGGCTACAATTCCTCAAAAAACAACCAATGAAATGTGATTTTGAATACCCAAGGAGGTTTATAACGTTTCTATGTTTGATTGATGTAGTATCCAGCAAAAAGGATGGTCATTGAATGGAAAGAGAGAGAGCATAGGGAAGAGGATGAATTGGCAATGGGAAATGAGCATTGTGTGAATGCTCTTCAAAATTTTGGACTGAAAAAATTATTTCTAATGCCATGTCTCCGGGCTCAGACCGAACTACTGCAGTATCTCATCAGCATTTGGGATGAGGACAAGGAGAAATTCAAACTTCGAGACCAGGAACTTAAGCTCGAAGTATCATATGTATACTTCATCACTGAACTGTCACGTAGGCATCTAGTCCCTATTCTGACCGGTACCAGGCCTTCAGGAGAAAACATGACAATGGTCATGAATAGGGTGTGTACATGGGGCACACAAAGGAACAGGGAGTGGGAAAGTAGACATTTAGACCATCCCTGATCTAGCACTGAGAGTAGTGCTACACACCATTACGCGGGTTGTGGTATCACAGGCATTGCACGAGGCCAAGAATACGCAGCTACTGCTTGCATCAGAGTGTATAAACCCAAATATATTTCATTGGGACACAGCCGTGACCATGAATATTAAACTGAAACTCACAAAATGCAAGCAGACCAAACTGAAACAGTTTGGATATTGGTCAATTCTCGCGTCATTCTTCCTGGAACGATTACCAATTTTTCAACGCCAGGAGGCTATAGTCTCGAAACCACCACTAAGAGAGCCACAGATGGCTCGATGGGTGACATTGATGCCCAGGGAAGGGGGCGGCCAACAGATGTCCTAGCAACCTGAGTTCTTTGACTGGCTCTGAGGACAGTTGATCGTCGTGGAGGACTGGCCCTATACGGGCACCGATTTTACCGGAGACCCAGACCTTCCGCTCCCATAGGGAGAGGACTGGGATGAGGAGCTTGGTAAGACTCTTTTTAATTTTATGATTTTTATGACTTTTTGGTATACATGCATGTTCTAATAGCTAATACTATATGTATGCAGATGATGGCACAAAGAGGCCCACCGTAATTTCACCAATAGCAAGGAGGACCCATCTCGCTCATAACCCTCAAGGTTAAGGGGGCGAGGGGGGCAAGCTCATACAGAACCTAGAGGGGATCGCTTGCAAAGTTCTGGATTATGCTCATTTAACTGATGTTCCCCTAGCTTATCAGAGGCACACCGTAGGGGTGCCAAATCATATCCACATCTTACTGAGGTGGTTGGTGCGGGAAGTGATGTGCTACCACAAGCACCATGTCGATTAGTCACCTAGGCCTTCTATTTGCATATTTTTGGGAGACATGTCTTCTCCGGATGTAACTGAAACAAACATGTATATTTTTGGTTTTATATGATGCACACGTTGCAAACACTCGACATATATATATACATCTATTTTCTACATGGATCTTGCTTACATATGATAATGTTTTGCAAATTGCGTAAATGTCTATCTAATACCATGTTGGCTACTGCATTTGTTAGTGTATTCATTCGTCTTGGTATATGTTGATATGTGATGTAATCAAAATTTATTTGAAGTAAACGAATACGTAGATACAGTCTTAAAATGCATGGGTTTCTAACTGAATAATGACCACTGAGCTATAAAACCACAAGCTGCGAGTCCAGATGTAAAAGTAACATGCGAATGTCGAGGTTAAAAGCCTCATTTCATAATTCCAAAACAACACTATATTCTGCGACATTATTTGTAGCAGGCCCTAGACAAACACCTTGTAAATTAACCAAATCACCAGCAGGATTGTAAACTACCCAGGCTGCCGAAGACAGGTTCCTGGTACTGTGGGAGGCACCATCCGCGAAACCGACATAAGGAGTAATAGACATCTGCACAATCAGGAAGATCCAATAAGCAGAAAAACACTTACAAAGCACACCACACCACACATGAAAAAAAATGAAAAAAATCACCTATATAATATGCAAGAATGAGTCAAGCATAATATTTCTTCAAGAACAACCCATTTCTAGGTTGCGCCAAAGGAAGACCTTCATAATCGATCATCTCATAAGCCCCATTTTTCAATACATGTTTAACGATATAGGGCCCATGCCACATACGTTGGAATTTTCCTGCCCCAAGATTATCATGAGCTTGATCATACAAGAGGACGAGGTCCCCTCGATAAAACAGCACAAAGAAACCACTTGATTGAAATGAGCTTTAACCCACTTTTTTTGTGCCTTGATAACCAAAGCAGCCAAGCGGTGAGTTTCGTCCAATCTCTTGCGATATAGGAGATGTTCTTCCTCTAGTGAAGTATCGGGCAGTAATTCCACAGCCAATTTTAGTGAAGGGATCTCACAATCAACCGGAAAAGTAGCTTCTAGACCATACATCAACTGAAATGGTGTGAATATAATTGCACTCTTTACTCATGTTTGGTAGGCCCAAAGAGTTTAAAACAACTGGAGATTCCAAATCGATTTGTGTATACCAATTTTTCGTTGAAGCATCGTGACAAGAACCTTGTTCATGGCTTCAACCTGGCCATTTTCCTCAGGGTAATATGGCACTGAGTTTTCATGACGCAAGCCCAACTTAGATGTCATCTCTACCATCATGTAGTCCCGAAAATGAGAGCCATGATCAGTGACGATGGCTTGAGGAATGCCGAAACGAGTGATCATGTGGTTGAAAATGAACTGTGCAGCTGGCTTACTGTCCGCAACCAGTGTAGGCATTGCTAAGGCCCACTTGGTGAAATAATCTATGGCAATGATGATATAAGCATGCCCCTCAACCGAGTCAGGGTTACACGTCATAAAATCAAAGCCCCATTTGGAAAAAGGGCCTACGGTAATGACAGGATGTAATGGGAGAGGTGACACATGCATCTTGCGTTGGAAAATCTAGCACACATGACCCTTTCATACTGCAATAATACAGTCTTTAAATATAGATGGCCAGAAATAACCCGCACGAAGGATCTTCTATGTGGTAGCATAAACAAACATGTGACCGCCACAGGCGCCACTATGACAGTCATTCATAACTTTCTCAGCCTGTTCTAAGGTCAAACACCGGCAGAGTACGGAATCGACTCCAACACGATATAGGGTATCTCAGACAATGTGATATGGTTGCGACTGATGTCGAATGTGGCATCGAGCATCCTTCATTAACTTGGACTAGAAGGTAGATGTCTGGAGGTACATGAATATATCACCGTACCATGGATCGAGAGTGCTTATTAAGAAGAGAGTTTCATCCAGGATATGATCCTTGGATTGAGACGGAACAGAGTCGGTAGGGAGAGAACAAATGAGATCAACACAAAATAGTGATTTCTTATATTTGGCAGTAGTGAACTCCAAATCAAACTCTTGGAGGATCACAATCCACTTTGAGTACTTGTCCCCCAACAATTTTCGAGACAAAATGTAAGTCATGTGGTTGCAGTCAGAAATCACGGTTACCGTGTGTAGCAGGATGTAATGGCAAAACCGCTGAATGGCCTAGACCACAGCCAGCGCTAACTTCTCGACGTGTGTAAAGCATTTAAGTGTCGAGGAGGTTCTAAGACAGGTAATAAATCACATGTTCATTACCTTCATTGTCATCTTGTACCAGAACCATGGAAATGGTACTTAATGCGGGAACTAAATAGAGCATAAAGTCGCGATGATAATTTGGAGGACATATTAATGGAATCTTGATAAGCAACGTCTTAAGGTTATCAAAATATTTCTGAGCAATCTCATCCCAATAGAAAGGGACGTCCTGTTTAAGAATTCGTGTGAACCCTTTGGCTACCTCCGCATAGTTTGGGATAAAATGATGTAAGAAATTCACTTTCCCTTGAAGACTATGAAGTTGATGTAATGAGAATGGGGAGGGGAGATTAACAATAGTCCCAACCTTAAGAGGGTCGAGGTGAATTCCGTCCTTAGAAACAATGAACCCTAAAATTTGACCAGAGTCAACGAAGAAGACACACTTGTGAGGATTAAGCCCGATGTTGTGACGTCTACAATGGAGAAAAATCTGGCAGAGATGTTCTAGATGGTGTTTGCATAGAGCTAAATGAGTCGGAAGTTCATCTACGTATGGCTGAAAAAACTTAGGTATGTCATGAAAGGCATAAGACATGGCACGCTGGAAGGTAGCCCCAGCTTTTTTCAAGCCAAAAGGGAGTTTCTTATAGGCGAATGTTCCACAAGGATAGATAAAAGAAGTCTTATGTTGATCGGATGGGAGGATATTGACTTGATTATAGCCTGAAAATTCGTCCATAAGGGAAAAGATCTCACTCCCTGCACAATATTCAATGATCTGATCAATAAAAGGGGTGGGATAGTTGTCCTTAGGGTAAGCCCAATTGATATCTCGATAGTCAACATAGACTCGAATTTTTCCCTACTTCTTATCCACAGGGAAAATATTGGAAACCCACTCTATCAAAGGTATCGGATATATGAAACCCGCTTTAAGAAGTTTCTCAACTTCATCTTTTATAGTAGCGGCTTTCCGAGGATGCACTGGATGCAGACGCTGGCGCACAGGATCCGCACTGGGATAGGTGGGAATTTCGTGCATGACAATACTGGGATTGATTCCAGGCATCTCTTCGTAAGACCACATGAAAACATCACAAAATTCATGGAAGAGACTAGTGTACACATTAATCTCATCGGGGGAACAAGTGACTCCCACATGGATTTCCTCGACAACCCCTGGTTTAACAGAGATTTAGATAGGCATCGTTTGGGTAATGTTACTCAGATTTCCTTCTGAGAAAACTTCGTGAATCAATATTGGTGTTTAGAGTGGCGAAGAGGGAGCCTGAGATGCAAAATACTCGAGAAAATTAGACATTTCCCCTAGGCTAGGCATAAACGAGGAATGATGATGCCCATCACTCCACGACAGATCTTCGAGAGACATAGTCTCCACGATAGCTTCATCAGATGAAAAAAATTCTCTCAAAGGATCGGGAAAATCTACATCACCGAGCCAAGGGGATTCAAAATAAACATCAAGAGCCATGCTCAAAGGATCATTATCAAAAGGAAGAGGATCTGATGTAGCAATGATCTCACAATAATTGATTTCAACCGACGTCAGAGGCATTGATTCTCCAGAAGAGGCAACCTATTCAGGAGAAGGGATGATCCATGGGTCATCCGACCTAGAGATCATATTGACTTGAACGGTATGTGGTGGCGAAGGAGGAAAGACACCCATAAGGGTAGGATATTTTAAAATTCCTAGTCCCACACTGTCAAAAGGAGTAGGTATCTAATCCACATATGGGATGTTGTTCTCGGAAGACGAGGTCAAGAAGGATAGCTGGTCGACAGTAACAATTTTTCCCTCATGCAGAAATTTCAACATGCGAAAGAGGGTGGATGGCAGGCACATCGTAGCATGGGTCCAACTGTGACCGAGCAGAAGATTATAGTTGAGTTTCACATCAACAACTTCTACTTCGACATTCACCATCTTCCCTTGTAAAGTAATCGGTAGACTCACGAGAACACCCAAGGGTTTCGATTCCCTTCCATCGAATGCCTCGAGGGTATTGGGAGATGAAGTGAAGGATGGAGAGCCAATGGCCTTCCAATAGGTAGATGACATGACGCATGTGGATGCACCTTCATCCACAACGGCTCTATGGATATTGAGACTGTTAATACCGACTTGTATAATAAGTGAAATCTGATGCGGAAGTCGGGGAACAAAATTTCCAAGTCGAAAGAGAGAAAGCTAGAATTAGCAGGATCAATCCCGTCGATGGCAGATAATAATGCCTTCCGCTGATATGGAAAACTCTGGAGCACTTCCAACGCAGACATGGTGGACGGCGCCTATGCCAAATCCTCAACAATGCTATAATGCTGGGTAGCATGGGCATTCGGATTATAGGAAGATTTCCTGAGAACAACTTTAGAAGGTGGCTACACAACGGTTTCGGGACTAGGCCTTTCAATCTCAAGTGAGCCAGATATAGGTGGGGGAGGAGGACCATCAACGATCTCCTTCCCGGTCGCCTGACGCGACCCAACATAGTCTTTCGACTGAGTGGTGATAGAAATAGGTGCAGATCCATTCATCATGAATACTTCTGAACCAAATGGCATAGATGGGGCAGGATGCTCGACCATCTATGTTTACTAAGATGGGAAGGGCTCTTTGATAATAGCAGGATTTCCCTTTGTGCCCTTGAGAAATCTACTGACCTCGGCTCGTTGTGGACAATCCTTGGTGTAGTGCTCTTCATCGTAGATTAAACAAGGATACTTGGGTTTACGTTGAGATCCGTCATCAGCACGAGGTTTAGCCAAATCTGGCTTCGAGGCATCAGCTTTAGCCTTTCCTTTGCCTTTATTTTTACCTTTGGAAGTCTTGTTCGCAGGATTTCCCTAAACGGCGTTGACCTCTGAGGACTTGCCAGAGTCCGAAGCAGGTTGAGAAGTAGAATCATTGGATGAATTAGATTTTGGATTCCAGGCATTAGAAGATGGAGAATTGCGAGAAGTCTAAGAGACCGAACCAATAACACCATCTACTGATGGAGTAGCCAGTGCTTTAGAGGTCCCTGGTCGCGAGGCATCAGTCAAGATGTCGTATAACGTGCCCGATTGAGAGTACACTAAATCAAGGTACTGGGCGCGAGAAATAGCATGTTCCTCGGTTACACATGCCCCCATAGCAATGTCCTATGCAATCTTATTGACAAAGGAGGTAGTGAACCAGTGAGTCAAAAGCTGATAAGGAATTTCAAACTTGATCAGATGATGACAACGTCTCCATTCATGAATGTGATTTGAAATATGAGTAGCTTTGTCCTGTTTCAGAGATGTCAAGAGATGCGTCTCGGCTTCGTAACTAACTGGTAACTGGAAATGCATCAGGAATGCCATAGCTAGAGTATTAAAATCTTGAAAAATACCACAGGATAGTTCTATGTACCATTTAGCAGTAGCGCCGGTGAGAGTGTGCTGGAAAAGACACAGATGAATTGAGTCATCCACCCAAGAATTCAAAGAACATCATAAATGGTATGTCATGATGTGTGCTTGGGGGTCTTCTCCAGATTTTCCCTCAAACTTAGGAAAATCACCAGGAACCTTTGTCGGAACCGAAGGCCAATATGGATTATGAAGAATCTGATCATTGGTCAATTTGGACACGTCCAGTAACTCCAACGTGGCGAGAAAAGGTAATTGAGGGTTAAAAGCCATGCCAGGTCCCCCATAAGGACCTGTACCTATACTCCATCATGGTTGAGTATAACTCTACCCCCATTGGTTCTATCCTTGAGAATTCTTACCATAGGGGGTATAAGTCAGATAATTGGGTTGATATGGTGGCTGAAAACCAGGATACGGGGTTTGATAACTAGGGTACTGATTCTAAGTATACATGGGTCCCGATTGAGAAGTGTAAGGATTTTGCTACGGAGTATAAGTACAGTCTGAATATTGAAGGTAATAACCAAAACATTGAGGCGGGTTGTAAACCAGTTGATACTGACCTTGAGGGTAATATCCACCTTGGGGTCGAATGGGCTGCTGGTAAGTGGGGCCCTGCTGAGTCGGATAAGTCAGGCGCACAGGTGGATTCGGCTGTGGCATAGAATAGATCAGCGACTGAGCAGGGTTAACAGGTGTTCCTGGTTGAATAGCTTGACCTGGCTGATGAGGGGTACCAGGTTGCCCTGGCTGAGCAAGTTGTCCTGATGGAAAGAGTGGGCCAGGTTGTGCCTAATAACCAGGTTGACTTGGGATAGGACCATAAGATGGCCCTGGCTGTGCAATATTTTGGCCAATGGGAAAATGAGGCTACTGAGGTTGCACCAAAGGTTAATAAGGATGGGTTTTCCCCCCAAGACCGTATGAAGGTCCAGGTTGATACACCGGTTTCCCTGCTGGTCCTTGAGGTTGCCCTGGTCAGACCACGGGGTGAGGCTATAGAGGATGACCTAGAGGATTGTAAGACTGCCCTTGCGGGGTGTAAAATAATCCCTGCTGGACTGAATGTTGTCCCTGTAAGGGTTGCCCTTGCGGGTCATATGCATACCCTGGCTGGGCCGAAGGTTGTCCATGGAAGGGTTTTCCTTGTGGGCCAGAAGCAATGCCTTGTTGAAACAAATTTTTTCCCTGAAAGGGTTTTTCTTATTGGTTAGAAGGTTGCACAGGCAAGGTAGGTATAAAACTGTTAATATACTGATAAGCCTCAGGAGCAAGAAAAATAATGGGGTTGTCGTGCTCATCATATTGAAATGAAAATGAATATATTGGGGTACCATCCGCTCCATAATGAGAAAATTAAGAACGATTAAGATTCTGAGAGGATTAATCAACCTGGGAGATTGGCGGCTGTAAAGTCATCCGATACTCCTCAGGAGAAAGGTTCTCAGGAATGGTAGAAGCTATATAAACATCTTCAGGAACTGACGAGGTCCCAGTTGACTGAGTGGTGACAACAGGCGTAGATACAACCACACAGACAATAGGTCTAACAAGTACTGATGTGACAAAAGGAGATACCGTGAGAGGTGTCGATGGTGACATCCCTAACAAGGGAATGGTCGGTTCCATGGACAGAGTCGAAATTCCCATAGAGGCAATAGCGGCCATGACCTGACTTAAAGACCTATATTCAGCTGGGAGCGATGGACCAGATGAAGACAAAATAGATGGTTCAGGGACGTCTTCGGGAAAAATATAGTAGTCTTCACTAGAAGTAGGAATTCCTTCACTAAGAATAGGACTGGATGAGTCCATATTTGACCCTGCCGTAAGATCTTCTAAAAGACGACAGGGACTAGGAGGTACAACAGTAGCCAAAAATGGTGATCCCGATGTAAGAGGAGGGAAGTGTTCCCCAACTCCAAATCCAAACCAAGCATTGGACAAGGGCCAATTGAACTCAACTTTTCCTCCAAAGGGAAGCTTAGATATAACTGGTCCCCCAAAGGGAAGCTCGGATACAACAGGCTGCTGATGCTTAGCAGAGGGCTGAGAGACTTTTGATGAATCGTTTGTATAAGGACTACTAGTAGAAGAAATTGATGGCTCTGCCATGGTGACTATAGCAAAAAGAGGAAGAGATCAAAAACAAAGACACATGGGCAAAAACCAAGGCAAACAAAAATAGGCCGAAAAATCAATCTCTAAATGGGCGTGTGATTGTAGGTGATTAATTTTACCACATTGAAACTAGAAATTTTACTGTTTCATATTTTAAGAGTCTAGAAATGAGTAAAAGATGACTCTATCACTTTCAGTTTGAAAAAAGCGTGAAAGGACAAGCGCTTGATGATATTTTCAAATTTGGGGAGTCAATAAATATCAAAATGACTGTTCTGGTAATCTAGGTATATGGGTGTACCATATATCCGTGAACTGCCATATACACCTTGGTAAAAATGAAAGAGAAATCAACCAAGGACTTAACATACGTGCAGGTAATCTCTCTGAATGCTATGTCTAGTGTGTCATGGGTAAAAGGCGGCAGAATCGACTTCCTATGGATAAAGGATTTGCAACCTAATGGGGTCTCCCTTTATATACACGATGGTACGGGGAGCACAAGTCCGTACTAGCGCTATCTGTAGCCAAATGGCGAGCGACAACTACTAGGTTTAAAGACGCTAGAACATGTCTCTACCTTAGATTACTAGATGTTCCATTAAGTTTCAATGCTACCTTAGGTTAATTCAATAAATTTTAAAGTTGATCTTCAATTTACGTTTCGATTTCAAGGCCCTATCAAATGTTGGATCTCATAAAACCTCTAGATGCAAACTACATGCCACAAAATATCATTTCGTTCAATGAAGAGCTATCTACGGGAGAGTTGAGAGTTTTCAAATGATAGCGAAATGAACACACAAAAACATCCACTACCGATTTCAATGCAAGCTAATGAAACTGGAAAAAATTTCTCTAGAATTATATTACACTAGTAATGCAAAAGAGTTTTCAATTTTCACTATGCCAATAAAAAATGCAAAAGATTTTTTTTTTTGTATTTTTCAATATATTAGAGAAAATGCACTAAATAAATGAAAAACTAATGAAAACATCAATTTGAGAATGATAAAGAGAGATCTGAAACAAAACAAGTTCACTCAACTCAAACAAACACAATCAAGACTCAAACCAATGACGAAATCCCTTAAAGAGAAGAATAATCTCGAAAGAGACTCAAACAAGTCGTGTGATCTAGGCTTGGAGCAACACAAAGCGAAACTGAACAAAAGAGAAGACAATCACTCAATAAATGCAATGACTCAATTAGATTCAGCAAGATGAATGCAAAGAAGCAGAAACAAAGTTGACCGGGAAAGTAAAGACCCAAAACTCCCACGGGAGGCTCAACACATTGAAGCACCTAAAAGCCCTAGGGCTAAAATGCAAAACTAACAAAAAAGGGAAAACAACTAGAGGACAAGGGCTAAACACAGTAAAAAATGACTTCAAAGCACTCAAAAAATTAGAAAAAACAAACCAAGACCAAAATTCAAGCTTAGAAAGTCCAAAAACAGACAAACCCTAAAACCAAGTAGGGTTGGTGTGCCTATCTAGCTGTAATCTACACCAAACAAGGGATGGCATGGGTGCCTAAATAGCAACTCATGCCCTTTGGTGCGACTTTCAAAGGTATAACTGCTCCAATTAGGTTTACCCTAGAAAATTATGAAAATGAATGAACAGAGGCTAGATCTGGTCTTCTGGGGGCTGAACAGGGTTTTAACACCAAGGAAGGTGAACCAGAAAAGCAGACTAATAAAAAAAAAATCCAAAAACAACCCAATGGAGGAAGGACCAACTCCCACTGATCCCCAATGGAGTCGCCAAATTGTTGTGGAGGTAAATCCCCTATGCAGACAGAGGTGATCCCACTAGCCCTAGAATGGGTCTAGCAACAATAGAAACATGCAAAGCTATTGATTTTAGTTACAAAAGATAGAATCGCGATAGATCGCTTACCGTGATTCCTTCACTATTGTTATCAAAGAAGAAGTGGTGCTTCTGTTCCTAGCTGGACAGGTCACGATCCGTGAGGTTGCTACATCTAGATACCTATACACATGTGAAGAAGAGAGACAACATGCAACGTAATATTTCACACTTTATAACTATTGATCAGTCAGAGAGGAACGAATGAAATATATAATGGACAAACACAATCATGGGACCAATAGCAGAGTCATGTATATTAAGATATGAGAGAATGATTACAACCGGTGCTCTGACTTCATGATCTTCCTTCGGCAGGATTCCAACGGGACGTGTCTCACAAAGCTCGTCAGGGATTTGACAAAACTCTCTCTCTCACAGGGTTCTCCTTAGCTCTACTCTTGATTGTCACTCAACTATAATTTCCTTCCCAAAAGTTCAGCTAGCTAGAAAATGGAAAGGGCGGGATTTTATAGAATGAGAATAAGAGGTTAGGATCCCTATAATCATGGGGGAGAGTCCTATCTCTTAGCAAGGTTCCACGAAAGATGGAAAACCACTTCCTAATCAAGGAGATCTGGAGCCAAACAAGCCAACCTCTTTTTGATGATTCGTTCTAAAGTTGTTAGAATCAAACTTCCGCCTTCTATTGTTAAAAAAAATTCCTTAATAGGCTTGGCGCGGGCACAACACAGGGACAGAGCGCCATCTGGCGCACCCACTAGTGTATATTTTCCCCATTGGAGCGAGGGATGAACTAACTACTCGCACGAATGCCAAAACATGGGTTTTTACAGTTTTTTAGAGGAAATGTTCTTGAGGAGAATTCTTGCCCTTATGCAGAAGGATGCCATCAAGGTGTTTTCAGGACATTTTATCGTCCACGGGTCACAGGAATAGTCCTCCAATGTACGATACGAGGGATTATAGGGATGGTGACAAAATGTTGTGTAACAGAGTTTGAACTAGCACTGAGGTGAATTCATTCATTTAGAAGAAAATAGATATAACAATGTAAACCTTGCCTAAAATAGAGGATGAACAAGCATTATTTATTCTCATAAAATTACAATATAAACATATATGAAATAATAATATAGATCATGTAGCATGAATATATAAAAATACATAAGAAGAAAAACTGCTCCAATGCATACCACAAGTATCTCAACACAATTTCTGCAAATTTGTCTCTAATTTCATTCCAAATTGTTGATTATGAAATATCCACTAAAAAATGAGACTATCCAACCCCACGAAAGTCTAAAGAGAGTGTACGTATAGAAAAAATGGACTATGACACCTCATTAGGTCGAAATCCCATCCACATTGGATCATAAATACACAAGATGAGTCATTTCGTAGATTCTAGGGAGGTTAGAAACCATTCCCTCAATTTTAACTATGAACTAGGAGTGTTTTTCCCTTACATTAATTACATATTCCCTCATGATAGGAGGAAAAAAAAAACTCAATAACTCTAACTCCAACTCATAATACAACAAAATCTTGAATTTTTGACATTTTTTGAGCTTCAAAAGTGTCCTGAGGAATCCAATGTTGATTTGTAAAATTTATGACAGAAGGGTATCAGAAATTTGCAGAAGCGTAACAGAAGTGTGTAGGCCCTTTTGAGGTACTTTTAGGAGTCCAAATCCACTTCTGAAGAAATGGTAAACTAGCCCTATGTGTCTATTTTCCACAACATCTTGTATTTTTCAAAATTACCCACTGTAATGCCTTCAAAAATCCATTCTCCCAAGGTTACTCCAAAACCGTAACAAAGGCTCCAAAAAGGTGGGAGAAACATGAAAAATGAGTGGCTTTTGGGTGTTTTATTCGAAATTAAAGCTTTTCATGCCAAGGGGATTCTTTATCTATGATGTAATCATAAAAATTCATCCATCCATGTAACGAAATCATCATTTGGATGCCCCCAAAATAAGCGTAACAAAAGCTTATTACTCTTCTATGAGGAGGAATTTCCAAAATTGCGCAAAAAACAAAAAAAAGTACCAAAATTGTTCAAAACTTTTTAAAATTGGTTTTGTATCACCCGTGAGTGATTGGATAAACACTCAAGGAAGCTTCAGCCAACAATTCCAAGCTATCCTTCTTTTTAAACTTTATTTTTTCTTCTTTTAGCCTTTTATTCAATTGTTTTAGCCTTATTTGAGAAATTGTGTTTGTGGTGCGATAATGATTTTCCATGTGTATTTTCATTTTACTATCCCTCTTAGAACTTTTAAATAGCTTCTCAAAATTCTCATTTACCCTTAACAACCAAAGCTCTCTGTCTTGATTAATTTCCATGGCTATAAGCTCATCAAAGGTCAACTCTTAAGGTGGATGAGCTGACTATCTTTCTAGCTCTAGCGCCCTTTTGAGGCCTCTTGTTTGTTTCCTTCTTGATTTTGTTTCAGCCTCCATGTCCTACTTTTTTTCAACATCAATAACCTCCTTACCTTTACCTTTGAATGCCTCTAGGTCTGGCTTGGGCTTGCTTTGTTAGTGCTGCTTCACTTTCAATTGAAAATTTTCTTGCAGCAAGAAAGTGATTTGAGAATTAGCTATGGAAAACATCTTCTTCAATTCTTCTATTTCCTCATCTTTCTCTTTGATGATATATTCAGCTGATCAGAACTCCACTTGCTCTACTACATCATCCTCCAATGGCAATAATTCACTATGTTGATGCAAAAGAGGTTGCTCCTCTATCTCACTTTGTTCCACGATGTTTTCAAGTATAGGAACACTTTTGGCAGACTTAGGCGAAAAAATATGTATCTTCCCCTTCCCATAGGTATGAGTAAACTCAACAACACTATGAGCATCTGAAATCTAAGCTGGCATGCTAGAAGAGCTAATCTCCATTGGTTTTTTTGATGATGTACTGGGAAAGATAGGAGGGCCAGTGGTAGGTGTTGCTACTAATCTTTCAAAGAAATTTCCCCAAGTCATGTTGATGGAAGAAAGGTGATACAATACAATGAGCTTGATCAGACCATGATGAAAAAGACTAGTTCGATGATCTTTTTTTCTTCTCTAAAGCTTCTCTGTCATATTAATCAAACTCTTGTATAAGTAATATGGATAATAAAGTGTTTTGACAGGGCTGAAATTCATCAACAGACTGATATGGTACCTATACAACCTGGAAAATATAACTTCACATGTGAAGTAATTCATTACAAACATCAACAAAGGAGAATATTTGTTTTTGAGGTGTCTAAAAGGGAAGAGATAATCTGGCTCCTCTCTAGCATGATGCATGAGAATTTTTTTGTAATTTTCAATGTCTAACTCCATTCCCTTGAACCACTACTCTCCGTGACAAGGAATACATGTTTCTGAAGAAATTAGGTCTGTTTATAGGCTTATCTCTCCACCTGAAATAGTGACCTTTCCCATGTTGAATATTGTGGGAAATAAGATGGTCAATTGAAGATTATACCCCTCTTCCATGAGCTTTTCACTAAACCTTAAACACTCATCCCTCTCGAAAAATCTTCTGGATAAGGGTGAGGCATTGAGTTCATGCATTATGAAGGGTTCCAACCAAAGGTGGCGCCATCCCTTGAAACTCTCCTTCTCACTTTCCATCCTGTTTTTCACTGGAATGATGAAAGCCCTAGTGTGTTGATGGGATAGGTAGATGTAGTGAAATCTGTAAAAATAAAGTGTAGAAAAGCGTAAGTTTGGAGGATAAGATGAAGGATCACGGAGCTGAGAAAAGTTATAGATAAAATTTTGTGGATTGGAATGTATGTTAGCTCCAAGTTGTGGGTGGAATTAAGTTATGTGAGTGTGAGGAAGGTGGCGAGATGATGAAAACAGAGAAAATTTCCAAGTTTTTCACTGTGAAAATGGTTAGTGTAGAGGTGGAATAAGTTTAGAAGGTTAAATGGAGGATCATGGAGCTTGAGAAAATTATAGAAAAAATTGAGTGAATAGGGTGCCATGTTAGCTCCATATTGTAGGTGGAATGAGGGGAAATGGATGTGGGGAGGGTCATGAAATCTAGCAAACATAGGAAATTTCCAGGTTTTTCACTGTGAAATAGCTAGAATCTAGGGTTTGGTGAAATTGACATCTTAGGGATGGTGTGGATGATGAGAAATGTGAGGATAAGGTATATGAGAGGTGTGTGTTAGGGTTTAGGTAATAGGGTTATGGTTTAGGAAGCTAGAGCAGATTAGGGTTTTTTTAATTTTTTTTTTATATACCATGGATAAGTGTGTTGGCAATATGATGCAGAGTGTTGTCCTTGATGGCAACCCACTGAATGAAGATGAAGACATGCGACTATTGACATGTGTTGTCCTTGATGGTGAACCACCTGATGAAGTTATTCTTGACCTGTTGGACTTGGTAAATGATGTAAATCTGATATGAAATGATGTTTGTTAGCACTATGATGCTGAGTATTATTCTTGAATGACAACCCACTTGATGAAGATTATGACAACGTACTTGATAAAGTTGTGCTTGATAGAATATGTTCTTAATGAAGTAAATCTGATGTATCTACAGAGAGTACAGAAGACAGTGAAGAAAGGAATTCAGATTGTGCTAAGTCTATGGTGAAAGAGTATGTCTCAAGGAATACGCGGATCTGTCTAAGGGAAGTCGCGTATGCATGCGGAAAAGAACGTGCCAAGTCGCGTATGGGCTAAAGCGCTCTAAAAGTGAAAAACCATGGGTCATCACCATGGTATTGACCCATTGTATTGGGTAATGATCTGCCTAATTGACCCCGTCCAGGAATACCATCGGATGTAATATGGTTTTGGGCTCATGGTATTGAAAAAGGGGCTCATGGTATTGACAAAGGGTAAACCTATATAAGGAGAAGAAATTCATTGTGCAAATTATGAGCATGGGTGCAAGATCTCTGAGCTTGAATGAATACTTCTCTCTGAAGTAGATCTGAATGGAAAGGGTTACACATGAATGATAAATCTGAGTGTATGATGCACCAATGATGAAGAAGGGGATCTAGATCTGAAATGTGCTTGTATTTGCTAGATCTTTTTATGGAATGATTAGATCCAAGAAGAGGCGAACATCTGTCTGAAGTGAAGGGTTAAATCTGTGTGAAGTATCTGTTCTGAAGAAATGCAATGACCTAAAATCTCTGAAGAACCATACGCTAGTTCGCCGAAGAGGAAGCGCGTATATACGCGGCTTCGCTGAAAGAAAAGCGCGTATGCGCAATTAAATTGGTTCTGTAATATGTACAGAAGTATACGCTGGTTCGTGTGAATGGAAGTGCGTACATACGCGACATCAGTAAAGTAAAAACGCGTATGAAAACTAGGGTTTGCTAAAGTCTGTGGTGAGAAATGACTGATCTATTCTGTTGTATTGATGCTATCTGTATTCTACTATTCTGAGTTGTCTGCATCAGTTTGGTTGTATGATTGAGCTTAAATCTATGAAGAGGGTCCAGTCTGAAAATATGATGAAACATGGCCTACAAGTATTGTTCTATTGAAGTTGTTGGATCCAGTGTGAAAATTGATGAAACGTGGTCCGAAGGGGTGCTGAGGGTTGTAGCCTTCAGTCAGGGGGTTGTAGCTCCCTTCCAGGTGAGGCTGGTAAACGAGATCAGGGGGTCGTAGCTCCCTTCCAGGAGAGGCTGGTAAATGAGTCAGGGGGTTGGAGCTCCCTTCCAGGAGAGGCTGGTAAACGAGCGCAGGTGGGTGCCTGCATGCTGGTAGGAGTCTGCACCAGCACATATGTTGTAAGATGTTTTCTCTATAATAAAATATTGAAGGCTGAGCAACTGCAGCGGTGGTTTTCTCCCGACTTGGGTTTCCACCTAAAAATCCCGGTGTTCATGTGTGATGCTTTGTGTGATGGTTTATTCTGTTCTTACTGCACATGTTTACTGTTTATTGAATATCTGATGAATAAATGATGGAATGGTTTAAGTGAAGAATTAATGACATAATTAGTTCTCTGTGTATACGCGAGTTTAATAAAGGGAATCCGCGTATATACGCGAGTCTTCTCCAGGAAAGTAGCGTATGGGTTTTGAAGTAAAGAAAAGTAAAAAGTTTTGAATATGCTGTAAATACTGATTCACCCCCCCTCTCAGTATTTTTCCCAACAAAGTGTTGATATGGAAAAAATATAGAATGAGCATAAAAGTGTTTTAAACACTCAACAATTTGACCAAAATAGGGCATGAGACTAGTGATTTACCTCTTATGAGGGGCTCAAATGGTAACAGTAAAATCCTTGAGCTTGTTTGAAGGTTTTCTAAGCCCAAAAACCAACTCTACCACTCCTCCAAAAGTGTAACACTGATGTACAGAAGCATAAAAGTGTGACTAAAAGTGTAACAAGGGTTGACAGAAGCATAACACTTGCCTACGTAGTGCCTGCGCAACACACCATAAGTGTAACACTAGCTGTGCAACACACTCCAAAAGTGTAACACGCTTACCCAAAAGTGTAACACGCTTACCCAAAAGTGTAACACAAGCTACATGAGCGCAACAAATACTCCTAGAAATGTAACAAATGATTTTTGAAGTGGTTTTACGCCTTGAATTTGAACTTTTGACCACCTTAGGAGTGCAAAGTGAGGTAAGATAGCATTTTTTCATAAAAAAATAGATACAATGAGTTAAAATGATTTATTTTTCTTTTATAATCTTGAAAAGACCTTTTTTCCCTTTTAATGAGACAATAAGACAGATTTTACCTTTTTGAACTTTTTGACATTTGAACCCTTTAAAAAAATATAATTTGTCTTTATTTTACTCCCTAAACATGCGAGCTCCCTTTTTAAGGTTTATGAGTGAGATGAAGGGTGAATGCCTTGTTTAGGTGACAAATTGGACAGTCTTCAAAGGTAGATGATAACTCTTAGACAGTGGCCTAGATGAGGTGGAAATACATAACCCTAAACCATTAAATGATAATGAAAGAGATGACCTTGAAAGTGATGATGGCGATGAAATGAGAGGAGGGAGTAGAAAATTTGAACTAGACCTCATCAGTGACCAAAATTATTTTTTGAGAACTTGTTTGAAAAAGTAAAAAAAAAATTACCTATGACTTTAGGAAAACAACTGAAAGATTTATTTTTTATCAATGAAAAAGTGACACTAACAGCATTGAAGTTAATATGGATGGCGTGAAAGCTAAGATGGATCGCGTGAAAGCTAAGATGGATGGTGTGGAAGCTAACATGGATTCTATAGAAGGAAGCATAGAAGCTAATATGGACGATTTGAAGAAAGGCTTGGAAGCTAAGGTGGATGGTTTGAAGAAAGGCATGGAAGCTAAGATGGATGGTTTGAAGAATCACATGGAAGCTAAGATGGATGGTATAAAAGGAAACATGGAAGATTTGAAGAAATACATGAAAGGTTTGAAGGAAGGTTTGGCAAATTTGCTACAAGAAAAGCTTCCTAATGCAAAAAGGTAGTAGAGGAAACTCATGATGAGAACAAAAGAAATGTTCATCATGATTTCATAGACTCTAATGTTTAATTTAAGACCCGCCATATTCCAAAGATAGATATGAGGATGTTTTCTATCAAGGATCCGATAACATGGATTCTACAAATGGAGAAATACTTGGAGCTCCATAATACACAAACCACACAAAAGGTACGCATTGCAACATTATATTTAGAACAAAATCAGTTTGTATGCTATCGATGGCTTTGTTCTCATAAACCACTGGTCACTTGGGAAATTTTTATGGAATAAATGATAGCACATTATAAGGATACAAAGAGCAACATCTTCTTTAGCTAATTGATAAATCTGAAACAAAAGGGTTCAATGATGGAGCACATTGAGGACTTCAAAAAATTCAATCTAAGGGCAAATAATATTTCAGAGGAACATAAGATTTTTGTCATCATAGGTACTCTAAAGGATAACATCCAACATGAGGTTCTCCTTTGGAAACCTAATACATTGGAGAACACATTTTGGTTGGAAAGAAAAATTGAAAGAAAAATTATGGTGACAAGGAAGCCTACCACTCACGGCTACAAAAATGGAAATGTTCCTAATCCTAGAGTCCACAACCTACAAGGTTGACACCACAAAAATTTGAAGAAAAAAAGAAAAAGGGATTTTCTATAATTGCGATAGAAAATACACTAAAGGTCATAAGTGTGTTGAGAAGAATTATTTTACATATATTGTGAAGAGGAGGAAGAAAAGGAACAAGAAACTTCAAAATAAGAGGATATACACCAAGAACTAACCCTAGAGGAAGAAGTAATGAATCTGACCATATCCTCTAATGCATTGGCAGGAATTACCACTCCTCAAATTATTAAGATAAAAGGGCATATCAAGAATAAAAATTTAATTGTGCTTATTGGTTCAAGTAGTACCGATAATTTTATTCATTATAAGGTAGCCAAGGAATTCAATTGCTTCCTATACCCAATGCCATAGTGTCAAGTGATGGTGGAAAATGGAGGAACTATAAATTTCTCTAGAAAGTGCAATAATATCAATCTAACCATGGGGGAATATGTATTTAATAGTGAAATTCTTTCCATTCCAATGGGTGGTTTTGATGTTGTACTAGGAGTACAATGGTTACAATGTGTGGGGATGATAGCTTTTAATTTTCAATAATTTTTCTTGAAGTTTTCTTCGGAAGGAAAGGAAGTTGAATTACATGTATCACAGGGAAGCCAGGAAAGATAATAAGCTCTAATTTCCATTCCAATGGGTGGTTATGATGTTGTACTAGGAGTAAAATGGTTACAATGTTTGGGGACGATAGATTTTAATTTTCAATAAATTTTCTTGAAAATTTATTTGGAAGGAAAGGAAGTTGAATTGTGGGTATCGCAGGGAAGACAGGAAAGATAATAAGATCTAATTTCATGCAAATCTTCCGAAGAAAGAAAAACGAGGCGTCATTGCATAATTATGCTCACTAGAAGTTCCAACATCAAAATCATCTATTTGTCCAGAACTCCAGAAAGTCTTGGAGAATCATTCCAAGGTGTTTGAAACTCCCAAGGGACTCCCACCTATTTGTGATCATGATCATGCTATTCATTTTATTCCAGGAAGTGTTCCTCCAAACATCAGGCCTTACAAATATATTTATGTCAAAAAGAGCGAAATTGAACGTATCATTGTAGAAATGATAGAGGCTAGTATCATTCAACCTAGTCAAAGTTATTTCCTTGCTCCAGGAGTATTGGTGCAGAATAAGGATGGGTGATGGCGCGTGTGTCCAAACTATAGGGAGCTCAATAAGCTCACTATTAAAGATACATTTACCATTCCTGTGATTTATGAATTATTGGATGAATTACATGGAGAAATTTATTTCATCGAGTTGGATATTTGTTCAGGATATCATAAAATTAGAATGAAGAAGGAAGAAATTTGAAAACAACATTTTGAGCTCATGAGGTTTATTATGGATTTTTCGTCATGCATTTTGGACTAACCAATGCACCTTCTACATTTTAAGGGTTGATGAATTCCATTTTAAAACCCTTCCATAGAAAATTTTTGTTAGTACTTTTTGATGATATACTAATCTACAACAGGTCTTGGAAGGATCACGTTCAACATGTTAACAGGGTGCTCAAACTATTAGAGGAGAAACAATTGTATGCAAAAACCTCCAAATGTTTCTTTGGATTACAAGAGGTGGAATATCTAGGTCATATTTTATCTCATGAATGTGTTAAGGTAGCCCCTAACAAAATTAAATCCATTAAGGAGTGGAAAGTCTGCACAACCATAAAGCAGTTGCAAGGATTGCTCAGGTTAATAGGGTATTATCGCAAGTTTGTTAAAGATTATGGGAGAATAGCAGCACCTCTAACAAAATTATTGAATAAATATGCATTTTCATGGACTCTTTAAGAAACTAAGGCCTTTGAACATCTTAAAGAGGTAATGAACCAAGCACTAGTCTTAGCTATGCCAGACTTCACAAAAACATTTATTATGAAATGTGATGTATTAGGAAATGGAATTAGTGTTGTTTCAATGCAAGAAGGAAGACCCATTTCTTTTGAAAGTCGTCTAAGAAAAGGAAATTATTTACAAAAAGTTATTTATGAGAAGGAAATGTTGGCAATAACACATGCAATAAAGAAATGACAACTTTACCTAATGGGAAGACACTCAAGGTAAAAACTGATCATGATATTCTTAAATACTTTTAAGAACAAATACTACCTTCAGAAGAGTGCCAAAATGAGTCACAAAGATGTTGGGTTATGAATATGAAATCATCTACAAAAGAGGGAAGCTAAATGTTGTCGCAGATGCACTCTTAAGAAAGGATGAGGATGTGGAAGCATTGCTCTGTGCCATTTCTATTATCCAACTAGATTGGATAACTAAAGCAAGGAAGGAATGGAAGAATGATGAAGAAGTATGGACACTCATTCAAAATTTGTAGCAAGATCCCATTACATCTGATACATTTAGTTGGAAAAATTATTCCTTATGGTACAAAGATCACTTATATACTTGTAAGAATTCCCAACTAAAACAAAAGATTATTTTGGAATTGCACACCATTCCCTTAGGACGACACTCGAGAATTTAAAAACTTACCACAGGGTGAAGAAAGAATTTTTTTGGGATGGCCTTAAATCTGATATTCAAAATTTTGTGCAGGAATGTTTGGTTTTCCAACAAAATAAAGTTGAGAAAATTAAGACCTCGGATCTGCTACAGCCTTTATCCATTCCAAATCAATTTTCGAAGGAGGTTTCAATGGATTTTATTACATTTTTACTTAATTCCAAAGGAAAGAGTGTCATCATGGTGATAATTGATATACTTACCAATTATGCACACATTGTTTCGATATCTCATCCATTTAAGGCAAGTACAGTTGATGCTTCATTTATAGAAACAATTCAAAAGCTACATGGAAACCGAAATATTATTTTAAGCGATAGAGATACCATTTTCACTGGAATTTTTTGGACGAAATTATTTTCTTTTTTGGGTACTCAACTAGCTCATAGCTCATATTATCATCCTCAATCCGATGGGAAAAATGAGATAGTGAACAAATGTTTGGAAGGATATATTCTTTGCTTTGTATCTCATAAACAAACACAATGGGTCAATTGGTTACCTCTGGTTGAATGGTGGTATAACACTTCCTTCCACATTGCAACAAAAATAACCCCATTTATGGTACTTTATGGATATCATCTACTGTCCATCACATCATCTTTAAGAGAAAATTATAAGGTTCAAGCAGTGGAAGATCAAATCGAGCATCAACAACAATTTCTCCAACTCTTAGAGGATAACCTAAATTTGTCACACAATTGAATGAAAAAACATGCAGATCAAAATCGCAGCGAGATAAGTTTTGATATAGGCGACTGGGTATTTTTACGGCTACAACCATATGAACAAATTTCCCTCAAGCAAGCTAAGAATGATAATAAATTATCGCCAAATTATTATGGTCCTTACAAGGTGTTGCAAAATATTGGTACTATGGCATACAAATTGGAGCTTCCTACATCTTCTCGAGTGCATCTAGTTTTCCATGTATCATGCTTAAAGAAGTTTATAAGTGACAAAATTTTGGTTCAAACAATATTTCCATAACTTCATGAGGAAGGAAAATTCATATTGGAACCTAAAGTAGTCACGGAAACAAGAACTAAATGACTACGAAATCAATCAATTTCATAGTATCTCATCAAGTGGATAACTTACCCACTTAATATTCCACATGGGAGGATGATAATTTTAAACAGAATCATCCATAACTACTCAAGCGTTGAGGAAAACACTTTTTTGAAGGAGAGGGGCATTTTAGGACCCTATATTACTAGTGTATTCCCTTATTGGTGTTAGTGTAGCCCCCTTATTGTTATTTTTGTACCCTTGTAGTCCCCATATTGTTATTATTGTTCCCCCTTAATAGCCCACTATTGTTATTGTTCTGCCCTTACATTATTATTGTTAGGTTGGCTAGGATTATATTGTGACCCCATGGAATCCTATATATAGAAATGAGGTTTTTTCATTTGTGTCATCCAATAATTGTTCATTTATGTAATGTAAAGGAGGTTTCCCCCTCGAAGTGGCTAATTTCTGAGTGTTTGATCTATCTTTTCTTCTATTTTGTGAGTTGTTTTCATAACAAAAGAAGAAAAAAACACCTTTTCAGGGGTAGCGATTTATACCATTGAATATTTTGTTCTGGCCACCCTTGAAGAGTTATCAAATTCTATTGAGAATGTAGAATATCCTCCACTAAATAGCATTGGTGACCAAGATAACGTTATACTCTCAGAAAAAAACTTCCACAGGTTAGGCGGTGAATAGGAAGAAGAAGAAAATCTATCAGATTCTGATAAAGAGGAGGAGAATCAAGACTAAGACATGGTAGATAATTATCTGGCTTGGATGACTTAGGGCCCAATGGCACTTCTGAGTATCCTACATAAAATTCCAAAGCATCCGAAAAAGTTCTTAACGATGTATGACCCTGATAGGAAAGTAAAGGCAAAGGACCATCCAGACAACTTATACCTACGTATAAAATCACTAGAGGTACGTTATGACGATGTTAAATGTAGACTATTTCCATGTATCTTGGATGTTAGAGAAACTCTACATTATCATAGTCTTCCTTCGAACTCCATCCAGAATTGGAGGGGGATTTAAGAAAATCTTCCTTGAGAAATTTACTATAACAAAACCACCAACATGTTAATGAAATAATTGGGTAGTATCAAGATGGACCATAGGGATAAATCGAGAGATTTAAATTATAGTTTTAACGACATTTTGAAATTTTTTCCAGAAAACGCTAAACTTCATGACACCATCATGATAGATTACCACACCTTTTCCTTGCTGGCAAGCATTGCGCAGTTTGTGAATAAAACTGTGAAATAAACACTAATGGAAAATCATGAAGAGGGGATCGCAATTGAGAAGAACTTGCACACAATTGGGGTCATCATAGACGATGAAACAATAAAATACTGCAAAGACGCTAGTAAAATGTCTCAGGCCTCCGCAAGTAAGGCCAAAGAGAGAAAAATTTGACCTTGAAAGCTTGACCTGTTTTGTCAAGACTTTGTCAAATGAGCTCAAACAAAGGTAAAGTGAGACCACCATGAGAAACAATCCTCCCAGATTCAACTTATTAAGAAGTACTAAAAATTCTTGTAGTAGCAGTAACCAACTAGCGAAGTCTGCAGACAGCTCGAATGTCGTGTTGAATCTTGAAGGTTTGGGCATGTATACATATTGTGAATATCATAAGGCCTATAATTCTAAGAAAACATACCCAAAATGTAATCACACCATGAAAATTTTTGCTATGAATATTTTTGATGAAATACTTGCTGGTGAGAAGATCAAGTCAAAAGAAAAAAGGAAGAAATCGCTGCCACCAAAGAAAATCCAAGTGTGGGGCATGCAGTAAACATGTTTAATTGCATACTCACATCTCAAAAGAGCATGAATGAGAAACACCCTCTGAATGATCCTCTAGCCCATAGTTATACCAATCAGTACAATTTGAGAAGCCAAGGGATGGCCACTGCAATAGATTTGATGAAGTGGAAACTAAAATAAAAATTATTAAGGAAAATCAATCCACCTGTCAAATTAGCACATAACACTTAGAGCAAGTCTAGGAAAGTGGTCTCCACAAAAATTACTTCCGTAAACAGTAAAAATAGTACCATCACTCTGGAAGTCACAAACCAATTCATGCTCCTAGACACTTCGACCATCCTTCTCGTTGTAGATTAAAACATAACTATAGATTAAAACATAGTTGAAGACATGAAGAAGGTTCGTGCAAATATTTCAATGTTCAAGCTAACAAATATCATGACCAAATGGGATATCCTCTTACACACACTTGGGACATCCTCCACAGGTAATGATGCCCCTTTAGACAAGGGATCATGTATTTCCTTATGTTCCCTCGCATTAGTACTTGATGCTTTAACAATGGAAGAAAATAAATTATTCCCTCCTTTTCTATTAAAATTCGAAATTTTCAATTTCAATGTACATAACTTCTTGGTTGATTCTATGGCATCAGTAAATTTATTTCCGTTATATGTCATGAAGAAAATCAATGAAAAATGGGATAAAAAAATTCAAATATTATTAAGGTGGACAAGACTCTTGTCCATGTAGTTGGTGAACTGAGAGACATGATTATCCGTTTAACATTTGATGATCGAGTTCACCAATGTATAGACATAGTAATTGTCGACATACCGAAGGTATATGGATTATTATTGAGTAGAGACTGGCCCAAAAAGTTACAAGGGTACTTTTCTACGAATTGGTTACACATATAACATCCGTAGAAAGGCAGAAACAATTAGATTTGAGTGAATTCAAAAATATACATGAAACATACTATCACTCCCTTGAATGGAAAAAATGAACGAGTGGATTTCATGTAACTCATTTTCAGAAATTTATTCCTGGAAACTCAATTGGGGTGTTATCTTGCACAACCATCCCCAGTCCCACCAGAAACATAGTTGGAGCTCCTTCCTAGTCACCCTAGTGAAAATGACCTTTGTACAGTTAGTATTAACAGTAGCAATAATAGTACTAGTGTGATTCATAGTCCTTGTACATATGGCATGTCGACTTTGTACTTTGATGGTTCCAAAATGTGGGAGGGATCTGGAGATGGTTTCATTTTAATAGACCCACTTCAGAGAAAAAACTTAATCTCTAGTTTCTTTGAGTTTGAGTGCACGAATAACGTTGCAAAATATGAGGCAATCATCTTGGGCTTGCAAAGACTCATCGACCTCAATGTTGCTTTCCTAAAAGAAGTAGGTGACTTAGAAATTGTGGTGCAACAAGTACACTATACAATACATTGTGTGTCACTGCATATTAAAATTTATCAACAAGAGGTATGGCATTTGATTTCAAATTTATAAGCTTTCAATATTATCTTTGTTCCAAGTATATGTAACACAACTGCAGATGCATTAGCAAATTTCGTTGCTAGTTTGTCACCTTCGAGGGATCGTTTTTCTATGAAAATTATTTATAATCCATTTGTCTCTGATAATGTCACTAATTTATGCATTTTTAATGATGACCATGAGATACTATGCTTCATGGCGAACACTGATGTGTTCAAAGATGCAATGATCGATGAATACGAGCACAAAAAGACATTACAGGATGTAATTATCATAAGTAAAGGAAATCTCATGCTGAAGGGTGTGATATCTTTAGAAAATTTGACATTTGTAATTGTAAACTTGAAGGTTTTATGAAATGTGCAAGTTAAATTTTATGTATTTTATGCAATTGATCAATTTTCAAAATCACATAAATTAATGGTTTTTAAATCAATTTGTAGCATAACAATAGAGACAACTATACCATACACGAAAAATCAAGATAGAAAAATGATAAATAATTTCACCCCTATTGGGATACATCTCCTGCTCCAGCTTCTAAATATGGGCCTCTTTCTAAGCGCTCAAATCTGTTATTTCATGGATTTACAATGCTCATAATTTGAAATAATGTATCCAATGGCTCGAGAACAGTAAAAAACCATAAGTTGGGATCTTGTTGGGCTCAATTTGGTCAAAAATTGAGAAATTTATGCTCTAGAGAAGTTTTATTACTAACTTCTCTACAAACTAAACTCCTCTGCTAATTTTTCTACAAATTCTGCAATTCCAAGGACCACAGAGCACCATTTTTGTCGAGGGTCGGTGATATTCCCATTGGTTCGGGTGAAATTTGTCAAATAATTTAAATGCATAATGACCCTTATGGAGGAAAAATAGCGCCACATGGGGCCATGCGCCCAGGGGCTGGGGCAACCCGCCCCGTAGAATTAGGCCCCAATTTGATGGGCCGTGGTTCTACTGGTTCATAATTCCTGGGGCTGGCCCCAAAATCCACACACCTGTCCTCCAATTCTTCTACACTTCTTCCTCTAGTCATATAACATGTGGTAAGACCTTGGGTTTGGGATAAGTCCCGATCCCTTGGTATCTCTGCCTACTTTCTCGTGAGCATGTAGTGACTGGGGGCCAAGGGCTTAGCCCTGACTCGTTCGCCCAAATGACATTTTTAAAAACTCTGAATAGAATTTTTCTATTATGGGTAGTAGGAAACAACCCTGGTGCATTATTAATGTCTTGCCTTGTCTTCTGTGAGGTCATGAGTTAGAACCCATGGAAGCCAGTTTAGCCCTTAAAAAAAATTTACATAATCCCAAGGTGCCACATGGTAGCCCATGATTGGGGCATGTGGTACCCAACCATTGGTCCACTTAAACATGTCACCAACCAATAAAAATTTTACCACCATGAACTAATGAGGTGTAGCTATTTGGAAGCCTACCATTGGAACAAGGTAAACAATCAACCTGCAAAATTATCTTGAAGAGTCATCGTACATATTTCCCAATCAGTAGTCATGCACTTCAACCTGCAAAAAATTTAGTTGTTTAGGAAAATGATAAAGATGCGATATCTAGAGCATACGATATTGGTTTTGAGTGATTTAAGTTGTGTTGGATTCAAGACATCGAGCTCTAAATTTTGGAACCAGTTTTTAGCACTTTTTAACACTTTCATTTTTTAGCACTTTACTGATCCCCTGGATCATTCCTCCCCACTGGAAGCCTTTGGACCTCCAAAAGATCATTTTAAGTCAAAAAATAGATTAGGGTATAGTTCCATCACCATTTCAATCTCATTTTATTTGGCTTTTCTTGGATTAGTACCATTGAGCCCCATACGAAGGTACTCCATGTTCCATCATTTTTAAGTTCTTTTTCTCCTATCAAGTATGGTATCTTGCTTCAATTATTCAATATATTTAGGAGAGAAATATTCAATTGTAGGAATCTGAAAATTATCTCCTTGATATTCAATCAAAGGAGGCTCATATAATATCAAACTTTCAACATTAACAATTGCATAGACTTTCAGATATGGAGGAAAATTTAACCGGAAAGCATTATTTCCAATATTTTCTTAAATCTTGAATGGACCATATAAGATTGGTTTGAGTTTTTCACCTTCTCCTTGAAGTCTATTCTTGCTAATGTAAATCAAAACTTCATATCCCACTTGAAAATTGTGATCAACACGATGCTTATCATTTCCCAAGGCTGAGAATGGAACTGAAGGAGGTAACCTTAAAACAATCTTTACGCTTGGTAACTAGCCATACTAAAACTAGATAGGGCTTTCTAAATGTCACTTTTACAATAAATGAGGAGACTTGAGATGTAATTATCTTAGGCTAGATATAAGCTCAGTAAAATAGGGTTTTATTTTGAATTTTACTGGATAGGAATGTCAGTCAAGGAACTAGGTCTATGTTTTATGTCTGATTTCAAAGGTTCAGTTGCAGAGATGAAGATGAGGCCAAGTAGGTATACTTATGTAATATTCCTAAATTATCCATGAGCTAGTTGGAATATTAATTTTTTCTTTCTTTCTTGTTTGATGAATAAGAGGATATGGAGATCCATAAATCTCCTTAAATAATGAATAAATCAATGCCAATGTGAAAATAAGAAATCTTGGCAGCTTAATTGAGCACCCTTAGGTGTGAAAAGGGGCTAGAACTCCTTGAATGGGTCAAATTTGACCAAATCAACCACGTTGTCATGGAGTAGTGGTATTCATGATGGGACAACGCAGTTTTAGATGGAGACTAATTGCATGGAAGTAGTGTCATAAATGAACGGGGCTTAGGGTTAGGAAGCTCATCAATTATATAAGGAAGAGGATGGCAGCCATATTGATTATGTATTGGTATTTTGTATTTCTGAATATATGGTATGTTTAGACATATAGCTTTCTTTGGCTATTTAGCGAAGATTGCAGTGTTGTTTAGCATAGGGTGTTCCTGATCGGGAATCCTAACTCTTTTCTTGAGAGGCCTCTTGGAAGAGTTTTCACTAATTTCCATTATCATGCATTTGGCCAAAGCTTTAGTCTTAATGTACAACACAGTTTTCTATTGAGAGGTTGTGTTGTGTTGCAGGGCAGAAGTTGTGGAGGTTTGATTTGGGAGATTTCTGAGCTAGATCTGATTGGAGTGAGGTTCCTTTCTCTTGGGGGGCTAGTAAAGAAGACCCTATAGCTTTCTTGACACATTTGGCATCAGTCCATAGTATTTTTATCCCATAAAACACAGTTCCAATCCATGACTATGTTATTTTAGTGAGCTGTTGCAGTGTGCAACACAAAAAGGGCCGAAATTCCACAGTTAAAATCTGGCCAAACCATTTTTGGAATTTTCTAGGTTTTTTTAGTAGAATCCGTGTTTAAAATATTGGATTATTCTGAGAACTCTAACAGCCTTCCACACATGGTTCTTCTCCTCAGTAGCAGCAGTTTCCAACAGCAACACAACATTTATAGTGCTTGGTTTCTTTAGTGTATTTCAGCCATCTTGTGGCTTGAGTGCATTCCTTCTAGAGAACTGTGTACATTCATATTTTCTATTGTTTATAATAATATGACTTAGATGTTTATGCTCATAGTTATAATGTCTTGATGTAAATTTCAGTTGTAGCATATTTCCAACATTTTCCAGATCTTAGTGCTATATTCTTGTTTTGCTTTATTTGGAATTTTGCATTTCTTCTATATTCCTGATTTTCCCATTTGGGAATATTATAGTGGTATCAAAGCATAACCTTGGCTCAGCCTGTGAATATATTGCATCCATGTTATCAAAAGAAGAAGAAGCTTCTCATAGAAAAGAGAAGACTCGTAGAAGAGACAAAGGAAAGTCTCCATTATTTGGAGAAATGGAGGGAAAGAGGTTTTCAGAACTTCTTCTCCAAACTATGCATGAGCTTAAAACATAAATCAATGGAATGAGGATGGAAAGACATGAATATCCTTCAAGAATATTTTCACATGAATAAAGCTCAATTTCTTAATATTATGGGTGTGAGCATTCAGCCACACAATTAGATCTACAACATGGTACCATGCCTACATTCTTGGCAAGAGAATAATAAGAAGGAGAAACACCTAAGGAGGAGACCCTTGGTGACTATCTCCAAGAATATGAATCTCAGTCTAGAAAATTCAAGGAGCATCTAAGCTTCCAAGGGTTTTGTCAAATCAAAGAAGATAGAAGACCCAATAACTACAATAGAAGGAGAGGGCGCATGCAACACACATTGGGTAGATTCTTTCTACCTACTTTTGATGGGTCACCTAAGAGCACAGCCAAGTCTTGGGTAAAGGAGCTAGACACATATTTCCAGCTACATCAATTTTCAGAAGAGGAAGCCATTAGAGTAGCTGCACTACATCTTGAAGGTAAGGTTTATGCCTGGTGGTTCCAACATCTTTGAAATAAGTTCCAAAGGATCTTACATATGAATATGAGGAGCAACATGTGTCTATGTCATTAGGAAATGAGACAAAGCAATGGAGGGAGTGTGTTCCAACATTGAATACAGTCTTGGGGACACACACTATGATAGGTCATTCCCTTGTGATCAAAACATTTGACACTAATGAGATGTTGGGTGTACATGGGTTGATTATATTTGAAGAAGACACCATAGACTATGATATCTTGCACAAGGTAGGAGGAAATGAGAAGAAGGGCCAACACAAAATGATCGGGAACATATACACCCATCCTTTTTAGGAGGTTTATGAACAGAAGTAGGATGATGATTTGCGCAGTGAAGGAAGGGACAAATTATTCCACTCACATATACAACTTGGTCTAGGCATTGATGTTTCATTACATGGAGGCATTCCACCAAGGAGACCCCCTGATTGGAAGAGGATCAAAGTTTTCTCTCAACATGTTGCACCACTCATAGATCCAGGAGGAGTGGGAATAGTGGAAGGTCATTGTACAGTGTTGAGAGTCTTGGGTAGACTCAAGGAGGAGGGAGACATTCTCCCAACATCATCATTACCCACTCTCATATCAGATATTGCGCTGAGAAAGGAGCAGCAGAGGGAATATAATAGCCTTCCAATATGTCACTTTGGCATGGGAGATGTCAAAGACGAGGACATATACATGAAATATAATTTCTATGAAATATCATCAACGCTATCAGTATGGAGGATAGATCCATATTTGAAATCCCAATTTTTGGTGGATTATTCAAAGGATATTTTTACTTGTATGATACTTGATGAATAGCTACATGAGGAGGGATATTCAGTCACAGATGAGGTCATCTACCATCATGGTAGGATTTTTTTATCTAGAGCTTCCAAGCTCAAGGAGAAGTTACTACAAGCAGCTCATGAAGATTTTCTCCTCAGCCACACTTATTCTATGAGAGCATACCACACCATCATGGAGGGGTACACTTGGGGAGGCCTTGAAGAGGACATATATCAGAGGAGATGCATGGATCATGTAGAGATGGGAGAGATACATAACTCTATAGAGGATTTATCACAGCCACCTCTTTCCTCTTTTGGAATGAGAGGGGACTTATCTATGGACCACTCCATTTTTATGAGTAGAAATTTGGTAAGGAACATGTTTATGTGCATGATGTTTTACTTGATGACTATGTGCATTCCTTTACCATGTATATGCAAGCCATTTATCCAAGTAGGAGCATACTTCAACATAAACTTCATGGAAAAATTTGGGCCATAAAATATGTTGAGCATGGCCACTCCCTAGGAGGATATAGGGAGATGATATATCATTCCGGGTGTACACCAAAGGCACCAAAAATTTCTCACATTTTCAAAACATGTGAAAAGGATATGGTAGTAAGTAAGTGGAGGGGAAACCACTTATCATATCATTATCTAATGCAGTCAGGACATGTAATGCGTTGGTTCCATATGTGGGACTATGATCCACTTCCATTATTGCATTTGGTTGTTTATGTATCACTTGTTTTGACCCCATATATTGATTATGTCCTTATTATTTTTATGGGAATGAGTTGAGGGAGGATGGAAGGATTGTATGTGCCCTTTGGGAGAGAGATTCTACATGGTTTTTATGTTTCATATTTCTAGAAGAGCATTGGACCATCCATGATTTCTACATTAGGTTTCTTGTTTCCTTATGGGATAAGCCATTTGGGTAACTTGAACACTTGGGAGGTGCCTCTCATAAGTAGATGAGAGGAGTTTTTTCTATCAATTACCACTCTGGATGGTGATTCATTTTTTATGGATGATAGCTTGGAGATTGGAGCTCCATATGGGAATAAAGGTTACCCACATTTTCAGTTATGTCCTTGTAGTTGCTTTGGGACAAGCAACACTTGGGAGGGGAGGATTGCAATATTCCTAAATTAGCCATGAGCTAGTAGGAATATTAATTTTTGTTTTTTATTTCTCTTTTGATGAATAAGAGGATATGGAGATCCATAAATCTCCTTAAATAATGAATAAATCAGTGCCAATGTGAAAATAATACATCTTGGAAGCTTAATTTAGCACCCTTAGGTGTGAAAAGGGGTTGGAACACCTTGATTGAGTCAACTTTGAGAAAATCAACAACGTTGTCATGGAGTAGTGGCATTCATGATGGGACATCACAGTTTTAGATGGATACTCTTTGCATGGAAGTAGTGTCATAAATGAATGGGGCTTAGTGTTAGGAAGCTCATCAACTATATAAGGAAGAGGATGAAAACCATACTGATTATGTATTGGTATTCTATATTTCTGAATATATGGTATGTTTAGACATATAGCTTTCTTTGGGTGTTCCTGATTGGGAATCCCACCTCTTTCTTTGAGAGGCCTCTTGGAAGAGTTTGCACTACATTCCACTATCAGGAATTTGGCCAATCCTTTAGTCTTAATTTACATCGTAGTTTTCTTTTGAGGGGTTGTGATGCAGGAGCATCAAAGCTAAATTTCCATTAATCATTTTTGTGATTTAGGGGGTGAGATGTTTTAATTAATTATTTAATTATTTTTCTCATTTTTAATAAATTAATAGAGAAAATATAAATGTGAGGATTATTGTAAATATTCCTTAAATAATTAAGGATATGAGTGGAGTTTAATTAGGTAGATAATCTGGAGATTAGGAATTCCATAAACGGGACTTAGTTGAGTGCAAAAAAAGATAAATCTAATTTAGATTTTAGTTGAGATTTGTGTGGAGGAAAATATGGAGTGAAATAAATTTATTATTATGTATAAATATGAGGAGTCTTTGGGGATGGAAAACAAGTGAGGAAGTGAGGAAGTGAGGAATACAGAGAGTAAGAGAAATGGTTTGAAGGGTCGAGAGCCAAGAGGCCGCCCATTGTAATATTTTTCCAAAGTGTTTTTATGTTTTATATCAGTATTTTATTTGTATGGCTATCTTTCCATCATATTTATTTTTGAGCTGAACATATTTGTGGTTTTAACGAAGAATTTTAATTTTGAAGGTAGCACATGAGTTTTTATATGTTAGGATCGGTTTAACCCAGTATCGTGGGAGCATTTGGTATCAGAGCAAGGAGATCAGTTGTAGGATGAGTCTCTCCTATGTTGAGGCTATTTTGTTTGATTACTTGTTCTGAGTGAGGAGAGCAGGTCGGACTTCACGTGGAGGAGTCGTACTCTTCAAAATAAATTTCATGTTTGTTCAATCTAGATTCGAACCTGGAAAATGACCTACAAGTTGGACACATATTCTATCTAACTACGAGATATACTACGGTGTTTTCATTGCTCCATTCATGTTCTGAAGATTTTTTCCATTTAATTCGTTATGAACTCCATAATTTCTTGGGCAAAACGAAAATGATTCTTAGTGCTTCCACCTTATTTGTTGGTTCTGTCATGGATTCCATCCTTGAGAAATTTGTGATGATATTAAATTACTTGAAAATCTATGAACTGAACCTACAATTTGAGATATTTTTTCCATCAAGAAGGCACGAGGTTTAGAGCAAGAGACACTAGAGCCGTCTGGCATCAATGGTGGTCCATCGTTGTGGAATTAGTTGACAGGTGGATGACAACAAGGTTTCTTGGTTGAGCAATAATAAACTACTTTATCAAATAAACTTGCTATATTACTACCACTGAGTAGTGAAGCCAGATGCGGGAAATTTAAGAAGTGGATCCAGTGCATGAGGAAGAAATCAGATTTTAAAATATGACATGCAACAACGATGAAGAAGTGGCCTCAAATTCATGAGATTATCGATTGGCTGGAACAACCTTTGGTGACAAAATTGTGTTGTGGGATTAACTTCTTCAAAGTTGTAGAAGCATAAATTTATTTAATAGCATTGGATATTTGTGAATGTATAAGAATATGGCGATGAGTAGCACACATGGGAACGCAATGTGAGACATGGAATACGTGCCACAGGCGTTAAGTTGGGTGACTGCGAGCTCATGCGACCGAGGGGGTGGAATCGAGTAAGTATTAAAACCTTTATTGTATACAGAGTCCACGGAATTGAACCCATTCCAAAGTTTACACCATGGCTATTCACGTCACAACACTCTTGTTTAATAGAAACGTTTCTGTGTCTTGAATTGTGGCTTGAAAGGTTCCGTGTCACATTTGTTAGTGGAATTGGTTCCAAAATCAAAATTGAGTTAAAGATTGTTAATGGATTCCAATTGCAACTTTTAATTATGCTATTATTATATATGATAATGATGGTCCTTTAAGGATCCATTGACTATTGGGGAAGTGAAATTTTCATAAAGTGGAAATATTCATCATCATTGTATTAACTAAACCAAAATTTGGAATTTCATACTAATTGATGATGATACATCAATTCAATCATGAAGAAGAGTAAATCTAGGCCTCAGTAGAATTGAATATTTTGTTATAACATATTTTAAAGTGGAAATTGTGTTTTCTACATCAGTTTTGGGAGCCAGTCATATTAATGCACTTAAAAATTCATGTGTGGGGCTTGTGAAAGAGGTGCGGCTCCAGCGAAACATTCAAGGTATGGATCCAATATTTCCACGATACCACTGTCCAACATAAGAAAAGGTCACTGGGATTGATCGAGGTAAATTTTTTGAAAAAAAATCATGTATGTTTTTTTGGGAGAATGTAATATTGAAAGGGTATTCGGTTACATTAAGATTTCATGTTTTCAAATCAAGAAATTGAAATTGGAGAGATTGAGATGAAGGAACTTGGCTTAAGCTAAGAGGGGAGATTGTGCATACTTTGAAGGTTTCTAACATTTATTTGCTGGGGAGAAAATGGACCTTGCACATTAAAAGTAAGTCTGTAGAGACTTGAATGTATTCCTGAAAGAACAAGTGAAATAAGGGTTGGATCATTTCAACCACAAGAAGATTCAAGGTAAGTGCTCATTGAATGAATCAATATTCATTGAGTAGAGGTATTTTAAAATCTTGATGATTAAATTTCCTTGTCATACTCGAGAAGATGATATTTTGTAAATGCTATGAAAGAGTGGAAATGTTTCAAATGCGGAGGTATAAATGAATGAAAAATGAATGAAAAAATGTACTAATCCTAGGTGACATAAACAGAAACATGAATTTTTATGTGAGAGGGTTTATTATGCATAATGTGGATTCTTCATAGTTTTGGTTAATTAATTTTGGACCAAAGCTTGTAGTTGGAAAAAGGATAATTCTTTTGATTTGTGATTGAAAACATAATTTCTTGATGTGGTAAAATATTTGTTTTTACCATCATGTGGCAGCATCTAAGGAGGTGTTATCTAGGATGGACACAATGTACAAATTGTACATTATTCATCAAAGAGGTTGAAAACATGTTCTGTATACGCAGGTAAAGAGATGTGAATTGATGTTGTATGGTGCATAAAAGTTCAGGAAAAATGTTTTCATTAAAATGACGAGCTTGTGGTATGAAGGGCATGTGAATGTTAACAGTGAAAAATATGGCACAAAAGAGTGGAATCCAAGGAATTGAGATTGCGAAGAGAGGGTTTGTTAAAAACCTTGATGGGAACATAAGATATGATACATAATTTCAAGAAGATATTTTTGAATGTTGGAAATTGAATGGTTTATTTATTTTCACAATAAAATAAATCTTGGGAAAGTCAAATTCATTTCAGATTAAAGACTTCAGTATCATGTGAAATGATAATGGGAAACTGATGATTTTTCATAATAATGAGAGAGAGTGAATATTTTAAATCCTAAGAATGTATTAGGGGTGCATGTTCATTGGAGGATTGTATAACTTGAATTAAGTCAAAATATCCACTATTAAATTATTGGGTCAAACCTTGAAGTCAAAACAGAGGTTAGGGTCAAATGAAAGTTTGGATAGTTTTAGTTAAGATTGATTATTTTTCATCCAAGATGAAGAATTGGTGTAAGTCTAAAGTCAAAGAGTTGTAAGCTAAGTAAAAATTTTGAATGTAATGGGGTGCATGATCGGCAGAGCCCGACACCCAAAGAGTTTGGTCATTATAACAAAAGAATTATTAAAGTGTTGTTTATAGCAAAGTGAAGCAAGAGGGTTGCCAGATATTGATTCCAAGACATAGAACTGAAAGAGGACAAGCGCCGAAAGAAAGTTTTCATTTTTGAATGGAAAGTGTGAGGACTTGCTGAAAAGAGGATTGAATGAAATCCACACGTAAACAGATGAAGTTTACAAAGAAGGAGAAGATGATTGTTGATAGTCATTTATGAAGATCTGACGAAGACCATAGTAGAAGGAAGAAGAAGAAAAATTCCAAGGTAAGTGGCATGTGTGAATAGTTGACTGATGAAGATTATGAGTGGGAGAAGGCTAATATAATAGTTCACCTTGAATTGTTAATGGAATTGTTGCAGAAAAATGTGAAAGACCAGACACATGGTTGGACCATGAGAAAGAAGGTAAAGTGGCAGAGACTACACGCAAAGAAGGAAAAGCAGGTAAACATACAGTTGACAGAAGAGCTAAGGAAGCTTGAGAAAATGTTGAGTGTGCAGTCGAGGTGTGAAGAACTCAGAGAGGCTCAGTTAAAAATGGATGTTTCCATTTGTAACCCAGAACAGGGTGAAATTCTGGGTGAAGAGATCAATGAGGGAGATCTCATGAACTATTGGGATAGCTCATAAGAATTTGAAGATGTGTTGTTGAGAGAAGCAGATGAGGCTATGAAGCCTTGCATTTTTAAATCTCATAGTTTATGTATGTTTGCAGGATGTGTGAAAGATGGTGGACAGTTTGGTGAAATTGTCACAGAGATGAATGAAACTCTTGAGGTGAAGTTTGATGGAGAATGCCTTTCAGAGGAGAAAGGTACTGATTTGTTGCAGCAGGAAGAAATCATCAATTAATTCTTGTTTGGGGTAAGACAACCAGTTGAAGCTATTATGGAGTAGAAGCAAAATGGAAATGCTGAAGAGATATTCCAAGCAGGTAAAAAAATGTATTTGTTTAGTGAATTTGCTGACAAAATTTTACAATGTGATGATGCTGAAACCAGGACAACTCAGGAAGATTGGTATAAGAAAAATTAAACTGGGAATGAAGGTTGTAATGAAGTGTGGAAAATATTTCACATGGAAATCGAGTTCTTGGAATGGTGGCTTAAGAAACCTAAGGGAGAAACGAAGCTTGCAGAATCCGATCCAGAAGGAATTGCAGTTACTATGCATGATAGGGATGAAATGTTTTTAACATTTATAGAGTTGAATGAATGTTATAACTTTTTAGATAATAATGTAACTGTAGGTACATAAACCACATTAACAGATATGATGTCGAACTCAGAGAAATTGAGCAGAATTTATTTGGCGTTGAGATGGAAGATCAGAAGCGACAAGAAAATTATGTCCGTAGAGACATAAAGGAGACAGAAATATTGATCCAACAGTACAAAGATGAAAGCAACTAGCAGTTCAAAATAGGATCTACTGAAGTCCAGAAAGTCGATGATGGAATATGGGTGCTTAAAGCATCAAAAGAGACTGAAAGGTATTATCTTTTTAAAACTAACAGTTTGTTGGTGAATGCAGGTACAACACTGGATGAGAAATTTGTTGCTATAAAAGCAATCAATGATTACAGCTGTAATCAAGAAGGAGTTCTTTATTATTCTTCATTGCAGAAATTTGAGTGTTCAACACAGTTGGAGATGAAATAATTCAAAAAAGAGGTATTACTCCAAGGAATTGGTGAAAGAAAGTGTTGGAGAAGTCGATGGAATCCGATTGACAGAGTAAGTGATGAGTTACCAAATTGAGTTGATACTTTTAAGGACCAACGACAGAACAGATTTTGGAATCCTGGAGGGAGCAAGTCATCAAGACTTGTGGCTGTCGCATTATTACATAAAAGCGACAGACCTCATAAACAAGAGTCTATGGAAACTTCTCTACATGGGGAGTGTGATGCAGGAGAAACAAAGCTAAATTTCAATTAATAATTTTTGTGATTTAGGGGGTGAGATGTTTTAATTATTTATTTAATTATTTTGCTCATTTTTAATAAATTAAGAGAGAAAATATAAATTTGAGGATTATTGTAAATATTCCTTAAATAATTAAGGATACGAGTGGATTTTAATTAGGTAGATAATCTAGGGATTATGAATTCCATAAATGGGACTTAGTTGATTCCAAAAAGAGATAAATCTAATTTAGATTTTAGTTTAGATTTGTGTGGAGGAAAATATGGAGTGAAATAAATTCATTATTATGTATAAATATGAGGAATATGTGAGGATGGAAAACAAGTGAGGAGGTGAGGAAGTGACGAATACAGAGAGTAATAGAAATGTTTTGAAGGGCTGAGAGCCAAGAGGTCACCCATTGTAATATTTGGCCAAAGAGTTTTTATGTTTTATATCAGTATTTTATTTGTATGGATCTCTTTCCTTCATATGTATTTTTGAGCTGAACATATTTGTGGTTTTAACGAAGAATTTTAATTTTGAAGGTAGCACATGAGTTTTTATATGCTAGGATCGGTTTAACCCAATATCTTGGCATATGGTTGTGTTGTATTGTAGGGTAGAAGTTGTGGAGGTTTGATTTGGGATATTTCTGAGCTAGATCTCATTAGAGGGAGGTTCCTTTCTCTTGGGGGGCTAGTAAAGAAGGCCCTAGAGAATTATTTACACATTTGGCATTAGGCCAAAGTATTTTTATCCCCTACAGTGCAATTCCAGTCCATGATTGCGTTATTTTAGTGAGTTATTGGAGTGGGCAACCCAAAAAAGGCCGAAAATCCAAAGTTAAAATATGGCTAAACCATTTCTGGGTGTTTCTGGGTTTTTTGAGTAGAATTCGGGGTTAAAATATCATATTATTTTGAGCACTCTAACAACCTTCCACACATGGTTCTTCTCCTGAGTAACAGTGGTTTCCAACAGCAGCAACACAACATTTCCAGTGCTTGGTTTCTTTAGTGCTTTCGGCTTGAGCGCATTCCTTTTGGAGCATTGTGTACATTCATATTTTCTATTGTTTATAATAATATGACTCAATTTTTCCTTCTCATAGTTATAATGTCTTGATGTAAATTTTAGTTGCAGCATATTTTCGACATTTTCCAGATCTTAGTGCTATATTCTTGTTTTTCTTTATTTGGAATGCTGCATTTGTTCTATATTCCTTCTTTTCCCATTTTGGAATATTAAAAATTAAGAACATGCTTAAATTTTCATTTTGTGTAGGGTTTGAAATGAGAGAGGGAGTGTCAAAATGAGCATGTTACATGAATTCATTCATCAGAGGAATTAGAACACATTCATGAAAATATTATAAAACAGAGCAGAATAAGAAAGGATTATATTCATAGACTCATAAGATCATCATAAAGAAGCATACATGTGATGTCAATAAAGCATAAAAATTCAACTTGATGATGTTACTAAGAAAAAAAAATGCTAATAAGCATACCACTGGAGTCCCAAAATTATAGCTGCAACAAGTCTTTGATTTCACTGAAAAAGTTTGTACATAAGCTCCACACTGCAAATAACAACTATCTAACCTCTAAAATGACTTTATTTGGAATAAATATATAAAATAAAGGATATTCCACCTCATTGGGTTGAAACTTGATCCAAAATACATCATAACTGCACCCTATGAGCCATTACCTAGAATTTAGGGAAGTTAGAAACAATCCCCCCAAATTTAGCTAATAATTAGGAGTGTTTGTATCCTTGAGTAATTACATGATTCCTCAACAATGAGGGGAAAAAAATAATCTATTATCCATAAAACATCCATAGGACAACTGCAACCTCGAAATTTGGACCATTCTGGCTTGACACCTGTCTTGAAATAATCCAAGTTAGAAGCGTCACGCTAGTTAGTAGAAGCATTGCACCACTTTGAGGGTGATTTTGGCTGACCTTAAGGCATCCTCCTATAAATATGAAGATTGGGCTAGGTATCCCCATGTTTCCTCTATCCATCCAAACCTTTAAATTGAGAAAATACTTATTGGAAAGCCTTCAAAAATCCTTTTTCCCAACCTTACTCTAGAAGCGCTGCGCACAGGAAAAAACAGTGGTAGAAGCATGAAAAAGAGGCATTTTTTGGGGTTTTTAGACAAAATTAGGAGGTGTCATAAAAACCTAAGACCATATCTGGAAATTATATGTTAATAGCTATCCATCCATGTAGAAAATTCCTCAATTGGAGGCTCTAAGAAAAAGCGTTGCACCACTGCGTGACGCTTCTGCAAAGGTCAATGTTCCAGATTTTGTCAAAAATCACAAAAAAATACTCAAAATGCTCAAAAATTATTGAATTTTGGTCCGTGACATAATTGAATGATAAAATAAATATCTAGGGATGCTTGAGTGAGCATATCCAAGTTATATTTCTCCTTTATCTTAATTAGGGTTCCTTTAAGCATTTTCCTCAAATTATTCACCCTGAATTTGGTAATTTGGTTCCTAATGAAATAATGTATTGCCATATGCCTCTAGAGGTTATAATCCCTTTTTTCCTTCTTCAAAAGCTTCTCAAGATGCACATTCACCCTGTCAAGCCACAACTCTTTGTCTTGCTCAATTTCAACAAAGATCAACATATCAAAGGTTATCTGACCTACTGGAGGATATGGATCTCTTTCTTGTTCTTTTTTCCTAGTTAACCCTCTTTTTCTTGGCCTCCTTGGGTTTATTTCAGCCTCTATATCTTCCAAATGATCAACATATACCACTTATTTTCCCTTACCTTTTTCTGCCTCAATATTTACCTTTGGTTTTCTTTGGAGCAACTATTACACCTTCAATTGCATATTTTCTTGTTGTAGGAAGGTAATCATGAATTTTTCCCTTGAAAGGTTGTCCTTAAGATCTTCTATCTCTGCATCCTTTTCCTTTATTATCTCCTCAACTAACTTGTATTTCACCTACTCTTCCATGTCAACCTCCATAGGTGCTTGTTCCTCATGCTGCTGCAATTGTGACTCATCCTCATGCAAAGGCGGTTGTTCCATGGTTTCTCTTTGCTCAATTGTAGTTTTAGGTGTGTTAGTGTCAAATATTCAGTGATAAAAATACTCTTTTTACGTTTACTTAGTAATGGTCCTAGGTCAAAATTTTATATTTTCCAGTCAATTTTCAAATAAAATTTTGATCTTTGAATATTTATAGATTTGAAATGATACTCCCTCAAATCTATTCATGATCATGATCATTTCATAGGTCATGTCATCCATTATCATCTAGAGTCTTAGGTCAGTCACCATGCTTTCACCTAGGTCAATGTCTGCGTGTATTTTGTTTCACAGCCATAAATGTCTAGATTCTGTCATAAAGAAGGTGAACAAAGAGTCATTTTCACCATGCAAGTTATCTTCAAAGGGAGTTACCATAGGTCAGAAAATAAAGCAAGACAATTTTTTTCTCTCAAAGCTTGTTACATTGTCAAATTGTTCAAAAAAGAAATTTTTTTCTCAAAGTTCATGATTTCGCTGAAAGACGAAAAAGGTGCTTTATGATGTTATAAAGGGAAAAAGTGACTTCCTCAACTCATTTTATCATTTCTTGTTCACTAGAGATCCTCTCTCACCTTCATAATACTCCGCAACTGCCAAAGGTGTAATAAAACCAACAAAATTTGCAACCAAACTCATTCTGCTATTCTTCTGGAAGGCAATGCGACGTTTATGAGTACTAGGGTGATGTTTCTACTAAAGGCACTACGCTTATGTGTTTTAGACTCCAATTCAGTCATTCAAGCTTCAAAACAAGTGAAAAAAGCTTCAAAGGCCTCCTAATAAGTAAGTGGACACTCTCCATACCTCTCTCAAGTCAATTCATCAGCATATGAGTGGATTCTCTCCTTAGGGTTTTGCTCCACTACGTTTTTATTGTATTTCATCCTTGATTGGTTTCAATTATTTAAACCCTCATTCCACCATCTAAGACCTTCACATATCTTCCACATAACCTACCCTAACACTCCTTATCACTCACAAACCCCTTTACTATTATTTTCACCAAAACCATAATTTCGCACTACATTTCCATAGGAAAATAAGAAATCCTTGTGTTTTCACATTTTGGTCAATCTCCTCATACCCATTTCATGAAATTTCACTTGTATACTAAAGCTAACACATTGCTCTACCTCCTCAATTTTTTGGGGAATTTTCCTTAGCTTACTTACACCTCATCTTACCCATAGAGTCACCCTATCCCTATCCCTTATTTCCCAAAATCCACTTTCCCCATCCACTCCATCTAGCTAGGGTTTCATCCTTTACACAAGAACTATGGAGGGTGAAAATAAGTTTCATAAGGGATGCCACCATTCCAATTTTGATTCATCCAGTTTGCAAGAACATAATTATTCCCCTTTTGCCAAGAGATGTTTTGAAAACAATGGTTGTTTGAAGTTTTGTGAGGAAATCATGGAGGTAGGTTGTCATGCTCAAATGACTAGCCTTTTTTCCACTAAATTCATTAAAGACAAAGCCATCATAGCAAGAATTGAATTCAATTTATCAGCATATGCTCTCACTTCAAAAATAGGTATTCCAAATGAAGGAGAAGTCTAGTTCAAAGGCATGTAATTGGACCTTGAGAACTACACAATGCTCCTAAAACCTCATTGCAGAGATGAGCGTGAGAATTTGTTACCTTTAAGGAATTTTATTTATAATTATTCCCCATTGATGAAGCTAATCATGAAATATTTTACATACGAAGGGAGATTTTCAAGACTCTAACAATACCATCTCAAGTTACTAATCAACTTCACAACCACCAAATCACTCAATTTTTCTAACTATTTATTCAAGAGTTTGGTCAAAATGGCTGAAAAGGTACAGAGAAAAGGTAAAAATCATCATCCTATTTTGTTCCACCATGTTTTTGTCAAGATGGTTGTTTTTCACAAGCTCTCAACAAGAAATATGACCTGGTAAAATTTCATGGAAAAAGTTGCATCAACGTTTGCTACTAGTCCACCTATTGTTCATAGCACATCATCAACATCAGCACAACCAAAGGAGTTTGGCTCTTCAAGCAGGCAAGCAGAGGTTTCAAAAGCGCCTAAGTTTGAGATCACTCAAACCTATGAGAAGGGTAATAGGATGGTTTTTTTATTCTAAGACAATCAAAGTTGTACTTGCACTTGAATCTACACCTAAGCAAAGACAAGCAGTAGAGAAACCACCTAGTCATGATGGTGATTCACCAGTGTAGCAACATGATGAAAAAGCACCCCTAGAGGTTGACATGGCAGAGCATGTGAATGAAAAGTTAGCTAAGGAAATTATAAAGGAGAAATATGTAGAGATATCATAGTTGAGGGAGAGCCTCTCAAGGGAAAATTTTATGATCACCTTCTTAAAACAAGAGAATATACAGTTAAAAGTGAAACAACTCTTCCAAGACAAGACAAAGGTGCATATTGAGGCAAAAAAAGGTAAAGGAAAAGAACCCCTATATGATAATCAGTTGGAGGATACAGAAGTTGAAACAAAATCAAGGAGACCAAGGACAAGAGGTATCAAGAGAGCAGTGAAATCAATCAAATAGAGAGTATTGGTTTGACAGGGTGAATGGAAATTTTGAGAAGATTTTGAAGAAAACCAAAAATAACAATGACCTCTAGAGGCATATGTCAAACCATTATTGTGCTAGAAACAAAATATCCCAAATCAAGCTGAAGCAATTGAAGAAAAATCTCAGGGAAACCCAAATGAAGCTTAAGGAGAAGGATAAATTGGACCTACATGTTGAGGAAATATTAGCTATTTGGCCTATAATATATATGTGTCATAAAGAAAATTGTGAGATATTGTGAGAATTCTGAGCATTTTTGGTGATTTTTTGGAAATTTTCAAAATTTGGCTTTCACAGTAGCATCGCGCAGCAACGCGACACTTTTTCTCAGGGCACTCAAATGAAAAATGGATTATGTATATGGATGGTTTTTCACTTCTAAATTCCATATCAGGTGCTGGTTTTTCATGACACCTCTTTATTGTGGAGAAAAATCCAAAAAACTTCCTTTTTTTCAATGTTTCTACTAGTGATTTTGACCAGGCACGATGCTTATGGAGTGAGGTTCATAGAATCAATTTTTCGAGGCTTTCCCGTCAGTGTTTTCTCAGTTTTGAAGGTGCATTGAAAATTAGACACATAAGGCTACCTAGCCCAAACTTCATACTTTCAAATAGATTTTCTAAAGTGGGTCAAATTCACCTCTAAATAGGCACGACACTTCTGCTAGAGAGGCACGACGTTTCTGTAAATGGTGCTACATTCCTGCATTGGATTACCTTTAGACAATTGTCAAGCTAGGAAAACTATAGAATTTGAATTTTAGCTATCCCATCAGGTTTCATTTGGTTTATTGATTTTTTTTTCCTCTTATGATGAGGAAACATGTAATTAAATGAAGAAGACACACACTCCTAGTCTTTAGCTGAATTTGAGGGAATGGTTTCTAACTCCCCTAGATTCTAGGAAGTGACTCATCTGATGTAATTATGATGTTTTTTGGATAGGATTTCGACCCTATGAGGTTTCACGACTCTTATTTCCTATATCTATGAGGTTGGATAGTTTTTATTTGCAGGGGAGCTATTGTACAAGCTTCTTTTTTTTTAATGAAATCAAAGACAATGTTGTAGACATAGTGTTGAGACTCCGATGGTATGCCTTTGAGAACATTTTTTTCTCTGTAATATTATCAAGTTGGATGTTATGTTATCCTTATTTAACATATATTATTCTATATGTTAATATTATCAATATATAGAAAAAATCATGATTTCCATGCACTTTTTAAATAATATTTACATGAACATGTCTATGTTCTTTCGATGAATGAATTCATTTTAATGCTCATTATGACTTTCTCTCTATTTACCCCATACACAATGACAAATTAAGAATGTTTCTAAGCTTACCTACCTAGCCTCATCCTTTCCTATGCAATCTAACCTTTGAAATATGACCTAAACCCTATACCTAGCTCCCTAGATGTCATTCTTATTCAGTAAAAACTCAAAACAAACAAAATCCCAATTCACTAAACTTTAATACCTAGCCTAAGATCATTATACATCCAATCATCTCACTGAATACTAAAGTGGCATTGAGAGAGCCCTCTCTATTTTTGGTAGGGCTAGCTACCTGACCTAAATTTTTGTTTGTGGTTACCTCTTTCAATTCCCTTCTCGGCCATGGGAAACAGGGGAGTGATAAAAATTTGGCATCATTTCTAGGGAGCGATAGAAAAAATTTCCCTGGGAATATTTCTTTAGTTCACTGAAGGTTATAATTGTGGGTGGCAAGTTCTAACATTCGAAGAAGGCTAAGTCAATAAATTCGAGCCAAAGTACAAATTCTCAAGAAAGCCTAGCTCTTAAAAGACATACTAGGTCAAATCCAGACCCAAATACCTCACTAATTGTAAATGACCCTGAGATTTTTTTAAGAAAGTAGAAAAAAAAGTCTCAAAAATTTGGAAAGGTTATTCCTCCACTTGTGAAATAAAATTCCTTTCTTACGAGATTTGCTTCAGAAGATTTGTCCTATAATTTTGAATTCAAAACATATTTGTTCAGGTCTAAGTCTGAATCCTTTCTTTCAGAAATTTTCTATGATCCTATTATTTTTGAGACCTATTTACCATATTTTGAATCTTCTTATTTCGGGTTGATAGTGAATTCTATTATAATTTTCACAAACTTCAAGGTTTGGTTGATAAGTTTCAAGTAAATTTAGAGAAATCTTATCTCTAATACTAGTAGCAAGCTCTTTATTCACCACCTACTATTACACCTTCTCATACAACTACATCATCATCTCTTCCTTTCATTCCATCATTACCTGTGCATGTATTTAGTCCATCAGCACCTCCACAATCCCCTCCATTTATCATGGCCAAATTTTCTTCATTGATCCTATTGCAACAACTCACCACACTACCTAAGAAATATGGTCAAATATTGCCTCTTTTTTATGGAAGATCAGAGGTTACTACTCATTAACACATTGGAAAAGTAGCTGATTTCATAGATATTGAAGAGATTGAAAATGATAACACCAATATGTGCATCATAACACAAATTTTATCAGGAGAGGTTAAAAAATGGTTCCTCTCTCTAGTAGCTGGTTAAGTAGCTAATTCAGAACAACTAATTGACTTTTTTATGGAAAAATGAGAGGATAAGAAGAATCCATTACATATTCTAGTTGAATATAACACCTTGAAAAGGAATCCTAATGAGTTTGTAAAATACTTTACATCTAGATTCAATAGAATTTATGATTCCATTCCTGAAAATTTCAAACCTCCTCTAGGCCTTATTTTACTTCATTACCCTGATGGTTTAGATTCTGATATGGATTACCAGCTAAGGGAAAGAAATCCATCTACCCTTGAATAAATTAAGATAAATGCAGTGAGCGTGGAATCGAACCTAATTATAAAGAAGTCAAAAAATCAAGACAAATAAAAGGGTGACTACCGAGGAAGAAACATCTACTTCATCCGAGGGAAAACTCGACACCTTGATAAAAACCATGGAGAAGATGATGGAAAAAATGGCCATCGATGATAAACAAGCTAAAACATCCATTAGAAATCATAATTTCAGGGGTTCAAATCAACAACCTCAATACAATATCAAGAAAAGGGAACAGAGGGGTCGAGATCCACAAATTCAGCAACAAATTTTCACTCCATTTCAGTAAAATTGCATAGAAGGCCTTGATGAAGAAGATGAAGAATAGATTATAGGTGAGAATCATTTATTTGAGGAAAATTGGAAGCCTATTTTCCTCACTGAAGAAGATAAGTTGTCTACAGAAATTTATGCATTGGATGATCAAAAATATCTCTCTTCAAATGATGATATGTTATAAGTACGGAAAAAATATTACCAAAGGGAATATCATAATTCTCTTACTCAAGTACAAAGGTAGTATGGTTTGAGGAATAGGAATGTTCCTATATCCTCCAATTAGAAACAATAGAATTCTCAAATCGATACTCATCATAAAGAGATAACTACTTCAAATCAAAGCAAAGACAAGGGACCCACTATTCCTAATCCTGAAAAAGGAAATGAAGCTTCTACCAGTAGTCTGAAGAAAGATAAATAAGTCCAAGATGGAGGAGATAAGAAGGATATTCCACACAAAGGTAAGATCAAGAAGAAATATGCACCATCCAAAGAGGTAGAAAAACATTCTTCCATTTTTAGTCTTGAAAATGAAATCTCAAAATTGAAAATCTCCATTATTTTTTCTAAAATAGTAAAGAATTACCCGTATAAGTTTCAAGTAGCCAAGTTTCGTAGGGTAGATCAAATGTCTGATATGGTCAATGTAAGTGATGATCACCCAAAACTTTTATTTGGTCCTGTTGTTGATGGTGATTTAGAAGATAGTGAGGTACCTCCATTTTATCTTAGCCTCAAAATACATGATTTTACCATCCATAATCCCATGCTTGATTCTATAGTGTCTCATAACCTTATGCCCAAATCCATCATGGACATATTAGGCTTGGATATCACAAGACCCTACCATGACATTTATTCATTTGATTCATGCAGGGTGAAATGTCTTGGCCTCATTAAAGATCTAGTGGTGTCTTTAGAGAAAATCCCAGCTAATAATGTCCTCATGGACATTGTTGTGGCTGATATCCCTCTAAATTATGGAATTTTTATCTCCCATTCATGGGGAGAAAAACATAGAGGTACCTTGCAACTCTACTTTTCATATTATCCAATAACGATCTTTCTCCAACTTAGAAAATTATACTAGGAAAGTAAAATGAAGTACATGATTAGTAGTAGAGAAAAGCCTAATAATCACCCCATACATTTTTTTCACACAGATTTAGATTCTTTTATCTTATTCAATGATGAATGTTCAACATCTTTAGAAATTGTGATGGAAGAAAAGACAAAAAAAATAATAATTTTCAAATTCTATTTTAGAAATTGCAAATGCAGAAAATCAAGAAAAGATTCCAAGTGGTTTGGAACCATGCGCATAAGCCCGAGAAAGATATGAAATAGTAAAATACGCAAAACCTTTTCATACAATAGACCTTTCTCAAGAAGAAAGTAAATTTCAGTCATCCGATTTACAGCATCTCGATGAAGAAAGTGGCTTGTAGACCATAGACTTAGATGGAACCTTAGGTAACGAAGGGACTGGAATTGGAGCTTGGATTCAAAACCTTATAAATCAGTCACTTAAAATTCCCCCTAAAGTTTGAATGTCGTCTTACAAGTTAGCATTTGAATATTTGAGCAAGGAAGGAGAGTATGAGGCTTTGATAGTCGATCTGAAAAATCTCAGGAAGTTAGGTGCCAAGAAAATTTCTGTGTATGGGGACTTCGAACTGGTAAGAAAACATGTTGAAGGGGAATACCATGCCAAGCATCCTAGGATGCGAGCTTACCAAAATGCAGTGTTAGATATCCTCAAGACCTTCAGCGAGTATACTTTTACATTGATCCCAAGGGACAAAAATGTAATTACTGATTCTCTTCCCACTTCGGCCAACATGCTTAAAATTCAATTGTATCCCAATAAGAAGTATGAGGTAAACACAAAAAATCATCTTGATGTTCCAGATAATGTTCAGTATTGGCAGATCTTTCAAGATGACAAACAGATCATAAAATTCTTCCAGACAGAAGTGTTGGAAATATTATCATTGATGTCAAAGGAACAAAAAGGAGTAACACCATAATTATCATTGATGGAAAAGGAGTAGAGAAGGAGTAGCAAAAGCAATAAAGGAGCAAAGGCATAAATTTGGGTGAAGTCGTGAACATATTGGGTGAATTCGTGAACGCATTGGGTGAAGTCGTGAACGTGGGCAGAGTCATGAACGAGCGGGTCGAGTCATGTTATTTTAAGTTCAGAAAAGCTCAAATATTTAGGCTATTGATCACATTTAGAATAGTGTAGAGATTCATGAATGAGTTGGGAAGATTCAAGTTGTTTACAGCGCAATTTCATATTGCAATCGCAAGCAGAAGGATTAAATCACAAATATCAGTTAAAGATTAAATGGCATAGATCACAGCGCAATATTAATTGGGAATGTGCGATTGCAAAGAAAATGAATTAATTTGTGATGCAATGAATATTATCCACGTGTCGGTAGGGTCCAGTGCATATCACACTCAGTAATAAGAACTTGGAAGTGCGATAAAGTTTGGGTTGCGAAGATGTGATGCAATGCAATCGCACATCTCTATTGGCGAGTTTTATATTTATATGTTAAGATATTCCAAGTTAACTATTTTTAGTTACGGTGCGATAAGAAGTGGGGTGTGCGATGCGATGCAATCACATATTTCTATCGGCGATGTATATTTTTATTAAGTTATCGTAAGCTACATGTTGAAAGTAGCAATACTCGATATGCGAGGTACAGAAGATGACGTAGGCAGTGACGTGGAAATGACATAGGCAATGACATGGCAAGCTGACATGGCAGATGGTGTGGCCCCAACCCCACATATCGTAGTGAATTTATGATGACATGGAAGTGATGTGGCAAAGTGACGTGTCATGATGACATGGGGATGACGCGGATCTGGACTGCATTTCACATATCGCAAATCACAAAGCTCATGAGGACAAGCACTTAAGAAACACATAAGAACGCTGAAGTGCGAGGTGTGATTTTTGAAGTGGATGTGATTTAGTTCAGAGGTAAATATTAACATATTTCAGGTCCAAGGTTTAATGTGCTTGTGCCATTTCTTAGAAGAAAATCCTGAATGCGAAGTTGACTTGGGTAATAAAAGAAAAGCTGGAACGCAAGAAAGAGGACTCGTGTAAGACCCACCTCTAAGTCCTCAATGATACAAACACACACACACACACACACATATATCTATGAGGTCATACCTTTCTTAAGGAAAAAATGACTTGGCGCTCATGCAGAACAATGTTATGTGGTTGAGGCTGTGATTGAAGAGGAAAAGATGAACACAAGTGACCCGATTGTAGTGAAAATTGTAGTGCGCCTATTAAAACAAAATTTTGACTGTGAAGGATGTACTTGGGTGTATAAGTGAGCCAACACAAAGAGAAGAGAATAGAACACTGTAGGTAAGATATGCAATAGGAATAGGGTGTGTAAAACATAAAGGCATGGGTCAAGTCGGGCAAAGACAATTAGGCTGCATAGTTGGAAATATAACAGCAGGCAGAGAAGACAGAATGAACAGAAAAGAAGGAAGCTGAAAGGGTTGAATTGAAATATTCTTGTAAATGTAAATGTAAATTCTTTGATTATTTTATATTGTTTTTGATGCAAAGGCAAATCTCAAATGAAAATAAAAACTCCATTTGATATTGAAATAAATGAATATATTGTTGTAACATTCAGAATATGTTGAGTGAGGAAATGAGTGGGTGAAAGGCAAAGAGTCATGCATGTTCACTTCATATTCCCATATATAATGCAAGCATCCATTAATTTATCTCTATAAATGATGTTATTGTAATGTGCATAGAGAATTTAGAGAGTGGAATAATGAGAGAGAGAAGATAGAGATGATGTGCACATATAGAGATGACATGAAGAAGATTTGAAGGATGGAAGTGCATCAGTGAAGGAGGAGTAAAACAGTGTTGATATCCATGTAAATCAACATATGATTTTATTGTATTGTGATGGAGTTGGTGCTTCCATATAAATTTGCAGCTTGATAGATGTCTAGTTGTAGCTGGTTGAGGTAGGATCCTCCTATGGGTTGTAGCCTACAGAAAATAGATGGGAGTTGGAGCTTCCTTGCAAGTTGTAGCTTGCAGAATTTGAGGTAGTAGCCTCCTGTAGGTTGGAGCCTACAGAAAATTAGTGGTGAGAGGGAGTTGGAGCTTGTCTTTGCATCACAACAATAATAAGATGTGGTTTTCTCCCTTGTGGGTTTCCACTTATATATGTTGTCTATGTTCATGGATTATGTGTTGATGTACTATATTTAATCTACTTAACACTTGATGTTCACATATTAAGATTGTTGTTTCATTATATATTAAGTTTCTTATGAAATGGAGGTGTAAATAAGTTTAAAGAATTTTTTTTAAAATTCCATGAATGTACTAAACTGATTCACCCGCTCCCCTTAGTTTAACTAAGGGTTCACCAATTGGTATCAGAGAATGTTCCTTCTGTATCATTTTAACAATTGGAAGGATATCCTAGGTCCCCAAAATGGCTAGCCTAGAAGGATTCTCAACAAATAAAGCCCCATTGTTTACTGGAACAAACTATGCCTTCTGGAAAATAAGAATGAAAGCCTATTTTATGTCTCCTGGAGTACAAGTTTGGATTGTTGTGGAACAAAAATATGCACCAAAGGATACTGACATAGAGAAAGAAGCCAAAGAAAATTTCATAGCTAATGCAAAATCAATGAATGCACTCTTGAGTGGTCTGTGTGAGTCAAAATTTATCAAATTAATGCACAATAATATTGCCAAAAATATTTGGGATACATTATAAAATATCCATGAGAGAGATAAAAATGCGAGCATGGCCAAACCGCAAGCCTATAGAACTCAGTTTGAAAATTTAAAAATGAATGAAGATTAACATGTAGGCAGTTTCTTATTAAAGGTTGCAGAAATTGTGAATAACATGATATCTCTAGGAGAAACCATTAAGGAATGTGTAATATTACAAAATATATTAAGATCTTTACCATCCAGGTTTAACCCTAAGGTTTCTGCCATAGAAGAAACAATAGACTAGGAAACCTTGACCATGAACCAATTTCTTGGAAACTTGATGACTTATGATATGAGACTTCCAAAGGGGAATTAAAATGTGAGGGAGGTAGCCTTTAAGGAAGAAAAGTGCATAGAACAGAAGGAAGTTACATTCTTATGCTCTAATGAAGAAGAGGCCAAATTTTTCAGAAGATTGGATATAGGCATAGGTAAGTATAAAGGTAGATTTCCATTTAAGTGTTTTAACTGTGGAAGAGTGGGGCACTGTGCTTCAAAATGTCCTCATAAGAAAATATAGAATCAGTCAAAAGGGAAAGATAAAACGAATTTCAGCAATAGGCCGAAAGGGGACATATTTAATAGAAGAACTTTCTATGCTCAATAAGACAACAGAGCATCTGAGAGCTCAAATGAATCCCCCAAGGAAGAAGGAACATCAGAATTCATTTTGATGGCCATGGAAGAGATTGAGGAAGATCTACTAAAATTTGAAGAAGAAGGTGAGGTAGATCTTGAGGGGGAGTTGCTAAATTCCCTAAAGGAAATAGATAGACTCAAGCTCAAGACTAGAAAACAGAAGGTAATCCTTCTGAAACATGTAAAGGAAGAACCAAAATCCGAATATTTTATCAAGTTAAAAATTAAACTAGAAGAAGCAAGGAAAGTAGAAGACATTCTGCTGCAGCAAATAAGAGAGAAAATTCTGGAATGTAGAAGATTGGAAGAAGAGGTGGTGAGCCTAAGGAAGAAACTAGAAAAAGATCAAACTAATTTAACAATGAAATCTCATTAGTTAAAAGGTGTTAAACAATTGGACCAGATATTAAATGCACAAACATATCCTCTCGTAAATATTGGGATAGGATATGAAGGAGAATCTAGAAAGTCGAAGGCAGAAGATAAGAAAGCTATTACATTTGTGAAATCTATCCTAAAAGAAAACATTGGCTCCCATCAATCTGAGAACAAAATTGTGGGAAACCCTTCAAATCATCATAAGCTGTAGCAAAAACCCACCACAAGGAAAGCCCTAGAAACAAGAGGAGTAAATAGCCAAGAAACATTCCAGCTCAGATCAAATGGCTTCCAAAGACAGAATTTTCATAGGACTAGATGGCTATATCCCCAAACAAATTTCTTTTCCAGAGACAGATACTACTTCCATGGGTATTGTTTTTGTTGTAAAAGGTTCTATCATAAAGCCATGGAGTTCAGAGCATATACAAAGATACTGGAGTATGGAAACTCAAGGGGAATTAAGAAAAATGGTGGATTCACTCATGTACATAATCCATTTAAAAATAAAATCAAATGTTTTTGCTGCCATAAAAATGGGCACAAGTCTCATGAATGTCCTCTCAAAGATTGTGATCCATATCCTCAGGAAATTTGCCAAACAAATAGTTGCATGCAATGGAAAAGAAAGCTAAATAATTGTGATCTAGTTCTAATTTCTCAAGATAAGAATAGTCAATGGTATGTCGACAGTGGGTGCTCAAAACATATGACTAGAGACCGAAGAAAGTTTGTAACTTTTGATGAAAAGAAATCTAGGAATGTAACATTAGGTAATGATAGAGCAGGGGAAATCAAGGGGAATGACACAGTTAGCCTAAATAATGGAAGAGGAGAGGCTCAGGATATACTATTTGTGGATGGCATGAAAGCCAATCTGCTAAGTGTTAGTCAAATTTGTGATAAAGGCTGTGAGGTCCTTTTCAAAGCCCAAGATTGTGAAGTAAGTTCAATCACCACAAGAAATACCTTGATCAAAAGTGTTCGAACAGAGAGTAATGTTTATATAGTATAAGAAGATAATGAAGCATGCCACATCAACAAAATTCACAAATCTTGGTTATGGCATAGAATATTGGGACATCTAAATTTTGACCACATCATCAAACTAAGAAAAAAGAAAGCTGTCAGAGATTTGCCTGCAATAAAAAAGCCACCAAATACCATATGTAAGTCCTATGAAATGGGAAAAAAAACTTGCACATCATTCAAAGCTAAATACCAAATATCTACAAGTAAGCCTCTTCATCTTGTACACATGGACCTATGCGGATATTCAAGAACAAATGCACCAAGTGGAGAATCATATTTCATGTTGGTAATCGATGATTTTTCTAGATTAACGTGGGTGGAATTTCTCATATATAAATCCAAATCATTTGAGAAATATAACATATTCAAGGCACTGGCAGGAAATAAAACTGGATATAAACTAAAATTCATCAGATTAGACAGAGGAGTTGAATTCATAGATGATGATTTTGTAGAACTGTGCAATGAATGTGGGATAAATCAACAGTTTACAGTTACAGGTACACCTCAATAGAATGGAGTGGCAGAGAGGGAAAACATGTCGGTACAACAAATTTCCAGAGCCATGATGCAAGAAAGAAACATTCCCCAAACCTACTGGGCATAAGAAGTACACATAGTTGTTCATATTCTCAACAAATCTTTTCTCAGACCAAATTGTGACAAGACTGCATATGAATTGTCGCATGGGAAACCGGCATCAATCAAGCACTTTAGAGTAGTTGGTAGCAAATGTTTCATAAATAATAATGATGAAAATTTGGGGAAGTATGATGCAAGATCTGATGAAGGAATATTTTTTGGATATACATCTAAGAGTAAGGGATACAGGTGCTACAATAAAAGACTGCATAAAATTGTGGAAAGAATTGATGTGAGATTCAACGAAAATCTACCAGACATAACTAGAAGCACAAACTACATCAATCCTCCAAATGATCATGAAGATGAGAATCAATAAAATAAAGAAGAGATTAAGACAACATAAGATACAAAAATAAAATCAAAAGGACCATCGAGACACACTCAGAAGAATCATCTAGAAGATCAAATCATTGGAGACAAGAGTGCAGGATTCCAAAATACAAGACATCTAGTTGAATAGACCGAGGAAGTGTATATAGCCATGCTGTCACAGATAAAACTGAATAATTTCGATGAAGCCAACAAAGACAAAAATTGGATAAATTCTATGAATGAAGAATTAGACCAGATTGAGAAGAACAAAGCCTGGGAGCTAATACCAAGACCTATTGGGAAAAATGTCATTGGAACAAAGTGGATATTCATGAATAATATGAATGAACAAGGTCAGGTAATAAGAAATAAAGCCAGACTTGTATGTAAGGGATACTCTCAAATTAAAGTACTTGACTATGATGAAAATTTTGCCCCTGTAGCAAGAATGGAAGCAATTAGAATGTTTCTGGATTTTGCATGCTATCATGATTTCAAGGTATGTCAAATGGATGTGAATTTTGCCTTCTTAAATGGAGATATAGAGGAAGAAGTCTACATGGAACAACCTAAAGGATTTTCCTTAGAAGATAAACACAACTATGTTTGCATATTAAAGAAAGCCCTATATGGTCTCAATCAAGCACCATGTGCATGGTACTCTAGGATGGACAAGTACTTTCAAAAAAAAGGTTCCAAGAAGGGAGGAGTAGACAACAATTTTTATATAAAGGAAAATGAAAATGAACTCTTAATAGTAGTATTATATGTAAATGACATCATGTTTGGTAGCAACAAGGATGAGTTAGTAAAAGGATTTGCAGAAGATATGAAGTCATGATTTGAGATGTCTATGATTGGAGAGCTTACCTTCTACCTAGGACTTCAAATTCTACAAAAGAACAAAGGCATATTCATTTCAAAATATTCCAAATGGAAGATTGCAAATATGTGTCAACTCCCATGACCACTGGATGTAAGTTATGTGTTGATGATGGATTTTCACATGTAGATCAAATACTTTCATATATATGATAGGAAGTATGCTATACCTAACAACCTCAAGACTAGACTATTGGAGAGGTAAATCCCCTCTGTGGATAGAGGTGATCCCATTAGCCCTATAGTGGGTCTAGCAACAAACAAAACATGCTACGATACTGATTCCTAGTTACAAAAGACAATGCTATGATAGATAGCCTACCTCAAGTCCTATGTTACTATCGTCGCAGGAGAAGCGTTGCTTCCCATTGCTAGCTTGAAATATCATGATCCTTTCTCTCACCGCGTTTGGACACCTGTACACATGCAGAGAAGAAATGACGACATACAATGTAATAATTCAAACATGTAACTATCAATCATTCGGAAATGATTGAACTAAATTGCATTACACAGATAAGAAATACAACAGTGGAACCAATAACGTAGTTGAGCATATATTAAAATGTGAAAAAAAGATTACAACCAAGTTCTGACGTCGCACTCTTCCTTTGGCAGGGCTTCTAGTGGAGCGTGTCTCACAAATCTTGTCGGGAATTTGGACAAGACTCTCTCTCTTACGGGGTTCTCCTTAGCTCTGCTTTCAATAGTCACTCAGCTATAGTTTTCTTCCCAAATGTTCAGCTTCCAAGCATTCAGCTAGCTTGTAAATGGAGAGAGCAAGCTTTTATAGAGGGAGGAAGGGAAGTTGGGATCCCTATAATCATGGGATAGAGTCCTATCTCTTAGGAAGGTTCCATGAGAGGTGGAAAATCACTTCCTAAACAAGGCGATCAGGAGGAAAACAACCCAACCCTATTTTGATGATCTAATCTGAAGTTGTTAGAATCAAACTTCCACCATTAATTGTTAAAAAACATTCCTTAATAGGCTTGGCACGGGTCTAACACAGGGACAGAGCACTAGCTGGCACGCCCACTAGTGTGCATTTTCCCCATTGGCGCGAGGGAAGAATTGGCTACCCGCACCAATGACAAAACATGGGTTTTTAGGGGTTTTCAGAGGAAATGTTCTTGAGCAGAATTATTTTCCTTATGCAAAAGGATGCCATCAAGGTGCTTTCAGGACATTTTACTATTCACAGGTCATGGGAATAGTCCTCCAATGTACGGGATGAGGTATTGCAGGGACGGTGACAAAATTTTATGTAACAGATGCCCCCTAAAGCATGAGGTCCGAGACAGAGGGAGGGGTGAAATACTTTATGAGAACGCGTTCAACTGAAAACACTGCCGTTGGAAGAGCTGTGAATACAAATACAACTGATATCTCTGATACATGATATGGGGTATGGGCACAGCCATCCATAAAAATTACTGACACAAGCAGATCCATGGTATGGACATAGCCATCTAGTAAAATAAGGATCAACAAGTAGACTCAGGTATGGTTGCAGCCATCCAATTGAAAGAGTCACGTAATAAATCATAATAATCCACAAAAACCTATAGCCTGGATTTTTATCAGACAAAATCTAGGGTCTTGCACTCCATCTCGACCCAAACAGAGTACAAGTTCGAGCATGCGAATATGTGAGCTGAAGTCGAACATGCAAGAACATCGTCTGATTGCCAGCCAATAATGAAAGCCATTGACAGACGCGAGAGAAACCACCAATAATGACGATGGCTCTCAAGGTACAAGAGGTACAATCCATGGAATGTGAATAGTGAGCTGGCGTCTAACACCCGCAAAATCATCCGATCAAAGGTCAATAATGAAAACCTTCCATCGAATGCGAAGAACCTGCCATTGAGGCATGCAGGCTCTAAGGCACCTGAAGGGAGCCTATAGATCAGCTTCCTGGATAATGAGCTGAAGTCGACAGAAAGTGACCTTGATCAAGGGTGGGCCATAATGTTTCCCACATCATCGACATGAGACAAAGGGATATAATGTTTGTGAATCAATACCAACAGAGAATCAGAGGGAGGTTGAAAACTACAGAGGTCAAATTCTCTTGAACATATCTGTGGCACGACATTGGATTTGGAAGTATTTGACATCAAGGGATCTGAGGTCATGATGGTGTGGCAAAGAGCAGATGAGCGGTCAAAAGAGATTACCCAAACCCATGGAGGCAAGTAGATAATGAGATGAGATGTCCACAACCCGACATGAACGCAGACAAGTGCTATGTTCAAGAGCGACATACTGCTGACATGACTATAATACTGGTTCCATTTTCCCCCACCATTTCTGGCGAGTACCCCAATTATTTTTCTGAACAAGCTTGAAGGGGATAGCATATGCTTCTGATGTAAGTTTTTCCTTCGGACAAATCCAACCTAGTACATTTAACGAGCCCTAGGAAGGAGAAACTCGAGTAACGTCATTACGACAGAGTCCGATGTCAGCAGTTTTTAATGAGTTTGACAAAGGAAGAACTCAGCATCTTTTCATGTTTAGATATTTTGAAAAGACAGCAGGAAAGAAAACTCCACCAGTCCCTTTTCTTAGATAGTCCCACAAATCCGAAAAGGTAGAAAACTATGTTTGGGAGAACCTCCTAGTCGCGATAGGCTAGGGTATTCCTATTTCGTAAATAATCCATCCCATATTGAAGAAGGGGTAAACGTTTACTGGGTAGATGTGGTTTCGTAACCAATTTAACGAGATCAAAATGACAAGTGACTCAGCAATCTTTTCAGTTTTAGAGAGTCAGAAAAGAGTTGAAAGGTGACTCCAATAGTGACTTTTTCATGTTTTTACCGAGTCCGAAAAAGTATAAAATATAACTCATGTCTTTGTCCTAATCGCGTGAAGACCTGTCGCTGCACAAAAAGCAAGTGTAAAACCCATTTTTCAACAAAAATATAATAAAATATCGAAAAAACAAGTCTTAAAACCTATTTTTGATTTGAAAAGTTACAAATAGTACCAATAGTAAAAACTTATTCACTTTTCACTTTTTTACCTCTTTGCAGAGCGATAGTGAGCCATTTCCTTTGCGATCTTGAGTCGATGATTTCGAACAATCCAATGGACTAATCCAGATCCCGTCTTTTCCAGGTAAGAGCCACTTCCATTAGCCATATTTTAAGTCATATTTCATAGCGTTTTACTATCATTTGGCATCCCTGAGGGGAGAAATTGCAAAATTAGGGCTTCCACGGTTGGCGTGGGTTTCAGGCACGGACCTGTGCCAGCCGTCCCTTTTTCACATACGAGCCACACTAGGTGGCATGAATGTTAGCAAAATATCTGCGCCAATCGCGCAACCCATCATCAGTTTAAATTTAACAAAAATGCAGCCACTGAATTGTTGTTTTAAGTACCCAAGGGATCTTACAATGTGTTTATGACCAAAATGATGTAGGTACAAAGATAAAATGGTAATTGAATGGAAGGAAAGGGAGCACAGTGAAGAAGATGAGTAGGCAATGGGGAACAAACAATGTATGAGAGTTCTCAAGAACTGCGGGCTCAAGAAATTCTTTATGACATCGTGTCTTCAGGCCCAGCGCAAATTACTACAATATCTTATCAGTATCTGGGATGAGGATCAAGAGAAGTTCAGACTTCGAGATCAAGAACTTGAACTCAAAGTGTCAGATGTATATTTCATCACCAGATTGCCACGTAGAGGTGCAGTCCCTATTTTGACCGGTACATGACTTTCTGGAGAGAACATGACAATGGTCATGAACAGGGTGTGCCCAGGGGCACGAAAGGGAACAAGAAGTGGCAAGGTGGACATTCAGACTGTCCTTAATCTAGCACTCAGAGTAGTGCTACACACCATTACGTGGGCTGCGGGGTTGCAGGCACCGCACGAAGCCACCAAGACGCAACTCCTGCTTGCTTCGGAGTGCATGAGCCCCACCATTTTCAACTGGGTGGAGGTTGTGACAATGAATATCAAGCGGTAACTCAAAAAATGCAAACAGACCAAACTGAAACAGTTTGGATATGGATCGATTTTGGTGTCCTTCTTCCTGGAACGACTACCTATTTTCCAGTGCCAGGAGGTCATAGTCCCAGATCCACCACTGAGGGAGCCACGGATGGCTCGATGGGCAGCACTAATGATGAGGGAAGGGGGCATCCAGGGAATGTATTAGAGGCCTGAGTTTTTTGGGTGGCTCCGACGACAGCTCATCATCGTGGAGGATTGGGCCTACGCCGACATAGATTTTACTAGAGACCTGGACATCCCACTCCTGAAGGGAGAGGACTGGGACGAGGAGCTTGGTAAGACTCTTTTTAATTTTATGATTTTTTGGTATAAATGAATGTTCTAATAGCTAATCCTATATGTATGCAGATTTTGGCCCAGAGAGTCCCGCCGGGATGTCACCAATAGCAAGGAGGACCCCTCTCACTTATGACCCTCAAGGTGAGGGGGGCTAGGGGGACAAGCTTGTACAGAACCTGGAGGGGATCGCTTATGGAGTTCTGTATTACACTCGTTTAGCTGATGTTACTTTAGCTTATCAGAGGCACACCATAGGGGTGTCGAGTCGTCTCCACCACTTACTGAGGCAGTTGGTTCGAGCAGTGATGTGCTACCATGAGCACCATGTCGATTAGTGGCCTAGGCTTTTTATTTGCATATTTTTGAGAGACATGTCATCTCTATATGTAGCTGAAACAAACATGTATTTTTTTTGGTTTTATATGATGCATACGTTACAAACACTCGACATATATATATACATCTATTTTCTACATGGATCTTGCTTACATATGATGATTTTTTTACAAATTGCGTAAATTTCTATCTAATACCATGTTGGCTACTACATTTGTTAGTGTATTCATTCATCTAAGTATATGTTGATATGTGATGTAATCAAAATTCCTTTCAAGTAAACGAATACGTAGATACAGTCTTAAAATACATGGGTTTCTAACTAAATAATGACCATTGAGCTGTAAAACCACAAGCTGTGAATCTAGATGTACAAGTAAAGCGTGAATACTGAGGTTAGCAGCCTCGTTTAATAATTCCAAAATGACACTATATTCCGCGACATTATTTGTAGCAGGCCCTAGACAAACACCTTGTAAATTAACCAACTCACCAGCAGGATTGTAAATTACTCGGGCTGCTGAAGACAGGTTCTTGGTACTGTGGGAGGCACCATCCGCGAAACTGACATAAGGAGTAATAGACATTTGCACAATCAAGAAGACCCAATAAGCAGAAAAGTGCTTACAAAGCACACCACACCACACATGCACAAAAATAAAAAATCACCTATGTACATATACTACACACGAATGATTCAAGCATAATATTTCTTTAGGTACAACCCATTTATGGGTTGTGCCAAAGGAAGACCTTCATAATTGATTAGCTCATAAGCCCCATTTTTCAACACATGTTTAACGATATAGGGCCCATGCCACATAGGTTGGAACTTTCCTACCCCAAGCTTGTCATGGGCTTGATCATACAAGAGGACGAGGTCCCCTTCGATAAAAGATCATGGAGAAACCGTTTGATCGAAATGAGCTTTAACCCTCTTTTTCTGTGCCTCGATAACCAAAGTAGCCAAGCGGAAAGTTTCGTCCAATCTCTCGAGATATAGGAGACGTTCTTCCTCCAGGGAAGTTTCAGGCAGTAATTCCACAGCCAATTTTAGTGAAGGGATCTCACATTCAACCAGAAGAGTAGCTTCCAGACCATACACCAACTGGAATGGTGTGAATCTAGCTGCACTCTTCACTAACGTTTGGTAGGCACAAAGAGCTGAAAACAACTGGAGATGCCAACTTGATTTGTGTATACCAATTGTTCATTGAAGCATCATGACAAGAACCTTGTTCACGGCTTCAACCTGACCATTTTCCTGAGGGTAGTATGACGTTGAGCTGTTGTGACACAAGCCCAACCTAGATGTCAGCTCTTCCATCATATAGTCCCAAAAATGAGAGCCATGATCAGTGATGATGGCTTGAGGAATGCCAAAACAAGTGATCACATGGTTGAAAATGAATTGTGTAGTTGTCTTATCATCTGCAGCCAGTGTAGGCATCGCTTCGGCCCACTTGGTGAAATAATCTACGACAACGATGATATAAGCATGCCCCCCAACTGAGTGAGGGTTACACGTCATAAAATCAATGCCCCACTTGGAAAAAGGACCCATGGTAATGACAGGATGTAATGGGAGAGAAGGTGCACGCATCTTGCGTTGGAAGATCTGGCACTCATGACACTTTCGTACTGCAACAATGCAGTCTTTAAATATAGATGGCCATAAATAGCCCGCATGAAGGATCTTCTATGCGGTATCATAATCGGACATATGACCGCCATAGGCTCCACTGTCACAATTATTCAGAACTTTCTCATCCTCTTCTAAGCTCAAACACCAGTAGAGTATGGAATTGACTCCAACATGATATAGGGTATCTCCAACAATGAGATATGGTTGCGAATGGTATCGAACATGGCGTCGAGCATCCTTCGTTAACTCAGACCGGAAGGTAGATGCCTGGAGGTACACGATGATATCACTGTACCATGGATTGAGAGTGTTGATTAAGAAGAGAGTTTCATCCAGGATATGATCATCGGATTGAGACGGAACAAAGTTGGTAGGGAGAGAACAAATGACATCAGCAAAAACTAGTGATTTCTTTGATTTGGCAGTAGTAAATTCCAAATCAAACTCTTGGAGGATCACAATCCACTTTGAGTACTTGCCCCCCAGCAATTTTCGAGACAAAATGTAAGTCATGGGGTTGCAGTCGGAAATCACAGTTACCATGCGTAACAGGATGTAATGGTGAAATCGCTGAATGGCGTGGACTGCGGCCAATGCCAACTTCTTGACATGTGCATAAATCATTTCAATGTCGAGGAGGTTCCGAGACAGATAATAAACCACATGTTTGTTACCGTCATCATCATCCTATACCAGAACCATGGCAATCGTATTGGATGCAGCAGCCAAATAGAGGGTAAAGTCGCAATGATAATTTGGACATATTAATGGAGCATTGACAAGAAACGTCTTAAGGTTATCGAAATATTGCTGAGAAATATCGTCCCAACAGAAAGGGACGTCCTACTTTAGAAGTCATGTAAACCCTTTGGCTACCTTAGCATAGTTCGGGATAAAGCGACGTAATAAATTCGCTTTCCCTTGAAGACTCTGAAGCTGATGCAATGAGGATGGGGATGGGAGATTAACGATAGCCTCAACCTTGAGAGGGTCAAGGTGTATTCTGTCCTTAGAGACAATGAATCCTAAAATTCGACCAGAGTCAACGCAGAAGACGCACTCGTGCGGATTAAGCCTGATGTTGTAATGTCTGCAGCGGAGAAAAATCTGGTGTAGATGTTCTGGATGGTCTTTGTGAAGAGCTAAATGAGCTGAAAGGTCATCTAGATATGGTTGAACAACACTACGTATGTCGTGAAAGGCGTAATACATGGCACGTTGGAAGGTAGCCCCAACATTTTTCAAGCTGAAAGGGAGCTTCTTATAGGCAAATGTTCCCCACGGATAGATGAAAGTGGTGTTATGTTGATCAGATGGAAGGATATTGATTTAATTATAACCCAAAAATCCATTCATAAGGGAAAATATCTCACTCCCCACACAATCGTCAATGATTTGATCGATAAAGGGGGTGCAATAGTTGTCTTTAGGGAAAGTCCGATTGATATCTCGATAGTCAACACAAACTCGAATTGTGCCCTGCTTCTTATCCACAGGGACAATATTGGAAACCCACTCTATCAGAGGGATCATATATATGAAGCCCGCTTTAAGAAGTTTCTCAACTTCAGCTTTTATAGCAACAACTTTCCGAGGATGCACTCGACGCAAACGCTGGTGCACAGGCTTCGCACCAGGATAGGTGGGAATTTCATTCACGATGATGCTGGGATCTATTCTAGGCATCTCTTCATAAGACCACGTGAAAACATCACAGAATTCACGGAAGAGATTAGTGTACACTTGAATCTCATTAGGAGAACAAGTGACTCCCACATGGATGTTCTCAACGACCCCGGTTTAACGGAGATGTTGATAGGTATCGTTTTGGTAACATTACTCATATTTCCTTCCAAGAAAACTTCATGAGTCAATATGGGTGTTTGGAGTGGCGAAAAGGGAACCTGAGATGAAAAATGCTCGAGACAATTAGACTTTTCCCCTAGGTTGGGCATAAACGAGGAACGATGATGCCCATCACTCCATGGTAGATCTTCGAGAGACATAGTCTCCACGATAGCTTCATCAGACGGAAAAATTTCTCTCAAAGGATCGGTCGAATCTGCATCGCCGAGCCAAGGGGATTCAGAATAAACATCAAGAACCATGCTCAAAGGAGCATTATCAGCAGCAGGAGGATCCGATGCGATAATGATCTCACAATAATTGATTTCAACGGGGGTCAGAGGCATCGATTCTCCAAAAGAGGCAACATGTTCAAGAGAATGGATGATCCATGGGTCATCTGACCTAGAGATCATATTGACTTGAACGATGTTTGGTCGTGGAATGGGGAAAATACCCATGAGAACAGGGTCCTTGAAAAGAGCTGGTCCTATATTGTCAGGGGGATTAGGAATTTGATCCACGTATGGCACATTGCTCTCAGAGGACGAGGTAAAGAAAGATAACTGATCTACAGTAATAATATTTCCCTCATGTGGAAACTTCAAAAGTCAAAAGAGGGTGGATGGAACGCACAACATGGCATAGTTCTAACTACGACTGAGTAGAAGATTGTAGTTGAGTTTGGCATCAACAGCTTCCACTTCAACGTTGACTGTCATACCTTGCAATGTAATCAGTAGACTCGCAAGAGCACCCAAGGGTTTTGATTCCCTTCCATTGAATTCCTCAAGGGCATTGGGAGATGAAGTGAGGGTTGGAGAGCCAATGGCCTTCCAGCAAGCAAATAAAATAATGTAGGTAGAGGCACCTTCTTCCACAACGGCTTTGTGAATATTGAGGCCGTTAATGCTGACTTGTATAACAAGTGCAATCTGGTGCAGAATTCAAGGAACGAAATCCTCAGTATCGAAGGTGAGGCTAGAATCGGCAGGGTCAATTCTGCCGATTGTAGATAACAAAGCTTTCCATTGAGACGGAAAACTCTAAAGGACTTCCAATGCGGACATCACGGAAGGCACCTGTGCCAAATCCTCAACAATGTTGTAATGCTGAGCAACACGGGTGTTCAGATTATAGGAAGACTTTCAGAGAACAAATTTGGATGGTGGTCGTACAACGGGTTCATCACTGGGCCTCTCAATCTCAAAAGGACTAGAGGCAGGCGGGGGAGGAGGGCCATCAACAACTTCTTGCCCAGCTACCTAGCGTGATCCGTCATAATCCTTCGACCGAGTGGCAATAGAAACAGGTGCAACACCATTCATCATGAAAACCAGAGACCCAAATGATGCAAATGGCGGAGGCTGCTCGACCATCTGGGTCTACTGAGATGGAAAAGGTTCCTTAAGAACTATCGAATTTCCCTTAGACCCCTTAAGAATTTGACTAACCTCAGATCATCGAGGACAATCTTTGGTGTAGTGGACTTCATCACAAATTAGGCAAGGGTACTTCATTTTTTGCTATGAACCATCATCAGCACATGGTTTGGACGATTCTGGTTTTGGGGCATCGGATTTGGCTTTGCCTTTGCCCTTATTCTTCCCTTTGGAGGTCTTTTCCGCAGGATTGGCCTGGATGGCGTTGACCTCTACGGCCTTACCAAAATATAGAGTAGCTGGAGGAGAAGAATTATTGGAAGAATTTTATTTCTTCTTCTCATTAGAAGACTTGCGAGAAGTCTGAGAGACCGAACCAATAACACCATCTACTGATGGGGTAGCTAGAGCTTTATAGGTCCCTGGTCGTGGGGCATCAGTCAAGATGTCGTATAATGTGCTGGAATGAGAGTACACTAAATCGAGGTACTGGGCATGAGCAATGGCTTGTTCCTTGGTTACACATGCCCCCATAGGAATATCTTGTGCAATCTTGTTGACAAAGGAGGTAGTGAACCAGTGAGTTAGAGGCTAATCAGGAATGTCAAAATTGATCAGACGATGACGAAGTCTCCATTCGTGAATGTGATATGAAATATGAGTGGCTTTATCCTATTTTAGAGATGCCAAGAGATGTGTCCCGGCTTCATAACGAACTGGTAACTGGAAATTCGTTAGGAATGCCATAGCTAGAGTATTAAAATCTTGAAAAAAACCACGGGGCATTTCTATGTACCATTTAGCAATAGCGCCAGTGAGAGTGCACTGGAAAAGACACAGACGAATCGAGTCATCCACCCAAGAATTCGAAGAACACCATAAGTGTTATGTCATGACATGTGCTTGGGGGTCTTCTCCAGATTTACCCTCAAACTTAGGAAAATCACTAGGCACCTTCGTCAAAACCGAAGGCCAATATAGATTATGAAGAATCAGATCATTGGTCAATTTGGACACGTCCGGTAATTCCAACGTGGCAAGAAAAGGTAATTGAGGGTTAAAAGGCATGCCAGGTCCCCGATAAATACTTGTACCTGTACTCCATCCTGGTTGAGCATAACTCTGCCCCCATTGGTTCTGTCCTGGAGGATTCTGACCATATGGGGTGTAAGACGAATAATTAGGTTGATATGGTGGCTGAAAACTAGGATACGGCGGTTGATAACCAGGGTACTGATTCTGATTATACGTGGGCCCCGATTGAGTAGTGTGCGAATTTTGCTGCAGAGTATAAGTATAGCCTGGCTATTGAAGGTAATAACCAGAACCTTGGGGCGGGCTGTAAACCGGTCGAGACTGACCTTGAATGTAATAGTTGCCTAGGGTCGAACGGGCTGCTGGTAAGTGGGGCCCTGCTGAGTCACATAAGTCAGATGCACAGGTGGATTCGGTTGTGGTGTAGAATAGATCAGCAGCTGAGCAGGGTTAACAGGCTGTGCAGGTTGTCCTGGTTGAACAGGTTGACCTAGATATGTAGGTTGTCCTGGTTGAACAGGTTGACCTGGCTATGCAGGTTGTCCTGGTTGAACAGGTTGACCTGGCTGATGAGGGACACCAGGTTGCCCTATGATAGGTTGGCCTGATGGTGGGAGTGGGTGAGGTTGTGCCTGATAACTAGGTTGACATGTGACAGGACCATAAGATGGCCCTAGTTATGCAACATTTTGACCAATTGGAAAATGAGGTTGCTGAGGTTGCACTAAAGGTTGAGAAAGATGGGTTTGCCCCCCAGCACCATATGGAGGTCCAAGTTGATACCCTGGTTTCCCTATCGATCCTAGAGGTTTCTCTAGTTGGACCACAGGGTGAGGCTACATAGGGTGACCTTGAGGATTTTAAGACTGCCCTTGTGAGCCATAAAACAATCCCTGTTGGACTAAAGGTTGTCCCTATAAGGGTTGTCCTTACGGGTCGTACGCATACCCTGGCTGGGCTGAAGGTTGTCCCTAGAAGGGTTTTCCATGTGGGCCAGAAGCATATCCTTTCTAAAACAAAGGTTGTCTCTAAAGGGGTTGCCCTTGTTGATTATAAGGTTGCACAGGCTGGGTAGATAGAAAACCGTTAATATACTGATAAGCCTCGGGAGCAGGAAAACGAAGGAGGTTGCCCTGCTCATCATATTGATATGGAAATATGTAGATCGGGGCACCATCTGCTCCATAATGGGAAAAGTAAGGACGATTAAGATCCTTAGAGGACTGACCAACCTCGGAGATCGGCGACTGTAAAGACATTCGGTACTCCTCGGGAGAAATGTTCTCTAGAATGGCAGAAGCTATATAAACGTCTTCAGGAACTCACGAGGTCCTATTTGACTGAGTAGTGAGAACATACATAGACACAGCCATGCAGACAATATGTCTAACAGGTGCCGATGTAACAAAAGGAGATGCCATGAAAGGTGTCGATGGTGACATCCCTAACGAAGGAATGGTCAGACTCATGGATGGAGTCGATACTCCCATGGAGGAAATAGTGGCCATGACCTGACTTAAAGACCTATATCCAGCTGGGAGCGAAGGACCAGGTGAAGACATAAAAGAAGGTTTGGGGATGTCTTCGGGAAAAAGATAGTAATCTTCACCAGAAGTAGGAATTCCCTCACTAGGAGTAGGACTGGATGAGTCCATATTTGACCCTGTCGTAAGATCATCTAAAAGACGATGGGGACTAGGAGGTATAACAACAAGAAAAAAGGGTGATCCCAATGTAAGAGGAGGGAAGTGTTCCCCTACTCCAAATCCAAACCAAGCGTTGGAAAAGGGACAATTGAACTCAACTAGTCCTCCAAAAGGAAGGTCAGATATAACCAGTCCCCCGTCGGGAAACTTAGATACAACGGGCTGTTGATGCTCAGCAGACGACTGAGAGACCTCTGATGAATCGTCTGTATGAGGAATACCAGTAGACAAAACTGATGGTTCTGCCACTATGACTGTAGAAAAAAGAGGAAGAGATAAAAAAACAAAGACGCATGGGAAAAAACCAAGGCAAACAAAAATAGGCCAAAAAATCAATCTCTAAATGGGCGTGTAATCGTAGGTGATTAATTTTAACACATTGAAACTGGAAATTTATTGTTTCATGTTTTAAGAGTCTAGAAACGAGTAAAATATGACTCTATCACTTTCAGTTTGGAAACAAGCATGAAAGGAAAAGCGCTGGAAGATATTTTCAAATTTAGGGAATCAGTAAAGATCAAAATGACTGCTCTGGTAATCTAGGTAAATGGGTGTACCAAATATCCGTGAACTTCCATATACACCTTGGTAAAAATTAAAAATAAATCAACCAAGGACTTGACGTACATGTAGGTAATCTCTCTAAATGTTGTGTCCAGTGTATCATGGGTAAAAGGTGGTAGACTCGACTTCCTATAAATAAAGTATTTGCAACCTAATGGGGTCTCCCTTTATATGCGCGACGGTACGGGGAGGACAAGTCCATACTAGCACTGTCTGTATCCAGATGGCAAGTGACAGCTGCTAGGCTTGAAGACGCCAAAACATGTCTGTACCTTAGACTACCAGATGTTTCATTAATTTTCAATGCTACCGTAGGTTAATTTAGTAAATTTTAAAGTTGATATTTAATTTACGTTTCGATTTCAAGGCCCTATCGAATGTTGGATCTCATAAAACCTCTAGATGCAAACTACATGCCACAAAACATCATTTTTTTCAATGAAGAGCTATCTACGGGAGAGTTGAGAGCTTTCAAATGACAGCAAAATGAACACAAAAAAACATCCACTATTGTTTTCAATGCAAGTTAATGAAACTAGAAAACTTTTCTCTAGAATTATATAATGCTATTAATGTGAAAAAGTTTCCAATTTTCACTATGCCAATCAAGATGCAAAAGATTTTGTTTTTGGTATTTTTCAATATATTAGAGCACACTAATTAAATGAAAAAACTAATGAAAGCATCAATTTGAGAATGATAAAGAGAGAACTAAAGAAAAACAAATTCACTCAACTCAAACAAGCACAATCAAGACTCAAACCGATGATGAAATCCCTCAAAGCAAAGAATAATCTCGAAAGAGGCCCAAACAAACTGTGTGATCTAGGCTTGGAGCAACACAAAGCGAAATTGAACGAAAGAGAAAAAAATCACTCAATAAATGCAATGATTCAATGGGATTTAGCAAGATGAATACAAAGAAGAAAAAACAAAGTTGACGAGGAAAGAAAAAGTGCCAAAACTCCCATGGGAGGCTCAGCACACTGAAGCACCTAGAAGCCCTAGGGCTAAAATGAAAAACTGACAGAAAAGGGAAAAAAACCAAAGGACAAGGGCTAAACACAGTAAAAAATGACTTCAAAGCACTCAATCAATTAGAAAAAATGAACCAGGACCAAAAATCAAGCTCAGAGAGCCCAAGAACAGGAAAACCCTAAAACCAAGCAAGGTTGGCGTGCCTGTTTGGTTGTAATCTGTGCCAAACAGGGGATGGCACCGGTTCCTGATGAGAAACTAGCGCCATTTGGCATGACTATTAGAGGTATAACCACACCAATCAAGTTTACCGTAGAAAAATGATGAAAATGTACAAATAGAGACTGGATCTAGTCTTCTGGGGGCTGAACAGGGGTTTAACACCAAGGAAGGTGAACCAGAAAAGCAGAATAATCAAATGAAAAGCCAAAAAAAAACAATGGAGGAAGGACCAACTCTCACTGATCCCCAGAGGAGTTTCCAATTTGTTGGAGAGGTAAATCCCTTCTGTGAACAAAGGTGATCCCACTAGCCATGGAGTGGGTCTAGCAACAAACAAAACATGCTATGATACCGATTCCTGGTTACAAAAGAAAAAGCTACGATAGATAGCCTACCTCAAGTCCTATGCTGTTGTCTTCGAAGGAGAAGCGCTACTTCCTGTTCCTAGCTTGAAAGATCATGATCCTTTTGCTCACCACGTCTAGACACCTTTACACATGCAGAGAAGAAACGATGACATACAACGTAATAATTCAAACATGTAACTATCAATCAGTCGGAAAGGATTGACCTAAATTGTGTTACATAGATAATAAATAAAACAACAGAACCAATAACGTAGTCAAGCATATATTAAAATGTGAAAGAAAGATTACAACCGAGTTATGATGTCGTGCTCTTCCTTTGGCAGGGCTTCCAGTGGAGTGTGTCTCATAGAGCTTGTCAGGAATTTGGACAAGACTCTCTCTCTTACGGGGTTCTCCTTAGCTCTTCTTTGAATAGTCACTCAACTATAGTTTTCTTCCCAAATGTTCAGCTTCCAAGCATTCAGCTAGCTTGTAAATGGAGAGAGCAGGATTTTATATAGGGAGGAAGGGAAGTTTGGATCCCTATAATCATGCTATAGAGTCCTATCTCTTAGGAAGGTTCCATGAGAGGTGGAAAACCACTTCCTAAACAGGGAGATCCGGAGGAAAACAACCCAACCCTATTTTGATGATCTATTGTGAAGTTGTTAGAATCAAACTTTTGCCATTTATTGTTAAACAACATTCCTTAATAGGCTTGGCACGAGTGTAACACAGGGACAGAGCGCCAGTTGGCGCACCCGCGAGTGTGCATTTTCCCCATTCACTCGAGGGATGAATTGGCTACCCGTGCCAATGCCAAAACATGGGTTTTTAGGGTTTTCCAGAGGAAATGTTCTTGAGGAGAATTCTTATCTTTATGCAGAAGGATTCCATCAAGTTTTTTTTAGGAAATTTTGTTGTTCACAAGTCACGGGAATAGTCCTCCAATGTATGGGATGAGGGATTGCAAGGATGGTGAAAAAATGTTGTGTAACACAAACATTATTTTGGTAGTAGGACTTGTGGCAAGATATCAAGCAGAACCAAAACAAAATCCATTGCTAGAAATAAAGAGGATATTTAGATACCTGCAAGGAACTGCATATTATGGCCTATGGTATTCAAAATACAAATAATTCACATTGACAACATATACAGATGCAAATTGGGCCAACTGTGTGGATGACAGGAAAAGCAAAGGTTGAGGTGCATTTTATTTGGGAGAAAGTCCGGTGGGATGGTTAAGCAAGAAGAAAAATTCTGTCTCTCTATCTACAGCTGAAGAAGAATACATAGCAGCAGCATCTTGTTGCACTCAAGTGATGTGGATGAAAGAAACTCTTCTAGACATGAAGGTAAGCATCACTGAACCTATTTCTATCAAATGTGAAAATACAAGTGTAATAAGCATATCAAAAAATCATGCGTTTCATTCGAAAACCAAGCACATCCAAATAAAGTACCACTTCCTCGGAGAACAAGTAGTTGTAGAAATTATATAACTGATATGTTATATGTATAATATTCTCCTGATCATACACTATTTGACTTCATGCACAATACAGAATCTATTCCACCATTGATCATCACATGCGGAAATTAACACAATTGCAATGCACACATGAAAGCATAAAAATTCACACACATTAACACAGTGATTTAATGGGAAAGCCTAAAGCTAAAAACCCCAAATATATGTATATAATATATGTCATAGAGATCATGTAACAATCCTTATACAAAGCTGAACATGTCAAGCTCTCAGTACAATACAATCTCTACACACTAATCAGGCCCAATCTCGCAAATCCATGCGCCGATCTCTGCCACCTGCTAGCCTACCTCTACTACGCAATCCCTGTTGAAGAATGGCTCTGAATGAACTCGAATCCACCTGGCTTGCACTACGGAATCCTCATTGGCATCTCCACTGAGTGTTGGATGCAATCAATGCATCATTATAATCACAACTGATAGTCATCTTACCCTTTCACCTATCTCTCCACTGGTCACTGAAACTGTCCATGTGCTTTAGTTAACTGATGTATTATTTAGTTGATTAATGAGTTAATATTTAGTGAATTAATTAATAATTAATTCACACCACTCTCACTAGTGTATCAATCAGTTAGACTAGATACAATTAGCTCAACTGTGTCTAACTGAGTTAAACTGAACACAACTCCACCAACTACTTCTACAACTCCACCAAAATCTGTCACATGAGTTCTAACTGAAGTCCTACATTCAATAGCTCCAGTAAACCCTCAGGAATAGCGTAATTCCTTCTGCCAGCTCTTATGCCACATCTATGCACTTAACTGAAGTGCTCCAAGAGAATAAGATAATGTTTAGAGTCCAAATATTATTAAGAGCTAATAATATTCGACATGTCTATTTTTAGACTGGCAATCTAAAAATATATTCCACCCAATATGTCTAAAAATAGAAGTCCATATATTTTTCCAACTTGACCAACCATCCACAAATAGCATCTTGCAACTCATATAATATGATCGACATGTCTAAAAATAGACTTTGCGCCAAAAATAGCATGTGGGCCGACTTAGTGAAGGTGACTCTTTTCACTAAGCTCATCATCTTGTTGAATCTCAACACTCCCTCTCAATAGGATATGGATTATCTGCCACCCCAATCCTATCTCTATGGTATTCGAATTTGCTCCTGGTGAGCGCCTTCGTCAGAATATCAACATCCTGATCCTCCGTAGGAATGTAAGATAGTAACATGATCTTCTACTACATACATTCTCTGATATGATGGTACTGGATGTCAATATATTTAGATCTATCATGAATTACTGGATTAACTAAGAGTTTAATGCAACTCTGATTATCACAATATATCACAGTAGGATCTAAATGTGAACTGAACAACCTGACCAGGATCTTCCTCATCCATATAACATCGCATGCAGCCAAACTTGCTGCCATGTACTCGGCCTCCACTAAACTGAGTGCCATGCATCTCTGTTTCCTGTTGTACCAAGAAACTGTTGTAGACCCAATATTGACAATCCCTCTAGATGTGCTCTTTCTGTCCGTTGGGCTCCCTGCCCAATCTGCATCCGTGAAGCCATGCAGCTTCACCTCATCCGACTGTATGTATCATAGTCCATATCCTGATGTGCCTCTGAGATACCTCAGAACATGCTTGCCAGCCTTCAAAAAGAGCTTGGTAGGCTTAACCATAGCTTGTGAAAGCTGGTTAACAGCATAGAATATGTCTGGTCATGTATTGACCAAATACATGAGTGACCCAACTAACTGTCGATAAACAGTGGCATCCACTACCTCTGTCGATGTAGCATCCTCTTTCCTCCAACCACCAGGAAGAGGAGTGTCGATAGGCTTGCAGCCTGGCCTGTTGAACTTCTCCAGTATCTCCCAGGCATACTTTCCTTGAGACACAAACAGTCCACCCTTCTGCTGCCAAATTTCCAATCCCAGGAAATAATGAAGGAGGCCCAAGTCCTTCATCTCGAACTCCTTTGCAAGATCAGCCTTGCATGAGAGTATCAATTGTTCATCACCGGTCAGTATCAAATCATCTACATAAAGTATAATGATCAACAACTTACCCTCAGCCACAATCTGGTACAGGTTAGGATCCACCTCACTCTTGGTAAAACCAAGTCTGGTGAAATAACTGTCTATCCCTGTGTACCAAGCACGAGGTGCTTGTTTCAGCCCATACAATGCTCTCTTGAGCCTGCACACATGCGACTCACTACTGAAGATTTTGAAACCTTTAGGCTACTCTATGTACACCTCCTCCTCAATGAATCCGTTAAGGAGCACAGTCTTCACATCCATATGATGAATGTGCCAACCCATCTGCGCTGAGAGAGCAAGGATGCTCTTATGGAAGAATACCTTGCGACAGGTGCAAAGGTTTCTTCATAGTCGATCCCCTCAATCTGTGAGAAGCCCCGGGCAACAAATATTTCCTTGTACTTCTCGACGCTCCCGTCAGTAGCTTGCTTCACTTTATATATCCATCTCGAACCTACCACTAATTTCCCTTCCAGCCTTGGGACAATCTCCCATGCACTGTTTTTGACAATCGAATCATACTCTTCCACCATGGCATCTACCCATGCAGGGTCCTCCACAGCTTCCTCGAAAGAGAATGGCTCCATCACGATACACTTTCTCATCAGAGCCATGTATCCAGTAAATCGGTCAGGTGACTGTCTCTGTCTGTGCTGTGATGTAGATGCTCCTACATTTTGCGCTGCATCAAGATTCAGTCGCTCATCTTCTATACTGCGCTTCTGCCCTCTAATGTTTGGCGCTGCATGAGTGGTTTCTTCCACTCCATGAACCTCCTCTTGTGGTTGATCCACATTGTGAGGCTCATCCTTAGGAACTAATAGCTCCTCATATGCATGCATTTGTAGCTCCCTCTCAAGCGAACACTTCATGGCTTTCTCCTCATGAAATTTGATATCCCACCGCACAACAGTCTTCCGACTATCTGGAAAATACACACGATAGTTGTGGGGTGTTTCTGTGTACCCAAAAAATATCCCAACCTCTGCGATCGGCTCCAGCTTCTTCCTAGCATCCTTCGTCACATGAATGTAAACATGTGAGCCAAAAATATTCAAATGAGAAATATCATGCTTCTTACCAGAAAATGCCTCTTCAGGTGTACTCATGCCAAGTACTCTATGAGGACACGGTTTTGCACATAAACCGTAGTGTTGCATGCTTCTGCCCACAAGTGTATGGGAAGGCCCTGATCATGCAACATCGCCCATGCAACAGCCATGATTGTTTTATTCTTTCGCTTCGCAACCCCATTCTGCTGTGGGTTATGAGGCGCTATGAGCTCTCTTCGAATTCCTTCTATGCTGCAAAAGTCTTGGAATTTTCTAGAGATGAATTCAACACCATTATCACTCCTTAGAGCCTTCACCTACCTCCCCGACTCTTTCTCAATCAGTGCCTTGAACTCACAAAACTTTGAGTATGTCTCGCTCTTCTTCTGCATGAATAAGATCCAACACTTACGAGAAAAATCATCAACAAATATAACATAATACCTGTACTTTGCTGTCGAAGATACTGAGAAAGATCCACACACGTCTGTGTGAATTATCTCAAGGATCATCGTGGCATGACTATCCTTCTCATGAAAGGTGGCTTTCACAATTTTTCCCAAAGTACATCCCTTGCACTGATCTGACTGCGCAAGTGTACCCTTGGGAAGCCCAGTAGAAATATACTGCAAAATTTTCAAAGGGCCATGGTGAAGATGGCCCAATCTCCTGTGCCACAATTCACCCTCATCCCAGCTCACCAATGCTTCCGCTTTGCCTGCCATTACTGTGCAGCCATCTACCTACAATTGATAAAGGTTCTTAACTCGAACCCCTATCCTCCGGGTTTCACCAGTTGCCTTAGTGCACAGGAAAGCCTTTCCCCTGCTAAAGACAACATCATATCCCTTGTCTTCCAACATAGCAACAGAGATCAGATTCTTCTTCAATCCTGGAATATGCATGACATCCTTTAATATGAAAGGTTTACCAAACTCCCTCTCAAAGGAAATGGTCGCGATACTAGTCGCACTGTATCTACCATCATCGCCCATCTCGATGTGCACTCCAAGATCTTTCTCATCCAGATCACTGAACAAATATTTGTCTCCGGTCATATGAAAAGATGCATCACTGTCAAGAAACCACACTGATCCCATCACAGTTGAAACCAAGCATGAGATTGGTGAAAAATCCATCTCAAACTACGAGGCTAAGGCCTCTCCATGTTGCAGATCCAGAAGCCTACTTATTTTTCTTCTTCTGTGGACAATTAATGGCATAATGTCTGTGTTGGTGACAGTGAAAGCACTTCACCTTGGACAAGTCCTACTTCTTGCCTTTCGCACCGAATTGAGAAGGATTTTTCTTTCCCTTCCCTTTCCTTTATTTGACAGCCAAAGCCCAATTTTATTCATCTTCATTCTTCGATGAAGATCCATCCCTGGTACTCTGCCTTATCTCCTCCTGCACAAGATCGGACCAAAGTCACTCCCATCCCAGCAGTTTCTCCCGACCATTGACAGAGTCCTCGTAGGAATGCCAAAAATTCGGAAGCCCAATGAGAGCCAAGCTCACCAAGTCCTCTTCATCTATAATAACTCCCAAACTTCCCAGCTCATCCCAACACTGGACAAACTTTGTGAGGTACTTGGGTATACTTTTTCCCTTCTCCATTTTTATTTTTCTGAGCTTGTCTTTAAGCGCCAACTTCCTCTGGTCGCTTTTGCTTTGGAAAAAGTCTGTCAAAGCTTTCCACATCAAGAATGGAGAAGCTTTACCATGAAGGCTGGACACTATGTGATCCTTCACACCTTCCAAAAAAATCCTTAGACATTTTGTTATCTTATTTTTCCATGCGTCAAGTGCAGTTTCATCGCTAGAAGCAGGTTTTGGAATTTCTGCATCTATGAACTCCTTCAACGCATTATCCTCCAGCACCGCCTCCATCCAGTCCTACCCTGAAATATAATTCGAGCTTCCCTCAAAGGCATACTCCAATCGCAATCTGCTGAAACACATTTCAATGAATGCTCAACTTCGACACCAAGAAAAACACTCCAGCAAAATCAAATTCCACCAGCACAAAACTCAACCGCTTCAATAATTGCAATCTTCTCCAATGATCAACTGCTCCGATACCATGTAGAAATTATATAACTGATATGTTATATGTCTAATATTCTCCTGATCATACACTATTTGACTTCATGCACAATACATAATATATTCCACCATTGATCATCACATGCAGAAATTAACACAATTGCAATGCAGACATGAAACCATAAAAATTCACACACATTAACACAATGATTTAACAGGAAAGCTTGAAGCTAAAAACCCAAAATATCTGTATATAATATATGTCATAGAGATCATGTAAAGATACTCATACAAAGCTGAACATGTCAAGCTCTCAGTACAATACAATCACTACACACTAATCTGGTCCGATCTAGCAAATCCATGCACTGATCTCTGCCACCTGCTAGCCTGCCTCTACTATGCAATCCCTGTTGAAGAATGTCTCTAAATTAACTTGAATCCACCTGGCTTGCACTGTGAAATCCTCATTGGAATCTCCACTGAGTGTTGGATGCAATCAATGCATCACTATAGTCACAACTGATAGTCATCTTACCCTTTCACCTATCTCTCCATTGGTCTCCATTGAAACTATTCATGCACTTTAGTTAACTAACGTATTCTTCAGTTGATTAATGAGTTAATATTTAGTGAATTGATTAATAATTAATTCATACCACTCTCACTAGTGTATCAATCAGTTAGACTAGATACAACTAGCTCAATTGTGTCTAACTGAGTTAAACTGAACATAACTCCACCAACTACTTCTACAACTCCACCAAACTCTGTCACATGAGTTCTAAATGAATTCATCCATGAAATAGCTCCAGTAAACCCTTAGGAATAGCGTAATTCCTTCTGTCATCTCCTATGCCATATCTGTGCATTTAACTAAAGTGCTCTAAGAGAATAAGATAATGTTTAGAGTCCAAATATTATTAAGAGCTATTAATATTCAACATATCTATTTTTAGACTGGCAATCTAAAAATAGATTCCGCCCAATATGTCTAAAAATAGAATTCCATCTATTTTTCCAACTTGACCAACCATCCACAAATAGCATCTTGCAACTCGTAGAATAAGATCGATATGTCTAAAAATAGACTTTGTGCCAAAAATAGCCTGCGGGCCCGCTTAGTGAAGGCGACTCTTTTCACTAAGCTCATCATCTTGTTGAATCTCAATAGTAGCTGAGAAAATAGTAAATATGGAATATGTCCCGACAAAGGAACAAACAACAGACATATTTACAAAACCTCTTACTAGAGAACCATTCGAATATCTAAGAGAGAAACTAGGGATAATGTTAGCAAATGATACACTCTGATATGATGAGAAAAAAAAAAAAAAACGCACTATAAAATGTTGCATTAATAGGAATAGAAACAGTGCATCATTTCAGGGGGAGACAAACCCATAAAATTTGTCATGGAAGAGCTAGAGCTATGGAGCTAGTAAAGATTTACAGAGGATTATTACATTGTATGTCTCTCTACAAGTGTTAATAATGAAACAAAATATTCTTAAGAAGGATGAATAAGAGAAATTATTATCATAATTATATCATTACATCATTCATCAATTGGTATTTGGAGGAAGCAACCTGCCTATCAGTAGAATACCATGTGTTATTAGTGGAGCAGTGGTATGGTACAGGTCCTCAAGATCAGAGTATTACGGCAAAAGTACATCAAGTGATTATATCTTGAGAAGTTTGGCACATATCACCACTATCAAGCAGTAAGGGAAAAAAGTACAGAAAATTCTAGTGACATGCCTTCCATTCATGCAATCTCAATGATTTTCAAAGTGTTCTCACAACAACTCTTATACACCATTCTGTAGTAGCAAGGTATAAAGACAAAGTGAAGAAGTCCTATACACAACTTAGAGAGGGAAATGTGTAACCCTTTTCCATTGATGTCAAAGGGGGGGGGGGTGTGGGGCGAGAAAGTAGAAGTAGAAAGGAACTTCTGAAAAGCAAGTAGAGGAATAAAGACACTTATCAGAATGAAAGTGGGAAGAAGTCTTGGAGGAAGTATTGGAGCATTGGTGGATGTGTTTGCATCAATGCCAAAGGGGGAGACTGTTGGAAATATTGTAATTAATGGAAAAGGAACAGAAAGGAGTAACACCATAATTATCATTTCTCGCAAAGGAGTAGAGAAGTAGCAGCAAAGGAAACAAAGGAAAAAAGGCAACAAGCTGGGTCAAGTCGTGAACATATTGGGTGAAATCTTGAATGCATTGGGTCAAGTCATGAATGTGGGCAGAGTCATGCAAGAGTGAGTTTAGTTGTGCTATTTTAAGTTCATAAAATCTCAAAGAGTTGGGCTATTGATTACATTCAGAACAGTGTAGTGAGTCGTGAATGAGTCGAGAAGAGTCTAGATGTTTCCAATGCAATCGCATATCGTAATCCCAATCGGAAGGATTAAATCGCAAATATCGGCTGAAGATTAAATGGCATATATCACATCACAAGATTAATTGGTAATGTGCGATCACAAAGCAAATGAATTAAGTTGCAATATGATGAAGAGGAGGTACGTGTCAGTGGGGTCCAGCGCGTATCACACTCAGTAATAAGAACATGGAAGTTCGATAAAGTTTGGGTTGCGAAGATGCGATGCGATGCGAGCACACATTTCTATCGGTGAGTTTTATATTTATATGTTAATATTTTTCAAGTTAATTATTTTTAGTTTTTGTGCGATAAGAACTGGGGTGTGCGATGTGATGCAATCTCATATCGCTATCGGTGATGTATATTTTTATTAAGTTATAGCAAGTTACATGTTGAAAGTAGCGATACTCGATATGCGAAGTACAAAATATGACTTAGGCAGTGACGTGGTGATGATGTAAGAAGTGACATGGCAGGTGATGTGGTAGATGACATGGCCCTGACCCCACAGATCACAGTTAATTTATGATGACGTGCCAAGGTGTTGTGGCAGTGGCGTGGCAAGGTGACGTGTCGTGATGACGCGGGGATGACATATACCTAGATCGTATTTCGCATATCGCAAATCACAAATCTCGGGAGGATAAGCACTCAAGAAACACATAAGAATGAAAAAGTGAAGTTTGTGAAGCGAACGCGATGTGGTTCAGAGGTAGATATTAACATATTTTAGGTCCAAGGTTTAATGTGTTTGCGCCATTTCTTAGAAGAAAATCCTAAACGCGAAGTTAACTCGGGTAATAAAATAAAATATGGAATGCAAGAAATAGGACTCGCGTAAGACCCGACTCTAAGTTCTTAACGATATCTATATATATATATATATATATATATATATATATATATATATATATATATATATATATATATATATAAAGGAAAAAGGACCCGGCACTCATGCATAACAATGTTATGCGGTCGTGGCTATGAGTTAAGAGGAAAGGCTGAACGCAAGTGACCCGATTGTAGTGGAAATGGTAGTGCGCCTATTAAAACAAAAGTCTAAATGTGAAGGAATTACTCGAGTTTATAAGTGACCCAACACAGAGAGAAGAGCATAGAACACTGTGGGTAAGATATCCAATATGCAGAGGTTGTGTAGAACATAAAGGCATGGATCAAGTCGAGCAAAGACGTTTAGGTTGCATAGTTGTAAATATAACAAGAGGTAAAGAAGAACTCCATTTGATACTGAAAGAAATGTATATATTGTTGTAACATTCGAAATATGCTGACTGAGGAAATGAGTAGGTGAAAGGCAAAGATTCATGTTGTTCACTTCATATTCCCTTATAGAATGCAAATATCCATGAAGTTATCTATATAAATTATGTTATTGTAATGTTCAAAAAGAAGTTATAGAGTGGAAGAATGAGAGAGAGAAGATAGAGATGTTTTGCACATCCAGAGTTGATATGAAGCATATTTGAAGGCTGGAAGGGTAGCAATGAAGAAGGATTAAAACATATCAGATATCCAGGTAAATCAGCATATGATTTTATTGTAGTGTGAGGGAGTCGGTGCTTCCATACCAAGTTTTAGCTTGATAGATGTCCAGTTGTAGTTGGTTTAGGTAGGAGCCTCCTGTGGGTTGTAGCCTACAGAAAATGGATGCAATTTGAAGCTTCCTTGCAAGTTGTAGCTTGCAAAATTTGAGGTAGTAGCCTCCTGTAGGTTGAAGCCTACCGAAAATCAGTGGTGAGAGGGAGTTGGAGCTTGCTTTTGCATCTCAAAAATAATAAGATGTGGTTTTTATCCCTTATGGCTTTCCACTTATATCTGTTGTCTACGTGCATGATGATTATGTGTTGATGTACTGTATTTAATTTGCTTAAAACTTGTTTCTCACATATTAAGATTATTGTTTCATTATATATTAAGTTTCTTATGAAATGGAGGTGTAAATAATTTTAAATAAAAAGTTTTAAAAGTCCATGAATGTACTAAACTGATTCACCCCCCACCCCCCCCTCTCATTTTAAATAAGGGTTCATCGAGAAGAGGAATTTGTGAGTTCAAAAATGGATGACCAATTTTATGAAGATGACCAAGAATTGCATGTAGCAGAAATGAAAGTACTTCAACTGAAAGACAACTCCATTCCTAGAGGTCTTGTGCCTTTGGAGGAGCCTTTTGACCAAGATGATGCATGTAAACCCACCATGCTTCCAACAGAAGTAGGAGTGAAAGATCTTAATATTTGCACTCGTGATAAGCCCAAGATGGTCAAGATTTCAAAATCCATGAGTCAAGAGATGAAAGATAAATACGTAGCTCTGATGTCTCAGTTTTTTTATGTGTTTTCTTGGGAATATTCTGATCTCAAAGTGTATGATAAGCGTATAATTCAACATATTATTCCCTTAAAACCAAATCAGAAGCCTTTCCACCAGGAATTGAGGAGAATGAATCCAAAGCTGTTACCCTCCATTCAAAAAGAGGTAAACAGGTTATTTAATGTTGGTTTTATAGTTCCACTTCTCTTTTCAAATTGTATGTCTAACTTAGTTCTAGTAAGAAAGAAGACCCGAGAGATTCACTTGTTGATATATTTCAGAAATCTGAATAAATTTTTGCTGAAAGAAAATTACCCACTTCCAAAAATGGACCATATTATGCAAATGGTAGTTGGATCTTCTAGACTTTCATTTATGGATGGATATTCTGGGTATAATTAGATTCTAGTCTATCTAGATGATCTGGAAAAGAAAGCCTTTACAACACCATGACATACCTTCATGTATGTCAAAATGCCCTTTGGATTGAAAAATGCAGGAGCGACTTTTCAACGAGCGATGGACATCACCTTCGCAAATGAAAAGGATGTCTTTTTGTTCATCTACCTTGACGATATCACTATTTTTTCCAATATAGATGAGCAACACTTGAAAATATTTTTTTAGAGATGTAGGAATTTTGACATATCGACGAGTCCTAAGAAGAGCTTTCTTTCTATGGAGGAAGGAGAATTGTTGGGCCACATCATATCAAAAGATGGAATCCAGATATATCCTTCAATAATTGAAGTGATTCAGAACTTGGACTATCCTAGAAGCAAAAAGGAGATCCAGTCATTCAATGGTAAAACCAATTTTCTAAGAAGGTTTGTTCCTAATCTTGTTGAACACTTAAGGAAAATTACTGATATGGTGAAGAAATATACTAAGGTAAAATGGTCTGAGGAGGAAAATAAATATTTCAATCAAGTTAAATTTTCTTTATCTCATGCTGCTATTCTTATTAGTCTAGATTACACACTTGATTTCATCATTTTTTCCTTTTCCTCAACGAATATTCTATTTGTTGTTCTTATGCAAAAGAAAAATCAGAAAACAAAACAGCCCATCGCCTTCTTTAGTAGAATCATTAGAGATGCAGCCTTGAAGTACAATATCATTGAAAAATAGGCCTTGGCTCTAGTTAAAGTGTTGAAGGACCTCTGATTCTATATTCTTCACTCTCATGTTATTGCATATGTATGAAACTTTGTTGTAAAAGATGTGCTTACATATAATGATCATGATGTTCGATGTGGAAAATGGATTGCTGCTGTGTTGGAGTATGACTTGGAGATCAAGCCTACAAAAATAATCAAGGTACAGGACTTGGAAAAGCTTATGGTGGACTCAAACCTCTATGCTTTGGACATTAATTTTTTTCTACATTATCTGGGGAGCAAGATGTTGATTCATTACCTTGTGTATCTAAAATATTTATTTCATCGCCATGGTATGTTGATATTGTTCATGTTTTGCAACGTTTTAATCCTCCTCCTAGCTTGCCTAGTAGTAGAGCTATATCTTTGAAGTTGAAGGCTCTTAAGTATTTCATCCTCATCAATGTTTTGTTTTGGAAAGATCTGAGCGGAGTTTTGTTGACTTTTTTGGTAGAAGGTGTTTGCACTGGTATTTTCATCCCACCCATCCCACCTTATTTTACTATGATTTCACCTCATCTCCATCATTATCATTGACCTCACTTATTTTTTTAACCATTTTTCCCAAGGGTGCCCAAGTCATCATTTTTTACAAGCACTAAACCCTAATTTCCTCTCCCACTAAGCTAGCATTTGTTATGGAATAAGAAAAATATAAGTAGAGGAGGTATAAGGTAGGTGATATCAGTAAGTATGAGGCCATTCCAACTCATAATATCGTGTCTCCATAATTTTTTAAGAAATCATTCCAAGGGTCAAGTCATTTTCCACTCATAGGGTTGGTTTTTCTTCAAACTATGTTTTTGACCAAAAAAATATGAATTTCACAAACGTGAGAGAGGTTTTTTTCCATCATAGGCCAAGGAAGAAAAACCTCCTTTATTTTTTACACAGGTGTCATGGTTTTGGATAAATGTAAAAAATATAGGTGCCACAAGAGAGTTGTTGCACTTTTGGAGTGACCTTTGGAAAATCATGTTTTCTCCTATATGGAGTGTTCAAATCACTTGATTGATAAGTCAAATGACAACTAGACTTGAAGATATTTCCAATTAGAATTCATGAGCTCAATTTGGAGTTGAGGAAGGCCTTCAAAGGTTCTCTACAACATCACTCTGCATTTTTGCACCCTCATTCTACACTTTTTGCCCAGTCTTGGGAAAATCCACTTTTGACAAGGAAAATCAACTCCAATAATAAAAAAAAAGGTATATTTGGAAGCTAGACAGGATAATATTTCCAACGAGCTATCCTAGGCCCAATTTGGACACCAGAAAGGCCTTCCAATGTGGTCTACAAAAAGGTGTTGCACATGGAGGGTGTGTTTGCTTGAAATTGTGCAAAACAGGGTCAGAGGGCGCGTTTTGCCTAGACGCTACGGGTTTGGAAAATTTTCTATTGTATTTTCTAATAGTGTTGCACATTTGGCCTAGTTTTTGTGCTTTTACTAGGGACATTGTATGTTCACCCAGAAGTCTTCAAAAATCCTCTTCCTGACTTCAAAATCTCACAGTTTCGTTCCTAAACATCACACAGTGATTCTTCATGCCTTCGTATGCTAGTAAGTAACAAATTTTCATCACTCCATTTTATCAAAATCAATTTTATGTGTGATTCTGATTAATTGAATTTATTCCCCCCTTCTAAATTCAAAAACCCTAGTTCTCATTAAAAACTAATTTCTAAAACTGATCCCTAAGCCTTCATATACTCTTCCTCACATCCTAAAAACACTTTCCCAAATCCCTACATTTATATCCCCATTCCCTAAAATATCATATCCTTTAAAAACCTAAGTCCTAGGGTTTCACTTACCTAGGCTCCCTTCCCATTCCCATCTCCTCTGTTTCCTCACACCAACCTTCACTTCATACACTTTCATTTTATTCCATCATATCCCTAGGGTTTTGACCCCAAGAACATCATGGATGAAGAGGAGAAAAGAAGTCATAGTGAGGAGGATGAAGACAAAATAAAAAATGTAGTGATGAAAGGTAAAGAGGATAATATTAGTGAGCTCCAAGATAATCTTGGGAGGGCTAAATATGTGATTCACTTTCTTGAGCATGAAAATGAGCAGCTGAAGACCAAACACACCATTGATGAGGTGAGATGCATAAAATCACAAAGAGAGCAAGGGAAGGCTAAATCCTTGCTTAAAGATACACTAGAGAAGTTTGGTGAACCTGATGATTATGAGGATCAACCTCCAAGAAAGAGACCTAGGACTAGAGGGACGGAAAGAGCTCTAGCCTTAGAGAGACAAAGGTAAGTTGAGCCAATAGAACAACTTACCCTAAATGAAAAACTTGCCCTAGACATCAGTGAGAACAAGGAACCATGGCTTTATAGAGCTAATCTACACTTGGAAAATTTTCTAGAGAAGGCCAACAAGGATAATACTTGTTGAGGACAAAGGTCAGACTTCATGCCCGAAAAGAGAGAATTGCATTGGCCAAGCTCAAAAGAGCCAACGCCAAAATTGAAGACTTGACTAAAAAAGAATAAAAAAAGAGGCTAGATATACTTTCCGAGGTGAAACTCCATGCTTAAAACACACAATCAGAAAATATCCCACCAATTTTGACAATTTTTTGGAAAATTTAGCATGTTGGTACATTTATGTGTTTTTAAGGTTATTTTTGCATAGTAAAATTGCTAAAAGCGCATCATCTTGGATGCTACGCTCTTTTTTTAGGCATATCATGGAAAAGTGGCCACCACCATCAGATTCATAATGATGAGGACATCAACCTTGGGAATTTTCTAAGCTTTTGGAGGAGAAATAGTCACTAAAAAAGACAAAAGACTATCAAAAAACCATGTTTCTGCATCAATTATTGCTTTGTCATTGTGCATTTGCTAGCCTTGGGAGAAGTGATTTTCGACAGGAAAAATGGGCTTCATTTTGCAAACTAAAGGTAGTTCTGGAAAGTAGAGTTGAAGGGATTTCCAAAAATCCATATTGGAGAAAATTGGGACGCCGAGAAGGCACTCAAATTTAGCCTTGAAAAAAGAGGACACATTTGACAAGAAAAGGGTGCATTTAACAAGAAAATGGTGCATTTGGCAGTCTTCTGAAATTTTCCGATTTTCACTCTAGTTTTGATTTTAATCTTTGGAAATGTTGAATTTACCTATGTAAATGATGAATATGAATGTAATTATCATTTTTTTACTATTTACTGGGGTAAATACATTAGGTAAATCAAAAAAATGAGGTGTAATGAATCAGTTCACTTAATATAGGAATGAGTCACTTTGACCATCCTATACTCTAGCTATCAGTTCAACGTTTTGTGTAATATCTTCCTCACCTCATCGATTCGACCCCTGAGGATGATTGAAGATGGTTTTCATGTCTATTTAGCTTATTTCTTCACATTAGTCAAGGGTTGGAGTTGGATTCAGTTTAATTTTTCCAGTTGATTAAGGGAACTTGTACTCAGTTTTGGCCAAGCTAATAAAGAGGAGTTGCATCTACATTTATGGGATACCTATGGTATTTAATTTATTTCATAGTTTCTTCTTCAGGATCATGTGTTTTAATGTATTGTTCATATTCACTTCCATTTCTATGTTATGATATTTTAAAAGCTAGAAATTCAGAATACATGTTTGCTATGCGCTGTTTTGGGTAACTGATCATATTTTGTTCATTATCTTTTGTCTGAGAGAAATCCATCCCTTATTCTTTTATCAGCCTTCTTACAATTTCAAAACCATTCCAAAACCATACTCTTCACGTGATTGGCATTGTACCTACCTTGCCCCATTTATCCCTGCAACCCTAACTCATTTTCCCTGACTTAGATTTCCTTGACCTAATTCCTTTATCCGATGATTTTCCCAACCAAAACAATTCAAAACAATACCCTACAGTCTATATCTAGCCCAAAAATATAATTGCTCTAGACCTCCTGGATGTGACCCTTTTGGAGAGAGCCCTCTCTGGCTTCATAAGGATATCTATCAAGTCAAAATATTGGTTTGTGGTTACCTCTGTTAGGATTACTTCCTCAGTCTTGGTAATATGGTGGAGTGATAACAAAAGGAGAAGTTGAAAAAGTGATGAACGAATTTCATAAAGGTGATTGTGGTGGTCATACTGTCTAGAACACTACATCAAATATTATTTTGAGGGCTGGATTCTATTGGCCAAGTTTATTTTCACATGTTTATAAGACTTTCATGAGTTGTCACGAATTTCATATTTTTCAAGGAAAAAGAAATATTTTTCTGCTCCCTTAAAACCCATCGCAGTTCAAGTACCCTTCCAGTAGTGGGGTATTTATTTAATTTGCAAGACCCATCCTCCATGATTCACTCAGCATAAGTGGATACCCACTGCCACTGATTACTTCATAAAGTGGATTGAAGCCATTCCAATGAGGCAAGCTAAATATACTATCATTATACAGTTTTTGGAAAGAAATATCTTCTCTCATTTTGACTGCCCGCATAAAATTATTACTGGTAATGTAGATGCCTTTAAGTATAAGAAAATGATTGACTTTTGTGATAAATTTCGCATAATACTTGGTTATTCTACAACATACCATCCTCAAGGAAACTGGTCAGCTGAATCATCAAAAAAATAATTGGTGAATACAATCAAGAAATTCCTCCAAGAGAACAAGAGAAATTGGCACAAGAAGCTCATAAATTCTCTATGGGCAGACAAAGTTAGCATGAAGAGATCAATCAACATGTCACCTTTCCAGCTTGTGTACGGTGTTGACACAATATTTCCCACTTCTCTGGTTGTCCCAGTGATGAAAATTATGTAAGAGATCGATAGTGAACTGAATGATATCCAACGAAAAATATATCAAACGATTCATTTACATCAAACAAGAGAATAATTTTTCAATGACACTTCAAAACTTTAGGATAAAATCAATAAAATATGTGACAATAAGACCAAAGCTAATTATTTCAAAGTAGGAGATGTTTTTCTTCAGTGGGATGCCTGGAATGAAGACAAAGGTAAGGACGGTAAGTTTTATAATCTATGGAAAGGTCTGTATAAGATTACAACATTCAGAGGTAATAAGGCATTTTTTTAGAAGATATTGATGGGTAGGAAATTCGGGGAGGACTGGAGAATGGTAGGTTACTCAAACATTACCTTACCTAAGATTGAATAAAAAGGTTCTCTTTCATTGTAAATATCACTTTTATTTGTTGTTAACAATAATAATTTGTTGCAGAATTTTGAATCTCGAGGGGAAGGCCATGAGACTTCTATGATCAGCTAATGTTTTTCTTTTAAAAATTTCAAAAATTCAAGTAAGTTTTTTTATTCAAACTCATTTTCTGTTTTAGTTAATCATTTCAACTTTTCGAAGTTTTTTCAGTTTCTATTTTTGACTCCATTTCCCAATGGATGAGGCTACCTAATATACGATTTTATTGACACCTCCTGAATTATTTTCCATCCCCATTTGGATCCAATGTTAGTTTCAAATATTCAGTGATAAAACGTACTCCTTTCAGGTTTACTTATCAGTGGTCTTCGGTCAAAATTTTATATTTTCAAGTCATCTTTCAAATAAAATTTTGTTTGTTGAATATGTCTAGGTCTGAAATGATACTCCCTCCACTCTATTCATTGTCATTATCATTTCACATTTCATTTCATTCATTATCATCTAGAGTCTTAGGTCATTCACCATGCTTTTACCTAGGTCAGTGTCTAGGTGTCTTTTGTTTCACCACCATAAATGTCCAAATTATGTCATAAAGAAGGCGAACAAAGAGTCATTTTCAGCATACAAGTTATCTTCAAAGGGAATTAGCATAGGTATTAAAAAGAATCCAGATAACTTGTTTTCTCTCAAATCTTGTTACATTTTCAAATTGTTCAAAAACGCAAAGTTTTTCTCAAAGTTCATGATTTCGCTAAAAAAAAGGTGCTTTATGATGTTATAAATTGAAAAAGTTACTACCTCAACTCATTTTATCCTTTATTGTTCTATAGATCTCCTATATCACCTTTAAAATACTCCACAGCAACCAAAGGTGGAATAAAACCAATGAAATTTGCAACAAAACTCATTTTGTTGTGCTTCTGGAAGGCATCGTAACGTTTCTGAGTATTGGCACAATGTTTCTGCCAAAGGCCCTACAATTTTTGGTTTTAGCCTCAAATTCAGTCATTCAAGATTTAAAAAAAGTGAAAAAAGCTTCAGAGGCCTCCTAATCAGTAAGTGGACAATACCTCTCTCAATTCAATTCATCATCATATGAATAGATTCCCTCCTTAGGGTTTTTCTCCACTATGTTTTTAGTGCCTTTCATCCTTGATTGGTTTCAATTATTTAAACCCTCATCACACCATCTAAGAAATTCACGTATCTTCCATAGACCCTAGCCTAACACTCCCTATCATTCACAACCCTCTTTCTTATTATTTTAATCAAAGCCCTAATTTTGCACTACATTTCCATAGGAGAACTATGAAACCCCTTTGTTACCACATTTTGGTCAATCTCCTCATACCCATTTCAAGAAATTTCACTTGTAACATAAATCCAACACATCACCCTACCTCCTCAATTTCTGGGGGAATTTTCCTTAGCTTCCTTACACCCCATCTCAGCCACTAGAGTCACCCTATCCCTATCCACTGTTTTCTCAAAATCCACTTTCCCTACCCACTCCATCTAGCTAGGGGTTCATCCTGTTCACAAGCACTATGGAGGGTGAAAAGAATATTCATAAGGGAGGCCACCATTCTAGGTTTGAGGCATCCAGTTTGCAAGAACTAAATGCTTGCCATTATGCCATGATATTTTTTGAAAACAATTGTTGTTTGAGGTTTTGTGAGAGAACCATGGAGGTAAGCTATCATGCTCAATTGACTAGCCTTTTTGCCACTAACTTAAGTAGAGACAAGGAAATAATAGGAGGCATTGAATTAAATTTATCAGCATATTTTATCACTTCAAAAACAAGTATTCCAAATGTAGGAGAATTCTGGTTTAAAGGCATGGAATTGGACCTTAAGAACTACACAATGTTCCTAAAACCTCATTACAGAGATGAACCTGAGCATGTTTTCCCTTTCAGGAATTTACTTGATAAGTATTCCCCATTGATGAAGCTAATCATGAAATATTTTACATACGAAGGGAGATTTTCAATATTGTACCAATACCATGCGAGGTTACTAATTCACTTCATAGCCACCAAATCACTCAATTTTTCTAACTATTTATTCAGGAGTTTAGTCAAAATGGCTGAAAAGGTACTTAGAAAAGGTAAAAATAATCATCCTAGTTTGTTCCACCATGGTTTGGTCAAGCTGGATGTTTTTCACTAGCTCTCAACAAATAATATGACCTAGGAAACTTTCATAGAGAAAGTCGCATCAACGCCTCCTACTAGTCCACCTATTTTTCATAGCACATCATTAACATCATCACAACCAAAGGAGGTTGGCACTTCAAGCAAGCAAATAGAGGTTTCAAAATCGCCTAGGGTTGAGATCACTCAAACCTATGAGAAGGGAAAGAGGATAGTTTTTTCTTCTAATACCATCAAAGGTGTACTTTCACCTAAAGGTACACCTCAGAAAAGACAAACCCTAGATAAACCACCAAGTCATGATGGTGAGTCACCATTGTAGTAGCATGATGAAAAAGCACCCCTAGAGGTTGACATGGAAGAGCATGTGAAGGACAGGTTAGCTGAGGAAATCATAAATGAAAATGATGCAGAGATAAAACATTGAGGGAGAGCTTCTCAAGGGAAAATTTTTTGATGACCTTTTTACAACAAGAGAATCTACAGTTAAAAGTGAAACAACTCTTCCAAGACAAGCCGAAGGTGCATATTGAGGCAGAAAAAGGTAAAGGAAAAGAAATAGTAGATGATAATCAGTTGGAGGATAAACATTTGAAACAAAATAAAGGAGACCAAGGACAAGAGGTCTTAACAGGGTGCTTGAGAAAGAAAAGGAATCATCTCCTGCATCAAGTTTCCTAACTTTTGATGAATTATTTTCTACTGAAATTAATCAAAATAGAGAGTATTGTCTTGACAGGGTGAATGGAAATCTTGATAATATTTTGAAGAAAGCCAAAAATAACAATTACCTCCATAGGCATATGGAAAACCATTATTGCGCTAGAAATAAAATCTCCCAAATCAAGTTGAAGCAATTGAAGAAAAAACTCAAGGAAACCCAAATGAATCTCAAGGAGAAGGATAACTTGAACCTACTTGCATAGGAATCCTTATTTGTTTAGCCTATCATCCATAGGTGTCATAAAACAAATTCTGAGATATTTTGAGTATTTTGAGCATTTTTGTGATTTTTTGGAAATTTTGGAAATTTGGCTTTCACAGAAGTGTTGCGCAGAGGCGCGATGCTTTTTCTCAGGGCACTCAAATTAAGAATGGTTTATGTAGACGGATGGATTTTCACTTGTAAATTCCATATCAGGTCCAAGTATTTCATGAAACCTCTTAATTTTTTAGGAAAAGCCAAAAAAATGCCTCTTTTTCATGTTTTTTCCAGTGATTTTGACTAGGCGCAACGCTTCTGGAGTGAGGTTGGGAGAATCAATTTTTGAAGGTCTTCCCGTGGGCGTTTTCTCAATTTTTAAGGTGAATTGGAAATTATACACATAAGGTACCTAGCCCAACATTAATACTTGCAAATAGATGTTTCAATGTGGGTCAATCTCACTTCTAAATAGGCACAATCCTTTTGCTAGAGAGGCAAGACATTTCTGTAAATGATGCTACGTTTCTGTATTGGATTCCCTTTAGACAGTTGGCTTGACTTTAGAATTAGAAGTTTAGCTATCCCATGAGGTGTAATTTGGTTAATTGAGTTTTTTTCCTCTTATGATGAGGAAACATGTAATTAAATGAAGAAGACACACACTCTTAGTCTTTAGTTGAATTTGCGGGAATGGTTTCTAACTCCCCTAGATTCTAGGAAGTGACTCATCTGATGTAATTATGATGTTTCTTGGATAGTATTTCGACCCTATGAGGTTTCATGAATATTATTTCCTATATTTAGTCCAACTCAAGCCATTTGAATGGTTGGATAGTTGTTATTTGCATGGGATTTATTGTACAATTTTTTTTTTTAATGAAATCAAAGACAATGTTGTAGACATAGTGTTGAGACTCTAGTGGTATGCCTTTTAGCATTTTTTTTCTTTATAATATTATAAAGTTGAATGTTATGTTATCCTTATTTCACATATATTCTTATTTTTGTTAATATTATCAGTATATAGATAGAAATAATGCTTTCCATCCATTTTTTTGATAATATTTAGATGAACATGTCTCTGTACTTCCAATGAATGAAATAATTTTAATGCTAATTTTGACTCTCTCTCTGTTCAACCTATAAAAAATGACGAATTAATAATGTTCCTGAGCTTACCTACCTAGCCTCATCCTTGCCTCTGCAATCTAACCTTTGAAATCTGACCTTAACCTTGGACCTAGTTCCCTAACTGTCATTCCTATCCAACAAAAACTCAAAACAAACAAACACCCAATTTACTTAACTTTAATACCTAGCCTAAGAACATTATACAGCTAGTCATCTCACTGACTACTAAAGTGACATTGAGAGAGGCCTCTCTGGTTTTGGTAGTGCTAGATACCTAACCTAAAGGTTAGTTTGTGGTTACCTCCTTCAATTCCATTCTCATCCTTCGGAAACGGGGGAGTGATAACAAGGTGCAAGCACACCTTTAGTGATCATAGGAGAAAAAACCATCCTCTTACATTTCTCATAGGTTTGAGTGATTTGAACCCTAGGCGCCTTTGGAACCTTTGATTTCATACTTGAAGAGCCAACCTGCTTTGGCAGTGCTAAAGCTAATGGTATGTTTTGAATGATGGGTGAACTAGTAGTAGGCACAGATGCAACAATATTCATGAAATTTTCCCGAGACATATTGATTGCTGAGAGCTGATGCAAAATAATAAGCTTGACCAAAGCATGGTGGAAAAAATTAGTGTGATGATATTTTCCTTTAATCTATTTTATATCTTTTCTAACTCCCAATGAAGGTGATTTGTATGGTGAAAATGACTCTTGTTTTCCTTCTTTAATGACATGATTGGAAATTATGGTGGCAAAACAAAAGAGACCTAGAGCTTTACCTAGATGGATGAATTTTGATTGATATATGCCCCTAGGTGATAATGGATGACATGACCTTTGAAATGATTATGACCATGAATAGGGTGAAGGGAGTAGCATTCAAACCTAGACAACATTTAGTGAACAAAATTTTATTTGAGAATTGGTTTGAAAACATGAAATTTTGACCTAGGACCACTACTAAGGAAACCTGAAAGAGTGTATTTGATCACTGAAAATTTAGACACTAACACTTGGCTTGAATATTTTACAACTATTATTGAACCATTTGATGCACCAATTGAACTTTTTCAATGAATCACTTGGCCTTATCTACATCACTATGTCCATTAATAGAAACATTTTTCCCAAAGATAAAATCTAGTGGATATTTTAGTAAGTATCCCAAGCATGCCTCAAATGGATATGTTTGAGTCAATGAATGCTTGACCCTGTTGTAGGAATTTTGAATGTAGTGAAAATGTCCAACCCACTATTTAGGATGATTTATGCAATGAACATGAAGAAGATGTATTACCATTTTGTTCACCACTTTTGTTTGGCTATTGGTTTGCTAATGGAATGTTGTTCTCTTCTTCAACTTGGTGTCCATGAGTCCCCATACAATTGACCAAAATTTCCCAACAAATCGAGAATCACAATCAGAACTAATGGATGTGGGAAACATAAAATGCACCCATAAATTTTGAAAGAATAATTTTGTATTCTATTAAGATATAACCTACTTCTTACAAGGCATCAAAATACACATTTTTCTAAAATGATCCACAACTACATAAATAAAATCATGACCTTTCCTAGACATAGGTATACATCCCAGAAAATCCATAGAAATGCTTTCAAAAGGGCAGGAAAGAGAAAGAAGTGGAGTATAAAGGAGGCTTTTTTCATCTTCCTGGACTCTTTTTGGATGGTTTGAATGATCAAATAATAGTTAATATGGATGATAAATTAGTGGATGATCACATCGAGCATCAACAACAAGTTCTCCAACTCTCAAAGGATAACCTAAATTTGGTGCAGAATCTAATGATACAACAAGAAGATCAACATCACATCGAAAGAATTTCTGAAGCAGTCACAGAAAAAAGAACTCAACAAGTATGATCAATTTTATATTATCTCAGCAAGTGGAAGAACTTTCCTGTAGAAGATTCCAGATGGGAGGATGAGAATTTTATACAGAAGCATAAAGAAGTAATCAAGCATTGAGGACAACACTTGTTTGAAGGAGAGGGGCATTTAAGCCCCTATATTAATAGTGTAGTCCCTTATTATGTTAGTGTATCCCCCCTTATTGTTATTTTTGTACCCCCTGTAGCCCCCATATTGTTATTATTATGCCCTTACATTATTATTGTTAGGTCGGTTGGGATTACATTGTGGCCCCATGGACTCCTATATATAAAAAGGAGGTTTTTTCATTTGTATCATCCAAGAACTGTTCATTCATGTAATGTATTGGATGTTTCCCCCTCGAAGTGGCTTATTTATAAGGCGTTGATATCTCTTTTCTTCCATTTTTGGAGATGGTTTCACAACAACATACAATCCCAAATTTATATTTCTAGGCTTACTGATAGCACACATAGAACATCCTCTTACATAAATTGACACACTTTCATTCATATGTGGCCAATAAAAATACCTTTGTAATTGTGCCACCGTCTTGCCTACACAAAAATAGCCAACAATAAGAGTAGTATGTGCTTCCCTTATGATGTTGACTCTATCCCATTGTGGAATAGATAATTTTCCAAGATGGTACAACAATTTATCATGAACATGATAATATAATTCCTCTACTTGGTTTCCTTGAAAAAAAGTTGCATATACATCCTTAAAATCCTCATCTAAAGTATATTGCTCAACATAGTTATCATGCATGATAGAATTATGCTTTTTAATAATGGGTGCACTAACAATCGGTCTAGGTAGCATATCAACAACTTTGTTATAGATACCTTTCTTATACATTATTACTATGTGTAATTGTTGTAAGAAACTCATCCATCTAAAATTATTTGCTTGTTGTATCTTGGTTTATGATTGAAGGTATTGAAATAGTTGATGGTAAGTGTGAATGATAGTTTCCTTACCCATCAAATCATGTTTCCATTTTTTTTCACTTTCCAAAAAAAATTCTTTATCATATGTAGGATATTTATTTACTACACCATTAAAACTTTCAAAGTGATAAAAAATGGGCTTACCATGTTGCATCAAAACTGCTCCCATGGCATAGTCACTTGGATTGGTTTGTATCTAAAATGACTTCTTAATATCTAGAAGTGCAAGTATTGGTGTTGTACTAATTCTCTCTTTCAATGCATCGAAGGCTTTCTGTTTCATTCCTCCCCATTGAAAAACTCGTTTCACATTTTTCAAGGCATGTAATGGAGCTGTGATGGATGAGAAGTTAGTGTTAGTATAGTTCTTTGCTAAGTCATGAGTCCATTCCATAGTTTTTTTCTTAGGATTAAAGTTCAAAAAAAATCAAAATTAAAAAACTTAGGCGCTACCAAAATTTTTGGAAGCATACTCTGTTTTTTTAAATAGAGCGAAAAAGCGCATCCGAATTAGTCATACCACGTATCATAGGGTTAATACACATCATATATTTTTTAAATCCTTTAAGATCTACTGACAGGTGTCGTATTACAGTTAGTTAGCTACGGTCAATTCATTGTATATGTTAATCCACATGTGTCATTTGCAGTTAATGATCAAACCATTGCCTGTCATGTCTGTCTATGCCAATTCAATCATCCATATGTTAAAGTATGTGTTTTTCTCATTTAGAGGGATTGTGGTTATCACACCAGACTCCATAACCGTTCTATTGGAAGCACAACACTGCTACTGGAAATTACGGCCAATCAACAACACAATTTGTGGAGGTGGTTGTGTGTCATCAAAGACACTTTCCATAAGCTATCTAGAGCTCCTATACAGAAAATGCAGCCAACTGAATGTGGTGACGGTGTCTCACATGGTGCACAACATGATCATGAATATTTTTAATGATGGAGGGTGATTTTCATGGGGTGGTGAACCAAATTTAGTTTTAAAACCACCTAAAAAAAAGGAATGTTGTCATTTGAAGTCTAAGTTGTTGGATTTGAATTTGCTAAGAGTTATATTTGGAGAAGAAGTCTGGATCTTAGACAAGATCCCAAAGAAGAATACATGCCACACCTCGAAGGTAAAATATTCATATTCCCCCACGTACCATTTTTAGGAGACATAGACATTTATTTTTCTGAAGATGACTAAAAAAAGTGGTAAGATAAATCGAATAAAGCCACAGGGTGCAAATTTGGTTGATGTTAATCCAAGGGTAAGAACTAGGTTTATGCAGTCAGGATGGTATCCTCTTTGCACTAGGTTGGGAAGCTCACATTCAGGAATTTATCTAGAGTTTTCTAATTCTTTTAATGGATAGGAGGCTCCAGTTTACAGCCTCACTTTGTAGGTTTCTGAAGGCTCCATTGTTGAAGCCTTTAACCTTCCCCAAGGAGGATAAAGGTGGTTCAAGGGACAATTTATCATATGATATGATCTCAACAGCTTCCTCAAGGATGCACACAAATATCTGAACTAGGAAAAGGTCATCCCAAGAAGCTACCTTAAGAATGATTGAGCAGACGCAATCAAACCTATCAAAATATACCTCACATGTGAAATAAGTTATATAGTTTTATTCCTCTATCAAGTGAGGTTTCTTTTTCATATTGCAGGGATGAATACATTGAATCTACCATTTTTATTGTTTAAAAGCCCAACCAATATGTTAGCAAGGGTTCAGACCCATAATGATGTTTCTGAGTACAACTTGTATCATCAAGCTTTGATAAAAGTTATATTTGACGAAGATTTGAGGAAGAGAAACCAAACTTGGGATCATTTTCTATTATTTAGGACTGGCTAGCCTACACCTACACCTCCAATTCCACAACCTAATCCTCAACCTACAAATATAAGAACAAAAATAAAGGCCTAGAAACAAAACATTCATAAAAAGGAAAAAGGTAAGAAATAGAATGTTTTTGTAGGCAAAAATGAAAGAAAAGTGGAAAAAGGAGAGAGCTCCTGAGCAAGCAAGCTCAAGTCCATGAAGATAGTACCTCCTATTCTTCCATTTCCAAATGTATACATTAGAGCTGGAAGATGGAGGTATGCAACAACAGATAAGTCAGAAGCGCAGGTGCTACTAAAAATTCCGGAAGCACCTATTCAGAAAAAGTTGTAGAAGGAGTATCAGCCTACACCATCAGATGAAGAACTTCTTAAGGATGTTAGATATGAAATCAACAACAAAAGGAAGAAGGAATAAGCTAAACCTATTGCTAGCACTAGAAAGGGGCACAGAAGAGAGAGAAATAAGTTTAGAATTAAATCCAAGGCTCTTCTCAATCCAAGACTATTGACCGAAGTCATTGATGTTGAAGGGAAAACTGAAGGTTCAAAGAAATAGAAATCAGATAAATCCATGAAGAAAATCAAGAACCCAACCCTTTCAGAAAAACACTCAGAGCCCTAAAAAAGAAGAAAAACATAGAAGGGTGCTAAGGAGGACAAAGACCCTGTCAAGGAGTCAACTACAAGAACAACCAGATCTAGAACATTAGTTGTTGAAAACAAAATTGATTTAAATAAACTAGCTGAAGCTACAACACACCTAGAGGAAAGGTAAAAAGGTTTTTGGTACTAATCCATTTTTTATTATCAGTTATAAATTTTGAACAACAACCTAGGTGTCATGGAATACAATTCAACATAGAATTTTCAGCATTTTTCTGTGTATTTTGAAAAAGAAACAGGGTAGTACCACAATTTCCAGTAGCATTCCAGATTTTGTGCAATTATAGGTTTTTACTAGAATTTCCTACATAACCTATTTTAACTAAATTTTTACACATATTAGCAATTGTTTCCAAGCCAGCTAAGGATGGATAAGAACCCATAACTAAATGGATAATACAAGTGATGGTGAGAGGTAGTTATGAGGCTGTTGGAGGTCTTATTAAATGAATTTTCATGGTTATTAAAGACCCAAGACACAATGAGAAAATTCAACAAAAAAAGGGGCAGCATGACAGTAAACTCAGCATTCCAACCCATAATTATTCTCTTCTTATTTCTCCATCCATCCTTTCTATTAGATTTCGAGGGGATAAGGATGTCATGTCTTTTGACACATATGTTATGCTATAATTAATGTTTCCTTTTTTTTAGAATAGATGGAGTTGGTTCCTCTCTTCCTATATATAGCACTTGTAAATACTATTTATAGGTTATATGTTAGCCTATCTGAAGACCGAAAACAATAGAAAAAACATTTTTTCTTCATTCTGGAGGATTTTGTAACTCAAGGAACATCCAATGTGTGGTGTGTATATTTTCTTTGTTAATTTCTTCTAAAATATAAGTTGCAGCAACTAGTGAAGTGTGAGTGAGAAGTTGTTATAGGATTTAACAGTAAATTATCTGCTTTCAGTTTTCTACAAGTTAGATGTGTGTAATATAACATGTCAGTGAAGATTTCATAAAGGATTTGTGGAATAATTTATACATGCAATCTATTTTCTAAGTGTTGTTTTTTAACATAAACAGAGTTTGTGTTAAAGGTCATCATCATATATGTGTGACTGATTTAGGATAGGAATATTTCCTAAAATAGGTACCAATTATTAATCTTCTTCCACTTGTGTACTCTTCTCCTTATACTACCTTCTACCCACACAATTTATACTTTATAAGGCTTGCGAAATGCATGAAAGTCTTAAATAACATAAAATCATTTCAAAATATTTGAGAAATCCATCCTACCACTCAAACAACATGTTACACAGTAATTTTTCACCGTCCTTGCAATCCCCGTCTCGCACATTGGAGGGCTCATTTTGTGACCTGTGAGCAATGACATAACTTGAAAATACTTTCATGGCATTCCCCTGAACATGTACTTTCACCCCCCTGAAGACATATCCTTGTGAAAAACCCTAAAAATGGCCCTTTTTGCATTGGCGCGGGTATCCATTTCAGCACCCACGCCAATGGGGAAAATCCTTCAAAGAGGTCACACCAATTGGCACTCTGTCACAGAGTCGCACTCATGCCAGCCAATTTAAGGAGTGTTTTTTAAAAATAAATGGCGGAAGTTTCGTCCTAACAAATTCCTGGACTGCTATCTATCTTGAGTTGGGAGGTTTGGCTATGGATTTCCATAGAGAGGAAGTGGTTTGCCACCTCTCATGGAAGCTTCCTTGATGATAGGGACAATCCCATGATTATAGGGATCCAAAATCCCCTTCCTCCATCTATAAACGCTTACCCATCTCCATGGCAAGCTAGTCTTCAAGTTCCCAAATTCCCAAGAGCCCTATGCTACAAGAGCCTCGATCGTTCCCCTAAGTCAAAATTCAAGCAAGGAGACTATTGTCAAGATCCGAAGAGAGAGGTTTGTCCCATCCCTGACAGGCTTTTCGAGACGTGTTCTACTGGTGACCCTCCAAAGGAGAATTCAACATTAGAACTATGGTTGTATTCTTCCTTTGATTGATTAATAATAAACAACTATTGGTTATGGTTCCACTCTTGTTATTGTTTATGATGATGAGTTATGTCCTTTATGACTGACATATAGTTGCGTCTACTAGATTTTACGCTTGTGTTTGTTTTGTTTCTCTCTTGTGCAGGTGTCTTATCACGAAGATCGTGATCTGCCTAAGCTAAGGAACGGGAGCGCTACCTCTTCTACAAGTAACAGCATTGGATTCCAGGTAAGCCTTGATCGCTAGTTGTTTTATTTGCAATTAGGAACATGCGCTATAGTGTGAATGATTGTTGCTAGACCTGGTCTGGGCTAGTAGGGATCACCTCTGTCCGTAGAGGGGATTTACCTGCACAAAAAATTGGCGACTCTGCTGGGGATCGTTAGCTTGTTGTCGTTCATTTTATGAGCTATAGATGGAGCCCGAAGTTGGCCAGATAGCCTTCGAAATGATTTTTCTCTGCAATTGCGAAGTAGATCAAAGTTTCTTCAGTCAATCTCCGGTTTAGTTTTTAAACTGAACACTTGGAGCACTATCTTGTCTCTTCGGTTGATTCTTGATTCTGCTTTCTTGATCGGCTCTTTTGGGCTGGTTCTTTCTATGAATCTGGGTTTTTGAAAACTCCAAACATCACTGGTCTGATCTTGGATTGCTTATTTTTTATTTTATCATAGAAAACTTGATTGGCGTGTTTTTTAGCGTGACATTCACGCCAATTGGCGCTAGCTGTCAATGTATTACCCGCGCCAATTCTGATATGGCGCTAGTTGCAGCCTGACAGTCACGCCAGTGCAGGGGACTGCTAGGGTTTGCTTGATTTCAAGCTTTCTGAACCTGATCTCTGATTTTGGTTTCATTTTTTCGACTGTTTGAGTGTTTTGGAGGCTTGATTGACTGACTGCTACCTTCATCCTTTGGTTGTTTGCCCATTTCCATCGATTTTTCATTCTAGCCCTAGGTCATCTAGGTGCTATTGTGTGTCAAGCCTCCCTTGGGAGTTTTTGGTTTCTATCAGTTCAGTCAACCTTGTGATTGCTTCCCTGCATTCTTTTGACAGTTTTTTATTGTTTTATTGCGCTATTTGAGTGATTGACTCCTCCTTCATTCGAATTCCGCTTTGTCTCGTTTTGGGCCTAGATTACACGGCTCATTTGTGTCTTTGGGATTTTCCTGGTTTTGAGGGTCTGTTGGTCGATTTGAGGTCTGATTGTGTTTGCTATTGAGTGAAATTTGTTTGTTTTTTCTCTCTTATCATCATTTCTCGAATCGCCTTTGCATTAGTTTTCATTTTTTAGCGCACTTTGCTCTGAAATATTGAAAATATAAAAAAAAAATCTCTTTTTCTTTTCATTAGTTAATGTGAATTAGATCTTTTCGGTGTTATTAGTGATTGGTAACCTTGAACGAAAATATTTTTAGTTTTCATTAGCTACATTATAGACGTCATTGGTTTTTTTCTGTTCATTTCGTTATTGTGTGAAAATCTCTCAACTCTCTCATAAATAGCTTTCATCGAATGAAATGATATACTGTGGCATATAGAGTGCATTTAGGAGATTTTGAGACATTACATTCTCTAGGGCCTGAAAATTGAAATGTAATTGAACATAAACTTTAAATTTTACTCAATTTACACTAAGGCAGCATTGAAATCTAAGGAAACACATTTAGAGGTCTAGGCTAGAGACGTGTTCCAGCGTCTTAAAACCTAGTAGCTTTTGTTCGCCTTTTGGCTTTAGATAGCACTAGTACGGACTTGTGCTCCCCATACCGTCGCGTATATAAAGAGAGACCCCACTAGGTTTCAATCCTTTATCCATACGAAGCCGAGTCTGCCACCCTATACCTGTGATACACTGTGTTGTGGATCATCTGCATATCCTTTTCTATTTAATTTTGAAAATTGAAAAATAGCAAAAAAAAATCTGAATTTAAAAAAAAAGTATATGTTATGGCATAATGTATACTATAGCATGGAAAAGAAATATTTTCGAATTTCGTTTCCAATTAATTTTATTATTAAACTTTACTTGGATTCGTGTTATCGTTTGATGTTTAAAAATTGAGCAAGTTTTAAGGCGGAAGCAACAAGCCTTGAAGATTATGGGCGGAGACGAATTGCAGAGGTGTGAAGATTTCGTGAGTTAATGGATCAGCGGCCCCCGCAGTTGACCCGTTTGACCACGGGTAAAATTTGATCGACGGTGTGGATGCATTGCGGGGGGGGGGGGGGGGGGGAACCAAAATTTACCGCCGTACTCCAGCAGCCCGTGCGGTGACATCATAAAACGAGGTGGAAGACAGCTATACCCCCACGTCAGCAACTTTACACGTCATTATAGGCATTTATTATGGCTTTGCGCAGTTGTTAAAAGGTTCTTTTTACCCCGTTTTCAAATTACCTACTGTCATTTTCCCCTTTCAAGCTGTATCACCGTCACCTTTCCATTTGCTTTTAGTTGTCCGCTAAGCCATGGCAAAACGAGTCTCTCTATCTGGTTCGTCAAGCCTCAATTCCATCATGGACAGTGAAAAAGACGTCCAAGATACCATGTCTTTTATAAACCATTTCTTATTGCATCATCAAGTGACCCTAAATGCTGAGAAATCCCCTGTTTTTTCTGCCATGAAGAATTCCGGTATACTATCTGCCTGTATCCCAAAATCCCATTTCTTTCCCGAGTTTATCTCATGGCTGGTCTCTTCAATGTATCCTGGTAAGTGCTTCATAATAAATTCGCAGGGTGAAAACGTTTTGCAGGTATCGACGCAGTTAATCCGCCAAGCATTATGCTTTCTTGAAAATGAGTCACCACTGCAATTTTCCGAAGATTCATTGGCTCGTTATTTTTAGGACCTTTCAAATGAAGAATTTGACCAATTTATGTCCTACTTGAGACCAAAATCAAAGGAAGCTCAACTAGAAGGAGAAGAATTTAGTTTGGAATTGTTCAATGTTGAGTATAGACCAATCCTGATTTGCATTGCAGAGATTTTGGGCAAAGACAATGACCATACAGTCGATAAATCAGTATTGGGAACGTATGCGCTGATGATGAAACCAGGGGTTTTTCTTGACATTCCATCTTTCTGGCAGGAGATTGTAAATTCTTAGTTGATGACCTTTCCTCTTACAGGTTTCTTTAAATTCCCTTCATTGATTGTGTATTTATTTTTATATCAAAATGTCGAAGAATTTATGAGTTTGGGGTTGAATATAGTTGATGTTAACAAGCAAAAGCAATCAGTTTTATTTTGGACTGACATGACTAGAAAAGAAGGAAATGAAGCAGGGTTATTTGAGTTTGCTAGTCATTATATGTCTATTTCTTATAGAATTTTGAATGGAGTCCCTCCTCCATGTTTTCTACCAAAAGCCCGAGAATTTCTACAGTTAGGACCCAGTTGCAGATTCAGAGATTGGTTTGTTTTTCAAGAATATTCAGAAATAATATTGTATGGAGCCAGTATTGAACCTTATAGGCTCCTGAATTTTGTACCTATGTGGATTTTCGCCTTGGAATTCATAAGACAGAGCCTTAATGTGGATCAGGTGCAATTTCTTCCCATGAAGAAATGTTTTATGTATAAATTGCCTATGAGTGTGGGACCCTTCGTGGTAAATATGAGGCAATATTTTGATGAAGTTTCTAAAATGTTGGAAGAGACACATTTTCTACTAGGAGAAAAATGGTCATATGATCCGCATAGAGTGATTTCCCAGAGAATAATTGAGAATGGATATTCTGCATTTTATCACGTAAGCAGACCTGATCAGGAGAAGCTAGCAAACCAAGGCGAATTAAGTGCATCAAAAACAAGTATTCAAACACCTGTGATAACTGAAAGGGAAAATAAAAGAGGTAGGGACGATGTTTTTGAAGTAGATGATGAAGAGCCGAGAGAGGAAAAGATAACCAAATTGGCTGAAGATCATTCTTCAAACTCACTTGGTTTTACCTTCCATATCAATGAAGAACAAAATGTCCCCTCTTCTCCTAGAGGCCATGAACTTCACTCAGAGAAGATGCCTTCAGTCAAACAAATATTTACACAGATTGAAGAAAAAAATTAGAGAATAAAAGCTAATGTAGAGGCTCAGGCGGAGCATCATATAGCTGCTGATCAGACTAGGTTGTTGACTGTAATGGACCTCGAAAAGGATCAATTCAGAATGGCTCTAACACATCCAACAGGGATTTCCCTTGGATCTTCAAGCAGTTTAAATGAGGTAAATATAACTATGGATGTCAAAAAGATCCCACTGTGGGATAATATGAACCTCCATATGCCGACTGGACAATTAATTGTTAATGATTTAACCAAGACTAATGCCACAGCGGTTAAAGCTGAAAACATGCTTGCAAAATCTATCAAACAGTTCAGAATGGAAAAGGCCAATTAAAGGGCCTTATCAGTTCAAACCAAAGAGTTAAAAAATATTATCATGAATATTGGTGTGGATTCGAATGACAAGGCTGCAGTGCAGAAGCTCATGAAAAGTGTAGAAATAGGGATATCCACCCTAAGAAGAAAGCTGAAGTTACCTGTTGCAGAACATTCAATGGCTGCAGAAGTAGCAGAAGTGGGAAAAGAGAAAGAATAATTGCGTCAGCAATTTTTGAAGAAAGATGAAGAGTTAAATAAAGTAAAACAGACTGCTATTTCATTACAAAACCATATTGAAAATCATACTTGTACATTTGTTTTTCCTATAAGTAATGCAAACCCTCAAGCACAGATTGTCCAGCTTAGCACAGAATTGAAGATGGCAGAACGAGATCGAAAGCAGGCTCAATCAGAGCTAGAAATAGCCACCAAGATCATGCGGGCACTATAAGATCAAGCGGATGAGAATAAGCAGAAATTACAGAAGGCTGAAGATGAAATTAAAGATCTCAAGGAGAAGTTAAAAGGTAATATCTCGCTTATTAAAGCTAAAGATATCATTTTGGGTGAGATTATTTCAGAGATGAAGTCAAATTGGAATTCCCTAAATATAGTTTCTAAAGAGAAAAGTCTCATCTCAGAACATGAAGAGGAGATATTATCTGAAAAACAGACAGCCATTAAAAGAGAAAATTGGGCTAGGAAGTTTATAAATTTTATCAATTCCAAATCAGATGAAGAATTAGAAGATATTGGAATACAAGACAGATACTTTTATGCTGAGAATTTAAATGTTGAACATTTGGACGTTGTAATAGACTTTTTGTTCATTCTCTAAGTGGAGAGGCAAGGAAATGGTTTAAAGGATTTCCTAATGGTACCATAAATTATTGGGATGCCCTAGAAAGACATTTCACCGAGAGATGGGGTGAAAAAAGGGACCATGGTTATTCTTTTACAGAAGTCAATACAATAAAGAAGAAATCTGATGAAAACATGAATGATTTTGTGAAGAGATTTAATAAATTGTATAATATTTTTCCTGTTGAAATGAAACCCCCTCCTATTGGAGCAAGAGTCATTTTTGCTGGTGCATTTGAACCAGAGTTCAGTTTCACATTGAGAGAAATAAGGTCTCCTACTTTGGAGTAGATTCAAACTGATGCTCTGGAGATTGAGGCTAATATGTCCACTGTTGGTAAAGTTCAAGATAAAGGAAAAGCTAAAGAAGAAGCCTCGGCTCATGACCAAAGAATTGATGATATGACTAAGGTCATAAAAAAATTGTCTAATAAGTTGGTGAAGTTGGAAATAGAAAATAATAAGCCTGCAAGACAGAATAGAGGCATTTTTAATACCCAGTTTAAAAAACAACCCCTGCAGATTCTACAAAGAGAAAGAAGAGATCAAGATCGGGTGCAAGCACCCTTGTATATAGAGGCAGCTCCATCCCTCTCAGTGGATGATGATGATGAAAAAGAAGATGATGCTCAAATTTCTATTTTCTACATGGAAGATGATGAAACTGAAGAAGAAACAGAGGAAGAACGAGTGGAAGAAGATGAAGAAACTGATATTTCATTCGATCAAGAAGAGATGCATGACTATTGCAGACAGTTCACGGACTTCATGCAATCTGAATTACATAAAAAATACGATTTGAGGTCAAAAAAGAGGTTAAGAACTCAAGATGATGAGGAAAAGGAATCAGAATCAGTACCTGCTCTGATGGCGACTCCATTGCAGAAAAATCAGATTAAGAAATCAGATAAGGGGAAACAGCCCATGAATGAAGAAAAAGAGAAGGAAAAACAGCAAGTTAGGCCTTCTTAAAAAAAGATTAAGGACCCTAATATTTTGGAGAAAGTTGTTACTGTTTCGAATCAAGGCCTAAATTCTAATAAAAATCAAGAGGAACCTGAAAAGTTGAAAAAACAAAATCAAACTTTCAGTTTGTTGAAAGAGTTGGAGAAAGTGAAAATTCAAATTCCTCTTCTTGAATTAATAAAAACCCCTGGATATAAAAAAGAGATTGCAGAATTTATCAATTTATCACAGTCTGATGAAGTGGGTGATATAGTAAATCTACAGGAAGAAAAACCAGTAGTCACCTTTGGACCTCATGTTGAAGAGGTAGATTCGACCATTCCTCCTTTTTATATATCACTTATGTTACATGATTTTGTTGTACATAATTGCATGTTGGATTCTAGTGCATCTCACAATCTGATGCCTCTATCTATGATGAAAGAATTAAATTTACAAATCACTAAACCATACAGAGACCTTTATTCTTTTGATTCAAAAAGGGTGAAGTGTGTGGGTCTTATTAAGGATATGGTTGTTTCATTGGTTCAAATTCCATCCAGGAGCATTATGATGGATGTAGTAGTGGCAGATATTCTAGCCAGATTTGGTATGTTATTATCTAGATCCTGGGGGACAAAGTTGGGAGGAGTTTTGAAGCTATATTTTACATATGCTATCATCCCTGTTTTTAATGGGGAAGAAATAAGGTTGTATAGAGAAACTAGATTTCAAAAAACTGCTACCAAGAAACATGTAGGTAATTCACCTATTTATGGCCAGGAGAAGGAGGATCTTTCTAGGTTCATGCTGCATGAAGATGCAGAATTTGCTGAAGAGTCACAAGGGCAGCCCCCTTTAGCCATTGTACATAAGGAGCTGCATTCAAACAAGCTTTGGAAGTGTTATTTTGATGGTGCGTATTCTAAAGAAGGCGCTGGAGCTGGCTTCATTTTTGTATCTCCAGAAGGTAACCTTGTACCTTTTTCTTTTAAATTGGAGTTTGAATCCACCAATAATGTAGCTAAGTATGAAGAATTAATCATTAGTATGTAGACAACTAAGAAAATGGGAATTCAATCTATGACCGTGTTTGGTGATTCTGAGTTAATCATAAGACAAATTAAGAATGTGTGTCAAACCAAGCATCCCAGGTTAAGAATTTACAGGAATGAGGTATGGAATTTAATTGAAAATTAATTTGAAGCTTTCAATCTACAATTTGTCCCAAGAGAAGAGAATATAATGGCAGATTCTTTAGCAGTTGCATCTAGTACATTCAAGCCTCCAATTAATCTAAGGCTAAGATATGAAATTGAGATGAGACATAAACCTTCGATCCCAGACAATATCAAACATTAGCAGGTTTTTGAGGATGATGAGCAGATTAAGAAATTTTTGTTGATGATTGATGACTTTGAAGATCATCAGATTGATTTGGAAACTGATGAAGATGACTCGGATGATATGTCTAAGACTCTGAAAAAGAATATTGCTGATCAGCAGATTATTCATCTGAAAGACGATGTTCTACCAAGAGGATTGGTACCCCTCGAAAGGTTGTTTGATGCTAATGATGTGTCAGTAAATCAAAAGAAACCACAACAAGATAATAATGTGGAAGATTGTAATTTGGGAACTCAATATGAGCCTAAAATGGTAAAAATTTTCAAAGGCCTTCCGAAGGACTATAAACAGAGGTACGTAGATCTGTTCAAACAATTTGAGGATGTATTTTCCTGGTCATATGATGACCTGAAGACTTATGATAAGAGTATTATTCAGCATAAAATTCCATTGAAAGAGGGAGTCAAACCACACAAACAGAAACTTTGACAAATCAATCCATTGTTATTGGCCCCGATTGAAAAGGAGGTAAAGAAATTGCTGCAAGCTAAAATAATTGTTCCTCTCAGATATTCTGATTAAGTTTCCAATCTGGTACTAGTCCGAAAGAAGAATGGAGAGATAAGGATGTGTGTAGACTTCTGGAACTTGAATAGGGCTTCATTGAAGGATAATTATCCTTTTCCGAAGATGGATTTTGTCTTGCAAAAAGTAACTAGAGCGTACAGGTTATCAATGGTAGATGGTTTTTTAGGATATAACCAGGTTGCTGTGGAGAAGGAAGATCAAAAGAAAACTTCTTTCACTACACCCTGGGGTACATTCATGTATGCCAGGATGCCATTCGGCTTAATGAATGCACGAGCCACATTCCAAAGAGCAATGGATATTTCATTTGTAGGAGATAAATTTGTGGTTTTTTATCTGGATGATGTCACCATTTTTTCAAACTCTGATGAAGAACATCTACAGCATTTGCAAAAAGCCTTCTTGAAATGTAGAAAATATGGATTATCGTTGAATCCTAAAAAGTCTTTGTTCACTCTGGAGGAGGGTAAAATGTTGGGAAATATTGTTTCTAAACAAGGAGTGAAGATTGATACAGCAATATTCGAAGCAATACAGTCAATTCCATTGCCCAGAAGTAAGAAATATATTCAGAGATTCCTCAGGAAAATTAATTTTCTGAGAATATTTGTTCCTAATTATGCAGAGATTGTCAAGAAAATAACAGACATGTTGAAAAAGGATGCAGAGGTGAAGTGGGACAAAGAATCAAGAGAATATTTTCAAAGAATTAAAGAAGCTCTAAAAGAATCACCTGTTCTAATAAGTCTAGATTATCTAAAGCCATTTCAAATTTTCTCATTTGCGTCTTCCTCAACAATTGTTGCTGTGTTATTACAGAGAAATGAAGAAAAATGTGAACAACCTGTAGCGTATTTCAGTAAGGTGCTCCGAGTTTTTGAGCCTTGAAGCATAATTTTGTACTAAGAATTGCAAATCAATGAAAGAAGTATGCAAGTTTCTATTATTTTGGTTATGTTGAAAGTTTATTCAGTTTACATAATGTTTTCATATCTATGAATGAAATAGAGTAATTTGAGCAGCGGGTCTCTTTATACATGTGTATTTAAGAGTTAAACAAACCTTAATGTGCGCTCCTCTATTTTAACTTTATCTTCACATAATTCTTTTAGATTTTAAAATGGTAGATTCTGTTTTAGACAACATATCAGTTTGAAATCCTCTTCTCATTTTCTTCCATCGATTCATTTCAGCATAATTGGAATATGGCATTGCAGAAACATGTATGGGTTTGATATTTGAAGGTTACAGAATCAATGTTTAGGGGTTTTAATAGAGATACAGATATATAATAATCACTTGTGACACAAACAGATAATGTCTTAAGCACAATCCTTTTCACAGCTAAGTAATTGTCACTTAAGGTACAACACACCAGACGTAGCATTCGGGGAGATTGCCTGCATGTACGGAAAGTCCTTGGTTGATTTCTCTTTCATTTTGAAACCAAGGTGTATATTGCAATTCATGGTTATTTGGTACACCCTCTGCCTAGTATCCCTGAGTAGTCATTTGATCTTTTCAGACTCTTTAAATTTTAAGGGATCACCAAGCGCTTGTCCTTTCACGCTTGCTTCAAAACTGAAAGAGATAGAGTCACCTTTTATCCGTTTCTTGACTCTTAAAACATGAAACGGTGAAGTTTCCTATTTTTCAATGTGGTAAAAAATCAATCACACACCCTGTTAGATTTTGCTTGTTGGCCATTTTATTGTGTGTCTTGACTCTTTTTCATCCCGTGTGTGTGTTTGATCTTTTTCTCTTATCATTAATACCACAGTGGTGGAACCCTCGGTTTCATCTACTGGTAGTCCTTATACGGACGATTCATCAGAGGCTTCACAATCCTTTGTTGAACCTCAGCAGCCCATTGTTTCCGAGTTTCCTGACGGGGGAACGGTTCTTGCTGAGCAACCCTTTGGGGGACCAGTTGAGTTCAATTGGCTCTTTTCCGACCCTTGGTCTGAGTTAAGAGTAGGGGCAGATTTCCTTTCTCTTATATCGGGTTCACCTTTTATAGCTACTGTTTTTCCTCCTAGTCCTCACCATCTATTACGAGATCTAGCGGCAGGCTCAATCATGAGTGAATCCAACGAGGAAATCCCCACGTTTGGTGAGGATTACCAGTTATTTCCTCAGAGATTATTTCCAGGAGACAACCATGAACCAGCTGTTATGTCATCACCCAGTCCCTCATTACCAGCAGGGTATAGATCCTTGGGTCAGATTATCGCCGCCGTAGCCTCTATGGGGGTATCAGCTCCTTCTACGAGGCCGATGGTTCCTTCATTGGGGATGTCTCCTCAGACTTCCGTCACCTCTGTACCCATTCAACCCACTGTCTGTGTGGCCGCGTCTGCACCCGCTGTTATGGCACCCTCCGCGAGGGCTGTGCCGCCTCTCGAAGACATCTACATAGCGACTCCTATGCCGGAGAACATCTCTCCAGAGGAGTATCGGTTGTCCCTACAACAGTCAAACCCTGAGGTTGGAAAAACCTCTCAAGACCCCAACCGCTCTTATTTTTCGCATTATGCACAACATGGTACACCCATGTATGCTTTTCCTGATCAATACGATGAACACGGGAACATTTTACGTTTACCCGCTCCAGAGGCTCACCTTCATGCTCAAGGTTTACCCTATAACCAGGTTGGACATCCTTATAACCCGTAAGGGCAACCTTTTCAAGGCCAAACTTTGGGCCAGCCTGGATATCCTTATGACCTATAGGGGCAGCCTTTACAAGGCTATCCCACAGGCCAGCAAGGGCCATCATACGGTCTGCAAGGACAGTATTACGACCCTTCCGATCAACCTGTGCAGCCTCAACCGAGATACCAACCGGGGCCGGTATACAGTCTTGGGGGGCAAGTCCAACCTTCCCAACCCATGCAACATCAGTATCCTATTAATCCAAACATTGCATACCATCCAGGACCATGTTATGGTCCTGCTGCAGGTCAAACTAGTTACCAGCCACCACCTAGCTCTATACCTCTACTAGGCCAACCGGTCTATCCGGCACAACTTGGTGTTCCACCTCCAGGCCAACCAATTCATCTGGTGCAACCTGGTGCCTCTCAACATCCAGGTCAACTTGCACAACCGGCACAACCTGTTCACCCACGTCAACCTGTTAACCCAAGGCATCCCGCTCAGCCAGGTCAGCCTGCTCAACCAGGCCAGCTTGCACATCCTATCAACCTTGCCCAACAGCCGACTTATTTGATGCTGCAGCCAAATCAACCACTTCACCCTAATTATCAGGCTCAGCAGGATCCCACCTATCAGCAGCCCACTCAACCTCAAGGCGGCTACTATTCCCATGGTCCATACCGACCGAATTATAGCCAGCCCCAAGGTTGTAACTATCGTCCTCAACAACCCGGCTACACCTATACTCAGCAGCCAAATCCAAATGCTGCTTATATACGGCCAACTCATAATCAGGGTCCATACTCTAGTTACCAACCCCCGTACGCTGGTTACCAGCAACCGAATCAGGCTGGTTATACCACCTATGCCCCCTACGGTCAGAATCCTGCTGGAAGAACCCATGGGGGCAAGGATATTCCCAACCAGCATGGAGTACAGGTACTGGCCCTTATCCAGGGCTAGGTATGTCGTCCAATCCACCATTGCCATTTCTGGCTACCTTGGAGTTACCGAATGTTTCGAAATTAACGAATGATCCAATTCTGCATAATCCTTATTGGCCTCTGGTTCCTACCAAGGTGCCTGGTGATTGCCCCAAGTTTGAGGGAAAAGCTGGAGAGGACCCCCAAGCTCATGTGATGACTTACCATCTTTGGTGTTCATCCAACTCTTGGGAGGATGATTCAATCCGTCTGCGCCTCTTCTAGCGCACTTTCACTGGCGCTGCTGCTAAGTGGTATATTGAATTATCCCGTGGCATCTTTAAAGATTTCAATACGTTAGCCATGGCTTTTCTGACTCATTTTTAGTTACCATCTCACTACGAAGATGAGATGCATATCCTGACTTCTTTGAAACAGGACAAAGCCACCCACATTTCTGATCACATTCATGAATGGTGACGTCGTCGTAGGCTGATCAAGTTTCATATACCTGATGAGATACTAACTCATTGGTTCACCACCTCCTTCATTAACAAAATCGCCCAAGATATTGCTATGGGAGCGTGTGTGACTGAAGAACAATCCATAGCGCGTGCTCAATATCTAGATTTGGTATATTCACAATCCGGCACGTTGTATGATATCTTTCCCGATGCCCCACAGTCTGGAACCTCTAAAGCTCCACCTACCCCAGTGGTGGATGGTGTTATTGGTTCCATGTCTTAGAATTCAAATAAATCTTTGAATGGGAAGCAGAAGTCTAACTCATCCCATAATTCTGCTCCTCCTGCCCCTACCGATTCTGGAAAAACTGCGGAGGTCAACGCCGTTCAGGCCAATCCTACAGGAAATACCTCTAAAGGAAAGAAGAAGGGCAAAGGTAAATCCAAATCCGACACCCCAAAGCCAGATTCCAAACCTCAGACCGAGGACGGTTCCCAACACAAACCGAAGTACCCCTGCCTCATTTGTGAAGGAGATCATTATACTAAGGATTGTCCTCGATGATCTAAAGTTAGTCAAATTCTAAAAGGCTCCAAAGGGACTCCAGCAGTTCTTAAAGAACCGTTCTCGTCTCAGCAAACCCAGATGGTTGAACAGCCTTCACCATCTGCACCATTTGGGTCCCAAGTCTTTATGATGAATGGCGCTGCACCTATTTCTATCGCCACACGTTCGAAGGATTACAACGAATCACGTTAGGCACCAGGGAAGGCAGTTGCGGATGGTCCACCTCCCCCACCTATCTCCGGTTCGTTGGAAATTGAGAAGCCTACTGCTGAACCCGTTGTGAGGCCACCCTCTAAAGGTGTGCTATGAAAATCTTCCTACAATCCGAATGCCCGTGCCGCTCAGCACTACAGTATTGTTGAGGATCTGGCACAGGCGCCTTCTGCCATGTCTACTTTGGAAGTTCTTCAAAGTTGTCCTTCACAATGGAAAGCTTTATTATCTGCAATCGGTGGAATCGATCCCGCCGATTCTAGTCTTCTCACCTTTGACTTAGAAAATTTCACCCCCCGACTTCCACATTAGATCACTCTTGTTATTCAAGTCGGGATCAATGGTCTTAACATCCATAGGGCCGTTGTGGATGAAGGTGCTTCTACCTATGTCATGTCGTCCGCTTGCTGGAAGGCCATTGGCTCTCCGGCCCTTTCATCATCTCCCAATGCCCTAGAGGCATTCGATGGTCGGGAATCCAAACCCCTAGGTGGTCTCAAGAGTCTAGCGATTACTTTACAGGGGAAGACTGTCAACATAGAAGTAGAAGTGGTTGATGCTAAGCTCAACTAAAATATACTTCTTGGCTGCAGCTGGACTCATGCCATGTTATGCGTGCCATCCACCCTCTTTCAACTTATTAAGTTCCCTCACGAGGGAAAAATCGTTACGGTGGATCGGTTGTCCTTCTTCACCTCCACCTCCGAGAACAACGTTCCGTACGTGGATTAGATCCCGAATTCCCCTGACAGTGTAGGGCCCGGTCTCTTCAAAGACCCCATCATCATGGGTATTTTTTCCACACCACCACTGCACACTGCTCAAGTTAACATGATCTCTAGGTCTGACGACCCATGGCTCATACCTACGCCTGAGCAGGTGATTGAGTTTGGAGAATCTATGCCCTTAACTCCAGTAGAGATTAGCTACTGTGAAATTGTTGCAACATCTGATCCTCCACCACCTCAGCATGCTCCCTCGAGCATGGCTTTAGACATCTATTCTCAATCCCCCTTTCTCGGTCAGGTCGATTCACCTGATCCTCTCAAAGAGATTTTTCCTTCTGATGAAGCCATTGTAGAAACAATGTCTCTTGAGGAGCTGCCTTGGAGTGTTGGACATCATCGTTCCTCGTTCATGCCTAGCTTGGGGGCAATGTCGGATTGTCTAGAGCGTTTTGCATCTCAGGTTCCCACTCCACCTCTTCAAATGGCCATTTTGACGCATGAGGTTCTTTCGAAAGGAAACCTGAGTAATATCACTCAAACCATCCCTATCAACATCTCCATTAAACCAGGGATCATTGAGAACATACACGTGGGAGTGACTTGTTCTCCTGATGAGATACAAGTCTATACTGATATTTTTAAAGAATTCAGAGATGTGTTCGCCTGGTCCTACGAGAAAATTCCTGGGATTGATCCCAATATCGTAGTGCATGAGAGTCCAACCTACCCTGGTGCGAAGCCTGTGCGCTAACGCTTACACCTAGTGTATCCTCGCAAATCCACTGCAATTAAGGCAGAAGTTGAAAAACTTCTGAACACGGGCTTTATTTATCCCATCCCCCCCACAGAATGGGTTTCAAACATTGTCCCTGTCGATAAAAAGAAGGGTACTATTAGGTTCTGTGTTGATTACCACGATATTAATCGTGCCTGTCTGAAGGATAACTATCCCACTCCGTTCATAGAAAAAATCATCGACGAATGTGCTGGGAGTGAGATTTATTCCTTGATGGACGGCTTCTCTAGGTACAATCAGATAAACATTCTACCTGAGGATCAACACAAGACTGCATTCATCTATCCATGGGGTACTTTTGCTTACAAAAAGCTCCCATTCGTCTTGAAGAACGTTGGAGCCACTTTCCAGCATGCGATGTCTTACGCTTTCCATGACATACGCCATATCGTTCAGCCTTATCTGGATGACTTGCCAGCTCACTCAGCTAGGCGAGAGGACCACCCTGAACACCTCCGCCATATTTTCCTTCGCTGTAGGTGCTACAATATTAGGTTTAATCCTCATAAATGCATCTTTTGCCTGGATTTTGGCCATCTTTTTGGATTCATAGTCTCTAAAGACGGAATTCACCTTGACCCTTTAAAGGTCGAGGCTATCATCAATCTCCCATCACCCTCCTCATTATATCAGTTGCAGAGTCTGCAGGGAAAAGCTAACTTTCTTCGACGCTTTATCCCGAACTACGTGGAGGTGGCCAAAGGATTCATGCTTCTTCTAAAGAAGAATGTTCCCTTCCATTGTGATGACATTGCTCAAGAATCCTTTGAGAAGCTTAAGACGTTACTAGTTAATGCTCCTTTGCTTCATCCTCCTAATTATCACCGTGATTTCACTTTGTATCTCGCCGCCGTTTTTAGCACCATCGTTATGGTTCTGGTGCAGGATGATGATGATGGTAATGAAAATGTCATTTATTATCTATCACAGAACCTTCTCGACACAGAAACACGTTATGCTCATGTCGAGAAGCTGGCGTTAGCCACTGTACACACAATGCAGTGTTTTTGCCACTACATCCTGTTGCGTACGATAACAGTGGTTTCGGATTGAAACCCCATGAAATATATTCTCTCTCGACAATTACTGGGGGGAAAATACTCCAAATGGATTATTATCCTGCAGGAGTTTGACTTAGAGTTCACTACTGCCAAGTCAACCAAATCACTGGTTTTCACATATCTTATATGCTCGCTCCCAACAGACTCCACTCCTTCACACTCCAAGGATCACATCTCGGATGAAACTCCTTTCCTTATCAGTACTCATGGCCCTTGGTATGACGACATAATTGTGTATCTTCAGACCTCCACATTTCGGTCTGAGTTGACTAAAGATGCCCGACGTTGGATTCGGCATCAGTCTCAACCCTACCGCATCGTAGGAGATACCTTATACCACGTTGGAGTAGATTCGGTGCTTCTTCGGTGCCTAACCTTGGAAGAGGCTCAAAGGGTCCTAAATGACTGTAACAGTGGCACCTGTGGCAGTCATATGTCCGGATATGCCACTTCCCAAAAAATTCTGCAAGCAGGTTACTTATGGCCGTCAATATTCAAAGACTGTATCGTCGCAGTCCGTAAACGTCACGCATGCCAGGTCTTTCAGCGCAAGATGTGTGCACCGCCTCTCCATTTGCATCCTGTTATTACCGTTGGCCCTTTTGCGAAATGGGGCATAGATTTTATGACGTGTAACGGTCATTCGGCCGGGGGGCATGCATATATAATTGTCAACGTAGACTACTTCACGAAGTGGGCCGAAGCGATGCCTACACTAGTTGCCGATGGTAAGACAGCTGCCCAATTCATATTCAACCACATTATTTCACATTTCGGGGTCCCTCAGGCCATCTTTACTGACCATGGTACTCATTTCTGAGATTATATGATGGCCGAGCTATCTTCAAGATTGGGCTTACGCCACGATAGTTCAACGCCATATTACCCTCAGGAAAATGGCCAGGTTGAAGCAGTGAACAAGTTTCTGGTCACTATGCTTCAACGAACAGTTGGTATTCACAAATCCAATTGGCACCTTCAACTGTTCTCATCTCTATGGGCTTACCAGATGTCTACAAAGAGTGCAACTGGATTCACACCATTTCAATTGGTGTATGTTCTGGAAGCAACTCTTCCAGTTGAATGCGATATTCCTTCTTTTAAATTAGCTGTGGAACTTCTACCCGACACTTCTGCTGAGGAAGAGCGTCTTTTTTATCTGGAACAGTTAGATGAAACCCGCTTCTTAGCTGCTTTAGTCATTGAAGCACAGAAAAATAGGGTCAAAGCACACTTCGATCAATCTATTTCTCCACGTTCCTTTGTCGAAGGGGACCTCGTCCTCCTGTATGATCAAGCACACGACAAGCTTGGGGCTGGTAAGTTCCAACCTATGTGGCATGGGCCTTACATAGTAAAACACGTTTTGAAGAATGGGGCTTATGAGCTTATAGATTATGAAGGATTTCTGCTGGCGCAGCCCAGAAATGGGCTGTACCTCAAAAAATACTATGCTTGAAGTCATTTTTGGTGTGGTGTGTGTACATAAGTGTGTTATTTCATTTATGTGAATGTGTGGTGTGGTGTGCGATGTAAACATCTTTATGTTGATCGGGTCTTCCTGATTGTGCAGATGTCCATCAATCTGTTTGTTGGTTTCGCGCATGGTGTCTCCCGCAGTACCAGGAATCTGTCTTCGGCAACCTAGGTAATCTATGATCCTGCTAGTGAGTTAGTCAACCTGCAAGGTGTGTGTCTAGGACGTGCTACAAATAACATTTCGGAATATAGTGCTGTGTTAGAATTATTAACTGAGGCTGTAAACCTTGGTATCCGTGAATTACTTGTGTATCTAGACTCACAACTTGTAGTATCACAACTTAATGGTTATTATTCAATCAGAAACCCATCCATTTTACGTCTGTATCTGTGTATTCGTCTGCTGGAAAGGAATTTTGACTATATTACATATCAACACATACCCGGACATATGAATACATTAACGGATGTAGTAGATAATTTGGTTCTAGATAGACATTTGCGCAATTTGTAAAACAACATCACATGTAAAAAGAAAAGATCCATCCAGAAATATATATGTATATATATAGATATCGAAATGTTTACATAGCGTGTGTCGCATAAAATCAAAAAATATACATGTTTGTCTTAGTACATCCAGAGATGACATGTCTCTCAAAAAATATGCATGAAATAAAGCCCTAGGTTTCTAATCTGCGTGGTGCTCATAATAACAAGCCACAGCATGCAAAAACCATCTGAGAAGATAGTGGAGGCGACTAGGCACTCCCACCATATGTCTCTAGTATGCTAGTGGGACATCTGCTAGCCGAGCGTAGTCTGGAATCCCCCGGGCGATCCCCTAGAGGTTCTGAACCAAATCTCCTCCCTCGGCACCCTCCGCCTGAGGGTTAGCTGTGGGATGAGTTCTCCGTGAAATAGGAGACATACCGGCAGGTCGCTCTGGGCCAACATCTGCATATGCATAAAAATTCTATCAGAACGGACATGTATTAACGAGAAAATCATAAAACACAAAAATCAAAAAGACGATCTTACCCAACTCCTCATCCCAGTTATCTCCCTCCGGGAGTGGAAGATCTGGATCACCAGTGAAATCGGTCCTTGCATATGGCCAGTCTTTGACTACAATCAACTGATGCCGTAGCCACCCAAAAAACTCTGGCCTCCAGGACATCTATTGGCCCCCTCTTGCTCTAGGCATCAGTGCTGCCCAGCGAGCCATTCTCGGCTCTCGTGGTACCGGCTCAGCTACTATGGCCCCTTGGCCCTAGAATATTGGTATTCATTCCAAAATGAACGATACCAGGAAAGAACTGTAGCCAAACTGCTTTAGTTTGGCTTGCTTGCATTTCGTGAGCTGTCTCTTCATGTTGACTGTCACCACTGTAGCCCAGTCAAACAGTGTAGGACTCATACACTTTGAGGCTAGTATGAGTTGGGCCTTGGTCACCTCATGTGGAGCTTGCGATCCTGTAGCTCGTGTAATGGTGTGTAGCACTACTCTGAGTGCTAGATCCTCGACAGTGTGAATGTATACCTTTCTGCTTCCTGATCCGGTTCGTGCCCTTGGGCACACCCTCGCCATTACCTGCTCCATATTTTCACCAAATGGTCTGCTCCCTGTCAATATAGGCATTGGACCTCTGTGCGACAGTCCGGTTATGAATTATATTTTAGAAACTTCCAGTTCTAATACTTGATCCCGCAGCTTGAACACTTGTTCATTTTCATCCCAAATACTGATCAGGTATTGTAGAAGCTCAGGTTGAGCTCATAAGCAAGGTGTCAGGAAGAACTTTTTAAGCCCACAGTTCTTGAGAGCATTCATACAAGTTTCATTCTCCATGGCTAGTTCGTCCTCTTCCCAATGCTCCCTCTGTTTCCATTCGATCACCATTGTACTCGGTTGCCTGCATCAACATGGTCAAAAACCCTTCATTAGATCTCTGTTATGCTTGGAAATCCATTTGAATCACTCACAAATCGGAAATTTAAGGTGGAAAAATAAATTGTGCCATTGGCGCGACTGTTTTCCTAACAGTCGTGCCAGTTGGCGTGGGATCTTTGTATACAAAAGGCCATTGGCGTGGGTCCATGCCCGATACCCGCGCCAATGTGCGGAGCCCTAAAATTACAAAAATCTTCCACAAAAATCTAATGAGAAATGGAAAAATATGAAAAAATGGATTAAAATGGAGTACAGGGAAGCGCCTCTTACCTGGAACGAACGGAAATCTGAATGGTAGCCTGGATCTGTCGCAATCGCCGTCAGAAGTTTGCACACCAAAACGGACCACTATTGCTCTCCAATGAGATAAATAGTAAAAGTAACTTTGTTTTTACCATTTGAGACTATTTATAACTTTTTGAAATCTCGTTAGGTTTTAAAAGTCATTTTTTATTAATATTTTGATATATTTTGTCGAAAATGGATTTTACACTTGCCTCTGTGTGCAGCAACAAGTTTCTACGCGACTTCAACGGTGAAACGAGTTGTATTTTATAATTTTTCGGACTCGGTAAAAACACGAAAAAGTCATTTTGCAGTCATCTTTCAGCTCTTTTCTGAATATATAAACATGAAAAGATTGTCGAGGCCCTTGTCGTTTCGATCTCGTTAAAGTGGCTGCTAAATGACATCTACCCAGTATATGTTTACCACTTTTTCGGGCTGGGATAGATTATTTACGAAAAAGGAATACCCTCGCCTATCACGACTAGGAGGTTTTCTCAGACAATTTTTTCTACCTTTTCGGATCTGAGGAACTATTTACGAAAAGGGACCGTTGGAGTTTACTTTTCTACTGTCTTTTCAAACTCTCTAAACATGAAAAGATGCCGAGTTCTTCCTTTGTCAGACTCGTTAAACCCTGATGACATCAGATTCATACATAATGACACTACTCGAGTCTTTCCTTCCTAGGGCTCGTTAAATGTACTAGGATGGATTTGTCCAAAGGACAGACTTATATTACAAGCATATGCTATCCCCTTCAAGCTTGTTATAAAAAATAATTGGGGTACTCGTCAGAAATGGCGAGGAAAAAATGGAACCAACATCCTTGTCGTGTCGGCAGTATGTCGCTCTTGAACATGGCACTTGTCTGCATTCGTGTCGGGTTGGGGACATCTCATCTCGTTTTTCACTTGCCTCCATGGGTTTCGGTAATCCATTTTGACCTCTCATCTACTCTTTGCCTCGTCACTATGACCTCTGATCTTTTGATGTCAAATACTGCCAAGTCCACTGTCGTGCCATTCACATGTTCAAGAGAATTTGACCTCTGCAAGTACCAACCTTCCTCTGATTCTCATCTGATCGTGATTCACAAAAACAATATGTTCCTCCGTCTCACGTCGATGATGTGGGAAACACTATGGCCCACCTTCGATCAAGGTCACTTCCTGTCGACTTCAGCTCATTCTCCAAGAAGCTGATCTAGAGACTCCCTTCAGGTGCCTTGGAGCCTGCATGCCTCAATGGCAGGTTCTTCGCATTCGACGTGAGTTTTTCATCATAGGCCTCCGATCGAGTGATTCTACGGGTGTTCGATGCCAGATCATTGATTCACATGCCGTATATTGTACCTGTAGTACCTTGAGGGCCATTGTCATTATTGGTGGTACCTCTCACGTCTGTTAAAAGCTTTCATCATTGGCTGGTAATCAGATGATGTTCTTGCATGTTCAACTTCAGCCCATTTATTCACATGCTTGGACTTGTACTGTGTTTGGGTCGAGATGGAGTGCAAGACCCTAGATTGTGTCTGTTGTAATCCAGGCTGCGATTTTGTGGATTATTATGATTGATTACATGACTCACTTATTGGATGGCTACAACCATACCTGAGTCTATTTATCGATCCCCACTGGATGGCTGCATCCATTCCTTGGATATGGATTATTGTATACTCTATTATGGATGGTTGCGCCCATACCAAATATATATCATGTATTTGAGACATCAGTTGTACTTCTTCACGCGGGTTTTCCGACGGCGGAATATTCAGTTGGACACGTTCTCGTAAAGCATTTCACCCCTCTCTCTCTCTCGAGCCTCATGCTTTAGGGGGCATCTGTTACACAAAAATTTCTCACCATCCCTACAATCCCCATATCACACATTGGAGGGCTCATTTTGTGACCTGTGAGCAGTGACATAACTTGAAAATACTTTCATGGCATTCCCTTGAACATGTACTTTCACCCCCCTGAAGACATCTCCTTGTGCAAAATCCTAAAAATGGCCCTTTTTGCATTGGTGTGGGTATCCAGTTCAGCACCCACGCCAATGCGGAAAACCCTTCAAAGAGGTCGCGCCAATTGGTGCTCTGTCCTAGAGTCGCACTCGCGCCAACCAATTTAAGGAGTGTTTTTTAAAAATAAATGGCAGAAGTTTCATCCTAACAAATTCCTGGACTACTATCTATCTTGAGTTGGGAGGTTTGGCTACGGATTTCCATAGAGAGGAAGTGGTTTGCCACCTCTCATGGAAGCTTCCTTGATGATAGGGACAATCCCATGATTATAGGGATCCCAAATCCCCTTCCTCCATCTATAAAAGCTTACCCATATCCATGGCAAACTAGTCTTCAAGTTCCGAAATTCCCAAGAGCCTTATGCTGCAAGAGCCTCGATCATTCCCCTAAGGCAAAATTCAAGCAAGGAGACTATTGTCAAGATCCGAAGAGAGAGGTTTGTCCCATCCCTGATAGGCTTTTTGAGACGTGTTCTGTTGGCGACCCTCTGAAGGAGAATTCAGCGTCAAAACTATGGTTGTATTCTTCCTTTGATTGATTAATAATAAATGACTATTGGTTATGGTTCCACTCTTGTTATTTTTTATGATGATGAGTTATGTCCTTTCTGACTGACATATAGTTGCGTCTACTGGATTTTACGCTTGCTTTTGTTTTTTTTCTCTCTTGTGCAGGTGTCCTATCACAGAGATCGTGGGGATCGTGATCTGCCTGAGCTAAGGAACGGGAGCGTTACCTCTTCTACAAGCAACAACGTTGGATTCCAGGTAAGCCTTCATCTCTAGTTGGTTTATTTGCAATTAGGAACCTATGCTATAGCCTGAATGATTGTTGCTAGACCCGATTTGGGCTAGTAGGGATTGCCTCTGTCCGCAGAGGGGATTTACCTCCACAACACAACCCCTTTAAAATTTTAAATTAATTATGATTTGTAAGGCTTACTCCTTATGTAGTCAAGGAGCGACTTCTTACACTAACAGTTAGAAATGGAATTTATCCAATATTGGGATGCTCCCAAGAATATTCTAACCTCTCTTAAATTCTTAGGTTTTGGCCAATTCAAAATGACTTCGACCTTTGAGGGGTCTATCTTCAATTCACCCCCTCCAACAATATGACCCAAATATACTAAATATGTTCTCCAAAATTTGCATTTAGACATCTTCAAAAACAACTTTTCTTTATTTAAGATATCTATAACTTTCCTAATATGCTTGACATGCTCTTCATGAGTATTGCTGAAAATTAGTATGTCATCTAAGTAGACTATCACAAAATCATCAAGAAAATTTCTTAAAATGTCATTCATAACACTCATGAATGTTGCAAGAGAATTACAAATCCCAAATGGCATAACCAACCATTCAAGAAAACCTTGATTTGTTTTTAATGTTGTATTCCAAATATCTTCTTCAGAAATCCTAATCTAATGATAGCCACTCCTCAAGTACAACTTAGTGAAATAAACAAAATCTTTCACTTGATCAAGTAAATAATAAATTCGAGGAAGAGGGTAATGATTATTTACTGTGATTTTGTTCAAGGCTCCAAATTCCACACACATATGCCATATACTGTCCTTCTTTGGCATTAGAAAAATAGGAGACCCAGATGGAGATGTGCTTGGTATGATGACCCATTTATCAAGAAAACCTTGGATTTGTTTCTTAATTTATGCATTCTTCATGACCGATATCCTGTAGATACCAATGTTTGGAAGAGGAGCATCCTGCTGCAATTGTATCTCATGTTGGATTCATCTTTTAGGAGGCAATCCCTTAGGTTTCTGAAAGATCTTATCATATGTGTTAACAATCTCAATCAAATAATATTTCGGTTTTAAATCACATCCTTGGAAGGCTTCATTTTCAACATCATATTTGGGTTTGATAATCAGGAGTACAAAATTATTACAAGCATTAACAAGCCTATTCATTTGTCCAGCATTCACAAGAGATAAATTCAATTTCTTACGACATTCTCTAAAAATATACTCAATCCAATATTTAAAAAAATGATACTTGTTTTCATGGCGATGAAATGATTTTCCCATTATATAGATATGGGCTTCCCAAAACAATACCACATATGTTAAGTGGAACTACATCCATCTCTACCTCATCAATAAAATTTGTAGTGATGGCGAATTTCAGTTTTCATTTTCTTGTCACTTGCAATTTTGCATTGTCACATACCCAACCCAAAGGATAAGGTTTAGGATGAGGAATTGTTTCCAAGCTTAATTTACTAAAGATAACTTCTAAAATAAGGTTGGCCTGTGATCCACTATAAAAAAAAAAGTATATATTTTTTTATGTTTTAAGATGACTCTAATATGGAAAAACTTGATTATTTCTTTATCCTATTGGATTTCATTGAGGTTACTAGAAGAACTAGTACTTGCAATAGAAACCTTACCTTTCAACCCCATCATTATGATGTTTTTTTAATATCTGGAATCATATCCTAAATCATGTTGTCTAGTTGCAACATTATTTGGTTTCCCTTTCTTTTTAAACCTTTTAGGTTGCATCTCAAGATGAAGTTTCCAGCAATGGTCTTCATCATGGCATTCATTTGAACAATGTTTACATGTGAGTTTCTCTCCATTTTTCTTGATGGAAGCATTATTGTTACACAACAATTTGTCATTGTCCCTGCCATTCCCCATCCCACACATTGGAGGGCCCATTCCGTGACCTATGAGCAGAGACAAGACTTGAAAATACTTTCATTGCATCCCTTTGAGGATGAGCTTTCATTGCCCTAAAGACATCTCCCTGCAAAAAACCCTAAAAATAGCTCTTTTTCCATTGGCGCGGTTCCACAGTTCAGCCCTCGCGCCAAGGGGGAAAATCCTCCAAAGAGGGCGTGCCAATTGGCGCTCTGTCATAGAGCCACACCCGCACCAACCATATTAAGAGGTGTTTTTTAAAAATAAATGGCGGAAGTTTTGTCCTAACAAATCCCTGGACTGATATCTATCTTGAGTTGGGAGGTTTGGCTACGGATTTCCATAGAGAGGAAATGGTTTTCCACCTCTCATGGAAGCTTCCTTGATGATAGGGCCAATCCCATAATTATAGGGATCTCAACTCCCCTTCCTCCGTCTCGTTAGCCCGCTCATCTCCTTCGCGTGTCGGCTCCCAAGAGCTTTCACATCCTTATGCTGCAAGAGCCTTCTTGATTCCCTTAAGGCCAAATCCAAGCAAGGAGAATATTGCCAAGTATTCAGAGAGAGACTTGTCCCATCCTCGAAGGTGCCTTTATCGAGACATGTTTTCAAGAAGACCCGCCAAAGGAGAGTGCTGCGTCGAAGCTATGGTTGTATTCTTCTTTTGACTCATTAATGATAAGCGATTATTGGTTATGGTTCCACTCTTGTTCTTGATTATGTTCATGAGTTATGTCCTCTTCGACTGACATATAGTTGTATATACTGGATTTTATGCTTGCGTTTGTGTTGTTTCTTGCATGTTCAGGTGTCCGATCATGAAGATCGTGAGGATTGTGATCTGCCAGGGCAAAGGAATGAGAGCACCACCTCTTCTACAGATGACAGCGTTATCGCCTCTGTCCATAGAGGGGATTAACCTCTTCAACAATTTGGCGACTCCGCTGGGGACTCAGCTTGTTGTTTGATTTGTAAGCTATAGACGGAGCCTGAAGTGTAGCCAGATAGCCTCTGAAATGCTTTTGCTCTGCATTAGCGGAGTAGATCAATGCTGCTTCAGTCAATCTCCAGTTTAGTTTACGGACTAAACAACTTGGAGTATTGTCTTCTCTTTTTGGTCAATTTCTTGGCCTTTCTTGCTTGGTCAGCTCTTTGGACTATTTTTTCTGTTTGTTTGGCTTTGTTTTAGCCTTGTCTTCACTTGTCTGTGTCTGAGATTTCTTGTTTTTTATTTTCCAATAGTAAACTCAGCTGGCGCGCTTTTCAGCGTGACAGTCGCACCCATTGGCGCAGGTTGCCTGTGTACCACCCGCGCCATTGCCTTTCTGGCGCTAATTTCAAGCTCATAGTCATGCCAATCCTATGAGCTATTAGGGTTTGCCGTGTGTCATGCCTTCTGGGACTGACTTGTGATTTTGATCTTGTCTTTTTCGGCTTTTTGAGTGCACTGGAGCCTAGTTTGACTGATTGTAACATCCATCCTTTGGTTGTTTTCCTATTTCTTTCGATTTTGCATTCAAGCCCTAGGGCATCTAGGTGCTTTTGTGAGTCGAGCCTCCCTTAGGATTTTTTGGTTTTCGTTCGTTCAATCAAATTTAGGATTGCTTCCTTGCATTCGTTTGACAGTTGTCTATCATTTTATTGCGCTTTTTGAGTGACTGATTTTGTTTTCATTCGAATTTCGCTTTGCTTCATTTTGGGCCTAGATTACACGGCTCATTAGTGTCTTTGGAAATTTTCTTGGTTTTGAGAGACTTTTGGTCGATTTGAGATCTGATTGTTTGTGCCATGGAGTGAAATCTGCTTGTTTTTTCTCTCTTATTATCATTTCTCAAATTGCTTCTCATTTTTTTTTGGTTTTTTTGGTGCATCTAGCTCTCAAACATTGAAAATATAAAAAAAAAATCTCTTTTTCTTTTGATTGATTAGTGAAAATTAAAATCTTTTCGATGTTATTAGTAATTAGTGACTTTGAATGAAATTTTTTTAGTTTCATTAGCTGCATTAGAGATATCACTGATTGTGTTCCGATCATTTTGTTTGTGTAAAAAGCTCTTAACTCTTCTCTAGCTAGCTTTCATCGAACAAAATGATATGCTGTGGCATGTAGTTTTGCATTTAGGAGATTTTTGAGACATCACATTCGTTAGGGCCTGAAAACTGAAATGTAATTGAAGATAAACTTTAAAATTTACTCAATTTACACTAAGGCAGCATTGAAATCTAATGAAACACATTTAGAGGTCTAGGCTAGAGACGTGTTCCGATGTCTTAAAACCTAGTAGCTATCGTTCGCCTCTTGGCTTTAGACAACACTAGTACGGACTTGTGCTCCCTGTACCGCCGCGTATATAAAGGGAGACCCCACTAGGTTTCAATCCTTTATCCATAGGAAGCCGATTCTGCCGCCCTGTACCCGTGATACACTAGACACAGCATTCTGGGAGATTGCCTGCACGTACGGAAAGACCTTGGTTGATTTCTCTTTCATTATTGAAACCAAGGTGTATATTGCAGTTCACGGTTATTTGGTACACCCTTTTGCCTAGTATTCCTGAGTAGTCATTTGATCTTTTATGACTCCCTAAATTTTAAAGGATCACCAAGCACTTGTCCTTTCACGCTCGTGTCAAATCTGAAAGAGATAGAGTCACCTTTTCAACCGTTTCTCGACTCTTAAAACATGAAACAATGAAGTTTCTTATTTTTCAATGTGGTAAAAATTAATCACCCATGATCACATGCCTTGTTAGATTCTTCTTGTTGTTCGTTTGATTGTGTGTCTTGACTCTTTTTGAGCCCGTGTGTGTGTTTGATCTTTTTCTCTTGTCATTACCAACATAGTTGCGGAACCCTCAGTTTCGTCTACTGGTAGTCCTTATACGGACAATTCATCAGAGGTTTGCCAATCCTATGCTGAACCATAGTAGCCCATTGTTTCTCAGTTTCTTGACGGGGGACCGGTTCTTGCGGAGCAACCCTTTGGGGGACCAGTTGAGTTCAATTGGCTTTTTTCTGACCCTTTGTCTAAATTGAGATTAGGAGCTGATTTCCTTTCTCTTACATCGGGTTCACCTTTCATAGCTGTTGTTTTTCCTCCTAGTCCTCGCCGTCTATTATGAGATCTAGCGGCAGGCCCCAACATGAGTGATTCCAATGAGGAAATCCCAACGTCCGGTGAATATTACCAGTTATTTCCTCGGAGATTATTTCCAGGAGATGACTCTGAACCTGCTATTATGTCATCATCCGGTCTCTCATTGCCAGCAGGGTATAGATCTTTGGGTCAGATCATTTCCGCCGCAGACTCTATGGGAGTGTCAGCTCCTTCTATGAGGCTAGTTGCTCCTTCATTGGGGGTGTCTCCTCGGACACCCGTCACTTCTGTACCCTCTCGGCCCACTGTCTGTGCGGCTGCCTCTGCACCCGTTTTCACGGCACCCTCCGCGAGGGCTATGCCGCCTCCTGAAGACGTTTATTTAGTGACTGGTATACCAGAGAACATCTCTCTGGAGGAGTATCAGTTGTCCCTAAAACAACTGAACCCCGAGGTTGGACCATCCTCCCAAGATCCCAATCACTCTTATTTTTCACACTATACACAGGATGGTACACCCGTGTATGCTTTTCCAGATCAGTACGATGAGCAAGGGGACATTTTACGTCTACCCGTTCCTGAGGCTCACCTCCATGCTCAAGGTTTACCTTATAACCAGGCTTATAACCCGCAAGGGAAACCTTTCCAAGGCCAACCTTCAGGCCAACCTGGCTATCCTTATGACCCACAGGGGCAGCCCGTGCAAGGCTATCCTGCGGGCCAGCAAGGGCCATTGTACGGTCCGCAAGAACAGTATTACAACCCTTCCGGTCAACCTGTGCAACCTCAGCTGGGGTACCAACCGGGACTGGTCTATGTTCCTGGGGGGAAAATCCAGCCTTCTTAACCTATGCAATTGCAGTATCCTGTTGTTTCCAACGTTGCATATCTGTCGGGACCATCCATGGTCCTGCTCCAGGTCAAACTGGTTACCAGCAACCACCTGGCTCTATTCCTCCACTAGGCGAACCGGCCCATCCGGTACAACCTAGTGTTCCGCCTCCAGGCCAACCAGCCCATCCGGCACAACCTAGGGCTCCTTTACAGCTAGTTCAACCTGCGCAACCGACACAACCTGTCTATCCGGGTCAACCTGTTCACTCAGGGCAGCCTGCTCATTCCATTAACCCTGTCCAGCAGCCGATTTATTCGATGCCGCAGCCAAATCAACAGCTGCGCCCTAGTTATTAGGCTCCGCAGGGTTCCACCTATCAACAGCCGACTCATCCTCAGGGTAGTTATTATCCTCATGGTCAACTCAACCGAATTATAACCAGCCCCGAGGTTCTCAGTATTATCGTCATCAACTCGATTCTACCTATACTCAGCAACCAAATCCAAATGCTGCTTACATTGGGCTGACATATAATCAGGGTCCGTACTCTGGTTATCAAGCCCCACACACTGGTTACTAGCAGCCAAATCAGTCTGGTTATATGACCTACACCCCCTATAGTCAGAATCCTACGGGACAGAACCCATGGGGGCAAGGATATTCCCAACCAGCGTGGAGTACAGGTACCGGTCCTCATCCCGGGCCTGGCATGCCGGTCAATCCGCCATTGCCATTCCTGGCCACCTTGGAGTTGCCATATGTTTCAAAATTGACCAATGATCTGATTTTTCAAAATCCTTATTGGCCTCCAGTTCCTACCAAGATACCGGGTGATTGCCCCAAGTTTGAGGGTAAAGCTGGGGAGGACCCCCAAGTGCATGTGATGACGTACCATTTTTGGTGTTCGTCTAACTCTTGGGTCGATGTTTCAATTTGTCTGCGCCTCTTCCAGCGCACTTTAACTGGAGGTGCTACTAAGTGGTACATCGAGTTATCCCGTGGCATCTTCCAAGATTTCAATTCCTTAGCCATGGCTTTTCTGGCGCACTTTCAATTACCTGTTCATTATGAAGCCGGGACGTACCTCCTGACTTCTTTGAAGAAGGACAAAGCCACTCACATTTCTGATCACATTCAAGAGTGGCGGCGCCATCGTAGACTGATCAAGTTTCATATACCTGATCAGATACTAACTCACTGGTTCACCACCTCCTACGTGAACAAAATCGCCCAAGATATTGCGATGGGAGCGTGTGTGACGGAGGAACAAGCCATTGCGCGTGCCCAATAACTAGATCTTGTATATTCTCAGTCTGACATGCTTTATGATATCTTGCCTGATGCTCCACGGTCCAGAACCTCTAAGGCTCCACCTACCCTTGCAGTGGATGGTGTCATTGGTTCCGTTTCTCAGAATTCGAAGAAATCTTCGAATGGGAAGCAGAAGTATAACTCATCCAACAATTCTTCTCCTCCCGCCCCTATTGATTCTGGAAAAAATATGAAGGTGAACGTCGTTCAGGCTAATCCTACAGAGAAAGCCTCCAAAGGGAAAAAGAAGGGCAAATGTAAATCCAAATCCGACACCCCAAAGCCAGAATCCAAATCTCGTATTAAGGATGGTTCTCAACATAAACCGAAGTACCTCTGCCTCATTTGTGAAGGAGACCATTATACTAAGGATTGTCCACGACGATCTGAAGTTAGTCAACTTCTCAAAGGCTCTAAATGGACTCCAGCAGTTCTTAAATAACCATTCCCGTCTCAGCAGACCCAAATGGTTGAACAGCCTTCACCATCTGCAACATTTGGGTCCCAAGTTTTTATGATGAATGGTTCTGCACCTATCTCTGTTGCCACACGTTCGAAGGATTACAACGAATCGTAGCAAGCACCAGGGAAGGAAGTTGCGGATGGACCACCTCCCCCACCTGTCTCCGGTTCGTTGGAAATCGAGAAGCCTACTCCTGAACCTGTTGTGAAGCCACTTTCTAAAGGTGTTTTACGAAGATCTTCTTATAATCTGAATGCCTGTGCCACTTAGCACTACAGTATTGTTAAGGATTTGGCACAGGCGCCTTCTACTATGTATGCACTAGAAGTTCTTCAAAGTTTTCCTTCACAACGGAAGGCTTTATTGTCTGCAATCGGTGGCATTGATCCCGCTGATTCGAGTCTTCTCACCTTCAAATTAGAGAATTTCACCCCCCGACTTCCACATCAGATCACTCTTGTTATTCAAGTCGAGATCAATGGTCTTAACATCCATAGGGCCGTTGTGAATGAAGGTGCCTCTACCTGTGTTATGTCATCTGCTTGCTGGAAGGCCATCAACTCTCCGGCCCTCTCATCATCTCCCAATGCCCTAGAGGAATTTGATGGTCGGGAAGCCAAACCCCTGGGCGTTCTCGAGAGTTTAGCAATCACTTTACAGGGGAAGTCTGTCAACGTAGAAGTAGAAGTAGTGGACGCCAGGCTAAACTACAATATACTTCTCGGCCGCAGCTGGAATCATGCCATGCTATGCGTGCCATCCACCGTTTTTCAACTTCTTAAGTTCCCTCACGAGGGAAAAATTGTTACGGTGGATCAATTGTCATTCTTCGCCTCCACCTCTGAGAAAAACGTTCCATACATGGATCAAATCTCAAATCCCCCTGACAGTGTAGGACCCAGTCTCTTCAAGGACCCCATCCTCATGGGTATTGTTCCCGCACCACCACCGCACACCACTCAAGTTAACATGATTTCCAGGTCTGATGACCCCTAGCTCATCCCTAAGCTTGAGCAGGTGTTTGAGTTTGGAGAATCAATGCCCTTGACTCCAGTAGAGATTAGCTACTGCAAAAATGTTGCCGCATCTGACCCTTAACCTCCTCAGCATGCTCCTTTGAGCATGGCTCTAGATGTCTACTCTCAATCCCCCTGGCTTGGTCAGGCCGATTCACCTGATCCACTCAAAGAGACTTTTCCTTCCGATGAAGCCATTGTTAAAACCATGTCTCTTGAGGAGCTGCCTTGGAGCGATGGACATCATCGTTCCTCTTTCATGCCTAGCCTGGGGGCAATGTCAGATTTTCTACAGCGTTATGCATCCTAGGTTCCTACTCCTCCTCTCCAAACGCCCATTTTGACGAATGAGGTTCTTTCGAAGCGAAACCTGAGTAATATCACTCAAACCATCCCGATCAACATCTCCATTAAACCGGGGATTATTGAGAATATACACGTGGGAGTGACTTGTTCTCCTAATGAGATACAGGTCTATATTGATATTTTTAAAGAATTTAGAGATGTGTTTGCCTCGTCTTACGAGGAAATGCCTGGGATTGATCCCAGTATCGTAGTGCATGAGATTCCAACCTACCCTAGTGCAAAGCCCGTGCACCAACGTTTATGCCCAATGCATCCTCATAAAGCCACTACAATTAAGGCAGAAGTTGAAAATTTTCTGAACGCAGGCTTTATTTATCCCATCCCCCTCACAGAATGGGTTTCCAACATTGTCCCTGTCAATAAAAAGCAGGGTACTATTAGGGTCTATGTTGATTACCGTGACATCAATCGTGCCTGTTCGAAGGATAACTATCCCACTCCGTTCATAGAGAAAATCGTCGATGAATGTGCTGGAAGTGAGATCTATTCCTTGATGGATGGTTTCTTAGGGTATAATCAGATCAACATTCTACCTACTAGTCAACACAAGACTACATTCATCTGTCCATGGGGTACTTTCACGTATAAAAAACTCTCATTCGGCTTGAAGAACGCTGGAGCCACTTTTCAGCGTGTGATGTCTTACGCTTTCCATGACATTTTCTATATCGTTCAGCCTTATCTGGATGACTTTCCATCTCATTCAGCTAGGTGAGAGGACCACCCTGAACACCTCCGCCAAATTTTCCTTCGCTGTAGGCGCTACAATATTAGGCTTAATCCTCATAAATGCGTCTTTTGCGTGGATTCTAGCTGTCTTTTGGGATTCATAGTCTCCAAGGACGGAATTTTCCTTTACCCTTTAAAATTTGAGGCCATCATCAATCTCCCATCACCCTCCTCATTATACCAGTTATAGAGTCTGCAGGGAAAATCAAACTTCCTTCGACGCTTTATCCCGAACTACGCGGAGGTGGCTAAAGGATTCACGAACCTATTAAAGTGGAATGTTCCCTTCCATTGGGATGAAATTGCTCAAAAATCCTTTGAGAGGCTGAAGACGTTACTTGTTAATACTCCTTTGCTTCGTCCTCCTAACTATCACCGTGATTTCACTTTGTATCTCGCCACCGCATTTAGCACCATAGCTATGGTTCTGGTGCAGGATGATAATGATGGTAATGAACATGTTGTTTATTATCTATCATGAAACCTTCTTGATACGGAAACATGTTATGCTCACGTCGAGAAGTTGGCGTTAGCCGCAGTACACGCTGTGTAGCATTTTCGCCACTACATCCTGTTGCGTACGATAACAGTGGTTTCAGATTGCAACCCTATGACATATATTCTCTCTCGACAATTACTGGGGGGAAAATACTCCAAATGGATCGTTATCCTGCAGGAGTTTGACTTAGAGTTCACTACTGCTAAGTCAACCAAATCACTTGTCTTCGCCGATCTTATATGCTCACTCCCGACATACTCCACTCCTTCACTCTCCGAGGATCATATCCCAGACAAAACTCTTTTCCTCATTAGTACTTGCGACCCTTGGTACGTCGACATAATCGTGTATCTTCAGACCTCCACATTTCAGTCTGAGTTGACTAAAGATGCCCGACGACGGATTTGGCATCAGTCTCAACCCTACCGCATCGTAGGAGATACCTTATACTGCGTTGGAGTAGATTCGGTGCTCTTTAGGTGCCTAACCTTGGAAGAGGCTGAAAGGTTCCTAAATGACTGCCATAATGGCGCTTGTGGTGGACATATGTCCGGATATGCCACTGCCTAGAAAATTCTGCGAGCAGGTTACTTCTGGTCGTCCATATTCAAAGACTGTATCGTTGCAGCCCGTAAGTGTCACGCGTGCCAGGTGTTTCAGCGCAAGATGCACGCGCTGCCTCTCCCTTTGCATCCTGTTATTACCGTTGGCCCTTTTGCGAAATGGGGCATGGAATTTATGACGTGTAACCCTCGTTCGGCTGGGGGGCATGCGTATATAATCATCGCTGTCGACTACTTCACCAAGTGGGCCGAAGTGATGCCTACACTTGCTGCCGATGGTAAGACGACTGCTCAGTTCATCTTCAACCACATCATTGCACGTTTTGAGGTCCCTCAAGCCATCGTCACCGATCATGGTACTCATTTTCGAGATTATATGATGGCTGAGCTGACTTCAAGATTGGGCTTACACCACGATAGCTCAACGCCATATTACCCTTAGGAAAATGGCCAGGTTGAAGCAGTGAACAAGGTTCTGTTCACTATGCTTCAACGAAAAATTGGTATTCACAAATCTAATTGGCACCTCCAACTGTTCTTAGCTCTATGGGCATACTGGACGTCTGCAAAGAGTGCAACTGGATTCACGCTATTTCAATTGGTATAGGGTCTAGAAGCAACTCTTCCAGTTGAATGCGAGATTCCTTCTTTGAAATTAGCTATGGAACTTCTACCTGATACTTCTGCTAAGGAAGAGTGTCTTTTGTATCTGGAACGGTTAGATGAAACCCATCGTTTAGCTGCTTTAGTCATTGAAGCACAAAAGAAGCGGGTCAAAGCTCACTTTGATCAATCAGTTTCTCCACGTTCCTTTATCGAAGGAGACCTCGTCCTCCTATACAATCAAGCGCATGACAAGCTTGGGGCTAGTAAGTTCCAACCGATGTGGCATGGGCCCTACATAGTAAAACATGTTTTGAAGAATGGGGCTTATGAGCTTATAGATCATAAAGGAGTTCCGCTGGCGCAACCCAGAAATGGGTTGTACCTCAAAAAATACTATGCTTGAAGTCATTTTTTGGTGTGGTGTGTGTACATAAGTTTGTTATTTGTGTGCATTTGTGGTGTGGTTTGCGATGTAAACATATTTCTGCTGATCGGGTCTTCCTGATTGTGCAGATGTCCATCAATCCGTTTGTTGGTTTCACGGATGGTGCCTCCCGCAGTACCAGGAATCTGTCTTTGGTGGCCTGGGTAATCTACGATCTTGCTGGTGAGTTGGTCAACCTGCAAGGTGTGTGTCTGGGACGTACTACAAATAACATCGCGGAATATAGTGTTGTGTTAGAATTATTAACCGAGGCTATAAACCTCAGTATCTATGAATTACTTGTGTATCTAGACTCGCAACTTGTAGTATCACAACTGAACGAACACTATTCAGTAAGAAACCCATCCATTTTACGTCTGTATCTGCGTATTCGTTTACTGGAAATAAATTTTGACTATATTACATATTAACATATACCTAGGCATATGAATACGTTAACTGATGCAGTAGCTAATTTGGTTCTAGATAGACATTTGCGCAATTTGTAAATCATCATCACATGTAAAAAGAAAACCCATCCAGAAATAGATATGTATATATATAGATATCGAATATTTGAATAGTGTGCATTAGATTAAATCAAAAATATACATGTTCATCTTAATACATCTGGAGACGACATGTCTCTCAAAAAATATGCATGATGAAAGCCGTAGGATTCTAATCCGCATGGTGCTCATGATAACAAGTGACTGCACGCACTAAGCGTCTCAGAAGTCAGTGGAGGCGACTAGGCACTCCCACCGTATGTCTCTAGTACGCCATCGGTACATCTGCCAACCCGACATAGTCTGGGATCCCTCGGGCAATACCCTCGAGATTCTGGATCAACTCTCCCCCCCTCTGCACCCTCTCCCTGAGGTTCAGGTGCGGGAAGAGTCCTCCGCGCGATAAGAGACATATCGGCTGGTCTCTCTAGGCCCACGTCTGCGTACATATAAAATGTGTTAGGAAGAACATGTATTAACAAAAAATCATAAAACATAAAATCAAAAGGAGAAGAGATCATACCCAAATCCTCGTCCCAATCATCTCCCTCCGGCAGTGGGAGATCTGGGTCTCCAGTGAAATTGGTTCCTACATATGGCCAGTCTTCCACTACAATCAACTAACACCACAACCACCCAAAAAACTCCAGCCTCCAGGACATCTGTTGGCCTCCTCCAGCTCTGGGCATTAGTGCCGCCCAGCGAGCCATTCTTGGCTCTCGTGGAATCGGCTCAGCTACTATGGCCCCTTGGCCTTGGAAGATTGGTAATCATTCCAAAATGAACGATACCAGGATAGAACCGTAGCCAAACTGTTTCAGTTTGGCCTGCTTACACTTCGTGAGTTGTCTCTTGATGTTTATTGTTAGTGCTGTGGCCCAGTCGAATAATAGGGGACTCATGCACTCTGAGGCCAGTAAGAGTTGGGCCTTTATTGCCTTGTGTGGTGCCTACGATCCTGCGGCCCGCGTGATGGTATGAAGCACTACCCTAAGTGCTAGATCAGGAATAGTATGGATGTCCACCTTTCCACTTCCTGATCTGAGTCATTCCCCTCGACACACTCGTGCCATCACTTGCTCCATATTCTCACCAGATGGTCTACTCCCTGTCAATATGGGCACCGGACCTCTACGCGATAGTCCGGTTATGAAGTATACGTTAGAGACCTCCAGTTCTAATACTTGGTCCCGCAACTTGAACACTTGTTCATGTTCGTCCCATATGCTGATCAGGTACTGTAGGAGCTCAGGCTGAGCTTGTAAGCAAGGTGTCAGGAAGAACTTCTTAAGCCCACATTTCTTGAGGGAATTCATGCAAGTTTCATTCTCCATGGCCTATTCATCCTCTTCCCCGTGCTCCCTCTCTTTCCACTCAATGACCATTTTGATCGCTTGCTTGCATTCACATGGTCAAAAAACTTCAATTAGACCTCTGCTATCCTCAAAAATTCATGCAATTCATTCATTGTGTGGAAATTTCAAACGAAAAATTGGATTGCACCGTTGGCACGGCTGTTTTCCTAACAGTCGCGCCAGTTGGCGCGGGCCCTTTGGAAATAAAATGTCATTGGCGCGGGTCCATGCCGGATAACCGCGCCAATGGGCGGAGCCCTAAAAGTTCAAAAATTCCTCACAGGAGTCTAATATACAATAAAAATTCATGAAAAATAGATTGAAATGGAGTACAAAGAAGTGCCTCTTACCTAGAACAGACGGGAATATGAATGGTAGCCCGGATCGGTCGCAATCGCCGTAAGAAGTTTGCACACAAAATGGACCACTGCTGCTCTTCGGTGAGGTAAATAGTAAAAAGTAATTTTATTTTTACCATTTGACATATTTATAAATTTTTGAACTCAAAATAGGTTTTGAAAGTTATTTTTCTGAATATTTTAATATATTTTGTCAAAAATGGGTTTTACACTTGCTTTTTTCACAGCAATAGGTTTTTTACGGGACTTAAACGGTGAAACGAGTTGTATTTTATACTTTTTCGGACTCGGTAAATAAACGAAAAAGTCACTTTGGAGTCATATTTCAGCTCTTTTCTAACTCTCTAAACATGAAAAGATTGCTGAGGCCCTTGTTGTTTCGATCTCGTTAAAGTGGATGCGAATTGACATTTACCCAGCATGCGTTTACCCCTTTTTCGGGCTGGGATGGATTATTTACGAAAAAGGAATACCCTAGCCTATCGCGACTAGGAGGTTTTCTCATATATTTTTTTCTACCTTTTCGGGTCCGAGGAACTATCTACGAAAAGGGAGTGCTGTATTTTACTTTTCTGTTGTCTTTTCAAACTCTCTAAATATGAAAAGACGCTGAGTTCTTCCTTTGTCAGAATCGTTAAACCCTGATGACATTGGATTTAGTTGAAATGACATTACCCGAGTTTCTCCTTCCTAGGGCTTGTTAAATGTACTAGGATGGATTCTCCCAAAGGGCGGACTTATATTACAAGCATATGCTATCCCCTTCAAGCTTGTTATAAAAAATAATTGAGGTACTCGCCAGAAATGGTGGAGGAAAAATGGAACCAGCATCATTGTCATGTCGGCAGTATGTCGCTCTTGAACATGGCACTTGTCTACATTCTTGTCGGGTTGGGGACATCTGATATCATTCTTCAATTGCCTCCGTGGGTTTGGAAAATCCCTTTTGACTTCTCATCTACTCGTTGCCTCATCACCATGACCTCTGATCCGTTGATGTCAAATACTGCCAAATCCACCATTGTGCCATTATATGTTCAAGAGAATTTGACCTCTGCAAAATATCAACCTTCCTCTGATTCTCATATGATCCTGATTCACAAAAAACATCATGTTCCTCTATCTCGTGTCGATGGTGTGGGAAACATTATGGCCCAGCTTTGATCAAGATCACTTCCTGTCGACTTCAGCTCATTATCCGAGAAGCTGGTCTAGAGACTCCTTTATGGTACCTTGGAGCCTGCATTCCTCAATGGTAGGTTCGTCACATTCGACATGAGGTTTTCATTATTGGCCTCCGATCGAGTGATTCTACGAGTGTTCTACATCACCTCATTGATTCATATTCCGTAGATTGTACCTGTAGTACCTTGGGGGCCATTGTCATTATTGGTGGTACCTCTCGCGTCTGCTAACAACTTTCATCATTGGCTGGTAATCAGATGATGTTCTTGCATGTTCGACTTCAGCTCACATATTCGCATGCTTGAACTTGTACTTTGTTTGGGTCGAGATGGAGCGCAAGACCCTGGATTGTGTCTGTTGTAATCCAGGCTGCGATATTGTGGATTATTATGATTATTTACATGACTCACTGATTGGATGGCTGCGACCATACCTGAGTCTATTTATCGATCTTCACTAGATGGCTGCGTCCATGCCTTGGATCCTCGACACGACACCGCGTGGCGCACGTGCCCACACCACGCACATATACTGCGGCACCGAGACATCGCTGTACTCACCCTACAGTTCTCCGGGCGCGTGTTTTTCGCCCAAGATAAAATTTCATAAAGCATTTCACCCCTCTCTCTCTCTCGAGCCTCATGCTTTAGGGGGCATATGTTACATAGAAATTTGTCACCGTCCCTGCCATTCCCCATCCCGCACATTAGAGGGCCCATTCCGTGACCTGTGAGCAGAGACAAGACTTGAAAATACTTTCATTACATCCCTCTGAAGATGAGCTCTCATTGCCCTGAAGACATCTCCCTGCAAAAAACCCTGAAAATAGCTCTTTTTCCATTGGCGTGGTTCCATAGTTCAGCCCTCGCGCCAAGGGGGAAAATATTCCAAAGAGGGCGCACCAATTGGCGCTCTGTCATAGAGCCGCACCCGCGCCAACCATATTAAGAGGTGTTTTTTAAAAATAAATGGCGGAAGTTTTGTCCTAACAAATCCCTGGACTGATTTTTATCTTGAGTTGGGAGGTTTGGCTATGGATTTCCATAGAGAGGAAGTGGTTTTCCACCTCTCATGGAAGCTTCCTTGATGATAGGGCCAATCCCATAATTATAGGGATCTCAACTCCCCTTCCTCCATCTATAAAATCTTGCTCATCTCTTTTGCAAGCTGGTTCCCAAGAGCTTTCACATTCTTATGTTGCAAGAGCCTTCTTGATTCCCTTAAGGCCAGATCCAAGCAAGGAGACTATTGTAAAGTATTCGAAGAGAGAGGCTTGTCCCATCCTTGATAGGCTTTATCGAGACATGTTTTGCTGACGACCCGCCAAAGGAGAGTGCTGCATCGAAGCTATGGTTGTATTCTTCTTTTGACTCATTAATGATAAGCGACTATTGGTTATGGTTCCACTCTTGTTCTTGATTATGTTCATGAGTTATGTCCTCTTCGACTGACATATAGTTGTATATACTGGATTTTATGCTTTCGTTTGTGTTGTTTCTTGCAAGTTCAGAAATGAATTTGAACTACCCAGTTCGAATTCATACTATGAAACAGATTGCCCTAGTGAAGAAAATTTTCTTGATGAAGAAGAAAAATCTCCTGAGGATGCTGATGTAAATATTTTGTCAAAAAAACTTGATAACACAACAGAGATGATTACAGAGTTAGAAACAAAGGATTTAGAAACCTTGCAGTCTAAAAATCAAAGTTTACCAAAGGGTCTGGCCCCTTTATAAGAGTTGTTTGATTTCAACGATGTGGCCAAGAAGCCAAAACTGGAGCCTGTAGAAATTGAAGTTGAAGAGTGTAATATAGGCAGTGAACAAAAAACAATGATGATCAAACTGTCTAAGACTTTACCAGCTCACATTAAACTCAGATACATAGAGCTGTTTAAAGAATTTTCTGATGTTTTTGCATGGAGTTATGAGGATCTGAAATCCTATGACACTGAAATAATTCAACAAAAAATTCCTCTCAAGGAAAACCGAAAGCCATTCAAATAGAAGTTGCGTAAAATAAACCCTGTTCAGTTACCTTTGGTTGAGAAGGAAATCAATAAAATGTATGAAGCTGGCATTATTGTCCCTATTAGATATTCTGAGTGGGTGTCTAATCTGGTGTCAGTTAGGAAGAAAATGGGAGAGATTAGGCTTTGTATAGACTTTAGAGACTTAAAAAAAGCTTCACTGAAAGACAAATACCTTTTACCCAAGATGGACCATATTTTACAAAGGGTAGTTGGTTCTAAAAGAATTTATTTGCTTGATGGCTATTCAGGATACAATTAGATTTTAGTTCATCCTGATGACCAATTAAGATAGCTTTTACTACACCTTGGGGCACTTTCATGTATGTGAAAATTCCCTTTGGTTTAATGAATGCTAGTGAAACATTCCAAAGAGCCATGGACATTGCATTCTTGGAGGACTTGGGCTACTTCATCATTATTTACCTTGATGATGTTACTGTTTTTTATAAAACAGATGAAGAGCACTTAGAACATTTGAGAACAGTTTTCGAGAGATGCAGGAAGTTTGGGATATATTTAAACCAAAAGAAAAAAATGTTTGGTCTCCAAGAAGGTAAACTTCTTGGGAACATCATTTCAGAAGAGGGGATTAAGATAGACCCAAAGAGGATTGAGGCCATATTGCAAATCTCTCATCTTCAAAACATCAAGTAATTACAATATTTCATTGGAAAGATTAATTTCTTGAGAAGGTTCATACCCAACTTGGCTGAGCTACTTAGAAGCATTAAAAACATGCTGAAGAAGGAGCAAGGGGTTAAATGGACCTTGGAAGCAAAGAATTCCTTTGAGCTGGTTAAATAAGCGTTAACCAAAACACTAGTCCTAATAAGTCCTAATTTTTCAAAATATTTTTATATTTTTTTATTTCCATCAGAACATACAATAGTTGTTGTCCTATTGCAGAAAAACCCACAGGGACAAGGGTAGCCTATTGCATTCTTTAGCAATGCTTTGAGGGATGCCCCTCTGAAGTACAACATTATGGAGAAGCAATCTTTTGCTTTGGTCAAGGCTTTAAAAGACTTTAGAGTATACATCTTTCACTCACACATCATTGTCTTTGTTCCAAATTCAGTTGTGAAAGACATTCTAACATAGGACCCAGATGGTAAGAGAGGTAAGTGGATTGCGGTAGTACTTGACTATGATTTGGAAATCAAGCCCAATAAACTCATCAAAGGCTAAGGTCTAGCTAGATTAATGGCTGAATCCAATTTTGAAGTTCTTGATATTAATATGATAAATGCTTTGGATGAACAAGAGGAAGTCTCAACTCCCATTGTTGAAGACCATTTTATGAATTCCTCTTGGTATGTTGATATTATTTATCTTTTGCTTAATTTGAACACACCTCCTGGTTTATCAAAAAAAAAGGGAAGGTTTTTAAAGTTAAAAGCTGTAAACTATTGCATTATAGATAAATGTCTTTATTGGAAAAATGCAAGTGGGATATTGCTTAATTGTTTGTCAGAGTATGATGCAGAGAAGGTTAAGCATGAGTTCCATGAAGGAGAATGTGGAGGCCACCTCTACTAGAAGACAACATCCAACAAAATCTTAAGAGTTGGTTACTATTGGCCCACTCTCTTTCTTGATGTACACAAGATGATAATTGCCTGTCATAAATGCCAACTTTTTGAAGGAAAAAGAAAGTTGTTTCCCTTACCTCTGCATCCAATCACTGTTGAAGCCCCTTTTCAATAGTGGGGACTTGACTTCATAGGAGAAATCCATCCACCCTCATCTACTCAGCATAGATGGATTCTCACTGCCACAGACTGCTTCACCAAATGGATAGAAGTCATCCCTTCTAGGCAATCCAATGATTCTATCATCATAAAATTCATGGAGACACATATCCTCTCTAGATTTATCTGTCCTAGGAAGATCATCACTGATAATGCAACAGCATTTGGATCCAAGAATATGGTTGAATTCTGTCACAAATATCAGATAACATTGGGGCATTCCACTGCTTATTACCCTCAAGGTAATGGAATAGCAGAATCCTTAAACAAAAGTTTGGTGAACATAATCAAGAAGTTGTTGGAGGACAACAAGAAGTCTTGGCACACAAAGCTAGTTAATGCACTATGGGCTGACAGATTGACATTGAAGAAATCTATTGGCATGTCACCCTACCAACTTGTGTATGGTACAGATGAAATTGTTCCAACTAGCCTTGGGGTACCAGTTATGAATTTCATTCAAGAATTTCAGTTTAAATACAATGACATGATCAGAAGGACAAATCAGACTATTCATCTTCAGCAAACTAGAGAGAAGGTTTATAACAAAGCATTGCAAAAACAGGACAGCATCAAAAAGATTTTTGACAGAAGAACCAAGGCCAACAATTTCAATATTGGGGACAAATTTTTAAAGTGGGACTCAAGGAGAGAAGACAAGGGCAAGCATGGGAAATTTGACAACTTATGGATTGGCCCTTACTTCATTCATTCTGCTGCTAGTAACAATGCCTTTCTCTTGCAGGAGTTGAATGGAGCTGAACTGTTTGGGGGTCCTGTCAATGGAAGGATGCTCAAGCATTACTTCTCTTGATCTTGTCATGTTTTTAAAGCCTTTTTATCTTTTTTCTCATTATAAATATTTCATCAATCATTGCATTCAAAGTTACAAAAGTAAAAAATACAAAAACAGTAAAAGAAAGAAAATATGGCAGAATTGTAAAAACAATAAAGGTACAGCCCCATACCAAAAAAGAGAAACAAAATCTGAAAGTGTGCAAGATTAAATGCCACTCCTAAGAAACACACTTCTAGTTATTCATACAGCCTAATCATGACTACTTAGTTTTAAATTGACTACTGATAGGTTAGTGAATTCGATTTTCCAAACAGTTTAATCTTGGGTTATCAGTTAGGAAGATTAGGACAGAAATTAAAGGTTCAAACATGCTCAAAATCTGAACCTAAGTTTCCAAAAGAAGAATGAATCCTATATGTTTTAATTTTGAGTCAAAAAATAGAGGTAAAACTGGTCCTAATCAGCCCAAAACCTGAACCAGAAAACAAGGGAAAAAAAGCTCAAATAAACTCAAAAACAGAGCTGAAGAAAAGAGAAGGTTGTGCTTCGAATTTTCAGATTTTAAGCCTTCCATTTTGATTTAATTTTCTGTAAAATAATTATCTATGTTCAGCTTGTTTTGTATGCCATAGATCAACAACACGTTAGATAGTTCAATCCTGACTTGTATGCTTTTAAATTTTTTTCTTAGAAATTAGTGAATAAAAATTTGTTAGACTGTTTAATCCTAACAAATTAGTAGATTAGGTAGAGAAGCTGATGGAGTCAACTGTTTAATCTGAGTTGATGGAGAAATAAGAAGTAGAATTAGATTAGTTTTATTCTTTCAAAAGAATAAAATGTTGATAAAAGAGTTTGCCAATCCAAGTGCACTCTGAAAAGAAGAAAAAATGTTAGATCAGTAGGATTGGGTAGGTAGAAAGCTTGTTGGATAGATATCCATTGTTTTTCCATGGCTTCTAATATTTTTAGAGCAAAAGAAGATCATCCAAGTGAAGAAAAAAGCAGGCCAATGGATGATGCATTGATCAGCCCCCCAGAGAACGCAAGTCTGAAGTTCTTGATGCCTTCAAGAAGGCACCATCCCCATGTGGAGCGACTGTTAGCCACCTATAAAAATTTTCATATCAAATGGTGGCTAAATCATTTTTTTGAGCCTTCAAGAAACAAGTTTTATTGCAAAATTGTTATCTCTTAAAGTCTTATGAAGACATCATTTCTTTTTATTAAATCTTCACTGTTGTTTCCCTTTTTGAACTCAAAAATTCTACTGTTTTCCATGAAGAAAAGACTGCTGCAAAACTCCATTTTTCCCCTCCCTCCACTCAAAACTAAGCTTCATTTTATTCCCTTTTTCCCCATAAAATTCCTCTATTTTTCATGTATTCCCTTCTTCCCTTCATAAAATCCTTTTTATAAGGTTTAAAACTCATTTTTGAACCTTACCGAAACCCCCAAATCCATCAAAAAACCTTGAAAATTTCATAAAAAATAAGTTTTTTAACTATGGGCCTAAGCCCCTTTGGGCTAAGTCCTAAACCACTTCCCCACATATGCACATGCCCTAGAACCAGGCACTAGACCCATAGGGTGCTTATCGCATCGGAAATAATCAGAGAGTGCAAGTCTTTTGGCTTTTATGAAACCTCCGATGGGATTGGCCCTTTTTATATAACCCCCAATCCCTTTGCTGCTTCATATAACCGCAGAGCCCGGAATCGGGCGCTAAAATTTGTGAATAAACCATTCCCGATCACTTTTTCCCTTTTTAAATTCATAAAAACCCATTTTCCTAAGTTTTATTCTAAACCCGCCAGTTCAATGTTTTGAGTGATAAGGACCGTTGATTTAATGCCAGTCGATGATCCAAAATTTCTCGCATCAGAGATTTTCTAAATGGGTAGATTGAAAACGCCTCTCCATTGTTCCGATGCGATTGGCCCTTTATATGTTTGAACCCCGGTCCCTTTACCTTTTTTCATATATCCGAAGGCCCCGTAATAGGGCGCTAAGCATTGAATAAAAACCCTCCCGATGCATGTTTTCCCTTTGTATTTAATTTAAAATCTAATTTTTATGTTTTATAAAGAAGCCTTCCATTCATTGGTCGAAGCCCTTCTCCACCGTTAATCTTGAGCCAATCAATGGCTAGCACAATCTCACATCAGGAGATTTCCATTGGCGCGTTAGATATTTTATTCACCCCCCCCAATTGAACTCCTCCGATTCATCCTCCATCGTCGATCTGATCTGCAGATCGAAGACCCACAGTCAATCGCACTGGTGCCCATTCAACCTTTTCCCTTGCCGATCGCGAAAGTTTCGATTACATCTAGGCCATCCACGTGTCAAGATCCGACGGCCCAGATTTAACCCCTCAACCTTTGTTAAAAACATGAAGCCCTGCTTTATAAGGTTATTTGAGGAGATCTCCGCCGTTGATCTCTGCATATCAACAACCCATATTAACCCATCCTCCAATTTGTATATTGTTCCATTTAAATCTAGATTAAATCTCCATCGTTGATCGTTTACATCTAATGGGCCAGATTAATCCTGACAGGCCCAACTCTTGTAGGTCCTGCCTTCCTTCAGATTTGATCTCAGCAGTCCATCTTTCATCTGAAGGCTCAGATTGAAACCACTTATGCTCTGCCCCACTTTTTATCTCCCATCCACCTGTCCTACATCGCGCTCACTCCCCACCGTTGGATTGGAGGTCACAGATCTAATGGCCAACACGTATTTTCACGTAGATTTATGCCCGAGCGTTAATTCTCAGAAATCACACGATATGGGCAGTTTTGAAATGCCACGTGTCGCCTGATAATGCATATCGCATTCGAAAATTGAAAACTACCTATTCCCCTTTTGGCCGCACGATACTGCTGGTTTTCCAACCTAAAACTGCTTTCCCCTTTTATATGGAATTTCACCGCATTCTCTCCCCGCCATTGATCTCTGCAGATCAATGGCTCAGAGTCAATTTGGACTTTACACTATCACCCTCTGCCATACACCAAGGGATTTCATGATCAACCACAACAGTTGATCTTTAAGGCCTATCTGATCTAATGGTTTAGGATCATCCGCAAAACCCCAATTTTCCTCCTTGCCTTTTTCATTGCTGATTAAGGTTTTAACCCCATTTCTTCACATTTTCCGCCATTACATAATATATGTGACCCCTTCACATTATTATTTCCATGATTGATTTTGACCGTCAATCAACCCAGATCAACAACATGGACTTAATCCTATGCACCATTCAATCAACTGCCTCCTTCTCACCCTCGCAAGAAAATTTCCACCGTTGGATGCTTTCATCCAATGGCTGCGACCTAATTCGCAAACTCTGAAGCATTCAAACAAATAAATACGTAGGATTTATTAATATTTCTTTGTTTATGCAGGTTTCAAATGTTTTTCAAATGTTTTAAAATGAAAATAAAAGTCGAGGATGACGATCCTCCAGCCTTTTGTTTGTCAAATAGATTGTTCCACAGGGTTGAAACACCACGTTTGCTGGTGTCTCATGAACGATGGCAGCTCTATAAAGCCCCTTTCGCACCTGCACATCAACAAGACACAACAATTCTTAATTGAAATAGAGAGTATCAGTATTGAAGGTCATATCAAACCAGAACTAAAGAATTGAAGGTTAAATCCCAGTTTTGGTGGATTACGGCTAAGATCGACAATCAAAAGCCTAATCTGCTAAATTTAACACAGTTAAAGAGCAGAAGACAGATTTTAGGCCTGATTAAGCCTAATACACAGAATCAAATCAAATTAACAGTGTTTAAAGAAAAATTGAAAATATCTATCAGACAGAGAAAGCCTCCACTGCCACATCAGAGGCTAATTGATTCCTCTCAGCTACTTAATGCCACTTGTAGCCTCAAAAAATTCAACAAAGGGCCGAGTTATGATCAGAAAAGAAGATATTTTCCTCAATAACAACCGAACAATTATTCCAAGCAAAACAAAGTTATTGCAAAGATGACACGGAGCCTTAAAAGTCAACAAAAGCTCCCCACTAAGCTTAATTCTTAATGTAAAACAATTAACATAGAGAAAATATTTGTAAAATTATCCATCGAGCCCCTCAAATACCGAGAAGTAATAATCTGTATTAATTGAACCTTGGAGATCTTTTATCCCATCCCACCTCCTCGTTTCTTCTATAAATAATTTTGTAGAAGATGAAACAATGTTGGTTGCAGAAATTTGAAATATACTTGTGCTCGAAAATTTCTATGTGTAAATAGTGTTCAGAGGCTCTTGAAGCTATATTTGTGATCTAATAAGTTAGGCTGAGAAGTGAAGATGATTGCTGAACTGAAACATTGGACCTGAAGACTGTAACTGGTTTGACATCAATAACAAGTTGTTTCTTGGGATCCTGGTCTATATCACTGGTGAAGTGCTTCTTTCTGTGTAATGTTTTTCCTTTCATGTATGCCATTTTTTCCATTATTCTCTGATAAAGAACATCAAGCATAGAGTTAAGACTTACTGTTTACAGTACCCATCTTTGACTAATAATCTTTATCTCAATGTTTTCCTCTTAATTTTTTATTTGAGAATGATTCAATATAGTTTAAGCAGTTAGGTACGTTGGCGTTCCCTCGTCCTATTGTTTGTTTTAAAAAATTTTCTTGAATGTTATTTTCATTATCTTCTTAGTAAATTTAGACTAGAAAAGTGATGGTTCTAGCTTCTTTCTCCAAAGGTAAATTCTAAACGTTTCCCTTAGTGTTTGCTGAAAGCAATCTAGATTTAAAAGAATCTTAACTGATCTTAAGTTGCACTTTGTTTCTCTTATGTGTTTTCATCCCTTCTGAAGGTAATTATGTGGATTACTGGATTATTTGTTTATTGAGTTGGCTTTAATACAAACTTGCCCAGGAAATTTATGGTTAGCCTTGTCCTGGTTGGTTTTAAACAGTTACTTAAAAGGCTTTTCTTGTTTGGACAGACTGTTCAATCCTAGTTGAAATTACTATCCATTTCCACCCTTTCAGCACTCTTATTGTTTCCATTCCATAATTTTATCTCTAAATATCTTGTGATATAGATGACTTTCCCCTTGGATCACTCTTGAAGTTGTTTCTCAATTAAACCCTTTTATGACTCCATAGCCCAATGGACTAAAAACCAACATTATATCTATCTAATCAGCCAAATCTTGTTCTGATTGCTTGCAACTTCACACCTTTCAAATTATTTTCATTTTAGGACTTTCCACTCAACTAAACATCATGCTCAACCATCCAAAATAAACAAAAACCCGCGTTCTTCATAACTAGCCTAATATCACACATAAAAACTTTAAAGATAAATCAATTTTTTGCACTTATTGGAGAGATCCCTCTCCAGATTCAGGAGGGATAAATCCTAGAAATCCAAAGTGGTTCAAGTGTTCTCTCTACAGTTCTAGTCTCACCAATCTGCTAGAATTACGGGGAGCTAACATAACCCACAACTATTTCACTTCCAATAGCACTTGAACTACCCGTCCTAACTCATACTTCCGCGCTTCGCTCACACTCATATTTCCAATCGTAACTTAACTATTCTATGAAATCTTGCTAGCAATCACTACTAGTAACGATTATTTAAGGACGACCACCTTGAGTATAACAGAATTGCAGGATACTCTAGAAGACAGGTAAATTAATTCCATCTAGAGACCCATCCCACCACTATACTCCCCCTGCCTTTCTAAACTTCTCCTTTTTCTCTATCTCAACCTTCCCCTCATTTAAGTCTCACCTGGACTATGACTAATTTCCTTTATTAATGCTTCCCGGCTTATTTAGTCTTTAATACGTACTAAAATCTACATCATATGAGCCACCAGGATTAGCAGTTAATATTCACATAAGAATATAATTGATATATGAGCCTCAGTTCCATTCGAGTCATAATTATAAGGCAGGATTTCATTCATTGGCCATCATTTCATTAAAAACAGAAACCCCAACTTCTATAGTTTATTCACATCCTTATCTAGGCCATATCCACCAATAGTACCAGCAACTGGAATTGGATCGTCCAGAAATGGAATTGAATCATTCAGAGGGATAAAGCAATAAAATGAGTATTTGAAGATGGATATGGAACTGTATATATATTTATATATGGAACATTTGTATATGAAGATGGATCTAAAGCATTGGAAGATGGATATGTGGCATGTGAATAGTGAGTTTAATTACTATAATAGAAGGGAGCACTAGAAAAGAAACTCACTGACTGTCGTGAGGCAAGCCATTGAAGATATAATTGCTTGGGTGGGTGGCAAGAAGTGTGGTAGGAGGCTATTTGACTGAGGTAACCAGATCTTAGCCTGCTCCCTGACTTATAGTAGTAATTACTTATAGTATTAGTTTCAAATGGCAAAGAATAAGGTGGAATAATCTCGGCTTTAGATAGCCAAAGAGCTACCATAGCTACCATACGTAAATAGTCAGTCAGGGTAAGGGTATGAGACAATGTCATTCATATAGTAAACCAGAGCATCAATTCAATGAAATATAACTAGTGATACACTAGTTCCAAGCTTGCCCACTCAACGGAAGTAGGTCTGAACAAAGGAAGCCACAAAAAACCACCCAACCTCATGTGGTATGGTATTGTGAAATGAGCTCGAAAACATGAACCCAACCATTTACCTTAAGGTGAACACTGAAAGGTAAGGCTAATTGGCTTCACTCTGGCTTTACTTGTTACCCTACTTCCCGTTGTGGTAACCCTGACCTGTGAGGTTAACCCTCGACTTCACGTAGTTATGGGTAGTAATGAAATGATCATGCTACCTGGCTGGTGTTTGGATATATGCCCATTCTTGTCAAAACGAACAAATGGTTTTTTCCATGGATGAACAGAAACCTATGTAGATCCACATTGAACCCTAAGGGGGAAGGAGGTTTATGGTTGTTGGTCACCATCGAGCTCCCTATGTGAATATAGACTCTCTTCCTTCTCCTAACTTGAGTGTATTGAGCCATGCCCCCATACATATCACATTGGATCTACTATCCACATACATATTGATCTACTTATCATTGGGAAATGGCCCATACGGGACCTTAATGCCAAATATATATTAGAAACTTCTTTCACTTTGACTTAATTTTTTCTCATCTCCCCTTGGCGGAGCTTTTTGACAATATCCCTATGAGATTTTCCATTTGACCTTGGCAGAGGTTCTTCAACCTTTACTTCCTATTTTCTCATTTTTCCCTGGTGGAGGTTTGGAATATTGAGCTAGGAATCATAATGAATTTGATGGAAGAAATAGAACGAAAATACAACCTAAAATATTAAGCATCAAAAGAATGAACCAAACAGAAGCATGCATCATTTTCTCATATCATCTATGAGCATGTCGCATAAGATCTTGCCTGCTCTAATCTAAACAACTTCCCCTTCATCAACTCATAAGCTCGGAGATGGAGCTAAGTCCGGATTCAACAGCATGAACTTAGATTTAGCATGGCCCTAGATTTATCTCCCCAACCAAACCCCATAATCCCAATCCCTCAGCTAGCCATGTGGATGCTCATAAGTAAAGGATTTTTTTATGCCCCCCATACCTCCTAAGAGTTCTAAAGGCAAGTGGTACGAACATGCCTAGCTCTGAAGGTTTATAGGTTGTATGCACTTAAATAGAAGGCAAGTAGCATATCGAGTTCATAGTCTTCCATATTGACCATGATTTAAGCAAGTGTTTTCAAAGTCATATCCTAGTTCTGAAGCCCGTTCATCCATCCCATCAACTCCAATGGCAGCAGTAACAGGGAATACAACAACAACAGCTATAGGGAACACAATGAAGGTTAATTACCTGATACCTAATGCTCTACATCTCACAACTATCCCTAACATATAAGCTAATCCTCACAATACTCTTACCCTAAATGCTACTATATATAGCGTACTACAGCCAGGGAATAAAGGAACGTGGAAGAGATAGACTACAACAATACAATGAAGCCCAATACAACCACAAGGGATAATTAGAGGACAGATGAGAAAAGGTCATCATTGAAGGTATTTGATCCAATAAAGAATGATTAAAGGAGTCAGTGAGCTGATTGAATTCATGTAAGGTGATTCCTTCAAATAATTCCAGGGGGGGCATATAAGAGGAGGATTAGGCGGGACAGAGAGCCTTTACCCTCTTCATTTTCTTTGGTTGGGTTTGTTTCGGGTAAGGCATAGAGCTATGAGAGGGTGGGGCAGGGCAGGTAAACAAAAAATGTGTAATATCATAGGTAATGTCTCAGTTGGGATAGGCCTCTCCTCTATGGTGGTGATAACATAATGTGTGTCTAGGTTCTAGATAGTTAAGTGTGCTTAGATACACAATAAATTGTATCTAGCTCTAGTGAGGCAAGTAAGAGAGCAGATAGGGTGTCTGCCTCGCCCCATAGGTATGGGAGAAAACATGGTTTGAGCTCAAAAAGTTTAAGTTGAGTGGATGCTCCCCCACTTTTGAGTGACAGTTGGGAAAGCAGCTGTCAAATAAGAAATCCTTAAATGTGCCTTTATAATTGTTTTTTATATAATAATTTTTTTTCCTATTGTTACTATTATCATTATATTTATCAATATTAATTTTAAAATTGATATTAAATATTTACTATTAAAGTTTATCATGGTATTTCAATCACATTTTATTAATGTGAATGTGCATGTCATTGATATATGTTTACAACATTTATCAATATCAATTTATTGTTATATATTTATGAATATCAATTTTAAAATTAATATCAAATCTATATTATCAATGCTAATTGTGATATTTCAATCACATTTATAATGTGGTTGTACATGTAATTGATATATGTCTACAACATTTAAAAAGCACATTTATTAATGTGGTTGTGCTTGTTGAATCTTGGAATAAGAAGAAAAGGTTGAATTTGTTGAAAAGAAAGCAGATATTAGACAATATAATACATGATCAAGAAATCATTCACTCCCTTAATGTTTAGAAAAAAATAGTTATTATTATGCAATTGGACATTATTAAGGTGTATGAAAAGCTATATTGTGTATATCTCGTGGGCCTTCTAAAATATTTTGGCTTTAGGTAAGGTTGGATTGAGTGTTTAATGTCACTCGTCACTTCCACCAATTTTTCCATACTGGTCAATGGGGCCTCAACATAGCCTTTCTTCTCAAATTGAGGCCTTAGACAATGAGACCCTCTATCTCCTTTACAATTTTTACTAGCCATGGAAGGCCTTAGTAGAGCCATTCTATGAGCAAATTCCATAGGGGAGCTTAAAGGATTACATCCTTATGTAGAATTCAAGCCGACCACCCACCAAAAATTTGTGGACGACACAATGCTACATGGAATCCCATCAGTCAAGGAGGAAAATACCTACAAACAAATCCTAAATGATTTTATTGTTGCCTCATGTATGGAATTCAATCATTCCAAATACATGGTCTTATTTTTTAATACCCATATTGTTGTATAGAGAAATATTTCTCGCATCTTAGGCTTTGAAAGGAAATAACTATCGTCAAAGTACCTAAGAGTCCTTATAATTGACAAAGTGAGAAAGAAAACCACTTGGGAGACCCTAATCAAAAAATTACAATGCAAGGTCAGTTGGTGGACCTACAAGGATCTCAACCTAGCTAGTAGATTGGTGCTAACCATATCGGTTTTGCAATTTATCCCTGCATTTCTATTATCAGTTCTCCCAACTATGAAAGGTGTCCTCAACAAAATCAGAGAAATCCAAAGAATGTTTTTTGTGGAACGGGGTAGAGGAATAAAACAAGTGGGTGCTGGAAAGTTGGGAAAAATATTGTAATTTCAAATATTAGGGCGATCTAGTCCTTCTTGACCCAAAAGCGTTGAACGTAGCCCGTGGAGAAAAACTATGGTGGCGGTGGATTAAACATGTTAACCTCCCCTGGACTTCATTTTTGAAGGCCATATATGCTCAACATTTTCATCCTGAAGCTTTAATCATGTTTAATGATAGAAGGATGGGATCTGCCACATGGAACATGGCCTGGAATATTAAAGGTTTGATACAAGAGAATTTTTTATGGGAGATTTGCAATGGAAGAAAACACTAATTTGGGAAGATGCATGGTAGCAGGAATATAAATTACCATGACAATAATGAATGGAAATACGGGAGATACTACAAGAATAACGTAAAAAAACAGTTCGTCAATATTTGGGCCTTTGGGGAACCATCAAGAAAAGAGATGGTGGAAAAAACCAAACAAATTCACACATAAACCACTAGCCCAAATTGACCAACGTCTCAATCAACATCTTAAACTAAGAAGGATTCTCCAATTGGAAGATTAGGATGAACTTCGATAGGGAAGACATTAAGGTGGCCATTTTATCTTAAAGGAAGCACAGAAATATCTCACAGAGAATCAACCATACATTGAGGCGATGAATTGGAATAAGATATGGTCATATCTCCAGTGGTCGAAAATCAAAATTTTCAATTGGTTAGTAGTGCACAGAAAAATTCTTACTTGGGAAAATCTCTGGCACAGGGGCTTTTTAGGACCCTCACGATGTGGATTATGCCAAAAAAGGATGAAACAACAAATCATATCCTAAAAAACTATGAATACACAACCACAATATGGGACTGGGTTTCTCAGGTCTTTCGACAAATATACAGACAACGGGAAAATATGAAGGTGACTTTAAACAATTGGAGATGATAAATTCTCTAAGATAAAGGGGTTAATATTTTTTGGAGTCTCATTCCTAGTTTCATGATCTAGGAAATATGGAAAGAGAGGAACCCGTAGATATTCCAAGAAAAATCCCCCCCAGGGTCTTCATTGATCACCCAAATCATCCACAAATTACAAGAAATAATCCTCACTTATGAGGTGCGAAATGAAAATGATAATTCTATAGCACAAGAAAGTGGAACCTTGGAGACTCTAAGTATGAAATGAATCCAACCTCTGCCTCATAGTAGAAAAGAACAAAGAGTTCAAGGCATGGGAGAGACCTAGACACCTCTAGAGGCAAGCTTTCTAAAGTTAAACATTAACAGAGCCTCAAAGAGAAACCTGGGTCATGTTGTTGCAAGAGGGGCAATACGAGACAACATTGGAAAAATCCTAAAAATTTACTACTCAAGTCTGGGTATGGTGACGAACAACCCATTAGAATTTATGGTTCTAGAACAAGGGCTAGACGTGTTGATCAAATCTAATTTCCAGCACTACACAATAAAGGGAGACTCCACTGTGGATCCAACACGGGGAAGGTGAAAAAACACTAGTGGTTGAGCCAAATCATTTATAGGATCCATAAACACTTGGATCACATGATGAATCTCAAGTTTCACCTCATTCACCTTTCTACCACCAAAATGGCATACAAGTTGGTGAATGAAGAAGAAAATAAGTTGGAAGAACACGATGTTTATGAATGGGAGGAGGTCAGATCAAGTCTACTCAAGGATGAATGTGATACCATAACAGAGCTGGATATGAAGGGGTGTGATCAAACATGGAAAAACACTAGAGAGAATGGTACACACTCTGGGGGGACAAACCCCAAGAATCGTTTAATGATTATTGGGATGTGGATGACATAACTAGCTTGTAACCAACAGAAGGTACGATCGTTACATCAAAGTGGCATTGGATTTATCCAGAAAATCAATACATGGAGATTAAGGGAAGGTGAGGTGGCAGCTAATGAGGGTACACTCCTGAGAATGAATACCCCTATCTCCAAGAAAAATAGTGATTATAAGCCAAGGAGTAGATGCTCATAGTTAAGCCCTATATAAAATCATATGATAATGAATAGATCTTGGTTGGAGAATACTCGGGGGAGGACGTGGTGCACACATATGAACTTATGCGAGTTATCACACCTCAATATGGCAATAATGGCTGAAATAAGAAATTTGCAGCATAGTAGGGACTATGATAGTTGGCCACATAATTCTATTTATTACCCCTCTTCCTAGCTTCTCATTCATAATGTTTTGTGATTCCTAAAATAAAACTAAATTTATTTTGTTGAAAGGAATAATGATTCACCATATGATCTCAATATGGGAAAACTAGTTTTGATGTGCTAGCTCCCTCATCAGTTAAATAAAAATGTGTTTAGGATCCTCTAAAGTTAGCCAATTGTGAAGGGGTTTATGTGCCAAGTTTTAAGTGTCTCGATGAGAAATTTATGAGTTAATTAGCATTTAAAAACTCATGTACAGTAAATAAAATGCATATAACTAACACACAGCATACACATTACACAATAGTTGATAACAGAGTTCACCCCTCCTGGAATACATCTCCATGGACTTGGTTCAACAGGTTAGGCCCTCTTGGGATTAGTGGTCAAATGTCTGATTAAATGCATCTACAATGCCCCAATGTCTTTGAAACCTGCTCGATTAGATTCAGAAGACCCAAAAACCTAAAAATACACTATTGAATCTATGAAAATGGTTTCCAGCTGATCTAGGCTTGACCTCCTCTCCTGGTGGCCTTAAGCTTATTTAATATTCAAAGTGGGAAAAAAAAAATCAGGATTGCTATAGTATGTGAGAATAGCTATGGATTGGCCTATTGAGAAATTATTCAGTGTGAAGCCAAGGATTTTTTACATCAGAAAAGTTCAATCACAATCAAAGCCGAATCTGATGGGGCTGCATTAAAACTCCACACTGGGTCGAAGTTCCCGAGCAACCTTGTGGAAAAAGGCACGAGTTCACAACCATTTATGTGGCAGAGTTCAATTTTGTTTTAGGGAAGAATGTTCTGAGCAAATATTAATACTTGGACACGTTCTTTTTTTCGAGGATTGATGGTTGAATGCATCTCTGTTCATGGGCAGTGAGGAGAGCTAGTGTTATGGTCATAATCTCAACTCTCAACTGTGTATCATTCACCTACACTAGACTATTTTCTAACTATCATCATGGTGCTACTCTGAATTTTAATGCTCAAAATATTAGTGCTGATATATTACCATTTGAATTGTTGTAGCATGCTTCATTGAGTCCAATTCAATTGGTTGGCTAGCTAAAATGATATGAGAATTTTTTTGCTGATCTGGGCATCAAATTTTATTTTGTACCTACGACAGTGTACACACTATACATAGAAAATTCCATGTTGTAATTTGACCATATTCCTTACTGTGCTTTGCTGGCCAGTTTTCTTCTCAAGGAACCATGAGATTCATTGTTGAATAAGGGAATGGGAGTGTGCAAATTCTAGAGACTGAGTTCTCTTAAAGGAGGAGGAAAATGTCTTCATTATTACCCATAGGCACGATGAGTACAAAAAATATAGAAATTATGGCTTGACAAAGGGTCATGGGTCTGTAAGGTGCTTGTTGGTGTGTCCTAAAGGAAGATAAGCACATTGCTGAGCCATACCTTCGTTGCTAGACGTGTGAACCTTCCTTAGAGTTCTTTTCCATATCACGGGAAATTTTTGGGTGGTATTGTTGGGTGATTTGGCTGGACTTCAAAAGGAACCCAAATTGATAAATCAAGTTTATAAATCAGGTTCTATCACTATATTCCCTTTTCAAACCCAGCTGCAAATAAAATCAAGACTTTGTATTTTCTAGAACCTGTGTTGAGTTAATATTTGTTTTTGTGCATGATTGATTTCATCACTACTGAGACTTGTACCAGTATAAAATGTATTTATGGGCTTGTTATGATTCATCCATGGTCATTAATATGTGCTCTCATGAATGAAACAATCATTTTGTGTACGTTATTTTAGAATGCATCTACAATAGTTTGCCTTGAAACTATTTGTCAAAACAGTGGCCTCATTTTCACAAATGTTCCTGTCATCATTGGTTGAACCATGCAGGGATTCCTAAATATCTTGAGAAGAATAAAATTTGGTTCCTTGAACCACCATGCATCAGAAGACCAGAAAACAAAACAGAACAACAGACCCTTCTCCAAGAAGGTACATAATTTTCTCCAACAAAGGCATCCGAGGAATTTAAAAAAGGAGGAAGAAGTGGGAAATTGACTTCATGCACTTGGGATGGAATTAAAGATTGGAAGATCAGAAAACGACTTTGTCATGCTACAGAAACCGAATTCCTACCTTTCAAAGGTAGAGAAATCTGATTGGAGTTTAATTTGGGCTTTGAAGCCATCTATGCTTGCATTGGTACAAGCTAGATTCTTGGAACATCCAAGTGAGAGAGTCAAGCTTATATCTGCTTCTTGTTTCAGTGATATTTTCAGGATAACAACAACCTTCCCTCCCTATAATGATAATATTATGAAAATAATTTTCAGACTGATAGTAGGAACCTTTATGGATTTATACAACTGTGCATGCTCTACATTTGGGAGGAAGCTTAAGGTCTTAGTAGCCATGGCCATGACCCAGACTTATGAGGTCATGATCGATCTTGAGTGTGATGGATTGATTCTACAGATGTTCCAATGCTTCTTCAACATTAGGAGACATCATTCTGACAGAGCCATAACTCACATGCAGTCCATCCCGTCGTCATGCACGAGAGACCATGATGCCATCTGTCGGGAGCTGTAGACTAGGTTGCTGAGCATTTGAAGGAGAGAGTAGTTGGTCTCACTGTTACACTAAAAATTTTTTCCATGATGTTTTACTGTCTCTATGGGTTCATCATTACTCATACAATACTCCCTTAGAAGTCTACAAACATCATGTTCCTAAAACCAAGCCTTGAAATTGAGAGAAAAGCTTATAAAAGTCATAAAAATACTTGTACCGTACTTTATCTTAGTATTACTAGCAGTGCTGCATCTGTTTGTTCTAGAACATGTGGAACCAGCCACACTTTTTCTTCATTAAAGGTGTGGATTTCTGTAAAAGGTAAATTGAAGGTGGAAGTAAAATTTGGAAGCCCAGCTGGTTGAATCTGGAATCTTCTGGAAGCAATTATTCGATGGAATGTTGGCTCCTTTCATGTACATTCATCCCTCCATTAAAGGAGCCTACCCCTTGGTATGTGGAACTTATTCCCTTTGAAAAAGGATTCTATCCCCTCTTATTGGGAGCTGTAACCTCTTCTATTTTGCTATAAATTGAGGCCATAGTTCAGCCTGAAGGGGAGTTAGGCTTTGAGATTTTTTGAGGAGAATCGCTGCAGAAACTCAGACTCTCTTAACTGATTACCATATGGGAGTGATTACACACTCATGTGTATGTTAGTTGAGAGAGTGCAAAGGCTTATCAAATTAGAGGAAACGCTTGTTCCGGACCCCGAAAGGACCTGTACGACATCAAGGCGAACATGCTTTTAAGGCTCCTTCTTTCATCAAAGATAATACAAATGGATCCTATTTTTTCGATCAATTGTTTATTTAAATGGCTTATTTCTTGAATTCCTTGATCATCAAGATAGATTTATGGCTTATGAATTAGTCTATATTATGTAGGTGCTTCTGATTCTTTCATTTTTTTGATTGTAGATCCTGAAAGGAGATATATTCAAAGCGATAGGAAAGAAGACTATGATCAGCGCTGGACTATAGGTAAGTCTTAAATCCTTCATTATAGATAATTCTAGATCAAATATAATCTAGAGAAAGTAGTTTACATCTATCTATTTTTTGCTAGTTATCATAGGATAATAGGGAGATTTTTCTTGTCTGCAAGAACAATTTATCCGCCCAACACTCACCCGCTGCTTATGAGCTAGCCCAAGGGCTTGTTGAGCAGAATATTTGGCTATTCAGGAGACAGTTGACCAGGGAGGAGTTGCTCCAATTTGGTGGATCTGGGAGTAGAAATGAGCTGAGAAGGAAGGGACTTTTCTTCATCTGCAAAGAACCTTGGGGGCCTAATCAATCATGCTTGAGTGACGCAGATGATGCGACGAAGGCAGAACAGAAGGGCATTCCTTCTGTATTCCAAGATGAGGACTCTTCTTCAGGTGATTCCATGGGATCAGATGCAGATGCTTCTGGGGAGCAAGAGAAGTCATGTAGAGATGATGACAGTAGGCCATAGTTGTATTCCAGTGTGCAGGGTGAGCAGTCAGGGGACTCTACGGGAGATACTCTGGCTGATGAGTTACTTGTGACGATTCAACCAGAGAAACATATGATGGAGCCTGAGTCAGCAGAGGAGGATACTATGCACATCATGCATGATAGTCCCTTGGGGGAGAGCCACATGGAGGCTCACATTGAGTCTATGATTGGTATGCGACTAACATTAGGGTCAGCCATTGAGGAGGAACAGTTAGATACACAGACATCGAGTACGGTGACAACAGTTGCAGATCCATATCCTCTGGAAATGGTGGAGGTTGATCGGATAGTTTGGCAGGGGGCTAGTGGATGGCAGGAGCATTACATTCCCAATCAGGAGAGGGAGGAGTTGTTGGAGATGGTGGCGCATCCATATTTGGGCCGGCACATTGATGAGGTGTAGATAGATATACATGCAGTCAACAGAGCTGCAACAATTTCTGTAGTAGCACTCTCCAGGAGTACATTGATGGGGCTTGCATCATATCTTGCCCACTTTGGCCCATTATAGAGAGAGGGGCTTTCTTCTATAGGCATCTTTTTTTGGAAGACAGGACAGAGCGGTGTGAGTTCATTACGGGCTGGTGACAACACTCCGTGCATGTTTCATATGTAGTTTTTGCTACATTGGATTCTTCTTCCAGAATGGATTGGTGGGAGATCATGATTTAGTACCCTCTTTATGATACGATATTCTTCGTAGGTAGCATAGCGAAGCAGAGGCACTTAGACATGACAGATGATACAGATTCCAGTTGGCAGTGGGGCACAAATCGACATTTCTTCAGTGTCCAATCCCGGTTTCAGGAGAGTAGGGTCAGCATTGGATTTAGTCAGGGATTGGATTAGAGAGAGGTGATGAGTTGGTACATAGTTGATGGGGCAGCTTACACCATCATAGATATAGCACAGCAGGAGATGTGGTCTTCACTCTTAGAGCATCAGTTATAGCCAAAGGCAGTGCGTAGTCTGAGCCGTGGGACTTGGGTCATGATTGGCCATCGTGGCATGGGGATCCAGGAGGATTATTTGTTGACTGGTACAGTGAGAGATTTGTTTGGGATCCTAGAATTGAGGGGTCTATTCCGAGTGGTTTGACACAAGTGCATAGTAGTACCTAGAGGTTTGTATGGGATCTGAGCATTGGGTCTTAGTTGCAGCAGGCCAACAAATTTGCCCACATATTTCGATTTCTTGAGGGCAAGAAATCTTGGGGTGAAAGGTCTATGATATTCCCCTTTTTGGTGTCACTTATGATAGGGCTAAAAGGGACTTCCAGAGTTAGGAGCAGACTAGTCACAGGTACAGGCTGGTGTCATCAATGGGCCGAGGGTAATTTTGGAGGATTTTTGAGGAGTTTCTATGTGGCTGTGTGGCATTCGCTTGATATATTCCATCATCCGAGCAGTTTGGCTTTCGTTCTGGTGCATTCTGACAATTTTCAGAAATTAGAGTTATTTATGGGCATAACTCAACTAAATATGCTCATGGTGGCATTCCGGGAGGAATACACGACAAAACACCTTATTGTAATAGCTCATTGGAACTGGGATGAGGATAGCTCCATGATGGGACAGTTGGACATTATTTTCAGTTACCAGAGGAGACGCGGTAGCCGATTTACTCTTTTCTGCATTAAAAAGGAATAATGTAATAAGAGGGAAAAGTGCTCCATGAATAAAATAATAATAAAATAATGCTCTAGAAGGCACCAAGATATCTATAAAAGAAATGGAGGAAGCCATTGAGGGATATCTTTGGATCATATTATTTTCTTTTGTGAGAGGTTTGAGACGTGTTTCTCTACTTCAGCCGTAGACCCAAGACGGAAACCCTTAGGTGATTTGTGAGTGTTGGATGGAAACCCAAATCTCTTTGAGGAGAATTCATTTAGAAGTTTCACAGAGCTTCAAGGATATTGGAGTGAGGATCATTCAAATCTTCACCGGGTGCTTTAGTGGATTCAGTGGTAGCTGTTGCTGGAGGGATAGTGCAACAGTTTAGTTTTGGAGGCCATGGTCGTGTAGCAGTGTAGCAGATTGTATTGTTGGCCAGTTTTCCATCTCAAATCTTTCTGGGTCAGATCTATATGTAAAACCCATAATTATTTATAATAAAATCTTAGATTCTTCCTATGCTATGTGGTATTGGATTGCAATGTTTATGTGTTTAATTTTAGATGGAAATATTTTGTTAAATACATTTTGATTTTATGGCATATTTTTTGGTTTATGTAAATTTAGGTAAATTCAGTAAAATATCCCATTTGGGGATATTATATACGGAAGAATGCATTCCCCATCTCTTTCACTTCTTGGCGTCAAAACATAAAATGGTATACAATGGCTACAAACTTTTTGGCTGCAAATTATTTGACATCTCATCCCTCTTTCCATCATCTTCGAGTTTGACATGCTACTCATGCCATGGATTTGAAAATGAAGGCTAAACATGAGCCTCTTGCTCCAGAGTGGACCTTCCCAAAATCCTATGACATCTTGTCACAAACAAAACACTAAAATTGAAAATCACATCATGCAAGAAACATAACTTGACGACATATCCTTTTTCTCCTTCAAAGAAAAAAATGACACATCATGTGAACATCGCCATGTAGCCTTACATCTTGGTTTCAAGCTCATCGACCAACACAAGTCGATACTCATGCATGTCCAAATGATCAAAACCCTCAAGTTGGCAAATAAAGTGAGTCACATACTCCACTTTCAAACACCTTATTGGCGTAAACATGCAACATGCATTCAATTGGCAAAGAAATGCATCAATCATCAAAAGACATGCAAATTCTTAATTGGATAAGAAATATAACCATCTCTTACCAAACCATTTCAATGGCACTTCTTTCAGCTCCACTTCATCATCATGTGATAATCTTGACCCACATCATTTATGGAAACCACTTTTCCATTCTTGTCAATCTCTCTTTCCACCTTCTTCAAATGGCGTGGATGACGTATTGGATACAAAGTCCAACGCTTGTCTAGAAGATTACCTTGCTTATGGAAATGAGTGCAAAACAATTGCATCTTATTTTCAACATGGTTTCCATTATCCAATGGACCTTTGCCTTGCTGCCTTCTTTGTTTCAAAATTTTCCTATGCATGGCTATATTCTTCCAACAACTTGAAACATTATGGTAATTCAAACCACAAAAGGAACATGCAAACTTTCTCCAAATATTATGTGAATATTTACCATGTTTATCGTAATAAAAAGAAACATGATTAAAGGCATATTTATACCTTGAACATGCACCTTTGTCACCTTCTTGAGGAGGTGAATTTGATGAGGTAATATCTCTCTTCGGAATACCAACAATGAAATAAATAACTTTATAGATTTCAACATCCTCTTGTTTTCCATTATCATTAGCTACATGCTTATGAGCACCTTCTTGCAATGTGGGTTTAAAACCTTTTCATTCCTCGTGAACACAATCTTCACAATCTTGAGGTAATGAACATGAAATGAAAGTCCTTCTTGGAACACCTTCATGTGCCTTCTTGGATTTGGAGCATTCTCCATCATGTTTTCCATAACCAAGACTCAAATATTTAGGCCTTTCTTCAACAACAATTGGCTCAACTATGCATTGTGCATGGTTTCCCAATCGTTTACCTTCATAACCCATTTTCATCAATAATTTGGACCCTATTCATCTAGTTTGTCTTTCAAAAGCACCTACACATTTATCTTGAGAATAAATAGAAGATAAACTTGATTTGCATACCTCTTGTTCATACACATACTTGGCTAGTGTTTCCTTTGCATCATGGAGCTGAGTCTCCATCTCATGCAACCTTGCTAGGTTTTTATTTACAATATGGAGCCGAGTCTCCATCTCATGTATCTTTTTAATAAGTTCTTGTTTCTCTCCTTCATGGCCATCAACTTCTCTTGAAGTATAATTCTCTTCCTCTTATCTTCACACATCTCTTGCACCATATCATTCATGATATAGAGCTTCTACAACCTACCTTTATAAAAGAGTTTTGCTAAGGAAGATTGACTAGAAATAGTGCTTAAAGAAGCTACCATTACACCTGCAATGCATACAA